>JBBDGP010001747.1:5000-1410000 GCA_037952835.1 Lithobates septentrionalis
TGTCTGATTTTTATATTTTTAGTGGAACCTCTATGCCCATAGAGTTACTCAACAGCTACTGTAACATTATCATCACTACATTATCTTCTTTGCCTTGCATTACTATTATTAATTCAGGTTTTTGATGTATTTGTTCCTGGCCTCAAATTGTCAGCATTTGCATAACTCCCTATCAGTATTACACAGCAGTTCTTGCCACATATAACGCACATGTCTTCCCCGGGGACATCATGTATTTCCTGAGTTCTTGTTGCCTATTCATTATCCTCTCCAAATTGCATTAATTCTAGCTAACAATAATTATTGGAAACATTAGGCAGTGCTTCTCAAAGTCATCAGAATGCAATCAATTCTAATAGATTAAAAATAGTTGTTGCAAAAGGACATGGTAATATTCAATTAATCCCACTCAGTTCAATTAAAGAGGGCTAGATAAACATGGTTTTTGACAAATATTGTTTTCTTACTAGATGATTGAAGCATGGCATTTTCGCCACAATGCCAATATGGTCGAAGTCTCATGTTAAATTACATGCATTAGTGTAATTAAGCATGATAAGCTTAGTAAGCCGTTTTTTTTTTTTAAATCAGTCTGAAATAAGATTCAACATATAGTTGTCTGGGAGGGAAACATCTGCCAGAAAACTCTCCAGGACTTTCTGCAGAGCCTTGGTGGGACATGTATGGGGCATGACAGGAAAAGTTATCCTCATCAAATGTTTTAATGCATGCTGTGCATAGGTCCCAACGGTCCCTGATTTTGAAGGACTGTCCCTGATTTCGGAGGACTGTCCCTAATTTGGAACAAAGTCCCTCTGTCCCTCTTTTCTTCTCATTTGACCCTCATTTTGCTCTGATCTATATAGTTGCATATAAAATGCACTATTTATCTTTTGAAAGGCGTTTCTCAGTGCTAAACCTTCCATCCAATTTCTAAATTGTTGCATTTGTAAACTCCAAAAGTCAGGACTAGAAGTGGTAAAAAAAGCACCTGTGGTTTTAAGCAATCAATTTTTTTGTACAATTCCCCCTTAGGAGAGGCGTGGCAGGTGGTGGGTCCAATGCCTACATACTTTTGCTAATAGGTGTCCCTCATTTCCATCTCGGAAAGTTGGGAGGTATGATGTTGTTTGAGTTAAAATATACATCCTCTGCCCTTATCACACTCTCTGTCAGCCTGTAGTAGCCTGGTGGCTGTTATTTTAGTCAGTTTCCACACAATGGCCTACTGTATAGCTTTCCAGTGATGGAAGGTCTGAGACCCCACAACCATTGTTCTGGCTCCACGCACTTTGGCCTTTAGAAGTCCTGACAAATACCTGGCTGAAAAGGCACAGAGATCACAGACTACAAAGTGTATAGTCTAAACAGGGAACCCTTCACTGCACCCAGGCCCTTTGACCTT
Source organism: Lithobates septentrionalis (assembly GCA_037952835.1). NCBI lineage: Eukaryota > Metazoa > Chordata > Amphibia > Anura > Ranidae > Lithobates > Lithobates septentrionalis. The sequence goes on from JBBDGP010001747.1 coordinate 6,406, forward strand.
TCTTCACCAGGACACCACACATCTCCAGAGCAAGTCTTCATTTCCCCAAGTATAGGCACAGGTCTACAGGAATGAGGAGACTCAATCCACACCCATCTTTAACTCCTCTTTACTGCTTGAAGGTTAATAGTCTATATTTACCATTGAAAAATAGTGTAGACGCACTTATGGTATGAGAAAAATGAAGAGAACTGCAGCCTCTATCAATAAATCCACCCTAAGGTAAAAATAAAAAAGTAAAGGGGAAAAAAGGATAGAAATGGCGCTGTTCTTAATTCGGGGTGCTCAGAACCCTCTATATGCGTGGTGAATTCCTGGTGTAAATCCTAAGCAAATAAATGCTATAACAAAGTGCAAATGTGCAAAAAAAGTGCTAACAGTGCAGATGTCTGAGTAGTTATACCAGACTGATATGCTATTACTGTGATAACTGGCACATAAACAAAAGTGCAAAAAAACACAAAAAAAGCAAAAAACAACACAATCTGTCCTGTGCAATAATCGCAGGTGAAACCAATGTATGATAATAATATTGTACTAGGCTCAGCATGCATATAAAGTCCTTGAGTAAACCGTGCTGGTGCACTACAAAGTCCAAGTATCATACAGATGATTAAGTGCTCTTCAAAAACTGTCATTCTGTGCTTCTTTAAAAGGTGCCCCATAGGAAACGCACTCACCGCTATTATTCACCCCACAAGGAGGTATTTCACCTTCACAGTATGAGCCACTGTTTAGCATACGGGAAAGTAAATCCTGTTGTCCTGTGTCAGCAGTTTGCTTCCATGTTTGCGGTATAAGTGATCTCCTTGCGGCTAGCCTCTTATAATGCCCACATGTAGAGAAGGAAAAAGCCCCATAGTGTATTACCGTAAAAAATTGAGGTATTTATTCATATAGACAAAGGGTACTCACATTTGGTTAGTAAACACAAAGCGAAACAGTTTTAAAATCAGGAAGCTGGAACGATCTGCGTTCCACGGCCCGAAAACCGGAAGTGATGCAATGACGCTATTAGCCCCGCCCTGCGCGTTTCATCAATGGGACGTCATCTGGAGCATATTTAGTGCACTATAAATATTTTTTATTTTCATTTACTTCAGACTGTGGTTCTCTGCTCAGGAGGCTCACACCATTTCAATCCACAGCTTAGGATTAGCATATAAGAGTGTGGACACAACATTGTGTTGTTTTTTTGTGTTTTTTGCTTTTTGTGTGTTTTTTGCACTTTTGTTTATGTGCCAGTTATCACAGTAATAGCATATCAGTCTGGTATAACTACTCAGACATCTGCACTATTAGCACTTTTTTGCACATTTGCACTTTGTTATAGCATTTATTTGCTTAGGATTTACACCAGGAATTCACCACGCATATAGAGGGTTCTGAGCACCCCAAATTAAGAACAGTGCCATTTCTATATTTACCATTATCCGAACTTTCATGGTTTGAGAAATTCAGTTCTCTTGCCCACTACCCAGGAATTTCTCTGTGCTGATCTTCCAGCTATCCTGGTGGGTTCCACTCAGGGAAGAAACAGGTGGCATTCTCTGAAAAGGGAAAGGCTGGTATTTGGGGTCTTACATGTTCTGTGCTCTGGCCCTAACTCTCCCATGTGGGTTGAAACTGAAGCAATCCCTTCACTCACTCCTGTTCTCTAGTTATAACAGAGAAAGCAAGAGGATATGCCCCAGAGCTTAGTAAATGTGGTGAAGTTTCACTTTCCCAATTTTGTGCTAGGAAAAAAAAACAGCATTTTTGCTTGCACGTGATTAGATGATGGAATTCAGCAGATCCTCACTTCATTCACTAAGCTCTGGGGCACATTCTCTTGCAAAGTGCAATTTCCCTTTCAAAGTGAATAGCCTGTTTGTCTTTGGTAAATCAACCCCATTTGTAACTTAGTCTATGCAGAGCCAAGTGACACTTTCTCTGCAAAGGGCACCCTCAAATCCCATTACACACAGCCAATCAATAGGCTGAAGCCCTGTCACAAGATTGGATGAATGAAGTCACCATTCCCCCCAGTTGCCGACACGGGCAATTTTATTGCCGGCTGCAAGAAGCTGTGAGGAAGTGCTGGTAAAGTGAATGGGTTGGGGGCCTTTCCAGAGACACCTTTACTTTTCTCTGCATAAGCAACATGACAGTAACTTTTAACATTAATATATGTGATGTTTGGTCTGCTTTAATAAATTACCCCAAAAAGCACTATCAAAAGTAAGTGTAATAATTTAATTGTCAGACAAAGGGAGGTGAAGTAAAAAGCCAGGCAAAACAAAATTGGCTGATTTCACTTGAGTTCGATACATGGAACAAGACCCGTTTATTTTTTAGAAAACATATCAAAAGGAGATGAAAGTAAATTGTGCAGTTTAGTTAAACAAAATGTGACATGCATTTTATCAAAAGGTTTACACACCTTATAACAAGTAACAGTTCATGTTTGTGGGATACTTTAGTTATGTTCTTCTACCCTTAGAAAAAAACCTGTTTCAGTTACCATGTCATCAGTATAATCAAAGTGGGAGGTTCTTTTTCCTAAACAATCTTCTGAATTAGACCACATGATTGTGTATACCCTTTTACAATAAAGAAGCAGCGTTCTTTATTTTAGGCCTTGTTAACATGGCATCTAATGCCAGCATGATTTAGTACAGAATTCTATATGACAAGGGCATTGTATATGTCCTGGGGTCACCTGGGCCAAACCAAATCCACCACCCTCTTCTACCCCTTAAATTAACTAACACCACGCCAAGGCTGGATTTGCTGGCGACAACAATCATTTATTAAATACAGAGCCAAACAACATGCTTGTACACCATACATATAAGCAATAAACATAATTATTTAGCTGTAAAAAGGATCAAGGTCATCTTATAACAAGCCCACTAGTGTCTGCACTTTAGGTCTGCACTTTAGGCACCCAGCTGCACAACACTGCTTCAGGGGCATAACCATCACAACTGTATATACCAAATTATTATTCACATGACCGCTATTAGAGAAAATGTGTGAATGGGAGCCGCAGTCCAATCTTTGCTTTTCTAAATACCATAGTTTTATTTGAACATCCACAAGGTAGCTGCAACCAGCATGCCTTCACCCAAAAACCATAATCTTCTTAACGTTGTTCACCAAAAAATGGTACAATGGCTTGATCCTTGTGATCAAGCCATTTTTTTGGTATAACGCATCAAGGAGTGTTTTTTGGGTGGAGACATCATGGTTGCATCTATTTTATGGATGTTCAAATAAAATGGCAGAAGCAGAGATTGGAGTGCAGCTCTCATTTACAGATTTTCTCTAATGACCAGCAAAGATAGGCTTTCTTGAGCTGGCATCCTGTCAGCCTGTAGAATACGTAAAAGAGCAGGTGTGGAGCAGTGCTGCGGGTCTAGGATGCTTTAACGTCACATGACTGTTGCCACAGGAATGCCATACCTGAGAGCTTCCCAATCTCAACTGAACGTTAACTACCAATGTTGTCCTTCAAAGACCCTAATACCATGCCCAGCAGCATTAACAATTTAGAGAGCAAAATTTAAACACATACTGTAAGTGCAATAAGTTTAACCTGAAAAGAATCTAACAGGGCATAAATGCTGCTCCAAAGCTGCAAACACCTTCTGAGGCTGTAACGTTCCCTCACCTCAGATCCTACTACAGCAACTTCTTATCCCCCCTTCAACCAAATAGGTACGTGTCCCACATCACTTCCCTTTTTTATTCAGATAATTGTTTAGCTACCCCTTGGCACTCCAAACCCATTCATGCAGGGCTTACACCGATTCCTCTCCAGCCCTGACTTGACTTTTCAACATTCAGCTGGTGGCACACACAGCTTTACAGCTTGACTTACCTTTAGGCACAATAGGCTTTTGTCTACAGGCAGCAGAGACAAAAAGGCAGCATTTCCCCTATAGCTATGGACACACTTTTTTTCTCATCCTCTTTAAAAAAAAAAAAAATATCTTGTTTTTTTAAAGTAGATTTAAATCCTTACTGAATTACATTTTTTTTATCAACAGACCTTTGTGGGAGAAGAACAAGGTCTTCAATTCCCACATACTTGTGGTTACATAGATGAAAAAGATCAATAAATACAAAGACAGAACAACATGGTTTGCAAAGTCCAAAGGAGTTAAAGTGCAACTTGCTATCTACTGATCACAGAGTAGCTTCCATAAACTTCAAACACAGCCTGACAGTATGTGACATCAATGTGACTGACAGTTACACAAGATTACAGTCTTGATTTAAAAAAAAAAAAGAACAATAAAGGATGTCATTAATATTTAGAGAAGAACCATAGCGTGAGTGCTCTTTATTTACCAATTATGCAGAATAGAACAAATTTAGGGTGTTAGGGGGAACAGATGTATCTACCCTTTGGACTGTTATCCCCCATAAGTCTGTTTAAATTGTATCTTCCCCGAAGATTGCATATTCCTGATATGTGTCTGGCGTACCACATACTTGTATTACAAATAGCCTGTTCTCTTTTCTTTGCTTGCTTTGTGTGCAATTCCTGGTGATCCAGCCAGTCCCCCTGCTTTCCTGTTTCAAACTGGCCACACAGGTCATGGAAGCACATCTATCCCATTGTGGTCAGTTTTCTTCTTTTCATTTTACTTGAGAGCACAGCCTGGCTTTACTCCAATGGTCAGGCTTCTGCTGACATGTCCCCCTGCACAGCTCTTCACTGTGAAGATTTATGTACTGCTGTTTCTCTACCTCCTGCTGACATGGCCCCCTACAGCCTCCACCTCTGGCTCTCTAAGACACTTATGCAGCTGAGAACAGAGGTTATGTGATCACTTATAAAAAAAAAAAAGGAAAAAGGTATGATTTATTTTTTTTAGATCTATACACAAATGTTTAGCCTTGCATTTCTATTTTGAACTGAATGGGTTGCTTTACAAGGTAAGGGTTCACATATACTTTAGGACTAAAGCAGGTGATAAATCATAAATATTATATTCTACTTGTGCATTTTCAATAGATCTCAGCTGCTGCAGCAAACACTAACTGACTATTGAGTGTGTAAAGCAGGCGATGCTAGGATAAGGTTAGTAAGCCATCCATACCTTATCTTTTCAAATTTTGGAGGACTACGCCTACAGGGATATAGGTTAAGCCTTTTAGGAGTTGGATGGAGTTCAAGTTATCTATCCAAAGGCATGTTGTGGGATGGTTTACAGATAGCCAGTACTGTTAAATTGCTTAGCTGGCTAGGTATAAGGGAATGGTTACTGCCAAATCTAGATGAGGGTCATCAAATTGAAGGCTCAAATTTTCCAGAAGAGCCATCTTTGACTCAGGGGAGCAATGTAGATGAAATGCCTGATTAATGATATCAAACACCTCCTGCCAGTATAAGACCAGTTTTGGGCATCTCCAGAACATGTGAATGAGGTTCCCTTGTCCGAAGTTCTTCATTCTTGAGGGAGTCCAATATACTATATGTAAGATAAATAATTGCGTAGGTCTCAAGGAAGGAGACATCTACTGTACATTCGGGGTGTTCTTTATAGGGCTACCAAATATGGACATGTCCATTTTTGAGCAGTGACATCACAAGCGATCCCAGGTTAGGTCATTAACCAACTCTTGACATTACCATATTTGGGCAATAGCATCACCCAGGATTGCTTGACTATAATCTGACCTAAATCCTTTACCCATTTTTCTCTACACCATAATGACATTGAGTTATATGATCTGGCTAGCAGAGCAGTATATCATTTAAATGTGGATTGAAATATGAATGAAACAATTCCATTTTACCTAGTGTTAGGCCTATAAGTTTTTGCTGACTATTAAGTGGTGTAGTTGAAGGTATCTAAAAATAGATAGATCTTGGCAGAGAAAACTCCCTTGTGCTTCTGTTGAAAGGATTTAAGTGTACTAGCAAAGTTTTGCTGAGAGAGAAGGGTGATGCCCTTTTTGTTCCTTTTAAGTCAATGAGCACAGATGTCTATACTGAATAAAGCCTTACGAGTTGAGGATTGCTTTTAAATGGGGCAGAGTTTTTTGGTATAGGGTGAGAGTAGGGTATTGTGTATTCATTAGAAAAGCACTAGTCTCCATGGTTGAGACAGTAGTCATTTCTTTTTTATAAGGGATGATGTCAACATCTGGTTAGGATCATCCAATAGAATCAAGTGCTGTAGCTGTGCTGCTAAATAATACAATCAAGGGCTAGGGAATGCAAAACCCCCTTCTTCCCAGGAAAGGTATGGTGTTTCCATTTTTTTTAAGGGGGCTTGCCATTCTAAATAAGTTTACAAAATATGCTTAGTTTGTGGAACCATTATTAGGTATCCACAGGGGTATTGTGATATTTATTTACAGTATATGTAATGTATATGTTGGGGTGGCCATATCATTTTTCTAAGGTTTGTCCTTCCAAATATGGTCAAGGGCAATTGGTTTCAACTTTTGGATTTTTTCCTTAAACCTAGCTATCAACGGAGGTAGACTAAGTTTCACATATTCCTCAGTGCAGAAATGACCATAGTTAGATAATTAACTGAACCAACAATACTAATTTGCTGCGCACAATCAGGGATTCGATTTTGAAGTGGGTCAAGAGGTAGCAAAGTGGATTTATCCTTTATTGTTAAGTCTGAATATCTGCCAAAGCTTGCAATGTGTCTATGCCCCAGGGGGGTTGATGTAACTGCTAGAAATAAAAGGGCATCATTGACATTTAAAATAATTTTATCATCACCTTCATGTCTAGTAAATCCAGTGATATGTGGATTGTGTCTAACAACTGTTGTAAGGGTTCAGTCACCATTGCAAATAGTAAAGGCAAAAGTGGACAGCCCTACCCAATGACTCTCCCCAATAGGAAAGGGAAGTGCTCTGGAGAGGGGTAAATGAATTGTACCCATTTAATAAATTCTGGGTCTATGCCCACTATACATAGCACCTCCCACATGTAGTCCTATTTAAAGCTATCAAAATCTTTGGCAGCATTAAAAGAGTATTGCCCTGGTGCACTTGTTTTGCCAATTGGATTATATTATGAGGAAAACTCTGCATGAACTTATTGCAGTTTACATTTTAAGGATAAACCCTGATTGTTTGCAGGTCACATAGACATGACTTTAGATAATCTGAGAGCTTAAAAATGTGAAATCTTCAGCTAGCAGGAAGATGGGGTGTTAACAGTCTTGGATATATTTTTTTATCAGACTTGGGAATGACTATGATAATGGCTTCATATGTGGAGGTGGATACCTAGTGTAAATGCATCCAGAAGATTTGGGTGTAGATGTAAAGAATTCCTGTATGACTGTGTAACACTGGGCAATGTTACTGAGTTGCAGAACTTGTCGTGTGGACAAACAGAATTTGTCCACAAGATGGCGGTGCTAATTAGTTTTACCTAACTGTGATTGCCAGAGGCAGTCTAGGGCATTTAGTCTTAAAGAAGGATCCTATATACAATCATTCTGCGATTGCTACTACAAGGTCCATAAACACCTGGAAGCAGGAGGGACCATATAAAAGTAAAAGCCTGGGAAGGAGCTGAGCAGTTTGGGGAGGCGCACCAACCAGGAAGGAGCGAGAGGGCTGTGTTGTGCCGAGCCAAGCTGTGCCAGGCTGGCTGTGTTGAGTCGTGCTAGAAAGCTATATCATGTCAGGGAGAGATAGTAAATGGACTGCTGTGCCGGGTTCCAGGACCAGAAGGCTGATCTAAGCATGGGTACCAGAATCGCTTTCCAGGTCACTATTCCATCTACTGGTGTCTTGTGAGTCCCGCCATACAGACCGCTTGCTGGCATTCAGAGGAATGTAATAAAGGAACTCAGTGAGAGGATCTATATCTAACTGTTAACCTTTGCTTCAACCTAAACCTAAAAAAAAGAGCCATTACTCTGCATTAACACTTTGCCAGAGGAGATCTATCACACCAATAAGTCTTTATACAAAATAAATGTGTTTAGTGTTCAATTTGATTTGCTCCTCAACCCATGTGAACATCCATACCTCCAATGTGAAAAAAACTCACCAGAGATTACGAACCCTTAAAGCTTAGCTAAAGGCAAAACTTTTTTTATCATTTTGGATACAGTAAGGGAGGGTTATAACCCCCGTCAGTTTTTTTTTTTCCATCTGTGTCCCGTTGGGGGAGACTAGGCTTGTGCAATTTGTTTAGTAACAAATCGAAATTCAGCCAAATTTTGCATATTGTGGACATTCGGATGCATCCGAATAAAAAAATAACGAATTTCAACGAATATGAAAGAAATGATAGCAGATATAACGAATGAATTCTACATGATTCGGTAATTCGTTAAAGGTCTAATGAAACAAAAGGTCAACTCAAAGTAAATCTTACAGTCCAATCAGCTGATTAATTAGTGCTACAGGTTGGATTACTGGCAAAGTGCATTCCTGAGAACTGAGTGAGAAGAGTGTTGTATTGTATTTGAGCAGAGGAGAAGAGATATTGTCATCGTGTGTGTTTAAAAGATTCAATAAACAAACAACTTTCCAAACTAAGAATCATTATCACGAATATATATACATGCATAAATATCGAATTTCAACGAATACAAACAAAATTATAGCACATATAACTAATGAATTTGACATGATTTGAGATTCAGTATAACGAATATCGACACTCTACGAATAATAATGAATTATCCGAAAACGTATTAACGTAACATAACGAATATAACAGAATGAAATTATGTATTTTACGAATGACAACAAACCGAAACTAAACAAATTTTTCCACTGTGCACAAGTCTAGGGGAGACGTCCTTTTCCCCAGCCAAAACAGGAAGTGAGAGAGGAAATCTCTTCAAAGTGAGGGAATCCTGTTGTGTCACCGGAATCACCAGGACTAGTGTCCCCATTGGAATATTTCCCCTCTATTAGTGTTCTGATGTCAAAGAAAAATGTGGGTTTTCTTTTAAATTCACTTTCGATGATGACAGTAAACAGGAAAATAGAGGGCAAATCTCCCTAATGGAGGCACAGTCAGCAATAAAAATTGACTGGTCTTCAATCTCTCTACACGCTAACCAAAACTAAAAAAAAAAAGTTTTGCCTTTAGCTACACATTAAAACCATTTGTTAAAATGACAACAATAATATAAAACATGGGCGAGCATCTGCTCTGACCAATGCGGAATGACATCACGTGCCTGAAACCCTGCTCCACGCATTTTCATAGACACCCCTGACAACATCTTTGGGTGTTGGGCAGGGTTTTAGGTATGTGACATCATTCCACATTGGTCAGAGCGGCACACTAGCAAAAGGTGCAGGTGGAATGCTGCCCTATTACATGTATTGGCTTTCATCTCTAATGTCGGCTTAGGCACTTGACAATGTGAGTGGACTACATTCTATAAGAAATTGTCAAGTTATTTAACTAGTCAGCATCTACATTTAGGTTGTATGTATGGACTAAAAAGGGGAGTTTGGGACTTTAAATGAGACATGTGGGTCACGTGTCTCCATCCCTGAATCTGTAAAAGGAGGGGGGGTTTGGGACTTTAAATGAGGTGAGCAAACATGGCTATAAGATGAGTCAATATCAAAAACATGTTTTTGTTGGTGAAACAACAAGAAAGGTGGCAAAATGACATGATAAATGCAGCAATGAATAAAATTGCCAATCACATATTACAGACCATATAAAGAAAAAAACATTAGTTTGCAACCAGCTAACCAATATGTGGCGTGGAAAAAAAATAATAAAAAAAATTAAAATAGGAAAGACAAAAGTCCAGATAGTGATGTGAGTGGGCTTCTATCTAAAAATATATTGGGTATTCTGCAAGTAGTTATACTCTGTGGTATAGGAAGTTGCTATAGCCCCACACCAAAGTGCAAGTGGACCAGTTAGTGGAATAGAAAATAGTCTTTGAGGAGAACAGAGGAGGTCAAGAATGAAAAAAAAAATGTGAAAAGGTTGAGCTGCTCTGTCCTCCTCACACATTATTTTCAATTCCACTAACTCGTCCACTTGTACTTTGGTGTGGGGCTATAGCAACTTCCTATACCACAGAGTATAACCACTTACAGTATACCCAATATATTATTAGATATGATGCCCACTCACATCACTATCTGGACTTTTGTTTTTCCTCCTTTGGGGATCATGTTTGTGCGCACAGCCCTTCTTTTGCGGGTCCCTTCCACAGCTCCCGGTACAGACAATTAGGGCAGCCTCTGACTCCTTGCTTCACATCACATGTTCCAGACTTATTACGATGTAAGTACTTATAGGGATGAATAACTCTCTCCCCCTCTTTTTGTACATATCCTCCCGGTTGAGGGGTATAACATTGAATTATACTGGTCTACTCATGTTTTGTTTTTTAGATTTCTGTGCACACGCCCCTGAAGAGTGGTACTATCCATGAAACGCGTCGGAATAATTTGGATGCACTTATTCTCCTGCAGACGCTTTTACTCATTACATTATCTTTAGTTCACCATCTTACTATGTATTTTTAGGTGTTTTTATTACATCTAGGATTTGTTCCACACCACATATTGGTTGGCTGGTTGCCACTAATGTTTTTTCTATATATGGTCTGTAATATATGATTGACAATTTTATTCATTGCTTCATGTATCATGTCATTTTGCCATGTTCCTTGTTGTTTCACCAATAAAAACATGTTTTTGATATTGACTCATCTTATAGTAATGTTTGCTCACCTCAATCAAAGTCCCAAAAACCCCTACTTCTTTATTTAGGTTGTATGTAAACCCTAACAATTATATTCTTATATTTGGTCTCCTATATTTGGCTAGCAGAAATCTAGACAGAGGGAAAGACAAAATAGTGTAAAAAAAATGTAGTAAATGCATCATTATTTCCTTTGTCTACATGTTTAGTTATATATTCTCCAGTTAGTGGAGGAAATGATCTTCTGCACATGGTAAATTTACTATATGCACTGTATATTTGCTATTATATATATTTTGTGGATAATAATACTCATTAAAGAAGCTAACTTGCAGATTTGATATAACAATAGTAAAAATAGGAGCAGAGAATACCAAATGCTTAGAGTTAAAAAATCTATTTTTGTCTTAACTAAACAATTATATGATGTCATATGTGACTAGAGATATACTTTCCTGTAATATGATTATCTTAATGTTACAATGTAAAATTTTTCTCTTTACTCATTCCATTCAATGTTTTCTGATAATCTTTAATAAAATACTTGAACAAGAAAAAATCTATATATCGCAACTGAGATAAACTTAGCAGACTGGAGCAAAGCCTGGTCTTCTGTGGCCAAATGTTCATTTAATACAGCCAATTTGGAGGCAGCGTATAAGGTGCTTTTATGTTGATATTGGATCCCTGCCCGTATTGCCAATGCCAATCTGTCCTACAGTTACCGCTGTTTCGAAGTTTGTGGCCATTAGGGTGATGTCTTGCAGACATTGGTGGACGTGCCCTAGACTAATTGATTTTTGGTCCCCTGTATTTGGCCTTCTATTCACTCTGTTCCATTTGCTCATACCAAAAGAAGCCAAGTTTGCCTTATTACATTGCCCAATCCTGGGTCTGTTTGCTCATCAGCGGAAGCTCACATCCTACCCTTTTCTGTCAGCTAAAAGAGCAATTGCTCAAGCCTGGAAAAAAACATCAGTCCCCTTTTAGCGAGTGAGAGATTGCATGACCGTGTTGATGCTTAAGGAAGAGATGTCCAGCATCCACAACGACTCCCATGCTAAGTTCCTTAAAATCTGGGAACCGTGGCTGATGTATGCCTTTCCTACTCTCCCTCTAGCCAGCCTGGGCCAGCTATGATGAGCAGTCTCGATGCAACTAAGCCTATACCTTCCCCATTTTCTTGGCCTCTGGTCTTCTGGTCACTTTCCCCACCTTTTTTATTGTCTTTTCTCCGATTCCCCACTTTTCAGGTACGTTATCCCTTCCCCTACAGCGTCACCTTCTTGCCTAATTTCCCTCATGTTTCTGCCCTGTTCGCCTTCTGTTTAGGATCTGTAAAGGCTGTATATTGCACCACTGTATGGGTATTGGCGGGCCCAAGTGACGCCCCGTTTTTGGCAGGAACTTCTCCAGGACCCTCTGGCCTTCATGGCTTACTGACTATGCCTATTTATTGCTGTTGCGTCAGTTTTTGGTTTTATCATTTTTGCCTACTTTTGCTACCATGTAAGCCAACCCATGTCAAAGCTAGCCCCTGCGTGGGCATGTTAACCCCTTGTTAAAACCGAAAAAACATTATAGAAACAGAAAAAATCGATTTATTGAAATATTAACAAATACAGAGCTGCATTCATTTGTGTGTTTAATATCTGCCTGGAGTTCAGCTTTAAATACATCAACAGATGTTTTCTGTTTATTTTTTTTTTGTTTTTACCAAAAATATTTTTCTCCTTTTTCATTTATACTTAAGTGATCAGCTGCAAAATCCCACACTAACTAGATGAAGTCAATGTGTACATGGAAAAATACTTTTGCACTTACTCAGCCGTCATATGACTACCACAATCACTTATTGCCTTGCTTTTCAACCTATTATTGTTTTTTTTTTTTTTTTTTTTTTTGTAAACACATAACAAGCATTCAAAAGCATTACTGTAAATTATTACAGTTTGTAGTACAAAAACTAATATCATTGTTTCCACTGTTTATTATTAACTTATATCCAAGATTTGACTAAGAGAAACGTTTTGAACTGGAATTTATTGTAATACTATGCAATCTCTTTAGAGATGATTGTTTTATGAAAACAAGACCAAAGTAAAAATGGAACTGCTGTCTATTAGGGATGAGCCGGACATAACTGAGTTTGGTTTGAGGTAGGTTTGGTGATCATTACTGAAGTTTGGGTGCCAAATCCAAAAGTTAAAGTTAAAAATGAATAATGGCAATTTTCTAGCCTAATAGGCAAACAAACAAAATAATAAGGGCTGACAGGGAGCAGCAGTATTAATAATGCTTAAAGGGCAATATTAAAATGTAACATTTCTTTAACCACTTCAATACAGGTCACTTTCACCCCCTTCCTGGCCAGGTCAATTTTCACCTTTCAGCACTGTCGCATTTTGAATGACAACTGCGCAGTCATGCAACAATGTATCCAAACAAAATTTTTATAATTTTTTTCCCACAAATATAGATTTCTTTTGGTGGTATATAACCACTGGGTTTTTTATTTTTTGCAAAACAAATAAGAAAAGGCCGAATACTTTGAAAAAAAAAAACAAACGTTTTCTTTGTTTCTGTTATAAAATGTTGTAAATAAGTAAGTTTTATCCTTCACTGACGAGCACTGATGGGGCTGCACTGACGGACACTGAGGCGGCACTGATGAGGTGGCAATGATGAGCACTGATGATGAGACACTAATATGCAGCACTGATGGTCGTAAATAGGCAGCACTGATATGCAGCACTGATATGCAGCACTGATATGCAGCACTGATGGGCACTGATAGGTGGCACTGTTGGGCACCAATAGGCCACACTGATGGGCACTGATAGGCGACACTGATGGGCACTGAAAGATAGTGGGTGGCACAGTGGTGTAGTGGATAGCACTCTCACCTAGCAGTAAAAGGGGTCGCTGGTTCGCATCCCAACCATGACACTACCTGCCTGGAGTTTGCATGTTCTCCCTGTGCCTGCCTGGGTTTCCTCCAGGTACTCCGGTTTCCTCCCACACTCCAAAGACATGCTGGTAGGTTAATTGGCTTCTGTCGAAAAATGGCCCTTGTATATGAATGGGGACCTTGGATTGAGGGTAGGGACTGATGTGAGTGTGCGATGTACAGGGTTAGGGACAATTGTAGACACGCACCCACACTCACTCAGGATGGACTGGTGTCTTTATTCAACCTTACTAACTATGTAGCATTGATGGGTGGCACTGATGGGCATTAACTGATAGTGAGCAGCTTATCCTGCTGGACGTCATATGATGCCCATTCAGGATAATAAACCACCCTGTGGCCCTCATTTTGCATAAGGCAGACAGGAAGTGGTTAAAAAGCACGCCTGGGAGATGCCATTAACCTGCCTGTGAAATGCTGCATCTGTACAATGTACAGTATACAACCTACTGGAGCAAAACTGACATTTAAAGGATTCAGGGTGTAACATGTAACATGCTTCTAATGCAGCAGCTCCACTCACTCCCGGATCCCCCATTGTGACAGCAGGCGAAGGTACCTCTCTCCGCACCCGCTGTCACAATTTAAAAACAGCACAGCTGTACTGGGCTCTGCCCACACAGCCAGTTCACTTATTCACAGAGATCTGTAAATGAATGAACTACAAGTCCCTGCTCTTCAGTAACTATCTGCCTGCATGGGAGATATGGGCACAGGGCCGGTACAAGGCAGGGGCGGAAGGGGCGGATGCCCTGGGCGGGACAAATTACTAGAGGAAGGGGGGCGCAGGTGAAGTGGCTGGACTGTACACACAGAATACTGCACAGCCAGTCAGAGCTGCTATGATGTCTGTGCCATGCGCTAGTGCACAGCGAGGACGAGCCCTTCACTTCCCTGTCAGACAGAGCAATCTCCGCCCGACTGCCGTTGTTCTGACAAGAAAGTCCCCCCCCCCTATGGGATAGTGTTGGGCAGGGCCGGATTAACATAGGGGCTGGTGGAGCTGCAGCTCCAGGCCCCTCCCTCAATATAGGCCCACGCCCATGGCAGTGGCTTATGAATATCTGTGTGCCTTCCTGAAGGAAGAGGAGGAGCCCTCTGTGCTCACATGGAGGAGACAAGAGTCAGTGCAGCCGAGTCCTGTCTCTGTCCATGCCTGACTCCTATCACAGGATCTGTTCATTCACACAGATCGTCCTCAGTGTCTGGGAGCTGTCTGGGGGAGGGGCGCTGATGTCCTAACCAGCAGGAGCCCGGGAGATAAGGTTAGTACATTTGTTAGGGAGGTGTTTTATTGCGCTAGTGGAAAGACTGCTGCTTCCCCCCATGTAATGTGCTCTTGTGCCCAGTGCCCAGCATGTCATGTGCATTGCAGTGCCCCATATAATGTGCTGTGCCCACCATGTGCTGTGCATTGCAGTGCCCCCATGTAATGTGCTGTGCCAACCATGTCATGTGCTGTGCATTGCAGTGCCCCCCATGTAATGTGCTGTACCCACCATGTCATGTGCCTTGCAGTGCCCCCATGTAATGTGCTGTGCCCACCACGTCATGTGCTGTACATTGCAGTGCCCCCATGTAATGTGCTGTGCCAACTATGTCATGTGCTGTGCATTGCAGTGCCCCCCATGTAATGTGCTGTGCCAACTATGTCATGTGCTGTGCATTGCAGTGCCCCCATGTAATGTGCTGTGCCCCCCATGTAATGTGCTGTGCATTGCAGTGCCCCCATGTAATGTGCTGTGCCAACTATGTCATGTGCTGTGCATTGCAGTGCCCCCATGTAATGTGCTGTGCCCCCCATGTAATGTGCTGTACATTGCAGTGCCCCCATGTAATGTGCTGTGCCAACTATGTCATGTGCTGTGCATTGCAGTGCCCCCCATGTAATGTGCTTTGCCAACTATGTCATGTGCTGTGCATTGCAGTGCCCCCATGTAATGTGCTGTGCCAACTATGTCATGTGCTGTGCATTGCAGTGCCCCCATGTAATGTGCTGTGCCCCCCATGTAATGTGCTGTGCCCCCCATGTAATGTGCTGTGCCCCCCATGTAATGTGCTGTGCATTGCAGTGCCCCCATGTAATGTGCTGTGCCAACTATGTCATGTGCTGTGCATTGCAGTGCCCCCCATGTAATGTGCTGTGCCAACTATGTCATGTGCTGTGCATTGCAGTGCCCCCCATGTAATGTGCTGTACCAACTATGTCATGTGCTGTGCATTGCAGTGCCCCCCATGTAATGTGCTGTGCCAACTATGTCATGTGCTGTGCATTGCAGTGCCCCCCATGTACTGTGCTGTGCCAACTATGTCATGTGCTGTGCATTGCAGTGCCCCCATGTAATGTGCTGTGCCCCCCATGTACATGGGGGCACTGCAATGTACAGCACATTACACGGGGGGCACAGCACATTACATGGGGGCACTGCAATGCACAGCACATTAATGTGCTGTGCCAACTATGTCATGTGCTGTGCATTGCAGTGCCCCCATGTAATGTGCTGTGCCAACTATGTCATGTGCTGTGCATTGCAGTGCCCCCATGTAATGTGCTGTGCCCCCCATGTAATGTGCTGTACATTGCAGTGCCCCCATGTAATGTGCTGTGCCAACTATGTCATGTGCTGTGCATTGCAGTGCCCCCCATGTAATGTGCTGTGCCAACTATGTCATGTGCTGTGCATTGCAGTGCCCCCCATGTAATGTGCTGTGCCAACTATGTCATGTGCTGTGCATTGCAGTGCCCCCCATGTACTGTGCTGTGCCAACTATGTCATGTGCTGTGCATTGCAGTGCCCCCATGTAATGTGCTGTGCCCACTATGTCATGTGCATTGCAGTGCCCCCATGTGATGTGCTGTGCCAACTATGTCATGTGCTGTGCATTGCAGTGCCCCCATGTAATGTGCTGTGCCAACTATGTCATGTGCTGTGCATTGCAGTGCCCCCATGTGATGTGCTGTGCCAACTATGTCATGTGCTGTGTATTGTAGTGCCCCCCATGTAATGTGCTGTGCCCACTATGTAATTTGCTGTGCATTGCAGTGCTCACTATGTAATTTGCAGTGCCCACCATGTCATGTGCTGTACATTGCAGTGCCCACCATGTCATGTGCAGTGCCCACCATGTCATGTGCAGTGCCCACCATGTAATGTGCTGTGCCCACCATGTCATGTGCTGTGCCATGCAGTGATCCCACCAAGTAATGTACAGTGCCCACCATGTAATGTGATGTGCCATGCAGTGATCCCACCATGTCATGTGCAGTTCCCACCATGTCATGTGTTGTGCCCACCCTGCCATGTGTGTGCCTAGCATGTAGTGTGTTGTGACCACTGTGTAATGTACTGTGCTGTTCAGCAGTGCCCACCATGTCATGTGCAGTTTCTAACATGTAATGTGCAGTTGCATTGCCCATGAAATGTGCTATGCCATGCAGTGCCCACCATGTAATGTGTTGTGCCATTCAGGGCCCACCATGTAATGCGCTGTGCCCACCACATCATGTGCTGTGCCATGCAGTGCCCACCATGTAATGCACTGTACCCACAATGTAATGTGCTGTGCCATGCAGTGCCAACCATGTCATGTGCAGTGGCCACCATGTAAATTACTGTGCAGTGCCCACCCTGTCGTGCTGTGTTGTGCCCACCATGTCATGTGCTGCACCATGCAGTGCTTACCATGTAATGTGCTGTAAATTGTCCACCATGGCATGTGCTGTGCAGTACCCACAATAGAATGCCCTATGCAGGGCTCACCATGTCATGTGCGGTGTCCACCAATTAATGTGCTGTGCTCACAATGTAATGTGCTGTGTCATGCAGTGCCCACCATATCATGTGGTGTCATGCAGTGCCCACCTTGTCATGTGCTGTGCAGTGCCCACCATGCCATGTGCAGTACCCACCATATCGTATGCTGTGCCCACCATATAATGTGCTGTGCAGTGCCCACTTGTAATGTGCAGTGCCCACCATGTAATGTGCTCAGCTGTGCCCGCCATGTCATGTGCTGTGCCCACCATATAAGGTCCTGTGCCCACCGTGTGCATGTGCTGTGTTGTGCCCACCATGCAATGTGCTGTGTTGTGCAGTACCAACCATGTCATGTGCTGTGCCCACCATATAATGTACTGTGCCTACCTTTGTAATGTGCTGTATTGGGCAGTGCCAACAGTGTAATGTGCTGTGCCCGCCATGTAATGTGCTGTGCTTCGCCCACCATTAAATGTGCTGTATCCATGTATCCACCATGTAATGTGTAGCGCCAACCATGTAATGTACTGTGCTATTCCCCCCCCCCCCCCCGTGTAATGTACTATGCCACAGACTCACCCCCTCACTCTCACCCCCCTCTCTCTCTCTCTCTCTCAACCCCTCTCTTTCACCCTGTTCTCTATCTTGCCCCCTTCAACCCCCTCTTTCCTACTACCCTCTCTCTCTTTCACCCTCTCTCTCTCTTTCACCCTCTCTCGTCCCCTCTCTCTCATTCAACGCCTTTCTCTCTCTTTTCCCCTCCCTCTCATCCCCACTCTTTCAGCCCCCCTATCGCGCTATAACCCCCCCCCCTCTCTCTCTCTAAACCACTCTCTCACACCCCTCTCTCTCTTTAATTTAATTCAACAAAGAATTGTTTGCGTTTTTCATTTTATTTATTTTCATAAAAAGGCCCACCAAAATCCTTAGCACCAGGCCCATGTTGCTCTTAATCTGTCCCTGGTGTTGGGCTGTCCGCCCTGTACTGCGCAGGCGCAGCGCTGTTCCGACGAGAAAGGTCCGCCCTGAACAGCCGTTCATCTTCGGAGACTTTCGGCGTCTCCTTTGTGCGCATGCGCAGTACAGGGCGGACACTATCAGATAGGGGACGTTTCTCGACAGGAGCGAGTGTGATCTAGAGGAGGAGGAACCGAGCAATAGTAAGTAAGCCATCTGCAGATGAATTTGTTAACTCCTTTTTTGGGGGGCGGTTGATATATTACCAATGGTATTTTTTTAATATGCATGAAGGGTAGTTAATGTGTATTATCAATGCTGCATTAGTGACAAGTGGCAGTTATTTAACCCCTTTGGGCTGCATTAGTGGCACCAGTGTCAGTGTTAATTAACCCCTGCATACTGCAGCAGTTAATTATCAGTGATGCCACTAATGCAACACAAAGGGGTTAATTAACTGCCACTTGTAACTAATGCAGCATTGATAATACACATTAACCCCTTCATGCTGCATATTACAAATACCATTGGTAATTAACCACTTGCCAACCCGTCTCACCCATTCGATCTGATTCCTGTCCGAATCCACAGTTCGCACCGCAATCTGCAAACCGATCCGGGGGTGTCATTAACATTCTATTGACACCCGCAGCGGTTCTCAGAGGGCAGCGTGAACTGCCTGCGGGAGAGATGCGATGCGGGAACCGGCGCTGGAATCGCACTGGTTCTCACATTGCTATAGTGTGAATCTAGGCTTAGGGTTTCGGGTACATGCCCCTGCCCGCCTACTCCCCTGTGATTTGACACAGTGGGAGTATGTCAGCAGATCCCAACCAGTGATTCATGGCCGGGACCTATTGACTGGCTGTGTCACAGCCCAGAGCCCTGTGTTGACAATCAACACAGGGCTCTATACAAAGGAAATGTTCGCTTGCAAAGCAGGGAAAATAAACAAGCCAGTCAATGGTAAAAATCAGTACACACATTACACATTGTTGGGCACACAATTAACCCCTTGGATGCCCCTAGATATTAACCCCTTCTCAGCCGTTGTCATTAGTACAGTGTCGGTGCATATTATTAGCACTGATCAGTGTATAAAGCTACATTCATGACCTAGGTATTCCAGAGCTTCTTTTGGGCAACAAGCGTCCCGCAATTTTGTCGCAATTTGTTGAGGGACAATTGCCACAAAATCGTCTGTGTCTGTGCGTCAATTTGGAAATTGCAGGCAGAATCACAGCAATCCGGAATGCCTAGGTGTGAACTGAGCCTTAGTGTCACTGGGTCCCACTATAAGTCGCTCCTTCTTTACAACCGGGGGGGGGGGGGGGCGCAGTTTGCCATCTTTGCCCTGGGCACCAGATGACCTTGTCCCAGCACTGTATGGGCAGATAGCTGTACTGAATGTCTGCAGGAGGCTGACACTGCACCCGCAATCTACTAATCTTGGGTACAATACTTTGCAGGCTCCATTGTAAAAAAATAAAAAATAAACGCACATTTTTGTACATGCAAAATCATGGGCATTTGTTTATTTTTATTTTACAAAAGATGAACTTAGCCTTTAAAAAGAAAATAATCTGTTTAAATTAAAAGAAAATCAAGTTATATGAGAATATACTGGTGTGCAAAGCCTGCCATCATCCTAAATAATACTAAAAAATTGTATGCAACAGAGTGCATATAGGGGACGCCCCTTTGGATTTTAAAGGCAGGAAAGAAGGAGTAGGAGAATTAAATAGGGATAAAAGGCAAACAAATGCCAACTTTATTATTTTACAGAAATAGAAAAAAAAATGTCTAAAAGACAAGAAAAACATATACAATGAGCAAAGTCAATATCTTAGAGATAATTTGATATAAGACATACAGAGCATAAATGGATAATATCACCTAATGCCATCAAAACCCAAAGAACCAGCCCAAAAAATGGGTACGTTGAGGGTAGGTGGCTAATGTGTGTATCCCCACATGTTTCGGAGAAGACCGTAGTCCAACTTGTATGTTCCTTCTTCAGGGTAGTTTTACACATATGGGTGAAAGTATTTCTTGTCTCTAGAACATAAATGTATAGATAAGTGACCAACAATAACATAGCAAGGGAGGACCTCAGGAAATGCTCTGTTTGTTGCCATTATATAAAGTAACCAAGGTTATAGTACTTACATAATCAAGCTCATGTTACAGATAAAAACATACAGGTAGGAGAATCACATGCTGGCTGCCGAGGTCCACACCTGACGGGTGTGTCAGTACGCAACGCCGCAAGTGCACTTTCACAAGGGACGCCAAATCTTCCCTGTAGCAAACAATGTCGCCACTATGGGGAGAAATTGCACAGAAAAAAAAAGCAAGGGGGTATATTAAAACCAACAAATGTGCAATGTATTTTGCAGAGTATGTAGTGAAAAAAGGGGGAAACATGGGAAGAACACATGAGGAACATGTGTAGTAAGTAGCCATGTAGGTGTATGATCTATGCAAGGCATAGTTCTTACCTTAAGTAGAAAAATGGACATCTGCTGCTGACAACCCGGTATCTGCCAGTGAATTCACACAGACCATCCGGGTGTGAGCATTAGGATTACCTATATATGGGAGAGGTGAACCAATCCAATAGAAGCAATCATGTCATACAGCTGTGTATAAACACAGCTGAGGCAAGGCTGGTAGGAGAGTGTGTGGAGGGAGTGGTATGGTCCACACCCACCAACAACAGCCAATGAGGTGCAAGTCAAGAGACCATCCCCGCAGCCGTGTCGACGCGCACGACGCACTGGCATGTGTCTCAGGGGGCGTACCTCAGGCGCAGGGACGCGCGGCGCAGCCACGCCCACAAGTGGCGTGATGGCATCACGCGTCGACACACCACCGGCGGGTGAGCATCAACCGATCGTCATGGAGATGATGGCGATAGCGTAGGTACGCTCCCCCACGCGCAGGGAACCAGAGGCAGGGATGGAATAAAACCGTCACTGACCCAGGCTGCACAGGAGGAGCCCACCCGCTGGGTGTCGGCGCAAGAGCGACAGTGCAAAGACACAGGGACACCCCGCCACACCATCTAGTGGACGGATAGAAAAAGGCAGCCAGCATGTTTACAAAGAATAATAAACAAATAAATAGAAACAGAAAAAAGGGGGAAAAAAAAATCGGCAAATACTTGGATAGTTGAGAAAACATTCATAATAAGTAATTTAGCCATGCCAAAGCAGTCCCGATAGGGATAATGTATAAAGAGATTCCCTTTAACAACAATTTATACCAGGATATACCACTACATATAGTCAGAAAAATCAAAAAATATAACGAATATAATAGTAGTCAAAAATTGAGTCTGACAAATGAACAAAATCAAAATGAAAAAAGGGGGAGGAAAAACAGGGGAAAAAAATATATGAGATAGAATGGAGTAAGCCAACGGTTCACATATTGAGCTCACAGACCCCGGAAGAGAAGCCTGGGAGGAAAGATCTAAAATTGAAGGCCTCATTTAATCCTGGTGGTGAGGTAGCTCGTAAATTATGAACCCACATTGGAGGAGATTGATGGCGCTATATACGTATCTATAATAAATAAATAATGTATATATATATATATATATATATATATATATATATATATATATATATATATATATATATACACATGTACCTAAATGGTTGTTTATAGCTATCTAGAGAAAACTGAAGGAAAGAACATGGGAATATTAAACAAGGAGTCTGATTGGTCCTCCCAGGCGCTCACTATTTTTTTCTTCTGTTTTTTATATACAAGTCTGTTTAGGTACTGTATTTAATAAAATGTATATAATTCAATTTGTATTGCCTTTTTATATTTTACTATGCACATTTCAATTCTAATTTTTTCATTTACAAAATGTACCATGGTGCCATAAATAGATAACATTTAAATTGCAATGCACATTATTATTTAAAAGCAAATCTGAGCAGATATTTTAAATTATTAAAATCTGGTTACTGATTGGCCACATTAGAATGCTGCTGAACTCCAGCTGTGCCCAGGTTGAGGTTATCATGCAAGCACAGAAATGTGCGACCTAACAAGATGCCTGGTGATAAATGTATTGCCCTTCTGTAGGTCATGGAGGAAATAGCATCAAATGAGACTCTACTCTACCGTTTCCGTTCTCAGAGTGTTCCATATTAATTTAGTAATTTGCTCCTTTTTGATTAATGTTATGCACCTTTCAAAATCAGAGAAAATTGGCTGCCTCGAGTGGGCTTTTTAAAAAGTTTGGTCAATGATGTCAGACAGAGGTCAGTATTCCCTTATTAAACAATCTGAAAACAGGGTGTCAGATTTTTTTCCATTATTACTCCCAGGAGGGAAAGGAAAATGATTTACTGAGAATCCTGAAATGTGACATATTGGAATTTATTCATACTAGCAAAAGGGTGGCTGTTCTAGAATGGGAAAACTTATTTAACTAATAAAAATTTACTTTTTTACTGGGTAAATTGTGCAAGGGAAGAGAGTGTACGAGAGATGATATTCTATCAGCATGTGCAGGCAAGTAGTGCAGAAGGTATGACAGCGGGCAGTATAGGCAGAAAATGAGTATAGAGAATATTATGGTGAGCAGTATGTGCAGTAGAGAAGATCAAGAGCTGTAAAGGTGGGCAGTATGTGCAGGAGAGGAGCATGGAGGGTGTGATGGCAAGCAACATGGCAGGGAAAAGAGTGCAGGAGGTATGACAGTGGGGAATATGTGCAGGAAATGCGTATAGAGGATAATACGGAGAGCAGTAGCAGCAGAAGTGGAGATCAGGGGCTATGAAGTTGGGCAGTACAAGCAGGAGAGGAGATCAGGAGCTATGAAGATGGGCAGTATGTGCAGCAGAGGAGATCAGGAGCTATGAAAGTGTACAGTACAAACAGGAGAGGAGATCAGGAGTTATGAAGGTGGACAGTACAAGCAGGAAAGATGAGGGAGTAGGGGAGGAGTGTGGAGGGTATGATGGCAGGCAACATGACAGGGAAAGGAGTGTGGAAGGTATGACAGTGGGCAGTATGTGCAAGAAATTAGTATAGAGGATATTATGGTGAGCAGAATCAGCAGGAGAGGAGATCAGGAGGTATGAAGGTGGGCAGTCAAAGCAGGAGAGGAGTCCGGAGCTATGGAGGTAGGAAATATGTGCAGGGGAAGAGTGTGGCGTGCGTGACAGTGGACAACATAATAAGGAGAGAAGTGCGGAAGGTATGACAGTGGTCAGTATGTGCAAGAAAGGAATGCAGATAGTGTGGCAGTGGGTAGTATGTAAAGGAGAAAGTGTGGAGGGTATGGCAGCAGGCTTTGTGGAAAGGAGAGGAGTGGGGAGGGTATGAGGGCAGGCAGTATTTTTAGGAGGGGAGTGCAGAGGGTATGGAGGTTGTCTGCATGTGTAGGAGAGGAGTGTGTAGGTTTTATGATCAGGAGAGGAGTAGTGCAGATGGTATGGCCCTGGGTAGTATGTGTAAGAGGAGTGTGTAACATGGGGAAGTTGTTGCTAGAAGGGGGGGGGGTCTTTCAGAAAGGGGCAAAGGGGTGTGAGGCAATTAGGAACATGGCATGAGTGATGTCTCAGTGAAGAAGTGGGAAGTGAGGGGACTAGGGAAGGACGTCTGTGGGATGAGAAGGGGAATGCCTGTCTGTAGGGATGGGGGGCAAGAGGTGGCCTTTTGGGAGTTGCCAGTCAGTAAGGTGAGAGGTTTCCAGAGGGGCTCTCTGTTGGGGGGCCATGAGGAAGCTGTGAGGGACACCACCCAGATAGCAAGTAATTGTGCTGCAAGTTTGAAAATGACTTGCTAAGCTATTGCTAGGCTTGCCAGGCTTCACAAGTTTGTTGCACAATTGCAGCAAGTCTGCATTGCACGGCCCCAGATCAGCTTTCTTTGCAAACATTCTGCAAGTCTGCTGCAAGTTCTAGTTCAGTTATGTTGTGCAATAGTCATCCTACCACAGGGGTCACTGTGGCTGAATTTTCATGCTGTAGAGTTGCAGAGCTCTTGCTGTAGACTCACAACTGCAACTTTGCTCTTTCTAGAGACTTGCCACGCAAATTTGCTACAAGTTGGAAAAGTGTCAACTAGAACTTGTGCTTTTAGTGCTCTGCAAGTGTGCAAGTGTTGCCTGTGAAAATGTGTAGCAAGTTACCAGACTTATAATTCAACACATTTGTGGCAAGTTATCTTTGCTATCTGGGCAGCAGCTAAATCGCCAGTCCCCAACACAAATGATATCTCCTAGGCAACGTCTCATTATTTTCTACTCTCCCTACTGACTCCCCCCCCCCACAACAAATTCAATAATGTACTAAATATAAGCATATCAATAAATACCTAAAATGAAACCACATTTCATATCGTAATGGATAGAATGCTAGTGCAAACAATAGACCAGTGAAAATGTTAAAAAATGATTAAGTTGTGCAAAAAAAAAAAAAAGTAAAGGTCCACTTAGTGATTGTGCTCAGATAGTGATTCTTCTTATAAATTGTGCAGAAAACAAAAGTCTGTATTCAAAAATGTGCTTCGTACATAAACACAAAGTCCGCCACTTCACAGCCTATGCTCCATTCACCAAGTGAAATGGATGCTCACCTTCATTTCAGACCCACAAGGGGGCAATAATGCATAAAGGTAGAATCTCATGGATCAGATAATGATGCTCAGGTTCCTTTATGAGTGATCTGGTTCTCCTTCTAAAGTGGCACCACAAAGTTCACAAGCAGCTTATAGGTAACATATAAAGAGAAAGACAGCCTCCAATAGTGCAGTACCCGTGTTAATCAACTTAACAAACCACACAACCCCAGCTTCATAAAATGCACTCACAATTATTAGATAAAACATAAGCATGTAATAAAATCCAGCAAAGATCTCATGTATTCAAATGAACAAACTCCCGCCGCCGGGCTCAACCTCTACGCGTTACACCGCCAATGCACGTGGCTTCATCTGGAGAAAAGCCAAACCATCCCCCTCACACCCATTCCTCTTGGCAATTCACCAGCTCTCATCATTTCTCCACTGCCTGCAGCTTCCCTTCTACAAATACACAAATCCACTCGCCAGCTGCAACGCTTAC
Organism: Lithobates septentrionalis; assembly: GCA_037952835.1. NCBI lineage: Eukaryota > Metazoa > Chordata > Amphibia > Anura > Ranidae > Lithobates > Lithobates septentrionalis. The sequence continues at coordinate 31,860 of JBBDGP010001747.1, forward strand.
CACCTCAATAACCCATCGGCTCAGATCCCTGCACCTTACTAACCACCCACTCACACATCCTCCATTTCAAGCTAGGTCACACATGGATTTCTGAAGCTGAGACTTATGCCACGTACGCACGATCTGATTTTCCAACGGGAAATGTTGGATGTGAGCTCGTTGGCGGAAAGTCTGACCGTGTGTGTGCTCCATTGGACATTTGTTGTCGGACTTTCCGCCAACAAATGTTGGCTAGCATGTTCTGAAATTTTCTGCCAACAAATGTTTGTTGTCGGACTTTCCGATCGTGTGTACAGAAGTCCGTCGGACAAAAGTCCAAAGTACAAACACGCATGCTCGGAAGCAAGGACAAGCCGGAAGCCGGAAAACTAGCGTTCGTAATAAAGATATCACATTCGTGACATGGCAAATTTTGAAATCTCTCAATGCAGCGCATTCTCTTCTTCTTTATAATGGGATAATAATGAAGCTGCTTTGCTGCTGATATTCACAGAGTTCTGACCAATGTGGTTTTTTTTCTAGTGATCTCCAGAATAATATTTTTTTTGGGTGTTTTTATTCTAGTGATCTCAAGAATATTTTTTTTTTTTAGTTTTGTGTGTCAAGTTACCACATCACCATTATTATCTTGTATTTTTTAACCTCAAAGATACTATGTTTATATCCCTTGTTAATTTGACATTGTATTTTTGAAATGTACCTGCCTACTCACAAACAAACTGTCCTTTTTGCAGTAAAACACATAGTCAAGTATTTGTCAAAACGAAAATTTTAAATTGAATAGGGAGCACAAGGTCATATCAAAATAAAGAGGAAGGCAACGATGAGGAAACAGTTGGAATTTGTGAAGCCTTTGTACCCCTGGGGAGACATCAATTATTTGACTGTCAAAATTGGTAACCTGAGGAGTCCATTTAATAGGGAGCACAATGCGGTCCAGGACTCCGAGAGATCGGGAGCAGCAGCAGATGACATATATGTCCCGAGGCTGTGGTCTTACAACAGCCTGCGTTTTTTGCCAGACCTTACCAAACCCAGGCCATCACTCTCAACACTTCCTTCCAGACTTCCTTCTATGCTGCCATGGTGGGTGGGGTGGCTGTGTTCTTGGTGGAGGTGGTGGAGGAGCATGGTCCAACTCACAGAGGTGTGTTTGATGGGTGAGTTTGCCCCTCATCTCCTTGTTTAGGGCCTGCAGAATTATCTCCTCGCATATAGTGTGCTGGGCCTCCTCCATCTGTTTTAATTTATTTGCGGTGGCGCATCCAAACTCCTCCTGGCCATCAGGGACCATGCTAATTGCCACAGTAGCATGTTTTAGGAAAGGACCCGTGGCCTCCATCAGGTTCCTTGCCTTCCTGGCCCTTTTAGTTGGAGGGCTGAGGGGAGGAACCTGGGATTCGGTCAGGCTGCTTGCCACGGCCTCCTCCTGGCTGAGAGCTCATGACTGTTGCAAATTGAATGTTAACAAATAGAAAAGATTATCATTCTGACCCCAGCATTTTTCATTCTTGTCCCAATCATTAAAGGCTACTACTGTCTATTGATATGTAAACCACTTAAAATCAGAAATTTGTGATCAATAACATCTAGTTAACATCATTCAATTTTTGACAAGAAATATCTTCAACAATGCTATACCTGGGTCAAGCTGGGCTTCTCCACATCTTCTTCCTGGGTGGAAGGCCCAGGTTGGACCCTTAGGAGCCTCAGCTGATGTTGAAGGAAGTGTTTAGAGCGATGGCCTGGGTTCTGTCTGGTTGGACAAAAAAACGCAGGCTGTTGTAGTTCCACAGCCTTGGGACATATACGTCATCTGCTGCTGCTCCTGATCTCCTGGACTTTCTTGCACTCCCTATTATATGTGCTCCTCAGGCTACCAATTTTGGCCTTCAAATAGGTGATGTCTGCCGTGGGATACACAAGCTTCACTAATTCCAACAGTTTCTCCAGCGCTGTCTTCCTCTTTAGCTTGTTAGAATAGTCCCTGCATTGTACTTGCCAGAGACATGGCAGCTCCCTGTATTTTTCAATAAAGTCTGGCAGAAAATCTGGGGCTGTAAATTTATCAACCATTTTATCTGCAAAAAAAAACACAAGACAAACCCTAATGTCAGGCTAAACTCTCCTAATCGTGTCCCAATATAGGCCTCAATCTATAAGCAGTATAGGCCACTAACCACTGATGCCTCAAGTTACAATCAGGCCCAAGCTGGTCTGGGGCCCCAGCTGCGCCGCTGGCTGCCGCTTCCCAGTGTTGCCAACTGCCCGCCTGTAAATGTCCGTTATGGGCAGCGGTGCCCGTAAAAAAGAGCATGCACCGTTCCGAAGTCGGGCTCGGGAAAGCTCATACTCGCTCGGCCGGGCAGCGCATGCACAGTAACTTAATGGCGCGGCCCGGCGCCATTTTTGAATAGATTCCAGAGTACACTTGTTCCTGGCTAAGACACAGCAGCTGCATTTTGTGCACTCGCCGTAGGTAGAGGAGTCGAGGGGGGGTAAGTGAGGAGAAGAGTGTGACACTGGGGCAGAGGATGACATTACTGGGGACAGCAGCTGACACTCATGGGTCTGGGGGGAGGGGGGGGTGAAGCCATGGCATGCAGGGGGACAGTGAAGGACACTGATGTGCTGCCCTGTGGACTGTGGAGAGGTGAAAGGGGAGCAGCACAGGAGCAGCACACACTGATGTGGAGACTGTAATATGATGGTGGACAGAGGAGGAGGCTACTGTGAGGGGGTGAGGAGGACACTATCATGTCCGCAGCCTCTGTCCCCCTCCTGTAGTATGTCCGCAGCCTTTGTCCCCCTCCTGTAATATGTCCGCAGCCTCTGTCCCCCTCCTGTAGTATGTTTGCAGTCTCTGTCCCCCTCCTGTAGTATGTCCGCAGCCTCTTTCCCCCTCCTGTAGTATGTCCGCAGGAAGCCTCTGTCCCCCTCCTGTAGTATGTCCGCAGCCTCTGTCCCCCTCCTGTAGTATGTCCGCAGCCTCTGTCCCCCTCCCTCCCCTTCAATTGTTGAAAATGTTCAAATTTTATGCACATTCTACGCAACAGCAGTATTTGCACTGTAAACCTTTTTTATTTATATAAAGTGTTGGTGAACTTAAACTGTATCGCTATGCTGTGATTCCTGTAGGCTTTGCGTGTGGGCAGGGGGGGGGGGGTTGGGAGGCTCTCCATGTCCATTTTGCTTGGGGCCCCCAAATTCCTTCAAACGGCCCTGGTTACAATTGTACCTTCATTTGAACGATTGGCGATAACGATCCTCTGTCCTCCACTCACAGATCGTACGTACGTCCGTTACATCACCCGTGTTTTATACGTTATATACACTGCGAATGCGTGAAACTCCGCCCCTGTCCTTCTTTCTAGTGTATTCCCTGCCTCTTCTCTTTCGGGGCAGTGGGAGAGCACATGGCGTAGACACAGCAGGTGTGTGCTGAGAGCAGCAATGAGAAAAGCCCAGAGCAAGGCAGTTCCAGATCCAGGAGGAGATATAAGGTCTCAAATATGTCCTTTGAAGAGATGGTGGAGATGGTGGACATCTTAAAGAGGACAGACTATGATGGGAATCATGGAGCGTACAGAAACCCTAATGTGAGAAAGGCCAAGATCTTGGCTAAAGTTGTGAGAAGTATGCACAGGAATCTTGGGGTACGACGATCCAAGGAGCAATTGAGGAAACGCTGGTCAGACTTGAAATTGAGGGAGCAAGATCAGTACAGAAAGTTCAGGAAAGTGCTTCAAAAAAGTATTTGTCGTGTGTTCCTATTATTATTATTACTTTTGTGCTGGTCCATGTGCTTTTCTTTACTGTTGTACAGTTTAAATGACCAAGTTTGAGGTTCGTGGACACAGGAATTGTTCGTATTAAACATTGTTCGTTCGACAATTAATATGACGTTTTTGGCAGATGCAGGTTAACTACATGTGTTCATGCCTATTTTGATTAAAATAAGTTTATTACATTGATGTCTAGATGTGTTTGAAGCTATAATGAAATTACAACTTTATTCAGTGTCAGGAGAGGACACTCAGCTGCTGTTTACACATCTTGACACAGGAGCACTAGTTTTGGACACCATAACAACCTTGTTATGGTGTCCCACACAGGTGCTCCAGTGGATACTAGGGAACAGAGAAACAGAGAAAGGTAGGAAACTGCAACTAAGCTTGCTACTTCCTTGCAAAGTACTGTATATAGATAACCTAAAGGGGTTTGTGTTTATCTCAACAAAACTGGAGCAACACATTAGGTTCCTCTTTGTGGAAGAGTTGAAACTTTTGTTCAGTGTTTGCATTCACAACGTTGTCAGCATATGGCATCTAAAGCCTCGTATACACAAATGGAATTTCCGCAGACAAAACCTCAGACTTTTGTCCGAAGGCATGTGCCTGGATTTTATCTTGCATACTAATGGTACACAATTGTCGGCCAACAAACACAAACGTAGTGACGTACTAGACAAACTACGAGCCGAAAAAAAGGAAGTTCAATTGTCAGGTGCTACCCTTTGTGCTCCTTCTGCTAATTTCGTGTTAGTAGAAGTGTGGTGAGTTTTGATTCGCACTTTTCACTTTGCACTTTTCATTTTGCACTTTTCATTTCGTACTTTTCAGTTCGCACTTTTCAGTTTGTTTCTGAATGGCCGTTCGTCAACCAGACATGTTCGAAGGAGATAACCTGTTATTTATTATTGGCCTTGGAGTTATTGCTTTGACCCAAGTCCAGTCCAGGAACAGGAGGAGGAGGATTTCTTGGACCAAAAATTGGTTGCTTTATTAGCCGTGACCAATTATGTCATATGCCTTTGCTGCGGGAGCACCAGGAGAATTAAGATTTTTCATGCTATTTTCTACTTTAGGGTGGCCCTCCACTTTAAGAAGAAATTCAAGGAAAAGGGATATGAAGAAGGACATATAGAAGAGGCCTTCCAAAAATATCTTGTGCTGTATGATAATGCTGATGTAGAGAGAGAGGAAAACGACAGACTCCCATATGGATGAACAACCACAAGTACGGTTCTGCACTAGGTTTAACAACAAGGCCTCCATAATACAAAAAATCTTTAAAAAGAATTGGAGGATCCTCGAATCAGACCCTATCCTGAGGACAAGTCTCCCCTCGCATCCTAATTTGGTCTTTAGGAGACCGAAGGACCTAAGGAGCATTATTGTCCCAAGTAGGGTGAAAAAGCAAAAGACTAGAGGGCTCAGTAACCTTTGGAGTACGATCTTTGACCAGAAAGGTAGTTACAGATGTGGGAGTAACAATTGTGGGAACTGTGGGCATATGTGCCATAGAAAAAAAGAAGTAGTTGGAGCTGATGGCAGGATTCACAGGATGAAACAGTTTATCAATTGCAGCACACCATATGTCATCTATGGCCTCCTGTGCCCCTGTGGACTCCTTTATATTGGCCGTACTTCAAGGCCAATGAGGACCAGGATGAATGAGCACAGAAGCAGCATTTTGACAGAGAAGGACAATTACTCAGTAGTAGTACAGACGGACTTAAAGTGTTCGGTATAGAGGCTATGTCGAGTGACTTGGATAGTGGCAAAAAGCATCAGATGCTGTGTAATAGAGAAGCATTCTGGATCTTTACCCTAGGGACTCTGGCCCCGAAAGACCTGAATGAAGAAATCGAACTGCATATTTGTGGGAGAGTGCTATAATTGTGGTTTTAATTTTTCAAGCCTTTTTCGATAAAATATCCTTTATAATTTATTATATATCATATTTCATTAATATGGGGACTGTGTAGCCCCTCTAGTGGTTACACCTTTTCGTTATGAAGTTATGAAGCAGGGTGGTCCCTTTGACATTTGGTATCTGTATATGAGCTATAACATCTATACCTAGTATGAGCAGTTGGTATGTGGATGTTGTACTGATAAGAATCTTTTTACGGTGCTACTACAGTATATGGCAGGCTAGTTCAGTATGTAGTGACAGTATACAGCCTGCTAGTTCAGTATGTAGTGACAGTATACAGCCTGCTAGTTCAGTATGTAGTGACAGTATACGGTAGGCTAGTTAAGTATGTAGTAACAGTATACGGCAGGCTTGTTCAGTATGTAGTGACAGTATACGGCAGGCTAGTTCAGTATGTAGTGACAGTATACGGCAGGCTAGTTCAGTACGTAGTGACAGTATACGGCAGGCTAGTTCAGTATGTAGTGACAGTATACGGCAGGCTAGTTCAGTACGTAGTGACAGTATACGGCAGGCTCGTTCAGTATGCAGTGACAATATACGGCAGGCTAGTTCAGTATGTAGTGACAGTATACGGCAGGCTAGTTCAGTATGTAGTAACAGTATACGGCAGGCTAGTTCAGTATGTAGTGACAGTATACGGCAGGCTCGTTCAGTATGTAGTGACAGTATACGGCAGGCTAGTTCAGTATGTAGTGACAGTATACAGCAGGCTCGTTCAGTATGCAGTGACAGTATACGGCAGGCTCGTTCAGTATGTAGTGACAGTATACGGCAGGCTAGTTCAGTATGTAGTGACAGTATACAGCAGGCTCGTTCAGTATGCAGTGACAGTATACGGCAGGCTAGTTCAGTATGTAGTGACAGTATACGGCAGGTTAGTTCAGTATGTAGTGACAGTATACGGCAGGCTCGTTCAGTATGTAGTGACAGTATACGGCAGGTTAGTTCACTATATAGTGAGAGTATAAGGTAGGTTCGTTCAGTATGTAGTGACTCCAAAAGACATGCTGGTAAGTTAATTGGATCCTCTCTAAATTGTCCCTAGTATGTATGAATGTTAGTTAAGGACCTTAGATTGTAAGCTCCTTGAGGGTAGGGACTGATGTGAATGTACAATGTATATGTAAAGCGCTGCGTAAATTGATGGCGCTATATAAGTACCTGAAAGAAGAAGACAGTATACGGCAGGCTCGTTCAGTATGTAGTGACAGTATATGGCAGGCTCGTTCAGTATGTTGTGACAGTATACAGCAGGCTAGTTCAGTATGTAGTGACAGTATACGGCAGGCTAGTTCAGTATGTAGTGACAGTATACAGCAGGCTAGTTCAGTATGTAGTGACAGTATACGGCAGGCTAGTTCAGTATGTAGTGACAGTATACGGCAGGCTCGTTCAGTATGTAGTGACAGTATACTGCAGGCTCGTTCAGTATGTAGTATACGGCAGGTTAGGGCAGTGTAGGGTGAAATAGTGACATGTTAGGTCTTTATGTAGTGACAGTGTGCTCAGTCACTTACAGCATGGCAGGTGATGGAGATTCCCAGGCAACTGTGCTCTCTCCTCCTCTTTCTTCTTTAGCTGCAGGATCAGCCTGAGGAGAGGAGTCTGTAGGAGGAGTGGAGGGGGTAGCCACACCCTGACCCTGCCCACCAACTCCGGCTGCCTCAAGAGATAGTGAATATCCCCGAGGGACAGCCTAAGCTGATTAGACAACAGGGGAGTGTTACAGACAGCCTCCCCCATACCGCTGGACTCTCTGCTATCCCGATTGACTTTTTACAAACTGCAAGGACAGGGAAGTGCAGCCCCCCCCCCATGGATCTGGTGCCCGCTCATTAAGGGTATTGTACTGGCTTAAAAGTGGCCCTGCCTGACGCTGCCCCTGCAATCTGGGGACAAATCCGGGGACAGATTTGTTCCAAGGAGAGTGTCCTCAGTCCGGGGACTGTCCCTGGAAATCAGGGACGTCTGGTCACCCTAACTTAGGCAGGCTCCTCCGCTCCATGCAGCTCCTGTCACGGTCACGTCGGCTCTGAGTCTGAGACTCTGAGTACGACGTGACTAACTCAATGACGTTACTCGTTGCTAGACGCCAGGTGGCCCAGGCGTTAGCAACGAGTGCAGGGTTGCCAAGCCAACGGCGCAGCTCCACCCACCTCCAGGTCCCCCTGGTCTGTCCTACATAATTACACATTAGAGTCTCTCTCTCTGTGCCGCCGATCGGCTGATGAGACAGAGAGAGATACTCGGGCAGAGCAGCGTTGCAGCCAAGTGAGGACCAGTGTGAGTCACGATCTAACTGAAGATATATGAAGATATTTAAAATGTAAACGGGCGGGGCCCCCTATTGGGCGGGGCCCATGGGCTTAAGCCCAGTCAATCCCAATGGTAAGTCCAGCCCTGTGGGTGGGAGAAGCTTGATGGGGAATTGAGTGACTAGCTCTTCATCAGGTGATTTTGATTGACAGCGGGTGACAATGTGTGGATTCAAAAGCTGCTATTGGACTGAATAGCAGGTATTGATCCTTCCACTGTCATGTCAGTCACAGGAATAGCAGACCTTTCCTCACAATTATTGCCAGCCAGTAGTTAGCGATAGTGAAAGGAAGATTAATGTGTGCAAAAATCTTTGTTAACCTCTTGATGCCGACCGCACGCAAATATGCCGTCTCTCGGCGGGTGGGCCTTGGTGCCGAGTGGCCGCATATTTACGTGCATAAGTGCAAATACAGCTTTGCCAAGAGCGTGCACCCTGCGCGCTCCCGTCACAGTTACTGGCGGCTAATTGAAAGCTCCCGATCATGTGACCGCCATGACAGCCAATCATGGCGGTCACATGATCATAAACCCCTCCTTCTGGGATCCTAAACCCCTTAAAGGGCAGAGAGACTCCAGCTCCAAGGGGTTAAAGCATATCTAGAACTGCACAATTCTAGATAAAATGAGAATCATGATTTTTTGGCTTAGAATAAACATCACGATTCTCGTGGCGTAATCATCTTTCACATTATACAAAAAATTGGGCTAACTTTACTGTATAGTTTTTTTTTAATTCATTGAAGTGTATTTTTTCACAAAAAATTGCGCTTGAAAGACCGCTGCGCAAATACAGTGTTACATAAAATAATGCAACAACCGCCATTTTATTCTCTAGGGTCTCTGCATATATATATATATATTTTATATATATATATATATATATATATACAGTATATATTTTATTCTATCTTTTCATGTGACAACACTGAAGAAATTACACTTTGCTACAATGTAAAGTAGTGAGTTTACAGCTTGTATAACAGTGTAAATTACTCAACACACAGCCATTAATGTCCAAACCGCTGGCAACAAAAGTGAGTACACCCCTAAGTGAAAATGTCCAAATTGGGCCCAAACTGACAATATTTTATGGGGCCACTATTGTTTTCCAGCACTGCCTTAACCCTCTTGGGCATGGAGTTCACCAGAGCTTCACAGGTTGCCACTGGAGTCCTCTTCCACTCCTCCATAACGACATCACGGAGCTGGTGGATGTTAGAGACCTTGCGCTCCTCCACCTTCCGTTTGAGGATGCCTTACAGATGCTCAATAGGGTTTAGGTCTGGAGACATGCTTGGCCAGTCCATCACTTTTACCCTCAGCATCTTTAACAAGGCAGTGGTCGTCTTGGAGGTGTCTTTGGGGTCGTTATCATGTTGGAATACTGCCCAGCGGCCCGGTCTCTGAAGGGAGGGGATCATGCTCTGCTTCAGTATGTCACAGTACATGTTGGCATTCATGGTTCCCTCAATGAACTGTAGCTCCCCAGTGTCGGCAGCACTCGTGCAGCCCCAGACCATGACACTCCCACCATGTTTGACTGTAGGCAAGACACACTTGTCTTTGTACTCCACACCTGGTTTCCACCACACATACTTGACACCATCTGAACCAAATAAATTTATCTTGGTCTCATCAGACCACAGGACATGGTTCCAGTAATCCATGTCCTTAGTCTGCTTGTCTTCGGCAAACTGTTTGCGAGCTTTCTTGTGCATCATCTTTAGAAGAAGCTTCCTTCTGGGACAACAGCCATACAGACCAATTTTATGCAGTGTGCAGTGTATGGTCTGAGCACTGACAGGCTGACCACCCACCCCTTCAACCTCTGCAGCAATGCTGGCAGCACTCATACGTCTGTCTCCCAAAGACATCCTCTGGGATGCACTCAACTTCTTTGGTTGATCATGGCGAGGCCTGTTCTCAGTGGAACCTGTGCTTTTGAACCGCTGTATGGTCTTGGCCACCGTGCTACAGCTCAGTTTCAGGGTCTTAGCAATCTTCTTACAGCCTAGGCCATCTTTATTTAGAGCAACAATTCTTCTTTTCAGATCCTCAGAGAGTTCTTTGCCATGTTGAGCTTCCAGTGACCAGTATGAGAGAGTGAGAGCGATAACACCAAATTTAACACACCTGCTCCCCATTCACACCTGAGACCTTGTAACACCAACGAGTCACATGACACCGGGGAAGGTAAATGGCTATTTGGGGCCAAATTGGACATTTTCACATAGGAGTGTGCTCACTTTTGTTGCCAGCGGTTTAGACAATAATGACTGTGTGTTGAGTTATTTTGAGGGGACAGCAAATTGACACTGTTATACAAGCTGTACCCTCACTACTTTACATTGTAGCAAAGTGTCAATTCTGCAGTGTTGTCACATGAAAAGGTATGATAAAATGATAAAGCATTTACAAAAATGTGAAGGGTGTACTCACTTTTGTGAGATACTGTACATATATATATATATATATATATATATATATATATATATATATATATATATATATATATATATATATATATATGAAGTTATTTTCTAGCAGAAAATACAGATTTTTACATGTAAGCAACAAGTATCAGAAAAAGCCCTGGTCTTTGTGGTTAAACTGCCCTCATCTACAGACCGAAATTCATCCCTTTGATCTAAAAGAACCAAATGTTAAAATGTTTCTCTTTATCTCCCAGCGCTGACAATGTTGATAAACATTTTCCAGCTTTTGTGTTTTGTTTTTTTTTTTTTTTTTTTTTAAAGTTTTATTTATTACTTTTTTTAACATACCATAACAGGTACATACAAGACCCATTGGGCCACACACAAAATAAACTATTTACATTTCTTCAGCATTGGCTCACTCCTCCTTCCTCCAGGCCTTCGCTCAGTAAAAATAAAAAATAAGATAATAGTAATTAGGCCACCTTTTCATAATATCAGTCAATGAAAACTTTAGGATATGTCAGATAGTTACATACATGTTAAAACCCACTATAAGCATATTCCATTAGGTACCACTCAATCCGCCACCGTAGTTTCACTATTCATCCAACTGCCCCACACTTTATCAAATTTTTGCGGTATGCCCCTGCTAATGTATGTAGCCTTGTATAAAGGTGTAGCCCTATTCACCACACTCTTCCACGCTGATACAGATGGAGGATTAGGCTTTTTCCATGACAACACTATCATTTTTCTAGCGTAATAGATCAGGATCGTTAGCAAAGTACGAGTCACTCTCTTTGGGGCTAAATTGTCCACCAACCCCAAAAGGCACACCTCTGTTGTGGGCTGTATAGGAATTAGGGTTGTCCCGATACTAGTATCGGTATCGGCACCGATACCGAGCATTTGCCCAAGTACTTGTACTCGGGCAAATGCTCCCGATGCTTCCCCCCGATACCTAGAAGACTGTGATCGGCGGGTGGGGGAATAACAAGATTCTCCCCCAGCGGCTTTCAGCGGCTTTAGTGACATAAGGCGGTGATCGGTCACCGCTGACTGTCACTGCATCCTCCTCCATGCCCCCTCCGTTCCTCTGTCCCCCTCCGCTGTCCCCCTCCGTTCCGCCGTTCCCCTCTCCTTCTCTGTGCCTCTCTGCTGTCCCCCTCCATTCCTCTCTCCTTTTCTGTGCCTCTCCGCTGTCCCCTCCGTTCCTCTCTCCTTCTCTGTCCCCCTCCGCTGTCCCCTCCGTTCTGCTGTCCCCCTCTCCTTCTCTGTCCCCTCCGTTGTGCTGTCCTCCTCCTCCTTCCTTTGTGAATGGACAGAGTCAGCTGACTCTGTCCATTCACATAACTGAAACATTGTAATCTCCTGTGATTACGATGTGTCAGTTTATAAATGGAGAGGAGCCGCTGTCTTCTCTCCATTCATTCTCAGCGCAGCTGAGGCTGCAGAGAAAGGGACTGGGGAATCTCTATCCTCGGTCTCTTTCTCTGTCTCAAGGGGGAGATATCAGAGGTCTGTTAAGACCCCTGATATCTCACCAAAGCCCCCCAACAGGGCCGATTAAAAAAATAACAAAAAAAAAAACACACATTGCAATAAAGAATAAAAAAAATATTATTGTAAAAAATTAAAATTGTAAATAAAAAAAAAAACACACACACATACACCGTTCACCCCCTCCCCCAAAAAAAGAAAGCACTGTTAAAAAAAAACCCACTGTCACGTGACATTAAAAAAAAAGTATCGGTATCGGCGAGTACTTGAAAAAAAGTATCAGTACTTGTACTCGGTCCTAAAAAAGTGGTATCGGGACAACCCTAATAGGAATGGCTGTTACTTCTGCTATACATTCTGTAACTCCCTTCCAAAATGCTTGAATGTTCGAGCAATTCCATAAAATATGCATGAAATCAGCAGTGAGGGAGCTGCACCACCAGCAACTAGGTGACCGGGTAGGGAACATTCCAGCTAATCTAGCTGGAGTAAGATATATGCGATGAAGGAATTTGAATTGATTGAGTTGGTCTCTAGCAGAGACCAATCTAGTAAAATTAATGTCTCAGACATCGTCCCAGTCATCCCCGTCCATCTGGGGAAACACCTCATCCCACATCGCCCTACACTTTGCAAGGAGATCTCCCCCCTCACCGAACAGTTGTTTGTATATTGTAGACAAGGCCTTGTCCAAAGTGTCCTCCCTAAGTAAAGACTCAATATCACTAATTTTCGGGGAAATTCCATTATTTCCAAACTGGGCATTATATGCATGCCTGAGCTGAAAATAACGGAACAGGTGAGTGTTGGGAAGATTAAACTTAGTTTTAACCACTTGAGCCCCGGACCATTATGCTGCCTAAGGACCAGAGGTCTTTTTCCAATTTGGCACTGCGTCGCTTTAACTGCTAATTGCGCGGTCATGCAATGCTGTACCCAAACGAAATTTGCGTCCTTTTCTTCCCACAAATAGAGCTTTCTTTTGATGGTATTTGATCACCTCTGCGGTTTTTATTTTTTGCGCTATAAACGGAAAAAGACCGAAAATTTTGAAAAAAAATGATATTTTCTACTTTTTGTTATAAAAAAAATCCAATAAACTAAATTTTAGTCATACATTTAGGCCAAAATGTATTCGGCCACATGTCTTTGGTAAAAAAAATGTCAATAAGCGTATATTTATTGGTTTGCGCAAAAGTTATAGCGTCTACAAACTAGGGTACATTTTCTGTAATTTACACAGCTTTTAGTTTATGACTGCCTATGTCATTTCTTGAGGTGCTAAAATGGCAGGGCAGTACAAAACCCCCCCAAATGACCCCATTTTGGAAAGTAGACACCCCAAGGAAATTGCTGAGAGGCATGTTGAACCCATTGAATATTTATTTTTTTTGTCCCAAGTGATTGAAAAATGACAAAAAAAAAAAAATATTTACAAAAAGTTGTCACTAAATGATATATTGCTCACACAGGCCATGGGCCTATGTGGAATTGCACCCCAAAATACATTCAGCTGCTTCTCCTGAGTATGGGGATACCACATGTGTGGGACTTTTTGGGAGCCTAGCCGCGTACGGGGCCCCGAAAACCAATCACCGCCTTCAGGATTTCTAAGAGTGTAAATTTTTGATTTCACTCTTCACTGCCTATCACAGTTTCGGAGGCCATGGAATGCCCAGGTGGCACAAAACCCCCCAAAATGACCCCATTTTGGAAAGTAGACACCCCAAGCTATTTGCTGAGAGGCATATTGAGTCCATGGAATATTTTATATTTTGACACAAGTTGCGGGAAAGTGACACTTTTTTTTTTTTTTTTCATAAAGTTGTCACTAAATGATATATTGCTCACACAGGCCATGGGCATATGTGGAATTGCACCCCAAAATACATTTAGCTGCTTCTCCTGAGTATGGGGATACCACATGTGTGGGACTTTTTGGGAGCCTAGCCGCGTACGGGACCCCGAAAACCAATCACTGCCTTCAGGATTTCTAAGGGTGAAAATTTTTGATTTCACTCTTTACTGCCTATCACAGGTTCGGAGGCCATGGAATGCCCAGGTGGCACAACCCCCCCCCAAATGACCCCATTTTGGAAAGTAGACACCCCAAGCTATTTGCTGAGAGGCATGGTGAGTATTTTGCAGCTCTCATTTGTTTTTGAAAATGAAGAAAGACAAGAAAAAACATTTTTTTTTTTCTTTTTTCAATTTTCAAAACTTTGTGACAAAAAGTGAGGTCTGCAAAATACTCACTATACCTCTCAGCAAATAGCTTGGGGTGTCTACTTTCCAAAATGGGGTCATTTGGGGGGGTTTTGTGCCACCTGGGCATTCCATGGCCTCCGAAACTGTGATAGGCAGTGAAGAGTGAAATCAAAAATTCACGCCCTTAGAAAGCCTGAAGGCGGTGCTTGGTTTTCGGGGTCCCGTACGCGGCTAGGCTCCCAAAAAGTCTCACACATGTGGTATCCCCGTACTCAGGAGAAGCAGCAGAATGTATTTTGGGGTGTAATTTCACATATTTCCATGGCATGTTTGAGCAATATATCATTTAGTGACAACTTTGTGCAAAAAAAAAAATTTGTCTCTTTCCCGCAACTTGTGTCGCAATATAAAATATTCCATGGACTCGACATGACTCTCAGCAAATAGCTTGGGGTGTCTACTTTCCAAAATGGGGTCATTTGGGGGGGTTTTGAACTGTCCTGGCATTTTATGCACAACATTTAGAAGCTTATGTCACACATCACCCACTCTTCTAACCACTTGAAGACAAAGCCCTTTCTGACACTTATTGTTTACATGAAAAAGTTATTTTTTTTTGCAAAAAAATTACTTTGAACCCCCAAACATTATATATTTTTTTTAAAGCAAATGCCCTACAGATTAAAATGGTGGGTGTTTCATTTTTTTTTTTCACACAGTAATTGCGCAGCGATTTTTCAAACGCATTTTTTTGGGAAAAAACACACTATTTTAAATTTTAATGCACTAAAACACACTATATTGCCCAAATGTTTGATGAAATAAAAAAGATGATCTTAGGCGGAGTACATGGATACCAAACATGACATGCTTTAAAATTGCGCACAAACGTGCAGTGGCAACAAAATAAATAAATGTTTAAAAGCCTTTAAAAGCCTTTACAGGTTACCACTTTAGATTTACAGAGGAGGTCTACTGGAAAAATTACTGCACTCGATCTGGCCTTCGCGGTGATACCTCACATGCATGGTGCAATTGCTGTTTACGTTTGACGACAGACCGCCGCTTGCGTTCGCCTTAGCGCGAGAGCAGGGGGCGACAGGGGTGCTTTTTTTTTTTTTTTTTTTTTCTTTATTATTTTTTTGCTTTTTTAATCTTACTTTTAAACTGTTCCCTTCATATTTTTTTTTTTAATCATTTTTATTGTTATCTCGGGGAATGTAAATATCCCCTATGATAGCAATAGGTAGTGACAGGTACTCTTTTTTGAAAAAATTGGGGTCTATTAGAGCCTAGATCTCTCCTCTGCCCTCAAAGCATCTGACCACACCAAGATCGGTGTGATAAAATGCTTCCCCAATTTCCCAATGGCACTATTTACATCCGGCGAAATCTAAGTCATGAAATGCTCGTAGCTTCCGGTTTCTTAGGCCATAGAGATGTTTGGAGCCACTCTGGTCTCTGATCAGCTCTATGGTCAGCTGGCTGAATCACCGGCTGCATTCTCAGGTTCCCTGTTGAGACAGGAGAGCCAGAGAAAAACACGAAAGACGGTGGGGGGGGGGCATTCCCTCCCACGGCTTGTAAAAGCAGTCTAGAGGCTAATGAGCCGCTAGGATTGCTTTTACATGAAAGCCGACCGCTGGCTGAAAAGAATGATACCAAGATGATACCTAAACCTGCAGGCATCATTCTGGTATAACCACTCAAAGTCGTGAATGGCGTACCTGAAGACAAAAAAATGGTTAACAATGGTTAACAATAAAGCACAGTAAACAGTAAAGTATAAATAATTACATACCTGAAAAACAAACATGATAAAACATAATAACAATAACAATAACAATAAAACATTGC
Source organism: Lithobates septentrionalis (assembly GCA_037952835.1). Lineage (NCBI taxonomy): Eukaryota > Metazoa > Chordata > Amphibia > Anura > Ranidae > Lithobates > Lithobates septentrionalis. The sequence goes on from JBBDGP010001747.1 coordinate 47,906, forward strand.
AGAATAGAATACAGTAAAAAAAAGAGCAGAACAATAGAGAGAGAGAATAGAGAGAGAGAGAACAATAAAACGACAACTATTTTTTTTTATTCTATATATTTATTTTTTTTTACACTTTTTTTGTAACTAACTTTTATAACTGTAACCGGTTCCAGGTTCGGGTCTCTCAAAATGCGATGGCATCTTGGGAGACCCTGTGAAAGTGTGTCCTAGTCTGTGCAATGCTGTACCCTACGCTAATACTCAACTAGTGCATGGTAGCGTTCAAAACATTCACCAATGCAAAGACCAGCATTGTCAGGACAGGAGGGACAATAATAGCGGGTGTCACGCCTATATCCGCGCTAGCTGCAGACACAACATCTTTTTTGGGGGGTTCGCTGGGTAGGGGTACTCGGGAGGACATAAAAATGCCTCTCATGCAGCCGACTGCATTTGGTTGGGGATGTGAATGGGGGAAGTACGGGCGCTGCAGAAGCGGTGGGTTCCCAATTAGGATTGGCGAATGCAGCAGGAAGGGCATTATGGGCACGACGGCCTGTGTTTGTCTTTTTGGTGGCAGCGGGACACTACTTGTGCTTGCCACCTCACCAGCTTGAACTGCACTTATGGGACTTGCCACGTCACCAAGTGTTACTGCAGTGCTGGTTTGGCTACGACCGGGGTGTACTACGCCGCTGGCGCTTGCCAGTTCCCCAAAACGCTACCAAAAAAACTGTTAGCGATCGCAGGGATCAGGCCTGACTCTGCGAACGCTGCAGTTATGCGTTTAGTGTTTTGTAAGTGTCAGTGATCGATCGATACTGCACTTGGGTGGGCTGGGCCGGGCCGGGCGGAGGGGCAAAACGCAGGTGCTAGCAGGTATCTGGGCTGATCCCGCTAACACTGCGTTTTTGGGAACCCTAAACTGCTGGTGACGCTAGTATAGATCTGATCGGATCAGATATTGATCCGATCAGATACTATACCACTAAGGGAGGTGTACGGTGCGTGCGTGGGTGTTAGCGGTACTGGCGCTAACCTGACGCTGCCTGGGGCTGGTGCTTGCCAGTTCACCAAAACGCTACCAAAAAAACTGTTAGTGATCGCAGGGATCAGGCCTGACTCTGTGAACGCTGCAGTTATGCGTTTAGTGTTCTGTAAGTGACAGTGATCGATCGATACTGCACTTGGGTGGTCTGGGCTGGGCCGGGCGGAGGGGCAAAACGCAGGTGCTAGCAGGTATCTGGGCTGATCCCGCAAACACTGCGTTTTTGGGAACCCTAAACTGCTGGGGACGCTAGTATAGATCTGATCGGATCAGATATTGATCCGTTCAGATACTATACCACTAAGGGAGGTGTACGGTGCGTGCGTGGGTGTTAGCGGTACTGGCGCTAACCTGACGCTGCCTGGGGCTGGTGCTTGCCAGTTCACCAAAATGCTACCAAAAAAACTGTTAGCGATCGCAGGGATCAGGCCTGACTCTGCGAACGCTGCAGTTATGCGTTTAGTGTTTTGTAAGTGACAGTGATCGATCGATACTGCACTTGGGTGGGCTGGGCCGGGCGGAGGCGCAAAACGCAGGTGCTAGCAGGTATCTGGGCTGATCCCGCTAACACTGCGTTTTTGGGAACCCTAAACTGCTGGGGACGCTAGTATAGATCTGATCGGATCAGATATTGATCCGATCAGATACTATACCACTAAGGGAGGCGCATGCTGCGTGCGTGGGTGTTAGCGGTACTGGCGCTAATCTGACGCTGCCTGGGGCGACGCATATCACCGCCGGGCGATTAGGGGGCTAAACCTTTATTCGGTAATAAACGGCGGGTGCCCTGACACTATAAAAAATAAACAAACTAACCAGTGTCAACCGTAACGGTTATACGGTGATCAGTGGTGAAAGGGTTAACTAGGGGGCAATCAAGGGGTTAAAACATTTATTCGGTAGTATATGGGGGTCCCTGACGCTATAAAACGCTGACGGCGAACCTAAATATTTACCTCACTAACTAGCGTCACCAGCGACACTAATACAGCGATCAGAAAAATGATCGCTTAGTGACACTGGTGACGGGGGGTGATCAAGGGGTTAAAACTTTATTAGGGGGGGTTAGGGGGGTACCCTAGACATACAGGGGGGTAACAGTAACTGTGCTAACACAGTAACTGTCACAAACTGACACCTAGCAGTAATCAGAAAAAAAAAAAAAAAAAAAACTGCTGGTGTCAGTTTGTGACAGGGGGGGGGTGATCGGGGGGGGATCGGGGTGCGATCGGGGGGGGGATCGGGGTGTAATGTGTGCCTGGCATGTTCTACTGTGTGTGTGTGTGTTGGTGCAGTCACTCACATGTCGTCTCTCCTCGGGCCAGAACGGAAACTACCGACCCGAGGGGAGATGACATCATTTCCTTTGCTGCTGTTTAGCATACAGCAGCAAAGGAGTGTTCCCATTGGCCGGCGGCGATCGCGAGGGGGGGGGCCACGGACGGATGGCCTCCCCCTCGTCTCCGATCGCCGGGGGACAAAACGGGACCGCCTCGGGCGGCGGGGGGGGGGTCCGATCGGACACCCCACCCGCGGAAGGCAAATCACGTACCATGTACGTGATTTTGCCTGTCCGTGCCGCTTTGCCGACGTACATCGGCGTGAGGCGGTCGTCAAGTGGTTAAGGGCGTCAAACTGTAGAAGTCCCCCACCACCCACTATGTCTTTCAGTGTCTTAATACCAAATTTAGTCCAGATGACCAGATCTGGATGCTCATAAAAGTTTGCTAATGTAGGATTCTTCCAAAGTGGTGTGTGAGGAGAAATTTCAGACGCATTGCCCATCTTGGTCACCGCCACCCATGCCCTACTAGTCGCACGCATGGATATCGTGAGTCTATACAGAGCTGTGTTTTGTTTTTTGACAGCTCTAAGGGCTCTGCACTTGTTACATAGAATGGGGCAAATGCTGAAATAAGATTGTGAGGGGGGTTGAATCGAGATTGCAATTTGTTTAAAGGGGTTGTAAACCTTCCATTTTTTTCACCTTAATGTATCCGAGTCCAGCATTCGTGTCTATGAACGCAAATGCTGGACTCGGGAGCGCGCCCGCAAGGTAACCCTCTTTGGGAAAGCGCTTCCCAGAGGGGGTTAGCTGATGCGGGGAGGAGCCAAGACAGCCGCCGGGGACCCCAGAAGACGAGGATCGGGGCCAAAACGAGCTGCACAGCGGAGGTATGACATGTTTGTTATTTTTTTTTTTTAAATTACAAACCTTTAGTATCATTTTAACGATAAATCGAGCAGCTCTAAGCATATCTATGCTAAAAGAGTAAAATCATACCCTAATTTCTACATTGTATTTCAATTATTTGTAGACTACTCCTATTTAACCGCTTGCTATCCGCGCTATAGCCGAATGACGGCTACAGCGCGGACCTGCATTCCCGGGAGGCCGTCATATGACGGCCTCCCCTGTGCACGTGCCCTGCGCGCGCCCTGCAGGGCGCGTGTGGAGCGCGCTGTGATCACCGAGTCACTGAGACTCGGATGATCACCGATCTGTGTAAGGGGCCGGTCCCGGCCCCTTACCATGTGATCAGCTGTCAGCCAATGACAGCTGATCACATGATCAAAACAAAAGCGCTGTGATCGGTTTTTTTTTCTCCTCGCGCTGACAGTGCGAGGAGAGAAAAAAGCCGATCACCGGCTCAGCTGCAAGGGACATCGGTCCCGAAGAGGAGGAGGCAATAATGCCTCAATTGTGCCTTATAATTATGCCACCAGTACCCCCTGCCAGTGCACCCAGACATTAAAACATCACAGTGCCCACAGTGCCCACCAGTGCCACGTATCAATGCCCATAAGTGCCACCTATCAATGCCTACAGGTGCCACCTATCAATGCCCACCATTGCCACCTAACAATGCCCACCAGTGATGCCAATCAGTGCCACCTAGCAGTGTACAAGATCAGTGCCCATTATTGCCACCAATCAGTGCCCATCACTGCCACCCATCAGTGCCCATCACTGCCACCTATCAGTGCCCATTGGTGCCGCCTCATCAGCGTACATCAATGAAGGAGAAAAATTACCCTTTTAAAAAATTTTATAACAAAATATAAAAAAAAAAAAATTTTTTTTTTTAAAAATTCAGTCTTTTTACATTTTTTTAACAAAAAATAAAAATCGCAGAGGTGATCAAATACCACCAAAAGAAAGCTCTATTTGTGGGGAAAAAATGATAAAAATTTCATTTGGGTACAGTGTTGTATGACCGCGCAATTGTCATTCAAAGTGCGTCAGCGCTGAAAGCTGAAAATTGGTCTGGATAGGAGGGGGGTTTAAGTGCCCGGTAAGCAAGTGGTTAACCAAACAATCTTGAAGTTTGTAAACTTACTTTGTGAAGGGCCCCACACATTTACTTCCTTGAAATTTGTGGCACATGTTCACTAGGCCCTGTGAGTAGGCACTGCTGTGTCACACATTCCACAAAGCCTGCCTTCTGATTCTACAGAGGTGCTGAGAGGAGGAGTTTCAGGAGTCAGTACAGGAATCACTGCTTGGAGCCAGCAAGGTACCATGGGATATGTAGTCCTCAGAAATTTAAAGTAAACAGCAGAAGAGAAGCAGCAATGCATACAGGGAATCCAGGAAGTTGTGAAAAGAGATGGGCAGCAGACAGGCAGCACTCACAACATGAAAGTAGATTTTTCAGGAAAGCCCATATTGAATTGTCAAATATGTCTATCGTTTGTATTGTTATTACAATGCTGATGTTATAAAATGAACATGTATGCTGTGACCATAGAATTCTTTTAATTGACCATTATATCATCACTGAAACCTTTGCTGCTCTAAGGTACCAATTAGCAGTGCAGTATTCCAGCTAAATGTACATTAATATTATCTAAAAACTTTTGCCAAATGCTTTTCTAATGGATAAATTATTATGTTGCCAGGCAGCAATGGAGCCCCTGTGAAGATGGACCCCATAATAATTGCATAGTCCATCATGGCCATAGGTAACAGCCGTGTACAAATATATTTCTCAGCACTGGAAGAGTAATGCAGTATGGATCCTTGTTATAAAAACTTAAAATAAACTGCATGTCTCTTTGACATAAAATATGCTTACAGATGAATTGAGAACATATTGATTCAATTTAGAATAATTCATTTGCCCTCTCCTTTGGCTTGCTGGTGCTAATATTAGCAAAGTAATCAGCTTGGCACTATCTATGTACAGACACTTCCTATAAATTGAAGTAAGTGTGACAGGCAGAGTTTCAGCACTTTGCAGGTACTGTATATCCTCCACAACCGGACAAGTGTACTACAGGAAAGACATATTAATTCAAAAATAGTAAATTTAATACCACTTTCAATATAATGTACTGGTACGCTCTAAGCCTACACTGAATATTTTATGTGCACACATTTAGCTAGTTTGTCCTAAAGGGACAATGCATTGTATTTCAGTGAGTATAAATGTTCAAGCATATCTAAACTCAAAACAAAAACAATAATATATTGCTGCTGAATAATCCTTAAATATGGTGGTTTTGTTTCGTTTTCGTTTTTTGGGCTTTTTTGCATTTATTTTCACCTGGCGGTCCAATCAGTAACACACTTTCTGTCTTATGCCCCATACACACAATCAGAAATTCCGCCAGCAAAAGTCGGATGTGAGCTTTTGGTCAGAAATTCCGACCGTGTGTATGCTCCATCGGACTTTTGCTGGCAGAATTCCAGCCAGCAAAAGATTGCAAGCAGGTTCTCTATTTTTCGGTCGGAAAATGCGTTCGCCTGTATGCAATTCGGGCGCGCATAAAATCACGCATGCTCAGAAACAATTCAACGCATGCTCAGAAGCATTGAACTTCATTTTCTCGGCTTGTCGTAGTGGTGTACGTCACCGCGTTATTGATGGTCGAAAAGTCAGAGAACTTTTGTGTGACCGTGTGTATCCAAGGCAAGCTTGAGCGGAATTCTGTTGGAAAAACCATCCAAGTTTTTTCTGACGGATTTCTGATCGTGTGTATGGGGCATTAGGGTGTCTCCACTTTAGATGGAGCAATAATGGAGCCATCCTTGGACAGCAGCATTGACAGTCTGGGGAGAGGGTAGTGTAATGCCGCGTACACACGGTCGGACTTTTCGGCTACAAAAGTCCGACAGCCTGTCCGACAGACTTTCGACTGACTTTTGGCGGACTTGAGGCAGACTTTCTTACGAATGGACTTGCCTACATACGATCACACAAAAGTCCGACGGATTCGTACGTGATGACGTACACCGGACTAAAATAAGGAAGTTGATAGCCAGTAGCCAATAGCTGCCCTAGCGTGGGTTTTTGCCCGTCGGACTAGCACACAGACGAGCGGATTTCTGGGTCCGGCGGAGTTACGACGTAAAGATTTGAAGCATGTTTCAAATCTAAAGTCCGTCAGATTTGCGGCTGGAAAAGTCAGCTGAAAGTCCGGGGAAGCCCACACACGATCGGATTGTCAGCCAGCTTTAGTCCGTCGGCGTCCGTCGGACTTTTGTAGACGAAAAGTCAGAGCGTGTGTATGCGGCATTAGATGCACTAGCACATTTAGATTGGACTTGACTAACAAATTAAAGCTGAACACCAGCTAACACTTTTTAAAGCGGAGTTCCACACAAAAATGGAACTTCCGCTTTTCGGAACCCTCCCCCCCTCCGGTGTCACATTTGGCACCTTTCAGGGGGGAGGGGGGTGCAGATACCTGTCAAAGACAGGTATTTGCACCCACTTCCGGCATAGACTCCCATGGGAGTCTATGCCTCTTCCCGTCCCGACCGCGCTGTCTGCTGGGAACACACAGCTCCCAGCAGAGAGCGGGGACCACTAGGGACGCGCAGCGCGACTCGCGCATGCGCAGTAGGGAACCGGGAAGTGAAGCCGCAACGCTTCACTTCCTGATTCCCTCACCTAGGATGGCGGCGGCAGCTGCCGAGAACCGAGCTGGACCCTGGGACAGGTAAGTGGCAATGTATTAAAAGTCAGCAGCTGCAGTATTTGTAGCTGCTGGCTTTTAATTTTTTTTTTTTTTTTTGCGGTGTGGGTGAACCCCCGCTTTAAGCAGTTACAACAAACTGTTTTGTTTTTTTTTCCTTTTAAAAATTAAAGTTTTAGATCAATGAATAAAATCTGATCATTGTAAGTACAACTGTCAGTGGTAAATGGTTTATCTCATCCCTCTAACTGCCACTTTATTTGGACAGCTCAGCTTGGTCTGTTAAAGGAAGTTGAAAAATAACAGCCCTACTGGTCACATCAAAAAGAAAACAAATGCAGCCACCACATCTAATGACTGGTAAGCTGCAATATTTTTTGGTTTTTGGTTTAAGAACAATTTAAGTTTATATGTTTTTAACCACTTCCCGCCCAAGGCCGTCATACGTCATATGATATGACTTTCAGTGGGAATATCTGAATGATGCCTGCAGCTACAGGCATCATTCAGATAGCATTGTTTTCAGCCGGCGATTCTGTGCACCATAAGAACGATCATAGCAGCAGTTCCACCGCTTGATCGTTCTTACAGGCGACGGGAGGGGACACCCCCCTTCCCGTCGCCATCTGGTGCTCCTCCGGGCTCTCCCGTGCCATCAGGGACCCGGAGAAAGAATCGGCCGGCGCCGGATGACGAGGATAGAGATGACGGGTGACCAAATGGTCACCCGTCATCTTTATGACTGTCGGAGGCCTGGGCGCGACGTCATGACGTCACGTCCGCGCCGCGGATGTAAACAAAGCCGCGGTCGCGGCTGGTAAGCATGAGATCGTAGATTTATTTCCCGATCTCATGCTTTCCAGCCTGGAGGAGGGATGTGGGGTCTTATTGACCCTGCATCTCTCCATAAAGATGACCTGTCACGAATGATTCATATTACAAGGGATGTTTACATCCCTTGTAATAGGAATAAAAGTAATTAAAAAAAAAATTGTTAAAGAAAGTAAAAATAAAAAAAATAAAGTAAAATATAAAATAAAAAAAAATAATTTAAAACGCCCCTGTCCCCGGTAGCTCGCACTCAGAAGCGAAACGCACATGTTAGTCCCGCCCACATATGTAAATGCCATTCAAACCACACATATGAGGTATCACCGCATGCGTTAGAGTGCGAGCAAAAATTCTAGCACTAGACCTCCTCTGTAACTCTAAACATGTAAACTGTAAAAAATTTTCAAGCGTCATCTATGGAGATTTTTAAGTACTGAAGTTTGGCGTCATTCCACGAGTGTGCGCAATTTTATAGCGTGACATGTTGGGTATCTATTTACTCGGCATGACATCTTTCACATTGTATAAAACAATTGGGCTAAGTTTACTGTTTTGTTATTTTTTAAATCATGAAACTGTTTTTTTTTCTAAAAAAAACAAGTTTGAAAAATTGTTGCGCAAATACTGTGTGAGATAAAAAGTTGCAATGATTGTCATTTTATTCCCTAGGGTAAATTATAAACAAATATATACCGCGCTGTCTATAAAAGAAATAAAAGAAAAAAAAAACTAAAGCAGTCAGCACAGCAGTGGATAAAGTTGCAAAAATGACAAATTGGGTGAAATGTGCAGCGCTTATGTGATCATATAAACCATAACAAATAATATGAGTACAAAAAACGTGAATAATAAATGATGTGCTCGAAAATACTCCAAGCAGTCCTCTATTATGACATGTGATGTCTATAAACAGAGGAACTTGGACGTGTGATGTCCAAAAAAGAAAAAAGTCAGTGACAAGCTTCAATCATGTGTGATGCTAATCCTCAACCACATGTGGATATAATATAGTGACAGTCTTTAACTTCAAATATGTATGATGTAATAACAGTTGATAGTAGATCCACCACCAAAGACACCAGAAGCTGCTTACCAGAGGGATTGAACTCAAATAGGTGTATACCTAGTGAGTCAATCAAGCTTTGTGGTATAATATACCAAGGGGATCAGATGCTCTATCCAGATATGACCTTCAGATGGACCTCCGGACAGGTGTAAGGTATGCATGGACTCGGTAGATATAGGCAGTCAGCCCCATCATTAAAAGAAAGAGGAAGGCATATAGCGTAACTCCGTATGGAAATTTTAATACATAAAAAGCAAAGGAAATACACTCACGTGTTTAGCAGTAAAATCAAGCGCTTGTATAAAAGAAGACAGTGGTCTCAGCATATCCTTCCAACGCGTTTCGACTTAGAAGTCATCATCTGGGGTCACCCAGTTTCCGCAAAAATAAGGTGCATGGACATTTTCAAAAACACAGCCGTAGAATCGTATGATCTTTTTGACCATGCAATTTCTCTGCAGTACCCGCACTGCGATTTTACATGTGCGGGGGTGCCATTCAGATTGAATGGCAGCCTCGAGCGTTTCCGCAGAGCAGTGCGTTTTCACTGGTGGTTGCTGCTATTCCCGCAGGCACACACAGAAGTGTGAACCTAGCTGTGACAGACCTAACCAAGATAAGGGCTTCTGGAGAGGACTAGGAACAAGCCTCTTACCCACTGACTATGGCCCAGGGAGAGAGCAGATCATTCTCTAATGATGGACCACCACTTAATGGACACTGAGAATGTGGTGGATTACTTCAGATGGGACAGTAATATCTATCCACAATATCTCCTAGCAAATATATAAAGACTATTCCTGGTTTGTTTGATTCTGAACTATACATGTTAATTGAAAGAGCTGGTCACATTGGCCTTTGGAACTGTGTAGGAGCCTTAAAGTCTGCTACTAAGGTCTCCTGCTATTGTCTGAAAGTGTTCTATGTGTGTATTGTACCTTCTGAGCTTGAATCTGGCAAGTCTGGCCAGCAATGAGGAATATGAGTCATCCAGGTGGCTAATAAATGTATTGTTTATTGTTCATTGTTCATATGTCAGTTGTAATTATGTTTCTGGTTACGGTTTGTATTGCTAGGGTAATATGATCAGGAGGGGGGGTGTTCTCCTGTGGGATATAAAAGCATATGTCTGAATTTCAAATAAAGTGTTCCAGTTTTGTAACTGAGCTAGTCTCGCCTGGTTCTTGGTTGCAATATGTGGCTGTAATATCTGATATCTGAAGGTCCAGACTGGAGGAAGCAGTTTACTGACGGAAGCACTCAAGCAGAGTGTGGGAAGCGAATCCCTCACTCTAGCCTTAAAGGGAAGTCAGTTCCTGGTTCTCAGGGAACATTTTAGGTAGAAAAGCAAAGGGAGATAGTACTGTCCACCTTCTCTATTAGACAGTTAGATCTGTTGTTGTTGGTTTTTTTTTACATAGTTTCTCTTACAATAAAGTGCAGAGGAACTCTGTACTTTAATACTGTACACAGTGAAGGCTCATCTGTAAGTCGGGAAACTATTTTAATGTTAGATTTTTCACATGATCGCAGTCTCCACTTGGTCTTGAGCATTGATGAGCGTGCTCCACGCTAAAGGTACTCTCGTGTTTACGGCAAGTAGCCCCCACCTAGAGGTGGGCAAGTTTATTTAGCAGGTAACAGCAGATAAAGGAAACAAAATATTTGCTACATACTGTATAACATCATGTCTGGTGGAATACATGCTGGACAGTACTGTGCAAAAGTTATAGGCAGGTGTGTAAAAATGTTGTAAATTAAGAAAGATTTCAGAAATAGAAGTGTTAAAAGTTTATTTTTATCAATTAACAAAATGGAAAGTAAATGAACAGAAGAGAACCCCAAATCAAATCAATATTTGGTGTGACAACCCTTTGCCTTCAAAATAGCATCAGTTTTTCTAGGTAGCATGTTTAATGTCAGCACACTGCATGCAGCACACCTGATTAGCTCCTCCTACAGAGGGGGCAGTGGAGTATCCTCAATGTGTGCTGTGTGTGCTAAGGGAATAGGGATGCTTTTCAACTAGGGCTTCCTATGCTTTCCACTTCTCCCTCTGCAGTCTTCTCCACAGGTCCCCCCACCTCCATCATCTTTAATTTAAAGGGGTCACGCTGATCTAAAGGGGACTCCTGCTCCAAAGGATTCTCTGATCTAAGGGGAGATTCCATTCTAAGGTGGACTGTAAACAAAGGGGGAAGCCTGATCTAAGGGTAACATTGATCTAATGGCAGGGTCTAATCTAGGTAGGGACTCCTGAATTAGGTGAAGCTCTGATCTAAGGGTGACCTCAATCTAAGGAGGGACTCAGATCTAAAGGGGAAACCCTGATTTAAGGGGGGACTCTGGTCTAAGGGGGAATTCTGATCCAAGGGATACTCTGATCTAAGGGGATTCCAATCTTATGTCCCGTACACACAATCGGATTTTCCGACAACAAATGTTGGATGTGAGTGTGTTGTCGGGAAGTCCAACCATGTGTATACTCCATCGAACATTTGTTGTTGGATTTTCTGCCAACAAATGTTGGCTAGCAGGTTCTCAAGTCGAGCCGGAGATATAACTAGCATTCGTAATGGAGACATCACGTACGTCTTGTACGTCACTACGTTCATAATTGTTGGCCAACATTTGTGTGACCGTGTGTATGCAAGACAAGTTGGAGCCAACATCCCTCAAACAAAAATCCACGGTTTTGTTGTCGGAAAGTCCAATCGTGTGTATGGGGCATTAGGAGGACTCTAAACTAAGGCAGAATCCTGATCTAAGTGGAACTTTGATCTAAGAGCAGGGTCTAATCTAGGTAGGGACTCCTGAATTAGGTGAAGCTCTGATCTAAGGGGAACCTTGATCTAAAGAGGGACTCGGATCTAAAGGGGAAACCCTGATTTAAGGGGGGGGCTCTGGTCTAAGGGGGAATTCTGATCCAAGGGATACTCTGATCTAAGGGGGGATTCCAATCTTAGGAGGACTCTAAACTAAAGGGGATTCCTGATCTAAGGGGGACTTTGATCTAAGGGCAGGGTCTAATCTAGGTAGGGACTCCTGAATTAGGTGGAGCTCTGATCTAAGGGGAACCTCGATCTAAGGAGAGACTCGGATCTAAAGGGGAAACCCAGATTTAAGGGGGAGACTCTGGTCTAAGGGGGAATTCTGATCTAAGGGGGAACTCTGCTGTAAGGGAAGACTCTGATCTAAGAGGGAACTCCTGATCTAAGGGGAAACTCTGATTTAAGTGGGAACTCCAGATCTAAGGAGTACTCTCTCTGTAGTATAGTATAGTATATTTGTAAACCTACATATCCATTTATTTTTTAGCTCTATTTACAGTATACTTGAATTCAATAAATACATGCTGCATTTAAAACAGAGTCCTCCTTAATATTTAAAGTGACATTGTTGCCATGCTAAACTCTAAAATGAATGTGAATGTAAAGCCAATGTGAAAAGGCTAAAACCCCTATCAGTTATTTTTGTGACTTGTGTCTTCCTCCTGTGGAAAGATTTCCCTGTAGACACAACAGGAACCCAGAGTAAATCTCTGAAGATTGAACAGAATTCCTATCCTATAGAGCTGTTATAGAAACAGGAGTCCCCATTGAAGGACTTCCTCTCACCTCCTGCTCTACTGACAACTTATTTTTTTTTTTGCATTTACCCCCATTCTCTCTCTCAGTCACAGTGGTTCCAAAGACAAATAGAGGGGTGATCTCCCAGGCAGGGGACACAGGCAGCATTAAAAAATAAAGTTCTAAATCTAAATAAAAAAAATGTCCCTAAGGATTAAATCTCTTCTTTACAGGTAACTTTCAGATTTTAGATAAGTGATAAAGTTACTTTAAGATGCCATTTTCAGCAGCTTATGGAATTGTAACTAACTTGAAGAATGTTCTTCAAACCATTTTAGTGGAGTGCCCATTTATGCACCGTGCTCAGATGGTGGTGTAGGCCCCTTTAAAGTGGTTGTAAACTTCAGACTTGAAATATGAACAAAGCATATCCATCTATAATGTATATTTGTCTCAGTTAAGAGCACAAGTGTCATTTTCGTCTGCTGCTTCTGTCCTCTGCTATCTGCACGAGTCACTTCTGACAAATATACCTGACACCAAGAGACAAAAGGTGACAATGGAGGGATCTCCAGCACACAGACTGTGTGTTGTGTGAAGGGAGGTGTGTCCCTTGCATCCAATCAGCTCTGCAGAGTGTAATTTCAGCTCTCCACTCCCTAATTTCTGACAGCTCAGACAAGCTTTATAAATTCTGGACTTTTGAATGGATGTAGAGAAGAGAAGACTGCAGATAAACAGGCACAACTTATGTAGGAGGACTTGTTCCATCTATGTGTATCATCCGAGGCTAGTGTCTTCATTGGGTATACGTGAGGATTTACAACCACTTTAATTCCTTTTCCCACAACTCCTTGGCTACCTAATATGCCCAGGGAAGATACTTTTATCTGCATCCCTGCCTTGGCAGCTCAGAGAGGCCACAACTGATAAGGTAGATGTAACTGGGCAAGTGATATACAGCCAGGTGAGAGGCCCTCCACTGTCGAAACCAGCATGCAGACAGCTGAGCAGGAGCCTATTAGCATGCAGCATCTCCAGTAGACCCAGCTACTGTGTGAGCCCCTCCCCAATTGCTACCAGATTACTCCAGTTCCAATGGGGTGGCCCTTTGCCTTTGGATCCATCCGACTGTTCACCTGTGTTACCAGACCTACCCTGGACTGCACCTAGAAGGATACTATTTATAAGGATAATCACAAGTAGCTGTTTGTGTTCTGTACTGTTTTAGTAGTAATTCTCAGCTTGACTCTATGTTGTTATAGAGAAGATACAGTACCATGCAGCCATTTGTTACCCTGATTGAGGCACAGAGACATTGCTGTGAAGAGGCCATGTTTGTGCAGCTTTCATAATCTGTTTTGCATTATTCTGCAGTGTATGCAGGAAAATATTGGTTTTCTGTACAGATACACAGTAGATGGCTGTTTTACTTATTGCTGTAGATTATTAGTGTGCCTTTTGGATTTATGTCAAAAACTTTTATTTCAACATAAATATATAATTCCAGGAATAAAGTTTTTGGGATTTTTGAGGTGCACATTTACAACAAAATTATTTAAAGAAAAATAAGAATTTATTGGAAAAATGTTAAAAACAAACATCCAAAGATGAATATTTGATATTACAGTACATTTACAGGTGCAAGCTGATTTAATCTCTACATGTTTCACCTTGGTCATTGGCTTCATCAGGACACATCAAACACAGCATTTAATGCACAGTTTTGCAGCCACTATGCAGTGAACGTAGATCTCAGCACATGTAGCTTTCTAGAAAGGGTTTGGCTTGAGTTGAGAATAAACACCTTCTCCCACACAATCTGTAGATTAACATACCCTGGCATTGGAGGGCATGTTGATAAACACTCTCTTCTCGTAAAGCCAGCAGCAGGCTGGGTCTTGAAGTGGTTGTAAACCTCAGTCATGGAATCTGAGAAAAACACATATATCTGTAGTATTTACGTATCTCTCTCCAAATCTCTAAATGTGGTTTCTCTCTGGTACTCCGTGCCTCTGTTATCAGCATGTATCACTTCTGAGAAGTTTTTCCGACACATGAGAAATTAGTGTTAGGAGGGAATTGGGGGGGGGCTCAGCTTTTTTTTCCAACAAAAGTGGAGTTACTCTTTTACAAAATTTGTCCTGGGTATCCAGGAATTAGTGACCTCGGGTCATGAAAGGGTTCAAATTACAATCTCTGTACAACCTTACAACAACTATAACCAATTGAGCTCTTTGGACATACTATCACAAGGTGATGGCTGCAGCAGCAACCATCAGCCAGTGTGGGTTTTGTTCTGCCGGCGACCGGCTTCAAAGTGAAAGTGATGCAGCAGCTCCATAGCTGCCAATCCCTTTCAAAGAGCTGGCTGCGCAGTGCCTCCCCTTCCTGCCGGCGGCTCCTCCTCCTCCTGTGGTTCCAGTGCTGCACTCCTGCACTCACTGGTGCCCGGGAACACATCCGCCAGCTGGGGGAGAGAGATTGCAGTGAGACCGAGGCAAATCCATGCCTCAATCTCACTTGGACACAGTGAAACTGGAAGTGATGTCACGGTTTCAGATGCACCCTTTACTGGTCAGTACAGCCAGGAGACACATCTAACCAAGCCTATCTGTGATTGGTTAGATGATGTGAAGGGCAGGGGAGACATTGGGGTCCCCTAATGTCTCCATAAAGAGCATCTGTCACCTGCCTAATGCTATCACATAGGGGTTTATTAACCCCTTGTAAAAGCAATGAAGTAAAAAAAAATATAAAAAGAAAAGAAAAAAGTAAAACCCCCCCCCCCCCCGTAGCCCTGCACACCTGTGCAAACGCAAACGAGAGCCCAGGGTGTGCATGTAAACCACAGTCACGCCACACATGTGACATATCGCCGCGAACGTTAGAGTGAGAACAATAAATTTAGCACAAGAGCTACTAGCTAACTCTAAACTGATGAGCTGTGTAGGCTTTTAAAGAGTCACCTATGGAGATTTTTGGGAACCATCGTTTTTGGCGATATTGCGGGCGCACACAATTTTAAGACATGGAATTTTTGGTATCTATTTACTCGGTGCAACCTCATCTTTTATATTTTAACCAACAATGGGTATTATATGGTGTAGTTTTTCACTAAAATTAATTTTATTATATATTTTCCATAAAAATTTGCGTTTGATAAACAGTTGCGCAAATATCATGTGAAACAAAAGTTTGCAACTATCACCTTTTTATTCTACAGGGACTTTGCTTTCAGAAAATATTTTCTGGGGGTTTAGTTAATTTTATTGCCAAAAATTGCGATTTTTACATGAATGCGGGAAATAAAAAAAATTGCTCTTGCTCTGGAGCCGAACTGGATCTACTGTATGGGTCATCCAAGTGTGAGAACTGAGTGGAGAGAAGGGGAATGGATTGTAATGCAGCCTTTAGAGTCTGAAGTTGCTATATTGGTTATAGTTGGTTTCGGGGCTCCCAGGGCATGTTTTTTCAATCCTGCTGAGAGATTACCCGCTATATACCGTACAGGAGTCGACTTTTACCAAATATACATTAAAACAAGTGGTAGTTTTGGAACTTTTTCATTAGAAGGATCAGCTGGAATTCTCCTTTAACTTTTTTCCCCCCTCTGCAGTATAAAAATGTTAATTTGAAGTGTTGTACGTCTTGTTTGTAAACTCATTTACATGAAATATTACCATATGCTGTAAGCGTTGCAGTTTCATTAATTATTAAATGTGCACTTGTAATATTTACAATAAACAGTGTAACGAGAAGCTTGATTTATAGCCAGGAGCAAAAAGGTGGTTAGGAATAAAATTACTCTGCACACTGAAGCTGCGGTATAAATCTGGGGTTGTGTTTATTTCAGAGGAAAGGAAAATAATGAAATATATTGAGATGTTGATTTGATATGCTTGTACTCAGTCATGGTAAAACAGTTTTGTGCTTCAGAATGTGTTGGAATACTTTCATATTAGTGTTCTCTTAACTAAGCTGATCCCGTAGGGGGAGTTACTAAGGACATTATATGGTGCTCAGTGTATGTAGTATTATAAATATTATATTATATATTATATTATAAATATTTCATGTTACCAGTGTGCCAGACGATTTTTGCAGTTCTGTCAATTGAATTTCCTGATTTTTTTTTTTTTTTTTTGCTGGTGGTAACGCACACACATTACAAACCATCTCCTAAGAATGTTTGGACCTGTGACAGCCATGGATTTCAATGACCAGTAATGGAAACAATTAACAGATTCTGTTTCTGGAACATTTTGGTGCAGGATTGGCTGGTCTTTGATGCTGAAGTCCAGCACAAGAGGAATGAGTATGCAAAGGATTGAGGTTACCCAAGGTATGGCTTTCTTTAGGGTTACAGGGAGGATTAGTGTGAAGGTCTGCGTTAGGGTTAGAGGGACGGTTAACTTAAAGTTAGGTTTCTTTAAAAAAAAAAAAAAAAGCTGAGCCGTCAGCACAGCCGTCATAAATAATCTCTGTAATGTATCTAGTGTGTTTAATTCCATCATCAGCTCCATCCAGTGACCATATTGCAATATTTTCCTGAATCAATCAGAAAATCAATCAAGAAAATACCGCATTGTGGCCACTGGATGGCGCTGACAATAATATGAAGTAAACATATTAGACACTTTACAGGGTTTATAACAGCTGCACTATCCTCTATGATTACAAAGTGACAACTGCTATATAAAGTGCAAACTGTGCTTAAAAAGTGCTAACAATTTTAAAAGTGCAATCGTGTTAAAAGAAGTGCTCCTCCTTCCTGTGATCTCAAGTAAAAGTGCTTTATCTTGTGCAAAAGAACTGCAAATCTTCGTGCTCAGGCCCCAACCAAAGGGCCCTCCTAGGATAGAACTCACCGGATGTTGTGGACCCCCTTAGTGTATACTAAGACAGGTCAAGACAGGCTTAACGGAGTTGTAAAGACAGAAGGTTTTTTTTCTCTTAATGCATTCTATGCATTAAGAGAAAAAAGCCTTCTGTGTGAAGTAGCCCCCCCAGCACCCCCCTAATTACCTACCTGAGCCCATTCTCTCTACAGCGATGTCCACAATCCCCTCAGCCATCCAGGACACTCCTCCTAAATGGCTGAGGCAGAGCAGTGGCGCCATTGGCTCCCGCGGCTGTTAATTAAAGTCAGTCAGCCAATCAGGGGTTCTAGGGGGCGGGGCCAGGTTGGAGCTCTGTGTCTGAATGGATACACGGAACTCTGACTCAGCTTGGGTGCCCCCTGTAGCAAGCTGCTGGCTGAGGGGCACTCAAAGGAGGGAGGGGCTAGGGGCATCGAAGAGGGACCCGAGAAAAGGAGGATTGGGGCTGCTCTGTGCAAAACCACAGAGGTAAGTATAACATGTTTGTTATTTTAAAAAAACCAAAAAACGAGCCTTTACAATCACTTTGATATAACTGGTCAGTCTCTCATGTTGTTCACCATCCGAGTCACGTTTATCCATAAAAAAGGAAACCAGAGAGGGTATCATCGCATAACAACGTTTATACAAATCCCCCCATAAAATCAAATTAATGTGCACTGACATTTCTTAGGTGCCATGCCGGCACCAGGGACTATCTGCCGTCAATCTGAGTCAAGCCCTGGGATGACACAGAGTCTTCATCTACAGAGGCCAGTGAGTATTTTAAGGCTCGATTCACACTTTTCTGTTCCTTTTGATTGTAAAGTTTCTTTTTTGTTGTTAAAATAACAAACATGTTATACTTGCCTGCTCTGTGCAATGGCTTTACACAGAGCAGCCCCGATCCTCCTTTTCTCAGGTTCCCCGCCAGAGCTCCTGGCTTCTCCCCCCCATAGTGCCCCCATAGCTACCCACTTGCTTGTGTATTCTCACTCCCCTGCCCTGCTCTGTGTGTCCATAAGACATATAGAGCTGGGCTAGGCCCCACCAACAACTCCCTCATAACTGACAGTGATTGAGCCAATGAGGAGGTAGTGAGCCGAGAGAGCCTCTGCTTGTGTGCACATCGCTGGATCGTGATCAGTCTCAAGTATGTATCTAGGTGGGGCTACAGGGGGAGCTGCATGTAGAAGGTTTTTTACCTTAATGCAGAGAATTCAATAAGATAAAAAATCTTCTGCCTTTAAAACCACTTTAAGCCACATTGCATTAGTGGAGCCTGATCATTTTGAATGGGCTGCTAATGCACAGGAGTGGACCAAAAAAATGGACATGCAACATTTTTTTATGAGGCAGTGGACTACAATGGTTTTGGATACAATGCAGTACACGTGTATCAGAGTTGTAATACCTTAGTGCATCGGGGGGGGGGGGGGGGGCATTCAAAATAAATGCCAAAGCAACGTGCTAATGCTAACATGCAGGAAGGACTACTCCCCTACCTAATCTCTGCAGCGTGAATACTCATACCCAGGCACTGGAGTACACGAGTTGCTCCCACGCATACACACGATCGGACTTTCCGACGGGAAAAGTTCGATGACAGGCTGTTGGCGGTAAATCTGACCATGTGTATGTTGTCAGACAATTGTTGTCAGATTTTCCGCGGACAAATGTTGGATGGCAGGTTTTCGAATTTTCCATGGACAAATGTGTGTTGTCGGATTTTCCGAGCGTGTGTACACAAGTCCGTCGGACAAAAGTCCAAAGTACAAACACCCATGCTCGGAAGCAAGGGCGAGCTAGAAGTGGTCGGTCTTGTAAACTAACGTTCGTAATGAAGAATTAACATTCGTGACGTGGCAAATTATGAAATCTCCAAATGCAGCGCACAATTCTCTTCTTCTTTAATGGGATAATAATGAAGCTGCTTTACTGGTGATACTGATGGAGTTATTGCAAACAAATTTTCAAAGGCTTTTTTTTTCTAGTGATATCAAGAATAATATTATTACGCTTTTTTTTAATTTGGGCAAATTACCACAACACCATTATCCTGTAGTTTTTAAGAACAAAGATACAACTATGTTGGTGTCCCTTGTTAATATTACATTGTATTTTATAAAATGTAACTGCCTACTCCCAAACTGTCATTTGAAGTAAAACACATAGCCAAGTATTATTCTACACAATTTTTTTAATGTGCATTAAAAAAAGAAAACAAATAAAATTAGACATGATATCTGCCAATAGAACTTAACCAAAAATGCATTCTATGCATCCAAAAATAAAGAAAATATAACAAACCAATTCATTATTCAACCAAAAAAATAATGTCAAAGCAATAACTCCAAGGCCAATAATAAATAACACGTTATCTCCACCGATTCCACAACATGGCTGGTTGACGAACGGCCATTCAGAAACGAACTGAAAAGCGCTAAATGAAAAGCGCGAAAAGAAAAGCGCGAATCCACACTCACCAAACTTCTACTAACATGAAAGAAGGAGCCCAAAGGGTGGCACTAAAGAGCTGAAAAACCACGTAGTATGTCTAGTGCATCACTACGTTCAGAATTGTTGGCCAACAATTGTGTGACGTGTGTATGCAAGACAAGTTTGAGCCAAAGCCCTTCAGACAACATTCCACGGTTTTGTTGGCCAACAATCCGATCGTGTGTACGAGGCTTTAGAGTATGGAGTGTATAAGCCTTAGGGCTTTTTATAAGGTTTTAGCTACTTGTTATTTTTTTTTTTGTTTTATTGATATGAAATAAACTTTTGTACAGTTCACATGTTTATTATAACTTTTTTGGAGTGTCTCAGAAATCTGGGTTACTATTTGTACCGTTTATCCAATTTGTATACAAACTGGTACTATGCCAGCAGGCATCAGGCAGTGCCTCTATAGAGGAAGTGGTTGAGTGTGACCGCAAGCAAACAAATGAAGCTCGATGAAAAAAAAAAAAATGAAAAAAAAAATAGATGAATTGTTTTGCTTTTTTTCTGCTACTTATATGAAATTCCAAAATCAAGAGCAGAGCGGGAAGGGATGACAGGCAGAAAAGTTTACTGCGTATCAAAGTAAAAGGCAAGGACATTATGTGGACAGTGAGATTTATGATCTCTACAACGCTACAAGGAGCTGGCATTTATTACAAAAGCACAGAACATTCCAAGAAAAGCATTGCATAGTTTGGTTTTAACATATGTAGCTGAAATACTGAATTTTTATGTAGCCACTTGTGGTCACCTCGGGGAATCCAGTCACATTCTAAGCATATCCTTGTGGTGACATCTAAAGATTTTTTGATAGTCTGAGACTGAGATTTTATGCAGAAAATAAGGCAGCAGCTGTGACCCTTCTGCTGAGAGTGTACGCTCCAGCTCTGCATCCAACCCTCCAATTCCCCCGCCATACTGTGCAATGCGCATCCCCAGAGCTGGAGGGATTTTATCCGCCGTGACAGCATTTACTCTGCATATGTGGAAAGTATCATCTTTCTAAATATACACTGTGGACATTATTCCCGTATGGATTTTTGAGTACTAACTGATGCAGCCTTCTACTTATGTACGCTCAAAATAACAAGTTCATTTGTAAAAACATAATTACGTTGTAAAATGTCAATGTACAATAATAGATTATTATTGTGCACATATACATGTGGTGGAATGGGAGATTGGTATCATGGATGTGCAGCCGACAAATCTGCAGGAGCTGTGTGATGTTATCATGTCTATATGGACCAAATCTCTGAGGAATGTTTCCAACAGCTTGCTGAATCTATACCATGAAGAATGAAGGCAAAGAGAGCTCCAACTCCAAGGTTTACCCAACAAGTGGCTGGTGAGTATATATATATTACCAAAAATATTGGAACGCCTGCCTTTACATGCATATGAACTTTAATGACATCCCAGTCTTATAGGGCGTACACACGGTCGGACTTTGTTCGGACATTCCGACAACAAAATCCTAGGATTTTTTCCGACGGATGTTGGCTCAAACTTGTTTTGTCTACACACGGTCGCACAAAGTTGTCGGAAAATCTGATCGTTCTAAACGCGGTGACGTAAAACACGTACGTCGGGACTATAAACGGGGCAGTGGCCAATAGCTTTCATCTCTTTATTTATTCTGAGCATGCGTGGCACTTTGTCCGTCGGATTTGTGTACACACGATCGGAATTTCCGACAACGGATTTTGTTGTCGGAAAATTTTATCTCCTGCTCTCCAACTTTGTGCGTCGGAAAATGTCCGATGGAGCCCACACACGGTCGGAATTTCCGACAACACGCTCCGATTGGACATTTTCCATCGGAAAATCCGACCGTGTGTACGGGGCATTAGTCCGTAGAGTTCAATATTGAGTTGGCCCACCCTTTGCAGCTATAACAACTTCAACTCTTCTGGGAAGGCTGTCCACAAGCTTTAGGAGTGTGTCTATGGGAATGTTTGACCATTCTTCCAGAAGCGCATTTTTAAGGTGAGGCACTAATGGGGACAAGAAGGCCTGTCTTGTAGTCTCCGCTCTAATTCATCCCAAAGGTGTTCAGTCAAGTTGAGGTCATGACTCTGTGCTGGCCAGTCAAGTTCATCCACCCCAAACTCACTCATCCATGTCTTTATGGACCTTGCTTTGTGCACAATCATCTTGGAACAGGAAGGGGTCATCCCCAAACTATTCCCACAAAGTTGGGAACATGAAATTGTCCAAAATGTCTTAGTATGCTGAGGCCTTAAGAGCTCCCTTCACTGGAACGAAGGAGCCAGGCACAACCCCTGAAAACCACCCCTCACCATAATCCCCCCTCCACCAAATGATGTGGACCAGTGCGCAAAAGAAGGTCCATAAAGACATGGATGAACGAGTTTGGGGTGGAGGAACTTGACTGGCCTGCACAGAGTCCTGACCTCAACCCGATGAATGATGAATTAGAGCGGAGACTGCGAGCCAGGCCTTCTCGTCCAACAACAGTGCCTTACCTCACAAAAGCGCTTTTGGAAGAATGGTCAAACATTCCCATAGACACACTCCTAAACCTTGTGGACAGCCTTCACAGAGGAGTTGAAGCTGCTTTAGCTGCAAAGGGTGGGCCAACTCAACCTTGAACCGTACGGAGTAAGACTGGGATGCCATTAAAGTTCATGTGCTTGTAAAGGCAGGCGTCCCAATACTTTTTATAGGAGAGAGAGAGAGAGAGAGAGAGAGAGAGAGAGAGAGAGAGAGAGATTTTGGATTGTTTACTAGCTCACCCACCCCTTGAACCACTTTACTTTTACCTTCTTGACGCTCCTCTGTTGCAGCCATTGCAAATTACTGGCACTTCAAAATAAGTGGGAGCATGCAACCTCTTCCCAGGAAGCAGCGGCCAATCACTAGGTTATAACTTTTTTACCTGCTGTGATGGACAATGTAATCAATGTGTAAGCTCCAACACCATCAGACATGGAGCTTTTACAGGGTTTGATCCCTGGCACAACTGAGTAATGGACTGGTGGACTGGTGGGAGAGGTCATTATAGGTGGGTCGAGGAGGTAGGGGTTAGTTGGACCATGGCTAGTGAGAAATTCTTTGTCACAATGGCAGAGTCTCTTTAAAATGTATCCAAACCTAACAACTGAGAACAATTCTAACAGATATGGGAACGGTATAAACGGATAACAGTCAGCAGAGACAGGGGGAATGGGAAGTTGCCAGTTGGCTGGATTTCTGGCAGGATCAACAGGCATTAAGTTTTTAGAAAAAGAAGCAAAAAAGATAAAAAAAATTAGTCTTTTCCAGCTTAAGCAGCGCTAAAAAATAAAAATAAAATAGAAACACATTAAATCTAAAAGTAGTGTATAAATCCAGGTGCTGAGTGATTTAGCATATCAGTGTGACAGTTCATATCAGAATCATCAGCTGAATAGACGTTCGACCATCACCATACCATGTGATTCCGCTCCCTCTAGGAGTAGCACTCACCGGATTCCCAATATACAATCGCCTTTGTAAAATATGTTCAGTCTTTGTAATCAATATCGAAAGGACATCATGGAAATTCAATATCGATCTACCAAAAGGATAACGAATGTCCTGATCCTGTAGGTCCTCAGACCAGACAAGCCACAATCCTGTCATACCGCTCGGGCATAAAGCTGTGTCTCAGTGATAGTGCATCTGCACTCCTCGACGATACATCACCAATGGTTTACAGCATGCTTTATTTTCTCATCCTAGCAAAATTCTGCATAATCAGATCCAAGGGGGAATAATTAAGAAGAGAAGGCAAAAACCATTGTGGCCATAACTCCAGTTGAGTAACATGGGTGTCACAGCTGAAATTTCTTTACAAATGTTGATAATGTTCTGTTTTCTTTCTCTTGTCAACTAAAAATTCAATAAATATCTTAGCATCCAGATTGTTGTATGATAAATGTCTCTATTACTTCCTGGACGGACCTTAGGATGTGAAAACTGTTAAGACTCAGGAAGGAGTCCACCAGCTGACCTCAATAACACACAACCTGCTCCTGCGCTCTCCCCTTCCAGGAGGTCGCTCCCACTCACTTCTGTAAACACATACAATCAATGTCAAGGAACAACATTCAGTGAGACCCTGTTTTCTTCCCCTTGATTTAGGCATTATTATTAGTATTATTATAATACAGGATTTATATAGCGCCAACAGTTTACACAGTGCTTTACAATATAAAAAGGAGATAATACAGTTACAATACAGTAAAATACAAGTCGATTAAGAGGGCCCTGCTCAGAAGAGCTTACAATCTAATAGGGTGGGGCAGGTGGTACAAAAGGTTGTAACTGTGGGGAATGAGCTGATGGAAGTGGTAAAAGATTAGTTGGAGATGTGATAGGCTTTCCTGAAGAGATGAGTTTTCAGGGATCGCCTGAAGGTAGCAAGAGTAGGGGATAGCCAGACAGGTGGAGGTAGCGAGTTCCAGAGAATGGGAGAGGCTCTGGAGAAATTCTGGAGACGAGCATGGGAGGAGGAGATGAGAAAGCTTGAGAGTAGGAGGTCTTGAGAAGAGCGGAGAGGACGATTTGGGGAATATTTGGAGACAAGATTGGTGATGTAGCTCGGGGCAGAGTTGTGAATGGCTTTGTATGTTGTGGTTAGTCATGGGCGTCCGCAGAACTTTTTTCGGGGGGGGGGGCATCATTTTATATCACCCATCCTCCTCCCCTTTTTGACAATGTCATGAGGGGGGGGGGGCTTAGTCATTATCACATTAAACGCAGACATGTGCCCATCGATTGCAGTCTCATTGTGCCCATCAAATGTGGCCTATACAGTACGTGTATATATAGTGGGTGGATTGTAATAATATATACAGGGAGGAAGGTGTGTGTATATAGCTGTATACAGGACAAATGATGTATATCTGCACAGTGATGATGGAGGAAGGCCTCTATATACAGGAAGGAAGGTGGGTATACACAGCTACCTGTATATACCCACCTTCCTTTCTGTATATAGAGGCCTTCCTCCATCATCACTGTGCAGATATACATCATCAGTCCTGTATACAGCTATATATACAGGACAGATGATGTATATCTGCAGTCAGTGATGGAGGAATACAGGAAGGAAGATGGGTGTATATAGCTGTATACAGGACAGGACAGATGATATGATCTTTCCTATACAGTATCTAGCATCCCCCTTCACTGATCATACCTGTATTCACTCAGCTGCCCCCCTCATCTGTATATATGTTAGGCCCCCACACACACACATCTGTAAACACACATACACACACAGCTCTGCACCCCCCCCCCCCCCCCATACACAAACAGCCTTCTCCCTTCACTTGTACTCACAGCCCACTTGTAAGGTGGTCTTCCTTCTTCCAAGTCCTGTTTCCACACACCCCTGTGAAAATACAACAGGCAGCAAAGCAAACACGAGGGGCGCACATACAGGAAGCAGCCAGAGGTGGCAGTAAAGAGCTCTGTAAGCTCAGTGATACTGATCTGAAGCAGCTGTGGAGCGGCCACGGCAGACCCTTGCCAATTCCAGGGGGGTCACTCGCCCCCCCCTTGCCCCTACCTGCGGACGCCCATGTGGTTAGTATTTTGAATTTGATTCGCTGGATGATTGGGAGCCAGTGTAGGGATTGGAGGAGAGGGTTGGCAGAGACTGAGCAGTTGGTAAGGTGGATAAGTCTAGTTTTTGTTTTACTTTAAAGTGACTTGGCTTAACAGTTCAAACTGACCTTTATTAGCCAGTAAAAAGCCTGTAATCAAACCATGTGAAAGCTCCATGTCAGATGTCATCAGATCTCACACAGGGTTGATGACATTGTTTTCCTCAGAAGGTGACATTTTTTGAGCCTAGGCCATTGCTAAAGCACTGCATCCTAGGAAGAGATCACATGCACTAACATATCTGGCGGAGCCAAGTATTTGTGACAATTTTAACAGATCAGTGGTAAAGGCAAGTATAAGTTGGACAGGGTGTGGTCTAGTAAGGGACTCTACGACTTTACCTTGAATTGGCAAAGTTATCGATTCTTTATAGATTCTTTATAAATTCAATAAAAACAGATCAACAAAGTTAGTGCATAATACATTCTAGATTATCTCCTTTAATCCATGCTATTAAGCAATCCTTGTCCAACTGTTTTTCCAGTATTGAGAACCCAAAAAGCCATAATTATCACTTACAACAAAGTATGTATTGTATAATACAATTAAAAGTAAAAGAAACAACGATCAGATATGACATGAAAATACAGTGGTATTTCAGATTTATTTTTAGTTTAGAAAATACACTGAAACAATAAAATAAACATGAAAAGGAAACAGAAACAATATTTATATATGCATTAGATTGTAAGAGGCAGTAAGTACTAAAATATGAAAATTGTGAAATATGTATACTCCTGGAATACTATTTCCATAAACCTCCAGTTAAAGCAGAACCGTACAATGTTGAAAACAGCACCCAGTAAAATAATGAATAGCATTGTTGTCACTTCATAACCTCTGGGCTGGGCTCACACTATTGCAAATTGGATGAGGGTTCCCCACATCCAATTCGCATAGCAAGAGATTGTGACCGCCTCTCTATGGAGCAGGTTCACATATCTTCGCAGCGGCTCCGGTGCAAATTTGCACAGGAGTCCTGTGTGTATTTTGGTCCATTTCATGTCCGAATTCAGCTCAAAATTCAGGCTGAAATCGGACCTGAAACGGTGTATGGAGACGCACCGGACTCCAGCTGTGAGCCAGAGTGTGCTGCGGTGTGAACCCAGCCTCAAAGCACTTTTGTTGAGAAAAAAAACCTTCCCCTCCGGGTAATCTATGTAATTTACAAGGATTATAACAAACTTTGTTGAAGATTCCTACCTTTTGTTATTCCAAAGAAATCCCTGTGTGTTTATCTGTATCCATGTGGGAAAGTGAATCTAATGGGAGTGGTTTCATAATTATCAATCAGCTGCAACACCTGCAGGGCTCTAATGAGGAAATCCACTGGGCCTGCATCCCTATAGACGTGATTTCCTATTTGGAGTATCTCACCAAAAATGACATTTTTTGTTGCAGGAGATGCCTGAAATCTGACTTGTATTTTAGTCCAGACTTCTGGGAAAGTCAGCCAATCACACAAGCAGGAAATTATGTTTCTGGGGGGGGGCGTACACAGAATGTGTACAGAATGCCTCTAGGTAGCCATAGTGCATTGCATTTTCAGAAAATGACAGCGGCTGCAGATTGAAAAGGAAAGGTCATTTTTAACTTGTGTCACAATTGTATACGCTATATTATTTTTTCTTTATTTGCTATTTTTTTTTCTCCCACGAAAGTGGAGTTACCCTTTAAACAAATGCATTTGTGTTGTATTCTGTCATATGTTACATCCTTATACTGTTTCTCACCATCTTGCCTAGTCTTTCTTATCTTCTTTTCCTCCTGCTAGAGGGAGGGACTGAAAACAAGGGGAAGTGATGGGGATGGGTGGGCCTGGGAGGGGCTACATTAATCTACGTAGCACTATGCTCTCCCCTTTTGCCAAGAGTTGAGTTTCCTGATATACATAGAGGGAGGTGGAGAAAAGCTCATGATCTCTGAGCTAGACAGACGTCGCAGAGCCTCTAGAGCAGGGGTCTCAAACTTGCGGCCCTCCAGCTGTTGTGGAACTACAAGTTCCTTCATGCCTCTGCCTATGGGAGTCATGCTTGTAACTGTCAGCCTTGCAAGGCCTCATGGGAATTGTAGTTCTGCAACAGCTGGAGGGCCACAAGTTTGAGACCCCTGCTCTAGAGTCCTGCTGTAGACCACCTGGGACACATGCATGCAGCCACTGGAGGACAATTTAGCATTAATGCATATGTTTTCCTAATAATTCTTCAGAGAATGCAGAAATTAAAGATGAATTCTGCTTTAGAGCTGACTTCCAGGCATTAAACCTTAACCATCCACCCTCCCTTAATAATCAACAAGTTAGTTTAGAAAAAAAGTCTAATTTAAAACCTCCTTATACTTACCTAACAGGGCTTTTTTTCAGGGGGAACTTGGTAGAACTCAGTTCCACCACCTGTGGCTCAGACCTTTGGGGGGGGGGGGCTGTTCACCACAATCACTTGTAAACACAGAAATCCGGTTTCTGTGTTTACAAGTGACAGCTCTGCAATCTGTGTGTAACCCCCCTGATGCACTCTGTATGTAATGCAATCCTGGTATTTAATGCCCCTTTAAGACTCTCCTACTAACGTGAAATTTGACTGACCACACCCACTATTTGATGTGATTTGGAGGGTGTGTGGGGGGAGGAGTTTTGGGGGGTCGTGGTTGAGTTCCAGCACCTATTGTTTGAGAAAAAAAGCCCTGATTAAATATATGGTTAGCTGATGCATTGGGTCCCAATCTTCTCCCCCATTGCAAAGTGGGAGGGTCCTTTCGGTTGCCCAATATTCTCCTATCCATCCTACATACCCTATATAAAAATGTATGTATAATGAGCTTTTTTTTTAAAATCTAGCTCGGTCATGTGATTCTGTAGCTCCAGCTTCCCTGTGCAGGGGAGCGCTGGACAATGGCTGTGAATTCCAGGAGCCATGACATCACCCATAGGTTCCTATGCCCCAGAAATGTTGGTGTTCCCTCCTCTCCCCTGCAGCAGCCACTCACTGACACAGAGGAGCCAGAGCTGCAGAATCACACGACTGGACTGGAGCAGATTAAAAATAGGTAAGTACACAGATCATTTTTTTTATACAGGGTATGCAAGTTGGGTAGGAAAAGGGTGAAGGGAATGTTTTTAAGAATAGTTAGTGTTTGGCTTTTCTTCGATTTTAAGTTAAAACTGACAGGGACTACTGCAACCCAATACACTTCATCAGTATGTTGATCAAACTACAGATTAATAAACATTATAATGTATGGCATGCTTTTTCTTTATTTTTTTTTGTAATTAAAAAAATATTTTTAATTCAGAACATTGTCAAGTATAAATAAAGAACACTCTACGAAGCACTGTACAGCAACACTATTTAATTTAAAGAAGATTATTTAAATTATATGTTTAGGTGTAGTAAACATTCTGTAAAAAAAAAAAAAAAAAAAAAAATGCTAAAATATTTTTTTGATTTTTGTCTCTCACTCTAAAATGCATAACTTGTTTATTTATTAAATGTGTTTATTATTGAGATGCTCGATGAGATAATAAAAGAAAAATGAAAAACATAAAAAGAAGCAATTGTTTTTGTATTTTTTTTTTTTTTTATCTTTTGTCATAACTGACTAAAATGCTACATTTTATAATGTATCCGTAATACTGATAATGTACTCAACATTATAAAATAATAAGAAATACTGCTTGTATTAAAAAAAAAATAAAAAGAACTTGTTCTAAGGCAATATTTAACTGCTGCAATATTCTTCAGTCTTTGCAAAACTCATGCATTATTATTTTATACAGCAATCATTTTTATGAAATATGTTAGCAGTCTGTTTTGAAAGTCTAATTTTGGTCAACATAGCAAAAACAAGCGCAAACACCACCTATTAAACACATTTACTGCAATCTTCAAAAGAGCTTGTCAACAGAAATAGCTTCATTCTTTCTATACTACTTAGTGAGTCTCTAACTTGGCACAAGTAGGCAGGCTTGGATTCCTGGCTTCAGCGGGTAAGGTCAATGGCTCATAAGGTAATAAACCAAAGGGAAATGATGCCCTGGAGGTGAAGTTGAAAATGGCTGCTGTTCTATTTAATCCCCGACGAATTCCCATTAAAATAAAATAAAAAATAATAAAAAACTTCTGCTTAACAGGGCTTTTTGTGGCTTAAAGTGTTTCCCCATGTTATATCCCTTAAACTACTGCAAGTTCAGGGTAATAAATGTTGATCTGCCAGAAATCCAGCGAGCTCCTAAATTCCTGTTTAAGCTGACAACACAGTTTATTTTCTAAAATCCCAAGCAGTGTCATCAGCCCTGCCTACTGAACTACAGAACGCCACCTATCCCTAACCACTCTCTGCCCTCTCCAGGGATTGTTGATCCAGGGAATATATCCAATTGCCTCCTTGGGGATCAGGAAGGATTTTTTTGTGAGTATAGGATTGTGCATGTGGAGGTTTTCTATTTGTTTATTTTTTCTATTGGTTGAACCAAATGGACTTGTGACTTTTTACATTAATTAAATTCTTTCACAGCTAAACAATGCTGTTGCCTTGGCTCTCAAGAGCATACCCACACACTGAGTATAGGCAGGGGGCTCTTGTGAGAAGTAGTTCTGGGGGTGTGCCTGAGTCAGCAGAAACAGAACTCCCTGCAAGAATATTTGAAGCTTGGTGATGAGATCACAGGAAGTAAAGCTATTTCCCTCTACAGGTATAATACAATAGTTAATGCTCTAGGGGCTGAGAGAGATCTGGGGGTACATTTAGGGCATGCTTTAACTGCTTGCCGACCGTATACTGTATCCTGCACAGGATAACATAGCACATAATCCTGCACTTAAGGGTCTGGGGCGCGCCACCGGAAACCCGCTCCCGCTGTGATTGGACACATCGGGGGTCAATCAGCAGGTCCGGGACTCGACGATCGTTTGGGACACAAAAACAGAATGGTAGTCTGCCTATTTAAACAAGGCAGACTGCCATTCTGTCAGTAGGGAAGGTATTGTTCCTGTGTTTCTGCAAAGCAGGAACATGGATCTCAGCTTTCCCATTGTACAAGCACCTCCCACACAGTAACCAAGCACAGGTTAGGCACACAGTTAACGCTTTGATCGTCCCTGATGTTATTCCCTTCCCAGTTAGTGTCATTAGTACAGTGACAGTGCATATTTTTAGCACTGATCACCGTATTAAGTGTCACTTGTTCCCAAAAAAAGTGTCAAAAATTTCACTTAGTGTGATCCACCGAAATATCGCAGTCCCGCTATAAGTCGCTGATCGCCGCCATTACTAGTAAAAAAATAAATAAAAATTCCATATATATAACCCATAGTTTGTAGATGCTATAACTTTTAATTAAAACCAATTAATATGCGCTTATTGGTATTTTTTTTTTACCAAAAATATGTAGCAGAATACATATTGGCACATTTTTTTTATTGGATATGTTTTATAGCAGAAAGAAACAAAATATATATATTTTTTTCAAAATTGTTGGTCTCTTTTTATTTATAGTGCAAAAAATAGATCAAATACCACTAAAAGAAAGCCATTTGTGGTAAAAAAGGACATTAATTTTATTTGGGTACACCGCCACACGACTGCAAAATTGTCAGTTAAAGTAATGCAGTGCCGTATCACAAAAAATGGCCTGGTCATGAAGGGGGGTAAATGCTCCAGAGCTGAAGTGGTTAAGGCTGGCTAAAAGCAAACTAGTACTCAGAGAAATACTTTGGGGTCAGGGAAATACCATTGGTGATCTCCTTCTGAAAAATGCTAGTTGCTTTGCTGTCTCTAGCTTCATACACTGACTTAGAACAAGCATGCATGTCAGAGTGAAAACAGAACTCCTTATATGCGTACTTGCTCTAAGTCAGTCACTTTAAATGTACTGAAGCCATTGAATTTTCACGAACGTCAGGGAACATTGAATTGGGAGCCTCCGTACTTGCACACTACAGGTCTCCTATAAGCACTATGAGCAAAATGACCCAAAAGTCCTGAACATTTCTTTCTCACCAGTCACCTTCTTTTAGTTTAGTAAAAAAAATTCCAAAACAGTAGTGTAAACTGAAGGTGATTATCAAAAGAAAATAAAAAAAAAACAGGATCTACTGTTAATAAAAGGGACAGGATCTACTTTTTGACTATTGGTTTTCCTTGCCTGTGTACTGCACTAGCACATGTAATAGTTTCCAGAAAATGAGTCTCCATGCATTACTACTATAAAGGCATGCACTTCTCTTTATTATCCCCAGGTAGCTCTTCCCCTAAAAAAAAAATTAAAATAAATAAATAACTTGGATTTATAGTTTACATATAGGTAAAAAAAATTAACATATATTTGTTACTTACCTGGTTCATTACTTATTATCTATTGATTAAAGCGGTTGTATACCCGCTGTCATTTTTTTTTTTTTTTTTACACCTGCAAGGGAAAAGGCATAATGAGCTAGTATGCACCGCATACTAGCTCATTATGAGATACTTACCTTAGAACGAGGCGCCGGCATCTCACCTGGTCCACGCCGAGGGAGCCGACATCTCCCCTCGGCGTGTCTTCCGGGTATCGCGGCTCCGGCGCTGTGAGTGGCCGGAGCCGCGATGTCGTCACTCCCGCGCATGCGCGCGGGAGACTTCTGCCCGGCAAGCTCCGGAGTTTGCCGGGCTGTCAGCCGAGAGTCCCCTGTGCGCATGCGCCGCTGCAGTTAGCGGCTCATTGCGAGGGGAATATCTCCTAAACCTTACAGGTTTAGGAGATATTTTTTTTACCTACAGGTAAGCCTTATTATAGGCTTACCTGTAGGTAAAAGTTACAAATATAGGTATACAACCGCTTTAACCAAAATCTATGACGGCAACTAATCTAAAAAAGGTTTTTGTATAATTGTGACTGTAAACATTATTCCAGTTTGTGTCATATTTTATTTTATGCTTTGGTAAGTAAAATATTGCTGTTTTGTTTCGGTTTTTATATTAGAGAGCTGTGGTTTAGAAAAGGTTATATATTTTATTTATTTGCTTGTACTTTTAATCAATGTTTTATTTCATATAATTTATTTTGTTAGTTCTTTTCAAGTTTTTTTTTTTTTTTTTTTTAACTGGAAGACAATAAAGTTGATTTGCAAAAGAACTAGGGCCCTTTCACACTGATGCACTTAAAAACACGGTATGCGTTTTAAAAAACACACATTGCGTTTTCAATGCATTTTTTGGTGCATTTTCTGGTTTCCTGATTCCCAGCATGCACCTATGAAACTTTGACATGTGACTCAAAAAATGCACCCGCGGTGCTTTTTTTTATGTGTTTTTGGTACATTTTCAATAGAAATGAATGGGTGGTTTGGATGCATTTTCGAAACAGGGCTCCAAAGATGCAGCTCAGGACTTTTCAACGCGCATCACATCCGCAGCGCACTGATGTGAGGAGTTCCACCGGATTTAAAGGGAAGTATTTTTATTGTCTTTTTGCCTGCAAAAGTGCATCAGTGTGAAAGGGTCTGTAGAGAATTTTCACTTAGGCCCCTTTGACACTACGTTATGCCTCAGTTTTCCAGGGCAACAAAAGAGCATGAAAACTATTCCCCAATAAATCCTTTATAACTGTTCACACTGCAGGTTTGCTGTGCTTTGAAAGGTCCTGCATTTTGCATCTTTGGTGCTATTTTTCAAAAGCGCACAAAAAAGGCACCTTTATAATAAGTCAATGGGAACACATCAAAAGCGCATCAGTGTGAAAGGGCCTTAATGTGGATGTAAACCCAATGTCATCCTTTCTAAACTACTGCCATAGGGGTTATCTATAAGGATATACATGCCTCCTGCATGTATCTTTACCTGTCAAATGCCTCCCCTCTGTCTGTTATGAGAGCCAAAAAACTGCAGATTCTGTGGGTGGGTCTGTTGTCTGGAACTCGGTGGGTGGAGTCGTGATGTCAGTAGACTCCCCGCCCACCTCTACACTCCCCTTGTCAATATGCATTTTCTCCTGTGTATTTCTTACACTGAACTTCTGCTATGATCTCTAACATCCAGTGAAAAGACAGGAAAGTAACCACATGACTTCAGCATGCCAAATCATGCTGAGGTGGGGAACAGCCAATCCTTGCAGAGCTGCTGAAGAAAGGAGTTGGGTTGGGAACTAAAAAATAATGCATGTCTTAGGCCAGTGCACGAGATATGTAAATCACCTGTCACTCACAGCAAGGGGGAGGATTTGACAAAGTTTTTCTCTGTTTGTCAAGTTTTATCCCACTGAACAATCAAAAGAGGATTGCTCAGAGCGGGATTAACTCTTTGTGGCAAGACTGGGCTCAAATTATAGGAAATCTTATACTCTACATTATGACCAAAAAAAAAAATTTGGGTTTACATCCACTTTAAGCTGCACAAAAGTTCATCAAAAAAGCATTATTGTGAAAGGGCCCTTTGCGTAGTGAATAAAGCAAAGTTCTATTCATGTAAAAAGAAAGGCAATCGCATGCAAGGCAATTGAAAAAACTGGATTGTCTGGCATATTTGGATAATTGAGGTGAACACAGCTTTACTTGATTTATTTTGATAAGGGAACATTTGCAGCAAACCTTTTCTCGTTTCATTTCCTTACCTTATTACTTTTACAATACAGCCGTAAAAATTGAATCCTTTGTGCCTTTACTGTATGTTTTTTTTTTTTTAGCAAAAATGAGACCAGCCATGAATAGTTCTGCATAGACTAGAAAAGGGTTAGATCTTCTGTCCTGCTGGTATTGCTGTGTCATTTTATATGGTATGTTTTTCCCTTTCCTTTTTCTGCTGACCAGCTGGAACTGCTGTGAACAGAACTTTCCCTTTCTATCTGTGAAGTGCATTCTCTATACTGTATATTCATTGGGCGAAACTCCTTTGGCCTGGTGTTATTGTCTCTGGCTCCCTAGTGGAACCACCATTGAAGACTATGGTCACCTAGACAGGAAAAGAGGGGAACCTTCAAAAAGAGGATGCAGACAGCAAAAAAAAACAAAAAAAAACGAGGCTCCAACCTATTCCTACTTTATCTAACATTAAAAGAAAAGTTACACTATATGGGTCCTCATCAACATATTTTATTCACACTGCATTTCTTCTCAAAAAAGTCAATGGGAATGCAAAAGCACCATGAAAAGAAGGTTAATGCATCTTAGGAGGTCAAATGCAGATCAGAAAGAGATCAATTGCACCCGTCAATGAATCTCTGAATGATCTCAGAAGCTTCTCCAACTGACCATCAGTGAAATGCCAGCGGAATAAACCTGAAATCACACTTCATTTGTCTATCGGCACAAACCCAAATGCAGACAGTGGAGATTTGGTAAAGCTAAATATAAACCTATTGTTTTCACACTGAAATTTTAAAAACAGAATTATCCCCTGAACAAGACTGGATGTTTTGATGGAACACAAGATTTCAGGTCAATGTAAAAAAAAACCTCTTTAGTACATTATTACCAGGAAGGTTTGTGAGCAAATACAAATGATGTATCAGATTTAAAGCCTTGCTTAAAGATTCTAAGTTCTATGAAGTTTTTCTTTTTAAAGGTGGTTATTTGTAGATCTTCTATGTAAAAAAAAATAAAAAATACTCCAAACCCGAGCTTACTGTCTACAGGGTTCCTGTTATTCAAACCAGAAGGAAAAAAAATGGTGAGACAAAACCTAATTTGAAATCATGGAGCTTAAGAAATGGATTAGAACCAGTAACATCACAATGAACAGTTTGTTCCATGATTTGGTTCATTGTGAACTTTCTTCCACTGGCAACTGTTTTTTTTCTAATATCAAAATATGTGAGTTCATTGCTTGATGATGACAGGTACACTTTAAGGCTATAAGACTGCACATAATGTGCAACAATTATGTTAACAAGCGGAGTGAGACTATCCTCAAGCACAGCACATATTGAAAGTCAATTAAATCCAGATTCCTTGGAAGGCAATCATGACAGTTCAGTAAAAGTCCACGAATCAATAAGAACTTATTCCATTATTTCTTATTGTACATTTTTTTTATCGAGGTGGTCTGGAACTGCAGATACAATCACATCTTTCATGATGCTCCAGCTGGATGTCTATGATAGACAAATTCTTGCCATTTTTTTTCTTATTGTAGCCAACTTCAGGCACAACCCTCAGCACCTAAGACAAATGAACATATGAAAAAAAAGTCATTATTACAGGTACAAATTCTGTGCCAACTATACCAAATGGAAAACTGTGACTATGTCAAAGTGTAGGAGCACCAAACATGACAAACATACAGTAGGCCAGGTGTAGGAAACCTCTGCCCTCCAGCTATGGTGAAACTACAAATCCCATCATGCCTCTGCCTCTAGGAGTCCTGCCTGTGATTGTCAAGGTCTTGCAATGTCTCATGGGACTTGTAGTATCACCACAGCTGGAGGGCCACGGTTGCCTACCCCTGCAGTAGGCCAACAACAGGACTTTTCCCAAGGTTGCACAGTCTGCTTACATTATCACCCATTTTTCACCTGGCAGTACTAGTCAGGTTGCCATGATTTGGGCCCTGAAGAAGGGTGCATTTTAAGACTCTCAAAATGTAATAACCTAAGTTTCTTAGTTTCTTTTTTCAAGATTTGAGTAAGTAATAGGACAAAAATTACACACATCGCCAAACTGAAAATTGTTTGACTACAATAAATAAAAAAAATAAATAATAATTAGAAAATATATACTGACTTTATTAAAATATAGCAGAGGAGCAGTGGTTGTCTTCTTTCACACATAATGACCCTTATTTACTAAAAGAGTAAAACATGTTCACTTTAAAAGTGACTTTTCACTTTGCATAGTGAATCTTTACCTATCCTATTGAATGAGGTAAAACAAAGTGATAATTCACTTTGTAGGGAATGCCCTTATGCTATCAAAATGAACAAAAAAGTAAATTTTTGCTCGCACATGATTGGATGCCTAAATTCAACACAACTTTACCTCATTTACTAAGCGAAGAAAAAAATGTATTTAAGTTATTGAATGACGTGAAGTTGTTTGGATGTCAATCATCCAGCTATGGGGGTTATTTACTAAAACTGGAGAGTGCAAAATCTGGTGCAGTTCTGCATAGAATCCAATCAGCTTCCTTTTTTTTTTCCCGTCAAAGTTTAATTAGCCACTACAATACAGGGCACTTTCCCCCCTTCTTGCTCAAGCCAATTTTCAGCTTTCAGCTCTGTCACTTTTTAAATGACAATTGCGCGGTCATGCTACACTGTACCCAAACAAAATTTTTATCATTTTGTTCTCACAAATAGAGCTTTCTTTTGGTGGTATTCGATCACCTCTGGGGTTTTTATTTTTTGCTAAACAAATAAAAAAATATGAAAATTTTGAAAAAAGAAAAGTTTTTCTTTGTTTCAGTTATAACATTTTGTAAATAAGTATGTTTTCTCTTTCACTGATGGACACTGATGAGGCTGCACTGATGGGCATTGATAAGGCGGCACAGATGAGGTGGCACCAATGAGGTGGCACTGATAGGCGGCACTGATAGGCGGGACTGATGTGCAGCATTGATAGGCAGCACTGATGGGCACTCATAGGTGGCACTGGTGGGCATTGATAGGCGACACTGATGGTCTCTGAAAGGCTGCACTGATAGGTGGCACTTGTGGGCACTGATGAGCACTGATGGGTGTCGCTGATATATGGCACTGATAGGCATCAGGAGTGTAGTAGGATGCAGTGAGATAGAGAAGGCAGCCAAGGTTGTCAAGTTCAGCTTATTGGTGACTGTGTTAATAATTTAGGTCACCCTATAGAGTGTGCAAAATAGTACATCATAATAATTGTCTAGTCACTGAGGAACAGAAAAAATTTGAAGAGCACTTCATGAGTTTAATAAAAAATTTCTGGTTTTGAATTTAAGAAGATTAAGGGATTAATCCTTTAAACATAGTAAAAAAGTTTGTGTGTTCACCTATTACTAAAGCTAAAAATATAATAGGTAATGCCTACACAACTTGATTTTTATGTTAATAAAGCAAAAACAAGTTTAAACAACTAAATTTGATTGATTTAAGTGATTCTGAATGGCAAACATTTTCAAATAAATATTCAAACAAATCGTGACAGTAAATAGATGCCCAAAAAGACAAGCATGGAAATTTTACATGGTCGTGAAACAGAAACAAAGTTTGACACCCAAAATTGACAACTGGCATCACTTTAAAAGCCTTTTCAGGTTTTGTTTACAGTTTACCATGAATAATGACCCTAGAATTACTGTATTAAATCCAACGTTTGTGGCGATGTGTAACGTGTAGTGCAATCATTGTACTTTTGCAATTAGTTTTGATGCTATCACAACAGCCCCTTATGCGATAGCTTACTGTAATGGCAAGTTATCTTTACTGAAACATCATGGGACTATTGGACCCCTTTTTTTCTCGCCTAAACGCCACTGAAGTCAATGGAACAGAGATCATGCTCCATTAGCTTCTTTGCTGGCCACAGCAGTTGGGAAAAGTCAGAGCCAAACCTAGAAGTGACATAATACTTCTGAATTCATTCACCAGAGAGGAGATCAGTGAACAGATGTTCATTAATCTCCCTCTGTTTCACCCAACACCCACCATGCTGGTCCCTGGCCCAGGCAGGGTATGGCGTAAATATCCTGACTTTTTTCCCAACAGTGGTGTGTACAGCTGTCTAATGCCACGTACACACGGTCGGACATTGATCGGACATTCCGACAACAAAAGCCTAGGATTTTTTACGACGGATGTTGGCTCAAACTTGTCTTGCTTACACACAGTCACACAAAGTTGTCAGAAAATCCGATCATTCTGAACGCGGTGACGTAAAACACGTACGTTGGGACTATAAACGGGGCAGTAGCCAATAGCTTTCATCTCTTAATTTATTCTGAGCATACGTGGCACTTTGTGCGTCGGATTTGTGTACACACGATCGGAAATTCCGACAACGGATTTTGTTGTCAGAAAATTTTATAGCAAGCTCTCAAACTTTGTGTGTCAGAAAATCCGATGGAAAATGTGTGATGGAGCCTACACACGTTTGGAATTTCCGACAACAAGGTCCTATCACACATTTTCCGTCGGAAAATCTGACCGTGTGTACGGGGCATTAGAGGTGAATAGCTGCAAGCGCTTGTACTTGTGTAAACCCTTATATTTTTTTGCATCAGCATTTACTCACACATGCCCAGATGACATTCTGCAAATGCAGAAGTATCATATTGAAGAAATAGGTCATATATGCATGTGTAAAAAAAGCATTGGTGTTTATACAGCTACATGCCCATACAGTCATTTGGCTCTATATATAGCTGTATGAGCCACCTATGGCTCCCTGGACGCAGAAAAACACCATCATTCTATACACTAGACCCTGCTTATGCATCCAAACATTCATATGCATGAAGCCTAAGATTTCAGTGCCCCTATTGTGAATTTTCAAAATATAGTCCTCCATAATGTCTATAGCTGCCAATGTGAATAAAGGCTTTTTTAAAAGTGCTTTTACTGCTTGTTCAATATATGTGTATACTTTAGTTTGCATAGTCTGGGCACAGATTTACTTTATCGTTATCCTTTTCAGTGCAAAAGCCGCTGAACAGAATGTTTACTGTCTACACAAAATCAGTGTAATTATTACAATTATCCAATTTCCAGCATGCTATTTAGTATGCTGTTGTTGACACGTGCTACAAACAAACCATAATTTTCTAAGAAAATAATTAAATGAGCAATGCAATGTTTAATTTTAATTAAGCACTTCCACTGCAGAACATGATTTTTAATATGTATATGCCCAATTATTAAACTGAGATGTCATGTCACCTTGTTACTTAGGTGCACTCTACAATTTAATGCAATTTTTTGGCATTAAAACATAAATACAGGTGGAATATTACTCTCAAATAGAGTCTTACTTTCTTACTATCCAAGAATGTGTGTTAAATTTTTGGGCCCAGATTGTTATACAGGTACAAGTTTTACAATTTTAAATGCAAACTATAATAATTAGGAGCGTATATCACTTAAATGTATTTACATTTTTTTTCCAGCATAATATGACAATAACTTAATTATTAATGATAGAGAAGTGAGGTATATACTTGGAGATACACGTGTTACTTTTATTGGTATTGCATTAAAAAAAAAAAAAAATATATACATATTTTAAAGTCAGAAAGCAATAAAAATCAGTTTACACCTTACACATAGAATGCATAAATGTAAAAAACCTTGTGCTTTTACAACCACTTTAAGTGGCCCATGCTCTTCAAAAGGTTGGGCACCCCTGGTGTAGATATAAGTGCTCATTTTAATTTGTGATTTGTCCTATTTATTATGATAACAACATTAGGTTTCTTGTATTAAATAGTATACCTATGTATTTTGGAAAGTAAAGATATATATTTTTTTTAATTGTGCATTTTTTTTAATGCTTGCAACAAGATGAATATAACATAAAAAGCACAGTAATGCAAAATATTAGCAGTAATGCAAATAGACCCACAACTACCTAAATAAAACAATTCAAGGTGTGGCCAAGTAGTATTTCACAAAGCATATTTATAACACTAAGAATCTGTTCAAGATAGGGGAAAATATTAACAAAACTTCAGTGTTCAAAATAACAGTTGTCCATGGATCTGTCCAAATTCTGGTAGCTTATTCTACTAGGTTTGGCAGCGCCACTGGGAGGTGTTTACCAAAAAGACATTCTGTGTGAAAATTAACATCTTGATTTTAGCAAGTCTACCACTGAAAATACATAGCAGTAAATTCCTAAATCTCAAAAATAAACTCAAGTCATTTAGGGGATGCTTAATGAATGTTTAAATCTTTTTTGAAAGGTTGGGAAAGTAGCACAACCTATTTCAGAATAGGAAACACTAAGACATAGTAAGATGCATCATAAGTGCATTTACAGAATGGGCAACTGGGGTGTGCTTTTGAATTGTCTACAATGCATTTACAGGGCAATTCTATAAAGCTTTATCATGTGCGGTCATATGTACAGACCACATATAAATAATTCCACAAGCAACCTCAAAAAATATGTTCTCACATGCATCAGATATTTGGAAATTGTACTAGTGTGTCCATACCCTTATCCATTCAGTATTAAAATATAATATATACTCAAAAAGTATAACATTTACTTAATATATTTATATGAATATATATATTTATACAGTATGTGTATATATATTTTATATAGCACCAACAGTTTACGCAGCGCTTTACAATATAAAAGGGAGACAATACAGTTAGAATACAATAAAATACAGGGGGGGGGGGGCTGCTCACCACAATCACTTGTAAACACAGAAGTTCGGTTTGCGTGTTTACAAGTGACAGCTCTGCGCTCTGTGTGTAACCACCCTGAATTCTGCACTCTGTGTGTAATGCAATCCTGCTATTTAATGCCCCTTTAAGACCCTCCTACTGTTTGTGAAATTTGACTGACCACACCCACTATTTGATTTTTTTTTTATACTGGTAATGGCGGTGATCAGTGACTTATGATGGGATTGCGATAGTGCGGCAGGCAATTTGACAATGCCTGATGCTGGGGGGAACTAACTGCCACTGACATCACGAATAACATTATTACAGTGATCAGTGCTAATACTATACACTGTAACTGTAGTAATGACACTGAGCAGGAAGGGTTTAACATTTAGGGCGATCAAGGGGTTAAATGTGTGCCTTAGCAGGGAATGAACAAACGAGATCCCCTGTCACTGAACACAGCTGTGTTCTTTACATTCTTTACATTCACAGGGCTGTGTTCGGTGAAGCTCAGAGCTGATCACCGGGTGCCAGCGGTCAATCATTGGCTGGGACCCGGTGATCGGCATGTGCTGTGATGAATCACAGCACAGCCGGGTGGGCATGTGTCCCCTACCCGGAAATGCAAAATCATGTATATGTATAATCATGCTCATGATATTTCCTCCCTCAGGTGCCACTTCCCCTGATCTCCCTGTCAAGATCAACGGCTCAACTATCAACCCATCTCCCCACACCAAGGTCCTAGGTGTAATCCTGGACTCTGAACTAACCTTTCGACCCCACATTCTATCACTATCCAAAGCTTGCCGCCTCAGTCTTCGCAACATCTCCAAGATACGCCCCTTCCTAACCAATGACACCACAAAGCTTCTAATCCACTCCCTGGTCATCTCCCGCCTCGACTACTGCAACTCCCTCCTCATTGGTTTACTTCTAAATAGGCTATCCCCACTTCAGTCCATCATGAACGCTGCTGCCAGGCTCATCCACCACACAAACCGCTCAGCGTCTGCTACACCCCTCTGCCAATCCCTCCATTGGCTGCCACTCAGTCACCGAATTAAATTCAAGATACTAACTATAACTTACAAAGCCATCCACAACCTGGCCCCCAGCTACATCTCTAACCTAGTCACAAAATACCAACCTAATCGTTCTCTTCGCTCCTCCCAAGACCTCCTGCTCTCAAACTCCCTTGTCACCTCATCCCATGCTCGCCTTCAGGACTTCTCCAGAGCCTCCCCCATCCTCTGGAATGCTCTACCCCAATCTGTCCGATTTTCCCCTACTTTATCCACTTTCAGACGATCCCTGAAAACTCATCTCTTCAGAGAAGCCTATCTGGCCCCCATCTAACAACTGTACATTTATCTTCTCAATCAGCACATCACCCACAGTTATTACCTCTTGTATCTCTTGACCTTCCCTCTTAGATTGTAAGCTCT
Organism: Lithobates septentrionalis; assembly: GCA_037952835.1. Taxonomy (NCBI): domain Eukaryota; kingdom Metazoa; phylum Chordata; class Amphibia; order Anura; family Ranidae; genus Lithobates; species Lithobates septentrionalis. Next base: position 90,080 of record JBBDGP010001747.1, read on the forward strand.
AAGGAGCAGGGCCCCCTGATTCCTACTGTATCAAATTGTATTGTATTTGTACTGTCTACCCTCAAGTTGTAAAGCGCTACGTAAACTGTTGGCGCTATATAAATACTGTATAATATGAATAATAATAATGTATATATACATTATTCTGCGCACAGCAGCAGCCCTGTAGCAGTAAATCTACAGGAGGCGATCAACAACTAGTTACCGTGGTTCTAAAGTCAGAAGGTTTTTCACCTTAATGCATTCTATGCATTAAGGTAAAAAACCTTCTGGGTGCAGCCCCTTACTTACCCGAGCCCCATCTCAGTCCAGTGATGTGCATGAGAGCAGCATCTCTCCCGAGTTGCACACTTACTCACACAGCAACAGGATTGGATACTGTTGCTGTCAATCACAACCAGGAGAGGAGAGAGCGGGGAGAGCGGGGAGTGGGGTCGAGGCAAATATCGTTCACAAATCTGTCTGTGTTAGTGAGTACTTCTCCTTTGCCAAGATAATCCATCCACCTCACAGGTGTGGCTATCAAGATGCTGATCAGACAGAATGTGCAGTTTTACTGTATTGCGGGGGGGGGGGGGGTCCGAAAACCAGTCAGTATCTGGTGTGACCACCATTTGCCTCACACAGTGCAGCACATCTCCTTGCAACATCTGTGGCATTCTGCTGTGTGATAAAACTGCACATTTTAGAGTGCCCTTTTATTGTGGCCAGCCTAAGGCACACCTGTGCAATAATCATGCTGTCTAATCAGCATCCTGATATGCCATACCTGTGAGGTGGATGGATTATCTTGGCAAAGGAGAAGTGCTTACTAACACAGATTTGTGAACAATATTTGAGATAAATAGGCCTTTTGTGTACATAGAGTCGTAGATCTTTAAGGTCAGCTCATGATAAATAGGGGCAAACACAAAAGTGTTGTGTTTATAATTTTGTTCAATATATATTATATATATATATATATTTTTTTATAAACAGGCTTACAAGTGAATGATACTAAAAAAGTGAGCCTGTGTTTACTTTGAATACTCAATCGTGTTCAATGAACAAAAGTTATTTTACTATGACATGAAAGAGGTTTCATCTTATTTACTTAGCTTAGTGAACATTGTTCTTCTATGTAATAAAGAAAGCTTTTTATGCTTCACTTTTGCTTGCAAACACCCATCCATGTACTGTTCTCCAGGCTATTGGCAAAGAAACTGCCTTCTGTTAAGTCGAAATATTTCAACATTGCAGCATTGCAGTCCAAATCACCTGCTGCTAAATTTCTGCAGTCAGTTTTTAGTGCATAGCCTGCCCTTGGCCTTGTTTCCACATTAGAAGTTAGTTTTTTTAGCCAAAAGTAATTCGTGAAAACAACTTCTGACCAAACCTTTCAGTAGATGGGTGTACCAGGGTCCCACTGGCATAGTTGCCAACAGTCTCCAAAAATGTATAGGGACACTTTTTTGTCGGTAGTCGGAGTTATATTATAATTAGGGGGGCATTCATTTGTAGGCATGACGTAGCGGGTCATGGCGAAAAATGGGCGTGGTTTAAACCAATTATTGTGTGTGGCTTAAATGGTCATGGTTCGAGTCTGAGATGAATGAGGGATGGAGGGAGAAAGAGGGAGTAAGAGAGAGAGAAAGAAAGAAACCGATAGGAAGGGAGAGAGAAGGAAGAAAAGAAAGAGGGATGGAGGGACAGCAAGCCCAGATGCAATACCACATTAGCAATATGTGAATTCCAGAAAGTTTAACAATCAGCAGATGAAGATACTCCAAACACCTGGTGTTAGAGCTTCAATCATCACGGCACCATATGTTGGTATGGTGGCAGGATGATTGACGCACATTATTTCTATTATTAAGAATTAAACAAAAACACTGCGCTTAATAAGATAACGAAAACAAAAAAGCGGCTACATACGTTTTGACAAAAACAATAAAGGAAAAGTGTAAAATGCAGCGCTAGGTGAAAAATAGAAAAAATATCATCAAGTCCACATATCTTAGATACAATGGTGCGTCTAATATTAAATAAATCATAAAGTCTCAAAGTTAAGGATTATGAAGTGTTGTAGTGTCCAATGGTATCAGAACACGGAAGGGGTCAATCCTGGATGGTGGGTGGCAAGCATGGGCTGATAAGGATGTATAAATCCGTAGAGGAAACCAACATCAATAATACTCAATATCGATGGATGAGAAAAGATGGGTACTCTTACCGGATAAGGTGGACTCCCCTGTCAGCGACATGGAGTCAATCAGGGGGTAAGCCCAGCTGGGCAAAAGAAAGGATTTCAGGAGGGTAGGGCTGGTTGGATGGACTTCAAATGAACTTCCAGGGGTCATTACATTGTAATATAAAATTAAGTTAGTCATAGTTCAACTCACCAGGTGTCCCAGGAAGCGTCCCTCCTTACATCAGGTGCCCCCAGCAAAGTCACTTCGAGGGTCATAGCTCAGTGACCTGGGGTCAAAGAGACCCAAAAAATTGGTAAAAGTTTGTGGCTCCTAGACCTATGGTTCCAGAGATACGGGGCTCCTTGCGCAGCCTGTCAGAAACTAAATACAGAGTGGCCACTTTAAATACAAGCTGACACACTGTCATGAAAGACGTCCTGTTAGCACAGTTGTGAGCGGAAGATCGGTGCACAGAACTCCTGCTGTTAGAGCCAGTGGACTTGTGCGGGTGCACACTAGCGCGAATGGACGCATGCGGGGGCGTGCCAGCGCAAACAAGTGTACGCGAGTGCGCGATGGTGCCAGCGGGCACATACGATCGGTGCTCGGGCGCGCGCAGACGTGCAGTGTGACAGTGTTTGGCGCCATTGAGCTTATTTAAAGGAGCCTGTCAGCATGCTTTCTTGCTGTCCGGTCTACAGCATTCCCTGTGACCCTAAGCTATCAGAATACCCGTCTACCTAAATCCTGTTACCCGGCCTGCTCCTGACTACTCCTGTTTGCTGCCAGTCCCAGACCCCGGCTTGTTTGACTATTCTCCTGCTTCCTCCTACGGTTGTTCGCAGCCTGTCTGTTGCCGACCCGCTCCGTACCCCGACTACTCTTCTGCCTCTGTCTGGTACCTGCTCTGCCCGCCAGTGTTGACCCGGCCTGTCTGACTCTGCTAGCATTGCAGTTGAACTACAGAACACCTCCCTGCTGCCTGCTGTTCCTGAGTTCCTGCCAGCTTCGGTACTTCTATGCACAGTCAGCTGTTCCAGTGTTTCTGCCAGAGTTCCGGTGCATCTTCCTACAGTCAGCTGTTCCAGTGCTCCAGTTGAACTACAGAACACCTCCCTGCTGCCTGCTGTTCCTGAGTTCCAGCCATCTACAGTGCTCCTCTTCACAGTCAGCTGTTACAGTATTCCTGCTAGCCCTCCTTCAGCTGCACCAGAGGTCCGGATCAGCTCTACATCTGCCACCTGCCAAGCACTTGTGGGCCCCTGTGCTCTCGAGTCCCTGTTTCCTCTATCAGGGGTTCTCGAGCCAGAGGCACATGAGAGGCTACTACCTGCACTCTGGGCACCGCCACCAGGTATATGACCGTACCGGACAGCCATGTCCGAGCCCTCGCAGGGAGCCTCTCCCATGGACGAGCTCTACCGCCATCTTGCTGGACTTACCCAGGCAGTAAAGAGCCTACAAGAAAGCTATACCCAACTGGAAGTCCGAATCCAAGCCCTAGCAGCATCCACACCTCCAGCTTCCGGGACTTCAGCTGCACCCTCAGTGGTGATGTTGCCGCCTGAACCCAGGGTCCCCACGCCTGAAAGATTTTCGGGTAACCGGAGTAAATTCAGGTCTTTCCATAACTCATGTGAACTCTTCTTTGCCCTTCAGCCAAGGACTTTCTCCCTGGAAGCCACCAAAGTGGGGTTCGTGATCTCGCTGTTGTCAGGCGAGCCCCAGTCCTGGGCCCATCACTTTCTAGAAAAGAAGGATGCTTCACTTGATACCCTGGACACCTTCTTTCAGGCCATGTCGTTATTATACGAGGACCCACAGCTAACCGCTACTGCAGAGGCAGCTCTGCACGCCCTACAGCAAGGCGTGTCGGAATTCAGACGTTGGAGTTCCGACACGAATTGGAACAATGCTGCTCTACGGTATCAGTTCCGTATGGGCCTTTCGGAAGCTTTAAAGGACGAACTGGCCCGAGTGGGTATCCCAGAGACTTTAGAGGGCCTCATAGACCTTTCTATTCAAATAGACAGACGCCTGAGAGAGCGGCGTACGGAGCGATCCTCCGGTCCTTCCCGTCCTGTTTGGATGCTGCCCCGTGTGCCTAGTTCTCCCCACTCTGTTCCTCCAGCTTCAACCACCATGGCCTCAGATATTCCGGAACCGATGCAGCTGGGCCTCTTACGCCCTTCACTTACCCCTGAAGAGCGTCAACGCTGTCGGGCTGGTAACCTGTGCCTGTACTGCGGGGAACCTGGACATTTTGTACGAACATGCCCGACAAAGCTTCATAATGCTTTTCTATTTCCCCAGCTCTTACCCCTGCAGTACTGAATAATGTTTCTCATCTGGCTGTTCCAATTCTCTTACAGCTCCCAGGAGGGAATATACCAACCAGCGGTATCATTGATTCCAGGGCTTGCAGCAGCTTCATAGACTTGTCCTTCGCTTCCAGACATCACATTCCCCTTCGGCCCAGAGCGAAAGGACTTTCCGTATATTTGGCCGATGGCTCTACCCTCAGATCAGGGCCAGTAACCCAGGAGACTGTACCTCTGCACACCACCATTGCCGGCACTCATCAAGAGCTACTTTGTCTAGATGCCTTTGAGTCCCATCATACTTGGCATGCCGTGGCATAATCCGCAAATTGATTGGACCTCGGGGAAGATTGAGTTCCTATCCTCTTACTGCCATCAACACTGACTACCAGAAGTCACCGTGGCCCCTTCTTCCCTACTATGCATGAAAACTGACACTGAGATCTGTCAAATTGTACCTGAAGCCTACCACAGCTTTCTGGACATTTTCAGTCAAAAGGGCGCTGAGACTCTTCCTCCCCACCGGCCATACGATTGCCCAATTGAGCTCCTTCCAGGGGCAGAGATTCCTTTTGGAAGAATTTTCCCTTTGTCAGAGCTAGAACTAGGAGTACTAAAGACTTATATTGATGACAATCTAGAAAAAGGGTTCATCCGACCCTCCACGTCCCCAGCAGGAGCAGGAATCTTCTTCGTGGAGAAGAAAGACCATTCTCTATGCCCTTGTGTGGATTATCGGGCACTTAATAAGATCACGATTAAAAAACGTTACCCTTTGCCATTAGTGCCAGAACTCTTTCAAAGACTGGGGTCTGCAGTAGTGTTTTCCAAGTTAGATCTTCGTGGTGCCTACAATCTTGTCCGCATTCGTAGAGGAGGCGAATAGAAGACTGCTTTCCATACTCGGTTTGGGCACTTTGAATATTTAGTCATGCCTTTCGGACTTTGTAATGCTCCCGCTACATTTCAGCATTTTGTGAATAACATCTTCAGAGACTATCTTGACCTGTTTGTTATTATTTATTTAGATGACATCCTGATTTTTTCTTCTTCCTTAGCTGAACATCGTGAACATGTCAGAAATGTTTTGACCCGACTTCGGTTGCACGGCCTCTATGCCAAACCTGAGAAATATATCTTTGAACAAGAGAGTATCCAGTTCCTTGGTCTAATTATCTCCGTGGAGGGTATTAAAATGGACCCTCAGAAGGTCTCCGCCATTCTGGACTGGCCCGCTCCTACTGACAAGAAGGTAATCCAACGTTTTGTGGGATTTGCGAATTTCTACAGAAAATTCAACAAAGGATTCTCCACCATCATTTCTCCCATTACAAGACTAACCAAACAGGGTCTTAAATTCCACTGGTCTACTGAAGCTCAGGTGGCCTTCACAACGCTGAAAGATCTGTTTGTCTCAGCCTCAGTTTTAAAACACCCTGATTCCACATTGCCATACATTTTGGAGGTGGACGCCTCGGAAATAGTGGTTGGTGCAGTGCTTTCCCAGAGACAGGGGCCTAGGGCTCTTCTGCGCCCAGTCGCTTTTTTTTCTCGCAAACTATCTGAAGCGAAGAGGAACTATGATGTGGGCGACCGAGAGTTGTTAGCGATTAAAGCCGCGCTTGAGGAATGGCGATATCTCATAGAGGGAGCAGCTCATCCGATTCTTGTTTATACAGATCACAAGAATCTGGAATATTTAAAGACTGCCAAGAGGTTAAAACCACGACAGGCCAGGTGAGCACTTTTCTTTACCAGATTTTCATTCCATATAACCTATCGCCCTGGGTCAAAAAACACCAAGCCCGACGCACTGTCACGAATGTACAGCGGATCTGAAGCATCTTCTCCTCCAGACACCATCCTGTCCTCAGGAAACTTTCTGTTGCTTCAAGGGGATCTACTTTCTCAAATCAAGCAAGTCTCCGGAGACGCTTCTGTCCACCTGATACAGCTCTACAGGCCAGAGAGTATCTTCTGTGGTTTAAGGATAGGATCTTCGTACCTCAGGAGATGCGAGCAGCGGTTCTTAGTTCCTGTCATGATCACATGTTGGCCGTCCATTTCGGCGTGCATAAGACATCTGAACTTCTTCAGCGCACGTTCTGGTGGCCGCAGTTAATAAAGGATTATGTGGAAGCGTGTGCCACCTGCATTCAAAACAAGGGCAGCAAGTCTAAGGCTTGGGGTCTGTTGAAGCCACTACCTGTCCCGGAGAAGCCATGGAGGATGATCTCCATGGATTTTATTGTCGAACTGCCACCCTCCGAAGGTTACACTACAATCTTTGTAGTAGTGGATAGATTATCCAAGATGGCTCATTTCTTAACAATGAAAGGCACACCTACTGCCGCTGAGACTGCTAGAACATTTATCAAGGAAGCGGTGAGGCTTCATGGCATCCCTGCAAATATCACTTCAGATCGGGGGGTGCAATTTACTTCCAAGTTTTGGAGGGCTCTTTGTGGGTCCCTGAAAATTGACCTCTCCTTCTCTTCTGCCTATCACCCTCAAACAAATGGCCAGACGGAAAGAACAAATCAGGCGCTGGAGCAGTATCTGCGCTGCTTTTCTTCTTTCTCCCAGGACGATTGGGCTCCGCTTCTACCCCTTGCCGAATTTGCTTACAACAATTCTGTTCATTCTGCCACTAAGCAATCACCGTTCTTTGCAAATTATGGTTTCCATCCTCTGTTCCTGTCTAATAACATCCCGGAGTACCCAGTACCAGCTGTCCAAGAGAATCTAAATTTCTTTGAGTTAAATAATAAACTCCTGCAGGAAATTATGGCAAGGACTCAGAATTACAATAAAGAGGTGTTTGACAAGAAGAGAAGGGGGAAACTTGACCTCAAGCCCGGAGATCAGGTCTGGCTGTCCACGTTGAATTTAAGACTGGCGTGTCCTTCCAAGAAATTGGGCCCTAAGTTCGTGGGTCCCTTCCCAGTCCTAAGGAAAATTAATAATGTGGCCTATGAACTGAAGTTACCAGAATCATTCCGGATCCACCCGGTCTTTCATGTGGCCCTACTCAAACCCACAGTTCCTGATCCTTTTGTCAACCGGAAGGTCGGTCTCCCTGAATTTGTGATCATTGACGGAAAAGCTGAATATGAGGTTGAGTCCATTCTGGATTGCAGGAAAAGACGTAACCAAGTCCAGTTTCTGGTAAAGTGGAAGGGGTATGGGCCCGAGGAGAACTCTTGGGAGCCGGAGTCCAACATTCATGTGAAGAGGTTGATTCTTGCCTTTAAGAGGTCCCATCTAAGTAAGATGGCACAGTTGGGCATCCGGAGGCTGCCCCTTGGAGGGGGGGCAATGTCATGAAAGACGTCCTGTTAGCACAGTTGTGGGCGGAAGATCGGTGCACAGAACTCCTGTTGTTAGAGCCAGTGGACGTGTGCGGGTGCGCGCTAGCGCGAATGGACGCATGTGGGGGCGCGCTAGCGCGAACGAGTGTACGTGGGTGCGCGATGGTGCTAGCGGGCACGTACGATCGGTGCGGGTGTGCGCAGACGTGCAGTGTGACAGTGTTTGGCGCCATTAAGCTTATTTAAAGGAGCCTGTCAGCATGCTTTCTTGCTGTCCGGTCTACACCGTTCCCTGTGACCCTAAGCTATCAGTATACCTGTCTACCTGATTCCTATTACCCAGCCTGCTCCTGACTACTCCTGTTTGCTGCCAGTCCCCGACCCCGGCTTGTTTGACTATTCTCCTGCCTCCTCCTACGGTTGTTCGCTGCCTGTCTGTTGCCGACCCAGTTCGTACCCCGACTACTCTTCTGCCTCTGTCTGGTACCTGCTCTGCCCGCCAGTGTTGACCCGGCCTGTCTGACTTCGCTAGCATTCCAGTTGAACTACAGAACACCTCCTTGCTGCCTGCTGTTCCTGAGTTCCTGCCGTCTACAGTGCTCCTCTTCACAGTCAGCTGTTCCAGTATTCCTGCTAGCCCTGCTTCAGCTGCACCAGAGGTCCGGATCAGCTCTACATCTGCCACCTGCCAAGCACTTGTGCCCCCCTGTGCTCTTGAGTCCCTGTTTCCTCTATCAGGGGTTCTCGAGCCAGAGGCACACGAGAGGCTACTCCCTGCACTCTGGGCTCCGCCAACAGGTACGTGACACACACTCTGTTTGCAGCAGACTGAGACGATGAGCTCACAATGCTTCTCCTCACTTCTTGTCAGAGTCACTGAGCTCAATAAACAGCTTGGAGTCTTGGACCAATGGTAAAGTACCATTGGTCCCAGCTTTCCAATAAAAATGCTGCAGTGGAGGCACTCCTCTCACTGCAGTGTCATAGAAGGGGCATATGTCTAAAAGACAAATGTTCCCTTCCAGCCCAGCCCTCTTAACTACAAGGAAAAAACATGTGTTTATGGGTATAAGATTAACCCACAATCCCATGTTTTTCTCAAACAGTTAAGAGGGAAAATGAGAATCTGCTGCCTGCTGAAAAGGTATTGTAATAGTCAAGCTAAATCAAATATTTATATGCTATATGTTATAACTTAATAATTTATTATTTATCTATTTACTGTGAAATTACTGGTTGGAAGTTATAACTTCAAACTTCAGTAATTTGTCCGTTTTGAAAATTGAAAATTGCGCACACCTGTGGAATGGCACCAAACTTTAGTACTTATAAATCTCCATAGGAGACGCTTTAAATTTTTTTACAGGTTACATGTTTAGAGTTACAGAGGAGGTCTAATGCTAGAATTATTGCTCTCACTCTAACGGTCGCAGCGTATGTAACCTGTGTGTATCTGGCTCTGATACTAGCCAGTGCCTCACCAGCCACTGACCTCACCGCACGTCCCTGCAGTAGAGTCCCTCTTTACATCAGGTGCCTCCAGTAGAGTCCCTCCTTACATCAGATGCCCCCAGTAGTATCCCTCCTTACATCAGGTGTCCCCAGTTGAGTTCCTCCTTACATCAGGTGTCCCCAGTAGAGTCCCTCCTTACATCAGGTGTCCCCAGTAGAGTCTCTGCTTACATCAGTTGCCCCCAGTAGAGTCCCTCCTTACATCAGTTGCCCCCAGTAGAGTCCCTCCTTACATCAGGTTCCCCCAGTAGAGTCCCTCCTTACATCAGGTGTCCCCAGCAGAGTCCCTCCTGCATGATTTAATCTCCACCGCCATTACAAAAGACCTGCTGTCGTGGAGGCCAAGCACGACTCACTGAGAGGAAGAAACAAGAGGCGGAGCTCGGGTGACTGCCAATAGAAATGAATCTGCCGCCAACCCCCCACCCCACGGCCTTTCCCACAACAGGTCACAAACCAGCAGCAGGCCATGGAATGGGAGGTTGGCGGCAGCTCCATTTTTATTGGCAGGTCCCTTTCCCCGTGTGTTCAGTGGAGAGGGGCCTCTGATCTGTGCAGCTAACCGGCTTTGGTGTACAAGCAAATTGTCTACTTGTACACTGAAGAGAGAAGCCGGTTAGCTGCACAAATCGGAGGCCCCTCCCCTCTCCACTGAACACACGGGGAAAGAGACCTGCTAGCCGGAAGGAGATCTCGTGACCATGTTTTCATAGCCAGAAGCTGCAGTGGCCGGTGACAAAAAAAGTCCTGTTGCCCAGGACAAAAGCAAAAAAATTGGGATTTTGATTGGAATGCGTTTAGATTGGGATGCAGGTCCAATTGTGGGGATTGTCCCAAGAAAATTGGGACTGATGGCAAGTATGCACGGGTATCAGCCAAGTCTGTACTGATGGTGTCACTGGGCATCTACCAAGAATGGTGAAGAGCTTGCACACCAATCTGAAAACACCTGTCCTTGAAATTTCTCCCTGTAATTCAGTAAGATCATCCAGTGCCTTGTTGCTGTGTCCTAATTCTTCGCTTTTTATAAAGATTTTTTTATAGTGAACTTCAGCAACTTACTTATAAAGTTTTTCCTTACAAAGTTCCATTCCTTCTTCACCACTGAAACATTGGAATTGATTTACTAAAATTGGAGAGTTCAAAATCTGGTGCAGCCCTGCATAGAAACAAATCAGCTTCCAGGTTTTATTGCCAAAGCTTAATTTAATAAAAAGCTGAAGTTAGAAGCTCACTGGCTACTATGCACAGCTGCACCAGATTTTGCACTGTCCAGTTTTAGGAAATCAACTCCATTGACATTAATAAAACCACATCGGAAGTGTCTCCTGTTGCAAGTCCTGCTGCGTGCACCTGCTGCCTGTTTCATATTCTAAATATTTATTTCATGGATTGAACTCAGGCCAATATCCCTACACGCAGGGCCCTTTGAAGGAATTTGGGGGCCCCAAGCAAAATGGACATGGAGGCCCCCCAAACCCCCCCCCCCCATCACGCACTCACGCACGCAAAGCCTACAGGAATCACAGCATAGCGATACAGTTTAACCAGTTGCCGACCGCCGCACGACGATGTACGTCGGCAGAGCGGCACGGGCAGGCAAAAGGGCTTACAGGTATGTCCTTGCCTGCCCGTGGGTGGGGGGTCCGATCGGACCCCCCCCCGGTGCCTGCGGCGGTCGGCAAATCTCCCCCGGCGATCGGTGGTGAATCCCATAAGTGCAGTTCAAGCTGGCGAGGTGGCAAGCACAAGTAGTGTCCCGCTGCCACCAAAAAGACAAACACAGGCCCGTCGTGCCCATAGTGCCCTTCCTGCTGCATTCGCCAATCCTAATTGGGAACCCACCACTTCTGCAGCGCCCGTACTTCCCCCATTCACATCCTCAACCAAATGCAGTCGGCTGCATGAGAGGCATTTTTATGTCCTCCCGAGTACCCCTACCCAACTAACCCCCCAAAAAAGATGTTGTGTCTGCAGCAAGCGCGGATATAGGCATGACACCCGCTATTATTGTCCCTCCTGTCAATCCTGGTCTTTGCATTGGTGAATGTTTTGAACGCTACCATTCACTAGTCGAGTATTAGCGTAGGGTACAGCATTCCACAGACTAGGCACACTTTCACAGGGTCTCCCAAGATGCCATCGCATTTTGAGAGACCCGAACCTGGAACCGGTTACAGTTATAAAAGTTACAGTTACAAAAAAAGTGTAAAAAAAAAAAAAAACACAAACAAAAATATAAAATAAAAAATAATAGTTGTCGTTTTATTGTTCTCTCTCACTTTTTGTCACAAAGTTTTGAAAATTAAAAAAAGAAAAAAAACATTTTTTTTCTTGTCTTTCTTCATTTTCAAAAACAAATGAGAGCTGCAAAATACTCACCATGCCTCTCAGCAAATAGCTTGGGGTGTCTACTTTCCAAAATGGGGTCATTTGGGGGGGGGTTTGTGCCACCTGGGCATTCCATGGCCTCCGAAACTGTGATAGGCAGTGAAGAGTGAAATCAAAAATGTACACCCTTAGAAATCCTGAAGGCGGTGATTGGATTTCGGGGCCCCGTACGCGGCTAGGCTCCTAAAAAGTCCCACACATGTGGTATCCCCATACTCAGGAGAAGCAGCTAAATGTATTTTGGGGTGCAATTCCACATATGCCCATGGCCTGTGTGAGCAATATATCATTTAGTGACAACTTTGTGCAAAAAAAAAAAAAAATTGTCACTTTCCCGCAACTTGTGTCAAAATATAAAATATTCCATGGACTCAACATGCCTCTCAGCAAATAGCTTGGGGTGTCTACTTTCCAAAATGGGGTCATTTGGGGGGGTTTTGTGCCATCTGGGCATTTTATGGCCATCAAAACTGTGATAGGTAGTGAGGAGTAAAATCAAAAATGTACGCCCTTAGAAATCCTGAAGGCAGTGATTGGTTTTCGGGGCCCCGTACGCGGCTAGGCTCCCAAAAAGTCCCACACATGTGGTATCCCCATACTCAGGAGAAGCAGCTAAATGTATTTTGGGGTGCAATTCCACATATGCACATGGCCTGTGTGAGCAATATATCATTTAGTGACAACTTTTTGTAATTTTTTTTTGTCATTATTCAATCACTTGGGACAAAAAAATGAATATACAATGGGCTCAACATGCCTCTCAGCAATTTCCTTGGGGTGTCTACTTTCCAAAATGGGGTCATTTGTGGGGGTTTTATACTGCCCTGCCATTTTAGCACCTCAAGAAACGACATAGGCAGTCATAAGTCAAGTGCAGTCAAGATCTGATCCTACTCCTCATCTCCCCCAAATCCGCCAACCAGGGAGACTAAAGTTGGTAGGCCAATTCGGTTGCAGCGGGCAGAAGGAGATGGTTATAAAACAACGAGATAACTGGAGGAATATCTCCCCAATTGAATATTTCCTGGGATTGGACGGACATTGTACCCATCCATAAGCTGAAGTGGTGCGTTGCTGTTTCAATCCACAAAAGGCCCCGACCGGGTTAAGGTCGCAAGCTCATAGTAGCTTGCCTTTTGGTAAGCGCGCAATTTTATTAATCTGTCACATTGGTGCGGTGAAGGTCTCATTTATCCAATTGCACTTCCATTTGCCAACCGGGATTGGTACCTCTATCTCCCCTCATCATCTCATTCATCTGTTGGGACTTATATTTGGACTGTCTCTTTTGTTTGGTGCTTTAGGACTAACCTTCATGTGATCAATTTCCGATTTTACATGTTAATCCTTTATCAACACTTTTTAAGGCAATTTTATTCAATGTCTGTTCACTTATAGGTCAACCCTTAAGTTTAAGTCTTTTATTCTCACAGCGCTGCTCCTTTTTTGATTTTGAATATTTTAGTGTGTGTATCTCACTTTTAGCGGCTGCTCTAGTGTCATATATCGATTCTATTAATCTATTTCTTCACATGGTTTGTTTTTATTTTTGAGGGGTTTGTTCATTTAAATTCCACATTTGTATGTACATGTAGCGCGGTAGTCCTCTCTATTTACAGTCATAAATTAAAGGCTGTGTAAATTACAGAAAATGTACCCTAGTTTGTAGGCGCTATAACTTTTGCGCAAACCAATAAATATACACTTATTTACATTTTTTTTACCAAAGACATGTGGCCGAATACATTTTGGCCTAAATGTATGACTAAAATTGAGTTTATTGGATTTTTTTTAGAACAAAAAGTAGAAAATATCATTTTTCTTCAAAATTTTCCTTTTCCGTGTATAGCGCAAAAAATAAAAACGGCAGAGGTGATCAAATACTATCAAAAGAAAGCTCTATTTGTGGGAAGAAAAGGACGCAAATTTCGTTTGGGTACAGCATTGCATGACCGCGCAATTAGCAGTTAAAGCGACGCAGTGCCAAATTGTAAAAAGTGCTCTGGTCAGGAAGGGGGTAAATCCTTCCGGGGCTGAAGTGGTTAAGTTTACCAACACTTTATATAAATAAAAAAGGTTTACAGTGCAAATACTGCTGTTGCATATAATGTGCATAAAATTTGAACATTTTCAACAATAGAACATTTGCAAAAAAACACCACTGTACCATAAAATCAAATATGGTTCGCAACAATTTACAAAGCAGAAAAAAGACTCTACAGTAGAGTGTACTGTAGAGTCTTTCCTCTGCTTTGTAAATTTTTGCAAAAAGCTTTAATAAATATTACCTGATTCAAAGAAGCAATAAGATGGAAATGGGATGGTAAAGAAAGAATAAAATGGAAAGAAAGCTATGGTAATTGTTTTTATTATGGTCAGCAAGCTACCATATTTTTATTACTAAATGGTCTTGATGACTGCCCCCCCCCCTTACTACTCCCCCCCGTGTTCTTTTTACCCCCCTCCCTACCGCGTACCGCACGGCAGGAGATTCAGTTTTCTGTTCCCGGCCAGCCGGTCGGACTGAAAGGAAGTGAGCACTCAGTGTGTGCACTTCCTGTCAGTCTGGCCAGGAACAGGAAACTGAATCTCCTGTACCATGCGGACTGCAGGAGGAAGGAAGAGGAGCTCGGCCACGTATAGGCTGCAGCTTATAGGAAGCGGCGGCCGGCGGTGCGGCTGGGGGCCCCAGGCCAGCTCGGGGCCCCAAGCAATTCCTTGTTTTGCCTGTCCTGTCACAACGGGCCTGCCTACACGTGTGTGTAGTGGACCACTTCCACACTACCTACAGCTGATTCTGTTTGATATAATATTTGTATAATAATTATCTTATAATTGTTCAATCATGCACTTGACTTGATTTAGGTTTGAAAGCATGTTTTCACAAGTGGCTCTAACTTTTTCACAGTAATATATATAAATATATTATATATATAAATATATATATATATATATATATATATACTAGGAACGTTCAAGTCAAACCGGGACTTTTGAGTTAATATAATAAAAGAACAAATTTCAAGGAGTGGAAACTGCATTTATTTTTCAACATACTACCCCCCCACTACATTTATACACCTACCCCAGCATTTATCTAATGCCTAATAAGCTTTGGCATAGAAAGATTTATCAGTAAGCCTGAACCATCCTAGGACAGCTTGCTCCACAACATCACCAGTGCTGAAATGCTGACCTCCAAGGAATTCTTTTAGGAGTCCAAATAGGTGGAAATCACTGGGAGCGAGGTCCAGGCTGTAAGGCGGATGTGGAAGTACCTCCCAGCCAAGTTGCTTTAATGTGCAAGCAGTGCAGTGACTAGTATAGGCTCGTGCATTGTCTTGGAGAAACAGGATGTCCTTAGTGATCAAACCAAGCCGTTTTTATGCACATCACTCAGAACACGACAGTAATATTCACTGTCAATAGTGGCACCTCTGTGTAGAAAATCCACATTAATAATGCCACATTTGTCCCAGAAAACACCTGCCATCACTATACCTGCAGAAGCAATTGTTCAAAATATTTTTGATGGTGGTGAGTCCACATGCTTCCACTGCTTTCATGCTCGTTTTGTTCCTGGAGTGAAATGATGTACCCAGGTTTCGTCACAAGTAATGATGCGATACAGAAAATCCTGGCCTTCCCTGTCAAAATGCTCCTTCAATGCAGTGTAGACATCAACTCTTCTGTGCCAGTCAAAAGTGGAAAGCTGTCTTAGTACACAGCGTGCGCTAACTTTTAAAAAATGTTCGTGAATGATTGTGTTTACCATTCCCACAGAAAGCATTTTAACAAATGTAAGTACTGAATTCAAAAGTGCTTATCTAATAATATCTGCAAAAATGCAAAATAAATACACTATACAATCTGCAATTCATATAAGGAAAGAATAAACACTAAAGGGGTTGTTAAGCCACTATCTCATCTTTATATCATCCCCTCTGTCAGATAAAAAGCTGCATCCTAGTGCCTGTGCTTTAAAAAAAAAAAAAAAAAAAAAAAAAGCCAATTTCTACCTTTTTTAACAGTGTCTTCCAGCGATCACATGACTCCTGGCTCTCAGCTCTCCCCGTGTGATATCTCCAGTGTAGGCGGAGCCGAGGTTCCCCTGCTGACGTCAGCCAGGTAAGAGGGGAGGAGAGGAGAGGAGCTGAGAGCCTGGAGTCATGTGATCGCTGTAAGACCCTGTTAAACAGGTAGAAATCGTTTTTTTATTTTATAAAGCATAGGCACTAGGACAGCTTTTTATCTAACAGAGGGGATATTATAATGATCAGTTAGTTTTGAAGCAGCATGGAGAGGAGCAGATCAGCGATAGCAGGAGATGACAGGCAGGGAGGGGTGGGGGGAGGAGGAGGGCAGAGGGAGACAGTGAAGAGCTGCAGATAGCAGCGGATGACGGAGGCACGTACAATGACAGCGGTGTCAGGGCTCAGCAGCCCTGATATATCAGGGTCAGTGTACAGAGGGGAGGGTAGAAATTGGTAAGATCAGCCAGGTATTTCAGATAATACAGGGGGCCAAAATACACAGCACAAGCACTGTGCTGTATAACATGCTTTAAAGGAGCAGGATCTTTATTTTATTTGTTTCGGTTAACAAACGCTTTAAGTGCAGTATGTGCCTAAGCTGACACATCAAATGTGCAATTCATATATGTGATATATGGACATAAACAGCGCTATGTGAAATACTGCAATCCAGTACAAAACATGCATATAACATAGATTCAATGTCCATATACTCAAAATGTCACTGCCAATACATGTATATACACTCAGAGGTTAACAGTAGTAAAAGTCCAGGCAAGAGGAAAACAGAGAGTGTATCCCAAACTGGAAAACCAAAGGGGCTTCTGTATACTCCATCACAGTGCAGGAAAGAGATCAAAAGCCGCTTACCAGAACATCATGACCATTTAATTACAAATGGTCATAATGCGCATGAGGCCAAATACAGGTATTTCTCACAGCAGCTGTCGATGGTCAGCGTCACAAGCTCCGCAAGCAGCTCCGAATCTCTCCTCATCCTATATTTTGTTTTCCCCTTTTTTTTGGTGGCGAGTGGCGTTGTTATACCTCTACATTCCCACAGAAAGATTGGACTCTTGTGCAATTTCACGATAGGTTATGCATTGATTATCCAGGATCAGGCGTTCCACGCACTGAATGTTCACAGGAATGACTGCTGTGGGCTGGGAACCACCATGGCTGGGATCGTCACTAACAGACGTATGGTCATCTTTGAAATGTTTACACCATTCAAATGTCTTACTGCGGCTGAGTGTCTCATAAGCGTACTGTACTTGAAGTCTTCTGTGGATATCTGCTGGTTTTACGTCTTTGTTCACAAGAAACCTACTCACCACACGCTGTTCCATGCAAGCATTAACACTGTTGTCTGCCATCTTGATCAATGGCCTCTGGACTGGCCCATGAAATGTGCGCCGCCTCTCGGTAATAGGACACACTTGCCACTTACTACTGCGTGTAGTACCGTTATGCTAGCATCCTTTTTATACCAATAAAAAGTCCTGGTTTGACTTGAACGTCCCCCGTATATGTATATACAGTATCTCACAAAAGTGAGTACACCCCTCACATTTTTGTAAATATTTTATTATATCTTTTCATGTGACATAACTGAAGAAATGACACTTTGCTACAATGTAAACTAGTGAGTGTACAGCTTGTATAACAGTGTAAATTTGCTGTCCCCTCAAAATAACTTAGCACACAGCCATTAATGTCTAAACCACTGACAACAAAAGTGAGTACACCCCTAAGTGAAAATGTCCAAATTGGGCCCAATTAGACATTTTCCCTCCCCGGTGTCATGTGACTCATTAGTGTTACAAGGTCTTAGGTGTGAATGGGGAGCAGGTGTGTTACATTTGGTGTTATCGGTTTCACTCTTATAGGGCGTACACACGGTCGGACTTTGTTCGGACATTCCGACAACAAAATCCTAGGATTTTTTCCGACGGATGTTGGCTCAAACTTGTTTTGTCTACACACGGTCGCACAAAGTTGTCGGAAAATCCGATCGTTCTAAACGCGGTGACGTAAAACACGTACGTTGGGACTATAAACGGGGCAGTGGCCAATAGCTTTCATCTCTTTATTTATTCTGAGCATGCGTGGCACTTTGTCCCTCGGATTTGTGTACACACGATCGGAATTTCCGACAACGGACTTTGTTGTCGGAAAATTTTATCTCCTGCTCTCCAACTTTGTGTGTCTGAAAATCCGATGGAAAATGTCCGATGGAGCCCACACACGGTCGGAATTTCCGAAAACACGCTCTGATCAGACATTTTCCATCGGAAAATCCGACCGTGTGTACGGGGCATTATACTGGTCACTGGCAGTTCAACATGGCACCTCATGGCAAAGAACTCTCTGAGGATCTGAAAAAAAAAATGTTGCTCTACATAAAGATTGCCTAGGCTATAAGAAGATTGCCAAGACCCTGAAACTGAGCTGCAGCCCGGTGGCCAAGACCATACAGCAGTTTAACAGGACAGGTTCCACTCAGAACAGGCCTCGCCATGGTCGACCAAAGAAGTTGAGTGCACATGCTCAGCATCATATCCAGAGGTTGTCTTTGGGAAATAGACGTATGAGTGCTGCCAGCATTGCTGCAGAGGTTGAAGGAGTGGGGTGGTCAGCCTGTCAGTGCTCAGACCATACGCCGCACGCTGCATCAAATTGGTCTGCATGGCTGTCATCCCAGAAGGAAGCCTCTTCTAAAGATGTTGCACAAGAAAGCCCGCAAACAGTTTGCTGAATACAGTGGCAACCTGTGAAGCTCTGGTGAACTCCATGCTCAAGAAGGTTGAGGCAGTGATAGAAAATTATGGTTGCCACAAAATATTGACACTTTAGGCCCAAGTGTCAAAGTGTCATTTCTTCAGTGTTGTCACGTGAAAAGATATAATAAAATATTTACAAAAATGTAAGGGGTGTACTCACTTTTGTGAGATACTGTATATAAATGTGTGTATATATATATATATACCGTATATATATATATATATATATATATATATATATATACAAACATACATAACAGGTTTGCAAATTAATTACAGCATTTAAAAACATTTTTTTCCTCTAGAATTGATGGATGCCTCAGGCACTCTTGGATTTCATCAATAAGCACACAACAATCTTTGTACATACTATATTAAAACCAGAAATGAAATAACGGCCACTAGTGGAAATGTTGCTTTAAAAAAATCTTATTTCTTCTAGGAAGAGTAAACGTCTTGAACGAGAGGAGAGATTTGGGCAGCGTTTAAGTTAACAAGCCCTCTGACAGCTCTGGGATTTTCCCAGTGTTTTATATTAAAAAACATGAGCATGGTATATGGGCTTTGCTGATAAGAGGAGGAAAAATGAATTGGCAAACACTTTTCCCAGACAAGACAGCAGAGGACTGTTTGAACAAGGTAGAAATTGGACAGCTTGACTGGCTGATCACAGAGCTGATATTCAAAGATTTTCTGCTCTATATAATAGTTTTAACTTTAGGTTCCTGAAATTATACTGAACATAAATTGCATCCTGTGTCAAAATGGAAAGAAAAAATGAAAATGCTAGGATCTCTGCGTCCAAATACGAAACAATTTCTTCGCCTAAACTCCACCTTTAACCTTATTTTTCATAATCCTTCTCCTATAGGTTTCAAATCCAGTTTAATGTAAAATATGTGTCATGCTGTCTCTGATTGTCTAGAGATCTTCAAATCTATACTATTCAGTATTAGGTCCTAAAATGCATTGTTTCAATAACTGTCTGGGGTGTGCATTTAGTGTGACTGTTAAAGAAATACAATTATGAAAGAGGAAATGAGGCGAAAGAGAGATGTGATATTTGGTTTAAAGAGAATGTGCCAGATAAAAGGAAAAAGTCCAAAATATGTCCACAATTGAAATTCCTATTGTGGCATCCAATGAAAGAAGAAATTACATACCTCATTCTCCAACAAGCCAAAGTCAAATCTATGTTTTCCTCCACAGTTATGGATGTGAAGGATAGTGTGCCCCCTGTTGGTCACTGTGGTTCCTCCTGCCAGTGTACTATACTAAGGTGGTGACCAACATGAGTAAACACAATGCCCAGCAGGGTACAGTCCATCTGATGCACCTGGTTGTGTCAGATAGTAGCCATGCTAGTAACTTTTGAAGAAAACGTAGATTTGACTCACTGCTCAACAGAGAGGTCAGCATCCAGCGTCTTTTATCCCTGGCTTTTATAGGCTCTGAATATTTTATACAAGGTAAAGGGTGACTTTAAGATGGTAGATCCTAAGTGACAATATACAGTTTAAAACATTACCTCGTGGTATTTCTTTACAGTTTTTCCCGACATACATGTGCAGGATTTGGTATACGGAGTCCCACAGCCGCAGTTTCCTCCACAGCGTTTAACAAGTAGGCATCGTGGAAAAAACACAGCGCTTGTAACCATCAGCTCTTCCCGTAAGTTTACTGTGAAATTTCTTGGGGTGCAGCTGTATCGCTTGACATCATCATTTAGCCTGTCTAAATTCACTAAAAAAGAAAAGTCATCATCAATGGTTAACCTAAAAATAACCATGAACGGCATCATCATCATCAACTGTGGCAAAATCTGCAAGAGTATTGTTATCATCATCGGTTATAGTAAACTCAACGTAAACAAAGTTATCATTATATATTACATGAATGCTGAACTCCAGGAAACGTAAACATACTTCCTTGTAGTGGGGCTGTACTTGTGTTTGTTTAGGGGGCTTGGTAAAGCAGACTGATCTATGCACTTTGGGGGTCTATTCTCCTTTGGCATCATCAAGATTGATGAAGGTACTATAGCCCTGAATTGGTTGTCCAGGGACAGTGCACTACATGGGGGAGCGAGGTCTGCCCAGGGATGCAGGATCAGGTAACTAAAACAGCTTTTTCATTGTCTAGACATTAACGAGCAGTTAACTCTTGCAGTGCAGAAGCAGACCCATTGCAAGGGGGAGTTTTTAGGTTCCCCGGAGTAAATTAAATATAAAGCCCAAACTTTTTTTTGGATAGAGAAGGTTTTTTGACATTTGTGTCTTTGGGAAGATGTCCCTTCAATTCCTGTCATTGAAACACAACAGGAAGTGAGATTAAATCTCTCCAGAGTGACAGGGAGTGTTCTTTTAGACAGTTGTCCCTGGTATTAGTGTCTGTATTAGAATTTTCTCCTCTGTTCTTGTTCTGGTGACAACGTAAAGTTATGGATTTCTCATCATTATCTGACAAGGGTCACCAGGATATTTAAAGAGAGATTCATTTTCCCCAGTGTGAATGCTGTATCACTTCCCTACCCTTAAAAAAAAAAGTCTTACTTTAAACGTACTAAAAAACATAATAAAATGTCATCATCATCGTCAATTACAGTAAACTCTTCAAATTCATTATTATCACTTAAAAGAATTGGTAAGATATCAGGATTAATTTTACTGTAGGAATAATTTCTACCCTGGCCTGTGCTAACTTCAGTACTTAAAGCGGGGGTCCATCCACACCGCCAAAAAAAATAAATATTAAAAGCCAGCAGCTACAAATACTGCAGCTGCTGACTTTTAACACATGTCCACTTACCTGTCCCAGGGTCCAGCGATGTCGGCAGGGGACGCCGAGAACCCGCTCGGTTCTCGGCAGCTGCCGCCGCCATCCTAGGTGAGGGAATCAGGAAGTGAAGCGTTGCGACTTCACTTCCCGGTTCCCTACTGCGCATGCGCGAGTTGCGCTGCGCGTCCCAAGTGGTCCCCGCTCTCTCCTGGGAGCTGTGTGTTCCCAGCAGACAGCGCGGTGGGGACGGGAAGAGGCGTAGACTCCCATGGGAGTCTATGCCGGAAGTGGGTGCAAATACCTGTCTTAGACAGGTATCTGCACCCCCCTCCCCCCTGAAAGGTGCCAAATGTGACACCGGAGGGGGGGGGAGGGTTCCGAAAAGCGGAAGTTCCATTTTTGTGTGGAACTCCGCTTTAATATAGCTGATGACAAATGACTATTTTCTTTTTCCTGCATAGGGTTGCATACTTAATTTTATAAAAACAAAATGTATGAAATAAATCTATTTTTTACTGCTCTGATGAACCTTATTGGGTAGTGAACAATGGGCTAGGATGAACATTGCTCCTATAGTTAAAGGGATTGTAAAGTCCCATGGTTTTTGACCTTAATGCATTCTATGCATTAAGTTCAAAAACCTTCTTTGCTGCAGCTGCCCCCAGAGCCCCCATTTTTCTTACCTGAGCCCACATCGTTTCAGCGATGTGCTTGAGTCCAGCGACCCCAAGCGCTATCTCTATTCTCATTGGGTAGATTGATAGCAGCGGAAGACATTGGCTCCCGCTGCTTTCAATCAAATCCAGTGACACAGGGGGGCGGGGCCAAGTCCCGCTGTCTGTGTCAATGGACGCAGCAGCGAGACTTAGGAGTGTGCCTGCACGGGTGCCCCCATGAAAAGCGGCTCTCCGTGGGGGCACCCAATGAAGAGGAGGGGCCAGTAGTGCTGGGGGGGCACCCAAGAAGAGGAGGATCGGGGCTGCTCTGTGCAAAACCCTTGCACAGAGCAGGTAAGTATAACATGTTTGTTATATTTATAAAAAAAAAATTAACCTTTACAATCCCTTTAATTAGCTTGTATATGTGAGCATTTATGAAATAACTCAAATAACAACTGTTTATCCAACAAAAGTGAATTAAAGGGTTTACTAGCTATGTACACTCTCCTCTGTAAGATTTTAAGTCCACTAAGTACTTTGACTTCATTCATATAAAAAAGTAAGGTAAGCAAGCTTTGTTTGTTCAGTTAGTTAATCAATAGTTTTTATTGATAAAGTAGTGAATGTATGTCAATGTGAATTCTTTATTTCTGAGAAATAATATGCTCTAATGTCTACGAATAACTATACATACAATATACATATTGAAACTGTGCCATCAAAACACCTACAGTGAGGGAAAAATGTAATTGATCCCCTGCTTATTTTGTACGTTTGCCCACTGACAAAGAAATGATCAGTCTATAATTTCAATGGTAGGATTATTTTAACAGCAAGAGACAGAATAACAAAAATTTCCAGAAAAACGCATTTCAAAAAAGTTATAAATTGATTTGCATTTTAAAGGAAGTGCTCCTAATCTTAGCTTGTTACCTGTATAAAACACACCTGTCCACAGAAGCAATAAATCAATCAGATTCCAATCTCTCCACCATGGCCAAGACCAAAGAGCTGTCCAAGGATGTCAGGGACAAGATTGTAGACCTACACAAGGCTGGAATGGGCTACAAGACCATCGCCAAGCAGCTTGGTGAGAGGGTGACAACAGTTGGTGCGATTATTAGCAAATGGAAGAAACACAAAATAACTGTCAATCTGTCAATGATCTCAGGGCAGCTGGGACCATAGTCACTAAGAAAATAATTGGTCACACACCGCTGTGAAGGACATAAATCCTGCAGCGCCCGCAAGGTCCCCTTGCTCAAGAAAGTACATGTACAGGCCCGTCTGAAGTTTGCTAATGAACATCTGAATGATTCAGAGGAGAACTGGGTCAACCTCAGCCAGGGCATTGACAATGGGTCGTGGATGGGTATTCCAGCATGACAATCTCCCAAAACACACGGCCAAGGCAACAAAGGAGTGGCTCAAGAAGAAGCACAATAAGGTCCAGGAGTGGCCTAGCCTGTCTCCAGACCTTAATCCTATAGAAAATATGTGGCGGGAGCTGAAGGTTTGAGTTAACAAATGTCAGCCTCGAAACCTTAGTGACTTGGAGAGGATCTGCAAAGAGGAGTGGGACAAAATCCCTCCTGAGATGTGTGCAAACCTGGTGGCCAACTACAAGAAATGTCTGACCTCTGTGATTGCCAACAAGAGTTATTGCCACCAAGTACCAAGCCATGTTTTGTGAAGGGGTCAAATATTTATTCCATTGATTAAAATGCAAATCAATTTATAACTTTTTGAAATGCGTTTTTTTGCACATTTTTGTTGTTATTCTGTCTCTCATTGTTAAAATAAACCTACCATTAAAATTATAGACTGATCATTTCTTTGTCAGTGGGCAAATGTACAAAATCAGCAGGGGATCAAATACATTTCCCCCCTCACTGTATTTTATGTCTCACAGATCTATTTTTATTTACACTTTATCCAATAGTTCTAAAAGATAAAATACTTGTGTTGTCTACTCATTCTTTACCTTTGTTAGTAAACCTAAGACCTAATCACATGAAACCAAAAAAGCTGTTCCTAAAAGTAAACTCCGGGCAAGCAGCTAAATACAATGCAGTGGGCATAACTTTTTTTGCTTATTAAGGTACATCGGTCGTTCAAATTCCACATGTTGTTAGAGTAACTCTTCCTGTATAGTAACTATTCTTCTTTATCATTGCAGGTAAATGAATTCCAAGCAGCAGCAACATGCTGTTATTGAGTCTTGATGAAGAGGGGTGCAGACTGACCAACATCCACAGAAAGCTACAAAATGTTTACAGAGATGACACCACTGTCAAGAGCAATGTGTTATCATTGGGGACTCTTGTCAATAGTGTCGTCTCTGTAAGCATTTGGCAACCTTCTGTGGATGGTGGACAACCTACACCCTCCTTTGTGAAAAAACGAAATGGCAGCAAGTTGCTTCTGCTTGAAATCCATTATTTACCTGGAATGAAAAAGAAGAAGAAAAAGAGTTGCTATAGAGAAAGAGTTACTCTATCAACATCTGAAATTTGAACAACCTATGTAAGTTTATAAAAAAGGTTATGCCCACCTTTGCATTACTTTTGATACAGCCCTCATATTTCAATAGATTTGTAATACTGTCATATAAAAGGCAAATAAGACACTAGGGGGGGTTTCAGGTGTTGGTCACCTGCTTTGATTACCAAAAAAGCAGTGCAAAACTTTGTTTTCAATGCACCAGAACATGACAAAACTCATTTAACGTAACAAAAAGCTTTAAAATGTATATGGCAATGTATAACTTTAAAAATGCAAATGTGTAAATAAAGCCTAAAGTTGAGTGACAATTTTAAACATGTGAAGAATTTAAACAAGTTTCAGGTTTTCTGGAAGAAACTTTATTGGAGAACAAGTGGACATCCATTAGATAAGCTCTTATGAGCAGGGCCTTCTCAACCCTCTTGTATTTTATTGTATTGTAACTGTACTGTCTCCCTTTATATTGTAAAGCGCTGCGCAAAATGTTGTCGCTGCATTAATCCTGTATAATAATAATAATAATTTCTGGAAACCAGCAAGGAGAAGGAAAAGCTTTAAAGTGAATCTGTGATTTGCCCATGCTCAACAAACTGCACATACTTACCTTCCCTTCTTTCCCCTAACATTGTGCATTCTGCCAAGAGTAATAAAGGAAACCCTTTGTAAACTCGAAGCATCTACTTTACAGGAATAAATAGCTGGTGCTCAAACTATACATAAAATGCATCTCATGGTAAATGTGAAGTTTCCTTTAGAGAGAGACAGATAAAAAGGAGAAGCCACTGCTGTGTTCTTTATTTGATTATATAAGATAGAGTGTGTCCAGAGATGGGCAACAGTAATACTGAAATCTCTGGGGGATTGGAAATATCAGAAGAGACTGCTGGAACCTAATAAGCACAG
The DNA here is from genome assembly GCA_037952835.1 of Lithobates septentrionalis. NCBI lineage: Eukaryota > Metazoa > Chordata > Amphibia > Anura > Ranidae > Lithobates > Lithobates septentrionalis. Next base: position 115,448 of record JBBDGP010001747.1, read on the forward strand.
TCTGGAGAAAAGAATGGAAAGGGGGAACATGACTGAAACCAACCACTTCCCTACCAGGCCAATTCTGACATTTCTCTCCTACATGTAAAAATCATCATTTTTTTGCTAGAAAATTACATAGAACCCCCAAACATTATATATGGTTTTTTTTAGCAAAGACCCTAGAGAATACAATGGCGGTTGTTGCAACTTTTTATATCACACAGTATTTGCGCAGGAATTTTTCGAACGCGTTTTTTTTTTGGAAAAAAAACTGTTTTGTGTTTAAAAAAAAAACAAAACAGTAAAGTTAGCCCAATGTTTTTGCATTCTGTGAAAGATGAAGTTATGCCGAGTAAATAGATACCTAACATGTCACGCTTCAAAATTGCACACGCTCGTGGGATGGCGCCAATGTTCGGTACTTAAAAATCCCCATAGGCGACGCTTGAAATTTTTTTACTGGTTACATGTTTTGAGTTACAGAGGAGGTCTAGGGACAAAATGATTGCTCTCGCTCCAACGTTCACGGCGATACCTCAAATGTATGGTTTGAACACTGTTTTCATATGTGGGCGGGACTTACGTATGCGTTCGCTTCTGCGTGCGAGCACACGGGGACAGCGGCGCTTTAAAAAAATTTTTTTTATTGTTAATTATATTTTCTTTTTTTTATTTTGACACTTTTTTGAAAAAAAAAAAATGTGATCACTTTTATTCCTATTACAAGGAAAGTAAACATCCCTTGTAATAGCAATATGACATGTCAGGTGCTCTTAATAGTGAGATATGGGGTCAATAAGACCCCATATCTCACCACTAGGCTGGGAAGCCTGAAATAAAAAAATAAAATAAAACGATCACCGCTTCCAAGCCGAAGCGGCGCCGTTTTTTTGAATGGAGAGGCCGGGCGTGATGTCATTAAATCGCGCCCGGCCTCCGATGATCATAGAGACTCCGGCGACCATCTGGTCCGCCGGAAATCTCTATGATCTACATCCGGCGCCGGCGGATCCGCTCTCTGCCTCACCGATCGTAACGGTGAGTCGCCTCCCATAGGAACGATCAAGCGGTGGAACGGCCGCTATGATCGTTCCTATGGTGTAGAGATTTGCTGGCTGAAACCGGCAATATCTGAATGATGTCTGTAACTACAGGCATCATTCAGATATACCCGCCCAAAGCCCAGGACGTCATATGACGGTGGGCGGGCGGGAAGTGGAGTATGAATTATGTTCAGGAGGACAGTATTTTCAATATGAAGACCTAGGACACAGGGATATGACCTCAACCTAGTAGCAGAAATCTTCCAAACTAATCTTGGAAAGTATTAATTTACCAAAAGAGTAGTTAATTCTTGGAGCAAACAGCAGTTGTAGTGAGTCAATCAATAGTAAGTAGATTCAGACATGCATGGGATACGCACAAATCTATACAAAAAAGTAAAAAATCTCTAAATAATAAAATTGGGGCAGACTCGATGGACCACTTGGTCTTTTTCTGCTATGTCTATTCTATGTTTCTATTTGGAAAACACAGAATGCTCTGTAAAACCTGCATCATGGGTGCATCCTGCATTAAATGTATATTTAAATAAATATATTTCCCAAATAATAAAAATTATACAAAACATCAGTTAAAAAAAAATAAAATTGAGCCAAAACCATAATTTACTCCTAAAGAAGTAAATTTTGAATGAAGAAATAGGATATTGTCTTTTAATGGACAGCATCACAAAATAAAAACAATTTCTACTTTAGTTCCTTGTTAGCAATTGAAAAAATAAATAATTTGCAGCCTTGTACCTGAAACATTTGAACATACTGGGGTTGATTTACTAAAGCGGAAGAGCAAGTTCACTTTGTAAACACATTTTCATTTAGCTCTTTGAATGTGGTGATAATTCACTTTGCAAAGAATACCCATTTAATGCAAGGGAAATGTAAAAAACAGGCATGATTAGATGACTGACGTCAGTGTAGCTTCAGTCATCTAAGTTAGGTCAAAATTCTCTTCCAAACTGAAAATTCAATTTGCTAAGTAAACAGCCTATATTCCCTTAGTAAATCAACCCCACTAAATCAGTATCAACTCCCTCAATACTGCAAATTTAGTATAGACAAATAAATATAGAGACGAATAAACTATGGAAGCTAAGCATTCTTCTTTGTTCATACCTACTCAAGTGGAGTGGAGTGCCCACATCCACATGAAGTCTTATGCCGCGTACACACGAGTGGACTTGCCAATGGGCTAAACTCTGTCGGTATTTCCAACGGAAAGGTTTAGTACATGTCTATCTGAGTCCGTCGGAAATGCCGAAAGAAAAAGTCCGATGGGGCATACACACGATCGGAATGTCCGACCAAAAGCTCCCATCAGACTTTTTCTGTTGGGAAGTCCGGCCGTGTGTACGCGGCATTATTTGCTCATTTTAACACATGTGAATGTTAATGGTATTTGGACCTCATCAACTGTATCAAATGTATCTAATGAGACAACGTAAAGGTAATGATGATGATACAATGTATACTAGCTCATCACACTCATTCAGTTTAATAAAGTTTCTTTCACGATCTCCGTGATCTAGGACTCCATAAGACCAAAGAAGATTCTGCCAGAGGAGACTGCCAGAATGTAAAGTCAGAGCAACGTTCTGATAGGGGATTACACCGAGATCCTGTCTTTCTGCTATGCAGGAAGATGGATCTCTGTGTTATCCCAGGCAGCCCATCCCCCATACAGTTAGTAAACACACTGAGGAAACACAGTTAACCCCTTGATCGCCCCTGATGTTAACAACTTCCCTGCCAGTGTCATTAGTACAATGTCAGTGCATATTTTTAGCACTGATGACTGTAATAATGTCACCGGTTCCCAAAAAAGTGTCAAATATATCAGTTAGGTGTCCGATCTGTCTGCCACAATGTCGCAGTCCCACTAAAAATCACTGATCACCGCCATTACTAGTAAAAAATAGATAAACAATAAAAATGCCATAAATCTATCCCCTATTTTGTAGACGCTATAGCCTTTGCGCAAACCAATCAATATATACGCTTATTGGGTTTTTTTTTTACCAAAAATATGGAGCAGAATACATATTGGCCTAAATTGATAAAGAAATTAGATTGTTTTAATTTTTTTATTGGGTATATTTTATAGCAGAAAATAAAAATTATAGTTTTTTTTCACAATTGACGGTCTTTTTTTATTATAGCGCACAAAATAAAAACTGCAGAGGTGATCAAATACGACTAAAAGAAAGCTCTATTTGTGGGAAAAAAGGACATCAATTTTACTTGGGTACAACGTCACACGACCATGCAATTGTCAGCTAAAGTAACGCAGTGCCGTATCACAAAAAATGACCTGGTCATTAAGGGGGTAAAACCTTCTGGAGTTGAAGTGGTTAAAGTGGTTGTAAACCCCATTCATGAAATTTGACCTGGGCACATCTATGTGTAGGGTTTACTTATCTCTCTCCAAAGTCCTAAGTCTTGTGTCTTTCTGCTGCTCCGTTCTTCTGTTAAGCCTCATGTACACTGCTGCTGGTAAACAGACGTTTAGGAGCAGTTGGGCATTTTTTTTTCAACTGCTCCTGAACCCTCCTATATGCTATCTTATCAGTACATGTACACTGGTTCGTTTATAGTCGTTTCTAGGCAGTTGTGTTTAGAGGCTTTTTTTGGAACCCAAAAAAATGCATTCAGAAGATGTGTTTAGAGGCATTTCAAACGCCAAACGTGGCCAAACACGTTTCGTTTACAGGCGTTTTTATTTTTGACTATTTTGAAAAAAAAAATATATATATTTTTTCAAACGCTTCTAGACGCAAACGCGGCTAAATGCGATTAAACGTGGCATGTAAACATGGCTAAACAGCCATTTTTAGACGCCAGTAAATTCTTCAGGAGAGGTTAAACAACGTCCCGTGTTCATGAAGCCTTAAAAGCTCCTGTTAACCAAGATAAAACCAGCCTGAAATTTGTGTTGGGGATGGTGCATAGAAATAGGTTAGCAGACAGCTGGCCTATTCACAGCACAGCTCTGCACATTTCTTCTTTCCTCTGCCTATGTGGAGGGGGGGGTGTGCCTTTCCTCCAATCAGCTATCTCACAGTGTATGCCAAGAATTTCACACCCGGTGGTGGAACAGGAAGAGAAAATTCTAACATGATGTGCACTTTCTGTCTAAAAAGCTGAAGACAGTAGATATACATGTAAAACTTATGCAGGGACATTTGTTTCATCTCTGTGTATCATCTGAGGTTATTCACTTCACTGAGTATATGTGAGGGTTTACATTCACTTTAAAAAACCTTCTTAATCATGTCAGTTTAGAACTGTCTTGTGTCCTGTGCACACATTTTCTGTGTTCAAGGAGTTTAATTGGCTTGTACAGCTTTTATCTTGTACAATGATTTTCTATTTCTATTTTCATTCAGTCTACAAAATGCTGTGCGTTGTTAGCCTACAACACAAAATTAAGAGCTTACTGCCGCTCTGGTAGATCAATGTGTATTTTTTTACATTTGCAGGGTCTTTATAGGATAAAACACAGGAAAATGTGTTTTATGTACTTATGTACTGCATTATTTTTTACTTGTGTACTGCATTATTTTTTACTTGTGTACTGCATTATTATTATTATTATTTTCAATAATTTTGCCCTTGCATAGACTTTGAAAGTGTTTAGTGAAACTAGTCTTCACATAACAAATAATATTGTTTATTGTTTGTATATAAATAATGTCTGTGCTGGCGATAACAGTCTAACCCAGGTTATAGCAAATGTATAAAGCCTGATAATTGAAGCTTTAAAGAGAAAGGAAATCCAGTTCTTCTTTGATCTTATGTACTTACATTTATTAACATTTATCCTTTTACTCTAGATTAGTTCTTCTCACGATTCTTAATGCCAAGGACACATCTAACGCATTTAATTGATGTGAACATGAATTAATTTATATCAGTGAAAAAGAATCCCGAAAATACCTCCTGATCAGCCACAGGAGATTGCCAAGAAAAATGTAAATCCTTTATTTGATCAGAAAGCTCATTTGTAATAACAGAAAAGGATCTTAGGTTATATGAATGGATAGGGTAGATCTCCGGGAACTAAATAAAGTGTACCATGCAAAATGTGCCATGGTGCCTCATTGAGTGGTGGTCATCAGGGCCACGCCGCAAATAAGGACAACTGAGGCAGCTGCCTCATGTGGCACTCGTGAAGGCAAGGTAGGGAGCAGTACTGAGGCATCCCTACCGGACATGTTCACCTCTGTGTATGTTGAGCCCCCAGGCTGCACAGCATTAATGGTTGTTATGGCGCAGGTGGCTGCCTCCTAGCAACAAAAGGTGCTGCACTGATTGTCTGCCAGTATGCTAGCAACCAACAATGTTGTGGATTTTTGTAGCTCTGTGTTCATTAATAAATCAATAAAAACATCATATATGATAAATATGATAAATCATCATATTTTTATATCCAACTAGTGTAAATATCATGTATGTATCATGAATATGACATTGCATCAGATTCTTTTAATGTCCTTTGCAGCAGCATACACACTGGGTGTGAAAAAGGCAGTGATAGTATCCTTTCAGGAGAGCTGTATGCAAGTAATCTGTGAAGGGAAACGATAACAAGAGGATAGGGCAGAGTGAGCAGAGGGACAAGCTCATCAGTCCTGTGATGCTCTCTTAAAGTGATTGTAAACGATCCCCTTGTAAAACAACCCATTCAGTTTAAAATAGAAATGAAAGGCAAAACAATTTTGTATAGATATAAAAAACATTATAAATATCTTTTTTCCCCTTTTTTATAAGTGATCACATTCCTTCTGTCCTCAGCTTTATAAGAGCTGGGGGAAGGAGAAGCAGCAGCACACTGAGCTTCCCAGTGAATGCCTGTGCAGTGGGGGCATGTCAGAACAAGTCTGATCATTGGAGGAGAGTACACTGAGTTCCCAGCACAGCTAGAGAACTGACCACAGTGTCTTCTACTGCTTAGAGTGGTGAATTTTTAATAGGAAAGCAAGGGGACTGGCAGGTACACCAGGGATTTCACATAAAAGGAAGCAAGGATACTTTCTCATACAAGTACATGGTCCAGCAGGCACATGAATATCAGAAATATCAAGTGTTGGGGTAACAAGCGATTTAAGGCCCGTACAGACGATCAGAAAATAGTACGAAAAATATTGCTTTCAAAACGATCTACGATAATCTGATCGTTAGTACACAGCTTTCGAGAGCCGATCACGACAGTTCATCTGGAATTATCCAAAGGGACAAACATGGAAATTTTTCTCGCACAATACCAGATTGTATGATTTTCGTTTAATCAGAACAGTTTTCATCCGAAAATACAATACAAATACATTACATCACCTCCGAATTTTTATTCTGTCATATGAGAATTTTCATTAGTTTAGTAACCTCTTTATTTTCTTTTTTTCCAATTTTTTATTTCAATAAGGCTTACGGTGATACAGAAACCTCAACAATGTTGAACATACAGTGGATCATCTGCACAAATAAGGCCACATGCCCAGTCATCACAGTGTCAGCATTGGTTAAACATGAAGTGCAGATCAGATGGTGGGCTTCAAGGACTAGGACGTCTCCTTATCCCACACAGTTTTTTTACAGTTAACACTGTTTTTTTTTTTTTTTTAAAAGATTGAGAGAGCAGGTATGACCCAAATGGCCAATCAGCAAAGGAGAGCAATAGCAAAAGTAAAAGAAAAAGAGGGGAGGAAGGGGGAGGGGTGGGCAACCACCAGAAAGCACCTCCAACCACATCTGGGGAGCCTTTCCATTAGTCCCAGCTCCCAGGGGAGTTAAGTCACCAACTCCGCATGCTCCTCAGAATAAACAAACTCATGCCAATAAAACCAATTCTTCCAGCACAGTGGGATGCAGCTCTTTGCTGCTGTGAGAAGGAGAGGAAAGATGGATTTCCTATAGATCTTGCATGGAATCTTGTGGTGGTGAAGTAGGGAGAATGCGGGGGTCCAGAGCAGCTCACGATCCATACATTTCTGAACAATGCAGTGAATCTCGGTCCAGTAAGGCAGTAAAATGTAACACGACCAGAAGATGTAAAGGAGAGAACTGGGTTCCTCCCCACACCTCCAGCACAGATCTGTGCTCTGAGGGAACAACTTGTGGATCCTCACTGGCGTATAGTACCACCTTGTCAGTACCTTATAACCCACTTCCTGATGGTTTGCACAAACAGAGGTTTTACAAGAGAAAAGAAGAAATCTCTCCACTTGCCTTTCCGTGAACTGAAGTCCCAAGTCCTGCTCCCACTTAGATATATAGGAAGGTCTGAAATTCGGGGGTGGCGCTAAGAGCAACTGGTAGGTCTGGGATACCACATGGCGCATAGGGAACTGTTCTAGACACAATAGCTCGAAGGTAGTAAAGCTCCTCCTGAAGGGTTCTGGGGAAGGTAATGTGCCAATGAAATGGGCTAACTGTAGTTTTTGCCAGAAGGAAAGACGCATCAAAGATGGGTCGTCCATGACTTGTTGCTTGGTCATCCACTGTCCGTTTGTGAGGAAACAACGGACCTGAGATTGTTTGTTCCCTTTCAGATCCTGAAATCTAAAGTCACTGAGTCCCAGACTTAAAGTGGGGTTTCCCAAGACCACGATGAGCGGCGAAGGAGTGGGTGCGACGGAGAAGACACAAAAGGCTTTTTGGGCAATCTGCCACGTTTCACCTACAGTGGGGTGCTCTAATATGCGGCGTGGCAGATTCGTCTGGCGCCAAGGTAACACGTCCAGCTGGGTCCCAGCCAGGAGCCCCTCCACCTGGATCCACTGTTTCAAAGGACCATGGCGACACCAGTCCAGGATTCGTGTCAGATGACAGGCCATATGATAAAGGTTGACGTCCGGTAAAGCCATGCCGCCCAACACTTTTGGCAGTCGCAGAATAGACTGGGCCAGCCGCGGGGGTTTCTGGGCCCAGAGGAAGGATATAATAGTGCGGTTCACCGCCCTGAGAAAGGAACTCAGGATCCGAAAGGGGAGGCCCTAAAGATGGTATAACAACCGGGGCATAATGTTCATTTTAACAATTCCATACCGACTGAACCAGGAAAACAGTCCGTGCTGCCAGGACTGAAGTTCTGTTTTAATGCCCATCAGCAGGGGAGGAAAATTGAGGGGGAATATGTCTTCTGTCCTACTGGGCAAAAGGATGCCCAGATATTTGATGTGTGACGATGCTCATTTAAAAGGGAAATCTGAACAAAGTAACATGGCTAAAAGGGCCAGCATGGAGATGTTCAACGCCTCCGATTTCTGGAAATTGATTCTGAAAAAGGATAGTGCCCCATACGTCTTCAATTCCTTCAGCGGGTTGGGGATAGACACCAGGGGGTTAGTCACAAAGAATAAAAGTTCGTCAGCGAACGCAGCGAATGTTTGGGGAAAGCGTATCAGTTAAGCGGAGGCCCGTGATGTTGGGATTATCTCTAACTGAGCGCAGAAAGGGTTCGAGGGTCAGGATAAATATTAAGGGGGACAGGGGGCACCCCTGTCTCGTCCCATTGCCTATCCCGAAGAATAAGAGGTGACCATTCACCTTCACTTGGGCTGACGGGTGGGATCCTCTTCATTTTCAATATGGAGACTAGCATGCAAATAAAATGGACGATGCTTTGGCCAATAATCTCATTGTGTGTACTAGGCATTACTGTTCCATCAGTAGGCTGGGGGATGGGTGGTTTTAGCAGTGTATTCCTCAATTGTTACGGAGAATGTGGTGTCATCTGCTTGGCTATACTTTGTGGCAGGGCAGTATAAATTGCACAACTGATTGGACAGAAATACCAATCCGTTGGCAGATCTCATGTATGTGTATTTTATCAGTGTATATAAAAAGTTTGCCTGGAGCTCAGCCTTAAGTTGTTCACATATTTATATAAAAGAAAATATTTAAAAACCCACAGCTTCCCATTAAATTGTAAAATTCTGAAGCCCCATTTTTTATTGGACATTCACCTTTTATATTAGGTACTGCAGTAAATTTGCAAAGATAACGTTAACAACCCAGTAAGTACATTGATAAAGAGCCCTTATCTCAAATTGTCTGATCAATACATTATTCAGTGTAATCAGCTGGGTGCTGCTTCTGATTGAGCCTTTATCCCATCATATAGTTTATTTGACTCCTATGACTCATATAACAGTTCAAATTTAAACCTAAATCACCTCATCGTTTTTTCCAGGCATTTTCTGCTTTGCTAATGATCACATTAGTGCAACCCCTATGCATCTCTATTAAAATATTGTAATTGTTTATGCTGTTGTGTAATTACTGAACACTGAATAATGTGCCGGGTGCTGTGCCCAATTATATGAAATAAAAAGGAGAAACACTGCCAGTCAATAGCATCTGACAAGTCCAAACTGACACTTGGTAATATTAATTCCTCGATTCTACAAGACAATTTCTTTAACCACTTCCCGACTGCCTCACATACATATACGGCGGCAGAATGGCACAGCTGTGCAAAGCGCCGTATAGGTGCGTCGGCTCCTTTAAGAGCCATAGCAGGCTCGCGCGCGCCCGCTGCATCTGGCCACGATCGACGCTGGCCACCCATGATTGCGGGCACGAGAGTGAGACACGGGATCAAATCCCTGTTCTGTCAGGGGAGAGGAGACAGATCGTGTGTTCCTACTAAGTCAGTGACATCCCCATACAGTTAGAAACACTAACAAGGGAACACATTTAATCCCTTGAGCGCCCCCTAGTGTTAACCCCTTCCCTGCCAGTGACATTTACACAGTAATCAGTGCATATTTATAGCACTGATCGCTGTATAAATGTGAATGGTCCCAAAAATGTGTCCAAAGTGTCCGATCTGTCCGCTGCAATGTCGCAGTACCGCTAAAAAAATCGCAGATCACCGCCATTACTAGTAAAAATAATAATAATAAAAATAGTTTGTAGAGGCTATAACTTTTCTACAAACCAATCAATATACGCGTATTTCTTTTTTTTTACCAAAATTTGTAGAAGAGTATATATTGGCGTAAACTGATAAAGTTTTGATAAAGATTTTTTTTTGTTTTTTTGGGATATTTATTTATTATTTATTTTGATTATAGCCACATACTAAAAGATGAATTTCGTAAAGTTCAACATAATTACACTACCGTTCAAAAGTTTGGGGTCACATTGAAATGTCCTTATTTTTGAAGGAAAAGCACTGTACTTTTAAATGAAGCTAACTTTAAACTAGTCCTAACTTTAAACAAATATACTCTATACATTGCTAATGTGGTAAATGACTATTCTAACTGCAAATGTCTAGTTTTTGGTGCAATATCTACATAGGTGTATAGAGGCCCATTTCCAGCAACTATCACTCCAGTGTTCTAATGGTACAATGTGTTTGCTCATTGGCTCAGAAGGCTAATTGATGATTAGAAAACCCTTGTGCAATCATGTTCACACATCTAAAAACAGTCTAGCTCCTTCCAGAAGCTACAAAACTGACCTTCCTGTGAGCAGATTGAGTTTCTGGAGCATCACATTTGTGGGGTCAATTAAACGCTCAAAATGGCCAGAAAAAGAGAACTTTCATCTGAAACTCGACAGTCTATTCTTGTTCTTAGAAATGAAGGCTATTCCATGCGAGAAATTGCAAAGAAATTGAAGATTTCCTACAACGGTGTGTACTACTCCCTTCAGAGGACAGCACAAACAGGCTCTAACCAGAGTAGAAAAAGAAGTGGGAGGCCGTGTTGCACAACTAAGCAAGAAGATAAGCACATTAGAGTCTCTAGTTTGAGAAACAGACGCCTCACAGGTCCCCAACTGGCATCTTCATTAAATAGTACCCGCAAAACACCAGTGTCAACATCTACAGTGAAGAGGCGGCTGCGGGATTTTGGGCTTCAGGGCAGAGTGGCAAAGAAAAAGCCATATCTGAGACTGGCCAATAAAAGAAAAAGATTAAGGTGGGCAAAAGAACACAGACATTGGACAGAGGAAGACTGGAAAAAAGTGTTGTGGACGGATGAATCCAAGTTTGAGGTGTTTGGATCACAAAGAAGAACGTTTGTGAGACGCAGAACAAATGAAAAGATGCTGGAAGAATGCCTGACGCCATCTGTTAAGCATGGTGGAGGTAATGTGATGGTCTGGGGTTGCTTTGGTGCTGGTAAGGTGGGAGCTTTGTACAGGGTAAAAGGGATTCTGAATAAGGAAGGCTATCACTCCATTTTGCAACGCCATGCCATACCCAGTGGACAGCGCTTGATTGGAGCCAATTTCATCCTACAACAGGACAATGACCCTAAACACACCTCCAAATTGTGCAAGAACTATTTACAGCAGAAGCAGGCAGCTGGTATTCTATCGGTAATGGAGTGGCCAGCACAGTCACCAGATCTGAACCCCATTGAGCTGTTGTGGGAGCAGCTTGACCGTATGGTACGCCAGAAGTGCCCATCCAACCAATCCAACTTGTGGGAGCTGCTTCTAGAAGCGTGGGGTGCAATTTCTCCAGCTTACCTCAATAAATTAACAGCTAGAATGCCAAAGGTGTGCAATGCTGTAATTGCTGCAAAAGGAGGATTCTTTGATGAAAGCAAAGTTTGATGTAAAAACAATGTTATTTCAAATACAAATCATTATTTCTAACCTTGTCAATGTCTTGACTCTATTTTCTATTCATTTCACAACGTATGGTGGTGAATAAGTGTGACTTTTCATGGAAAACACAAAATTGTTTGGGTGACCCCAAACTTTTGAACGGTAGTGTACATTTCGTGCATACATTTTACAACCCCTCCGTGAATTCCCCCCCAGCTCCTCAATCCCTCCCCATCCTCTTCTCTCACTTCCCCATCAATCCCATCTGATTTTTCTCTCCCTTTCTCCCAGTTCTCCCTATTCACCCAATCTTATGCTCCTACCACCTCCACATATCTCATCGTTCTTTTGAACGACTTCCAATCTTTCCATCTATTTATCATTCCCTCCATTCCCTCCTATCCGCAATGTCTCAAGTATTCCATGTTATATGTCTCTTCTACCCTTGCTAGCCAATCCTTTATTGTGGGGCTTTCTGTTTCTTGACAATGTCTTGGTATCCGACTTTTGGCTGCATTGATCAGATGAGGTATCACAGATTCTTTATATTGTTTTGTTGATCTTTCTGTCCTGTGAAACAAGCACGTCCATGGTTCCTCTGTTATTTCTCTATTGGTGATTTCTTTTATTAGCTGTAAAATCTCTCTCCAATAGCTTTTTATTTTTGGGCAATCCCACCAAATGTGTGCCATCGTTCCCAATACTTTACATCCCCGCCAACAATGTGGTGATTTCTCTATTTGATATTTACGTATTTTGTCTGGGGTTGTGTACCACCTTGTAAGGCATTTGTAGATCATCTCAGCTGTGTTGGTGCCTACTAGGGGTGCAACGGATGAAAAAACTCACGGTTCGGATCGTTTCTCGGATCAGGAGTCATGGTTCGGATCATTTTCGGATCAACAAAAAAAAAATCTCCCCCACTGTAATATCCACATCATCTCCCCCACTGTAATATCCACGTCATCTCCCCCACTATAATATCCACGTCATCTCCCCCACTGTAATATCTTCGTCATCTCCCCCACTGTAATATCCACAATCTCCCCCACTGTAATATCCACAATCTCCTCCACTGTAATAATAGCAGGGTATTGCAGGGTAATGGCAGGGTATTGCAGAGTATTGGCAGGGTATTGCAGAGTTTTGGCAGGCTATTGGTAGAGTATTGGCAGAGTATTGCAGGGTATTGGCAGAATATTGGCAGAGTATTGGCAGGGTATTGCAGAGTATGGCAGAGTATGGCAGGGTATTGGCAGAGTATGGCAGCGTATTGGCAGGTATTGGCAGAGTATTGCAGAGCATTAGCAGGGTATTGGCAGGGTATTGCAGAGTATTGGCAGGGTATTGCAGAGTATAAGCAGGGTATTGTCAGGGTATTGCAGAGTATTGTCAGGGCATTGCAGAGTATTGGCAGGGCATTGCAGAGTATTGGCAGGGCATGGCAGAGTATTGGCAGGGCATGGCAGAGTATTGGCAGGGTATGGCAGAGTATTGGCACTGCTGCCATCTGATCTCTCCCCTCCACTGTACAGATCAGTAGACAGAGGGGAGAGAGGAACCGGCGTCATGACATGACACCGGTTTGTTTACAAGTGATCGCTCCGTCATTTGATGGAGCGATCACATGGTAAACGGGCGCCGGGTGTACCAAGATGGCCACTGCTACGGAGCTAGGCCGCAGCCGCGGCCTTTCCTAAGGCCGAGGCGGCGACGCGCTCCGCGGAGCGCATGTGTGCCAATCCAAACAGGCTGAACCGTTCGGTACTGCAGGGCTATGTACCAGTCTCAAAATTTTTCCTAGAGTTATTTATTCTCTCATGCTCCCAATTCCTTTTCCCATTCTTTTCATGTATGGCGGAACCTCTAGTTCTTCCATCTCCAACAGAATTTTATAAATCTGTGATATTCAATTTTTTGTGTTTGTTGCCATACTCAGCTGCTCCAGCGGCCTTAGGTCTTCCGCTGAACTTAATGGTTGTTGCAAAGTTGTGACAAAGTGCTTCAACTGGAGGTACCGCCATTCATTAATCACCATAAAATCTGTCTTGTGTTTTAATTCTTGAATTGTGCATATTTTCCCCTTTTCTGTTATATTCTTTAATTGTGCGTTTTAATTTTTTATCCAAGCTCCATCTAATTTCCCTTTTCCCGTTGTGAAATAATTAGTTTCTTTTAGTGGTGTTAATGGAGAGTAGGGATGAGCCGAACACCCCCCTGTTCGGTTCGCACCAGAACATGCGAACAGGAAAAAAATTCGTTCGAACACGCGAACACCGTTAAAGTCTATGGGACACGAACATGAATAATCAAAAGTGCTAATTTTAAAGGCTAATATGCAAGTTATTGTCAATAAAAGTGTTTGGGGACCTGGGTCCTGCCCCAGGGGACATGGATCAATGCAAAAAAAAGTTTTAAAAACGGCCGTTTTTTCAGGAGCAGTGATTTTAATAATGCTTAAAGTCAAACAATAAAAGTGTAATATCCCTTTAAATTTCGTACCTGGGGGGTGTCTATAGTATGCCTGTAAAGGGGCGCATGTTTCCCGTGTTTAGAACAGTCTGACAGCAAAATGACATTTTGAAGGAAAAAACTCATTTAAAACTACCGCGGCTATTGCATTGCCGACAATACACATAGAAGTTCATTGATAAAAACGGCATGGGAATTCCCCACAGGGCAACCCCGAACCAAAATTAAAAAAAAAAAATGATGTGGGAGTCCCCCTAAATTCCATACAAGGCCCTTCAGGTCTGGTATGGATATTAAGGGGAACCCCAGCCAAAATTTAAAAAAAAAATTGACGTGGGGTTCCCCCTAAATTCCATACCAGACCCTTCAGGTCTGGTATGGATTTTAAGGGGAACCCCGCGCCCAAAAAAAAAAAAAAAAACGGCGTGGGGTCCCCCTAAAAATCCATACCAGACCCTTATCCGAGCACGCAACCTGGCAGGCCGCAGGAAAAGAGGGGGGGACGAGAGTGCGCCCCCCCCCTCCTGAACCATACCAGGCCACATGCCCTCAACATTGGGAGGGTGCTTTGGGGTAGCCCCCCAAAACACCTTGTCCCCATGTTGATGAAGACAAGGGCCTCATCCCCACAACCGTGGCCGGTGGTTGTGGGGGTCTGCGGGCGGGGGGCTTATCGGAATCTGGAAGCCCCCTTTAACAAGGGGACCCCCAGATCCCGGCCCCCCCCCTGTGTGAAATGGTAAGGGGGTACTTACCCCTACCATTTCACTAAAAAACTGTCAAAAATGTTAAAAATGACAAGAGACAGTTTTTGACAATTCCTTTATTTAAATGCTTCTTCTTTCTTCCTTCATCTTCTTCTTCTTCTGGTTCTTCTGGCTCTTCTGGTTCTTCCTCCGGCGTTCTCGTCCAGCATCTCCTCCGCGGCGTCTTCTATCTTCTTCTCCTCGGGCCGCTCCGCACCCATGGCATGAGGGGGGAGGCTCCCACTCTTCTCTTCATCTTCTTCTTCATCTTCATCTTCTTCTTCATCTTCTTCTTCTTCTTCTTCTTCTTCTTCTCTTCTTCATCTCTTCTTCCTTCTTCATTTCTTCTGCGGGCCGCTCCGCATCCATGCATGGAGGGAGGCTCCCGCTGTGTGACGGCGTCTCTTCGTCTGACGGTTCTTAAATAACGGGGGGCGGGGCCATCCGGTGACCCCGCCCCCCTCTGACGCACGGTGAATTGACGGGACTTCCCTGTGACGTCACGGGGAATGCCACAGGGAAGTCCCGTCATGTCCCGTGCGTCAGAGGGGGGCGGGGTCACCGGGTGGCCCCGCCCCCCGTTATTTAAGAACCGTCAGACGAAGAGACGCCGTCACACAGCGGGAGCCTCCCTCCATGCATGGATGCGGAGCGGCCCGCAGAAGAAATGAAGAAGGGAGAAGAGATGAAGAAGAGAAGAAGAAGAAGAAGAAGAAGAAGATGAAGAAGAAGATGAAGATGAAGAAGAAGATGAAGAGAAGAGCGGGAGCCTCCCCCCTCATGCCATGGGTGCGGAGCGGCCCGAGGAGAAGAAGATAGAAGACGCCGCGGAGGAGATGCTGGACGAGAACGCCGGAGGAAGAACCAGAAGAGCCAGAAGAACCAGAAGAAGAAGAAGATGAAGGAAGAAAGAAGAAGCATTTAAATAAAGGAATTGTCAAAAACTGTCTCTTGTCATTTTTAACATTTTTGACAGTTTTTTAGTGAAATGGTAGGGGTAAGTACCCCCTTACCATTTCACACAGGGGGGGGGCCGGGATCTGGGGGTCCCCTTGTTAAAGGGGGCTTCCAGATTCCGATAAGCCCCCCGCCCGCAGACCCCCACAACCACCGGCCACGGTTGTGGGGATGAGGCCCTTGTCTTCATCAACATGGGGACAAGGTGTTTTGGGGGGCTACCCCAAAGCACCCTCCCAATGTTGAGGGCATGTGGCCTGGTACGGTTCAGGAGGGGGGGGGCCGCACTCTCGTCCCCCCCTCTTTTCCTGCGGCCTGCCAGGTTGCGTGCTCGGATAAGGGTCTGGTATGGATTTTTAGGGGGACCCCACGCCGTTTTTTTTTTTTTTTTGGCGCGGGGTTCCCCTTAAAATCCATACCAGACCTGAAGGGTCTGGTATGGAATTTAGGGGGAACCCCACGTCAATTTTTTTTTTAAATTTTGGCTGGGGTTCCCCTTAATATCCATACCAGACCTGAAGGGCCTTGTATGGAATTTAGGGGGACCCCCACATCATTTTTTTTTTATTATTTTGGTTCGGGGTTCCCCTGTGGGGAATTCCCATGCCGTTTTTATCAATGAACTTCTATGTGTATTGTCGGCAATGCAATAGCCGCGGGTAGTTTTAAATGAGTTTTTTCCTTCCAAATGTCATTTTGCTGTCAGACTGTTCTAAACACAGGAAACATGCGCCCCTTTACAGGCATACTATAGACACCCCCCAGGTACGAAATTTAAAGGGATATTACACTTTTATTGTTTGACTTTAAGCATTAATAAAATCACTGCTCCTGAAAAAACGTCCGTTTTTAAAACTTTTTTTTGCATTGATCCATGTCCCCTGGGGCAGGACCCGGGTCCCCAAACACTTTTTATGACAATAACTTGCATATAAGCCTTTAAAATTAGCACTTTTGATTTCTCCCATAGACTTTTAAAGGGTGTTCCGCGGCATTCGAATTTGCCGCGAACACCCCAAATTGTTCGCTGTTCGGCGAACTTGCGAACAGCCAATGTTCGAGTAGAACATGAGTTCGACTCGAACTTGAAGCTCATCCCTAATGGAGAGTTGTATTTCCATTTGCCTTGTATTAGATCCCAATTTCTAAGTACATTTCGTATCATTGCATGTATATTATCACCCAGTAATCTATATTGAGGTGGAATCCAAATGATTCTACCCAACCGTGTATCACTCATTCGGGAGAATTTATTAAAACTGGAGAGTGCAAAATATGGCACTGCTCTGCATAGAAACCAATCAGCTTCCAGGTTTTTTTGCCAAAGCTTAATTGAACAAGCTGAAGTTAGAAGCTGATTGGCTACCATGCACAGCTGCACCAGATTTTTCACTCTCTAGTTTTAGTAAATCATCTCCACTGTGTTCTTAATTTGTACCCATCTTTTTTCAGTTTTTTCCCTTGTCCACTCCACTACTCGTGAGATTAACACAGCATTATAATATTTTTAAAAATCTGGTACCTTTAGCCCGCCTTGCGTTTTATCTCTCCTTAGTACCCAGAACGAAATTCTCGGTTTCCTATTCCACCATATGAACTTAGTTATTATGTTTTTTAATGTTTTAAAGTATGCCTGAGGTAGGTAAATATGCAACATTTGGAATTTGTACATAATTTTTGGTACTATTACCATCTTTATGGTATTTATTCCTCCTATCCATGAGAGGTACCTTGTTGCTATTTTTCTTATTTCCATTTTTATTTTGTTTAGTAGGATATAGTTTACCTGGTATATATTCCCTAAGGATGGTATTAATCTTATTCCTAAATATTTTAATTCTGTCTTCCATGTAAATTTAAATTCTTGCTGTAAGCACCGTTCTTCCTGTTTATTTACGTTTATGTTTAAGATCTCTGATTTCAAAAGTCTTATTTTTAAATTTGATATTTCTCCATAGTATTTGATAGTCTTCATTAAGTTGGGCATTGTAATCCTAGGGTTAGAGATATAGAAGAATACATCATCAGCGTAAGCTGCTATTTTATGTTCCTCCTCTCCTATCTTAATCCCTCCAATGTCTGGGTTGTTCCTTATTGTTGCCAGAAGGGGTTCTAGTGATAGTAAAAATAGTAGGGGAGATAGGGGACATCCCTGTCTCGTTCCATTGAACATTTCGAAAGGGGGGGATAAAGTTCCATTAACATTCACGTTTGCAGTAGGGTGCTTTTATAATACTTGAATCCATTGGACTATCCTTGGGCCCATCCCCATGACTTCCATAAATCCCCAGTCCACCCTGTCGAATGCTTTTTCTGCATTCATCGACAGAAGTAGACCTGGGGTATTTCGCTCTCTGATTTTCTGAAGCAAGAGCAATGTTCTCACCCCATTGTCTCTCCCTTCTCTGCCAGGGATGAACCCCACTTAGTCCGCGTGTACCAAGTTGGCCATCAGGTCCTTCATCCTGGTAGCCAATACTTTTGTAAATAGTTTAGTGTCAGCGTTCAACAGGGCTATTGGCCTATAACTTGAACATAAGGTACTATCTTTTCCCTCCTTTGGAATGATTGTAATTGAGGCCAACAGAGCTTCTCTTCCCATCTCATAATTTGTTCCCAATCCGTTCATATATGAACATAGTTAAGGTAATAGATTCTCTTTAAATTTGTTATAATAAGTCGTGAACCGTCCGGGCCTGGACTTTTTCTCCATGCCGTACCTTTTAAGGATATGTTAATCTCGTTCTCTGTTATGGGTTCTTCTAAGGTAGATAACTTGTTCTCGGTTACTTGGGGTAATCTGGCATTTTTAAAAAACTCTTTTATCTTTTCCGGTCTTCCTATTTCTTGTTGACCCTTTTGTTTTGTTGAATATAATGACTGTAACAATTCTGGAACACTTTCGCTATTTATGTTGTTGAAAATACCATCTCCCCAGTTCTATTCTGTATTTTTTCTGTATAGTTTAATGTTTTTTCTTTTTCAATATTCTTGCCAGGTGTTTCCCTGTTTTGTTTCCCCATAAATTTCTCTCTTTTGCAATTCTGTTGAAGTCCCTTCTCATCTCCTGGTCCAATAGATCTTTTATTTTGTTCCTTTTTATTACTAATGCCTGGAGCCAGTCCCCTTCTCCTTTTTTTATGCCCCTGCTCTAATTCATGGATTTCTTTTATTAATACTTCCATATTTTTTTTCTTTCCTTTTTTTCCTTGATCCTGTCTCTATCAGGATGCCCCTAACATAGGCTTTATGGGCCTCCCAAATGGTAGTCTCCATTATCTCCTTTGTATCATTTATTTTAAAATATTGTTCTATTTCCTCTTTTATTTTATTTTCCTCTTCTATACCCTGTATTAGGTCTTTGTTTAATCTCCATGAATTTATTTGTCTTTGGGTACCCGGTATCTTCATTTCCATACTAACTGGGGAACGATTTGACAATGTTGTTATTTCAATATTTGTCTTGATCATCAATTCCAGTAACCTGTGTTCGACCATTATATATTCGATCCTTGAATACGTTGCGTGCACAGGGGGGTAGAACGTATAATTCTGCATCTTAGGATGCTGCACTCTTTATATATCTAGCAACTGACACTGATACAATTTATTTTTTATTATTTTCAACGGTACATTCCTAGTCCCCTGTGCGCGCAACGTACTATCAATTCCTGGTCCCAAGCAAAAATTTAGATCTCCTGTCATAATCACACTTCCCTTTTTAATGTCCATTAACTTCCCCATGACCTGCTTCAGATAATTTGTTGGCTTTTTATTGGGGCAATAGATGTTTGCCAGGGTACATTCCATTTCATATAGTTTTCCTTTTATGAAAAGGTATCGACCTTCGGGGTCTGTCATCCTTTCCTCCAATATGAACCGCACTCCTCTGGCCACTTCAATGGCTACCCCATTTGCTCTTCTTGTTGTAAAATCCCCATAAAATCATGTTTGATAATCTCTTGAAAACAGCTTTACATTGGCATCATGGGAGATATGCATCTCCTGAAGGAACACTACCCCCCCTTTGGCCCCTTTCTGGCCCTTGAGCCATAGGTGGACACATATTCCGTTTCCACCGATGATTGTCTTATCCTGGGGTGAGACTCTGACCATACCTCCCCTCCACCCCCCCAATCCACAGAGGGAAAAAAAAGGGGGGGGGTGGGCTGGGAGTGTGTCAGGGATCCAGGTGTCTTGACTCTCCATCTCCCCCTAATCCCACTGTCGCTGGTTTCCCCCTCCGCTTCTACTCCCCCTTATACTCCCCTCTCTGTTTATATATTTTCCACTTCTCTCCTCTGTTTCTGCTCATTCTACTTAAACTTTGATCTAATCCCACTCTAATATAAACCTATTACTTTTCAGTCTCTAGGATAATTCTTAAACTTTTTTTTTTTTAAGTCTTCCCAGCGACTCTATGCAATTTTTGCCACAGGTCGTCTTCCATCTGTGTTGATCTTTCTTCTTCTACCCATCCTGGGATAACCGGAACTTGTAAGTCCAGTTTATTGCAAAATTCTTGTAGATCTTCTGGGAACCTTAATCTTATTGATCTTCCATCCTTCTGTCCTATTAAACATGTCGGAAAACCCCAACTGTACTTAATATTCTTTATTTGCATTTGTTCAAGTAAAGGTCTAAGAAGTCTTCGCCTGGCCAGCGTTTCTGGCGCTAGGTCTGTAAAAACTTGTAGATCTACTCCCTCATATTTTAATGGTGTTTGTCCTCTTATTTGCCCCATATTTGTGATTTTTCTTCATATAGTTGGAATCTCACTATAACATCTCTGGGTAGATCTGCTGATATATTCTGAGGTTTTCTTATCCTATGAACTCTTTCTATCTTGAGGCCGTCCTCCGCCATATTGTCAACGAGAGGGTTAAAGATTTTGTTTATTGTTTTTCTTAGATCTTCTCCTGTTTCTTCTGGTAGAGCAGGGATCCTTAAAATTTTCCTTCTATTTTGGTTCTCCTGATCTTCTAATTTATATAGCATTCTCCTCTGCTCTAATTGTATATCTTTAACTTGTTCTTTTAGTTTTATTACTTCTTGAGCTTGTTTATCCATTATTTCTTCTGTCTCCTCTACCCGTGCCAACAACTGACCTAAATAAACCTATAATGTGGACATTTCTGTTTTAATAGAGTTCTCTAGTCTTATGAACATATCTGTCATTTCCAATTTTGTTGGCATTTGTGCACCCGCTCCTTGTTCCACCATTTTACTTATTTCCAGTTCACTTTCTGTGCTTATATCTTCTGTGGATTGATCTGAGATCTCGCCTTTCTTTTTTCCCAGGCCTTTTTTCTTGTCTTTATTCCCTTGTTGCTGTCTATCTAGTCCTGGGCTCGTTGGGCTCCCGTCTTTTGTCAAATATTTTTTAATCATACTTGTATTTACATTTCCTTTTGGAGTTTTTGGTGCATTCCCTTTTACAGATCTGCCTCTCATCGTGGTTTTTATCCTTGTTATTTTTCGTTTAGGGAGGACAGAGATAGTCAACTGAAAGCACCACATCCCATGATTAATTAAAGACTGGAGGAAAAAGGGGGGAGGGGAAATAATTTTCCCCAGGGACTTTTAAGGTGCTGTCAAAAATCTGGTCAAAAATTCAAAAAATCTGTACAATCATATTAAATAAAATTATTATTTATTGAATCAAGATTAAAATATCTGTGCCTCACATAGGAAATGAGACATAATTGTAAAACAATTTGACATAGACAATTTCACCCAAAATACATTCACATTGAGCAATGCACCATAAAGCAACTACTTAGAGATGCCATGACAATCTGCCGCTCGACATGTTTCGCTCTAAAACGAGCTTCTTCAGGAGTTTATAGGCAATGATTGTGGTGGGCTCTGGATGATAGGAAGATAAACAATAATCAATACATGATTTAAACATATATAGAGTACATCTCATGAAATTAGATTTAATTTAACAAGATGGGAATTAGTACAGAGCATTGAAATGCATATACATAAAATCAACAATTTTACCAAATATACAAAATATTAAGTTTGCACATCTTACCAGGCTGTAGTGCATCAATGTAGAACAAGTACTTCAACAGACTTATATCAATATCAAACCGGTACGCTCTCATACAAAACGGGACAACGCTGCCATGCTGTGACCACAGGGGAATACAAAGTTTTAAAACGGCCCTTTAAAAAGCAGGATAAATTTGAGAGATTAGAACAAGGGGATCGCATCCCATTTATTTCTTTCCTGTTTGGTCTAGAGGAGTATATTACCTTCAGTAGAACCAATCATGGATCCTTGCCTTAAACCAGAAGGTCTCTCGGCATATGCATGTCAAGTAGGTAGGGATAGCACCATGGTCTGCTAAACTAGTCAATGGTGACCACACGATATGGTATTGTAGGGGGAACGATCAGCGTCAAAACTGCTTTCTAAATGAAAGATGGAGTACAGTAAAAGGGGCCATTTTTGTTCTAATCTCTCAAATTTATCCTGCTTTTTAAAGGGCCGTTTTAAAACTTTGTATTCCCCTGTGGTCACAGCATGGCAGCGTTGTCCCGTTTTGTATGAGAGCGTACCGGTTTGATATTGATATAAGTCTGTTGAAGTACTTGTTCTACATTGATGCACTACAGCCTGGTAAGATGTGCAAACTTAATATTTTGTATATTTGGTAAAATTGTTGATTTTATGTATATGCATTTCAATGCTCTGTACTAATTCCCATCTTGTTAAATTAAATCTAATTTCATGAGATGTACTCTATATATGTTTAAATCATGTATTGATTATTGTTTATCTTCCTATCATCCAGAGCCCACCACAATCATTGCCTATAAACTCCTGAAGAAGCTCGTTTTAGAGCGAAACATGTCGAGCGGCAGATTGTCATGGCATCTCTAAGTAGTTGCTTTATGGTGCATTGCTCAATGTGAATGTATTTTGGGTGAAATTGTCTATGTCAAATTGTTTTACAATTATGTCTCATTTCCTATGTGAGGCACAGATATTTTAATCTTGATTCAATAAATAATAATTTTATTTAATATGATTGTACAGATTTTTTGAATTTTTGACCAGATTTTTGACAGCACCTTAAAAGTCCCTGGGGAAAATTATTTCCCCTCCCCCCTTTTTCCTCCAGTCCTTGTTATTTTTCATTTCCCCAGGTTGATTTTTCAACTTGATGTACCTTCCACACTTTCCTGAAAACTCTATAATTATATGCTCTCAGCTTTTAAACAGAGAGTTTCAACTCCATATGTATAGTGCTTCGTGGAACCCTTCTTTACTCCTGGCCCTTTTTTAATCTGACTAATAGTCGCTTGTCGCACAGTTCCCTAGGAGGTATATAATTTTGTTCAGGGAATACCTTTCTCTAGACCCTTCTTAGATAATTCATAGGCTATTCATACACATTTGCAACTACCGTTCATAAGCAGTTTCATAGGTAGTTCATCTACAGTTTCGTCCACGATCTATGCGTAACTTCATATGTGATCCATAAACTGCTTCTTAACTATTCAAATATTATTTCAAATGAATGCAAAGCCACTATTACCACAGTTTGATAAGGAGTATGTAGGACTATTCAGAAAATACCTTATCCCCAACTGATTCTAGACCATTTATAGACAGATTATCAACAATTTTCTTTGACAGTTCATGAATATGGATTATTTCATGGGTAGTTCATGGGCAGTTTTATAGGCAGTTTGTAAACAGTTTCAAACAGAACTCATATAGTCGTATAGCGTTTCACCTGCTGATCATGTGCAGATTCCTGTTAAACACCTATGTTATTTTCATATGCGATTTGTATGCGATTCCTAAACAGTTTCACAGGCAGTTCCTATACTAATTTTCTTAAGTACTTCAAGGACAATTTAATAAGCAGGTCAAAGGCATTTTCACGACAGATCTAAGTAGTTTGTTCCTGAGTAAAGCATTACATTTGTCACTTTAGGTGTAAGTTATCACTCACCCTTCTTCTCCGCTTACTTCCATCTTTCCAGCTTCTCAAGACACTACACATCTGTAGGATGTCACTGCCTCTCCTCTCCCCCCATATTTATTATAGCAAAAAGTAAAAAATATTATTTTTTTTAAATTGTCGCTCTTTTTTTATTTATAGCGCAAAAAATAAAAAACGCAGAGGTGATCAAAACCCGCCAAAAGAAAGCTCCATTTGTGGGAAAAAAAGGACGTCAATTTTATTTGAGTACAGCGTCGTATGACCACGCAATTGTTAGTTAAAGCGATGCAGTGCCGTATTGCAAAAATGGCCTGGTCATTAAGGGGGCAAATTCTTCCGGGGCATAAGTGGTTAATTATATAACTTCAGCTATTAAGAAACCCCAGGAAACAGGTAAATAATTCAGAGAACTGGTAAAGATATAAACGAAGCCCATGAAAGATACCAGTATGTGTGCTTTAGTTTAAAGTGGATGTAAACCCGAATTTATTATTATTTTTTTTTCTTGATGTCATAATGTAGAGTATAAGATTTCCTATCATTTGAGCCCAGTCTTGCCACAAAGAGTTAATCCAGCTCTGAGCAATCCTCTTTTATTGTTCAGTGAGATAAAACTTGACAAACAGAGAAAAACTTTGTCAAATCCTCCCCCTTGCTGTGAGTGACAGGTGATTTACATATCTTGTGCACTAGCCTAAGACATGCATTATTTTTTAATTCCCACCCCCACTCCTTTCTTCAGCAGCTCTGCAAGGATTGGCTGTTCCACACCTCAGCATGATTTGGCATGCTGAAGTCATGTGGTTACTTTCCTGTCTTTTCACTGGATGTTAGAGACCATAGCAGAAGTTCAGTGTAAGAAATACACAGGAGAAAATGCATATTGACAAGGGGAGTGTAGAGGTTGGGCGGGGAGTCTACTGACATCACGACTCCACCCACCGAGCTCCAGACAACAGACCCGCCCACAGAATATGCAATTTTTCGGGTCTAATAACAGACAGAGGGGAGACATTTGACAGGTAAAGATACATGCAGGAGGCATATATATCCTTATAGATAACCCCTATGGCAGTAGTTTAGAAAGGATGACATTGGGTTTACATCCACTTTAAACACCTCTGCTACTTCTAGAGCAGTGGTAGGCAACCTTGGCACTCCAGCTGTGGTGAACCTACAAATCCCATCATGCCTCTAGAAGTTATGCCTCTAGCTGTCAGAGTCTTCCAATGCCTCATGGGACTTGTAGTTCAACAACAGCTGAAATGCTAAGATTGACTACCCCTGCTTTAGCTTGTGTTGGAGACCGCACTGGACTGACTGGATTGGTCACTGGTCCTGAGTAGGTATTCGTGTGGGCAAAAAGGAAGGAATGCCTTCTGGTGGATAGTGCCAAGTCATGGATGGTGGCAATGGGCCCTCTTGGGGATTGGGCTGCGGTCTTTTTTTTGTATCACCTTAAGGTCAGCATGTAGACTTATGCCGCGTACGCACGAGCGGAATGTCCGTCAGAAAAAGTCCGATGGGAGCTTTTCATCGTATATTCTGACCGTGTGTATGCCCCATTGGACTTTCTCCGTCGAAAATTCAGACGGACTTAGATAGAGAACATGTTCTAAATTTTTCCGACGGAACTAATTACTATCGTGAAACCTGCTCATCTGTATGCTGTTCCGACGTACCAAAAACGACGCATGCTCTGAAGCAAGTACGAGACGGAAGCGCTCGGTCTTTCTAGTGCCGTCATACGTGATGTACGTCACCGCATTCTTGACGGTTGGACTTTGGTGTGACCATGTGTATGCAAGACAGCTTGAGCGGAATTCCGTCTGAGAAACCTTCAGAGTTTATTCCGACGGCAAAACCGCTCGTGTGTTAGATAAAAAGAAAGGAGCGCCTGGTGTCCAGAGAAATGTGACTTCTAAAATATGGTTCATGGACTTTATTAAAAATTAGCAACATGTACATCAAGCCAACACATTTTGGGGGAATGACTTCCCCTTCTTCAGGACTGTTGATGCGTACTATTTGGTGGGAACATTTCCAATGAGTGGTTATGTTGGATCAAGGTTTCTGAATGGCAGGATGCCAGCCTTAGTTGTATAGGCAGCAAATGAACCCCCTGCTTTAGAGCCTAGTCAGTGAAGAGAGCACAATACTCTCACACTCGTGAAACTACCAAGCTCTAGAGGGAGCACACTTCCCTACTTACCTACTACTTACCTGATACTTACTGAAAGGCTTGAGGTAGGGTGGAACCAACTTTGTTTGTATACCCTTGTATCACTTTTTCTACTTATTAAAATAACAATATACTACGTGTGGTGCTGTGATTCTTGGGGGTTGATTTACCAAAGGCAAACAGACTGTGCACTTTGCAAAGTGCAGTTCTACTCTGCAAGTTCAGTTGCTCCAGAGCTTAGTAAATGAGCAGAAGCTCTGCTGACTTCCATCATCCAATCATGTGCAAAAATGCATTTTTTTAAAATTCTTCAAATTTTTTTTCATAATTGGGTACTCTTTGCGAAGTGAAGCTTTACCTTGTTTACTAAGCTCTGTAGCAACAGCACTGGCCTAAATCATTTGGTGGAGGGGGGATTATGGTGTGAGGTTGTTTTTCAAGGGTTGGGCTTGGCCCCTTAGTTCCAGTGAAGGGAACTCTTAAGGCGTCAGCATACCAAGACATTTTGAACCATTTCATGCTCCCAACTTCGTGGGAGCAGTTTGGGGATGGCCCCTTCCTGTTTCAACATGACTGCACACCGGTGCACAAAGCAAGGTCCATAAAGACATGAGCACGTTTGGGGTTAAGGAACTTGACTGGCCTGCACAGAGTTCTGACCTCAACGCGATAAAGCACCTTTGGGATGAATTAGAGCAGAGACTGCGAGCCAGGCCTTCTCATCCAACATCAATGCCTGACCTCAAAAATGCGCTTCTGGAAGTACGGTCAAACATTCCCATAGTTGCACACTTCTAAACCTTGTGGACAGCCTTCCCAGAAGAGTTGAAACTGTTATAGCTGCAAAAGGTGGGCCAACTCAATATTGAACACCCTATGGACTAAGACCAGGATGCCATTAAAGTTCATGTGCGTGTAAAGGCAGGTTTCCCAATACTTTTGACAATATAGTGTATATATATATATATATATATATATATATATATATATATATATATATATATATATATATATATATATATATATATATATATATATATATGTATATGTATATATATATATATATGTATATATATATATATGTATATATATATATATATATATATATATATATATATGTATATATATATATATATATATATATATATACACAGTGAATTGAAAAGGAATTCATACCCCTTGAAGTTTTTCACATTTTGTCATGTTACAACAAAAAGCGTAAATATATTTTATTGGGATTTTATGTGATAGACCAATACAAAGTGGCACATAATTGTGAAGTGTAATGCCCCGTACACACGGTCGGATTTTCCGATGGAAAATGTCCGATCGGAGCGTGTTGTCGGAAATTCCGACCGTGTGTGGCCTCCATCGGACATTTTCCATCGGATTTTCCGACACACAAAGTTGGAGAGCAGGAGATAAAATTTTCCGACAACAAAATCCGTTGTCGGAAATTCCGATCGTGTGTACACAAATCCGACAGACAAAGTGCCACGCATGCTCAGAACAAATAAAGAGATGAAAGCTATTGGCCACTGCCCCGTTTATAGTCCCGACGTACGTGTTTTACCTCACCGCGTTCAGAATGATCGGATTTTCCGACAACTTTGTGTGACCGTGTGTATGCAAGAAAAGTTTGAGCCAACATCCGTCGGAAAAAATCCTAGGATTTTGTTTCTCGGAATGTCCGAACAAAGTCCGACCGTGTGTATGCCCTATATGGGAAATCATAAATGGTTTTAAAACTATTTTACAAATAAATATCTGAAAAGTGTGGCGTGCATTTATATTCCGACCCCTTTACTCTGATACCCCTAACTAAAATCCAGTGAAACCAAAGTCAGCTAATCAATAAATAGAGTCCACCTGTGTGTAATTTAATCTCAGTATAGATACTGCTGTTCTGTGAAACCGTCAGAGGTTTGTTAGAGAACCTTATTGAACAAACAGCATCATGAAGGCCAAGAACACACCAGACAGGTCAGGGATAAAGTTATAGAGAAGTTTAAAGCAGGGTTAGGTTATAAAAAAAAACCCAAGCTTTGAACATCTCACAGAGCACTGTTCTATCCATCACCTAAAAATGGAAAGAGTATGGCACAACTGCAAACCCACCAAGACATGGCCGTCCACCTAAACTGACAGGCTGGGCAAGGAGAGCATTAATCAGAGAAGCAGCCAAGAGGCCCATGGTAACTGTGAAGGAGCTGCAGAGATCCACAGCTCAGGTGGGAGAATCTGTCCACAGGACAACTATTAGTCGTGCACTCCACAAATCTGGCCTTTATGGAAGAGTGGCAAGAAGAATGCCATCATTGAAAGAAAGCCATAAGAAGTCCCATTTGCAGTTTGCAAAAAGCCATGTGGGGGACACAGCAAACATGTTGAAGAAGATGCTCTGATCAGATTAGACCAAAATGTAACTTTTTGGCCTAAACGCAAAATGCTGTGTGGTGGAAAACTAACACTGCACATTACCCTGAACACACCATGATTTATTTCAGCAGGGACAGGGAAGCTGGTCAGAGTTGATGGGAAGTTGGATGGAGCCAAATACAGGGCAATCTTAGAAGAAAACTTGTTAGAGCCTGCAAAAGACTTGAGACTGGGCGGAGGTTCACCTTCCAGCAGGACAATGGAATGGTTTAGATCAAAGCATATTCATGTGTTAGAATGACCCAGTCAATGTCCAGACCTAAATCCAATTGAGAATCTGTGGCAAGACTTGAAAATTGCTGTTCACAGACGCTCTCCATCCAATCTGACAGAGCTTGAGCCATTTTGCAAAGAAGAATGGGCAAAAATGTCACTCTCTAGATGTACAAAGGTGGTAGAGACATCCCCAAAAAGACTTGCAGCTGTAATTGCAGTGAAAGGTGGTTCTACAAAGTATTGACTCGGGGGGGGCGGGGCTTAATGCAAATGCACACTTTTCACATATTTATTTGTAAAAAATTTTGAAAACCTTTTATCATTTTCCTTCCACTTCACAATTATGTGCCACTTTGTGTTGGTCTATCACATAAAATCCCAATAAAATACATTTCTGTTTTTGTTTGTAACATGACAAAATGTGGAAAATTTCAAGGAATATGAATACTTTTTCAAGGCACTGTATATATATATATATATATATATATATATATATATATATATATATATATATATATTCATGTATTTTTTTTTTCAGTATTTCTCTTCTGTGAGCCATTCCTTACCTTTAGATTTTTTTTCTTGAAAGGTCCTTCCACGGTACTGAGCTGTATCAGTATAGAGATTCTCTAGGTCTTCCTGCCATGTTTCAGGGCTAATGTGTTTGACAACCTCTTCAACTGTGTCAAACATGGCAATAGCTTGGTCCATGGCCTCTGCTAGAACAGTGGAATTAGTTGCTGATGGAGAGTAGTAGTACATATCCTACAAAGAAAGAATGTTGTCAATTATTTTTGTAAAGTCGTGAACATATGTTTGAAATATTTACTTTGCAAGCCACATATGGAACTCTTGCCCTGCAGCAGCTCCAAAAGCTTTAAAATAAGCGTTTAAGCCTTTGTACATCATTCCTGAGCTTGTACGTGCTTCATTGCATGTAGAGACTGTTATCAGACAAAGTAGAGATGTCATAGTCTACCTAAACAGGTAAGAAATCAAAAGAAAACTTTAATATCCTTTAATATCCTAGCGGACCTGACCTGCTGGCCAAAAAGGTTGCCTATCATAGTGATGATATTATGGACTGACATTTAGACAAAACTGGCCAATCAGACACTCTGTCTAATTTTCCATTTTATTTTTTTGAATGCAAGAGAATTACAAGAATAACTGGGGGTGTTAGTTTGACTATAAACACACCTACAGTAACAGTTTTCATTTCTTACCGTCTGGGTCTTGCCAGCATCATAGGCAAATGTCTTTGTTTTATACCAATAAAAACAAGAGAATTTTCTAGGCCAGCTTGGTTAGTTAAAGTGGTTGTAAAAGCATGACATTTTTTTAACTTAATGCATTTCCTGCATTAGGGTAAAAAATGTCCCAGTATTTGTATCGCCCCCCCCCCCCAATCCATCGCTGTACATGTCTGTAGTTCTGTAGCAGCTCTCTCCCTGGACTCACAGGTCAGAGAGGCAGCAGCGGGACCCATTGGCTCCTGCTGGCTGCTGTCAATCAAATCCTGTGAGCAGAGAGTGGGTGGTGGGGGCCGAGCTGCGCTGTGTGTGTCTATGGATGCACACATCCTGGCTTGGGAGCGAGCCGTACATGCCCCCCCCTAGGAAGCAGCTTCCTATAGTGGAGCACGGAGAATAGGAGGAGCCAAGTGGGGGGAGCCCAGAAGAGGAGGTTTCGGGCCGATCTGTGCAATATTGTTGCACAGAGCAGGTAAGTCAAATATGTTTGTTATTTAGAATATACAAGGGTTCTTCAAAAAGTCTCCACACTTTTTTTAAAACTCTATTAAATATAAAAAGGTGAGGAAACTTTTTGAAGACCCCTGGTTTAATATTTTAGCCTTTACAACCTCTTTAAAGTTAAGTTTAGTAAAAAAATTAAAAAATCAGCACAAGGGATGGTACTTGCAATCAATGAGAAGTGTCCCTTGAGCTGTTGACTGCAGTTCTACTCGAAATTCGAAGTTCTCGGATCCCCCCCCCCCCCCCCCCACTCCCACAACCATAACCTTCCAGTGCTGTTTTGGTTAGTTCAAGCTGAGGGACCTGTCATTTGCACTTGTCAAGAGTGCCGACTCTGTCCGCCCTTTCTGCCCCCTCTCCCCCATTGATAGAAGCTGTACTATAGTTTCCATGAATGGAAACTGATCAATAAATGGAGGAGGTGAACCTTTAAATCATCCATCTGACCTCCATTCATGGATTGCTATTCATAGTCATTCATAGCCAACACGCTTGATGAGTACATAAGACAGCTCCCTCGATTTGTATTAACCCCGCAGCACCAGAAGATTGAAGCTACAGGGGAAGAGGGGATCAGAGGATTTCAGCTAAAACCACAGCCAGCAGAACAAGGGACGCTTCTCAGTAATTGTAAGTACAGTCCCTTGTGCCGATTATTTTTTTCTTGTTAATTTTCTGATAAATTTTAGCTTTAAAAACATAGCCAGAGCCCATTTTTCATGAAGCCTTCATTCATACCTTGACACATGTGTCAGCATGCGTCACAGATATCTGTAGATATGCATTGAACCACTTAAAGCGGTAGTAAACCCAGCCATAAAACTGTTTAATTTCTGGCACGTGCCGGAAATGCAGCTCTCCCATTGGTTGTGCTCTCAACCAAACTGTCAAACCATCCAATGGCTGGTGTCATAATTGATCACATGTGCAGCATCATGGCAGTTGTAGAGTAAACAGAGGCAAAGATGGCAGCTTCCTTGGCTGAAAACAACAGGAGGGTTTACTTACACTTTAAGGACCAGGCCTATTTTTCAAACGTGTTGTTTACAAGTTGAAATCAGGTTTTTTTTGCTAGAAAATTACTTAGAACCCCCAAACAATATTTTTTTTTTGAGACACCATAGAGAATAAAATGGCTGTCGTTGCAACACTTTATGTCAAATCGTATTTGCAGCCTTACATACGCAATTTTTGTTGGAAAAAACACACAATTTTTTGAAATAAAGAATAAGAAAACAGTAAAGTTAGCTCAATTTTTTGTTTGACCCTTAAAAATCTCCAGAGGTGACGTTTAAAAATTTCTGCAGGTTACTAGTTTTGAGTTACAGAGGAGGTTTTTTGCTAGTATTATTGCTCTAATGATTGTGGCGATACCTCACATGTGGTCAACACCATTTACATATGCGGACGTGACTTACGTATGTGTTCGCTTCTGCGTATGAGCACGGAGGGATGGAGCGCTTTAATTTTGTATTTTTTATTATTTGTTTTACTTTTTATTTTTACACTGTCCCTTTAAAAAAAATTGGATCACATTTATTCCTATTACAAGGAATGAAAACATCCCTTGTAATAGAAAAAAAGCATGACAGGACCTCTTTAATGTGAGACCTGGGGTCAAAAAGACTTCAGATCTCATCTTTACACTTAAACGCAATCAAAAAAAAAAAAAAATCTTTTTTTTTTTTTCCAATTCATGCCCATTCGTTTTGTAGGAAACTACAACCAATTCTGTTTGGATGAACCGATAAAATCGAGCATTGGTCAAATAAAAATATGATTATATAATACAGTTACGTATTCATTGAAAAATAATTTTGTTTTTTTCGTTAAGCTCAGTGTTATAACCACCAATCCTCATATTAGCTCATATTTAGTCCAACGCAACAGGACTAAAATATGTAAAGCAGGAAGTATGAACCAATGAGGCCTTTGCTGCAGTGCCAGGTGCTGTTACTTTGACATTGGGAGCTTGCTGATAGCAAAAGAGAGCAGAGTGGTGACATCAGTTTTATGTTGCTGCCCCTTTAGTGTCTAATAAGCAAGCAAAGAGCAGCTTGCTGGCCAAGCAGCAGAGACAAGTGAGGTCAACAGGTTATGATGTCTGGTAGGAGTGCCGGTGTCTTGTCAAATACTGTCCCCTATCCTATAGTGTCCGCCCTGTACTGCGCAGGCGCAGTACGGAGGACAAACGAGACGCCGAAAGTCTCCGAAGTTCAGCAGCTGATCATCAGCTGTACACGGCGCCTGCGCTTTTATTCTCACCCTATGTCCAGGTTCATTCCCTACTATCCAAGTGGACATAGAGGTAGAATAAATAGTTGCCGAGCGCAGCGAGGCCGCGCCCGAAGCGCGACGAGCGAAGCGAGCCTGCGAGGGGCCCTCTTTACAAAGCCATCGCTAAGAAGTGCCCGAGCGCCGTGTACAGCTGATGGTCAGCTGATCAACTTGGGACACTTTCGGCATCTCCTTCTCCTCCGTACTGCGCAAACGCTGCGCCTGCGCAGTACGGGGCGGACACTATTAGATAGGAGGACAGTTCTCGTCAGAACACCGGAACCCAAAACACTGACTTCAGGATTACAATTCGTTTTAGCAGGTTCAGAAACGTTCTTTCTTTTTCTTTTGAGCTACAGTTTTTCAAATGTGTATTTAGCTGTTTGCCATTGCCAGTAGTTTAGCTTTAAACTTTGTGTCTGACTTTCAGGTCATTACAGTGGACAAAGGGGCGCTCTTTACATCTGAAGGAAATGAGATTTGAGCTCCAAATACGAAAATATATATAGAATATAATATATAATATTAATAATATATATAGAACAGACTCTTTCAAGAAATAGTAATGGCCAGCTCAGTATATTGTTTTAAAAAAAAGGGCTGGATAACTGGATACTAGTGATGCATCGAAATTTCGGCCGCCGAAAATTATAGGCCGAAAATAGGATTTTCAGCACTGTGCCGAAAGAAAAAAAGGTGCTGATAATGGCTGCCGAAAACGCCTGTTTTGCCGCAATTTTGCTGCGATTTTACCATGCTTATGGTGTTTTTTATAAGTCATATAACTCAAATAAATATAACTCAAAAAAATGCATCAAAAACGTGACATGGGTGCATTTTTGATGTGTTCTTGCTGCGTTTTCAATGCATTTCAATGGGAAGGTGCGTTTTTGTTGTGGTTTTTTTTAACTGACAAAATATGCACCAAAAATGCAGCAAGCATGATTTTTAACACTGCTTCAAAATGTGTGATAATGGCCCACAAAAAAAAATCATATTAATTTAAATTCATGACATTAATTAAAAAGTCAAATATAATACCATTTTTTATAAAAGTATATATAGTATTTTTTTAAAAAAAGTCAATTTCGGTTTCGGCCAATGGCTTCCTGAATTTTCGGTTTTGGCACCAGAATTTTCATTTCGGTGAACCACTACTCGATACTAATATTTATAGGTAATAACACCAGGGGTAGTTGACCTAGGGAATATCCGATTGCCTCTATGCAGATCTGGATAGATCCCCCCTAATTGGAGTAAATTGGATTGCCCTTTATTGGAGTTTTTTGCCTTCCTCTGAATCAACTGTGGGAATAGGATTGTATATATACGGAGGTTTTCTATTTGTTTGTTTTGGCTTTTTTTTTTGCTAATAGTTGAACTAGATGGATTTATGTATTCTTTTTTGTCTGATTAACCTCCCTGGCGGTATGATTATTTTGGATTTTAGGTGCTGAAAGCGGTACAATTATTTTGCATGGAAATTTGGCGTTTTATATTGTAGGCCTGTAATTCTTAACAATAACACACTTAAATCTGTCCACCAAGAGTCTAGTAGACATCCCGGGTATAATGGAGTTTGAAACACAAAATCATAAATTATAATATAATAAATAAATATAAATAATTAAAAAAAATAATAATATAATAATAATAAAATAAATTTCCCCACGATTCACTATTGCTCAATTCTGCAAGTGTTTTAATTTATTGTCGCTGTTTTCTAGCTGGTCTAAAGCCACTTTTGACATAAAGGGACACTTTTTGGTTGCTATGGACAATCTCAAGTTTCCAGGCAGAAAGAACAGTATATATAATATAAAACTGCATGCAGGGCACTGGACAAAGCACTGGGGACAAAAGGGATGTGAAATGATTTAATACAGTACTGTAATCTGTAAGATTACAGTACTGTATGTGTTATGATTTTTACATTTTTTTTTTTACATTTTTTTTTTTGCCGCCAGGCTCCACCCCCGTGCGTCGCGACGCTCGCAGGGAATGGAGCCTGGTACACACAGAGGCTTCGGAGGAGGACAGAGCCCGCAGACACAGTGAGGGGACATTGCAGGATCCTGGGGACAAGGTAAGTATACCGCACCAGCATCCTGCAATGTAATCCCGAGTGTGGCTCGGGGTTACCGCTAATGGTGCT
This sequence comes from Lithobates septentrionalis, assembly GCA_037952835.1. Lineage (NCBI taxonomy): Eukaryota > Metazoa > Chordata > Amphibia > Anura > Ranidae > Lithobates > Lithobates septentrionalis. The sequence goes on from JBBDGP010001747.1 coordinate 150,228, forward strand.
GAAATTTAACCCCGAGTCACACTCGGGAATACCGTCAGGGAGGCTACGTAGCTATGTATGTATGTATGTAACTCTGCATATTTTCACAATCATTTTTATTTTTTAAATGCTCTTATTTTTTTTCCTGACCACCGCCGCAGGGGACAAATGATTAATTAAATTACATAAAAGTAGATCAGCCCAGCATAATATTGCCATCAATAGTGGTAGTTAAAGCAGAGTTCCGCCATTTTTTTTTTGTTTTTTTTAAAGTCAGCAGCTACAAATACTGCAGCTGCTGACTTTTAAAATAAGGACACTCACCTGTCCAGGGCGCCCGCGATGTCGGCACCCAAAGCCGATCTCTCCCTCGGCTGTCGGGTGCTGCCGCCGCCATCTTCGGTAAGAGAATCAGGAAGTGAAGCCTTGCGGCGCTGCGCTATCCCACTGGTCCCTGCTGTCTCCTGGGACCTGTGTGTCTCCCAGAAGACAGCGGGGGGGGGATGGAGAAGGCGCCGGAAGTGGCGTAGATACCCGCGGGTGGCTCGGGTATCTATGCCCGGAAGTGGGAGCAAAACACCTGTATTAGACAGGTATCTGCTCCCCCCTGAAAGGTGCCAAATGTGACACTAGAGGGGGGGAGGAACCGGAAAAGCGGAAGTTCCATTTTTTGGGGGCACTCCTCGCCCCCTTACATGCCAAGTTTGGCATGTCATTTTTTTTTGGGGGGGGGGGGGGAGTACCTGGTTTTGACAGATACTTCCAGTCCCACTTCCTCCTTCCATCTTCTCGCCACCTAGGCGACTCCTCCTCTCCCCCTAGGCGGCCCCTCCCTCTCTGCAATCTTCTGGGACATGTCACAGGTCCCAGAAGATTGCCTGGCCACTAGGAGAGCGCAGCATGACTCGCGCATGCACAATGCGCTCCCGACTGTGAAGCCGCAAGCTGTAACAGTCGAGTGCCCAAAGTTGCTATGACGGCGCCGCAAAGAGGAGGGGGAGAGGAGCAAGGCATCATGGACCGTGGGACAGGTGTCTGTTTATTAACTGGTTCCTGACCATTGCACGCCGATGTACGTCGGCAGAATGGCACGGCTAGGCAAATGGGCATACCCGTACTTCCCTTTAAATTTGCCACCGTGCCATTGCGCGCGCGCTGGCGGGGAGCTCCGTGAGTCGGGGTTGCAGGTCCCACGCGATCGCTTCACGGTGAGGACGAACGGGGAGATGCTAATGTAAACAAGCATCTCCACGTTCTGCCTAGTGACAATGTCACTGATCTCTGCTCCCTGTGATCGGCAGCAGAGATCAGTGATGTGTCACATGTAGCCACGCCCCCCACAGTTAGTAACACATAGCTAGGAGACACTTAACCCCTCCCTAGCTCCCTAGTGGTTAACCCCTTCACTGCCAGTGTAATTTACACAGGAATCAGTTCATTTGTATAGCACTGATTGCCGTATAAATGGCAATGGTCCCAGAAATGTCCGATGTGTCCGCCATAATGTCGCAGTCACGATAACAATCGCTGATCGCCGCCATTACTAGTAAAAAAAAAATTTAATAATAGAAATGCCATAAAACTATCCCCTATTTTGTAAACACTATAACTTTTGCGCAAACCAATCAATAAACGCTTATTGCGATTTATTTTTACCAAAAATATGTGGAAGAATACATATCGGCCTAAACTGAGGTAAAAAAATGTTCTTTTTTATATTTTTTGGGGATATTTATTATAGCAAAAAGTAAAAAATAATGCGTTTTTTTCAAAATTGTCGCTATTTTTTTGTTTATAGCGCAAAAAAGAAAAACCGCAGAGGTGATCAAATACCACCAAAAGAAAGCTCTATTTGTGGGGAAAAAAGGACGTCAAGTTTGTTTGGGAGCCACGTCGCAGGACCGCGCAATTGTCAGTTAAAGCGACGCAGTGCCGAATCACAAAAAGTGCTCTGGTCAGGAAGGGGGTAAATTCTTCCGGGGCTGAAGTGGTTAAAAGTCAGCAGCTGCACTTTTTGTAGCTGATGACTTTTAATAAACTTACAAATGCTCACGTAATTTGTAATAAAAACATCTTTGCCATTCTGAAGCTTCCCTCCAAGCACTTTGCATATTATTTTATATATACTGTTATTCTGTACTTGCCAAATATGCTGCAGAAATCTCCCTCCACTGAGTCTGGCTGCAGCCATTTTAACTGTGGGCAGCTGAAGCTGCTGCCTGTTCACTTCCTGGATTTACACAGACACACAGAGGCACACCTCCAGCTCTGCAGCCCTGCAGCTCTCATTGGCCCTCTTATGACTCATCCCTCCTCCCTTCGTGAGAGAGAGAGAGCTGTGCATGATGTCATAAGCCTAGGCTAATGACCAGACAAGAAAACGGAAGTGGGCTGTATATGGTATTTACTGTCAGAAAAAAAATGTTTTACTATCCAAAGTTAAAACAACAAGGGCAGAAGATTTAGTGGATGGAAAGATGAAAAAATTACTGAAGGTCCGCTTTAACTCTGGCAAATCAGGCCATCATATCTTTTTATAATTAACCACTTGCCCACCAGCAGCCGTCATTATACAGCGGCAGGTTGGCTCTATTGCGCGAATCGCTGTAGCTGTACGTCGGTTCGTGCAATAGATACAGTGGGCACACGCACGGCGCCAGAGCCAATGCGCGTGACCGGCGGCCGCAATGTCTGCTAGCAACCCGCGATCGCTCCAATAGAGAGCCAGAACAGGGATCTGTCAATGTAAACAAACAGATCCCCGTTCACACTGGGGAGTAGAGGGAGATTGTCTGTTCCTAGTGATCAGGAACAGCGATCTCTCTGTTCTCCCAGTCAGTCCACTCCCCCCCACAGTTGGGAACACATTTAACCCCTTGATCGCCGCCTAGTGCTAACCTCTTTCCTGCCAATGTCATTTATACAGTAATCATAGCAAAGTGTTTGATCTGTCTGTTGCAATGTCGCGTTCCCACCAAAAATCGCTGATCGCCACCATTACTAGTAAAAAAAAAAATAATAATAATAAAAATGCCATAAATCTATCCCCTATTTTGTAGACACTATAACTTTTGCGCAAACCAATCAATATACGCTTATTGCGATTTTTTTTTAATGTAGAAGGATACATATCGGCCTAAACTGAGGAAGAAATTAGTTTTTTTTTATATTTTTGGGATATTTATTATAGCGAAAAAGTAAAAAATATTATTTTTTATTACAAAATTTTCGGTCTTTTTTTGTTTATAGCGCAAAAAAAAAAAAACACAGAGGTGATCAAATACCACCAAAGGAAAGCTCTATTTGTGGGAAAAAAAGAACATCAATTTTGTTTGGGAACAACGTCGCACGACCGTGCAGTTGTCAGTTAAAGCGACGCAGTGCCGTATCGCAAACAAAATGGTCATTAAGGGGGTAAATCCTTCCGGTCCTTAAGTGGTTAAACTTTAATGCTGTTTACTATGTCTAAAGCATCTACTTTGTGATCTTCCAGGAAGTAATATTCCATGACGTATAAATCAAAATGTTCAATTAACAAATATGTTGAAAGATCAGAGTGAAACGTCTGAGATTAACTCATAAAAGACAGCCGCGGGCATTTCACATGACAGCATGGAGGACAGCTGTGAGCCAACCAATACATCTGTCCACGAACTCGCTGCCAAACTGGCTAATGTACATGACAGAAATAGTCTGGCAGATTGACATCAACCTCTGTTTGGGATTGTTTTGTAAATTGTGTGGTTCCTCCATCTGAAGCTTTCATAGGAAAAAAAAAAATCGACCTCTTTCAAGGCGGTATGAAGATGCCTATACAATGGGGCTGATTTATAGAAAATAAAGGAAAGAAAAGAGCTCATGTTGTCCTCTAAATGAACCGAATATCTGATTGTCTGCTATAGAAAACACTTATGCCGCGTACACACGGTCCTACTTTTCGTCTACAAAAGTCCAACGGACGCTGATGGACTAAAGCTGGCTGGTAATCCGATCGTGTGTGGGCTTCTCCGGACTTTCAACTGACTTTTTTAGCCTCAAATCCGACGTACTTTAGATTTGAAACATGTTTTAAAACTTTACTTCGTAACTACGACGGACCCCGAAATCCGCTCGTCTGTGTGCTAGTCCGACGGACAAAAAGCCACGCTAGGGCACCTATTGGCTACTGGCTATGAACTTCCTTATTTTAGTCCGGTGTACGTCATCACGTACGAATCCGTTAGACTTTTGTGTGGTCGTGTGTAGGCAAGTCCGTTCGTTAGAAAGTAGGCCGCAAGTCCGCCGCAAGTCCACCGAAAGTCTGCCGGAAGTCTGTCGGACAGGCTGTCCGACTTTTGTAGACGAAAAGTACGACCGTGTGTACGCGGCATTAGTTTTTGCTTTTATTCATTTTCATGCGTCAGACCTTAAAATGACTGCCACAATTAAAATAGAAAAAAAAAAAAAGGCTAGCGGACTGGATACCTGTAGCAGCATTAAAGTGGAACTAAACCCATCAAATTAACCGTTTTAAAAAACAGTTACATTCCTGGTATGTGCTGGGAATGTAACTGTCACATTTGCTTGTGCTTTTAACCCAACTGTCAAACTGGCTGGTGTCATAACTGATCACATGTACAGCGTCATGACAAAAAAAAATCAAAGGAAAATCAAGCAGAGGCCAAGATGGCAGCTTCCTTGGCTAAAAACTTTAGGAGGGTTTAGTTCCGCTTTAATTATTTTGTGTACGCAGGAATAATGGGCACTTCGAACGTGCCTGTTTCTACTACTCAACACCTTACATTTCTGTTGGTTGACTGCTATGACAGGGTGCCTCACTGGCCATTAGGAGAAAATGGGCACTGTGAAAACATGGAAATGTTGGAACTTTGCTGGTTAACCGCTTCAGCCCTGGAAGATCATACCCCCATCCTGACCAGAGCACTTTTTGCGATTCGGCACTGCGTCGTTTAACTGACAATTGCGCGGTCGTGCGGCGTTGCACCCAAACAAAATTCCCACAAATAGAGCTTTCTTTTGGTGGCATTTGATCACCAGTGCAGCTGCTGACTTTTAACCACTTCAGCCCCAGAAGAATTTACCCCCTTCCTGACCAGAGCACTTTTTGTGATTCGGCATTGCGTCGCTTTAACTGACAATTGCGCAGTCGTGCGGCATGGCTCCCAAACAAACTTGACGTCCTTTTTTCCCCACAAATAGAGCTTTCTTTTGGTGGTATTTGATTGCCTCTGCGGTTTTTATTTTTTGCGCTATAAACAAAAAAGTGACAATTTTGAAAAAAAAAGCAATATTTTTTACTTTTTGCTATATTAAATATCCCCCAAAAATATATAAAAAAACAACTTTTTTTCCTCAGTTTAGGCCGATATGTATTCTTCTACATATTTTTGGTAAAAAAAATCTCAATAAGCGTACATTGATTGGTTTGCGCACTAGTTTTTTTACTAGTAATGGCAGCGATCTGCGATTTTTATGGGGACTGCGACATTATGGCGGACACGTTGGACAATTTTGACACATTTTTGGGACCATTGGCCTTTTTACAGTGATCAGTGCTATAAAAATGCATTGATTACTGTAAAAATGTCACTGGCAGGGAAGGGGTTAACACTAGGGGGCGATCAAGGGGTTAATTGTGTTCCCTAGTGTTCTAACTGAAGGGGGGAGGGGACTATGTAGGGGAGATAACAGATCGCTGTTCATACTCTGTATGAACATACGATCTGTCACTTCTCCCCTCAGAGAACCAGAAACTGTTTACACACACAGATCCCGGTTCTTCATGTGCCCCGAGCGATCGCTTGAGCCTGGCAGTGATTGCAACCGCCAGGCACTCGCAGCGGCTCCGTGGGCGAGCAGGGGGCGTGCGCGCGCACCCCTAGTGGCCACAGGGTGAAGCGACGTTACATGACGTAGTTTTGCCCAGCCGTGCCATTCTGCGGCGGCTGGCCGGCAAGTGGTTAAAGCGGAGTTCCAGCCTGGGTAAAAACAAAAATTAAACGTCAGCAGCTGCAAATATTGTAGCTGCTGATTTTTAATACAAGGACACTTACCTGTCCAGGGAGCCCGCAATGTCGGCACCCGAAGCCGACTAGTCCATGGGCTCCGGGTGCAGGCGCCGGCATCCTTACTAAGGGAAACAGGAAGTGAAGCCTTTGCGGCTTCACAGCCTGTTTTTTACTTTCCATGGGCGAGTCGCAGTCGTCTTCTAGGGCACACACAGGTCCCAGAAGGCAATAAATAAATTATCCAAAAACGGGGGGGGGGGGGGGGGGTGCTTTTGTTTCAAACAGAGTTACATTTCTGCCTGGAACTCTGCTTTAGCAACAGCCCATTTTTAATATGACAAATTAAAATACTCTGAGGAACTCAAAACAACCCTAATGATTTTCCTTTACTTCCTGTCCCATAGCCAAAACTGGAAGTGAGAGGAAATCCCTCCAAAGTGAGGGAATCTTGGGGTGTCACCAGAACTAGTGCCCCCATTGGAAGATTTCCCCTCTATTAATGCTCTGGTGTCAACACAAAGTTTTGGATTTTCTTTTACTGTGACTCTCGGTGATCATGATAAACAGGACAAATAGAGAAGGTGAATCTCTCTAGCGGGAGCACACGCAGCGTAAAAACTGACAGGTGTTCTAATCCAGCTCCACTCTATCCAAAACTAAAAAAACAAACACACACAATAAAAAAATTGTCTTAATGCCCTGTACACACGAGCGGATTTTCCGTCAGAAAAAACTTGGATGGCTTTTCTGACGGAATTCCGCTCAAGCTCGGCTTGCATACACACGGTCACACAAAAACTTTCAACCGTCAAGAACGCGGTGACGCACAACACTACGACAAGCCATGAAAATGAAGTTCAATGCTTCCGAGCATGCGTCAAATTGTTTCCGAGCATGCGTAGGAATTTTGCGCGTCGGAATTGCTAAAGAAGATTGGAATTTCCAATCGGAACTTTTTCCGACCGAAAAATTGAGAACATGCTCACAATCTTTTGCTGGCTGGAATTCGGCCAGCAAAAGTCCAATGGAGCATACACACGGTCGCATTTTCCGACCAAAAGCTCTCATTGGTCTTTTGCTGGCCGAATTTCCCATTGTGTGTACGGGGCATTAGTTACATTTTAAGAACTACGTGTGCCCAATTCAAGCAAGCATTTGCGCCAGCGTCTGTAACATTACCAACATGTGCTGCAAATTCATGTAGTTCTTACTACGGCCACTGTAAGAGTTTGTTATGGCAGTGACATATTAAGAAACTGGCAGTAATTAAGACCAGCTATGTGCTGGCGTACAGAGGTATGGCAGTACCCATAGTGAGCAGTGCATGTGCTGGGAAGGTGTCGTGTATATGTTAGCTTGCCGCACAGTACAACATCCCAGACCCATTCAGCTATCTGCCAGGAGGTTCCCCAGCTGAAAGCTAAATGTAAACGGGGATACAGGTGACGTCATTAACCAAATAGGGGCAATGCTAATATTTTAAAATTGACTTGTCACTGGGGTGGGCGGAGCCTGATGGGGAACTATGAGACTAGCTTCCTATTAGATCGGCTTCACTTTTGAATGACAGTGGCGAATGGTGGCTATGGATTCGCGCACTGCCGTGCACTGTAGATCACAACGCCCCAGCCGTGCACTGTCAGCATGACAAGCACAGTGGCAGGAGAGGAAGGGAGTGCACTGGGGCAGGAGTGTCCAGTCTGGACTCTCTTCCCGTAATCTCCCTGGCGGTATGATTATGTCAGATTTTTGAATCTCAAAGCGGTACATTGTTTTGAATAGAAATTTGGCGTTTTATATTGTATATTGGAATTGGAATAACACACTTAAATCTGTCCAAACAAGAGTCTAATAGACATCCCGGATATGATAAAGTTTGAAACACAAAATCATAAATTATATTATAATAAATAACTATAAATAATTATAAAAAATAATATAATAATAATAAAATTAATTTCCCCACAAATCACTATCGCTCAATTCTGCAAGTGTTCTAATTTATTATCGCTGTTTTCTAGCTGGTTTAAAACCACTTTTGACGTAAAGGGACACTTTTTGGTTGCTATGGACAATCTCCAGTTTCCAGGCAGAAAGAACAGTATATATAATATAAAACTGCATGCAGGGCACTGGACAAAGCACTGGGGACAAAAGGGAGGTGAAATGATTTGATACAGTAATGTAATCTGTAAGATTACAGTGTACTGTATGTGTTAATGTTTTCTGTACTTTTTGAATTTGCCGCTGGGCTCCGCCCCATGCATCACAACGCTAGTAAGGGAACGGAACCCGGAACACAGATCATGATCTGGTGGAGGACACACTGGGGGGGGGACATCGCAGGATCCTGTTGACAAGGTAAGTATGCTGTACCAGGATTTTGCAATGCAATCCCTAGTGTGGCTCGGGGTTACCGCTAATGGTACTGAAATTTAACCCCGAGCCACACTCGGGAATACCGCCTGGGAGGTTAATACAGACAGGCACAGATTCATGTACCTATTTGTGACAGGTACATGAATCGGGCGCAAGCACCCTTTTGGTGCTGCACTCCAATGGAATTCTGAATGGTGTCTATGATACCCTTTATAAATCCCCCCCAACTGTTTTCTCCATCTTCTTTTGCATCTCACTGCTACTGATCTTCTGCAATCTTTTTCAATCACTTCTTGTCTTCCTCCATGTTTTTCAGCATTGCTTATATCATTATTCTGGGCCAGCTTCCTTTTGACTATTACTGCCCAATGTGTGCTGGCTTGCATTCTGAACCAAAAGATCACAAAGAGATAGGCACCTTCTCCTGCCTGCATGCCTAAGCTAAGGGCAGATGGATTCCAGGGAGTAACTGCTACATGAATAACCTGCCCTTACTCAGGATGGCCACAGCTAGAAATGCTATGGGGGTGTTTTTTAAAATGATTTCTCAACAAAATGAAACATGGAGACATAGATGGGCAAGTTTGCTTTGAATATTAAACATTAATTTAATAGTGTTTTTGGTTTGTGGTGCCCATTTACAATTTAGTTCTGCTTTAAAAAATGTTTTTGTTTATTAATACACATATATAAAAAAGAGGAAGGTCGGGTAACAATAAGCCTGCTCCTCCAACAGATACAGTGACAAATATCATTTTATATCATAAATTCCCTAAACAATAGTAACTACCCTTTCCCAGCCATTACTACAGTATACACAAAATTACTGAAGATACATGCAGTGCTCTGCAAGTCGGTGGTGGTAGATTTATTTAGAGTAGCTGTGAAAGGGTAGTTTACACCATTTAGGGGATCTGTGATATAAAATTATATTTGTTGCTGTATCTGGCGGAGGAGCCTGTATATTTTATACCTTACCTTCCTATTTTTTAATACATGGACAATATTAATAAACAAGTCAATTACTGTGATATTATTTGTACAATAATGTTGCCACCATAAAAGTCCCTAGTATGAAATTTTTGGTTTATTGGTCAGTATTTGCTATGTGGTGTCCAGGGCTGGACTTGGACAAAAATTTGGCCCTGGATTTCATCCAGACCGGCCCATTTTCATTTTGCAAACACACACAAAAACAGTATATAAACTATACTTAATTGCGCAAAAAACATTACACTGTAAGTATATATTTTACAATTTTGTTGTTTTTTTGTTTTGTTTTTTATAATTTTTTAGAATATTTTTTTCACAGTTATATCAAAGCCACAAAATCTCTGCGCTTAGGACAGATGACAAAGGAGAGAAAAAAAAAGGGAGAAAGAAGAAGAAGGAAGAGGACGGAGGGAAGATGCAGGGGGTGTATACCTCAATAAAGAGAGAGGAAGGATGAGGGAAAAAGAGAGGAGATAGCCAAAAAAGAGAGAAGCTAAGGTGTGCTGCCTCCCCTAGTTAAGCCCTCAAAGAGGGCTAACATGTATGAAAGAATGTAAATGGGGGTATGGCGCTCCCTTGTGGGGGGTATAAGTGATACAGTATATGTGATACAGTAAGTGCTGATATAGATATTAAATTGATTACTATATAGTATGTGCCATACGCAAAGGGTGAAGAGTGCAATAACTCATAAATGGATTAAAACCCTAAAACATTATTTGAAATTGTGAAACCAAAAAATGTGATGAAAAACCCCTAATATTGCATTCACATGTATTAACAAATGTAAGATAGTGGCAAATAGTGACCACTAGGTGCTACTGCTATATAAACTATGCAGCTTATGTGATGAGTTCAACGTGTTACAAAAGTAAGTGACAGATGCAATCCAATCCAAAAAATTAAACGAAAAAAATTAAACGAAAAAAATATATATAATATAATAAAGGAAAAACAAATTGCAAGAAGTCTGTTCAAAGGTGGTACGTCCCAAATTGTAAATATCAGGACAAAGTTCCAAGAGCTTTAGTGACTGTAGTGCCCACAGAGGTGAATATCCGTGACTTCTGTGCTCCCCTTTTGGCTCCCCACTCACCGGCTCCCAGTACCCCTGCAGGGGTGACAGACACTTTAAGATCCCAATGCCGTCCTCTTGGTAGGTATCCCGTGGTTGCTGAGATATGGTATCCTCTCTCCCAGGAATTCCAGGTTACTGCTCCATACCACGTCCAAGAAGGGGATCGCCAGAGAAATCCTCATAAGAAAAGATGCCACCTCATAGTGTAGTATGATTAAAAACTTTATTAAAATAGTACTCCCCAAAAGGGAAAGGATAAAATCCACAAAACACTACACTATGGGTGAAGCCGAAAACCAGGAAGTGCTTTCCCACAGCGTGCAGTCCAGCTGCGTTCCAAGCTCTCTCGCTCCTTAACCGGAAATGACGTAAGTGCGTAGCTCCGCCTTGCACGTTTCGTCATCGACGCGCCTTTGACAACGTCGATGACGAAGCGCGTAAGGCGGAGCTACGCACTTACGTCATTTCCGGGTACGGAGCGAGAGAGCTTGGAACGCAGCTGGACCGCACGCTGCGGGAAAGCACTTTCTGGTTTTCGGCTTCACCCATAGTGTAGTGTTTTGTGGATTTTATCCTTTCCCTTTTGGGGAGTACTATTTTAATAAAGTTTTTAATCATACTACACTATGAGGTGGCATCTTTTCTTATGAGGATTTCTCTGGCGATCCCCTTCTTGGACGTGGTATGGAGCAGTAACCTGGAATTCCTGGGAGAGAGGATACCATATCTCAGCAACCACGGGATACCTACCAAGAGGACGGCATTGGGATCTTAAAGTGTCTGTCACCCCTGCAGGGGTACTGGGAGCCGGTGAGTGGGGAGCCAAAAGGGGAGCACAGAAGTCACGGATATTCACCTCTGTGGGCACTACAGTCACTAAAGCTCTTGGAACTTTGTCCTGATATTTACAATTTGGGATGTACCACCTTTGAACAGACTTCTTGCAATTTGTTTTTCCTTTATTATATTATATATATTTTTTTCGTTTAATTTTTTTCGTTTAATTTTTTGGATTGGATTGCATCTGTCACTTACTTTTGTAACACGTTGAACTCATCACATAAGCTGCATAGTTTATATAGCAGTAGCACCTAGTGGTCACTATTTGCCACTATCTTACATTTGTTAATACATGTGAATGCAATATTAGGGGTTTTTCATCACATTTTTTGGTTTCACAATTTCAAATAATGTTTTAGGGTTTTAATCCATTTATGAGTTATTGCACTCTTCACCCTTTGCGTATGGCACATACTATATAGTAATCAATTTAATATCTATATCAGCACTTACTGTATCACATATACTGTATCACTTATACCCCCCACAAGGGAGCGCCATACCCCCATTTACATTCTTTCATTTTTTTCACAGTGCTTCTGGGGAAGGGGGTGGAGGGTATGTGGCAGTGGACGGTGTCAGTAGAACAGTGGACGGTGTCAGTAGAACAGTGGACGGTGTCAGTAAGGCAGAGGATGGTGTCAGTTTTTAATTTTACATATACATTTTTTTCACAATGCTTTTTGGGGGGAGGGGGTTGGGGCAGTGGGCAGTGTTGGTAGGGGTGGTAACAAAAGTTTTTTTTTATTTTATTTTTTTACAATTTAATTTTTTAGAATTGTTTTACAATTTAATTTTTTAATATCTATTGTATTTTTTTTATCAGCCTTGTTGGAGGGATTTGGTGAGATATCAGGGGTCTAAACAGACCCCTGACATCTCCCCTTTGAGACAGAGAAAGGGACTAAGGACAGTCCCTTTCTCAGCATTGAAGATGAATGGACATGAGACAGCGGCTTCTGTTCATTCATAAACTAAAGCAGAATAAACACAGTTTACTCTGCTTAGTTTTTACAGGACACAGGAGTGATCAGTAGCGACAGCTCACTGTGCCCAATTTAGAAAATGAAGGGGCCCGTAAATTACATATTTACTGGTCCCTTCCTCTGCTCTCCATCCTGACAACCTCACGGGAGACTTGGGATGTCTGAAAACCGGCCCACTGATCCAACGGCCCACCAGGAAACTCCCGGTAGTCCAGATGGCCAATACATGCCTGGTGGTGTCGGAATATTCTGGACCACTTGTGCTATTGAAAAATTTGAAGGAGCAAGATCTCTATACAGCCCAGGGCAGGGAAGAAGGAAAAGTCAACCTCATATATCACATAACCAATGATCCCAGAAAACTGCAAAATAATTTTCTCGGAAATGCCAAGATAAATCACATTGTGTGGGCACTTTACTCCAAACTTAAAGTTTTTACACTAGCTTACTTTTTTTTTTTTTTTTGCAAGCCCATTTTTACACAATTTGCTATCCTTAAACTAAAGATTTTTTGACAAGTATGGTATTTTTTCACAGTAGGTTCTCCTTTATTATTAATCCCCTGTCTTCAAGAAGTTTTCATTCTAAAGTCCCTTCTTAATAAGCATACATAGGCTAAAATAGACAGGAGCAAATTACCCTACCAACATTTTTTTGAAGTGTGGGAGGCAGCCAGAGTACCTGGAGAAACCCCACAGAGTGTCTTGGTTGGGATTCAAACAGATGACCCCAGTGCTGCAAGGCAGAAGTGTTAACCACTAAACCACTGTGCTGCCTTTCTCACTTTCTATCTTATGGATGGATTTATACAGGTGTATGACCGATTTGTTTAGCTTAAGTCTAGTTTTTTTTTTTTGCTTATGTGATTAGAAAAAGATTAGGCTAGGGTCAAAATAAATGCTCTGACAGATTTGCTGAAAAGGAATTCAGCAAAAAATAAACCATTGTTATTATTAGCAGTGTATGAAAAAAAAAAAATTCACAGTGTCTGCCATGGGTGACATTTCCCTTTTTGTGCTCATTTTCCTTACTATTTTCAATCCTTCAGCCACATTGTAGTTTTTTTTTACCTACTAAGATCTGAGATTTCTGGCCAACTCTATACCCAGCGTAGTTGCCAGTGCATGCCATGGAAGTATACAGTCTGTGGCAGTGCCACAGACTGTATTCTTGCTATTTAGTTACCAGAAGAGACAGTACAATGGATTTCAGAAGAATACATATTTCATATCTTTTTCATATTTTTTTTACTCAGATCTGCCCAGGAATGACAAACTGATAGGCAAGGAGGAGGAGGCACTGATAGGCAGCACTGATGGGCACTGATAGGCGGGGACTGATAAGGAGGCAATGATAGGTGGCACCGATGGGCACTGATAGGCGGCACTGATGGGGAGGCACTGATTGATTGCTGGCACTGATAGGCAGCACTGATGAGCACTGATTGGCACTGATGTGGAAGCACTGATAACCAGTGCCCTGATTATCTGTGTACATGTCCCCTGTGACACTGGCTAGTTATCGACTGTTCCCTCCTCACGCTGTGACAGCGCGTGAGGAAAGGAATGCCGATAACCAGCATGTCTGTTTACATGTGATCAGCTGTGATAGAACACAGCTGATCACATGGTAAAGGGCCTCTTTGATTGGCTCTTTATCCCAATCTGATCTGAAAAACAGAGATCACAGAGCTCAACAGATACGCTCCCCAAGGGGCGCACGGGGGGCGTGCTTTTGGAAAGACGTCCATGGACGCCTTCCTGGAATGAGAGACCCGTGCTGTAGCTGTATTTCATTGGTTAAAGATAATAATAGCCAAAATGGGATCAAACACTATATTTTATAGAGTAATTCACAGTTGAACTTGTGTGTAAAAACCCCCACTGCTGCTAATATAAGTGACGGCAAAAGTGTTAAAGTATATCTGAGGTTAAAACTTTTTTCCTGGTGCCAACATGGCAGCATACAACTACATGTATGTTGCCATGGATTGGCACCAGGAAAGGAAAATAATGGTAACTATTTGATAAAAAATATCTGGCCTTCCTTTCACCAAAATGGCAGCATATATGTGCTAGTATGCTGCCATGGAGTGGCACCAGGAAGGGAAAATCTATAGTGGTAACTATTTGGTTCAATTGGTTTTTTTTCATTTTGTATAGAATAGTGTAGCTCTGCAGCTCTCAGTGGCCCTCTTATGACTCATCCTCCCTCCCTTTCTGGCAAGCTCTCGTAAGAGAGAGAGAGAGAGAGTGAGAGAGCTGGGTATGATGTCGTAGGCCTAGGCTTTTTACTAGACAAGAAACAGGGAGTGGGCTGTATAAGGTATTTACTGGCAGACTATCCAAAGTTAAAACAACAAGGGCAGAAGATTTAATAGATGGGAAGATGAAAAAATGACTGAAGGTCCACTTTATATACTTTTCTGGGGACAACCCAAAATTTGGTTGTTATTTTATTTATTTATGTTTTTACTGTGGATGATAATAGTAAACAGGACAAATAGAGAGGGTGAATCTCCCTAACGGGGACACAGACAGCAATAAAAACCAGACAGGGGGTCTAATCTCTCCCTACTCCATCCAATACTGAAAAAAATTCTGTTTACCAGAAGTTGCTTATTTGCTGGAAGCCACACTTCTAAATTGCCTGCTACGCAAGCATTGCTACATAAACACAGAAATATGTAGTGATATCAGCTTTTGAACTTATCAGCACCCAGTTAGCAACACATTCGTCTACATTAAACTGAAGTAATGCATATTTTTACTAATTATGTGATAGCATTTTAGGAATCATTAATTTCAGTTTAACTTTGCAAACCCACATGAGTAATAAATTAAGATCAATTAGCTTTTTTTGGATTGGCTCTACATTGTGGAAAGTGAGATAATTTGTCTGCTTAATAGAAGTTAAGTAAAATGAATGGTATATACAGTGATAACTTATACAGTGGTTAAACAAGTTACATATATTATAGCTGGGATATTTTTTGAAGTTAAACTGGTATTAAACCCCAAAACAAAAATACAATATATTGCATTTTACCAATCACTGAATGTGATGGTTGCATCAACTTTTTTAGTTTTTTTTCCTTTATTTTCAACTGGTAATCCAGCCAGTAACACACTTCTTGCCTTAGGGTGTCTCAACTCCACTGGAAGAGCAACAGAGACACCTTTGGACAGCAGAATTGTTAAGCCTCGTACACACGATCGATTTTCCGATGGGAATTGTGTGATGACAGGCTGTTGGCGGAAAATCCGACCGTTTGTACGCTCCATCAGACAATTTTTGGTCAACTTTCAAATGTTGGATGGCAGGTATATAAATTTTCCACAGACAAATGTCTGTTGTCAGATTTTCCGATCGTGTGTACACAAGTCCGTCGGTCAAAAGTCCAAAGTACAAACATGCTCAGAAGCAAGGACGAGCCAGAAGCGGTCGGTCTTGTAAACTAGCATTCGTAATGGAGAATTAACATTCGTGACGCGGCAAATTATGAAATCTCGAAATGCAGCGCACAATTCTCTTCTTCTATAATGGGATAATATTAAAGCTGCTTTGCTGATGATACTGATGGAGTTCTGCCAAATGTATTTTCAAAGGCTTTTTTTTCTAGTGATATCAAGAATAATATTATTAGGCTTGTTTTTTTTTTTTTTTGGGGGGGCAAGATACCACAACACCATTATCCCGTAGTTTTTAAGATCAAAGATACAACTATGTTTGTGTCCCTTGTTCATTTTACATTGTATTTTTTTAAATGTAACTGCCTACTCCCAAACATGGGAACATAGACAATATACCAAATCAAATAATTTTTCCATTATTCCATTAACCAAAAAATTAAATAAAAGCCTCATGCATGTGTCCTGCTTCTTAATATAGGGGGTCAACAATGCCAAGAGTTGGTGAAAGCAGGGGTCCGTCATCTGGGGATATATCTGAAAATCACCTGGATTATTCTCTTGGAGCTCCCGCAGCAAAGGCATATGACATAATTGGTCACGATTAATAAAGCAACCAATTTTCAGTCCAAGAACTCCTCCTGTTCCTGGACTGGACTTGGGTCAAAGCAGTAACTCCGAGGCCAATAATAAATAACACGTTATCTCCTCTGATTCCGCAACATGGCTGGTTGATGAACGGCCATTCAGAGATGAACTGAAAAGCGCAAAATGAAAAGCGCGAATCAACACTCACCAAACGTCTACTAGCACAAAATTAGCAGAAGGAGCCCAAAGGATGGCGCATGACAATTGAACTTCCTCTTTGTAGTCTCGTAGTACATCTAGTACGTCACTATGTTCGTGTTTATTGGCCGACAATTCCTTGCCGTTTGTATGCAAGACAAGTTCCTGGCCAATGCCCTTCGGACCTCTGACGTTTCGTCTGGGGAAAATCTGGTCGTGTGTATGAGGCTTTAGATGTACTAGCAGACTTAAGCTGGCCATATATTATACAATTTTCTTATTCAATTTCCTTTAGATTTACCTTCAACTATGTAATCCAAGGGCCTCCCTAATTGCATACAAATTGAAAGTGTTTAGGTCTGACCTCATATTATATGGTTTTGGTAAATCTAAAGGAAAATTGTACAAGAAAGTTATATAATGTATGGCCAGCATTAGATGGACAAATTAAAGCTGAACACCAGGTAATCCTTTTTAAACAGTTACAGCAACAGCTTTTTTTCCTTTTGGGATAAAGGTTTTAACTAAATCGCCCCATTGTAAGTCAGTGGTAAATTGTTTCCCTCAACACTCTAACTGCCATTTTTGATGGACAGCTTGGTCTGGTAAATGATATTGAACAATAACAGACTTGCTGCAATAAATTGACATTTTTAGTTTTGAGTTTAATACCACTTCAAAACTATGTTTTGAATTATTTAATTTATGTGTAAAAGCATATGGTGAACTACCATATTTATTGGCGTATAACACGCGCCCCAATTTAAGAGGGAAGTTTCAGGAAAAAAACTTTTTTGTGTGCCCATCTGCAGCCTGTTGTGTGCCCATCTGCAGCCTGTTGTCTGCCCATCTGCAGCCCGTTGTGTGCCCACCTGCAGCCTGTTGTGTGCCCATCTGCAGCCTGTTGTGTGCCCATCTGCCCCCTCAATGCAGCTCACCATATCTCAGATGAAATCACTGAGCCGTCATCTGTTTCCTCGCTCTCAGTCGACAGTCACATACACAGTCCCGTCTCCGCCATCGGCATTGGACCAGCTCCTGTGATAGACAGAAGACAGTCCAATGCCAGTGGCGGAGGCGGGACTGTGTGTCGGAGAGCCGAGTGGAGAGGAGTTGACGGTTTAGTAATTTCCGGCGGTACTCGTCCCCATCCTCCCCCTCAGAGGTACGTTGTCGGTCTATAACACGTACCCGCAATTCTCCCCCTATTTTCAGGGGTGAAAAGTGCGTGTTATACGCCAATAAAAACGGTCAAATAAAAACGGTCTGGCCATGAAAGAAGCTGAATATTCAACTTAGCATTTGCTTCTCTTCCAGCCTCTCATTGTGCTATTAAAGGAGAAGTACAGCTAAAGCTCATTTGGCTGTACTTCTCCGGTGGATCACAGAAGTGCAGTTCATTCTGCACTCCTGTGACCTGTTGTCAGCCGACAGCAGCATTCATGAAGCCCGATGTCGGCTGATGTCACAGAGCCGGTCCTGGCTGGGAAAAAATTGTGAATATATGGTCAGGACCCATCCAGGAACCTGGACCGGCACTTGGCTCAACCCCTCAATGAGCCACTGAGAGCCTGAGCCAGCCACTCCCGCCCCCTCCACAACCTAGCACTCCAGTGAGTGTGGGGAGGGGGCAGAGCAGACAGCGGTGACTGACAGTCACCAGCTCTCTGCTCGGAGCGGCGGGGAGTACTGAGCGATTAGCGGTGTTTGATTGTCCAGTTCTCAGTCATAGAGACGGTGGCGGACAGATGCAGCATTGGATCGATGCTGCATCCACCTAGGTAAGTATGATTTTACAAAAAACAAACCCATACATCTCTTTTAAAACATGTCTAAACACAAAAATGTAATATATTGCAGTTTACTTGTTCTCAGATGTGATGGCTGCATTCGTTTTCTTTTTTTAGGACCTTTCCCTTAATTTTCACCTGGTAATTCTGCCAATCTCATGCTTCCTGTTCATGGGTTGGCTATGATCACTCACTGTACTATATCTATGGAGGAAGCCATGGTTGTGCTCGTCTTTTATTCAGGGTTACAAAAAGATCAATGTATACCTTAGCATAAGGGATTGTATGAAAGAAACTTTTTATCTGTACAGCCCTTATTTATGTTATACAGAAAGCTCTGTTTCATGTATCTCAGGCTTTGCAGTACCAAACAGAAAACATGCAGTCCTCTTTAAACTTCCTTTATTGCTTTTGCTATAGTGCCTTATGTGGTAAAGGAGACCGCTATCTAGGATTCATGAACCGTATACAACTCTCAGATTGGGTTTTTTTTGTGAGTCTTTCATAAAGTCTCCAATACCTGTTCTTCTGTGATCGCCTGCTCTATCTAAGACACACAAAAAGATAAAAAAAAAAAAAGAGTGCTTTTTCATATGTACTGTCAGCAGCTATCCGTGTCACCATTTCATAGAAGACAACATTGACTTTCATAGAAGAGCAGGTAAGGTCAGAAAACTTCATCTGTTACTATGTAGGAATGCTGGAACAAGAGTGAAAATCAGGGCAGGTCACCGGTCAGTTAGAACCCCTACATATCAAGCTTTGCAAAAGAGGACTTTTTGCAACACGGCACTGCGTTACTTTACCTGACAATTGTGCGGCCATGTTGTACCCAAATAAAATGTATGTCCTTTTTTCCCCACAAATAGAGCTTTCTTTTGGTGGTATTTGATCACTTTTGGTGTTTTTATTTTTTGCACTGAAAAGAAAGAACGACCTTACCAGCCCCTTCATTTAAATGGCCTAAAATCGTATTGGATCACACCAAAAGTAGTGCATGCACTATTTTTAAAAACGCACTTCCACTGGATCACATGGTACTGCAGTACCATGTGATCTGGTGCAGGCAGACACACACACACTGCATTAGCGATCTGTGTGTGGGGTATCGTTGGGAATCTATTGACCCCCATAGTAGATAGCACAACCAGTGCGTTTGGAATGTAGTGTGGGAAACGTGCACAAAATATGTCATAATGTGAACAAGCCCTTAAAGCATAACTGTATGCTTTCAAAGTGGTTGTAAACCCTTTACAACCACTTTATACTACTAATATTTAGGCTTACCTGTAGCTGCACTGGAAATCTCCTAAACCTGCACGGTGTAGGAGATATCCCTGTATTTGCATGTGCCGACTTCATCGGCACATGTGCACTTAAGCCAACTGAAGCAACGACGCGTACGTGTACTGTGCTGTTCCCGGTGGCATGCGCGGGAGTGACGTCATTGCGGCTCCAGCCAATCACATCGCCGGAGCCGCGATACCTGGAAGTAAGTCCCCAGGGAGAGGTCGGCTGCCGGATCGGTGAAGAAGGACCGCTGCGGGGGCTTCGTTCTCAGGTAAGTCATTCATAATGAGCTAGTATGCTATGCATACTAGCTCATTATGCCTTTATCTTGCAGTTTTTTTTTGTTTGTTTTTTGGATAGCCTAAAACAGGTTTACAACCACTTTAAAGCTCTTGAAATACAATTTATAAATTGATATCTGTATTCTTGATTACAAAGTTACGTGATTAAAAAAAACTGTGCTCGTGCAGGGCAAATCAAGAGGTTCACTGTGAAGCAGACCTCCACAGATACATACATTTGCCTTTCCTTCACTCCCCTGCCTTTACATTCAGATACCAAGGGCGGTAGCAAAGCCCACATTTCCAGCAGCATTTATTTACCCCCACCGTTACATTCAGCCACCAGTATTGGAGGCTTATGCCCCGTAAACACGAGCGGAAATTCCGCCAGCAAAAGTCCGATGTGAGCTTTTGGTCAGAAATTCCGATCGTGTGTATGCTGCATCGGACTTTTGCTGGCGGAATTTTCGCCAGCAAAAGATTGAGAGCAGGTTCTCTATTTTTCTGTCGGAAAAAGTTGCTATCAGAAATTCCGTTTGTCTGTATGCAATTCTGACGAGCAAAAAAACACGCATGTTCGGAAATAATTCGACGCATGCTCGGAAGCATTGAACTTTATTTTATCGGCTCACCTTAGTGTTGTACGTCACCGCGTTCTTGACGGTCGAAAGTTCAGAGAACTTTTGTGTGTATGCAAGGCAAACTTGAGTGGAATTCCGTCGGAAAAACCATCCAAGATTTTTCCGACGGAAATTCCGCTTGTGTGTACGGGGCATAAACCTCTCCTTACCAGCAAAATATTCATACCTTTCCTTATGGTAAAGACCTACAATAAAGTGTGCTTGTTGGTGTGTCCTGAATGGGCAAAGCACACATTCACATTAAGGCCTCCTTCAAACAGCTGTCTAGCCGCATATACTGGATTCCAGCAGCAAGAATCACCAGTATCTTATGGCTGGAATGACAGGGTTATGTGAATACTTGTGTGCACTCAGCCTGCCAGAAATATTGACAGGCTGAAAGCAGCTGTCGCTGTTCACATGCAGATACACACCAAGTAGTTACCTGTTGTAAGGGATCGGTGTCCAAGCCTGGAAGAATCTGACTGCATCCAGGCTCGGACACCTGTCCCAAACCACAGGTAACCGATTGGTGTGTGGCTAGATGCGAACAGTGACGGCTGCTGTCAGCCTGTCAATACATGGCACAGGCTGAGTGGCTGCTGGTATTCGTATGCACCTGTCACTCCAGTCACAAGAATCTGCTAATTCTTGCCAATGGAATCTGGTGTATGCAGCCAAATGGCCGTGTGAAGGAGGCCGAAACTGATCTTATCACAAAAAATTATTATATCGGTTACCTGTAAAATTACAGCTATGGCCAAAAGTTTTGAGAATGACGCAAATAATAATTTTTACAAAGCCTGCGGCTTCAGTGTTTTTAAGTCATTTTGCCAGATGTTACTATGGTATACTGAAGTACAATTACAAGCATTTCATAAGTCTCAAAGTTTTTTTTTGTTCACCCGCCTCTCGAGGATTGATCACAAGCTCTCAATGGGATTAAGGTCTGGGGAGTTTCCTGGCCATGGACCCAAAATGTCAATGTTTTATTCCCAAAGCGACTTAGTTATCACTTTTGCCTTATGGCAAGGTGCTCCATCATGCTAGAAAAGGCATTGTTCATCACCAAACTGTTCTTGGGTGGTTGGGAGAAATTCCTCTCAAAGGATGTTTTTGTACCATTCTTTATGCTTGATTTTTTTCATGGCAAAATTGTGAGTGGGCCCACTCCCTTGGCTGAGAAGAAACCCCACACATGAATGGTTTCAGGATGATTTAATATTGGTATGACACAGGACTGATGGTAGCACTGATCTTTTCTTCTCCAGACAAGGTTTCTTTCCAGATACCCCAAACAATCGGAAAGGGGATTCATCATAGAAAATTACTTTACTCCAGTCCTCAGCAGTCCAATCCCTGTACCTTTCACAGAATATCAGTCTGTCCCTGATGTTTTTCCTAGAGAGAAGTGGCTTCTTTCTTTGGTGCCCTGAAGCCTACTTCGTGAACCTCTCTCCTTGAAGTTCTTGATGATCTAATAAATGGTTGATTCCAGGGGCGTAACTAGAAATAGCAGGGCCCCATAGCAAAATGTTGTATGGGGCCCCCCTGCAAACAGGCCCCCCCCCCCCCACAGCTGCCCTAGTGTCAATGCAGCGTGACCTGTGCCACATACAGCGTGACCTGTGCCCAATGCAGCGTGACCTGTGCCCAATGCAGCGTGACCTGTGCCTAATACAGCGTGACCTGTGCCCCATACAGCATGACCTGTGCCCAATACAGCCTGGTCTGCCTGTGCCCCATACAGCCCCACCTATGCAGAGGAAGAGGCAAGCCACCCGGATCAGCAGAGAGCGGGATTGCCCGCTGTAATAGCTTTCATTTGAATTTCCCTTCTTCCCGGGGCTCATCGTCACATAGCCCCGCCTCTTGGCCCGACGCCTTTGATGACGTCACATGTCCCGCATTGGATCGGCGTTCTGTCTATCAAAGGCACCGGGCCAAAAGGTGGAGCTATGTGATGTGAGCCCCGGGAACACTGGAAGTTCTAATGAAAGCTCTTACATCGGGCAATTCAGCTCTCTGCTGATACGGACAGCTCGCCTCTTCCTCTCCTCTCTCTTCCCCTGGCTGGGAGACTGTGCCGGCGGTGCTCTTATCCTCACCGTGCCCCACTCGATAGCGGGCCCCATAGCGCCCGCATGGGTCGCTATGGTGGTAGTTACGCCCCTGGTTGATTCAGGTGCAATCTTAGTAGCAGCAACATCCTTGCCTGTGAATCCCTTTTTGTGCAAAGCAATGATGACTGCACATGTTTCCTTGTTTTGTGGCAGGGCTGAAATGCAGTGGAAATGTTTTTTTTTTGGGGAATTAAATTCATTTTCATGGCAAAGAGAGACTTTGCAATTAACTGCAATTCATCTGATCACTCTTTATAACATTCTGGAGTATATGCAAATTGCCTTCATAAAAGCTGAGGCAGCAGACTTTTTGAAAATTTATATTTGTGTCATTCTCAAAACATTTGCCCAGGGCTGTAGATTAGATCAGTAGATATTAAAGGCCAAAAGATACATATAGTACCTTTCCAGTTTCTCATGCCACCGAACAACATTCTGGTCATTAAACTGGAACCTCAAAATCTGCTGGGAAACTGGTACTTCCAAGGGTGAGTGACATGAGATCAGAGGAAGGAACCAGTAGGAGTTGTGGGGGACCCAGGAGCAGTGTTCATTTCGTTGACAAAAATAGTTTCATCATAACTTTCACCAGCTGCATGTTTTCAGTGACGAAAATTGAATGAAAATAAAATTTGACATGCCTGTCCTGTGCTACACGGGACTCTCTATGGTTGACCACTTTGATGTAGTTCCTCATACTTACTTATGGACTTGCCATGGGTTCACGGCTGAACCCCTCATCCTTCATTTATGTTATTGTAACCATTGTTTGTACACTGACTATGATGACAGTTTTATTCTGTACCTGACTTTGTTACCTTATGATGTCTTATTGTTAATTGAAGTCTTAATAAAAAGATTGAAACAGAAAATAATTTTTGAATTAAGTCAATTGATAAAAACTATGCTGAAAATCAATTCCAATTTTTGTCAATGAACAAAAACGGGAAAGAAAATATGAGGGAGGGACGTTTACCCACCTGAACTCCTGCTTTACTCTGAGCTCCACCGGTCTGTTAAAGCCCCAGCCCTCTTACAAGCTGTGTTGGCTGAGAGATGCAGGCTCCTTCTGTCTGCCTGATGCCTGGGAGTTCTGGCAAACCATGTGGTGAGTGTTTCCCCTCCCAGAAAGGTAGCGGTATTTAGCACTGTATAAAATAACAACCTCCCCAGACCAGTTCTCTGCCCTGTGCACTCCCTCACTCCCATTTATTTCCCCAGCTCCACTACATGTTATTAGAGTTTTACTCCAGGAGTATATAATGAGTTTGGAAATTCTAGAGAAATGCTTTAATAATGAATTACAATTTAACCCTTTGACGCCGAAGCCTATTTCTGACATTTGTTGCTTACAAGTTAAACTCTGTATTTTTTGCTAGAAAATTACTTAGAACCCCCAAACATAATATATATTTTTTTAGCAGAGACCCTAAATAATTCAATAATAATAATTCAATGGCGATTGTTGTAATATTTTATGTCACATGGTATTTGCACAATGGTCTTTCAAATGCAATTTTTTTGGGGAAAAAAGACTTTCATGAATTACAAAAAATAAACAGTAAAATTAGCCCAATTTTTTTGTATAATGTGAAAGATGATGTTACGCCAAATAAATAGCTACCTAACATGTCATGCTTTGAAATTATGCATACTCGTGGAATGGGGACAAACTACGATACCTAAAAATCTCTATGGGCGATGTTTAAAGAAAATGTAACGGTCACCAGGTTAGAGTTACAGAGGACGTCTTTTGCTAGAATTATTGCTCTCACTCTGACGATCGCGGAGATACCGCACATGTGTGATTTGAACACCGTTTACATTTGTGGGTGCGACTTACGTATGAGTTTTCTTTGGAAGCACGCGGGGACGGGGGCGCTTTAAACATTTTTATTTTTTCTCTTATTTTATTTTATTTTTTTTACATTGTTCCTTTTAAAAAAATAAAAATTATGATCCTTTTTATTGCTGTCACAAGGAATGTAAACATCCCTTGTGACAGTAATAGGTGGTGACAGGTACTCTTTATGGAGGGATCAGGGGTCTAAAAGACCCCAAATCCCTCCTTTGCACTTAAAAGTATTCAGATCACCAAAATCAGTGATTCTGAATACTGTCATATTTTAAAAATCGGCGCCATTGAGAGCCGAGTAGACCGGAAGTGACGTTGTGACGTCGCTTCAGGTTTTTATATCGGAGACCCGATCAGAGCCGAATACAGCTTTGTTCGGGTCTCAGCCTAGGCGGCAGATGCGCACGCTGGTGGCTCAGGTCTCCCGGTGGGATAGGAGGCCCGGGAAGAGCGGCGGAAGGTGGCGGGAGGGGGGGAGTCCCCTCCCACTCCCTAGGATAACAGTCAAGCGGCTTTTAGCTTCATTGGTTGTTATCACTAAAAAGCCAAATGCTGGCTCTATAAAAGGGTAACAGGATGATGCCTGCAGCTGCAGGCATCACTCCGGTTTAACCATGAGCGCAAATTTGCGTATGGTCAATGCAAAGGGGTTAACTAAACACATTAGATTTTAGTCGACTAAAACGTACTGGAGATTTTAGTCTTCTAAAATACGACTAAAAATTAAACAATTCAGATGACTAAAATATGACTAAAACTAAAATAGCATTTTAGTCAAAAGACTATGATTAAAACTAAATTGAAATTTGATGTCAAAATGAACACTGCCCAGGAGACTTGTGGGGACCAGGCCCAGTGGTCAGAGCAGTGTTTGATTGCCCAGGCACTGGGAAAGTGGAGCATTTACTGCCTTCTTTTACAGGTAACAGAAATGATCTTTTTTTTTTTTTTTTCAGCACAGTCGCTTTAACTGTTTGCCGACCGCTGCACACAGATGTACGTCAGCAAAATGGCAGGCAGGCAAATGGGGGTACCTGTATATCCCTTTGAATTTGCCGCCTATCAGGCACGTGCCTGCCACACACCGCGGGAGCGTGCCCGCGGGTCCCGGGAACTCTATGTTCACCAGCGGCCCGCAATTGCGGTGAGGAGAGGCATAACGGGGAGATGCCTTTGTAAAAAAGGCATTTCCGTGCTCTGCCTAGCAACATGGCAGAGATCTACTGCTCCCTGTCATCGGGAGCAGTGATCTCTGTCATGTTGTAGTGAGCCCATCCACTCTACAGTTAGAACACCTCCCTAGGACACACTTAACCCCTTGATCGCCCCCTAGTGTTTAACCCCTTCCCTGCCAGTGTCATTTATAGAGTAATCAGTGGCTATTTGTAGCTCTGATCGCTGTATAAATGACAATGGTCCCAAAATAGTGTAAAAAGTGTCCGGTGTGTCCACCATAATGTCGCAGTCCCGATAAAAATCGCAGATCGCCGCCATTACTAGTAAAAAAAAAAAATGCCATAAATCTATCCCCTATTTCGTAGACACTATAACTTTTGTTCAAACCAATCAATATACACTTATTGCGATTTTTTTTACCAAAAATATGTAGAAGAATACATATCGGCCTGAACTGAGAAAGAAATGTGTTTTTTCTTTTCTTTCTTTTCTTTTTTTTTCCACGTCAGCAAACTTTTAGAGAGATTTTAAGTCAGCTGCGTCATTTACGCTGCGCCCCCTCTCTTTTTCGCATCATTGTGGCTTAAGGGAAATTGTAATCTCTTTAATACAAAAACTTTTAACCAATTTTTCCCTTTCCTTTTTATCCATTAAAAGTACCAATATTTACTTATCTGCTTTAATTTTTATTTCCCCCCCTCCTCCCACCCCCCAAAAAAAAAAAAAATAAATAAATAATTGACTGGCTACACAGTAAACAGGAGAAAAGTTGGGTGAATATTGAAGCAACACTGAGTGGGGTGGACATAGAAAAATTAATATGGACCCCACCACAATATAGGGATTTGGGAAATAGAGTTAACTTTTTGACTAAGAACACTTTTAGAATCTGGGATAGGGTAGGCAAGAGTTGCCATTGGGAATTCAACTCACCACTATTATCACTATTAAACACGGATTATTTTTTACCTGGGAAGGAGGAACACCTATATTTTACGAGATGGGCAAAAAAAGATGTAATACAACTACAAGATGTGATGAAAGGAAATAGATTGTACACTTACACTGAAATCACACAGGCCTGGGGGAACAAACCACTAGATAAGTGGAGGTACGCACAGATACAGCACTTTACACGTTCACTGCCACAACCACTAAGAGGAAAAGACCAGTTAAGAGATATTGAAAAACTATTAAATACCCCCACGTGTGTGAAAGGAAGTATCTCAAAATTATATAGCGTTCTAAGGGGGGAAGCTAGTAAAGGACCCCCCACTTTCCTGGAAAAGTGGGAAAAGGAAATAGGAGGCTTAGAAGGGGAAGCACACAGAAGTAAGATTCTAAAGATGGTTCACTTAACGGCAAGAGACTCCCAGACACATGAAATGGCCTATAAAGCGATAGCAAGATGGCATAGGACACCTCGGAAGGTACACGAATATGATGCTGAGACCCCCCAACTTGCTGGAGAGGATGTGGAAAAATGGGCACTCTTGCCCATCTTTGGTGGGAGTGTCCTAAAATCCAGAAATATTGGGGAGAAGTCCTGGGTGAAATACAACAGATAACAGGGGAGCAGGTTAATAAAAATCCCTGGACGTGTCTGTTCCATGATATGGAAAGAGAGATCCCCCAATACATCAAGTCAGTAACCCCATTCCTCTTAAACGCAGCTAAAGCACTGATCCCTTGTCACTGGAAAGGGGTAGAAGCCCCAAGGATGAAGGAATGGATAATAAGGGTAGAATGGGCTAGAGGAATGGAAGAAGCAAAACACACGATGGAAGGCCGGCGAGATAAATACACTAAGAAGTGGGCAAGATGGCATGAGTATAGGAACACAGAAAAGTACTTGACAATTATGGAGGCTTGAGGACCATGGAGGGGAGAGGGAGGATGGGTTTTTTTTTCCCTTAGAAATGTGTTTTTTTATATATTTTTTGGGCATATTTAATATAGCAAAAAGTTAAAAATATTGCTTGTTTTATAAAATTGATGGCCTTTTTTTGTTTATAGCGCAAAAAATAAAAACCACAGAGGTGATAAAATACTACCAAAAGAAAGCTCTATTTGTGGGAAAAAAAAGGACGTCAATTTTATTTGGGTGCAACGTCGCACGGCCACACAATTGTCAGCCAAAGCGACGCAGTGCCGAATCACAAAAAATGCTCTGGTCTGGAAGGGGGTAAAATCTTCCAGGGCTGAAGTGGTTAACCTCCCTGATGGTATTTCCGAGTGTGACTCGGGGTTAAATTTCAGAACCATTAGCGGTAACCCCGAGCCACACTCGGGACTACATCTCAGGATCCTGGTGCAGGTTACATACCTTGTCCCCAGGATCCTGCGATGTCCCCCCGCGCTGTGTGCGGGCTCCATCCTCTGCCCGAAGCCTCTCTGTGCCAGGCTCCGTTCCCTGCGAGCGTCGCAACGCGCGGGGGCGGAGCCTGGCGGCAAATTCAAAAAGTGTAAAAATCATAACACATACAGTACTGTAATCTTACAGATTACATTACTGTAATCTTACAGATTACAGTACTGTATGAAATCATTTCACTTCTCTTCTGTCCCCAGTGCTTTGTCCAATGCCCTGCATGCAGTTTTATATTATATATACTGTTCTTTCTGCCTGGAAACTTGAGATTGTCCATAGCAACCAAAAAGTGTCCCTTTAGGTCAAAAGTGGCTTTAAACCAGCTAGAAAACAGCAATAGTAAATTAGAACACTTGCAGAATTGAGCGATAGTGAATCGTGGGGAATTTTATTTTATTATTATTATATTATTTTTTTTTTTAACTATTTATATTTATTTATTATAATATAATTTATAATTTTGTGTTTCAAACTTTATCATACCCGGGATATCTACTAGACTCTTGGTGGACAGATCTAAGTGTGTTATTGCTAAGAATTACAGACCGACAATATTAAACGCCAAATTTTATGCAAAATAATTGTACCGCTTTGAGACGCAAAAATCTGAAATAATCATACCGCCAGGGAGGTGAATGAAATTGTTAGTAATTTAAAAAAATATATCAATTTACAATATGCATTTCCAGAGGTTTAAAAGCTGGAATATCACTTTAAACCAAGGAGTTCTTCTTTTAATTCCGTCATCATTTTAATCCTTTAAAGAATTCATTCTGCATAATACCTGTCAAATTGAAATTTGAGATGCAAAAAAAAAAAAAGTGCACATCAGAGTATTTTGTGACTGTGGCAGTACAGATAATAACTAGGAACATACTGTTTATTTAGTAGTATACGCATTTATTTTATTCTGCGCACTGACACACGGTATTACTTACCGAGACAGGGCTTGTGACAGATTCCCAGTTTGTCTCCGATGCTGCAGGCAGAAAATCTTTCTGAAAGGAAAGGAAAAAGCTAGCATAAGAATTTAAACAAAAGCTGTGGCCCAGGATAAGATCTTTACTGTTAGATTTGAATAGCCTTTCAGGCATCCAGGCTAGGCTGCTATAATAGACCATGAAAATGCAGGATTACTTCATTCTGCAGGGCTGCAAATCGCAAAGATGGAAATTCTACTGGGAGCTGCAAGATAAATTAACATTATCTTATACATTTTGATTTGGTACATTTTTTCCAACTTGCTTATTATTTTAAAGCTGATTTCAGATCACATATTAAAAGCCAAATGTTAAGCCAGGTATGTAAACTAATCTAATAATTAAATTCAGTTTTAAATACAGCTAGTTTAAAAACAGTTCTTTTGTCTTTATTTTAGCTTCTTGGGTGAGGAAGGTTCAGCTATTGGATAAATCAGGTCTCTATAAGACCACTATATTTGTCCACAGCTGATATTTTCTTGACTTTTTAGCCATTATAGTAAACCTTCATTTTTTATTTTTTTTTATAAATAACAAACATGTCATACTTACCTCCACTGTGCGGTTAGTTTTGCACAGTGTGGCCCGATCATCATCTTCTGGGGTCCCCCGGTGGCGCTCGCAGCTCCTCCTCGCATCAGTAAACCCCCTGGGAGTAGTGCTCTCCCGGGGGGGTCACCTTGTGGGTGCGCTCCTGAGTCCAGCATTTGCGTCCATAGACACAGAATGCCGGACTCGGTCCCGCCTCCCACATCATTGGATTTGATTGACAGCAGCGGGAGCCAATGGCTGTGCTGCTATCAATCTATCCAATCAAGAGCCGAGAACCCCGGGCAGAGAGCTAGAGCGCGTCTCCGGCGTTGGAACGAACGGGCTCAGGTGAGTAAAACGGGGGGGCTGCTCAGTGACAGAAGTTTTTTCACCTTAACACGAGGGTTTACAGCCCCTTTAAGTTATAGTTAATATAAATATTACAGTTAATATGAAATATTACATATTAATAATTTGTATTTTTGCCACTAGTTGGAGTGCTCTCCCTTTTTCAAATGCTTTCCAAACTCTCCTGACACAAACAGTAGTTACATAGTTAGTCAGGATGAAAAAATACACAAGTCCATCTAGTTCAACCAATAGAAAAATAAATAAATATAAAATCTCCATATACACAATCCTATACCCACAGTTAATCCAGAGGAAGGCAAAAAACCTCTATAAAGCATGGTCCAATTAGCTTCAGTCCTTCCAGATCCCCCAGGAGGCAATCAGATATTCCCTGGACCAACAATCCCTGGTATTATTACCTATACAAGTTAATATCCAGTTATGTCTTGTGCATTTAGGACTGCATTCAGCTCTCTTTTAAAACTGAGCTGCCCAGAACTAGTTCTTGAGGGAGTCTATTCTACATTTTCACAGCTTTTACTGTGAAGAAGCCTTTCCATATGTGACGGTTCAATCTCCTTTCCTCTAGACGTAAAGAGTGCCCCCTTGTCATCTGTAATGACCTAAAAGTGAATGACTCTACACCAATATATGGATTGTATTTATACTTGATGATCACATCCCCCCTTAATTGCCTCTTCTAAGAATAAATGCAATAACGACATTAAGGAGAGAGTAATAACGACAACTATCTTTGTTTAGGAAGTTTGCTTGCTAGCTCTTTATGCAATCACCCTCTTTACTGCCTTTTTTTGTGTTTATTTTTGGGGGCTCTTTTGGCTTTCATTTTAATGTGTGGTTGATTTGAAGGCAGCAGTCACTTTACCTGGTTATTTATTTATTTATTGTCCCTTCAATTGCAAACTGTGCCGTATATGCTGCTCACTTTGCAAGGATATTTTACAATCACGTGCCAGGAAAAAAACAAAACATTTTTGCTTTATGGATGATGTAAGTCAGCAGAGCTTTACCTCATTCACTAAGCTCTGGGGAAAGTTCCCCCGCAAACTGCAACTTCCCATGCAAATTGAACAGTCTATTTACCTTCAGTAAATCAAACCCCTAGGGGCTGATTTACTAAAACTGGAGAGTGCAAAATCTGGTGCAGCTCTGCATAGAAACCAATCAGCTTCCAGGATTTTTTGGCAAAGCCTAAATGAACAAGCTGAAGTAAGTTAGAAGCTGATTGGCTACCATGCACAGCTGCACCAGATTTTGCACTCTTCAATTTTAGTAAATCAACCCCCTAGGTCTTTACCCTCAAGTCCTATCATCTGCATTTACTTTTTTCCCTTTACTTTTGTTATCTAGTTTACCTTACCTCAATGTAAGCTCATTAAGAGAAGGGCCCCTTAGGTAGGCTATAAATGGTTCAAATCTTGGCTGGCTCACCAGAAACCGTCTGAGATTCGAATGGTGTATGGACAGGCTGAATGTACCAAGTTGATCGATCAACATGGGTGCAACCAGCATGCCGGGTTTTACCTGCGATTTTCACTAGTGCCTGCTATAGTCTCCCAGCGGGGGCGGCTTCCCAACTCCTTCCCCCCAGGAGAGGACTATGGTCCGGTGGGAGGAATTCCCCTGTCAGCACTGTTGGTGTCGATGGGGGAATTCAGAGCATTTCTTAGGTTACAGGGAAGAAATTTGCTCTTTGTATGGCTGGCCTTAGACTCCTGTACATATTTGTGTGAAGTTTTTTTTATTTGCAGAACTTTACTATTTGATGACTGCACTGTAAAATGAGTGCATTATAAACAAGATATCAAGGATAGCCTAGACGTAGCATGAAGGGACAATGCAACAAGTGTATGTTATGCCTCGTTTCCACTGAGCGTATCGGTTCGGTTCGGTTAGGTACGCAATTTTGGGTGTTTCCATTATGAAAGCGGCCCATACAACCGAACCGTACCGCTCCATTCAGGGTCCTACTTCAGATGTGGGGCCATAGAAAATGGAACGGTTCAGTTAGGGCGGAGCTACGATATATTCCACTGATTGGCTGACAGAAAACCCTCTGCCGTGCTATGCTGAGGCATTTTTTCTAAACCCTGTATTGCCCCTTGTGGTCCCACTTGCAGTGGAAACGCTCACCAGAATAGACCGGACCATTCTATGCCATTCAAACTGTACCGACCCGAACCGATCCACTTAGTGGAAACGAGGCATTAGAGCCTACAGACAATCAATGGTGGAGGCACTTCACATACAACCTGGTTTCCAAAGATCTTCGTAACAAAAGTTTTTTACAAACATGCACAAGCTAGCAGCCTAGCACTAAGCAAACTAATATTATTTGCTTAGGAAAGAGGGAGCAAAAGTGTTGGGCACTCCCTGTGTTGGAGGAAACAAAATTCACCCTAGGCTATCAAGTTTGCCCTGTGTAGGCTTGGCCCAGGAGCATCAACCAAGGTCTTGCAAGGGACTAAAAAAATGTACACATACATTTCCCAATTGGAATGTAAATATTCTCTAATGTCTGTAGGCACTTTAGGCAAAAGACCATGACCATGTGGAAACATGGCAAGAAGCAGTGGTCTGCGTTTAGAGGCAGAAAAAAGAGTCAGTCCTGCAAAACAGGCATTTTTGAGCTCAGGTGTGCATGAGTGTGCCTTAAATTGTAAGTTCACCTTTACAGAAAATATGTACAGTGACTTTACACTGGACCCCCTCCCTATCCACCCAGTCCCGCTGTACCAGTGTCCTGTTATCCCCCGCTGTCAGGCACCGGAACGCCGATTCACCGGTCTGGGGATCTGACATCCCCGCAGGTTAATCACCTATCCTCTCAGCGTGTACGGATAGAAGGCATTCTAATTGGTCAGCACTGTCACATGGATGGCGCTGACCAATCGGAATCCATCTAGCCCATCCTGTCAGTGCTGAAGAAGAGAAGCCAGAAGGATTTTAAATCCCCAGACTGGTGAAGCGGCGTCCTGGTGCCTGACAGCAGGGGATCGCGGGATTCTGGTACAGTGGGACCGGGGGGATGGGGGGGGGGTCCAGTGTAAGTTCATCTTACAGATTTTCTGTAAAGGTAAACTTACCCTTTAAGCCTTGTGTATTCCAAATTATTAGAATTATTAAAAACATTGTATATATTCACTACAAGGACAACTTCAGACTCAAACGCCTTTGTGCCTGATCCTGAGTTCTTTATTGTGCAGCCCTGTCCAGATATGTGACACCTTGCAGGGCTGCCCAGTTAAGTAGGGAGTAAAGCCGACCTGTTCTGCCTCCAGCAGGATAATCATTAGGTTGTTTTGCCTGTAATATCAGATTTGACCACAAGATGGAGCTGGTGGTAAATTTACTTTTTTTGCAGGAACTAGAAACTGTTCACCTTTAACAAAGTTCCCATCATTCTTCAGTCTAAAGAAAAGAAACAGGTGCATCCTGTGAGCTCAGACTCCAAACTGAAAGAAAGAACCATCTATCAGAGCACATGTTGGGCTAAAACTTGCATCCACTTGCATCCCCTAAACGCAGAAGCGCTGGTGAGAATCACTTATCGCCATCTACAGCCTAGCTTATTCATTGTATTTCTGTATACTTCACTTACTGAATATATTTATCTGTATTTGTTTTTTCTCAATAGTTTCATCCACTTTGCAGTGCAAGTGCACTTGCAAGTGCACTTGAAAATGCACTGAAAGTGCACTTGGAAGTGCAGTTGCTCTAAATCTAAGTGGTAGATCTGAAATGAGTGGAAGCTCTGCTGATCTTATCATCCAATCATGTGCAAGCTAAAATGCCGTTTTTTATTTTCCTTGCATGTCCCCCTCGGATCTACAGCGACTTTACTTCCAAGTGCACTTGCAGTGCAAAGTGGATTTTCCTTTAGTAAATAACCCCCAGATTCTGGCTTATTGCAGAATAGGAGGGTTTAGCTGCATGTCGAGCTACACGCAGGGAAACATGTAGCGGGGACAGAACACAGCCACAGATGCAGCGATTTTCTTTCCTGCAACCACGGGTTGTCTGTCCCTCCCACAGATCTATTATGTTCTCCCGGTGGGACGGGGGGAGCCATCCTTGCCGGGGAAACACAGAGTGAATATTGCTAGCATCTATAGTCAATGGCAATAATTGCATGACAAATCCGACATGCTGGTTGTACCCAAGTTGATCAATCAACTTGGGTACAATCAGCCTGCCTATACATGGTTCGAATCTTGGCTGGTCCCTGCTGAACCAGCCAAGAATCGAACCGTTTATGGCCGGCTTAAGTTTTGTTTTTGTGTGTGGGCTACACTGGGGGAAAGAAAAAGATGTGGCACATTTAAAGGGCAACTTCACTAAAAGCAAATTTGTCCTTCAAGAATACTAACATCTGCCATGTTCTGAGAATTGCTTTATTTCCTTAGGGGGAAAGCACTATAACAACATGGTATTGTTATATTATGTAAGTTAATTGGTGATTTTTTATCCTAATGTAATTTCAAGGGGTTCCTACTTTAGCCCAAAAGTTATCCCTGCTTCGGCTAGTCACAGAAAATTGCCTTCTTACATTGGTGATCAGTGTAGGCGGGAGATCAACACGCCTTTGCCCAATGCTCAAGAAAGCCTTGGCAACCTCAGGTGGAACCCTAGTTGAGAAACAGCACCACTATATCTAAATGGACAAGTTACAATAACTGGTTCTACACTCCAGGACAACTTTGTGCAAAAATGGGCTACACCTTTAAGAGAAGATCTTGCTATAATTTGCAAGTTTATTGTAGCTGGCGTAACGGCATTTTAAAAAATACTCCTAAATAATATGAAAGAAATTGGATTCATATTACAAAGCGGTCGCTCCCATTGCCAAAATACAAATTATGACATACAAGTGCTTCATAAACATCCTTGCTCCAGGCTTTATCATTTGGTATGAAAATAAACAGTAATGGAAAATCGCCCAAGACTTATGTGATCGTACGCGGAGAGAATATGAAATATTTGGCATGATATTGCATTTTTATGCAAATTCAATAATGCGCATTCACAGCATTTCCTGTGGAGATGTAATATGTCTGAAAAGTACTATAAAATGAGCAATTATTGTCAAGTGAACGATACTCTGTGTTTTGGTAAGTAGAAAAGATGTCACGGCAAATATTTAGATGTGTAAATCAGGGCACAAACTGCTTTCTTTAATACAAGGCAATTAAAGGAAGTTTCAGAGAGAATGGATGCTTGCTCTGAAATAGCAGGAGACAGCTACAAGGCTAATGCCGCGTACACACGGTCGGACTTTTCGTCTACAAAAGTCCAACGGACGCTGACGGACTAAAGCTGGCTGGTAATCCGATCGTGTGTGGGCTTCTCCGGACTTTCAACTGACTTTTTTAGCCTCAAATCCGACGTACTTTAGATTTGAAACATGCTTCAAATCTTTCCGACGGACTCGAGTCCGGTCGAAAAATCCGCTCGTCTGTATGCTAGTCCGACGGACAAAAACCAACGCTAGGGCAGCTATTGGCTACTGGCTATGAACTTCCTTATTTTAGTCCGGTGTACGTCATCACGTAAGAATTCGACGGACCGCCGCAAGTCCGCCGCAAGTCCGCCGCAAGTCCGTCGAAAGTCCGCCAAAAGTCCGTCGAAAGTCTGTCAGACAGGCTGTCGGACTTTTGTAGCTGAAAAGTCCGACCGTGTGTACGCGGCATTAGAGTTGGTCTATGCGCTAAGTTAATGTCTAAGCATCAGATGGAAAAAGATGCTAGAGATGGTGAATTTAGAAGAAAATGCTCAAAGATTAACGGTTTGTGTTCTGCTAAAGACCACGTTCTGACCCGTTTATTCATTGAATGTACAGTGGAAATTTTGAACAAGCTACAGAGAACATTTGACAACAAATACTGTAGTGTACAAGATGGCTGATATTAGGATGCAGATTGATGATTCCCCAAAATGAGGGATAACAATAACTTTTGTCTCTTATTTTACCACTGCCCAACCCAATTAATGCTAAACTAAAGCCTTGTACACACGATCGGATTGTTGGCCAACAAAACCATGGACTTTTGTTCGAAGGGCGTGTTGGCCAACAAAACCATGGACTTTTGTCCGAAGGGCGTGTTGGCCAACAAAACCATGGACTTTTGCCCGAAGGGCGTTGGCCCAAACTTGTCTTGCATACAAACGGCAAGGAATTTTCGGCCAACAAATACGAACATAGTGACATACTACGTTGTTTTTCAGCTCTTTAACGCCACCCTTTGGGCTCCTTCTGCTAATTTCGTGTTAGTAGAAGTTTGGTGGGTGTTGATTCGCGCTTTTCATTTCACACTTTTCATTTTGCGCTTTTCATTTCGAGCTCTTCAGTTCATTTCTGAACAGCCGTTCGTCAACCAGACATGTTGCGGAATCGGAGGAGATAACATGTTATTTATTATTGGCCTTGGAGTTATTGCTTTGACATTTTTTTGGTTAAATAATGATTTGATTTGGTATATTTTCTATATTTTTGGATGCATAGAATGCACTTTTTGGTTAAGTTCTATTGGCAGATATCATGTCTAATTTTATTTGTTTTCTTTTTTTAATGCACTATAAAAAGAATTGTGTATAATAATACTTGGCTATGTGTTTTACTTCAAATGACAGTTTGGGAGTAGGCAGTTACATTTTAAAAAATACAATGTAAAATTGACAAGGGACACCAACATAGATGTATCTTTGTTCTTAAAAACTACGGGATAATGGTGTTGTGGTAACTTGCCAAAATAAAAAAAAATTAAAATAATATTATTCTTGATATCACTAGAAAAAAAAAGCCTTTGAAAATGTGTTTGAAATAACTCCATCAGTATCACCAGCAAAGCAGCTTCATTATTATCCCATTAAAGAAGAAGAGAATGTGCGCCACGTCAAAATTTGCCATGTCACGGATGTTAATTCTCCATTACGAACGCTAGTTTAGAAGACCGACCGCTTCTGGCTCATCCTTGCTTCCGAGCATGCGTGTTTTTACTTTGGACTTTTGTCCGATGGACTTGTGTACACACGCTCTGAAAATCCGGCAACAGACATTTGTCCGCAGAAAATTTTAAAGCTTGCCATCCATTTGTCCGCGGAAAATCTGACAATTGTCATATACATACAAACAGTCGGATTTTCTGCCAACAACCTGTCATCACACATTTCGCATCGGAAAATCCGATCGTGTGTATGAGACCTAAGGCCTCATTGACACAGGGCAAACTACTGCGTATGCTCATGCGAGGGCCATGTCAATTGGAATGCAGTGGCTGCACAGACATAGACTCTATTTGACCTCCCAGCAGTGGCGGCCCGTCCATAGGGGGCGCCTGGGCGCTGCTCCCCCCTCCAGGCAGCAAAAATAAAATAAAAAAAAATAAAACATTTTTTTATTACTGGCCCTAAAAAAAAAAAAGGGAAAAAAAGGTCCATAAGTGCACTGTGTTCGGACGCCGGACACAGTGCGACGCCGGACACAGTGCGACGCCGGACACAGTGCACTTATGGGAAGCCCCATGTCTATGCAATCACGAGATTGCAGACGTGGCGCTGCATTTGC
Source organism: Lithobates septentrionalis (assembly GCA_037952835.1). Taxonomy (NCBI): domain Eukaryota; kingdom Metazoa; phylum Chordata; class Amphibia; order Anura; family Ranidae; genus Lithobates; species Lithobates septentrionalis. The sequence goes on from JBBDGP010001747.1 coordinate 187,640, forward strand.
GGGCGTTTAGCCCGCCTTGTGGTGTTTTCTGAAGCGCCGAGTAGCTTCCGCCCGGCCATAGTAATAGATACTATAGGCGCCGGGCGGAAGCTACTCGGCGCTTCAGATTTGATTGACATCTGCCCTGAGTTAGATGTCACTTCCTGCTTCTCTCTCTCATTGCGCCCGAGAGAGGAAACAAGAAGAATGCTGCTGCCAGTGTGAAGGAGACACCGCAGGAGACCCAAGGTATGTACCGCTGTGTGGAGAATGGGGGGGTTTGAAGTGACAGAGGCTACATTTGGGGGGACAGAGGCTACATTTGGGGGGACAGAGGCTACATTTGGGGGGGACAAAGGCTGCATGTGGGGGGGGGACAGAGGCTGTATTGGGGGGGACAGGCAGCATTTTGGGGGTAATAGAGGCTGTATTGGGGGGACAGAGGCTGCATTGGGGGGGACAGAGGCTGCATTTTGGGGGGGACAGAGGCTGCATTTTGGGGAGGTAGAGGCTGCATTTGGGGGGACAGAGGCTGCATTTGGGGGGGCAGAGGCTGCATTTTTGGGGGGGCAGAGGCTGCATTTTGGGGGGGCAGAGGCTGCATTTGGGGAGGACAGAGGCTGTATTTGGGGGGGCAGAGGCTGCATTTTGGGGGGGACAGGGGCTACATTTGGGGGGGCAGAGGCTGCATTTTGGGGGGGATAGAGGCTGTATTTGGGGGGGACAGAGGTTGCATTTGGGGGGCAGAGGCTGCATTTGGGGGGGCAGAGGCTGCACTTAGGCGGGAAGAGGCTGCATTTGGGGGGGGCAGAGGCTGTATTGGGGGGCAGAGGCTGCATTTGGGGGGGAAGAGGCCGTATTTGGGGGGGCAGAGGCTACATTTGGGGGGACAGAGGCTTCATTTGGGGGGGACATAGGCATGCTGCATTTAATGGGACACAGGCATGCTGCATTTAATGAGACACAGGCATGCTGCATTTGGGGGGGCAGAGGCTGCATTGGGGGAGACAGAGGCTGCATTGGGGGGGCAGAGGCTGCATTTGGGGTGACAGAGGCTGCATTTGGGGGGACAGAGGCGGCATTTGGGGGGGACAGAGGCTGCATTTGGGGGGGGGGGCAGAGGCTGCATTTTGGGGAACAGAGGCTGCATTTGGGGGAACAGAGGCTGCATTTAATGGGACACAGGCATGCTGCATTTAGGGGGGGACAGAGGCTGCATTTGGGGGGACAGAGGCTGCATTTGGGGGGGGGGCAGAGTCTGCATTTGGGGGGGGGGCAGAGGCTGCATTTGGGAGAACAGAGGCTGCATTTAATGGGACACAGGCATGCCGCATTTGGGGGAACAGAGGCTGCATTTAATGGGACACAGGCATGCTGCATTTGGGGGGGCAGAGGCTGCATTTGGGGGGGGACAGAGGCTGCATTTGGGGGGGACAGAGGCTGCATTTGGGGGGGACAGAGGCTGCATTTGGGGGGGGGGCAGAGGCTGCATTTGGGAGAACAGAGGCTGCATTTAATAGGACACAGGCATGCTGCATTTGGGGGAACAGAGGCTACATTTAATGGGACACAGGCATGCTGCATTTAATGGGAACAGAGGCTGCATTTAATAGGACACAGGCATGCTGCATTTAATGGGACATAGGCATGCTGCATGTAATGGGACACAGGCATGCTGCATTTGGGGGGGGGGGACAGAGGCTGCATTTGGGGGGGGGGACAGAGGCTGCATTTGGGGGGGGCAGAGGCTGCATTTGGGGGGGCAGAGGCTGCATTTGTGGGGGACAGAGGCTGCATTTGGGGGGGAGACAGAGGCTGCATTTGGGGGGACAGAGGCTGCATTTTATGTGACAGAGGCTGCATCTGATGTGACACAGGCTGCGTGTAAGGAGGGACTCCGCTAGGGGCACCTAATGTAAGGACAGACTGATGGGGATGCCTGATGGCATCTGGTTGTAGGCGACCTGGCTAGTGGCACACTCGGGGCTTCCACTGATTCTGCATTATGGTGAGTTGAATAATTTAATTTTATATTACAATGTAATAATAGAAATATTGCGCTTCAATCTTCCTGACACCATAACAACCATGGTGCCGGGATGACTGAAGTGCTAACACCAGGTGTTTGGAGTATCTTTATCTGCTGATTGTTAAACTTTCTAGAATACACATATTTCTATTGTTGTGTAGGATCTGGGCCTGCTGTCCCTCTCTCTCTCTCTCCCTCCATCCCTCGTTCATCTCAGATGCTAACCACACCACCTTAGAGCCACGCCCACTATTTCACTGAAACCATGCCCATTTTCACCAAGTGGGAGGGGTCAAAAAGGAGGGGCGGGGTCTGGCACCCCCCTATCCTAAAACTTCACCAGCCGCCACTGCCTCCCAGTGAGTGCACGACCCTGAACACAACCTGTCTGCATTTAGGGCCTTGTTCCCTGTGGAGCAAGCCCCGTGTGAACAAGGCCTCAATTATTAGTTCTCAGTGTAGAAAAAAAGAACATTCAAAGCAGAACTGTAGCCAGGCCACATATATAAAATTTAGATATTCTTAACAAACAGTAAATGTGCTTTAAAAACAAGCCCTCACTGCCCTTTATAGCTTAAGGTACTGTGGAGTAATTCATGCTCAATTTTACTTTCAGCAGCTTAACTAACTGCTCTTTACTTGGAGCAGTGACAAAGCACTGGGAAGAGGGCAGAGTGCTGGGACCTTCTTTCAGGATAAATTGATTTACAGTGGCTACAGCTTAGGGTTAGTGAGGACTTGTATTAAAACTAACTTACTGAGGGTAAAGAATATGTAAAATTCACAATAATACGTCAGCGCAGATCCCACAAACATTTCAAAGATTGGGAGGCAATCTGTGTTGGCATTTTTCATGATCTAGGTGTTGCAGCACCCTTTTGTATCCACTGGGTGGTGGACTGGAATCTGTAGCAAAACAAAGGAAAGGAGAGCGTACAGCCGCCCTAGTGTATTAATGTTATCATTAGTAAGACCTCATCTGGAATATGCAGTTCAGTTTTGCGCACCAGTTCATAAAAAGGATATCGGGGAACTGGATAAAGTGCAGAGAAGGGCAACCAAACTGATAAGAGGCATGGAGGAGCTCAGCTATGAGGAAAGATCAGAGGAACTGAATTTATTTACTCTTGAGAAGAGGAGAATAAAAGGGGATATGATCACCATGTATAAATATATAAGGGGTCCATATAGTGAACTTGGTGTTGAGTTATTCACTTTACGGTCAACACAGAGGACAAGGGGGCACTCTATACGTCTAGAGGAAAAAAGTTTCACCTCCAAATACCACAAAAGGATTTAACCATCACGCAGCAACATTTTTGTTTTGACTGTTCTGACACTTTAAAATGTCAGTTTGCAGTAAAGAATTCCTATAGCCAACTTAGTATACCCTGTTGGTAGAGCAGCTAAGAATGAGGTGCAGCTCATAGAAACTAGATTTCATCATTTTTTTTTTTAATGCAGCCTTAATTTATTTTTATATAATGCAATCTTCATTTCATTCCCTTTCATTCATTCAATCTTCAGTCATCATTTCTTCCCTTTAGCTTTTTGGCATGACTTTCACAATGTTTGTGCAAATATTTTAGCCGAATGAGGCCACATAACCAAATGTATTAAAGATTTGAAATCATGATATGCTGTTTCAGTAAATAAATGTGATAGCTTTGCCAATAATAGTGCACACAGACAGAGATATTTTTGATAAGTGATATTAATGTAACCACTTAAGGACCGAGCCTCTTTCTGAGATTTGTTGTTTACAAGTTAAAAACAGTTTTTTTTTTTGCTAGAAAATTACTTAGAACCCCCAAACATTGTACATTTTTTTTCTAACATCCTAGAGAATAAAATGGCGGTGGTTGCAATACTTTTTGTCACACCGTATTTGCGCAGCCGTCTTACAAGTGCACTTTTTTTTTAAAAAATACACTTTTTTGAATTAAAAAATAAGACAACAATAAAGTTAGCCCAATTTTTTTTATATTCTGAAAGATAATGTTACGCCGAGTAAATTGATACTCAACATGTCACGCTTCAAAATTGCGCCCGCTCGTGGAATGGTGACAAACTTTTACCCTTAAAAATCTCCATAGGCGACGTTTAAAAAATTCTACAGGTTGCATGTTTTGAGTTACAGAGGAGGTCTAGGGTTAGAATTATTGCACTCACTCTACCGATCGCGGCGATATCTCACATGTGTGGTTTGAACACCGTTTCCATACGCAGGCGCTACTCACGTATGTGTTCGCTTCTGCACGCGAGCTTGTTGGGACGGGGCGCGTTTACATGGTTTTTTTTCTTATTTATTTTACCTTTTATTTCTTATTTTTACACTGTCCTTTTTTAAAAAAACTGTGCCACTTTCATTCCTATTACAAGATATGTAAACATCCCTTGTAATAGAAAAAAAGCTTGACAGGACCTCTTAAATATGAGATCTGGTGTCAAAAAGATCTCAGATCCCATATTTACACTAAAATGCAATAAAAAAAAAAAAGTTAATAAAATGACGGACGGCTGCCTGCACAGCATCCTTGTTTAACCCTCCCTTGCCCCTCTCTCCATCAGTGCTGGGGTCACATTAGCTGAGTGATGGAGAAAAACTGAGGGAGAAGAGAAACATTGGAATACTAGTCAGTGCCAGTGTTCAAAAGTGTATTTGCTTTGGAAGAATAAATCACCTCTAACGCTGGGCGTCCTACATGTGTGGATGTTCCTGCATTATGTAAAACTATTAGAATCGTTTCTTACATTTTAGAACAGGGTGCCTTAAGATTGTCCATCATTTTAAAAGGTGCCTGAACTGAAAAAAAAGTTGAGAAACACTGATTTAAACCACGATTTTGGGTTCATAAGCAATTCACCTATGGAAGATTTTTCCCCCTTAATGACTAGGCCATTTTTTGCGCTACGGCACTGCGTTACTTTATCTGATAATTGCGCGGCCGTGCCACCCTGTACCCAAATAAAATTGATGTCCTTTTTTCCCACAAATAGAGCTTTCTTTTGGGGGTATTTGATCACCTCTGCGGTTTTTATTTTTAGCCCTGAAAACAAAGAACGACCAACATTTAAAAAAAAAAAAAACTATATTTTTTACTTTCTGCTTTAAAATTCATCCAATAAAAAAAAAATAAAAAAAAATCGAATTTCTTCATCAATTTAGGCCAATATGTATTCTGCTACATATTTTTGGTAAAAAAATCCCAATAAGCGTATATTGTTTGGTTTGCGCAAAAATTATAGCGTCTTTTTTTTTTACTTTTTTTTTTTTTTTTACTAGTAATGGTGGCAATCAGAGACTTATTGTGGGACTGCGATTTTGCCACGGAAAAAAATAGGACACCCGACACTTGACACTTTTTTGGGGACCAGTAACACTAATACAGTGATCAGTGCTAAAAATATGCACTGTCACTGTACTAATGACACTGCCTGGGAAGGGGTTAACATCAGGAGCGATCAAAGGATTACCTGCGTGCCTAGCTAATGTTTCAATGTAGTGGGGGAGGTGCTTTTACTAGTGGAAGGCATGGATCAGTGTTTCGGCTTTATAGAAACACAGGACCCGTGTCTTCTGTACTCACAGAATGACAGTCTGCCTTGTTTACATAGACTGGCATTCTGTCAGTGTAATGAATGATCAGCAGGTTCCCGTGGAGATCTGGTTCCTGGGACCCGCTGATTAGCCTACCACTGTGTAAAATCACAGCGGGAGCAAGCCAGCGGTGGCGTGTGCGCTCGCACCCAAAACCCGGAAGTATATATATATATATATATATATATATATATATATATATATATATATATATATATATACAGTGGCTTGCAAAAGTATTCGGCCCCCTTGAACTTTTCAACCTTTTGCCACATTTCAGGCTTCAAACATAAAGATATAAAATTTTAATTTTTTGTGAAGAATCACCAACAAGTGGGACACAATTGTGAAGTGGAACGAAATCTATTGGATATTTTAAACTTTTTTAGCAATTAAAAAACTGAAAAGTGGTGCGTGCAAAATTATTCGGCCCCTTTACTTTCAGTGCAGAAAACTCACTCCAGAAGTTCAGAGAGGATCTCTGAATGATCCAATGTTGTCCTAAATGACTGATGGTGATAAATAGAATCCACCTGTGTGTAATCAAGTCTCTGTATAAATGCACCTGCTCTGTGATAGTCTCAGGGTTCTGTTGAAAGCGCAGAGAGCATCATGAAGACCAAGGAACACACCAGGCAGGTCCGTAATACTGTTGTGGAGAAGTTTAAAGCCGGATTTGGATACAAAAAGATTTCCCAAGCTTTAAACATCCCAAGGAGCACTGTGCAAGCGATCATTTTGAAATGGAAGGAGTATCAGACCACTGCAAATCTACCAAGACCTGGCTGTCCCTCTAAACTTTCAGCTCAGACAAGGAGAAGACTGATCAGAGATGCAACCAAGAGGCCCATGATCACTCTGGATGAACTGCAGAGAACTACAGCTGAGGTGGGAGAGTCTGTCCATAGGACAACAATCAGTCGTACACTGCACAAATCTGGCCTTTATGGAAGAGTGGCAAGAAGAAAGCCATTTCTCAAAGATATCCATAAAAAGTCTCGTCTAAAGTTTGCCACAAGCCACCTGGGAGACACACCAAACATGTGGAAGAAGGTGCTCTGGTCCGATGAAACCAAAATCTAACTTTTTGGCCACAATGCAAAACGATATGTTTGGCGTAAAAGCAACACAGCTCATCACACTCAACACACCATCCCCACTGTCAAACATGGTGGTGGCAGCATCATGGTTTGGGCCTGCTTTTCTTCAGCAGGGACAGGGAAGATGGTTAAAATTGAGGGGAAGATGGATGCAGCCAAATACAGGACCATTCTGGATGAAAACCTGTTGGAGTCTGCAAAAGACCTGAAACTGGGACGGAGATTTATCTTCCAACAAGACAATGATCCCAAACATACAGCAAAATCTACAAAGGAATGGTTCACAAATAAACGTATCCATGTGTTAGAATGGCCAAGTCAAAGTCCAGACCTGAATCCAATCGAGAATTTGTGGAAAGAGCTGAAAACTGCTGTTCACAAACGCTCTCCATCCAACCTCACTGAGCTCGAGCTGTTTTGCAAGGAAGAATGGGCAAGAATTTCAGTCTCTCGATGTGCAAAACTGATAGAGACATACCCCAAGCGACTTGCAGCTGTAATCACAGCAAAAGGTGGCTCTACAAAGTATTAACGCAAGGGGGCCGAATAATTTTGCACGCCCCACTTTTCATTTTTTTATTAGTTAAAAAAGTTTCAAAAATCCAAAAGATTTCGTTCCACTACACAATTGTGTCCCACTTCTTGGTGATTCTTCACAAAAAATAAAAATTTTATATCTTTATGTTTGAAGCCTGAAATGTGGCAAAAGGTTAAAAAGTTCAAGGGGGCCGAATACTTTCGCAAGCCACTGTATATATATATATATATATATATATATATATATATATATATATGTGATCCCGCACAGCGCAGCCGCCCTGTAGCAGTAAATCTGCTATAGGGCGGTCGGCAAGTGGTTAAAGCTGACCTTCGGGCAGATATAAAAGGCACAACTCAGTGGTGGAAATACCAGGGCCGCAGCAGTCGCACTTGCGTCTGGGCCCTGGCATTAAGCCACTGTCAGGGGGGCCCTAGCAGGGTTACTAATCGCAGGACTCTGAGCAGACAGCGTGTCCCTCATACAGCTCAGAGCCGTCATTGACAGTTCTCCCTCTCTCGTATGGGATGAGAGAGGAGAGAGGGATAACTGTCAATGACCTGCTGAGGAGGCAGGCGGCATTGATTGATGAGCACTGATAGAAGGCACTAATGGGCACTGATAAGTGGGATTGATAAGCAAGAATAGGCTGCTATGATAGGCAGCATTGATGAGCACTGATCAGTGGTACTGATAGGCAGCATTGATGAGCACTGATAGGTGGTATTGATAGGCAGCATTGATGAGCACTGATAGGTGGTACTGATAGGCAGAATTAATGGGAACTGATAGGGGGCACTGAAATGAAGCACTGAAAGGCAGCATTGATGGGCACTAATAGGCAGCATTGATGAACACTGGTAAGTGGCACTAATAGGCTGCACCGATGATCAGTGTAAACAGTTTACTGACATTCTTGCCAGTTAATGGCTCTCCTTTCCTCACACAGACACAGCATGGAAGGAAAGGGCTGCTGATAACCAGCAAGTCTGTTTACATGTGATCAGCTAATGGCAAAGGGCCAAAGTGATTGCGCTGGATGCACGTCCCGGGGGCATGCGGGAAGCAGGGTTCTGGGAGGATGTCCATGGACGCCCCCCCAAAATTGGAAACCTGGGGCTCAGATGGGGTGGCTCATGGGGGTCCGTCATCGTTTCTTGCACCGGGGTCCTGAAGGTTCTAGTTACGCCTCTGGCACAACTTATGCAGTTCTGTATCCATGAATTATTAAGGGTATTTATTTAAAAACAAGCTATGTAAGTACCTAGATTTTGACATGGTATCAGGCTCTTGCAATTAAAACCCAAGACTGGTAGAGGGAGAATCCCTCTTTGTGAGTGTCTCCTTAGTTAGCTGTGTGTTATGGAGACACCCATGCGTGCTGGCTCCCTGAGTTGAGTGCATCCATAGACACACACAGCACTGGCAAGCCAAGCCCCTGCATCCTCCTCCAGCAGTTTGGTTGGTGGCAACAGGAACCTATTGCTCTGCTGCCCTCAGTGTGTGCTGAGGATACAGGAATTTATCTTGATGGATCCTGCACTCAGAGGTCATGGCAAGGATACCAGGTAAGTGTTTGGGGACAAGGATAGTAAAAGTACTGGGAATGTTTTGTAAATGCATTAATGTGTACAAAAGTGCTCTGAACTGGAACGCAGTGGGATTCCCCTGCAGTGCAAGGATGAAATGCTTGTTATTTCTAGGGGGTACATGAAAAGGTTCTATTACTTACCTACTCCCCATTCAGAACAAAGAGATGGTGCTTGTGTGCTAACAGAGAGCACACTGATAGGTGGAAAGAGCAGAGTGACAGAAAGATGAGTTCATCAATCTGCTGCTTCCCCTTTCGCTGCCCAGTCAGAGGCTGTGAGAGGGACAAGAGCTGTAAGTATTACTTAAAGTGGCATTAAATGTAAACAAAAATGTAATATATTGCAGCTTACTGATGCTTAGATGTGGTGGCTGCACTAGTTTTCTTTTTTTAGGCTTCATTCACACATGTGCAACTTGTCATGGGACTTTGGACATCAAGTCCAAAGTCACAGCCCATTCTTTTCAATGGCTCCTATTCAAATCGGTGTGACTTGAAGTCGCAGTGACTTTGAAAAGGTGCCTGCACTACTTTGGTGCCACTTTTGATGCGACTTTGGTCCAGAGAATGTAAAATTGGATAAAAGTTGCATCAAAGTCCCGCTGCAAAGTCACACTGGAAATCGGGAGACTTTGGAGATGTGTTAATATGAATGGAGCCTTATTCCCCGTACACACGTTCGGACATTCCAACAACAAAATCCTAGGATTTTTTCAGACGAATGTTGGCTCAAACTTGTCTTGCATACACACGGTCACACAAAGTTGGTTGGAAATTCTGAACGTCAAGAACACGGTGACGTCCAACACATGCGACGAGCCGAAAAAAATGAATTTCAATAGCCAGTGCTGCTCTTCTGCTTGATTCTGAGCATGCGTGGCACTTTGTGCGTCGGAATTTACGCGAACGGATTTTGTTGTGGGAAAATTTTAGATCCAGCTCTCAAACATTGTGTGTCGGAAATTCCGATGGAAAAAAGTCAGATGGAGCCTACACACGGTCGGAATTTCCAACAACAAGCTCCAATCGCACATTTCCATCGGAAAGTCCGACCGTGTGTACAGGGCATAAGACTCCACCTAGTGATCTGGCCAGAAAAACACTTCCTGTCTTAAAGTGGTGTTCCGGCCGAAGTTATACTTTTTAAATAAAAATACCCCTATAATACACAAGCTTAATGTATTCTAGTGAAGTTAGTCTGTAAACTAAGGTCTGTTTTGTTCGTTTATAGCAGTAGTTTGTTATTTTATAAACTTACAGCAGGCCGTGGCCATCTTAAGTGTGGGCATCTGAAGCCAGACTGTATTTCTTCCTGAATCTCATCCTTGAAGATCTCGCACATGCTCAGTGCAGCACAAGCAGTGTAATAGGTTTCAGGTCAGGTTTCTATAGCAACGGCAGTGCCAGAGGAAGTTGCCACCCCTTCCCAGAAGGCATTGCAAACAGGAAATGATGCGATGGGCCACGGCCAGGGAGGAGGAAGTGAAAAATGAATACAGCAGATATACAGTAGGTGCTGAGAAAAAAAATAAAAAAATATCCAATTTGTTTACAGTGCACAGTTTAGTGAGGGATGCTGAAGAGTTGTAAAAGTGGGTGGAACTCCACTTTAAGGTGTCTGCATTCTAGGTGAAATAGTATAGCAGACTCCTTTGGACAGCAACATTGTCAGTCTGGGGAGTTAGACTAGCGGATTTAGATGGACTTAAAGTGGAACTTCACACTAAAGGGGAACTTTCGCTTTATGTTCTTCTCTCCCCCTCCTCTACCACATTTGGCAGAATCATTTTTTATTTTTTGGGGGGAGTGGGTACCTAGTTTTGATAGGCACACACTCCCACTTCCATCCCCCACACCATGTCTTGGGCTTTTTGGGACACATCACAGGTCCCAGAAGGCTGCGGGACCATTCACAAATTGAAGCGTGGCTCGCACTTGTATAGTGGGAAACTGGCTGTGAAGCCGCAAGGAGTCACAGGCAGCTTCCCTTAGTAAACATTCCAGCTTCAGGACCCAAAGATCGGCATAGAACCGGCCCGGGTGAGGACAGCTCTGGATCCCTGTGTCCTTTTATTAACCACTTCAGCCCCAGAAGGATTTGTCCCCTTAATGACCAGTCCATTTGTTGCGATACGGCACTGCATCGATTTAACTGACAATTGTGCAGTCGTGCGATGTTGTAGCCACAAATAGAGCTTTCTTTTGGTGGTATTTCATTACTTTCCTCCGGTATTTATTTTTTACGCTATAAACAAACAAAAAAAAAAAAACAACTTTGAAAAAAAAAAAACAATATTTTTTACTTTTTGCTATAATAAATATCCAAAAAAAAGTCTTCATCAGTTTAGGCCAATATATATTCCTCTACATATTTTTGGTAAAAAAATTGCAATAAGCGTATATTGGTTTGGGCAAAAGTAATAGTGTCTACAAAATAGGGGATAGATTTATGGCATTTTTATTTTTTTTACGAGTAATAGCGGTGATCTGCATTTTTAGTGGGACTGCGACATTGCGGCAGACAGATCGGACACTTTTTGACACATTTTTGGGACCATTGATATTTATACAGCGATCAGTGCTATAAAGATGCACTGAGCAAATGTCACTGGTAGCCAAGGGGATAACAGTAGGGGGGGCGATCAAGGGGTTAAATGTGTTCCCTAATGTGTGTTTCTAACTGTGGGGGGATGGGACTGACTGGAGGAGGAGACAGATCGCTGTTCCTAATCACTAGGAACAGCAGATCTCTCTCTCATCCCATGTTTACATTGTCAGAACCTCGTTCTGGCTTCCTTTCCCAGGATCGCGGGCGGCCGCCGGCCACGTGCATCGGGTCCCTCGCCGGCGCGCGCCTGCTATAGCTCTTAAGGGAGCCGACGTACAGGTACGACGATTTGCGGGAACGTGCCGACCTGCCGCCGTTTATTGATGGCGGCTGGTCGGCAAGTGGTTAAAAGTCAGCAACTACAGTATTTTTAACTCCTGATTTAAATTTTTTGCTTTCCAGGGTGAAGATCTTCTTTAACTAACAAATTAAAGCTGAACTCCAGCTAAGACTTCAGTTACAGCAACAGTTTTTTTTTTCTTTTGGGATCAAAGTTATACATGAATAAATAAAAGTTGACCATTGTAAGCACCCCTGTCTCTGTTCAATGGTTTGTCTTAACCTTCTAACTGCTAATTTGTCTGGACAGTTTGGACTGTTAAAGGAAGTTAAAAAAAAAACACAGACTTTCTGACCAGATCACCAGATGAAATTAAAGGGGAAAAAGTCTGAAAATGAATGCAGCCATCAGATCTAAGGATTGGTAAGCTGCAATTTAACAAATGTTTGTTTTTGGGTTTAATACCACTTAACTGCAGCAGATTAAAAAATGTGGTCTCTTGTACTTCCAGACAGAGCTAAGCTGTGTCACAGAGCTGTGTAAATCTCAGGACTGCATGGACAAGAAAAAATACCTCTTTCAGCGAGTAAAACAAATATCATATCTGTCTTCTGCGTGTTAATATGTTTTCCTGGAGTTCAGCTTTAAATTCTAAACATTTTGCAGAATTCCCAGAATCTGGCTGAACATAAAACAGACATGTTACATGGACGATGCCCTCATATCTGCACTGTTTTTAATTCTGCATCTATCTCTGTGTTTCTCATTTATAAAACTGGACTGGTTTATACAAAAAAAAACAAGATTCACAGTTTCAAGCTACTGCTCTGTCTAAAACTAAATACTGTATAACCAATTCATGATTCATTATCTTAGGCCAGACACCCAGAATATAGGCAGCTGGTCTGCTTTAAAATAATCCGGAATGCAAGGAATATATGCAATGCCGATTTCCTTGTATTCCAGGTGTGTATGATTGTAGGACGCATGCAGGAGGTGTGAACCAGAAATGGGTGGAAAGCAGTGCTGGATATTTTTGGCCTGTTTTTATTTTTGTTTTTTATTTCAGAAGAGGACCACACATATTGTACCTATTATGTATGGTCCTCTTCATCTGAAATGATCCTTTCTTCACCTAGCTGGGGGGTCTCAAGGCATTTGTGAGTGTCTCCTTAGTTGTGTGCTAAGGATACCCCCATGCGTACTGACTTCCTGAGCTGAGTGCATCCATAGACACACACAGAACTGGCAAGCCAAGCCCCTGAATCCTTCTCCAGCAGTTTGATTGGTGGCAACAGGATCCTGCTGTCCTCAGTGTCTGCTGAGGATCCAGGAATTTATCTTGATATATCCTGCACTCAGAGGTCGTGACAAGGATACCAGGTAAGTGTTCGGGGACAAGGATAGTAAAAGTACTGGGACTGTTTTCTAAAAGCATTAAGGTGAAAAAAAAAAAGCGTAACTTTATGCCGCGTACACACGACCGGTTTTGCCGTCGGAATAAACTCCAAAGGTTTCTCCGACGGAACTCCGACGGAATTCCATTCAAGCGGTCTTGCCTACACACGGTCAACCCAAAGTCCGAGCCAAGTCCGACGCGGTGACGTACAACACTTACGACGGGACGAGAAAAAAGAAGTTCAATAGCCAGTAGCCAATAGCTTCCATATCGTACTTGCTTCAGAGCATGCATTGTTTTTGGTCCGTCGGAACAGCATACAGACAAGCGGTTTTCTTCATAATCAATCTCCGACTCAGCCAATCAGAGGAAGCTTTGCATTTATTGATAGAATACAAAGCTGCCTATGAATGGCCAAGTTCAGCTCAGACCAATGCTATTTTGTTCCGGGTATGACACAGGAAGGTCTCCTCTTGCACTGGAACACAGTCCTGTATACTGTCTGTAGCTTCAGCTACATACAGTTTATATAGCACACCCAGCAGCCGCACGTTAGTAAGGAAAATAGTTTGTTTGAGCCAGCTTGGCCCCTGAACAAACCATTTCAACTGAAACTAAAGCTGGAGATCAGCTTTAAGAGAAAGGGAGCATGGACAGTGCGGGATGATCTAATGTTGGGGAAGGGGCTCTATAGACACCTCTGGGGTGAAATAGCAATTGAGCAAGGTTTTTGTAATAACCCTTAATAAGCCACCCTTTGCAAAGAATACCCAATCATGTGCAAGGAAAATTAAAAAAACAGCCTGCACATGATTGGATGATGGAAGTCAGCAGAGCTTCTACTAATTTACTAAACTCTGGAGCAACTGCAGTTGAAGAGTGTCACTGCACTTTGCAAATTGCACAGTCTATTTGCCTTTAGTAAATCAACCCCCACTGTGACACTGTCCAGAAAATCTTAGAATCAACCGTGGCACCTTCTCCTCAGAAACATCTAAAAGTTAAAGTGGAACTTTACCTATAAAAACTTGATTAAAAAAAAAAAAATTTCTTTAGCAAGGAACATACATTCTACATGAATAATTTTGCTACCAGAATTAGTGTGCTGTAAATTGCCTCCAGCATTGCTCCTGTCTCTTCTTGCTGGAGGCTGCCATTTTGCTGAAACCCAGGGCCCCTGAACAGCAGTAAATCATGAAGCAGAACATTTGCTTGTGTCCTCAACCAAACTGTCAAACCATAAAAATCATGGCAGTTGCAGATCAAACAGAAGTAGCTTCCTTGGCTTTAATGGATAGGAAGGGTTAATTCCACTTTAAGGCTGTCAGCAGATCAGCCTCCACGAATTCAGCAGTGCCTAAAAATGGAGGCTTCAATTAGTGAAACGATTTCCTATTATAAGTAGGTAAACCGTGTTATTTAGATGTATTTAGAGAGCGGATCCTTATTTTAAAACAATGTCCTGCTTTTTAATCAATGCAGAGTTCTTTGTTAATTTTTTTAAGCAAGGAAACACTTTTTGCTTTGTTTCTGGGTTTAAAAAGGAAACCTGCACACGATCGCCCAGCAATTACTTCTGGCTGCCGACATTATCTAATCTTACATGTGATTCATTTGCGATAAGCAATGACAGGCAGTTATTACAAATAGTTGAGATAATGAGGTATGCCACCTGCTCAGAGAATCTTATTTTACTGTGAACGCATGGGCTTTAGCATAGAGAAAAAGGAAGGCAGCCTGTACATAATGGCAGTGTTCCATCCAGCCTTCTAACAGCTGCATACACGGCTGGCGCACACAGCTCTGCCTGGAACCAACGCTCTATTTGAATTCATCCCAAATGTTTCTTGTTTACCTTCTGAGAAATAAAAAAATGGAAATTCGAGATGTCATCTCATTCTTGCCTGGGGTTATGTATTTATATCACCACAAATAAACTTTTCTGCAACTTGTAAATTATATTGAAATAAAAAAAAGTAACTAGGTGCAATAAAATGTAACAACAATTCAATAATTTACAAAAATTATAAATGACCATGAAACGAAACAGAATGCTGATTGGGTCATGACAAAAAATTGTAGGATATGAGCATGCATGCTGTATTTGGGCAGGAAGAAAGCATTAACTTGTGTGGTTTAGATTGCCAGTAAATATCTGTAGAACACTAGGGACTGCTGATGAACTTGGATCCCCCACTCTTGCACAACCATGCACACCGAATATCACAAGCAATTGAGTCAGAGAACAGTTTCGTGACTTTGTATTTTTTTATTTTATTAAGGGGTTTATTAAAGTGACACTAAAGGTAAATTTTTTTTTTTTTTCAAATAACAAACATATCATACTTACCTCCACTGTGCAGCTCGTTTTGCACAGAGTGGCCCCAAACCTCGTCTTCTGGGGTCCCTCGGAGGCTGTCTCGGCTCCTCTCCGCATCAGATAACCCCCTGGGAGAAGCGCTCTGCCGGGAGTTACCTTGCGGGCGCGCTCCCAAGTCCAGCATTCGGTGTCCATAGACGCCGAATGCAGGACTCGGCCCTGCACCCCGGCGGCCGCGTCATTGGATTTTATTGACAGCAGCGGGAGCCAATGGCTGCGCTGCTATCAATCTATCCAATAAACAGCCGAGAACCCCCTAGCAGAAAGATGGTGCGTCCCCGTGGGACAAGTTTGAGGGTTCAGGTAAGTAAAACAGGGGGTGGGGGGGTGGGGGGCTTTGTGCCTGTCACCGACAGGTGTTTTTTCACCTTAATGCATAGGATGCATTAAAGTGAAAAAACAGGAACCTTTACAGCCCCTTTAACTTGGATAGAGATGGGAGATTGTGGGATGCCCACTTGATTTCAGCAAAAGTTCAGCAATAACTTAAGGGACATCTTCCTATATACAGTCTCCTTTACTTTCCTCCTGAACACACACTTGCTGGCTTGCTCCAGCTGAATCACTGTTAGTTGATCTGACAGACCCTCAGAATAGCCCTTTACAGGCAGGAACTCGTAACCCCTTGTAGTGTAGCAAAAATACAGTGAAACAGCTTGTACTTCTCCTCTGTGGCCACTGTTCCCAGCACCACCTCTTCAGGCACTGCCAACCCACCTGGCTGCAACTGCTAACTCTCACACTAGTCCTCCCGACTGACTCTTCAGCACCCCACCCGGGTGACTCTCAAGAGATCTCCCAGAAGACAGCACACCGCTGTCTTCAGGGAGACTGGCTACATGTGGCAGTCTCCCCCCTTGTTAGTCCCCAGCAGTGCTCATCTACTTGCTCTGTCCTCTCTTGCTTCCGTGCCCCCAGGAAGGGCTTCCTCCAGTGTGCTATGGCAGGATCCTTTCAGCTTTCGAGCCCTGGCCCAAGGCAGGACACCCCCCTCAGACTAAGGGGCACCTCTGAGGGCCAACAACAGCCTCCTCAGCACTGTATCTCCATCTTCCACCTGACTGCCTCTGCTGGTATGGCTCATGTCTAATTATGAGATAAACTATGCCCCCTGCCAGCCCATTACTGGGGATTGGCAGAGGCCTCATAGATATTCAAGATAGCTTTTCCTAACCTCAGTCCACTAGGTCTAGAACATTCTCCATTGTCCCAGAAACAGGGGGAGGCACCAGAGGAGCTGTCAGGATGAATCAGCCAGCCCTGAACTTTTCTGAACCCTGACCCACATTCCATAGCTCTGAGCTAACTAAATTTACGTACCCTAACACATCCTACACTAATTCTAGCACACACTAGAAGGTGCTACATATCCAAAGTACTCTCACATCTCTTTGCCTTTTATAACAACAGCTAAAGGTTCCTGTAAAACAGTCTAAACAAGCCCTAAATCCAGTTACTATGTAATCAACCAGCCTTATAAAGTAAACAGAAAGCTTCTTTTACCTTCCCTGTATGAGCCAAATCCTCCTTGATTTACGTCTCATATTCTCCCCCTCCCAGACACTGCAGCTCACAGTTGGAGGTTTCAGCAACAGAGGCAGTGTTTTAAAAAAAATAAAATTAAAGGGTGCCTCGCTACTAATGTAAGACAAGTCTGGCAAATATCAATGTGACATAAAACATATATTCAGTCCACGTGAATCAAAACAAAATACCAAAATTACATGAAAATGGCTTCACAGTTCACATAAGAAATATATTGCAAAGTGTATCAAGTCCAAAAAGTCCCACTGTTCCCACTAAAATCTAAAAACAAATCCACTGTGGAACAGGAATGTAGACTTGCAAGTGGCACCTTCACCAGAGAGCCCCTCAAGGGTGTATGATGACCTTACAAAAAAAAAAACTAAAATTGGAGCAATAGAAGCCTTATATTATCACTGGAAATGCCTTCCACCAGAATTTCTGCAATGCTCTGCTCCAAAAAAAAAAAACACTTATAGTGTACTATAACCCATATAAAACCTATTTTATTATAAAATCAGTTCCACTCACATTGGGATAAGACATCAAAGGCTCATCACAAAGTACTGGGCCCCAATTTTTCCTCTAGTTTCCATGAATGCATGAAATGCTTGCACAAAGCAGAAATCAGGTGGAACCAGCAATATCCCGAGTATGACTGTCTCTCTCTTACACCTGTGCAGCTCCGCCCTACATGTTATGTCTTTACAATGTCATCTGGGGCTCTGAAGAGGAAAGATGAAGGGGCCCTTCACAAAGGGGCAGGGATGCTCATGACATTATGCAATATGACCATGTGGCCACATTAGGCCAATGATCTCCCGCTCCTTTGTGTTCAGGTAACTGTGGAGAAGAGAATGTTTCCGCTGCAGCTCAATGGTTAAGAAATGACAGCTGTATTCTGGGTGCAGCTGAATGCAAGTTTGCACCGAACCCAAACTCATCGCTAGCTGTAGGAAGTGTGTTTCTGGCATGATCACCATGTGAAATACAGGAAAAAATTACCTTCCCATCCGGTAGGCTTAAAGTGTTTGTAAAGACAGAAGGTTTTTTTATCTTAATACATTCTATGCATTAAGATAAAAAGCCTTCTGTGTGCAGCACAGCCCCCCTAATACTTACCAGAGCCCCCTCTTGATCCAGCATCTCGATGTCCACGAGTGCCTTGGCCTTCTGGGACTCTCCCTCCTGATTGGCTGAGACACGGCAGCGGCGCCTTTAGCTCAAGCTGTTGTCAATCAAAATAAGTTAGCCAATGAGGAGAAAGAGGGGTTGGGGGCCGAACCAGGGCTCCGTGTCTGAATAGATACACGGGGCTTCGGTTTGGGTGCCCCCATAGCAAACTGCTTGCTGTGGGGGCACTCAACAGGAGGGAGGGGCCAGGAGTACTAAAGAGGGACCCGAGAAGAGGAAGATCTGGGCTGCCCTGTGCAAAACCCCTACACAGAGCAGGTAAGTAGAACATGTTTGTTATTTGTACAGAAAAAAAAAAACAAGACTTTAGTATAACTTTAAATTACATTTTTGTTTATGAATTTAGATTCACTTTAACATATTCTTGATGCTAAGCCAACATTAAGTAGTAACTTTCCAATACATAATTATATAAGTCTGATGGATGAACAGCGCAGTAAACAAGGTGTTAAGCTAAGCAGTCACTTTTCCCATTAAACTAAGTAGCCCGGTTTGATTACTTTTTGCATGAAGTACATTTTAAATTCAGATTCTGCCACCTCTAATTTTCCTTCAGCTGTAATGTTACCTACAAAATACCTTTTAAATAGGAGCTGGCAGTGTGAGTGGAAATAACAGAAAAGATTATGAGGATTCCAAGAAACGGCACATCTAGTGAAATACAGACGGCTGTGGTTCCAATCTTCCATAGTTTAAAGTCAATTTTCAACCTAAATCCACTATAATTGAAGCCATCTGGCAATCTCGTCAGGTGTGGTGTAAGTCCCCATTGCCCTGACACCTTAAAAACATGGAAAGGAGAGAGATAAACTATCTTCAGGCTGCGTTCACACTGAGGAACGGAGCGGCTCACAGCAGGGGCCTGGCGCGTCTCCATTCACCGGTTCAGGTCCAATTTCAGCTTGAATTTTGGGCTGAATTTGGACCTGAAATGGACCAAAAGAAGCACAGGACTCCTGTGCAATTCGCTCCAGTGATGTGTGAACCGGCTCCATAGAGAGCTGGGCACAATCTCCTGCTATGCGAATTGGATTTGGAGAAACCCACATCCAATTCACAACAGTGTGAACCCAGCCTTATACATTCTAAAAGGGGCTCTGTCACTAGAGGGCCCGGGGCACACTGTGAAGGGTGCAAAGTGCACATGCCAGCACAAACCTTCTAAATCCTCCTGTTAAGGCCAAAACTCTATACCACTTTCTGAATGTTTGCTTATAGTGGGTATTAACCACGTGGCAGAGTTTTAAAATGAAACACAACTTGCTTTTAGCATTTTGATTATACAGTATAAGAGTCGTCAGCAGTTACAACAACACCATGGGGTAAATTTACTAAAACTGGAGAGTGCAAACTCTGGTGCAGCTCTGCATAGAAACCGATCAGCTTCTAACTTCAGCTTGTTCAATTAAGCTTTGAAAAAAAAGCTGGAAGCTGATTGGTGTCTTTGCAAAGCTGCACCAGAGTGTGCACTCTCCAGTTTTAGTAAATCAACCCCAAAGTCTTCTCCAATATCATCAAGCAATTAGGCACTTGTAGTAACAGTTACCATGTAAGAATACAGGACTTACATACAGGAAGTTGTGCAAGTTGTGCTTCCCTAAAGTGGTTGTAAACCTCTAAAATAAAAATGAACAGAGGATATCCCTAAATAGTGTGTACTAGCCTCAATCCAAAGCACTTAGTTTGATTTCTTATATAAGTATGTAGTTGGACATTTCCAGAAACAGACCATTCCTCCCAGTCCCTGGTTGTAGTAAAAATGTAGAGAGAGAGACACTGCTCTCTCAAAAGGGTTGTGGGATTTTAGAGGGAGGTAATATGTTTGTTTGTAAGGTGAGCATGGACAGCAACAATTGATATAAGAAAATATACATTTACATATACATATTGTAATTTATATTACAACTACTTTAACCCATTCACACCAACGTAACGCATATATGCGCCCTTCTGCTTCAAGTGGTTGTACCGGGGTGATGCCTGCAGCCTACACCATTTTTTTAGAGCCGACAGTCGGCTTTCTTGTAATAACAACTGATGCGGCTAATCAGCCAATCGGCTGTCATTACAAGCAGCGGAAGGGGATATCCCCTCCCTCCTGTCATCTTCCGTGGCTTGACCATGTTTTCCCGTCCTACGGGAGGCACGAGATACCAGCCGGCATGTCCACCGGCTGGGCAGAGACCCGAACAAAGCTGGAATTGGCTTTGATCAGGTTTTAGATCTGGTAACCCGGGAAGCAATGTCATGACATCACTTCTGATTTACTGGAGCCCTAAAGGCACCAGGTTTAAAAAAAAATGTCAGTATTCAAAACAGCCAAACTTGGCGTTTTGAATGCTTTAAAGTGCAAAGGAGGGATTTGGGGTCTTATAGAACCCAGATCCCTCCAAAAAAATACCTGACGCGTGACTATTGCTGTCACAAGGGATGTTTACATGTAAACAGTGTTCAAACCACACATGTGAGGTATCGCCAGGATCGTTAGAGCAAGAGCAATAATTCTAGTGCAAGTAACGCAAAAAATTTTAAAGCGTTGCCTGTGGAGATTTTTAAGAACCATAGTTTGACGCCATTCCTGAGTGTGCACAATTTTAGAGCATGACATGTTGGGTATCTATTTACTTGGCGGAACAGCTTCTTTCACATTATACAAAATAATTGCACTAACTTTACTGTTTTTTTTTTTTTTAAATTCATGAAAGTGTATTTTTTTCAAAACAAATTGCCCAATTACATTGTGTGACATAAAATATTGCAACGACCGCCATTTTATTCTCTAGGGTCTCTGCTAAAAAAAAAATTAAAAAACTGTTTGGGGGTTCTAAGACATTTTCTATCAAAAAATACTGATTTTAACTTGTAAGCAACAAGTTTCATAAAAAAGGCTTGGTCTTCAAGGGGTTAAGAATTGTTCCAACAGGGATTCCAGTGGCAAGGTTATCCTAGAAGAGGGAGTTGTCCTAATCCTGCCACTATGCAGGGTGACCTTCAGTGCTCCAGTACACTGGTTACTTGATGTAGTACCTCTACTTCCCTCTGCTACCCTTTCAGGTACCTTCTCTTTGGTGCCTGACCTATCCCACCTCTATTGGTTCTAGTCCCTAACTGAAGGCCTAGCCTCTCCCTATCAAGCAGGGTCCTGTCCCTGCTTCTACTTCTCACACTGTGGTTTCCCCTCATAACGCAGGCAGGGACTATATAATGTATAGTCTCCCTGCTTCCAAAGTGGCCACTGGAATCTCAGGAGAACTCTGTGTCCAACTAAAACAGGTTCTAACAAAAGTCACCTAAAGTCTATGGCAGAGGACACATTGGTCCTATGCCAGGTTCCCTAGCACAAGTAATTAAACATGATCACTTTGTTTAACAAGCAACAGGCAGGATATGACTTAGTGATCCTGGGTCGCTGCATTACTCCCTGCCAGGCTAGCCCGACTGAGTGGTGGCAGTGTTCCTTGGTTAGCAGGACCTACTCCTGCCACCTGCCTACATGCTACATCCTATACATTTTGACAAGTGAGGCTGTACACCATAGTGATGGGTCAATAGGAATGTGTCATTGAAAGTCTTATGGGTAAGATCTGACACTGCCCACAAAGGTCAGAGCCTTGCCAGTCAGAATGGCTAGTCATTAAAGCCTCGTACACACTATCCGATTGTTGGCCAACAGAGCGTCAGACTTTTGTCCGAAGGGCGTGTGCCGGGAACTTGTCTTGCATACAAACGGTACACAATTGTCGGCCAACAAACACGAACGTAGTGATGTACTACGTAGAATTTCAGCTCTTGAACACCACCGTTTGGGCACCTTCTGCTGTCATGTTTGGTGAGCATTGATTCCGAGAATGCGTGTTTGTACTTTGGACTTTTGTGTGACGGACTTGTGTACAGACGAGACGAAAACAACAGACCGTTGTCCACTGAAAATTTACTAGCCTGCCATCCAACATTTGTTGGCCGAAAGTTGGACAACAATTGTCTGATGGAGCGTACTAATGGTCAGATTTTAGGCAAACAGTCTGAGTGTCATCACACAATTCCCTGCCAAAAATCCAATCGTGTGTACGAGGCTTTAGAGTCAGACGTAATGCCATATAAGTTAGGAGCATATTTTACGTTTTCTAATACTTTTTTGTTAGCATTTCATTACATAAAGTTTGGTATGAGAAGGGTTTCTTATAAAATGTAACAGGTAGTCTAACAGAGCTTCAGGTTTTATTTGTTTAAGGAATCGGGCACTATGAGTTACTTCATTAAAATTAGACATGTGCACTGCTATAAAAAATGTTAATTTTTGTTTTACTTGTTTTTTTCCGTAAATTGAAAATTCGGAATTCGTAAATTCGAAAATTCAGAAATTAGAAATTTCGTAAATTTGAAAATTCGAAAATAAGAAAGAAGATCCAAAAATTCAAAATAACTAACTAACTAACTAACTAACTAACTAACTAACTAACTAACTAACTAACTAACTAATAATAACTAACTATTAAATTATAGGTATTGCAATTTCCTTTCAAATTTGGCTGTTAGTGAATTTAACAAATACAAAGTTACAAATTATTCAAAATAAGGAATGCCGCATGGAAACAAATGGAACGGAACAAATTAATAATAATAAATAATAATAATAATAATAAAAAGTAATTTGTTGTTTTCCATTCTTTTAGATATGGCAATCGTTATTTCGGATAATTCGTAGCTTCGGATAAACTCGTATTTGTTATGTTCAATAACAGCCAAATTTGAAAGGAAATTCCAATACCTATAATTTATTAGTTTAGTAATAGTTAAGTTATTATTAGTTAGTTATTATTTCAGATTTTTTAATTTTCAGGTTTTTGAATTTTTGTTCTTATTTTTGGATTTTTGTTCTTTTGAATTTTCGGATTTTCATTCTTATTTTCGGACTTTCAAATGTCCGAATTTTCGGATTTCGAATTTCCACATTTCTGAATTTCCGAATCTTTAGATTTTCGAATTTCCGAACATTCGAATTTCCGAACATCCGAATTTCCGAATTTTCTAATTTTTGAAATATCTGAATTTTCTAATATTGGAATGTCCGATTATTCGGAAAAATTTGTCAAACAGGTTTTCGTTAATTCGAATATTTCTGAATTAACAAATTTGTTGAAATTTGTTAAACTAATGCAGAACGAAACAAATTGCACATGTCTAATTAAAATTAAGGATGCCTGGGTACAGTCAGAGAGTGTAGGAAGGGGTTAGGATTTTAAACAGTTAAAATCTTTTAAACAGATGTTGGTGTATACTTTTTAGTTATATGCATAAATAGCTTTTTTTCCCACCAACTGTAGAATAATGTTCCTAGGCATGGTACCGGTGCCAAAGGAACATTATTCTATGCTTCAAACTTGACAACTAGAAAGAAGCCTGCACAAGCGTCAGGCCGCACTGTCTCTGACTAACATTTGCAAACCGTGCTAATCAGCATAGTTCCCAATCGTGTGATTGTCGAGACAACTGTGACATAATAATCACATGAGGTTTGTTAGCAAACAAACCACTCTGGCTCCAGCTGTCACAGTATTTTACAGTGAGTGCACACATAAAAAGTAAAATTTTTAAAGAAAACAATACAACATTAAAAAAAAAAAAAAGAAGTTACAAAAAAGCAATAAAATACATACCCTAATATAGGTTCCTAAAAACACTATGTAAAAATGATTTAGGCAGGCATATTAATCAGAGAGTTATTGTGAAATATACCAAGGCATGTTGATGCTGCTAAGTTTGGTATGGGCATTTACTCATTAAAGAAATTGGGTCTTGAAATAATTAAATAAATTACAGTTATATACCTCATTAGAAAGTGAGATGAGTTGGCCTCTACTATCCAAAACCTGAAGCCCAAGAGCGCGAATTGTCTTTTTTTAACTGTTGGAAAAGCATGGTGCTATAGTCTCTATAGCAGCGAGCTTTAGTCCAATGTTTAATCACTTGCTTACTGGGCACTTAAACCCCCTTCCTGCCCAGGCCAATTTTCAGCTTTCAGAGCTGTCACTCTTTAAATGACAATTGCATGCTACACTGTACCCATATGAAATTTGTATAATTTTTTTTACACAAATAGAGCTTTCTTTTGGTAGTAGTTGATCACTACTGGTGTTTATATTTTTTGCTAAACAATCAAAAAAAAAGACCGAAAATTTCGAAAAAAAAAAAAACTTTTCATAGTTTGTTATAAAATTTGCAAACAGGTAATTTATCTCCTTCATTGATATGCGCTGATGAGTCTTCACTTATGGGCACTGATAGGCTGCATTGATGGGCACTGATAGGCTGCATTGATGGGCACTGATAAAGCGACACTGATGGGCACTGATGAGACAGCACTGGTGGGCACTGATCAGGAGGCACCGATGAGGCGGCACTGATCAGGAGGCTCTGATGGGCACTGATAGGTGGCACTGATAGGGGGCACTGAGAGGTGGCACTGATAGGCACTAGTAGGTGACACTGATAAGCAGCACTTATAGGTGGCACTGATGATGAGGCACTGATGGGTACTGAGTGGCAGCACTGGTGGGCACTGATAGGTGGCACTGGTGGGCACTGCTTAGCAGCACTGAAATGCACTGGTAGGTGGCATTGGTGGGCACTGCTTAGCAGCAGTGGCTCTCTGTTTATGGGACCAATGTCCTGTTTACACAAGCCGGTAATCAGCTTATTTTTTTCTCCTCATGCTGTTAGCGTGAGAAAAAAAAGCCAATTACCGGCTTCTGTTTACATCACGTGATCAGTTGTCATTGGCTGACCCACTGGTCTCATGGACTCGCTGATCACAGAGCGTGCAGGCAGCACTTGCATGGAAGGACTACATGGAAGCCCGTCTGCCAATTTAGGCTAGAGGGTAGACAGTACAACTACAATACACTTTAATACTGTAGGAATCAGAGAGTCCTGCTCGTTAGAGCTTACAATCTAAGAAGGAGGGTTAAGAGATACAAAAGGTAATAACTGTGGGGGATGTGCTGATGGAGAAATGTACAGTTGTTAGGTGGGGCCGGATAGGCTTCTCTGAAGAGATGAGTTTTCAGGGATTGTCTAAAAGTGGACAGAGTAGAAGATAGTCGGACATATTGCGATAGAGCATTCCAGAGAGTGGGAGAGGCTCGGGAGAAGTCCTGGAGGCGAGTGTGGGATAAGGTGACAAGGGAGCAAGAGAGCGGGAGGCATCAGGAGGAACGAAGAGAACTATTTGGTTGGTATTTTGATTCTAGGTTAGTGATGTAGCTTGGGGCCAAGTTGTGGATGGCTTTGTAAGTTATTGTTAGTATCTTGAATTTAACTTGGTGGGTGAGTGGCAGCCAATTGAGGGATTGGCAGAGAGGGGTAGCAGACGCCGAGCGTTTGTAAGGTGGATGAGCCTGGCAGCAGCATTCATGATGGACTGAAGGGGGAATAGCCTATTTAAAGGTAAGCCAATGAGGAGGGAGTTGCAGTAGTCGAGAGATGACCAGAGAGTGGATTAGAAGCTTTGTGGTGTCATTGGTTAGAAAGGGGCGTATCTTGGAGATTTTGCAGAGGTTGAGGCGGCAAGCTTTGGACACCGATTGGACGTGGGGCTGAAAAGGATAGTTCAGAGTCAAGCATTACACCTAGGACCTTGGCATAGGGGGGCGGGTTGAAAGTTGAGTCGTTGATTTTGACAGAGAAATCAGGGGAAGAGGCACGTAGGGGAACAAATATGAGCTCGGTTTTGGATAAGTTGAGTTTGGGGAAGTGATGTGACATTCAGGCTGATTTATATCTCTGTTAGTAAGTTGGTGATGTGTGAAGAGACTGATGGAGTGAGCTGGAGGGTAGAGAGATAGATTTGGGTGTCAACTGCGTACAAAATGGTATTGGAAGCTATGGGAGGCAATCAACTGACCCAGGGAGGAAGTGTAGATTGAGAAAAGGAGACGTTCAAGAACAGAACCTTGGGGGCCCGACAGAGAAAGGAAGAGGAGAGGAGGCAGTAGAGTTGTAAGTGATACCGTAGGTGCAGTGGGATAAGTAGAATGAAAACCAGCAAATAGTACCGTCACAGAGACCAAAGGAATGGAGTTTTTTGAGGAGTAGCGGGTGGTCCACTGTGTCAAAGACAGCAGAGAGGTCCAGAAGGAGTAGTACAGAATAGTGTATGTTGGTTTAGCCGTTAGTAGGTTGTGAGTTTAGGAGAGCAGTTTCCGTGGAGTGTTGAGGGCGAAATCCGGACTGAAGGGGATCAAGAAGTTTGTTCTTAGTCAGATGGTCGCTCAGTCGGTTGTAGACCAGTTGTTCAAGAAGTTTGGAGGAGAAGGGGAGTAAGGAGATGGGGCATAGGTTGTTAAGATTGGTGGGGTCCAGTGAGGGCTTTTTAAGAAAGGGGGTGACTAGCGCATGTTTAAGAGAGTTGGGGAAGGTGCCGGAAGAGAGAGAGAGGCTGAAGATCTGAGTTAGAGAGTGTAGAATAGAGTCAGAGGGGGAGTGTAGCATTTTCAAGGGGGCAGGATCCAGGGGGCAGGTGGTTAGGTGGGCGTTAGAAAAAAGTTTACCAACCTTGTTAATACTAGCAGGGTTGAATGAGGGAAGTAATTGTACCTGTGGACATGGGGTGCGTTCGCTGAAATGCAGAGCTTGAAATACATATCACTTGTATAAAGAATCACTTAGAGAAAGAAGCACTAAAGAAAGAAGCCCAGCAATGTGCTGACCCCATAAGGGTGCTCTAGTTTTATACTGTTAAGGGTGGGGGTGGGTGTTTGTTAATTAATCATGAGTTAATATAAGGGTGGCTAACAATCACAGCTGGCCTTTCACTTCTAAAGTCTGACTAGTAAGAGGCCAGAGTTGTAAAGATAAGATCAGCACATAAAAGGTAGGTAAGACACTACAGAGCAACAGAAACATTGTGATAATGCACACAGAGCAACAGATGGTGAAGGCAACATACCAAAAAACACATATACACAGAAAGCAAACTGTCAGAGGGTTAACACAGTCAGAGCCTGTCAGTATCGGCGCGTCCCGGTGCACCTGCGCAGTAGAGTCCCACTTCAGCACGTACGGGCACACGATCGGCGGGTACGAGCGTGTGATCCGAACGGGTTAGCACACGTGGGCACACGAACGCATGCACGTACAGCGGGACGTCCCCTTGGCGGGCCTATATAAAGGCAGCTATGCCTTGTGCTCATTGCTGGTTTGTCTTCTCAGCTTCCAGTGTTCCCGTTTATCCTCTGCATACCTGTTCCTGCCTGTTGTGACCCGGACCGTTTGACTACTTTGCTTATCCTCTCTCCAGTGTTTGACCCTCGGCTTGATTAAGGACTTCTCTGCTTATCTTCGCTCCAGTGTTTGACCCCCGGCTTGATTACGACTCTTCTACTGATCCTCTCTCCAGTGTTTGACCCTTGGCCTGCTAAACGGACTTGTCTTGCTTAAACCTGTACTACGATTACCTGGTGTTTGACCCTCTGCCTGCTCAACGGACTTGCCTTGCCTCAACCTGTGCTTGCTACCACGTTTCCCAGTGTTTGACCCTCGGCCTGCTTAACGGACTTGTTCTGCTTAACCCTGTGCTTCTCCTCAGCTCTGTTCCTGGTTCCAGGTCAAGTGTTGGAGTCTCTGCCAGTCTTCTCTCCAGCTTAGCAACCAGTCCATGCTACACGGGTTCTACACGTCTAGTGAAACCTTGGTGACCTGCACACCTGCTGGCAACCCGTGCCTCTCCGTGCCTGATTCCCTCTGTACCACCTTCAGGGGTATCTTGCACCTAGTTGCTAGGGAAGCCGCTCTCAGCATTCCGGCCTTGGTGAGTACCTGACACAAACAGATTCCAGTTTCACTGGGACATACCAAAAAGCACTTATACACTGAGAAAGCAAACAGATTCCAGATTCAGTTACTGTTTAGGTGGATGTGGATCAGCTGGGACATACCTGTGGAGGGTCAGAGAAGAAATCTTCAGATGATGCAGAGCTTGAAGTGTATCATCATCATCAATCATGTGCAGGCAGTCCCTGGGTTACAAACATCCGACTTACAAACGACTTCTACTTACAAACCGAGGGAGACAACAGGAAGTGAGAGGAAATCTACTCCTAGGAAGGGAAATTCGCTTCTGTAAGAGTTATCATGGGAAAAAGGTGTCTCCACTGAAGCTTTATCACCAATCCTTGTTTCCACAACAACTCAAAATTTGGGAGATGGGTTTTAGAGCACATACCTGTTAACTTGTCATTTCTTACAACAATTCTGCTATACAGTATGTTCTGTTGTAACTGTATTTTTATATATTTTCTTTAATAAATGTATACCTTTTAATATAACTCTATACACTTCCAATCACTGGGTACCGAGATAGTCCTCCCATCATTACTGGCGTTACTGGGCAACAATATTTGGAGTAGCTCTAGTTAACCCGTCCCTCTTCTCAAAATTTTCAAAATCCAATTGTCACAAGGACAGAAAGGGAGGTAAAATCTTCTGAACAGGATCAGAGACAGCAAAACAAATGTTAGAGTGGTGTTAACTCTTCCCTATGCTATCCAAAAACATAAAAAACATTTTTTGGGCTGGAGCTACACTTGTACCTGTTTCGACCTACAAACAAACTCAAGAACAAACCAACAGACCCTATCTTGTTTGTAACCCAGGGACTGCCTGTAGTTATATACTCTGTAATAGTTTTCTTTCAATACTTATTGTGTGATAGGAGATGTGGAAGACTGCCTCTCCACATGAGATGTTTCCTTATATCATTTTCTCCCAAATCAAATAAAAATCTATTTAGTGGGTCTTTATATGCCAAGGCGGGTGGCATGCAAAAAGATAGCTACTCCTTCAAATGTAGAATTGTATATAGTGAAAAACAGTCTTGAGCAATGTCCCTTAATCCTACTGTCTTGTAGTTGATATGTGTTTTTTTGGGGAGGTAGGTGATATGTCTGAATAGATTTTAGCCTGGCACAGGAGGGGTTCAAGTGTCAGAATAAAGATAAGGGGTGAGAGTGGACAACCCTGTCGGGTACCATTACGGAGGCAAAAAGGAAGGAAGAGACAATACAGTTTAGTAGGTCTATACTTCCTGAATTAAAATTAAAAATGGTTTAATATCACTTTATCAGAGATAAAATGAAAAGGTGCACTAACACCTTACAGTGTGGTTTGAAATTCACATTGTCCTTTATCTTCTTTCCCCAGGGAAGCCAGGACAGAACAGAACGGTTCTGATTGATCAACATGGTCATGTTTCGGTGTTCATCAATCGGAATCATTAAAGAGACAAAAGAGGAAGAACAGTGTGGATTTCAATCCCCACTCCCATTGCACCAGGCTGCATGGACAGTGAAACCGAATCACATATGGAGGTAAGTGCAGCGGGAAATAGGGGGGTGGGGAGGGCATAGGGTGTTAGTTTACCTTTTCATATTTTCTGAGAAGGTGAATTATTACTTTAACCTTACTTCTCACTTAAAGAGGAACTTCACCCTAAAAGGGAAGTTCACTTAAAGTCTTTCTCCCACCCTCCTCTAAAAATGTTTAACTTTTTCGGGGGAAGTGGGTACTTCGTTTTGGTAGGAACCTACTCCCACTTTCACTCGGATCACCTAGGCGATACCATGGAAGTTCATTAGCCCCCCCTTGTCCGCACCCTTCAGGGACATGTTGCAGGTCCCAGCAGGATGCAGGACCATTAACACAGCGCAGCGCGGTTCGCACATGTGCACTGGGAAGCCAGCTGTGACTCTTTGCATGCTCCTCCCGCTAAGCATTCCGATGCCAGGAACCCCAAGACTGACTAAGAACCGCCCGGGTGAGGACAGCGCTTGAAATCTTTGGACAGGTAAGTGTCCTTTTATTAAATGTCAGCAGCTACAGTGTTTGTATCTGCTAACTTTTAATGTTTTCCCATCCTGTACTGCACTAAATTATATATTGGGGCTATGTTATGTTATTAATTATTGTTTTACTAAACATTATCTTTTTACTAATAAAGCTTGCCCCTAAAATAATAATAAAAAAAAAAATAAAAATATATATATATATATATATATATATATATATATATATATATATATATATATATATATAAAATGTAAAATGAGCATACTTTCCTCTTAATAGCAGAAACTAATAGCTTACATGATATGAGTTGGTCATTCACAGCAGGAATGAGGACCATTCACCACTTCTGCGTCCTCAGTTCACCTGCTAGCTAGTATCTCCTACCTCTTCATCTGTTCATCTTGGCATAAGAGAAATAGTATTGGGGAATTAGGGACCACACGCGTTTCACCACACTGACATATTAATGACCCATGTAAACAGCAACGTAATTCTTTTTTGCCATATATGGTTAGCGGTGATGCCTTTCAATACCTGATGCCAAAAATGCGGCCCCAGGAGTGTCCTTCTCTGCACTGCTTTCTGTAGAGTACATCTTGTGATAGAAGACTAAATGAAATAAAATGATTGCAAAGCATGTAAGATCAGGGCTGCGGAAACTGTTTAATGAACTTGTCGTCTTTAATTGATGCTTTTTCAGGATATTAGTTAAACAAAGTGAAAGCTGTGGATAGAACATGTAAATAGTTTACTGTTCCTCTGAACACTTAACAAAATGATAGAGCAAAACATCTTTCCACTGATGTTAACCATTTAAGGACCGGACCATTATGCTGCCTAAGGACCAGAGGACTTTTTCCAATTTGGCACTGCGTCGCTTTAACTGCTAATTGCGCGGTCATGCAATGCTGTACCCAAACGAAATTTGCGTCCTTTTCTTCCCACTAATAGAGCTTTCTTTTGATGGTATTTGATCACCTCTGCCGTTTTTATTTTTTGCGCTATAAACGGAAAAAGACCGAAAATTTTGAAAAAAAATGATATTTTCTACTTTTTGTTATAAAAAAAATCCAATAAACTCAATTTTAGTCATACATTTAGGCCAAAATGTATTTGGCCACATATCTTTAGTAAAAAAATGTCAATAAGCGTATATTTATTGGTTTGCGCAAAAGTTATAGCGTCTACAAACTAGGGTACATTTTCTGGAATTTACACAGCTTTTAGTTTATGACTGCCTATGTCATTTCTTGAGGTGCTAAAATGGCAGGGCGGTACAAACCCCCCCAAATGACCCCATTTTGGAAAGTAGACACCCCAAGGAAATTGCTGAGAGGCATGTTGAGCCCATTGAATATTATTTTTTTTTGTCCCAAGTGATTGAATAATGACAAAAAAAAAAAATTACAAAAAGTTGTCACTAAATGATATATTGCTCACACAGGCCATGGGCATATGTGGAATTGCACCCCAAAATATATTCAGCTGCTTCTCTTGAGTACGGGGATACCACATGTGTGGGACTTTTGGGAGCCTAGCCGCGTACGGGGCCCCGAGTACCAATCACCGCCTTCAGGATTTCTAAGGGCGTAAATTTTCGATTTTACTCCTCACTACCTATCACAGTTTTGAAGGCCATAAAATGCCCAGATGACACAAAACCCCCCCAAATGACCCCATTTTGGAAAGTAGATACCCCAAGCTATTTGCTTTGAGGCATGTTGAGTCCATGGAATATTTTATATTTTGACACAAGTTGCGGGAAAGTGACAATTTTTTTTTTTTTTGCACAAAGTTGTCACTAAATGATATATTGCTCACACAGGCCATGGGCATATGTGGAATTGCACCCCAAAATACGTTTAGCTGTTTTTCCTGAGTATGGGGATACCACATGTGTGGGACTTGTTGGGAGCCTAGCTGCGTACGGGGCCCCGAAAACCAATCACCGCCTTCAGGATTTCTAAGGGTGTAAATTTTTGATTTCACTCTCCATTGCCTATCACAGTTTCAGAGGCCATGGAATGCCCAGGTGGCACAACCCCCCCCCAAATGACCCCATTTTGGAAAGTAGACACCCCAAGCTATTTGCTGAGAGGCATGGTGAGTATTTTGCAGCTCTCATTTGTTTTTGAAAATGAAGAAAGACAAGAAAAATGTTTTTTTCTTTTTTCAATTTTCAAAACTTTGTGACAAAAAGTGGGGTCTGCAAAATACTCACTATACTTCTCAGCAAATAGCTTGGGGTGTCTACTTTCCAAAATAGGGTCATTTGGGGGGGTTGTGCCACCTGGGCATTCCATGGCCTCCGAAACTGTGATAGGCAGTGAAGAGTGAAATCAAAAATTTACGCCCTTAGAAAGCCTGAAGGCGGTGCTTGGTTTTCGGGGTGCTGTACGCGGCTAGGCTCACAAAAAGTCTCACACATGTGGTATCCCCGTACTCAGGAGAAGGAGCAGAATGCATTTTGGGGTGTAATTGCACATATTCCCATGGCATGTTTGAGCAATATATCATTTAGTGACAACTTTGTGCAAAAAAAAAAAAAAAAATTGTCTCTTTCCCGCAACTTGTGTCACAATATAAAATATTCCATGGACTCGACATGCCTCTCAGCAAATAGCTTGGGGTGTCTACTTTCCAAAATGGGGTCATTTGGGGGGGTTTTGAACTGTCCTGGCATTTTATGCACAACATTTAGAAGCTTATGTCACACATCACCCACTCTTCTAACCACTTGAAGACAAAGCCCTTTCTGAAACTTTTTGTTTACATGAAAAAATTATTTTTTTTTGCAAGAAAATTACTTTGAACCCCCAAACATTATATATTTTTTTTAAAGCAAAGGCCCTACAGATTAAAATGGTGGGTGTTTCAGTTTTTTTTTCACACAGTATTTGCGCAGCGATTTTTCAAACGCATTTTTTGGGGAAAAAACACACTTTTTTAAACTTTAATGCACTAAAACACACTATATTGCCCAAATGTTTGATGAAATAAAAAATATGATCTTAGGCCGAGTACATGGATACCAAACATGACATGCTTTAAAATTGCGCACAAACGTGCAG
The DNA here is from genome assembly GCA_037952835.1 of Lithobates septentrionalis. Lineage (NCBI taxonomy): Eukaryota > Metazoa > Chordata > Amphibia > Anura > Ranidae > Lithobates > Lithobates septentrionalis. The sequence goes on from JBBDGP010001747.1 coordinate 220,778, forward strand.
TGGCAACAAAATAAATACATTTTTAAAATCCTTTACAGGTTACCACTTTAGATTTACAGAGGAGGTCTACTGCTAAACTTACTGCCCTCGATCTGACCTTCGCGGTGATACCTCACATGCATGGTGCAATTGCTGTTTACATTTGACGCCAGACCGACGCTTGCGTTCGCCTTAGCGCGAGAGCAGGGGGGGACAGGGGTGCTTTTTTTTTATTATTTTTTTGCTTTTTAATCTTATTTTTAAACTGTTCCTTTCATTTTTTTTTTTAAATCATTTTTATTGTTATCTCAGGGAATGTAAATATCCCCTATGATAGCAATAGGTAGTGACAGGTACTCTTTTTTAAAAAAATTGGGGTCTATTAGACCCTAGATCTCTCCTCTGCCCTCAAAGCATCTGACCACACCAAGATCGGTGTGATAAAATGCTTTCCCAATTTCCCAATGGCGCTGTTTACATCCGGCGAAATCTAAGTCATAAAATGCTCGTAGCTTCCGGTTTCTTAGGCCAAAGAGATGTTTGGAGCCACTCTGGTCTCTGATCAGCTCTATGGTCAGCTGGCTGAATCACCGGCTGCATTCTCAGGTTCCCTGTTGAGACAGGATAGCCAGAGAAAAACACGGAAGACGGTGGGGGCATTCCCTCCCACTGCTTGTGAAAGCAGTCTAGAGGCTAATTAGCCGCTAGGATTGCTTTTACATGAAAGCCGACCGCTGGCTGAAAAGAATGATACCAAGATGATACCTAAACCTGCAGGCATCATTCTGGTATAACCACTCAAAGTCGTGAATGGCGTACCTGAAGACAAAAAAATGGTTAACAAAAAAGCATAGTAAACAGTAAAGTATAAAAAATTGCATACCTGAAAAGCAAACATGATAAAACATAATAACAATAAAACATTGCAGAATAGAATACAGTAAAAAAGAGCAGAACAATAGAGAGAGAAAAGAGAGAGAGAGAACAATAAAACGACAACTATTATTTTTTATTTTATATATATTTTTTTGTGTTTTTTTCTTTTACACTGTTTTTGTAACTGTAACTTTTATAACGGTAACCGTTTCCAGGTTCGGGTCTCTCAAAATGCGATGGCATCTTGGGAGACCCTGTGAAAGTGTGTCCTAGCCTGTGCAATGCTGTACCCTACGCTAATACTCAACTAGTGTATGGTAGCATTCAAAACATTCACCAATGCAAAGACCAGGATTGTCAGGACAGGAGGGACAATAATAGCGGGTGTCACGCCTATATCCGCACTTGCTGCAGACACGACACCTTTTTTGGGGGGGTTTGTTGGGTAGGGGTACTCGGGAGGACATAAAGAAAATGCTTCTCATGCAGCCGACTGCATTTGGTTGGGGATGTGAATGGGGGAAGTATGGGCGCTGTAGAAGTGGTGGGTTCCCAATTAGGATTGGCGAATGCAGCAGGAAGGGCATTATGGGCACGACGGCTTGTGTTGGTCTTCTTGGTGGCAGCGGGACACTACTTGTGCTTGCCACCTCACCAGCTTGAACTGCACTTATGGGACTCTCCACGTCACCAAGTATTACTGCAGTGCTGGTTTGACTACGACCGGGGTGTACTAGGCCGCTGGTGCTTGCCAGTTCACCAAAACGCTACCAAAAAAACCTGTTAGCGATCGCAGGGATCAGGCCTGACTCTGCGAACGCTGCAGTTATGCGTTAGGTGTTTTGTAAGTGACAGTGATCGATCGATACTGCACTTGGGTGGGCTGGGCTGGGCCGGGCCGGGCGGAGGGGCAAAACGCAGGTGCTAGCAGGTATCTGGGCTGATCCCGCTAACACTGCGTTTTTGGGAACCCTAAACTGCTGGGGACGCTAGTATAGATCTGATCGGATCAGATATTGATCCGTTCAGATACTATACCACTAAGGGAGGTGTACGGTGCGTGCGTGGGTGTTAGCGGTACTGGCGCTAACCTGACGCTGCCTGGGGCTGGTGCTTGCCAGTTTACCAAAACGCTACCAAAAAAACTGTTAGCGATCGCAGGGATCAGGCCTGACTCTGCGAACGCTGCAGTTATGCGTTTAGTGTTTTGTAAGTGTCAGTGATCGATCGATACTGCACTTGGGTGGGCTGGGCTGGGCCGGGCGGAGGGGCAAAAGGCAGGTGCTAGCAGGTATCTGGGCTGATCCCGCTAACACTGCGTTTTTGGGAACCCTAAACTGCTGGGGACGCTAGTATAGATCTGATCGGATCAGATATTGATCCGTTCAGATACTATACCACTAAGGGTGGCGTATGCTGCGTGCGTGGGTGTTAGCGGTACTGGCGCTAATCTGACGCTGCCTGGGGCGACCAGGGGGCTAAACCTTTATTAGGTAATAAACGGCGGGTGCCCTGACACTATAAAAAATAAACGTACTAACCAGCGTCACCCGTAACGGTTATACGGTGATCAGTGGTGAAAGGTTTAACTAGGGGGCAATCAAGGGGTTAAAACCTTTATTCGGTAGTATATGGGGGTCCCTGTCGCTATAAAACGCTGACGGCAAACCTAAATATTTATGTCCCTAACTAGCGTCACCAGTGACACTAATACAGCGATCAGAAAAATGATCGCTTAGTGACACTGGTGACAGGGGGTGATCAAGGGGTTAAAACTTTATTAGGGGGGGTTAGGGGGGTATCCTAGACCTACAGGGGGCTAACCATAACTGCCCTACCACAGTAACTGTCACAAACTGACACCATGCAGTAATCAGAAAAAAAAAAACTGCTTGGTGTCAGTGTGACGGGGGGGGGGGGGGGGGGTGATTAGGGGGTGATCGGGGGGTAAAGGGGGGTGTTATGTGTGCCTGGCATGTTCTACTGTGATGTGTAGTGTTGTGCACTCACATTTCAGTCTTCTCTCCTCGGTGCCGGAACGGAAACTGCCGAGCCGAGGAGAGATGACATCACATCCCCTGCCTCTGTGTACTACACAGAGGCAGGGGAAGAATCTCATTGGCTGGGAGCGATCGCGAGGGGGGGGGGCCATGATCGGATGGCCTCCCCCTCATCTCTGATCACTGCCAGACCAAAGCCGACTGCCTCAGGCACCGGGGGGGTGTCCGATCGGACCCCCCGCCCGCGGGAAGGCAATCACGTACCAGGTACGTGATTTTGCCTGCCCGTGCCATTCTGCTGACGTATATCAGCGTGAGGCGGTCATCAAGTAGTTAAAGAGGAACTGCAGTCTGCTCACATAATTTGTAATAAACACATCTTTGCCACTCTGAAGCTTCCCTCCAACCACTTTGCATATTATTTTATATATACTGTGATTCTGTACTTGCCAAATATGCTGCAGAAATCTCCCTCCACTGAGTCTGGCTGCAGCCATTTTAACTGTGGGCAGGTGAAGCTGCTGCCTGTTCACTTTCTGGATTTACACTCGGTGCCAATACCGAGTACTTGTACTCGTGCAAATGCTCCAATGCTTAATCCGATACCTGGACAGTCAGGCACGATCGGTGTGGCAGTGGGAGGAGTTACAATCAAAGCCGTGCAGGGAGATTGGTGATTGTAACTCCCCCCACGCCGCACCAATCGTTACTGACTGTCCCCTGTATCCTCCTCCAGCCCCCCTCTGTGTCCTCCGTGTGCTCCTCCTGTCCTCCCCTCCCCCCCCCCCATGTCCTCCTCTGGACACCCTCTGTGCTCCTCCACCCCTCCCTGACCCAGATCTTTCAGGATGAAGAGCGGAGGAAGGAGCCAGCATATATGTCATTTACCGGCTCCTTCCTTTTCTGAATGCACAGAGTCAGTAATCATTAATAACTGAGCATCGTAAACTGTGTTTACAAATGCTTCAGTTTATGATTGGAGAGGAGCCTCTGTCACCTCTCCATTCATCTTCAGTGCAGCTGAGGCTGCAGAGAAAGGGATTGGGGAATCTGTGTCCTCAGTCCCTTTCCCTGTCTCAAAGGGGAGATGTCAGGGGTCTGACATCTGACATCTCACCAAAGCCCCCCCAACATATAGATATAGACCTATCTATCTATATGTATATCTATATATAGATATTTATGTATCTATATATATATATATATATATACATATATATATATATATATATATATATATATATATATATATATATATATATATATATATATATATATATAGATAGATATAGATATAGATATATATATCTATAGATATAGATATATATCTATATCTATAGATATATATCTAGATATATCTATATAGATATATATATATATATATATATATATATATATATATATATATATATATATAGATATATCTATATCTAGATAGATCTAGATATATATATATATATATATATATCGGTCTATCTATCTATAGATATATAGATAGATAGATAATAAAAAATAATAAAAAAATAAATTGTAAAAAGTAAAATTGTAAAAAAAATAAAAAAATAAAAAACTACGGACACAGTTCACGTCTCATCAATGCCACTTATCAGTACCCATCAGAGCTGCATATTAGTGTCACATGACATTTTAAAAATTGGTAATCGGTATCGGCAGGTACCTGAAAAAAGTATCGGTACTCGTACTCGGTCTTAAAAAAGTGGTATCGGTGCAACCCTACCTAAAATCATAGGGTATTCACAGCATAGTAGCAAAAAGGCTCCACGGAATAGAACCAGCTGCAAGGGGTTGATAAAAAATATTCATATGCAGTCTTTTATATTTACTTAATAATTAATTATTGAAAACCTCCAGAACAGATAACATTTTGTAAATGCTCTTTCTATTATTTTCACGTAGTGGGGTAGATGCTACGAGCAATTTATTTCTCAATTTTTTTTTCTACAATAGTCTCAATGCCTACTTCCAACCAATGATGAGTCAACAGACAAGAATCAAAAAAAAAAGTTGGAAAATTCAGGGTTGCTACCAAAAGGTGAGCTTCTCCTGTGCTCTATGTAATTATGAGCAGTCTGCCGAGGCAATGTAATTGAAGATGCAGCACAGTTCTATATTTTAGCTGCATAGTCAAAGTAATAGGACATTGTCTGAGCCAACAAACAGTTGCTGTGTATTGATTTTTTGGAATGTCCATTTATTTAAGCTCTGTCCATTCCTCTCTCAAAGGATTCTGTTTAATTTTGTGGTAACTATACAGGGTAGAGGCTTGTCAGGCGTTCTGCGGATAATGGAAAAAGAGCCAATTCCTTCAATCAAGCTGGGGCTGAAAAAAAAATTGCCAGGTATGCCAGAGGATATTATAGCGCCAGACTCACTCTTTACTTTGCTAGTGCAATGTATAATTATAAATAGTTATTCCGAAGAATGCAAGTAATGATACCCTGTCCTAAGGCATGTCATTATTTAAAGTAACACCCCACCTCTTCACTACCCAAAATATAGTCATAGACACATCCAATGCGCTTATACGTTTTATTTAGCTAGATACTCTATTTTAAAGTATTTTGCTCTTTTGGCATTTCAATGACATCACGATTGTTTCAGTGAACGAATTATATAGTTCTACAAAAAAAGGGACAGATCAATCAATAAATGATTGTTGTCATTGAAAAGGACTAAAAATCCAATTGAATTTCAGCAAGCGAAAACATTTTTCACCCAGTTGAATTTAATTGTTTGGAAGCAAAACTGTGAACCGAGTGAATCTAAGATGAATCGATCATATATGAGAAGCATTGTTTGCATTGATAATCAGGTTAGTGGATGCTTCTGCAACCATTAAAGTTCACATGGAGAAGGAGTGGGAGGTCACCAAGGGCAAACAGCAGAAAAAAGTAAGAAGGATTAGGACACAGCAAAGTAAAGGGCATTAAATATGGGAAAGAATGATGAGTAGTATATCTGACTATAAAAGATTTAGGCGGAACTAAACTGTATCTGAGCACCACAAACTAAAAAAGCTATTTAAAGGAGAAGTACAGCCAAAGCTCGTTTGGCTTTACTTCTCCTGTGGATCACAGGAGTGTAGTCCGTTCTGCACTCCTGTGACCAGTTTTCAGCAGACAGCGGGCCGAAGCCCACTGTCGGCTGACATCACAGAGCCGGTCCAGGCTGTGAAAAGATTGCAACAATATGGTCGGGATCCGCCCACAACCCTGGACGGGCACCCGGCTCAATTTCTCAGCGAGCCACTGAGAGCCTGTGCCAGCCGCTCTTGCCCCCTCCACAGCTGAGTGCTCAAGTGAGTGTTGGGGGGGGGGGGCAGAGAAGACAGCAGTGACTGAAAGTCACCAGCTCTGTGCTCAGGGAGCACTGAGAAGTGAGCGATCAGCAGGGTTTGATCACTTGGTTCTCAGTCTTAGAACCGGCCAGGGACTGATGCTGCATCCACCTAGCTAAGTATGATTTTCAGAAAAAAATAATTCCCATACTTCTCTTTTAATACATTTTTAATATTTAAAGCAAACTCACCCATCCATCCATGCCTTCCATGCTTTATTTTGTTGAGAAATCACTTTGAAAAACACTCCTTTAGCATATCTAGCAATGGCCATCTTGAGTAAGGGCAGATGATTCATGTAGAATTGACTTCCTGGAATCCATCTGCCCTTAGCTCAGTCATGCAGGCAGGAGGGTGTGCTTAGATGAATAAAACCCTCCTTCCCTTCTCCAGATGAAGACTCCTGGGATGTATGACATCATTTTGGCCTAGGCCAGAAACCAGGAAGAAACTGAAGAAATGTAAAAAAGTTTAAAAAAAGTTTTAAAAAAGTTAATATAATATACCTTCCTATTACTTACTATGGCTAGCAGGATAAGGATTACAAATAGTTCATGTTGGGGACTGGGACATGCCGCGACCCTGATATCGGTAAAGAGCCAATGACACGGCTCTTTACCCATGTGATCAGCTGTGTCCAATCACAGCTGATCACATGTAAACAAGGAAATGCCGGTTGTCGGCTCTCCTCACCTCACACAGAGAGGAGAGCTGATCAGCAACATCTCCTCACAGGGGAGACCTGTACAGGGCACTAATCGTTTTTTATTTTTTTTTTAATAACAAACATGTCATACTTACCTCCACTGTGCAGTTTGATTTTGCACAGAGTGGCCCTGATCGTCCTTTTCTGGGGTCCCCCGGCGGCTCTCGCGGCTCCTCCCCGCATCAGATAACCCCCTAGGAGAAGCGCTCTCCCGAGGGGGTTACCTTGCGGGCACGCTCCCGAATCCAGCATTTGCGTCCACAGACACGAATGCCAGACTCGGCCCCCGGCGCATTGGATTTGATTGACAGCAGCGGGAGCCAATGGCTGCGCTGCTATCAATCTATCCAATCATTAGCCGGGACCCCGTGGAGAGAGGGAGAGCGCGTCCCCGTCGAAGAGATGAAGGGGCTCAGGTAAGTAAAACGGGGGGGGGGCTGGGGGGCCGGTGACTGCCAGGTGTTTTTTCACCTTAATGCATAGGATGCATTAAGGTGAAAAAACAGGAGGGTTTACAACCCCTTTAAAAGAAGGGAAAGAGGTTTCCTTAAAGAATTATGCCGTTGTATATTGAGACATGTCAGGTATTTATTCATGCAGGTCCCCTTTAACTATTCATTACCTAATTTAGAATTTTTTAAAAATTTGTCCTAAGGATGCGCACGTGCTGTTCAGTACACTAACCACACGCTCTAGCAACGCCAGTCAAGATATTGACTTCCTCTAGAACGTAGGGGGAAGATGTTTAGCCTTAACTCCAATCTGGTATCAGCACGAGGCATATTCCAGAGGGACAGCATCTGTTCTAATTATATCTCTCCAGAGTAGAGAAAAATATGTTGATGCTCTGGATTTTTTTCTTGGCAAAGAAAAGAGGCTGAGTATATTGTCGTGTTTTGGTGGAATATCATGTGTCATTTGAGTTTGCAGTGTGAAATCCCATGCATAAACGTGTTTTATTTGCACCAAGCAGAATTGTTTGTAACAATAGCAAGGGACTCCGGTCAAACAAAAAAAAATAATTAACTGGCTGTACTATGTAATCTCAGCCCCACTTCCTGACACAACATAATTCCTGCCCGAATTTTTGTACAAAAAAAAAAAACCCTCTATGCACATTGAAGTAAACACGCAAATTTAAGAGCATTATCCTATAAAATGAAGTTAAAGTGGATGTAAACCCACCACTCACCCAATATAATAAACTAATGGCGTAGCATTAAAGTGATACTAAAGGATCGTTTTTTAATTTTTTTTTAAATAACAAACATGTCATACTTACCTCCACTGTGCAGCTCGTTTTGCACAGAGTGGCCCCGAACATCCTCTTCTGGGGTCCCCCGGCGGCTCTTGCAGCTCCTTCCCGCATTAGATAACCCCCTTCTAGAAGCACTCTCCCGAGGGGGTTGCCTTGCGGGCGCACTCCCGAGTCCAGCATTCTCGGCCCGCGCCCCCTGGCGCCTGCGTCGATGGGTTTGATTGACAGCAGTGGGAGCCAATGGCTGCGCTGCTATCAATTTATCCAATCAAGAGCCGGGAACCCATGGAGAGAGGGACGGCGGGGACGCACCGATGGAAATTCAGGGCTCATATGACGTTGTCGACTTTGAGCAGTGATATCTGAATGATGCCTGCTGCAGCGGCAGGCATCATTCAAATATCTTCTTTTTCAGCTGGCGATTCCCTTCACCATAAGAACAATCATAATGGCTGTTCAGCCGCTTGATCGTTCTTACAGGCGGTCGGAGGGGACTCCCCCCCCTCCCGCCGCCCTCCAGTGAAGGAACCGACTGGCACCCGATGATAACCATAGAGATTTCCGGTGGGCCAGATGGTCCCCGAAGTCTCTATGATTGTTCGGAGGCAGGGCACGATGTTATGACGTCACGCCTGGCCTTTGCATTTGAAAATATGCCAACGCCTCTGCTGGAAAGGTCCAAGCCAAGGTCAGGTATATCAAGAAAGATTTCAGCCACAACTGACACAGGAACTGTTTGGGATACAAAGAAAAGCTCACAGGTAACCTCAGGAGAAATACAGGCTGCTCTGGAAAAAGATGGTGTGGTTGTTTTTAAGGAGCACAATACAATGATACTTGAACAAAAAAGAGCTGCATGGTCAAGTTGCCAGAAAGAAGCGTTTACTGCACAAGTTCCACAGAAAAAGCCTGGTTACAATATGCCCAACAACACCTTGACATGCCTCATTGGCTTTTTTGTGGCATTGGCGCAGTGAAGGCTTCCTTCTGGCAGCTCAACCATGCAGCTCTTTTTTGTTCAAGTATCATTGTATTGTGCTCCTTAAAAACAACCACACCGTCTTTTTGGAGAGCAGCCAGTATTTCTCGTGTGGTTACCTGTGGGTTTTTCTTTGTATCCTGAGAAATTCTTTCGCCAGTTGTGGCTGCAATCTTTCTTGTTCTACCTGACCTTGGCTTGGTATCAAAAGAGCCCAGAATTTTCCACTTCTAAACAAGGTATTAAACAGTACTGACTGGCATATTTAAGGCTTTGCATATCTTTTTATATCCTTTTCCATCTTTGTAAAGTTTCACTACCTTGTTACGCAGGTCTTTTGACTGTTCTTTTCTACCTCCTCATGGCTCAGTGTCTAGCCTGCTTAGTGCATCCATGTGAGAGCTAACAAACCCAGTAACTATCTATACACAGATATTAATTGTGATTTAAAAAGCCACAAATGTGGGAAATTAACCTTTTTAACCATTTTAACCTGTGTGTGCCACCTTCTGTGTCTGTACCAAGGCCAAACATTCTAGGGTGTGTAAACTTTTGATCATTTGGGTAGTTTATGTTGTCATTATGATTTTAAAAGTGTAAACACAGTTGATTTATAATAAATGGCTTCAGCCAAACGCTAACCATGAGTGAAAGAATAGTTTTTGTGTTTTCATTCATATTCTCTGAAAAATGGCCAAGAAATCATAAATTCTGCTAGGATATGTAAACTTATGAGCACAACTGTATGTGCTTTTTCTATTTTTAGAAGTATTTAAACCTTGGAGAATATCTCACCAACACTTAAATTCCATATTATAGGTGCTGCCTAAAAGTTGATTTGTGCAAACTTCTGGGAAAATCAGTGAGCCAATCCCATAAGCATGAAATGAAATTTCTGGGGGCATCCTGTAGACTAGCGGTGTACAGAATGCCTCCAGGTTGCCATATTGCATTGAGTTTTACAGAAAATTACAGCAGCCGCAGACTGGCTTGTATAGCAACTGTAAATGCTATACATATATATATATATATATATATATATATATATATATATATATATATATATATATTTTTTTTTTTTTTTTTTTTTAATTTGCTCTATTTTTCCATGAAAGTGGAGTTACCCTTTAACCACTTGCTGACCGCTGCGTGCCGATATACGTCGGCACAATGGCAGTGGTGGGCAAATGGACATACCTGTATGTCCCCTGTAAGAGGTGGGGATAGCAGGCACGCGTGCGTGTGACCATGCCTAGGTAAACAAGGCATTTCTCATTCTGGCTTGTGTCATGACAGAGATCACTGCTCCCTGTCATCGGAAGCAGTGATCGCTGTCATGTGGCTTGAAGCCCATCCCCCCACAGTTAGAATCACTCCCTAGGACAACTTAACCCCTTCATTGCCCCCTAGTGGTTAACACCTTCACTGCCAGTGTCATCTGCACAGTAATCAGTGCATTTTGTATAAATGACAATGGTCCCAAAATAGTGTAAAAAGTGTCCGATGTGTCCGCCATAATGTCGCAGTCCCGATAAAAATTGAAGAACGCCGCCATTACTAATAAAAAAAAAATTTAAAATAAAAATGCCATAAAACTATCCCCTATTTTGTAGGCGCTATAACTTTTGCACAAACCAATCAATATACGCTTATTGCGATTTATTTTATCAAAAATATGTTGAAGAATACATATCGGCCTAAACTGAGGAAAAAAATGTTTTTTTAATATATTTTTGGGGATTTATTATAGGAAAAAGTAAAAAATAATGCGTTTTTTTTTTCAAAATTGTAGCTCTTTTTTTTTTGTTTATAGCGCAAAAAATAAAAACCTCGGAGGTGATCAAATACCACCAAAAGAAAGCTCTATTTGTGGGGAAAAAAAGGACGTCAATTTTGTTTGGGTGCAAAGTCGCACGACTGCGCAATTGTCAGTTAAAGCGACGCAGTGCCGAATCGCAAAAAAGTGCTCTGGTCAGGAAGGAGGTAAAATCTTCCGGGGCTGAAGCGGTTAGACCCCTTTCATACTGAGGTGCTTTACAGGCGCTACAGTGCTAAAAATAGCACCTTCATAGTGCCTGTAAAGCGCCGCTCTCCAGTGTGAAAGCCCGAGTGCTTTCACACTGGAGCGGTGCGCTTGCAAGACGTTAAAAAAACTCCTGCAAGCAGCATCTTTGGAGCGGTGAAGGAGCGGTGTACACACCGCTCCTTCACTGCTCCTGCCTGAAATGAATTGGCAGCGCGGCTATACCGCCGGCATAGCGCTGCTGCAACAGCGCTTTGCAGTGTTTTTAACCCTTTCTTGGCCGCTAGCGGGGGTAAAAGAGCCCTGCTAGCGGCCGAATAGCGCAGCGAAATAGACGGTAAAGCCTTTACCGCCGACGCACCCACCGCCCCAGTGTGAACGGGGCCTTAAAGTGGCAGAGTCTATGCTCTGTTCTTGCGTAAATCTTTATCAACGCAGCACATATTGCTTGTATACTGTAGAGGTGTGACAGATTTATCATTCAGCACCTAGGAATTTCACCTTTACCAGCAAATTTACCAGCAAATTCTCCTGCAACCGGACGACTTTGCAGCTGTCACACAAACTGAGCAACTGTTAGTAATACTGTGTGGAGCTCAGAAATAAATACCAAGCACAGAAACCTTACAAAAGAATATTACAAGACTGAGTATAAATAGTCCATCTAATGTATGTATGGAGTTAAAAAAATGTTATCCACACTAAACTTTGAGCAAGATTTTTTTTTTTTTGCAAACTAAATTGGGGTCAAACTGTTTTATTAGCTTTATTAACCAGATAACTTCTCCCTTTAGAAATATATTTGCTTGAGGATCCTGTGGACCTCAGTGGAGATGAAGCCAGCCAATATATTGTTCTAACCCTCTCTGGTATAAATCTGGAGACTGTGTATTTCTCCTTCATGTCATTGTTGTGCCTGGTGAGTCATACACTAAGCACTCAGTAACTGCATCAGCAAAATGAAGCTCAGGAAGAGAACATCTGAGAAGCAGAGAATGTATTTTTAGGTTATGACATAAATTTGCTGGTACACTGCATCGTTCATTCAAGACTGAGCAGCAGATATTATATATGACAAACTGGATGTATAGATCTAATAAAAGCTAAATGGTCACATTATATAAGGTGCCTGCTAAACACGGGAGTTGTGACGTTATGGACTTTCAAAGTTAACTCCACCTTTAAAAGAAGGAAGGTGGCCCAAAAGGTGTAAAAGTAGGTCTGGCTGCAACAGGGGCTGACTGGCAACTTTTGGCCTAGGAGGCAAGAACAACACAGAGGCCCATAGTGCAGCGACTCGGCCCCCCTCCCGCTCTCCCTCATCCCTGTCTCCTCCTGACCCCCATCCCAGGCTAAAGTTCTGCTACAAGTAGTCTCTGCTTACTGGGCAGGTTGGGTTGGACAGCGACTGTTACACCGAATTGGCCGGCAGGGGGTGTCCAGGGGCTGCCAGGGGGAGCCGGGGCGGCTTGTTTGGGGCTGGCCGAGGGAGGAGAGGCTTCTGGTGGGGCATTGAGCCGTCCTCTGCTTGGACATAGCATACACCATCCATGCCGGGGAGGGAGGCCTGCTCTCTGTCTTTTTACTCCACTTCACCAGGACGTTTTTAGGCATGTCTATGGTGAAAGCAGGGTGGCCTTTTTACGGGGCATTAGAGCAGCCCAGAGTGCAATCGCCCTCCTACCCCCAGCCCAGTCTGCCCCTGGGCTGCAATAATCACCACCTCTTGGACACTGTTCACCTCAGACTCACTGTTTTGGAAACCCAGGCCACCATGGACAAGTTCCTTAGAGGCAGAACATGATGACATCCTGGCATCTGCCACTACTGGAGAAGTGGAAGAACCCATGATGTCACTGAACTGCCCAGAGGAATTCCAAAAAACTGTATGGGTTCCTAAAAAAGGACAGATGGTGGGGGTATAGCTTTAAGGGGGTGGGGGAGGGTGTGGATTGGGTAGGAGGTTGTTTGTGTAAAAAAAAAAAAAAATAAACTTGTGCAATTTTCTTGCAATAATCTAGAGAAGTTCATCCCTACTTCATCAAGTCCTCAATAAAATGTGGGGCCCCTGATATGATGTTAACGTATGTCTACAATATACTTCCATTCAACATTTTTTAATTTTGGATAAAGTAGGTTAAAACTCCTGTCCGGTCTGTTAGTCTTTTTTTTTTATTGCCATCTGTGGGAGATTTCACTTTCTGTCCTGTAGACACAACTGGAAGTGAGAGGAAATCTCCCAAAAGTGAAGCAAAACCCCTTTTAGAGAGTTGGCACCTCAACAAGTGTCCCCAAGATTTCCTCTTTTTTACCGTTCAGGTAAAAACTCAAGACAAAGCCACAGACAACAATCAAAAAACAAAAAATGGTTTTAGCTTATGATACACTTTACCTAAAAAATGGATTACTGGTTATACCACTTTCTATAAACAGTATATATAACCTGAACGGGTAAGTCATTACTACATCAGAACCTGCAGTGGGGGTCTAAATTAATAGTTTACACTTTCATGTGTCAAAATACACGTGTTCAGTACTTGAACTTTTCATACACTTTCAAGAGAGATAGTATAGTATCTTCTTTATTTCTTTATCAGTGGTGGCCTGTCCATAAGGGACACAGGGGCGCCACCCCCCTAATCCATGCGCCCGGCCACTATTCTACATGCAGGGCGCCAGATGAATGGATTTCAATGGGGTTTTGCCAACTCTCTAAAAGGGGTTTTGCTTCACTTTTGGGAGATTTCCTCTCATTTCCAGTTGTGTCTACAGGACAGAAAGTGAAATCCCCCACAGATGGCAAAAAAACAAAAAACAAAAAAAAAGACTGACAGACCAGACAGGAGTTTTAACCTACTTTATCCTAATAATACAAAAAAAAGGGCTCCAACAGGTAACCCCAGGTCGGACTTTAAAGGCACAGCAAACAAAAAGGATATGAATACTCGTGTTGTGATTTGCTCTTGCTGTGAGCCCCCCCCTCCGCTATTGGAGATTTTTCTATTTTTGACTACTTGTTGAACAAGGTTGACTCTCCTGCAAGATAGTGAGACCTTTTCCTTTTCTTGCAATCAACGAATCCCAAATGTGTCCTGAAGAAGCTTAACAGCGAAACGCTTTGACGCACTAGGGCTCATATCATATATTATGTATTTCTGTGTATATGATTTTTAACCCTTTTCTCTATGTCCCCTTTCATACCATATGTATATTTGTATCTATGTTTCAATAAATATTAATATATTTTCTCATATCCTTTTTGTTTGCTGTGCCTTTAAAGTCCGACCTGGGGTTACCTGTTGGAACCCTTATTTTTTGTATTATTATTTATTTACGGATGAGGCAACATGAGTGCTTTTTCTCTTTTCTTATAACCTACTTTATCCAAAATGAAAAAAATGTTGACCTAAAGTATATTGTAGACATACGTTAACATCATATCATAGGCCCCACATTTTTTTAGAAGCACATGATTAGAGCCTGAGGCTCTAATTGGCATAAAGAAAGGGTGGGCTCAGAGTGCAGTGATCCCACCCAGTTGTGTGACAATGGCAAATTTTTATTCACTATTGTCTTCCTGATTCTCCTACCAGCCAATCAGGAAGCAGACTCACACCAATAATAGATTTGCGCTTACTCTAAATATTCAAGAAGACATAAGCAGCTAACACCACAACTAGAATCGTTGCCCAACAAATAGATAATAAACAGAAAAAGTGTAGCGCTAAAACAACAAGATACCTTAAAACTAATAAGTTAAAAAGGCCTATGCCAAAATGTAATGTACACATATAAACGTATCACATTAAAAAATCCAGAATGAAAAAGTGGTTCAAATAGACAGTCAGTGAGTTGGAACTGAATGGGTCACTACCCAAAAGTGAGGTGAGGAGCGCCTTCACCAACATACAGCAGAAAAGTCTTAAAGGATGATGTTCTGCGGTCACTCAAAAAAGTCTCATCATTATATTAGATACTGCATATAAAACAATTTCATATATCACACCACTGTGTCTTCAAAAACATGCAGTGCACTAAGATGTTGCAGATGGGGGCTTACCGGAGGGTTTGAACCCAAAACAGCGTATACTGTGAGGGTCAAACCAGCTTTTTTTTGCACCCTAGCAATAGTGAGAAGATCTTGGCAGCCTGAGGATAATGAGAAGGGCTTCTCTGAAGGCGTATCTTCTCCACACATACTAATGGATCTCTCCACGTAAGGTTCATAACGGGTACAAAAGGGACTACATAGTGTGATACCGTAGACACCGTATTTATTAAAAATCAAAGAAATACACTTACATGATGTAGTTGATAAAAAAGCGCTTTTACATATAAAAGGGGCGGCAGTGGAGTCCTACCGACGCGTTTCGTCTGAGTAGACTTCATCCTGGGGTACCCTCCACTGCAGCCCGACTCCCTAATATAGGAACTGTGTTCATCCTGATGTGACTCCAGCCCGTTCAATTCCAAAAACGGCACTTCCGGGTTGTCCAAGATGGCGGACCCGCGTGCGTTCCAGACCTCGTTTTGGTGGGTGTGCTTATGCGTTCCACCCTCCAAAACAGAAGTCCGATGTTCCCCGTGTGTCTAATGTTAAAAGACATTATCTTATTAAGATGGAGTGTTAAAAGTACTCTTAGAATAGAGTGTTTGCTTATTTATAAGGATAGTCAGCATCAGTTCGTGTCCCCATTGTGAACCAGCGAGATCTCGGCTAATCTCGCGATGTGACGCTGTGGCGTCACGCCGCATAAGCGGAAATACTCACATGGAATACTTCGCTTGCGTTCCACTGGTGGTTAACCTGAAGAACCCGGATCTCAGCTTATCGCGCGATGTGACGCTGTGACGTCACGGCGCGAACACGGAATTAGTTGTGTGGATCAACCGCTTGCGTTCCACTAGTGGTTAACCAAAGGTCCACAGTGAGACAACGGGTTGAAAAATAGCTTCATTATAAATGGCTTATGTGCCAATTAGTGAGTAAAGAACCGGAGGCCAATAATTCCTCCCTTAACATGCACCCTATGAGGGCGATGCAAAAATAGTGTAAGTGACCTGGTGTAGCCCAGTCGCATGTTACAATTATATAGCTGGGAGGAAGCAAAAGATGCATGTCTGTGAACCCATGTGTTTTAATTAAAAAGAATTCAATGAGCTGGATTCACATAAGTGTGCCCATTTTTTACATGTGTGACCTATATAATTTTACAAAAGGCAATGACCATATGTAAGTACATCTAAAATACAGAATTATGCAACATAGAAATAGAAAATAACATATAGGAATACAAAATTGGGGACAGACATTGTATCCCTTATGATTCATCCAAAAAGGCATTAACGTCAACCTCTACATTAAGCCCTGACGGGGCAAAAGTCTGCAACTCATATGCCCAGAACATTTCGAGGCGGGATACTCCCCTTGTTTTAGCACCCCCTCTCCAGGGTGGTGTGTATTTGTCAATAATGACAAACTGCGATCCCTCCGGATTCCCACCATGGAATTCCTTGTAGTGTCTAGGGACCGTATGTTTGGGGTCTGGTGGGAATCCGGAGGGATCACAGTTTGTCATTATTGACAAATACACACCAATCATCAGGGATACAATGTCTGTCCCCAATTGTGTATTCCTATATGTTATTTTCTATTTCTATGTTGCATAATTCTGTATTTTAGATGTACTTACATATGGTCATTGCCTTTTGTAAAATTATATAGGTCACACATGTAAAAAATGGGCACACTTATGTGAATCCAGCTCATTGAATTCTTTTTAATTAAAACACATGGGTTCACAGACATGCATCTTTTGCTTCCTCCCAGCTATATAATTGTAACATGCGACTGGGCTACACCAGGTCACTTACACTATTTTTGCATCGCCCTCATAGGGTGCATGTTAAGGGAGGAATTATTGGCCTCCGGTTCTTTACTCACTAATTGGCACATAAGCCATTTATAATGAAGCTATTTTTCAACCCGTTGTCTCACTGTGGACCTTTGGTTAACCACTAGTGGAACGCAAGCGGTTGATCCACACAACTAATTCCGTGTTCGCGCCGTGACGTCACAGCGTCACATCGCGCGATAAGCTGAGATCCGGGTTCTTCAGGTTAACCACCAGTGGAACGCAAGCGAAGTATTCCATGTGAGTATTTCCGCTTATGCGGCGTGACGCCACAGCGTCACATCGCGAGATTAGCCAAGATCTCGCTGGTTCACAATGGGGACACGAACCGATGCTGACTATCCTTATAAATAAGCAAACACTCTATTCTAAGAGTACTTTTAACACTCCATCTTAATAAGATAATGTCTTTTAACATTAGACACACGGGGAACATCGGACTTCTGTTTTGGAGGGTGGAACGCATAAACACACCCACCAAAACGAGGTCTGGAACGCACGCGGGTCCGCCATCTTGGACAACCCGGAAGTGCCGTTTTTGGAATTGAACGGGCTGGAGTCACATCAGGATGAACACAGTTCCTATATTAGGGAGTCGGGCTGCAGTGGAGGGTACCCCAGGACGAAGTCTACTCAGACGAAACGCGTCGGGAGCACTCCACTGCCGCCCCTTTTATATGTACAAGCGCTTTTTTATCAACTACATCATGTAAGTGTATTTCTTTGATTTTTAATAAATACGGTGTCTACGGTATCACACTATGTAGTCCCTTTTGTACCCTTTATGAACCTTACGTGGAGAGATCCATTATTATGTGTGGAGAAGATACGCCTTCAGAGAAGCCCTTCTCATTATCCTCAGGCTGCCAAGATCTTCTCACTATTGCCAGGGTGCAAAAAAAAGCTGGTTTGACCCTCACAGTATACGCTGTTTTGGGTTCAAACCCTCCGGTAAGCCCCCATCTGCAACATCTTAGTGCACTGCATGTTTTTGAAGACACAGTGGTGTGATATATGAAATTGTTTTATATGCAGTATCTAATATAATGATGAGACTTTTTTGAGTGACCGCAGAACATCATCCTTTAAGACTTTTCTGCTGTATGTTGGTGAAGGCGCTCCTCACCTCACTTTTGGGTAGTGACCCATTCAGTTCCAACTCACTGACTGTCTATTTGAACCACTTTTTCATTCTGGATTTTTTAATGTGATACGTTTATATGTGTACATTACATTTTGGCATAGGCCTTTTTAACTTATTAGTTTTAAGGTATCTTGTTGTTTTAGCGCTACACTTTTTCTGTTTATTATCAATCAGGAAGCAGGTCCAGAGACCAGACTGGGCGAGAAGTGAAGTGACTGTATTGGCTGCCGAAGAGGAGGAGATGCAGGGGAAGCTGCTGTGAAGTTGCCGAGGAGGAGACGCAGGAAGGATCTGAAGCTGCCCATGACCTAGATCGGGTAAGTGCAGGGGGAGCACCAGCCGCCACTGTTACCAATTGAGTATTTTTAACATAAGAAATACATTCTAAAAATCTTCAACAGGGTCTCTAGAGGCACATTTCTTACATCCAGACCTTCTCTTACATTATCTCTCCCAATGCTGTTATTACAAGCAATTACCAGCTGTAAATATGACAGCCAGCAATTGTTATGTATTACACAGCAAGAGCAGCCACTTAAAAAAAACGTAAAATGCATTGCTTTGGTGGTAGGTTATGGTAGTAGCAAAAAATATATAGCTTAATTTTAAAAAAATATATATTTTTTTACTATTTTGGGAAAGTTTTCCTTTAATAATAAAAATAATAATAATAATAATAATAATAATAATAAAAAATAGGAGATATCTATTACCATTTACCAACAAATGAAAGCCCAATTTGTTTTGAAAAAATAAGGTATAATCCACCTGGATGCACAAAGTGATGATATGTACCGTTTTACTAACACATGTCAAAGTTACAAAATTGGGCTTAAGTATTAAGATTTGCTTTACCCTTAGGTGCGAAGGGGTTAATATCCAGTTATATTTTGTACATTTAGGAATGCATCAAGCTATTTTTAAATCAATCTACTGAGGTGGCCAGAGTGGGAGGGAGTCTACATAACATTTTCACAGCTCTTACTGAGAAGAAGCCTTTCTATAAATAAGCATTTCTCCAGATATAAAGAGTGCCCCCTTGCCCTTCGTAAGGACCTGAAAGTGAATAATTCTACACCAAGTTCACTATAAAGACCCCTTATGTATTTATACATGTTGATCATATCCCCCCTTAATCTCCTCTTCTCAAGAGAGAATAAATTCAGTTGCTCTAATCTTTCCTCATAGCTAAGATAATGACTGTTTATATATCCACCACAGCAAGACTGTTAACATATGTTTAATATAATGTGTATATCCTTTTAAGAGCTCCCTACTTATGTTATCCAGACTGCAGAGATATTGATATACCTGTTTATTACCATGGTGACAAATCCAACTTTGTGTAACGGCCACTACAATTATTAGACCAGATAAGAAAGAAATAAGAAAGTATTTAAAGCTTCAGCAAGAATTGCTGTGCAAGGTCATGGAAAAGACCAGCCATATGAAACACCAGTCATTTTGTGGATAATGAATGATAGGCTTTTATATTTCCAGAAGATTTGGGATCCCAGGGTGAACAATCTCTGATGTCATGACTAAGCCCCATGGGAGGGGTGAAACATGTCGGGGGTGTGGCCTGGACGGAGTCTAGGCTGAGGCTGCTTCTGCTCTTTACTTGAGCGTTTTGTGTGATGTGCAGCTCCAGGGACTTCTTTTCCTTCCACTCTGCAAGCACCCAGCAGTTGCATGCAATCATGGTACGCTAGTGTGGGGATCAAGAGGTAAAGCAGGTGGAAAGGAGGTGACACAAATCCTCAATCTACCAATGCTCTCCAAAGAGTGATCCAAATGCAGAAAAAAAAGTAATGCTGTGTACACACGATCGGAATTCTCTTCGGAAAAAGATATGATGGCTCTTCCGATGGGATTCCGCTCAAGCTTGCCATGCATACACACGGTCACACAAAAGTTCGCAGAACTTTGGACCATCAAGTACGTGGTGACGTACAACACTACGACGAGCCAAGAAAATGAAGTTCAATGCTTCCGAGCATGCGTCAAATTGTTTCCGAGCGTGCGTAGGAATTTTGCGCATTGGAATTGCTACAGACGATCGCATTTTCGGATATAAACTTTTTACGACCGAAAAATTGAGAGCATGCTCTCAACCTTTTGCTGGCTGGAATTCGGCCAGCAAAAGTCCGATGGAGCATACACACGGTCGCATTTTCCGACCAAAAGCTCTCATCGGTCTTTTGCTGGCCGAAATTCCGATTGTGTGTACGTGGCATAAGTGTGAACGAACCCTTACACTGAGGGTAAAGGATGCTGTGGTGATGCTCCCATAGGTGGCAGCTCCATGACACCCTGCATCCACAGGATCTGTGGCCAAAATGAATAACACAGGTGACAGATGCAGATAGAAGGTGAGTATTGCAGCCTGAGCTGTTTTTTTTTTTTTTTTGTTATTCAAATACCCACTAGGGTCTATTTTTATTTTTTTTACATTTATTGTAACTTAGGATTTTAGAGTTAGGCTTTGAACGATTTATCAATGAATGCAGAGCTGCGTTAATATATGTCTTTTATATTCAGCTTTCAATAAAACCCATAATGTAGTAGTTTAATTCCCCTCCACCGCCTTCCATTCTATGACTGCTGTACATTTTTTATCATTCATGGCAGTGTTAAATAATGACTCATAAAGTTGGATAGACTCATGAATGTAAGTGGCAACAACAGATTTATTTTCAGTACGACATTCACTTCTTTATGGCTGTGTTTTCTCCCTGACCTAACTGACACATCTGTTACATCCAGCTATGCATTGTTTACTGTTATTTTCCTTGGTTCTTTAACACCAGAAAATACGTTTGCTTTGTTGAAATGTCACTTAAAGCGGTATTAAACCAAAAAACAAACATTTATTTTACGCCGGTGGTAAGCAATTATTCACGGGCAATGTCACTTGCCACCATCGCCTGTCACCAGATCCAGCTTGTTACTAGCCACCGTCACCTGCCACTAGATGTGGATTGTCACTTGCCATGTCGCCTACCAGCAGATGTGGATTGTCACTTGCCACAGCACCTGCCACCAGATGTGGATTGTCACTTGCCACGTCACCTGCCACCATTTGCAGATTGTCACTTGCCACGTCACCTGCCACCAGATGTGGGCTACTTTCCACGTCACCTGGCACCAGATGTGGATTGTCACTTGCCATGTCAGCTAGTGCCACCAAATGTGCATTGTCTCTGCATTGGTGGCAGGTTGGCAGCACTGGTCCATTTAGTGAGGGCAGGAGAGCGGTGATGCGGGGTGGGCAGTGAGAGATGATGTCACCTCGCTGCTCCCTGCTGCACCTCCGACATTGAAGAGGCCCGGCTGTGAGGGGGCGGAAGAGAGCTGATGTGTGATGGGCAGTGAGAGATGTTGTCATCTCTCTGCTCCCCGCCAGTTCTCGCTCCCACATTGAAGAGGCCCGGCTGTGAGGGCGGAAGAGCAGTGATGTGGAGCAGGCGGAGAGATATGATGTCATCTCTGCTCGTCCGCCCGCTTGCTTCTCGCATCTCTAATGCAGCCCGCCCGTCCGCCGCAGCCGCTCCCCGCTGGTTAGGCAGGGACCCTGCGGCAAGAGACTCGGGGCTATGGGCCCCAGATTCGGGGCTATAGCCCCAATAGCCACCCCCTAGCAACGCCACTGTCTAAAGCTGTACATCTAACACTCCCCTCCCCCAGACGGACAATGCTGCTGTCCAAATAAGTGTCCTTCATCCAGAGTGGGGGGAACTTCAATACAGGAGGTGTGTTACCGGCCAGATCACCAGGTGAAAACAAATAAAAAAAAGCCTAAGAAAAGAGAACTAATGCAGCCACCTCATATAATGATTGCATTATATTACATTTTTGGTTCTGGGTTTAATACCGCTTTAAAGTATATGTAAATCCAAATCACTAAAATCTCATATAAGCTTTAACATGTTAATGTCATCTCAAAACTTGTTTTCAGTATTTTTAAATCTGCATAAGACACAATGATTCTACCATTAAGGTCCTAGTTCAAGCTCATTCTGTTATGGTGTGACAACTGTCTCCCATCTCATATGTCAACCTGTGGCCTATGCACCTGATGGAAACTACAACAGGCTGTGCCAATATGCATTGGGCATGCATAGTCCTCTTTTAGTCCTCTTACAGTTTATTTTATTTTTATTTATTTAAGGTACTTATATAGATAAGTACCTGAAATAAATAAAAAAATTGTACGCAGCACTTTACATACTGTATTTATTGTACATTCACATCAGTCCCTGCCTTCAAGGAGCTTACAATCTGAGGTCCCTAACTCACATGCATACATACACATTAGGGCCAATTTAGACAGGAGCCAATTAACCTACCAACATGTCTTAGGAGTGTGGGAGGAAACCGGGGTACCCAGAGGAATCCCATACAGGCACAGGGAGAACATGCAAACTCCAGGCAGGTAGTGTCGTGGTTGGGATTTCAATATTTACATTAACAAGCTAAAGCTATATGAGATTTTACTTGATTGAGTTTAAATTTACTTGAAATAATGGTACAACCTCAGCTGTAAACCTCTTGTGGAAATGACCCAACTCAACGAGATACAAGAATACAAGGTACTGTTACACAAATACAGTAAAACGTTTATGTTTTTCGAGTCTTCACTTAAATACAATTAGTAATGTAAACATGGGCAGTTTGGCTAATCGCATGATTAAAAAAATGCAGAGATTACCTTCGGTGAAAGTGGAATGTAATAATGTTCCAGAAATATGGCCAGCTGAAGTTACATGCAAAACTTTTTCCTCTAAAAAGTAAACTCGGTCTTTTAAAATGACATGGAGCCTCAATGATCAACACAGAGGTTTACATGGTTATATACAGTAGTTAGTTTGGTTGGAAAAAGACACAAGTCATGAACCAATAGAAAAAAAACACACACACAGCTAGAAAACCACCATATATACAATGCTATATCCACAGTTGAATCAAAGGAAGGAAAGAAATCCAATTAAGCATGTTCAAATGTGCCCAGCGGGGGGAAAAAATGATTTCCTGGTGCCCCAGGAGGCAATCGGATATTCCCTGGATCAACTACCCCCGATGTTATCACCTATAAATATTAGTATCCAGTTATATTTTGTGCATTTAGGAAAGGATCCAGGCCCTTCTTTTAAAACAATCTACTAAGCTGGATAAAAACTAGTTCTTGAGGGAGTCAATTCCACATTTTCAGAGTTCCTATTGTGCAGAAGCCTTTCCGTATTTGGAGGTTAAATATCTTTCCTCCAGATGTAAAGAGTGCCTCCTTGTCTTCTGTGATGAGCTGAAAGTGAATAACTCTACACCAAGTTTAGAGGTGAGAGAGGCTGGAGCCAAGCTTGACTTTTACTCCAGTGATAGGGACAGCTAACACTATATGCAAGTCTTGACTTTTCTTGTAAATGTTTGCACTTTTTGACCTCTCCTTTGGTTGGTGTGACCCCCCCCCCCCCCACACACACACACACCTTTACTTGACAATTACCAATATAGAGGCAGGAGGGGGCAAAGTAAAATCAAGTAAGTAAGCCACTATGGAAGCCCCTGAAATGTCATTGATGTGCTGTAGTGTTATCCATAGGAAAGATTGATTATGAATATTAAATAGGGTTGGGTAAAAAGATAAAAATTGTTCATTTTTATAGGGGGGGTTGATAAGAAAGGTGGATTACGAATAATTATTGGTGTTGGTAAGGAAGTTGGATTATGAATATTGGAATATTTATGAAGGTGAGTACAAAAAGTGTATTATGAATATTAATGGGGTGGTTATAAAGGTAGATTATAAATATTTATGGGGTTGGTAATGCTGGGTACACACAAGAAGATTTTAGTTAGTGTGGCGATCTTCCCACTGAGCTATTGTGTTCTGACAGGAGGACTGTCCCCCAGCCAGAACACAGTGATCAGCGCTTGCTGCAGTGGCAGCTGGTGCTCAAAACTTTTTGGGGGGGTGCAAACAAACTGAAAAAAAAAATCAATTGCAGCCTTACTGTGCCCATCAATTGCAGCCACTGTGCCATCAAACGCAACTACTGTGCCATCAATTGCAGTTACTGTGTCATCAAACACAGCCACTGTGCCCATCAAACGCAGCCACTGTGCCATCAAATGCAGCCACTGTGCCATTAAATGCCGCCACTGTGCCCACCAAATGCAGCCGCTGTGCCCATCAAACACAGCCACTGTGCCCATCAAACGCAGCCACTGTGCCATCAAATGCAGCCACTGTGCCATTAAATGCCGCCACTGTGCCCACCAAACGCAGCCGCTGTGCCCATCAAATGCTGCCACTGTCCCATCAAATGCTGCCACTGTGTCCATCAAAAGCCCCCACTGTGCCCATCAAATGCCGCCACTGTGCCATCAAATGCCGCTACTGTGCCATTAAATGCTGCCACTGGGCCCATCAATAGCAGCCGCTATGCCATCAAACGCAGCCACTGTGCCCATCAAAAGCAGCCACTGTGCCCATCAAACGCAGCCACTGTGCTAACAAATGCTGCCACTGTGCCATCAAACGCAGCTACTGTGCCCATCAAAAACAGACACTGTACTCCATCAAATGCTGCCACTGTGCCCCATCAAATGCAGCCACTCTGCCCATCAAACGCTGCCACTGTGCCCATCAAAAGTTGCCACTGTGACCCCCCTGCCCGTTCACCATCTACCCGGCACTTACCCTATCTCGGTGGCGGGTCAGGCAACGGGTGACACCGGCGAGCCGTGGGATCTTGCAGCGGGCCAGGCAGCGGCTCGTGTGTCCTCCATGCGTATCCTACCCTCCTCCTGATAGGCGTCCAATCGCAGTGCCTGTCCTTTCAGCCAGGTGACGGGTATCAGACCCGCGCTACCTGATTGGTGTACAGGCGGTTCAGTGTTAGAAAAGCAAGTATTCAATGCTTTGCGCTCCGAATTCACCTTTTTTGAAGCCTATTAGAGCCAATGGCTCTGATCAGGTGCTTCAAAAACACCCCCCTGCTGCTGTAACTCATCCGAAGAGGGGCCAGACGCCAGAATAGGGGGTGGCAGCGGCGACCATGGATAGATTTATGCAATGCATGAATCTATCTATCTGCATAGAGGGGGTGGCTGGAGAGAGGGAGGGCGCCTGTGCGCCCTTAATGGACACACCGCTACTGGCTTGCTGCCATTGGCTGCGAGCGCTGATCAGATGCTGGTTTTCCAGCATGCTCGTTCGACAGAAGCCAGGTAAAAAAACATCTTCTGTCGAATCGGGAACTATACACAAGGGCCGGTTACTGCCAAACTTACTGTTTTCGGCCCAGGTGTGCCCAGCTTAAGAAAGGTGGATTTATAATATTTATGGTAGTGGATAAATTATGTGGATTATGAATATTTATGGGGGTAGGTAAGAAAGGTGGATTATGAATATTTAGAGAGGTGAGCAGGGAAGGCCAAAAGTGAATATTTATGGTGCGAGTAAGAAATGTATATTTTTTTGTCCAGACTACTTACCTTCTCGTACAAATGAATGGGAATACAGAAGCAGCCTAATGCAGCTTAGATGCATGTCAGCAGGAAGTCGAAGGCAGCTCAGAAGCACCTCTAAAAAAACTTGGGAGGATCTTAGAAATATCTAAAATACAAGCTGAAGGCACCTGAAATCATGTTTTTTTTTTGTCAAACTACACAAAGGCTAAGGAAGGTGGAAATTGAATATGTATAGTTGTGTGAAAAAATATTTACCCCCTTCCTGATTTTTATTTTTTTTTTGTATATTTCTCACACTTAAATGATTCATTTATTATTATTTAATTTATTAAGGGAAAAAAGCTGTTCAAACCTGCCTGGCCCTATGTGAAAACGTAATTGCCCCCTCCCATGCTGAATCATGAATGAACTGTGATTAACCACAATTTTTTGGAAAGCTGAGTTAAATTTCACTTCCCCCAACCCAGGCCTGATTACTGCCAGACCTGTTGAATCAAGAAATCACATAAATAGAAGCTGTCTGACAAAGTGAACAACGCTAACAGATCACAAAAAGCCACACATCATGCAACAATCTAAAAAAATTCAAGAACAGATTAGAAACAAACTAGTGTTCATGTCTAGGTCTAGGAAGGGTTTCAAAGCCATTTCTAAGGATTTGGAACTCCAGTGAACCACGGGGAAAGCCATTATCAAATGAAGATAACTCGAAACAGTGGTGAACCTTCCCAGGAGTGGCCGACCTACAAAAATTACTCCAAGAGCATGAGGACGACTCATCCAGGAGGTCATAAAAGAACTCAGAACAACATCTAAAGAACTACAGGCCTTACTTGCCTCAGGTAAGATCAGTGTTTATGATTCCACGATAAGAAAGAGACTGGGCAAATATGGCATCCATGGGAGAGTTCCAAGGTCAAAGCCACTGCTGATCAAAAAGAACACAAAGGCTCATCTCACATTTACCAAAAAACATCTTGATTATCCCCAAGACTTTTAGGCAAATATTCTGTGAACAAAAATTAAACTTTTTGGAAGGTGTGCATCCCATTACATCTGGCATAAAACAAATACAGCATTTCATAACAAGAACATCATACCAACAGTCAGACATGGTGGTGGTAGTGTGATGGTCTGGGGCTACTTTGCAGCTTCAGGACCTGGATGACTTACCATAATTGATGGAACCATGAATTCTGAGTTCTAACAGAAAATCTTAAAGGAGAATGTCCGGCCATCAGTTTGTGACCTCAAGCTCATGTACACTTGGGTTATGCAACAATGATCCGAAACACAAGAGCAAGTCAACTTCCAAATGGTTCAAACAAAGGAAAATTTAGGTTTTGGAGTGGCCTAGTCAAAGCCCGGACTTAAATCCAATTGGGATGCTGTATCATGACATTACACAGGCCGTTCATGCTGGAAAACCCTCCAATGTGGCTGAATTAAAACAATTCTGCAAAGAAAAGTGGGCCAAGATGGCTCCACAGCGATGTGAAAGACTCATTGCCAGTTATCACAAACGCTTGATTGCAGTTGTTGCCGCCAAGGGTGGCACAACCAGTTATTAGGTTTAGGGGGCAATTACTTTTTCACATAAAGCCAGGCAGGTTTGGACAGCTTTTTTGCCTTAATGAATGAAATCATCATTAAAAACTGAATTTTGTATTTACTGGGGCTATCTTTGCGTAATAATAACATTTGTTTGATGAGCTGAGTCATTTAAGTGTGACAAATATGAAAAAAAAAAAAAAAATCAGAAAAGGGGCAAATACTTTTTTACACAACTGTATTTGGTAGGCATAAGGAAAGTACATTTAGATTGTCAATAATTAAAAAGGTATGGGGTAAAATAGAAAGAGAATGTCTTTGTGGGTACATTAGAAGGTGAACATTGTTTCCCTTTATACCCACACCAATCACAGCCAAGTCCTTCTAATAAAAACACTGCAAGGCAGAACATGTATCAATGCGGAATGTGTACTCATATCCCCATTGATTTTCTAAACCGCCCCAGAAATTCTATTGTTCTTTTGGTTATTACCGTATACTTGTATGTTTTTCCACCTTCCTTGCGGCACACAGATGTCCACAGATTTCAATTACAGTCACATACACTATAAGAGAGGAAGAATATTATCAGATCAAGGCTACTTTCACACTGAGGCGCTTTACAGGCGCTATAACGCTAAAAATAGCACCTGCAAAGCGCCTTGAAAGAGCCTTTCCTCTCACTCCAATGTGAAAGCCCGAGGGCTTTAACACTGGAGCGGTGAGCTGGCAGGATGGTAAAAAAAAATTCCTGCAAGCCGCATCAATGCTGCGCTCTAGGAGCAGTGTATACACCACTCCTAAAGAGCCCCTGCCCATTGAAATCAATGGACAGCGCCGCTGAACTACCAGCAATGCGCGCTGCAGCGGCGCTTTGCGGGCGATTTTAATCCTTTCTCGGCCGCTAGCGGGGGTTAAAAGCGCCCCGCTAGTGGACGAAAACCTCCACAAAAACGACAGTACAGCGCCGCTAAAAATAGCAGCGCTTTACCGCCGAGGCCCCCAACGCCTCAGTGTGAAAGTAGCCTTAAGCCTCGCACAGACAATCGGATTTCCCGACGGGAATTGTGTGATGACAGGCTGTTGGCGCAAAATCCCACCGTTTGTACACTCCATCAGACAATTGTTGTCAGATTTTCCACGGACAAATGTTGGATCGCAGGCTTTAAAATTTTCCAAGGACAACGGTCAGTTGTCGGATTTTACGAGCGTGTGTACACAAGTCCGTCGGACAAAAGTCCACAGTACAAACACGCATGCTCGGAAGCAAGGACGAGCCAGAAGCGGTCCGTCTTGTAAACTTGCGTTCGTAATGGAGAATTAACATTTGTGGCAAATTTTGAAATCTCCAAATGCAGCGCACAATTCTCTTCTTCTTTAATGGGATAAAAATGAAGTTTCTTTGCTGGTGATACTGATGGAGTTCTGCCAAATGTATTTTAAAAGGCTTTTTTTTTTCTAGTGATATCAAGAATAATATTATTATGCTTGTTATTTTTTTCTTGGGGCAAGTTACCACAACATCATTATCCTGTAGTTTTTAAGATCAAAGATACAACTATGTTGGTGTCCCTTGTCAATTTTACATTGTATTTTTTAAAATGTAACTGCCTCCTCCCAAACTGTCATTTGAAGTAAAACACATAGCCAATTATTATCCCCACAATTTTTTTTATTGTGCATTAAAAAAAAGAAAACAAATAAAAATAAGACATGCTATCTGCCAATAGAACTTAACCAAAAAGTGCATTCTATGCATCCAAAAATAAAGAAAATATACCAAATCAAATCATTATTCAACCAAAAAATAAAATAAAATCCTTAAGCATGTGTCCTGTTTCTTAACAGCTTCAGCCCCGGAAGATTTTACCCCCTTCCTGACCAGAGCACTTTTTGTGATTTGGCACTTCGTCGCTTTAACTGACAATTGCGCGGTCGTGTGATGTTGCACCCAAACAAAATTGACGTCCTTTTTAACCCAAAAATAGAGTTTTCTTTTGAAGGTATTGGATCATCTTTGCGATTTTTATTTTTTGCGCTATAAACAAAAAAAGAGCGACAACTTTGAAAAAAAGCGATATTTTTTTACTTTTTGCTATAATAAATATCCCCCAAAAATATATAAAAAAACAATTTTTTTCCGCAGTTTAGGCCGATATGTATTCTTCTATATATTTTTGGTAAAAAAAAAAAAATCGCAATAAGCATATATTGATTGCTTTGCGCAAAAGTTAGAGCATCTACAAAATAGGGGATAGTTTTATGGCATTTTTATTATTAATTTTCTTTTTTTATTAGCAATGGCGACGATCTGCGATTTTTATCATGACCGTGACATTATGGTGGACACATCGGACACTATTTTGGGACCATTGTCATTTATACAGCAATCAGTGCTGTAAAAATGCACTGATTACTGTGTAAATGACACTGGCAGGGAAGGGGTTAAACACTAGGGGACGATGAAGGGGTTAAGTATGTCCTAGGAAGTGATTCTAACTGTGGGGGGGATGGGCTTCCACTCACATGACAGCGATCACTGCTCCCGATGACAGGGAGCAGTGATCCCTGTCATGTCACAAGGCAGAACGGGGAAATGCCTTGTTTACATAGGCACTTCCCGTTCTGCGCTTCCGTGACACAATCACCGGGACACCGGGGGACACCGAGTCCGTGGGTCCTGTGGGCGCGGTCACGCTGTGCGCAGCGCACGCTAGCCCCGCCAATTGAAGGGGACGTACAGGTACGCTCATTTGCCCACTGCTGCCATTGTGCCGACGTATATCTGCGTGCAGTGGTCAGCAAGTGGTTAATATAGGGGGTCAGCAATGCCAAGGGTTGGTAAAAGCAGGGGTCCATCATCCGGAGATAATTCCTAAAATCATCCAGATTATTCTCCTGAAGCAAAGGCATATGACATAATTGGTCACAATTAATAAAGCAACCAATTTTTGGTCCAAGAAATCCTCCTCCTCCTGTTCCTGGACTGGACTTGGGTCAAAGCAATAACTCCAAGGCCAATAATAAATAACACGTTATCTCCTCCGATTCCGCAACATGTCTGGTTGACGAACGGCCGTTCAGAAACTGAAAAGCACGAAATGAAAAGCGCAAACAGAAAAGCGCAAAATGAAAAGCGCGAATCAACACTCACCAAACTTCTACTAACACGAAATTAGCAGAAGGAGCCCAAAGGGTGGCACATGACAATTGAACTTCCTCTTTATCGGCTCGTAGTACGTCTAGTACGTCACTACGTTCGTGTTTGTTGGCTGACAATTGTGTGTTGTTGGTATGCAAGACAAGTTTTTGGCCAACACCCTTCGGCAAAAGTCCGAGGCTTTGTCTGCGGAAAATACGATCGTGTGTACGAGGCTTAAGAGTTCAAGTGCTAAGAGGTAAATCATACGTGCCATGTGATATATAGAAAAGACTGCAAGTGATGCTCTGTGTACAGGGGCAGATAGAGACACACTTCAGTAAAACATGAACATTTTGTAGTTAAACTCACCCAGAGGAGACAACTTAACTACTGAGTGACATTTATACTGGTCTTAGCTTTCACCATGTGCGGCTGTCCTCCCTGTTCAAAAATTGCCTATGGTATCTTTATCTCCTGTATGGTCTAGAATCTGCACAGAAACTAATCAGCTGCCAGTTTTTTTTTTTTTTTTTTATTCTGACAAAGCTTAATTAAACAAGCTGAATTTAGAAGCTGATTGGCTACCCTGCACAGCTGCACCAGTTTTTGCACTGTCCAATGTTAGTAAATAAACTCCTATGTGTTCATAACCTTATGAATCTGCTGTTTAGGTAAGAGATTGGTAATCTGCAAGGTAAAGTAGGAACTGGCCAGAGAGGGATCACTTTGACACAGTTGGCTGCTTTAAACATGCACTGCAATGTATGAAAACTAAGAATCCCCCCTTTTTTTTAACAAGAGCCTGCTATGATGAAAGTAGGGGTTACCATGCGGTTACACCACTTTAGTATTTTATGTGTTTTATAGAAGGAATCCATTTGGGTTAGTGTCCTGACTGGGATTTGAACTAAGGATCCCAGTGGTGCAAGGCAGTATATATTTTTTGCTTTCAGAGTTCTTTTTTTTTTTTTTATTGTAGAAATGTGCTGTATACTTTAATTATCCATGACATACAATGCAGTTAGGATTTGTGGCAACTAAATAGTGAGTTGGGGAAGATTTGTCCTATGAGGATTCTTGATGCTTATTCTCATCTTCATACTCCAGCTTATCATCCATGGTCTTATTCAGTTGAAAATCCACAAAAGCTGGTTCCTCCTTTGTACAGGGCAGAGGTTCGAAGACTCTCAGGTGGCTATAAGTGTCCCCTCCGGTGTAAACCTTGAAAAGATAATTTAGGCTGGCAACAACCTGAGTACAGACAAGGACTGCCTGAAATTCCCTGGGGTTCGTCTTGGTCTGTACCTCATACTGTGATTTCACCTTGTGAAGGACAGATTGAAGTAGTAGGTGGCCTGGGATCACTCCATCCCCCAAGTATCGGAGCCCCAATCTCACCACCGTTACTAATTTTTGCAAAATTCTCAGCAGACTGAGTTCTCTTTTGTGGAGCTGTGACGGTTCGTATAGTTCTTGCTGGATGCAGAGAATATCATGGAAACCCCTATGTGAACTTGAGTGGTTAGTATTTATATATATATTCATCAAATGAACAAATGTTGTAATTATATTATTGTGGATGATCTATGTGATGTGAATTCTATACTCACTGTTGATATTGATGAAGATGTCTCATTTTTTGTCCACTTACTCCAGTTCTGTTTTGTAACTTTTTAGATGAAAAAAATTATTATCCTGACCAATTGTTGCTACCCTTGAAGAAGAGGTCAACCCCCTTTTCACCTCGAAACGTCGGGTCTTATGGTTATTGTTGTTCAATCAACTTTATCATTACAACTGGTCATTGTTCCATGTATATCAATTTTCCTCTATTGTATGCATCCATTTCATCTATGTATTACTGTTAGGTCATGATGATCCTCTTTTATATATTTTCCTCAATACATATTTAAAAACTTTTTAAAAAACCTCTACTATTCTTGTACTATATAGGAAGTGACCCTCTGTTAAAGTCCCGTTAGAGGAGCTACACTCATTTGTGAGTGTGTTTCTGTTCTGTATGTCACTAGGGATGTGGGTTCACTCCTAATTCATAACGCACATTGGGGCGACACCTCCCACCTCCATACATTGGGTGTTCGCCGAACAGCGAACATTATGCAGTGTTCGTGGCAAATTCGAAAAGCCGCAGAACACCATTAAAGTCTATGGGACACGAACATGAAAAACCAAAAGTTCTCTATAGTGAAGCATCTTTCCCGTGTTTAGAACAATATCACAGCAAAATGACATTTCTAAAGGAAAAATTGTCATTTACAACTTATCGCGGCTGTAATGAATTGTCGGGTCTCGGCAATATAGATAAAACTCATTGAAAAAAAACGGCATGGGTTCCCCCCTCCGGTCCATTAACAGGCCCTTTGGGTCTGGTATGAATATTAAGGGGAACCCCAAACTAAAGATTATTTAAAAAATTGAGTGGGGGTCCCCCCAAAATCCATACCAGGCCCTTCAAGTCTGGTTTGGTTAATTAAGAGGAACCCTGTGCCAAATACAAAAAAAATTGAGTAGGGGTCCCTCCCAAAATCCATACCAGACCCTTCGGGTCTGGTATGGATTTTAAGAGGAACCCTGTGCCAAAATTGTTAAAAAAATGGCGTAGGGGTCTCCCCAAAATCCATACCAGACCCTTATCTGAGCACGCAACCTGGCAGGCCGCAGGACCCCAAAGCATCCTTGGGGCCCCAAAGCATCCTCACCATGTAAAGGGCATGTGGCCTGGTATGGTTCTGGTGGGGGGGCGCTCTCTCATGCCCCCTCTTTTCCTGTGGCCTGCCAGGTTGCGTGCTTGGATAAGGGTCTGGTATGGATTTTGTGGGGGACCCCTTTGCCATTTTTTTTTTTAATTTGGGGCAGGGTTCCCCTTAATATCCATACCAGACCTGAAGGGTCCCGCCCTTCAGTCGGCCGCAGAGAGATGAAGAGCGAGAGGCGGTGAGGTGGGAGGCGGCAGTGGCAGGCAGCTGACAGGGTCCAGGAGGGGAGGCCAGAATTCATCGTGGCTGCTGCAGCACTTCTGTAGGTGGGTGAAAGATATACACTGCACATTACTATGTCACCTTCTATAATAGACAGGCAGCTAATTTTGTTAACTTATTGATAATAAGTTAACAAGGGCACCCAGCAGCCATGTCCTAGGACACACTGTGACAATGCCAGCCATAATAGAGCACCTGTTGCCTGTGTGTTATTATATTGCTGATGACCTTAACCTGCCTGGGTTGCTGTCTGTTGTAAAGGGTTCTTTCACACGGAGTGGAATCTGCGTGCTCAGTGGAGGAACTGTCTGCTGATCCCCCGCTGAGCGGAGTGGGCAGATGACAGGTCCGTGTCCACTCAGCTTATGTAGAGCGGACAGGGACACAGTTGGCTTCGCTCTAAGGGCAGCTAGTGTAAACAAACCGATTGTCCGTTTACACACAACAGACCTCCATCCCGATCGAAGGGGAACGGATCCCTTTGTGGAGGAATGTAATGTACATAATGATAATCATAAAAATGTCTATTTTTTTATGTGTATACATGTTTCTACGCAACTTCTTACTTATTATATAGTATACAGATTAGCTCTGCTTTGAAACTGAAGATGGCGCCTATCCCCTACTACCCACACATTGGAAGTATGAGGAAGTGAAGACAGAGCCAGGAACAAACAAGCCTCAGCATCAAGTTTCTGCATTCTTTCTGTATTTCAGCCAATGAGATGTGCCTATTATGAAGCGTACACACGATTGGACTTTTTGACCAGACTGGTCCGGCGGACCAAGTCCGGCGGACAATCCGATCGTGTGTGGGCTTTATATTTATATTTCAGCGGACTTTTCCAGTCGAAAATATGACGGACTGTAGATTTGAAACATGCTTCAAATCTTTATGACGGACTCGAGTTCGGTCGAAAAATACGCTCGTCTGTATGCTAGTCCGACGGACGAAAACCCACGCTAGGGCAGCTATTGGCTACTGGCTATCAACTTCCTTATTTTAGTCCGGTCGTACGTCATCACGTACGAATCCGTCGGACTTTGGTGTGATCATGTGTAGGCAAGTCCGTTCGTTCAAAAGTCCATCGGAAGTCCGTTTAAAGTCTGACGAAAGTCCGCCGGAATGGCCGTCAGACTTTTATTGCCGAAAAGTCCGCTCGTGTGTACGCGGTCTTATGCCCCGTACACACGGTCGGATTTTACGATGGAAAATGTCCGATCGGAGCGTGTTGTCGGAAATTTTCCGACCGTGTGTGGGCTCCATCGGACATTTTCCATCGGATTTTCCGACACACAAAGTTTGAGAGCAGGATATAAAATTTTCCGACAACAAAATCTGTTGTCGGAAATTCTGATCGTGTGTACAGAAATCCGACGGACAAAGTGCCACGCATGCTCAGAATAAATAAAGAGATGAAAGCTATTGGCCACTGCTCCGTTTATAGTCCCGGTATACGTGTTTTATGTCACCGCGTTTAGAACGATCGGATTTTACGACAACTTTGTGTGACCGTATGTATGCAAGACAAGTTTGAGCCAACATCCGTCGGAAAAAATCCTAGGATTTTGTTGTCGGAATGTCCGAACAAAGTCCGACCGTGTGTACGGGGCATAAGACTGACATAGCAATGACGTATAATCTATTATTCGCTCTGTATAAAACATTAGCACCGCCCTGCAATAAACCGGAAGTGTGGAAGTAACCGAGCTGAACACGTGTACATGCATATTAACACTTTCTAACTAGGAACAGCAGCAGATAACCTTGAACTAGATTGTAGTTCTTCATCCATTACATCTTTCTGTTTTGTTTAGCGGATCTGATTGGAGGTAGGCAGGTGTAAATTGGCACAAGTACATTTAGCTCCATCGCTCTATAGAAGTGAATAGAGGGTCAGATCAGGTCCACCTGAAAAATGGACAGGCGAACCTGATCATACCTGTCGTGTGAACCCACCCCCAACCTTTTCCTTTTAACTGCTTGCCGCCCACCCTTAGTGCATTTACTGTGGCATGGGCAGGCTGGACCACATACATGTTGGTCATCCAGCCTGTTCTAGATTAGAGATGCGTGCGCCTGCTACTAACTCACTCTGTCACTGGCTACAGGAGGATTTTGCAGGCTGTCCAATTTTTACATGCAATTATATTTTCAAGGCCTGGCCAGGGGCGGAGTTGAGGGGGGGCCCTGTTAGGTAGGCTGTACGGGGCTCTATAAATACTATCAGCGACCCTGTCGGTAGCAATCGATCACTGTGTCTAATTTAGGAAAGGAAGGGGCTGGTAAATTACATATTTACCAGTTTCTTCCTCCGCTCTCCATCCTGACAGTGACATCCCCGCAGCCGGTGGGAGAGCATAGGAGGGAAGCCGGCTGCGGGGGACGAGGGGGGGTCGGAGGAGAACAGGGGGGCAGAGTAGGACATGGAGAGGGGGTCGGAGAAGGAGGACAGGGGGCAGAAGGAGCACAAGAAAACAGCCAGGAATGATTGGTGTGGCGGGAGGGACAGATGTGAACACCGATCTCCCTGTATAGCTTTTCAGCCGACAGCCGTGGGAGGGAGAGGAGGAGAAGCGGCTGTCGGCTAAAAAGCTATACAGGGAGATTGGTGTTCACAGCTGTCCCTCCCGCCACATCGATCATACCCAGCTGTGAACCAGGGGACCATCCAGGATCATCCCTGCAGTCGGGATATCGTGACGGCGTGACCGAACATGTACTTCACATTCTCCTCTGTGTAATGGATTTGCACAGAGCAGCCCAGATCCTCCTCTTCTCAGGTCCCTCTTCGGCTCTCCTGGCCCTTCCCTCCTGTTCGAACAGGAGGGAAGGGACAGGAGAGCCGAAGAGGGACCTAAGAAGAGGAGGATCTGGGATGCTCTGTGCAAATCCATTACACAGAGGAGAATGTGAAGTACATGTTCGGTATTGTTGGCGTTCCTGTAATTGAAATCGCTATTGCTGCCCAAGTAGCAGGAATTAAATATGTTGGCATGAGAAATGAGCAAGCGGCATGCTATGCTGCCTCAGCCGTGGGATATCTTACAGGCAGACCTGCCGTGTGCCTTGTGGTGTCTGGACCCGGTCTCATTAATACCCTCAGTGGGATGGCAAATTCTAATATGAACTGCTGGCCTCTGATTGTCATAGGTGGATCTTCTGATTCTAATCAAGAAACAATGGGAGCATTTCAAGAGTTTCCCCATTGCCTATCTGCTTCATAGAAGATACCCTGTGGGGAGAACCTAAGGAGCCATCCAGATTGAAAGACCCGAGGCTGGGGTAGAAAGCCACAGGCATGCATGATCTCCTTTAAAAAGAGATATTAGGAGCTGGTAAGCGGCAGTAATTTTATTGGTGGAGGCACCCTTCTGTCATCACATTCTTCTGGATGTTGCAGTTGCACGATTTACATCGTCTGGACGTTTGTTAAACCAGCACTTGGAGGATTGTTATGCTAGTGAACCTTTTTCCTATAACCCTTTGGAGTGGACTTAGTTCATTTATTTACCCATGTTTTTCATTATTTAATTTTTCACATTTGTCACTGGTGGTCACATTACAGTGTGTGTATAATAATAATTTTATTTAGATGTGATTGAATTGTTGTATTTACATCTACTCTTCAATTTATATAGCGCAGCTATTTTTTGCTTGATCCATTCAGTGACGTGCCTTACACAAAGTCCCATTCCTTTTTCTTTTCTGTCGTTCAGCTTTGGCATTGTGAAATTTGTACAGGGAGCAGCTCAATGTACAGGGGCGGATAGTCAGGTGGGTAACTTTAATGCAGAATGGACAAAGCATGTCTCTTCTGCATTAAAAATCCCGAAATCCTGCCTGTGCACCTGGTTTTTACATAAAGTTTGACTTTTCCACTTTAAGAATAAGTTTGCA
The DNA here is from genome assembly GCA_037952835.1 of Lithobates septentrionalis. Classification (NCBI taxonomy): domain Eukaryota; kingdom Metazoa; phylum Chordata; class Amphibia; order Anura; family Ranidae; genus Lithobates; species Lithobates septentrionalis. The sequence goes on from JBBDGP010001747.1 coordinate 258,082, forward strand.
CAGTTATCCTTTAGGTTACACCATCTCCTTCCTAGTACCCCCTCCCCCCCCCCCCCGAAGCCTTGTCCACATCCTTACAAGATGCATGCTGTACAACTCAAAAGGAGCTGCACAGCCGCCGCTGCAAACTGCCTGGCCAACCTTTCACCTCTTCTGCAACATGTTCTAAGAAAAACCATTTAATCCGATGGAGAGGCTGTCTGTTATGATTCCCATAAATAGATGGCCTCTTTATAGGGACAAATTTGATTTGTCCATGCATGTGCAGAAGAAGCAAAGGATTGGCTAAACATTTTGCAGTAATGGCTGTGCAGTTTGCAGGAACATGGACAGGTAAGTATAAAACTCTAGGGTGTTCTTGGAGGGGAGGGGGAAATAACTTAAAGAATAACTTTACTTAGTTAACCTTTAAGTATGGCAGCAGACAGATACATAAAAATAGTCGTGCTCTTGCTGTTTCTTTAAGATATCCCATCTTGCATACACGTGAGCCTGGGAGCAAGCAATTTTTTTTCAATTACTGGATTGATCTATTAGTGTATGTGGAATCAGCGCTGTGCCCTACCAAAGTTGCAGCTTATAAATGATTCCTCTGCAAGGCAATGGGACCCTGGGGAAACGACTTATCAGTCACTGTTATGTTTCTTGAAATTGACTTCAGTTACATGACTGACATATTCCCCAAGTAGTTAGTTCAGCCATTTTCTTTGTTAGATTCCATGATTCACACAATGGTTTTTATACGGGGCATATAAATTTCGCTATGCAAGTGGAGTAATGTTTGTTGCAGCCTTATTATTTAGAAAACATCTTTGTTATAAGCATTAAATCCATTTTTACAATAAGCAAACTAACAATAATTCTTGCTGAATCCATACCAATCCAGCACAGTTTTGCTGAGAATTATCATATCATTTGGGCAGGTGGGAAAACCATATCACCTACTATTCTTTACTCATTAAAGCAACTGTGGTCCACTTATGCCGCGTACACACGAGCGGACTTTACGGCGGACTTTGCCCGGCGGATTTTTCGACGTACTTTACGACGGACTTTCTGAATGAACGGACTTGCCTACACACAATCCACCAAAGTCCGTCGAATTCGTACGTGATGACGTACGACCGGACTAAAACAAGGAAGTTCATAGCCAGTAGCCAATAGCTGCCCTAGCGTGGCTTTTTAGTCCGTCGAACTAGCATACAGACGGCGGACTTTTCAACCGGACTCGATTTCAACGGATAAATTTTAAACAAGTTTCAAATCTAATTCCGTCCAACTTTTGAGAAAACAAAGTCCGCTGGAGCCCACACACATCGAATTGTCCGACGAAATCCAGTCCGCCGGGCAAAGTCCGCCGTAAAGTCCGCTCGTGTGTACGCGGCATTAGTAGAAGGCTTCAAGTGCTGCACTTGACATCACCCAAAGGCCTCACATAATTTTTAGTGTATGTAATGCCACAAAAAATGTCAGACTGTGGGCATACTAAGGAACGTAGTGGACAAGCTATAGGAGATGGTCATAGATTGTGGGCATGTGACAGGAGTTGGTCAGAGACTGCAGACATGATCAGGGCCCTGTTAGAAATCTTGGGGACCCATTCAGCCTACCTGCTGGGGCCCCGTTCGACCCCAGCCTTGGCCCTACCCCCGGTCCCTTCCCTGTCCTGAGGGAGCGGAGCATGTACATAAGATCACTACGTCAGAGAAGGCAGCCAGTTGGAACTATAATTGAGCAGAGCAGGTGGCGGAACGGGGTATGTACTTATGCCCCCGAAAATGATTACTGGATTTAAAACCTGACAAACTTAATTTATGATCTGCATATAATCAGAAATATGTGCAGAAAAAAGAATATTCATTATTTAACAATGATGTAAAAATGGTAATTACTGTATATACTTGAGTATAGGTCGACCCGAGTATAAGTCCAGGCCCTAATTTACCACAAAAAAATGGGAAGAACTTATTGACCCGAGTATAAGACAAGGGTGAGAAATGCACAGCTACTGTAAGTGGAAAAGAGGGTCAACAATGCCCATTTGCAACCTCACTGTGCCCATTTGCATGCCTCACTGTGCCCATTTGCAGCCATAGGTCCCCTGAACTTCAAACTCGGTAGTTAAGGGTTCCTAGATGCCCCCTAGCTGCAGCCAACATTTGGGGTCTCTGAACCGAAATGACATTGCTGCAGATGGACACAGTTGACCAACTTTGGGGCCCCGTATCTTGGGGTCACTTAGTGCTAGGAACCCCATATTTGGTCTGCAAACCTAGTGGGACCTAGCACCATGAAATAGCCAAAGCTGGGGTTTCTAGCACCAAGTGGCCCCGAGATACAGGGCCCCAAAAATACGTTCAGAAAATGTCAAGTACTTTTCTGCAGCAGAGAATGACATTTTCCAAATCAATTTTGGGGTCCCATATCTCGGGGTCACTTAGTGCCAGGAACTCCAGCTTTGGATATGTTATGGTACCAGTTTCACTGAGTTTGCACACCAAATTTGAGGTTCCTAGCACCAAGTGGCCCTGAGATACGGGGCCCCAAATTCGGTTTGGAAAATTAAATTTTTTGCTGCAGAAAAGTGCTTGACTCGAGTATAAGTCGAGGGGGGCACTTTCAGCACAAAAAAATGTGCTGAAAAACTCGACTTATACTCGAGTATATACGGTAGATAACTCTATAATGCAGAATGATCAAAAAAATAAACATAGGATGCTGGATTAGACTAACCCAGTAAAGACTTTTACATAGAGACATAGTAAGGTTGAAAAAAGACACAGGTAAGCCTAGTTCAACCAATAAAAAATAAATAATATACATAGAAAACCTCTACTGTACACAATCCGCAGTTGATCCAGAGGAAGGCAAAGAAAAAAAATCGACCATGAAGCATGGTCCAATTTGTTCTAGCATGGGAAAAGATCCCTTCCTGATACCCCAGAAGGTAATAAGATATTATCTGGATCAACAGGTATGCCTGATGAAGGGGTTTTACATGGCACCGAAACATTGCACTTTACCACTATGATGTGATACTGAATGAACGCTTGGACATTATTTCAACGACCCTTAGTGTGCTAGTGACATATACTTTAGCCATCCGTTCCAGGTGCTTTATTCATCTTTATTTTGTCAAAATGCTTCTGGACCACATAACCATTGAGCCATTGGGGTTCTTTTGGGGCAAAATTTTTTTTTTTAAATATTTTTGCACCTAGCACTTGTTTTGCATATAGTTTTTAAAGTATAAATAATACTAAAATTGACAATGGTTGTTTTTAACAACCCCCCCCCATTTCCATCCTCCATTAGTGTATGACACCTGTCTGATTTGTCATTATATTGTAATTCTCCCTCCCCCCACAATCCTAGTGTAAATACTCCTCCAGCCTTCTCAAAAACCTCTCTCCTAGCACAGAATACCTCCTTCCATTTAGGGGCAAACCATTTTTGGCATATAGATTGTACCCCTAAATGAAACCAGACCAGTGCTCTAGAAACCCAAATTCTTTCCTCTTACACCAGGTCTTTAACTATGAATTCAGTTGTCTAAGCTCCCCCTGCCTTTCCTATGTTATATTCCAGAGAATATGACCTTGGAGTTTTTTCCCTTCAACTTGCAGCTTAGCAGAGTTGATTCTTAAGGATCATCCAACTTCCATGTATTCTCTTATTGGTCCCAACAAGGACCAAAACAGTTGGGGTTATGCCTAGCCTCTCATGGTGATTTGTTTTCTGTCTACTATTTAGCAGTGGGAGTCCTGGCTAACAACACAGTCCCTTAATCAGCAAAGCAGAAAAACTAAACATAGAGCCCATGGTCCTTGACCTGTTCTGGTGCATTGCATTAATGAGCATTGGATTATGTTTTAACATGCATTGCATTAAGGCTTTGAAAATAAAATAGGAAATACCCTTGCAGTGGGCCCCCCATACTACAAGGCTTACACGTGTGTTGAGTTTAGGGGCAGAGGAATAAGGTGTAATAACTATACCTCACTCTCACATGCTCCCTCCATCTGTGTGAGCAGGCCCGCAAGGCCTCTTCGCTAAGATGCTCCGGCCAGTGGCTGCATTCTGATGTCATCAAGTACAATGCAGAGTCAATAGTCCAGCCTTTTATGTGAGGATAGCGAGGGCCTGCCTACAATCCAGAATGTTGGAGAGAAACGAAGAGTGCTGAAGCCTGCCATAGTGAGGAATAAGGTAAGTATTAAACCTTATTCCTCTACCCCTTATCTTATCGGGCATTTAACCTGTGCAGTGTCCCGCCCCCCCCCCCCCCCTCCCTAGTGAAAATCTTATTCTCTTGACATGCAATTGAAAATAATAGGCAAATATCATTGACTTTGTTAAAGGGTAGCAAGTTTACATAACTTGATATAATGTAAGCTTACTGTGTTTTAGTGCTGACTGAGTACTTTTTCTTTGCAGGGAATAACTATTACACATCTGGCCATTCGATACAGGATGCATTGCATCTCAAGCCATTGTGGTTGAAGACTCTTGGATGACCTTCATGGTGAGTAAATGGAATTGGATTTTTGGCTTTGTTTACTTTCCCACCCTATGGAGAGCACATGTATTTTTTTGTTTTCTCTGCGTGTAAGACCAAAATCTGCATTGAGGTTAAATGCATCCACGTTTAATTGCTAGTTCTAATTCCTGCACCCTGGTAGCAAGTATCTAATAAAAACACTTATTGGTCTCTTTATGTTCGTATTTTATTCTCCTAAAGCAAACCTATATTAAAAAACGGAACACACATTTATATTAATATTAATGCTGTATATTAAACAAAACGAATAATGATTCAGGATCTGCTGTGAATAAACTAGCAAAATTACAATGAAACAATGTTATTATTATTGCTGCATTGTAATATCTCTAGTTTATTCATAGCAGATCAAAGGTGTGACCTTTGATCTGAATATGATGCCATCTAAGCAATTTTGCAAGTTAAAAAAAAGTGTTCCTATTTAACCCCTTGGTAAACCTCAACTAACCCTAATCAGCCCTAATTACCTACCGCCTCCCCTTCTCTCATTAGTTATTATTTTGCTGCTTTTACAAGAAACTTTTAAACTTGTTTTAATTGGTTTGCTGAAGACATGTAGAGAGGCATTGCCCAAAAGGAGCTCACCTCTGGAATTCCAGGTGCTGACCAAAGTGAACCCAACCATGTCTTTAGATTTCCTAGAAAATAAAATAATTTATAAAATAAAAATAATTCTCAAAACATTAAGTATTTTTTTTGTACTGAAAAACAATGTATGTATTACTTTGTTATCTTAAGTAATTACGAAATTGTTACCCAATCATTAGTTCCATAGCTGAAAAGTAAAAATTGCTCTAGTCTATAAGGGGTATGCAGGTGCCAGAGCTGAACTAGTTCAAATATTTCCCGGTGCTACGGGTGTATCTAAATAAGTCAGTCACTGCATTGAACTAGGATCACTGTATACTGTATATCCAGTTTAGATATTAAATTGGAGTAGAGTACAGGCATATAAATTCTTTAAAAAGGGGAAATCAGGGGAATAATATTTACATTTTGGCAGGAGTACTGGGAGAACCAGTGGGAATGTCGAAGGGAGCATTAGCAGAGCCAGTTGGGGGAGGTAATGGGTTCCGGAAAGCCTGGGACAGGTAACCAAATTGAGTAGTTTAAATGAGGACAGGTTCAGAAAAGGAAGAAGCTGTGCTTAAACAGGGCCTGTCTAGATCAGGCTGCTGAGATCTGTCTATACCTGTAATTGATGAAACAAATGGTACTCTGGCTGAGGCTGAGCTTAGAGTTGTCAGTTTGTAACGAATGATTAAACAGGGCAGAAAGCTCTGAAATGCAGTTTTGGACTGATTACTTAAAATGCTCCATGACTGGTAGTGATCCCTTAAAAAAATAATAATAATAATAATAATATATATATATACAGTGGCTTGCGAAAGTATTCGGCCCCCTTGAACTTTTCAACCTTTTGCCACATTTCAGGCTTCAAACATAAAGATATAAAATTTTTATTTTTTGTGAAGAATCACCAACAAGTGGGACACAATTGTGTAGTGGAACGAAATCTTTTGGATTTTTGAAACTTTTTTAACTAATAAAAAAATGAAAAGTGGGGCGTGCAAATTGCGTTAATACTTTGTAGAGCCACCTTTTGTTGTGATTACAGCTGCAAGTCGCTTGGGGTATGTCTCTATCAGTTTTGCACATCGAGAGACTGAAATTCTTGCCCATTCTTCCTTGCAAAACAGCTCGAGCTCAGTGAGGTTGGATGGAGAGCGTTTGTGAACAGCAGTTTTCAGCTCTTTCCACAGATTCTCGATTGGATTCAGGTCTGGACTTTGACTTGGCCATTCTAACACCTGGATACGTTTATTTGTGAACCATTCCTTTGTAGATTTTGCTGTATGTTTGGGATCATTGTCTTGTTGGAAGATAAATCTCCGTCCCAGTTTCAGGTCTTTTGCAGACTCCAACAGGTTTTCATCCAGAATGGTCCTGTATTTGGCTGCATCCATCTTCCCCTCAATTTTAACCATCTTCCCTGTCCCTGCTGAAGAAAAGCAGGCCCAAACCATGATGCTGCCACCACCATGTTTGACAGTGGGGATGGTGTGTTGAGTGTGATGAGCTGTGTTGCTTTTACGCCAAACATATCGTTTTGCATTGTGGCCAAAAAGTTTGATTTTGGTTTCATCGGACCAGAGTACCTTCTTCCACATGTTTGGTGTGTCTCCCAGGTGGCTTGTGGCAAACTTTAGACGAGACTTTTTATGGATATCTTTGAGAAATGGCTTTCTTCTTGCCACTCTTCCATAAAGGCCAGATTTGTGCAGTGTACGACTGATTGTTGTCCTATGGACAGACTCTCCCACCTCAGCTGTAGTTCTCTGCAGTTCATCCAGAGTGATCATGGGCCTCTTGGCTGCATCTCTGATCAGTCTTCTTCTTGTCTGAGCTGAAAGTTTAGAGGGACAGCCAGGTCTTGGTAGATTTGCAGTGGTCTGATACTCCTTCCATTTCAAAATGATCGCTTGCACAGTGCTCCTTGGGATGTTTAAAGCTTGGGAAATCTTTTTGTATCCAAATACGGCTTTAAACTTCTCCACAACAGTATTACGGACCTGCCTGGTGTGTTCCTTGGTCTTCATGATGCTCTCTGCGCTTTCAACAGAACCCTGAGACTATCACAGAGCAGGTGCATTTATACAGAGACTTGATTACACACAGGTGGATTCTATTTATCACCATCAGTCATTTAGGACAACATTGGATCATTCAGAGATCCTCGCTGAACTTCTGGAGTGAGTTTTCTGCACTGAAAGTAAAGGGGCCGAATAATTTTGCACGCACCACTTTTCAGTTTTTTAATTGCTAAAAAAGTTTAAAATATCCAATAGATTTCGTTCCACTTCACAATTGTGTCCCACTTGTTGGTGATTCTTCACAAAAAATTTAAATTTTATATCTTTATGTTTGAAGCCTGAAATGTGGCAAAAGGTTGAAAAGTTCAAGGGGGCCGAATACTTTCGCAAGCCACTGTATATATATATATATATATATATATATACACACTATATTAACCAAAGTATTGGGACGCCTGCCTTTACATGCACATGAACTTTAATGACATCCCAGTCTTGGGCCGTAGGGTTCAATATTGAGTTGGCCCCCACTTACATGTTCTAGCTCATACAGACCTGCATGGATGTTCAATCAGACAGAAACAGTCAACCGGTGAACAGACAAGGTCATCCCCTTTGTTTACTTATCTGTATTGCAAAGTTGCTATTAACAAGCAAATTCACTGCACTGTCTTTGCAGCATATCACAATAATAAATCAATATATATATATACATCATATCAAATATCAAAATTTCCAGCTTTATGCAGTTTTTTCATGCCACCGAGCCTGGGAAACTAGAATCTAATGTTTTAAGAATGAGATGAGATGTGTGTGAGAGAGAGAGAGATGGAATGAGAGAGTGAGAGAAAATACACAGAGCAGTTTCCACATGTAGACCCTACCACCCCACATATGGGGATCATAATAGAATCAGATTTCAATGGATTACATAACACTCAGTATAAAGTAAACTGAGTGGACTTCAAAGCTGTAGCACATTGGCAATGTTTGTTGGATGGTGTTAACACTCCACTAATTGATTTTCTAGTTCCCTAAACACACTCTTTAAAGTGTATGTACAGCCCCCTTATAGGTGTGTTGTCTGTGTCCTGCTGGGGAGATTTGCGTTCAGTTCCTGTCTTGGAGATGCATCATGTGAATGCGAGAAGAAAGCTCTCCAAAGTGAGGGTAATTTACATCTTAAGCTGGTCATAGACCGAAATTCTCTTGAATAGACAAGTTTGAAAAATTTTCATGATCAGCGGCTGCACCTTGTTCCCACTGTCAGAACACAATGTCCTGGCGCTATCTATCTATCTATCTATCTATCTATCTATCTATCTATCTATCTATCTATCTATCTATCTATCTATCTATCTATCTATCTATCTATCTATCTATCTATCTATCATCTCTTTCTCTCACAACTACTGTAAACTTAAGGATTTCCTCTTACTTTCTGTCTCAGTATATGGGTAAATCTTCTCAATACGTAGTGACATGGACTGCAATAAAATTGTGGTCTAACATTTTCCCCTTTTTTATTAATTCTGTATTTTGAATCTTTCAAACATAAGATTTATTAAGGTACTGGCATGATATATACTGTACATATTATTGGTCATGATACAAAGATTGAAGCATGAAGTGAAATTTCCAAATCATTCAAAAAGTTTTGTCAATCACAACCTATTGCAAAGAGGTGCTGCCAGGCAAGGCTGGTGCAAGGATCTTTGACACTCTAGGCCAGTGGTTCTCAACCTTTCTAGTGCCGTGACCCCTTGATAACATTTCCCAAGTTGTGGGGACCCCTAACAGTAAAATTATTTTCGTAGCATGGGTTGTCGGCACCCAAGGCAAGACAAGTAATTTGCGCCCCTAACCCACAGACATTTAGCGCTCCCTGAGTCCCTTCCACTCATACAGTATTAAAACCCCATATGGTACATTTTAGGATGTACCACTCTTTCTCTTTGTTCTCCTTTCTTTCCCTTTTATCTCTCTCAATCCTAATTTCTCATGTTTTTTTCACCATCCCTCTCTCTAGCCGTCTGTCTTGTTCTTTCTCTCCCTTTTTCTTGGTCCCCCCCCCTCTTTTCCTCTCCCTTCCATGTATTCTCTCATTATATGCCTTCTCTTACTCCTTGGTGGGGGGAATGGGATGAGTGGGGGTGGGATAAGTGGCATTGCTGGTGGTGGATGGGATCAGTGGCAGTGCTCGGGGGAGTTCTGATCAGCCAACTTAGGTGCTCCTTGATGAAGGTCATCTGCTGATCTGAGAACTGTAGTGGGGACTTTTAATGGCAACAATAATCGCAGGTAATGTTACTCACTGTGTCTCCGGCTTCACTGTGTCTCCGACTTTGTGGTGTCTTGCAGCAGTGACACCTATGCCGAAATCAGGAGATAGTCTCCTCAAGCCCCCCGACTTCACATTCCTCACCAGTCAGCTGACCTCTAGTGTCTGCCCCCCAGCAATGCCGTGAACTGAATGGGCGGCTGTGAGGAGGCTGAGTGGGCGGCCGTGGGCTCCAGGAACAGCCCAGCTGGGCGGCCACAGGCTCCAGGGACAGAAAGGAGGCTGGGAGAATGGTGCAGGATTCAGGAACAGCCCAGGATTTGGTGACCCCTGGCAAATCGTCATTTGACCCCCGAGGGGGTCCCGACCCCCAGGTTGAGAACCACTGCTCTAGGCAAAATCTCATTTTGCCACCCCCTCCCATTGGCTCCGCCCCTAAATCCACCCACTTTGCCCTGCCCATGTATACGGTGGAGGTGGCGGGGTGAAGATTTTTGCGTTGCCTCTCCACTATTTCTTCATCCGTGGCGTGCGAGCCCGCACCTGCGATTCTGGACCCGGCCTGAAGACAAATAGTGGTGGCACCAGCTTGCTTCCTCACACCAGCCTTGGTCCACAGGTGTATAGACAGGCTAAGGTAGTATATAGACAGGCTAGGGTAGTATACGGACAGACATGGGTGGTATATAGACAAGCTAGGATAGTATATGGACAGGCTAGGGTAGTATATGGACAGGCTAGAGTAATATATGGACAGGCCAGGGTAATATATGGACAGGCTATGGAAGTCAATAGAAAGACCAGTGTAGTATACGGACAGACCAGGGTAGTATATAGACAGGCTAGGGTAATATATGAACAGGCCAGGATGGTATATGTACAGGCTAGGGTAATATATGGACAAGCCAGGTTAATATATGGACAGGCTGGGTAATATATGGAGAGGCCAGGGTAATATATGGACACGCCAGGGTAATATATGGACAGGTTAGGGTAGTATATGGAAAGGCTAGGGTGGTATATGGAAAGGCCAGGGTAATATATGGACAGGCTAGGGTAGTATATGGAAAGGCTAGGGTGGTATATGGACAGGCTAGAGTAATATATGGACAGGCCAGGGTAATATATGGACAGGCCAGGGTAATACAGTGGAACCTTGGTTAATGAGCAACTTTTTTTTTTAAACCCTGACTCAGTTTGCGAGTGTTGTCTCGCAAAACAAGCAGAATTCAAGCTAAGGTGGTGTGCAGTATCACATTTGGCCAGAGGTGTGGGGGTGCCGGTGACACTTGGAATGGTTCGGAGCCGTTCGGAAATACTCTAAATCACTCGGGAATACTTGGAAACACTTGGAAATACTCCGTTACCGAGTGTTTCCAAGCCATTCCGAGGGTTTCTGAGTTCAGCTGAGCTGTTCCCGAGTATTTCCGAGGCTCTCCGGCGCCCCACCTCTGGCCACATGCGGTATTGCATGCAATAGAAGTCACTGTGGAACAAATTATCTTCATTTCCATTGACTTCTATGGGGAAACTCGCTTTGTTATGCGGGTGCTTTGAATTACAAGCATTCTCCTGGAACGGATTATGCTCGTAATACAAGGTTCCACTGTATATGGCCAGGCTAGGGTATTATATGGAAAGGCTAGGGTAGTATATGGACAGGCCAGGGTAGTATATGGACAGGCCAGGGTAATATATGGACAGGCTAGGGTATTATATGGACAGGCTAGGGTAGTACATGGAAAGGCTAGGGTGGTATATGGACAGGCTAGGGTAATATATGAACAGGCCAGGATGGTATATGGACAGGCTAGGGTAATATATGGACAGGCTAGGGTAGTATATGGACAGGCTAGGGTAGTATATGGACAGCCTAGGGTGGTATATGGACAGGCTAGGGTAATATATGAACAGGCCAGGGTGGTAAATGGACAGGCTAGGGTATTATATGGACAGGCTAGGGTAGTATACGAACAGGCTAGGGTGGTATACGGACAGACCAGGGTAGTATACGGACAGGTTGGGGTGGTATACGGACAGGCTAGGGTGGTATACGAACATGCTAGGGTGGTATATGGACAGGCCTAGTTAGTTTATGGACAGGCCGGTGTAGTATACGGACAGGTCAGGGTAATATACGGACAGACTAGGGTAGTATATGGACAGGCTAGGGTAGTATAAGGACAGGCCAGGGTGGTATACGGAGAGGCTAGGGTAGTATATAGACAGGCTAGGGTAGTATACAGACAGACCAGGGTAGCATACGGACAGGTTAGGGTGGTATACGGACAGGCTAGGTTGGTATATGGACAGGCCAGGGTAGTATATGGACAGGCCAGGGTAGCATATGGACAGGCTAGGGTAGTATATGGACAGGCTAGGGTGGTATACGGACAGGCCAGAGTAGTATATGGACAGGCCAGTGTAGTATATGGACAGGCCAGGGCAGTATACAGACAGGCTAGGGTAGTATATAGACAGGCTAGGGTGGTATACGGACAGGCTAGGCCCTAGCCTAGGGGGGAGAGGGAGAGAGAATGAGGTAGAGGGGAGAAAGGAGGGTGAGAAGGAGAAAGCGAGGTGGAAGAAAAAGAGGGGGGAGAGGTAGAGAGAGAAAAGAATCTCTCTATTATCATGCTCCCTCATTCAGGTTAGTCTCCCCCAGGGCTGTGGCAGCTAGCAGGCAGCTATTGTTTGAAAAGTGCCGCCCAGCTGCCCACAGAGCTCCTCTCACAGTACAGTGCAAGAGCATTGCATGCAGGTGGCTGGAGTGTGGGCGGGGTTGGGCGGGCACAAATGGGAGGCGGCGTATCGGATTGGACAAGCAGCAAAGTAAGGGTGGGGTTAGGAGGACAGTGGAGACAGGATACAGCATGACTCCTGTACAAGCTGGCTTTCCCCGCTCTCACTGTGTGACTATGACAGGCTGCTACAGGCTGTGGAGCGCCGAAGATAGAGGTATAGCCGCTCTCCATCTCCACACTGTACAAGTCTGCCATGTTGCCTGATGGAGAAGACGCTCCTCCCGCAGCTGCCCACACAGACTCTGCCCCATGCTCCGCTGGCTCTTGCTTATCGTCATCTCTGGCCCAGCTCATCCTCTGGTTTGTCACCCCGCATCCCGCAATAGAGCTCCAATCTGCTCGATGCGGCGGGGTGTGTGATAGCAGCCAGTGGTGCAGGGTCACTGTGTCAACAAGGATTTTACCGCCGCTCCTGTCCTGGCACCCTAGGCGGCTGCCTGTCCTGCCTAATGGTTACGCAGGCCCTGCTGCTAGGTTACTAAGTCAAGAGTGCCTGCAAACCCAAGGGTAACGAGATAACTGAGATAACTGAGGGTGGGGCGGAGTTTGTCCTGGTAACTAATGTCATCATTTCAGTTGGTATGCCATGTGGCAGGTAAGGGCCCTTTCACACAGGTGGACCGATAGGGTCAGTTTTTCAGGTGGACCTGATCAGACTCTCCAGTTTCCTCTATGGAGCGGTGGGTGTCAGTGGACATGTGTCTGTTGACACCCACCCACATCTGATCCAATCATGTCCACTAAAAACAGACGGATGAGGATTTGTTCACCATCTGTCTGGTGGATCGAATCGGATGGCAGTCGGGAATAAATGAACAGACGGTCCGTTTACATCCTCCTGCTCATAGAGGAGCAAGGGTTGTGTCTGTGTCCACTCAGTGGACAGATTCCCAGCTGAGCAGGCGGACACCAGCGGAGACCGCCCCCTGTGTAAGGGGTCTTCCAGTGCAAGCAAATGTCAGTAAGGGGGTCAGAAGAGGGAGGGGGGAAAACAGGAGGGAAGTAGCAAAGGAGGATAGTGGTATAAGAGGGAACCACACTGGCATGTAAAGGCATCTCAGTAAACCATGTGGACTTGTATATCTCATATTTGTTTTGGGCTAAAGGGATTGGGTCCTCCTTTTTTTGGATCTCTTCTACTTTACGTGCCCATAGCCGGAGAAGAACTATTCCATAGGGCAGGAATACAGGACTTGACTTTAGCAAATGTTGCAGAATGGATTTACTATATTTCATCGGAGGAAAAAATAAGACCCTTGGGTTAGGGAACTTATATACCCCCCAGTATAATGGGACTTTGTAGGCGAACCATACAATTGGATTAGATAAAAAGTGTTTTATTTATTTGAAAAAACATAAAAACAAGGTACATTTAGCAATCGATCTCAACAAGAGTATTTATACAATAAAATTTGCTTTCCTGTAATAATTTTTGTATACTTCCATTAATAAAAAAGTATTTTCTCTAGAAGCCTGACATGTTTCAGGACGATGTCCCTTCTTCAGAGGCGTATTGCAGAGAGAAAAGTCGCATATATAGGAGATACATTCTGAAATAACAAATGAAAATAATTTGCACAGAGGTAACAATATGAACCACAAAAGGTTTAGTAACCCGACATCCCACCATGTCCACCATACATACCAATAAAAGGTTTTCAAGAATGAAAGATACATATATGAATGCTCACCAACATGCAATTTGGCATAAGGTAGCAGATTATATCTTTTTGAATGAAAAGCGCACTGGTTGTCGGCTGATCAGCCAGTGTAAGATAATGGCTATCCGTCGGCTTCAGAAATGGCCTCGCAAAGGCCCCCCAAAAAGGAAGGACAACCCCGTTGGGTCCCAGATTGCCCCTTAAAAAGGAAAGGAAAATAAACTTATAGGTAATTTTCTCAAAAGACCATAAATTTGCATATATCCTATATATACTTTGTTATCCATTCACCCAAAATAAAGGGGAACCTTTTTCCTTCATTTGTACAAAGAATGTAAGGACCATAGAGTGTAGCTAATATTTCAGTATTTCAGGATCACACTCTCTAAAATGTAGAGGAGAAGACATACTGACAGGCCTGCTGGATATAGGGGATTAATAATGGACCCTTTTTAATTGGAGAAAAATTAAATTAGATTGATTGATTAATCATATAAGTGAACCATTGGTCAAATAAGTATGGAGCATGCAAGTGAACAGAGTATGACAAAGTATGCTTAATTTTATCTCATAGGAAGATGTTTTGCAGAGAAGTAAATCATCCACTTCAGAGAGAAGGAGATTTTAGTCTTGCTTGCTTGTTAGGTGCAGGGATGGTGCATAGGCAGCTGGAGCGGAGAGCGTCCTGAAGCTTGGGTGGTGGGATAGCACACTAGGCAGGACGCCAAGACGCGGCTTAAATAGCCGCCGGCGCCTGCGCAGTGAGATTCCAAACGGAGGTGTCAGCAGAGGAAGAGATATCACTCTGCAGTGTGCGCCCACCACCCAAGCTTCAGGACGCTCTCCGCTCCAGCTGCCTATGCACCATCCCTGCACCTAACAAGTAAGCAAGACTAAAATCTCCTTCTCTCTGAAGTGGATGATTTACTTCTCTGCAAAACATCTTCCTATGAGATAAAATTAAGCATACTTTGTCATACTCTTTTCACTTGCCTGCTCCATACTTATTTGACCAATGGTTCACTTATATGATTAATCAATCAATCTAATTTAATTTTTCTTCAATTAAAAAGGGTCCACTATTAATCCCCTATATCCAGCAGGCCTGTCAGTATGCCTTCTCCTCTACATTTTAGAGAGTGTGATCCTGAAATACTGAAATATTAGCTACACTCTATGGTCCTTCCATTCTTTGTACAAATGAAGGAAAAAGGTTCCCCTTTATTTTGGGTGAATGGATAACAAAATATATATAGGATATATGCAAATTTATGGTCTTTTGGGAAAATTACCTATAAGTTTATTTTCCTTTCCTTTTTAAAGGGCAATCTGGGACCCAACGGGGTTGTCCTTCCTTTTTGGGGGGCCTTTACGAGGCCATTTCTGAAGTGGACGGATAGCCATTATCTTACACTGGCTGATCAGCCGACAACCAGTGCGCTTTTCATTCAAAAAGATATAATCTGCTACCTTATGCCAAACTGCATGTTGGTGCGCATTCATATACGGTATGTATCTTTCATTCTTGAAAACCTTTTATTGGTATGTATGGTGGACATGGTGGGATGTCGGGTTACTAAACCTTTTGTGGTTCATATTGTTACCTCTGTGCAAATTATTTTCATTTGTTATTTCAGAATGTATCTCCTATATATGCGACTTTTCCCTCTGCAATACGCCTCTGAAGAAGGGACATCGTCCTGAAACATGTCAGGCTTCTAGAGAAAATACTTTATTATTAATGGAAGTACACAAAAATTATTACAGGGAAGCAAATTTTATTGTATAAATACTCTTGCTGAGATCCATTGCTAAATGTACCTTGTTTTTATGTTTTTTCAAATAAATAAAACACTTTTTATCTAATCCAATCGTATGGTTCGCCTACAAAGTCCCATTATACTGGGGGGTATATAAGTTCCCTAACCCAAGGGTCTTATTTTTTCCCACTAATTCGGGATGTTGGCAACTTTTTGAAGGTAATTATTAATATTTTTTCCTTCAGTGGTTCAATCCATTATATACTACTATATTTCATCAAGGGTATTAAAGACAGGTGTAGTTGAAAGAAGACTGGGTAGTTAGGTAGTTGAAAATCAGTGGATTTTTAAAGATAGGTCCCTTATCTGCACCCAGAAGGGTTCTAGAACGGGACAAGACCAAAAGATGTGTAATAGCATGCCAGTCGTTTCTGCACATCTTCAGCAGCTGGCAGGCATTTCAGGAAAAAAAAAAACTTTCCCCATTTTATCCAAAACTAATAAAAAAACAAGTTTTGCCATTTTATATACTTTAAATGTGAAGGAAAGTGTGGCTGGTTTAATGAATGTGCTTTTCAAACTTTTCCGCTGCACACAAACCAGGCTGCTATATTTTATATATAAGGGTTGTTAGTCCCAGTCTGGCACCGATTAAGAACAATCCACTACTCTTACCACTTTAATCCACCAGTGATGGTTTGCTGCCAACTCAGTATTACAGAATATTTCATAAATTACAGTAGAAGATAAAATGACAATAAAGTGTGTCAGACAGTTGTGGAAGCAATCAGGCATTTTGCAGCCAAGTATATAATGAATTCAGGAAAAAGATGAGATGCTAAAATAAAAAAGGATTGTAACAGATGTCTTTTATGTGCAACAAAAGAAAAAAAAAATCCTATCATGATTAAAGACCCTTGCTGGCTTCGGAGCCAGGCAGAAAATTCTTAATGACTATTTAGCGGCACGTAGGACAAAACTGAAAGGTTCAAATTTAGAACACAGGCGTTTTGTTCAAATATAGGTAGGCAATATCATTATTTTTAATTGGGCATTTAGAATGTAAATTTGAGTTCATTATATTCATTTATGTTTTAATGATTCGGTGCAATGTAAACAGAAAAATGCTAATGGCAGAAAATGTATTTTAATCTACTTTTTAATTGAAGAAAAAGTTTACTGCTCGATGAGCTGCAACACAAGTTAGCGCAGTGATAAAAAGGCCAAATCGGTTAAAGGAGTGCATCACCTCAAAGTAATTATTAAGTTTCGTCCGGAGGGTGATTAGCAAACACTGCTAAATGCAACAATCATTATTGACATGCAAATGGCATTCAGGAGATGCAACAAGTCTCCTGAAATCAGAAGTTTTGTTCTTTTTGCTGTACAGCAAACCTGGCAACTTGCTGAAAAGCCCTGAATTCCATAGTATGGGGAACGTAGAATTGCATTCCCCCATGTGACAGTACTGGGTGATCTAGGAGTGATCTCATAAAAGTCTTCACATAATAATAACAGCAGTGTGCAGAAGCCCTAGGAGGGATGGGACTAGGGTTGCCACCTTTTCTTCAAGTCAAACCCGAACACTTTAGCAGCGCGCAGAAATTTTGTTTTGTAGTATAAACTTTACATATATTTTGCTAATAAATAACATTTCTAATCATATGAAGTTAATAAGAAGAGTCCCCCTTTACATCAGAGTCCAGAGTTTCTCTTTTACATCTGAACTCACAGTGTTCCCTTTCACTGTAAGGGGGGACTCTGTAGACTATGATGTAAGGGGGAACTCTGGGGTCTCTAACATAAGGGATGCTCTGGAAAACATGAATGAATGAATGAGTGACTTGCATAGCCCTACCTATGCGAACTGAATCGCCTCAGGGCGCTTTTTGCCGCCACTGTCCATCTGCGTTATAGCGGTCCTTTACCCCATGGGGTCCCGACATGCTTACAAACACATACACATATTTGGCCAATTTTTTTCAACAGGATCTAATTAACCTACCAGCATGTCTTTGGAGTGTGGGAGGAAACCGGAGTACCCAGTGGAAACCCACGCAGTCACAAGGAGAACATGCAAACTCCAGACAGATAGTGTCGTGGTCGGGATTTGAAGCAGCAACTCTATTGCTGCTAGGTTAAAGTGCTAACCACTACACCACTGTGCTGCCCTGATCCCCCCCCCCCGATCTAAGGGGGAACACTGAGAACACTGATGTACGGAGAGGACTCTGATTGAAAAGGGAACAACTGTGGCCTCTGGTGTAAAGAGGAACTCTAAAGTAAGGGGTGCTCTGAGAACCCTAATTTACCTTAGTGTACTCACTCAAAGGCAGGAGATAGAAGGGGGAGACTTCAGTCACAGACAGAGATGGAATCACCCCTTGGCAGTCAGCACCTCTCATCCAGATGTATCAAATGAGCCAGATGAGGCTGTTGGACTTCAAATTTCCAGCCCGCACTTTCCTTTTCTAAGGAGTGTGGACAGACACAGAGGGTTAGGGTCAGGAGGAAGAGGTGCAGATCAAGCCCTCTCTCCTCTCCCGTCAGTGTGGGGGGCGGGGGGTGGGGGAATTGTTAGTATTGTTAGTGCAGGCTTTGGGCAGCATGAAAGAGAGTGTAACACACACTCTCAGCTTAGACAACTGCAGCCAGCAACCCTGCTGGGAAGCCATAGTCCAATCTGAATAATGTGTCCGGGTTTCACGCAGTCTGAAACCCGGACGCAAAATTCCAAACCTGAACTGTCTGGGTGAATCCCGGACAAGTGGCAACCCTAGGTGGGACCCAAGACCTAAAGGTACCATCTGGCACTTTATGGTCCCCATTCTTCTTGGCAGCTCAGTTTACATTTTAATTTGACCCTCTCATTACTATAGGACATACAAGCCACCAGGAGGAACCGCATCATGCATGGTTGAACAAGCAGGTATTTGATACACCTAGTAGAGTTTGATACTTGCAGCGGCCAGGGATAAGCAACACTGCAGAGGTTCAACATATGGGCAACTGAAAAGGTAATTATCTTCTTTTACATGTTAAGGCTATTTTACTTTCAACTTTGTAGTAACAGGGTCACTTTAAAGAAAACCTTTATTTTTTAAATGCAGTGTAAAGCAACAGGTTTCCTTTAATAGTGGCCCACCAGCAGCAAACATCCGCCTTTCTTTTATTCCCCTGGAATTCCACTAGGCCACCAAAAAAAAAAAAAAAAATACCTTGTACTTTCAGGTGAAGTAGGTAATTTTTTCATTTTTCTCCCAGGTGATAGAACAAGTACTTGGCTGCTCAGTCCTCCAATGTTGTCACATAACGGTGGGATAGCTTAGCAGCTTAGAGCTTAGAGACAGAGCTAAATGTCTTTGCTCCTTGTGGCCAAATGGAGCAGTGGTGGAATGAAAATAAGGAAGCTATGTGGGACCAATGTTAAAGTGTAACTGTGGTCAGGCTATAGATTGGAGAGTCAATATGTATATTTCCTTAACAAATAGTAAGTGAACTTTTTAAACAAACCCTCACTGACCTCTGTAACACCAGATACTGTGGAACAATTCATCCTCAATATTCACAGCAGAAGTACTGAAGTCCTCCAAGTCGTTTTCTTAGCAGCTCAGCTACCCCTTTCTGCTGTGACTCAGCAGCCTTCCAGTCTTTAAAGTGATTGTAAAGGCATTAAGCTAAAAAGCCTTCTGTGTGCCGAAGCACCCTTCAGCCCTCCTAATACTTGCCTGAGCCCCCTCTAGATCCAGTGATGTTGTAGGAATGTCTAGGCTATCCAGGACTCCCCTCCTCATTGGCTGAGACAGCAGCGCAGTGCCATTGGCTCCTGTCAATCAAAGTCAGTCAGCTAATGAGAAGAGAAAGGGGGCGGAGCTGGGTCGCGGCTCCGTGTCTGAATGGACATAGGGAGCTGTGGCTCGGCTCGGGTGCCCCCATAGCAAGCTGCATGCTGTGGGGGCACTTAACAGGAGTAGGGGCCAGGAGAGCCGAAGAGGGACCCAAGAAGAGGAGGATCGGGGCTGCTCTGTGCAAATCCACAGCACACAGCAGGTAAGTATAACATGTTTGTTTTTTTACCTAAAAAAAAAAACAAAATAAAAACTTTACAATCACTTTAATGTATAGGAGCAGAAACAGGAACTCTGGGTAGGGGAGCAGGGTGAGCTGAGCTGCTGGGAGACAGCTTTACTGCTCCTAGTGCAAATTTTGTGAATAAATTGCCATACAATGTCAGCAGCTAAAGAGATCAGTAAAATGCATTTACTGCCTGATAAAGTGTACGTAATCCCTTACAATGAACTTCCCTTATTTGCCCCCTTTTTGTCTGTTAAATTTGCCATTGAAAGCATTTTGTTATGTCTGTTTTATAACTGCAAAAATACCTGTTGTCAGTAACTCAGACCTGCCCTGTGCTCTTTGCCTTTGTTATCTAAAGAGACCATTTAGCCCAATATACTGTAAGAATCTGTCAGAAGAAACCATAGAGGGTCTATTTATATAATACATTTCACAGGCATTTGTCCAGTGAATCTACACATACATTCTTTCTGTGCAAAAACAAATTTTCTTTAGGCTATTTTCTCTACTATATGAAGGTTCTTTTACTATAGACAGTAGTAAAATACTGCATTATGGTCACTAGATGGATCTGAGAAGCATAGGAAATACATATTTCTTTGTAACGAGAGATACAATGTAACAATTCTAGAGAACGCTAGAGGGAATTAATAGATAAATGTATTGAATGGTCACATTTATTTGCTAATTTCTTCTAGAATTTTCCAGAATTTTTTGTTGCAAAGACGTACTGTATGTATTTCCTGTGCTCCTGAGCTGCATCTAATGGACATATTGCAGTATTTTACTACTGCCTTACTAAAAGAACATTTGTTCAGAAAAGAAAATAGTCTAAAGAACATTTGTTTTTGCACAATCCACACAGAATAAATCTAAAATCATATTTGCTAAACAAATGGATATGCATTTTTATTTTCTTTTTCTAAATAGGCCCTCTAAGACCCCTTTCACACGGGTGGACCGTTCATGTCCGCCTGTCAGGTTTTTAGGCTGACCTGAATGGACGCTCCATACAGGTCTATGGAGCGACGGATGTCAGTGGTGACATGTCCGCTGACATCCGACCTGCTCCGATCCGCTAAAGTGTGGCGGATGGAAACCCTATTTTTTCATCCGTCTGGCGGATCAGATGAAAACGGACTCTACGGTCCGTCTTCACTCGATCCCCCATAGAGGAGAGCGGCGCTCTGAGAGGTCGGTCCCTGCACAGTGTGCAGAGACCGACCTGTCATCTGCCTGCTCAGCGGGGATCGACGGTGCGATCCCTGCTGAGCAAAGCCGAGCCCGTACACAGACACGTCCGTGTGAAAGGGCCCTTAGTGTCAGAATATGTCAATAAGGCATTTACTTCAGTAAGATAGTTCTGTGTGTTCCAAACTGTGGGTGTTACATTTCTATACAAGTCTATGGGGAAGCAAAACCCACATAAAGCAGGTCAAATGCAGGTCAGAAGAAGGTCAACAGAAGGACAAAGACACCCGTCAATGAATTCTGGAGGATCTCAGAAGCGTCTCAGACTGTTGTCAATCAAATGTCATTAACACAAACCCAAAGTCTGTCGACACCGGCCCTAATTTTTCGCAAAACTGTAGAAAATTCCGGGAGGACAACAAATTGTATGTTTGAACCTGATTTTCTATTACATGTATTGTAGAAAATTGTTACTCCAGCCTATTTTTTTCTTATTTTTCACCTCCCTTCTTCTTTGTTCCAAACATTTTCTGTTTACTCCCCTCCGCACTCTAGTGCTGTCCCCGACTTTCTACTCGGTCCAGTGTGGGCAGTCCTTCTCATACAGAATGATAGTCATGTCATTCTGCCCATTACTTTTGAGCCCAGCCTTTCATTCTCCTAGAGGGCAGTGTGGGCTCACAGTACCAGTAGTACCCGCACCTACCCCCCCCCCCCCCCCCCCCCCCATCCAAGCCACCAGAGAAAGTATTGGTGACATGATTGGACTGGTAGAAAGAAAAGGTATGCATTTTGTAAAACAAATACTGGGGGGCAAGCTTCAAGGCATAGAGAAAGAGGGCTGGTTACGTGTCAGGAGTGCCACTTTAACCACTTGCCCGCAATGTCCTGTGGGTGAGCAGCGGCTGTAGGCAAAACATTGTACCTGTACGTCGCTGCATACTTCCAGGTTTAAAGCGGAGTTCCACACAAAAATGGAACTTCCGCTTTTCGGAACCCTCCCCCCCTCCGGTGTCACATTTAGCACCTTTCAGGGGGGTGCAGATACCTGTCTAAGACAGGTATTTGCACCCACTTCCGGCATAGACTCCCATGGGAGTCTATGCCTCTTCCTGTCCCTCCGCGCTGTCTCCTGGGAAACACACAGCTCCCAGGAGATAGCGGGGACCAGTTACGATGCGCAGCGCGACTCGCGCATGCGCAGTAGGGAACCGGGAAGTGAAGCCGCAACGCTTCACTTCCTGATTCCCTAACCTAGGATGGCGGCGGCAGCTGCCGAGAACCGAGCGGGTTCTCGGCATCGCCTGCCGACATCACTGGACCCTGGGACAGGTAAGTGGCCATTTATTAAAAGTCAGCAGCTGCAGTATTTGTAGCTGCTGGCTTTTAATATTTTTTTTTTTGGGCGGTTTAGGTGGACTCCCTCTTTAAGGTGCACGCCCCCCGCCCGGATCCTGCTGTGATTGTACACAGCGGAAGCCTGTCAGCAAGTCCCGGACAATGATTCACGGCTGGGATCTGCTGATTGGCTGTGTGCAATGGGTTGTGTTGGTAAACAATACAGAGCTCTGTACGGAGGGAGTGATTTGTCAGTTTCTCATCCCTGCAAAGCAGGGACGAAAAACAGAGATCTGTAGTAAAAATCAGCACACTTTACACACATTACACATAGTTAGGCACACTTTTAAGATCTTTTACAGCTTTCTCTCCAGTAGGAAAAACAGTGAATAGCACAGTGACATCACCAAATCTCTTGAGATTAGCAGTCAGAGGCATCCGTGCCGAGATGTACATATACAGCACATGTACAGCTATGAGGCTCAGATACAGGAATGCCTAGGCACAGGAAGTGTAATGCTATTTTCAGGAGGAATTTAAAGGGTTGATTCACCTTTACTAACGTTTGTCAAAAACATCCCCAAACATTACAGCATCCTCAGTAGGTTATTATGCAGTGCTCGATTTTTAAAAGAACGCTTACTTTTTCAGTTGCTCATTTGATTGCCTTCCCCTCTCCATTCTGCAGTTGGCAGGAGATATGGAGCATTGGATGGGCATTCCTGGAAATTCACGAACGAGCACTTGACTCCGTTCCCCACCCATGTACGCTCAGTCTGCTCTTTCTCAAAGCTTGCGGTTCTTGAGATTCTTGGGCCCCACATCCAATGCTAGTTGTATCCTGCCACCTGCAGAATGGAGAGGGGAGGGCAATGAATGGAGAAGCTGGAAAAAGAAGACATTCTTAAAAAACTGAGCACTGCATCGAAATGTAATGCTGTAATGCTTGGGGATTGTTTTTTTGCAGTAAAGGTGAACTAACCCTTTAAGGCAAAATTTCGAGATATTTCGTATAATATAGCAAATCTTCCCGGGTGACAAACCAGATAGAGACAACACGTAAGAAGACAAACTGTACATTGTTTGATGTAATCTCATAATTGTCCTTTCCCTTACTTTTTTTGTCTTTTCTGTGAAGGTTGTCAGGTTATTTTGCTTTGTCCTGCAAGGGAAACTTTTACATATTCATAATTTTGGACACTGGGGTTGGGAAGACAGTTCTTAGGTAAAGGACTGGCAACAGTATTCCAGCTATAAATTTGTTTACATCTCTTTGCTTTGCTTATTTATGCTGCTCCTCTCATTGTGTTATCATCAAGCTGTGTGCTATCCTACAGCTTTTTATCTGCTTTTTACCATATACCCCACAGCTAATGCTTTTACGCTACTTATCCCTCAATGTACTAAGTTAATATTTAACTGTTGGTGCACTGGTTAGTTGTCTGTTTTTTATTAATCTATAAAGGACATTTACCATCATTATTCACCATAATTCATCCCCTTTAAAGAGGTTCTCCAGCGTCGGGATATGTTCTTGTCGTCATGCTGGTCGGTCCAACATGTTCTGTAATTACAAAAACATTTGCTGTCTTGCACTGCTTTTTTGCTTATTTATTCACTTCAGATTTGCTGCATCTGTGAAGAAGTTCTACCTAGTAACTTAAAGTGGAGATCCGCCTGGAAAAAAAAAAAAAAAAAGTCAGCAGCTACAAATATTGTAGCTGCTGACTTTTAATATTAGGACACTTACCTGTCCAGGGATCCAGCGATGTCGGCACCCCAGCCGATCTTCGGTTCGACTCCCGGGTGCTACCGCCGCCATTCCTGTTAAGGGAACCAGGCAGTGAAGACTTTTGGCTTCACTCCTGGTTCCCTACTGCGCATACGCGTTCTTAATGGTCCCTGCTGTCTTCTGGGACCTGTGTGTCTCCCAGAAGACAGCAGGGGGGAGGAGAAGGGGCCGTACATTGCATAGATCTTTCCCCGGAAGTGGGAGCAAATACCTGGATTGACAGATATCTGCTCCCCCCTGAAAGGTGCCAAATGTGGCACCGGAGGGGGGGGGGGGGGGGATCCGATCAGTGAAAGTTCCATTTCTGGGTGGAACTTCGCTTTAATTTAACCACTTGACCTTCAGAAGATTTACCCCCCTTCATGACCAGGCCATACGGCACTGCGTTATTTTAACTGACAATTGCACTGTCATGGGACGCTGTACCCAAATAAAATGTATGTCATTTTTTTCCCCACAAATACTGCTTTCTTTTGGTGGTATATAATCACCACTGCGTTTTTTGTTTTTTTTGCGCTATTAACAAAAAAAGAGCGACAATTTTGAAAGAAAAACTATATTTTTTACTTTCTGCTATAAAACATACACAATAAAAAAATGTAAACATGTAATTTCTTCATAAATTTAGGCCAATATGTATTCGGCTACATATTTTTGGTTAAAAAAACCCCAATAAGCATATATTGATTGGTCTTTGTGAACGTTATGGCAAACTATGGGATATATTTATGGAATTTTTATTTATTTATTTTTTTATACTAGTAATGGCAGCTATCAGCTGGACTTCAATATTGTGGCAGGGGTGTACTCACTTTTGTTGCCAGCGGTTTAGACATTAATGGCTGTGTGCCAAATTATTTTGAGGGGACAGCAAATTTACACTGTTATACAAGCTGTACACTCACTACTTTACATTGTAGCAAAGTGTCATTTCTTCAGTGTTGTCACAAGAAAAGATATAATAAAATATTTACAAAAATGTGAGGGGTGTACTCACTTTTGTGAGATACTGTATATTTTTTTGTTTTTGTGTTTAGAAATATATACTTTAACATTTCACCCAATGCAAAGTAAAATGATCTGGTAACAAATAAAGGGGACTGACAACAAGGCAAGAATGTGCAGTAAAGTATACCCAGTTCCTTGATTTCTTTTTATCTTTTTTTCTTTTGATTACAGATACATTTAATTGGCTCTCATGCACTTATGCATTTTGCAAATCTTGATGGCTCTTTCCATTACCTTATTAAATATGCTCATAGGTCTGTAAATATTTCACTTAATGCAACATCTGTTTTATTATTGAGGACAACAGATTTCCAGGAAAAAGCCTGTGAATGTTCTATGTTGAGGCTACTATTTATCTCTAACTCATTTGCGAAAAGCACAACATATGAAATATGACTTCCAGGTAAAAGCAATCTGATGTTTTCAAGAACAAATACAACTATGAACGTCAGATCTGTTATTGTACCCCTTGGAAAAAGCTGTGTGGATAAATAAGAGTGGTTACTGGTATTCGATGCAGCTGCCTCTTAAAGTGGAACTAAGCCCATCTATGTAACTGTTTCTCAAACCGGTTACATTTAAAGCATGTTGTGAATGATAACTGTCACAGTTTCTTGTGCTCTCAATTGAACTGTCAAGTCACCAAATGGCTGTGCACCATGTTATCTGCAGATAAAGAGACTAAGATGGTAGCTTATTTAGCTGTAAAGGATAGGAAGGTTCCACTTTAACAAATGCTTAAGAGATTTTTCTTTGTTACACATATTCCGCGTACACACGATCGGACATTCCGCCAACAAAACCGTGGATTTTTTTCCGACGGATATTGGCTCAAACTTGTCTTGCATACACACGGTCACACAAATGTCGGAAATTCCGAACGGCAAGAGCGCGGTGACGTAGAACACGTACGACGAGCCGAGAAAAATGAAGTTCAATAGCCAGTGCGGCTCTTCTGCTTGACTCCGAGCATGTGTGGACTTTTGTGCGTCGGAATTGCGTACACACGCTCGGAATTTCCAACAACAAGTCTTGTTGTTGTCCGAAAATTTGAGAACCTGCCCACAAACAGTTGTTGTCGGAAATTCCGACAGCAAATATCCGATGGAGCATACGCACAGTAGGATTTACCGACAACAAGCTCACATTGAACATTTGTTGTCGGGATGTCCGATCGTCTGTACGCGGCATTGGGGATACAGATATTTTTAAATGCCACCAAATTTTTTACTTCAATTTTAAACAGTGGCACATTTATATTATATATTTATATTGTGCTATGCAGAACTATGAAGATACATTCACATCATCCCCATTGTTTTTGTAGAGTTATTGTGTATCCATTACTGTTGCATTGGTTTCATTGTGTATGTATTAATTTCTTGGTGCTGACATTTAGTAGCAATTCAGTGTAATCACAACTTGTTATTTTTATGTCTGTTAATGGTTAGGGATGAGCTTCGAGTTCGAGTCGAACTCATGTTCTACTCGAACATTGGCTGTTCGCAAGTTCGCCGAACAGCGAACAATTTGGGGTGTTCGCGGCAAATTCGAATGCCGCGGAACACCCTTTAAAAGTCTATGGGAGAAATCAAAAGTGCTAATTTTAAAGGCTTATATGCAAGTTATTGTCATAAAAAGTGTTTGGGGACCTGGGTCCTGCTCCAGGGGACATGGATCAATGCAAAAAAAAGTTTTAAAAACGGACGTTTTTTCCGGAGCAGTGATTTTATTAATGCTTAAAGTCAAACAATAAAAGTGTAATATCCCTTTAAATTTCGTACCTGGGGGGTGTCTATAGTATGCCTGTAAAGGGGCGCATGTTTCCTGTGTTTAGAACAGTCTGACAGCAAAATGACATTTGGAAGGAAAAAACTCATTTAAAACTACCCGCGGCTATTGCATTGCCGACAATACACATAGAAGTTCATTGATAAAAACGGCATGGGAATTCCCCACAGGGGAACCCCGAACCAAAATAAAAAAAAAAAATGATGTGGGGGTCCCCCTAAATTCCATACAAGGCCCTTCAGGTCTGGTATGGATATTAAGGGGAACCCCAGCCAAAATTTAAAAAAAAAAATTGACGTGGGGTTCCCCCTAAATTCCATACCAGACCCTTCAGGTCTGGTATGGATTTTAAGGGGAACCCCGCGCCAAAAAAAAAAAAAAAAACGGCGTGGGGTCCCCCTAAAAATCCATACCAGACCCTTATCCGAGCACGCAACCTGGCAGGCCGCAGGAAAAGAGGGGGGGACGAGAGTGCGGCCCCCCCCACCTCCTGAACCGTACCAGGCCACATGCCCTCAACATTGGGAGGGTGCTTTGGGGTAGCCCCCCAAAACACCTTGTCCCCATGTTGATGAGGACAAGGGCCTCATCCTCACAACCGTGGCCGGTGGTTGTGGGGGTCTGCGGGCGGGGGGCTTATCGGAATCTGGAAGCCCCCTTTAACAAGGGGACCCCCAGATCCCGGCCCCCCCCCTGTGTGAAATGGTAAGGGGGTACTTACCCCTACCATTTCACTAAAAAACTGTCAAAAATGTTAAAAATGACAAGAGACAGTTTTTGACAATTCCTTTATTTAAATGCTTCTTCTTTCTTCCTTCATCTTCTTCTTCTTCTGGTTCTTCTGGCTCTTCTGGTTCTTCCTCCGGCGTTCTCGTCCAGCATCTTCTCCGCGGCGTCTTCTATCTTCTTCTCCTCGGGCCGCTCCGCACCCATGGCATGAGGGGAGGCTCCCGCTCTTCTCTTCATCTTCTTCTCTTCTTCATCTTCTTCTTCATCTTCTTCTTCCTTCTTCTCTTCTTCATGTCTTCTCCGGGCCGCTCCGCAGCCATGCTGGCATGGAGGGAGGCTCCCGCTGTGTGACGGCGTCTCTTCGTCTGACGGTTCTTAAATAACGGGGGGCGGGGCCACCCGGTGACCCCGCCCCCCTCTGACGCACGGTGACATGACGGGACTTCCCTGTGGCATTCCCCGTGACGTCACAGGGAAGTCCCGTCAAGTCACCGTGCGTCAGAGGGGGGCGGGGTCACCGGGTGGCCCCGCCCCCCGTTATTTAAGAACCGTCAGACGAAGAGACGCCGTCACACAGCGGGAGCCTCCCTCCATGCCACAGCATGGCTGCGGAGCGGCCCGGAGAAGACATGAAGAAGAGAAGAAGGAAGAAGAAGATGAAGAAGAAGATGAAGAAGAGAAGAAGATGAAGAGAAGAGCGGGAGCCTCCCCTCATGCCATGGGTGCGGAGCGGCCCGAGGAGAAGAAGATAGAAGACGCCGCGGAGAAGATGCTGGACGAGAACGCCGGAGGAAGAACCAGAAGAGCCAGAAGAACCAGAAGAAGAAGAAGATGAAGGAAGAAAGAAGAAGCATTTAAATAAAGGAATTGTCAAAAACTGTCTCTTGTCATTTTTAACATTTTTGACAGTTTTTTAGTGAAATGGTAGGGGTAAGTACCCCCTTACCATTTCACACAGGGGGGGGCCGGGATCTGGGGGTCCCCTTGTTAAAGGGGGCTTCCAGATTCCGATAAGCCCCCCGCCCGCAGACCCCCACAACCACCGGCCACGGTTGTGAGGATGAGGCCCTTGTCCTCATCAACATGGGGACAAGGTGTTTTGGGGGGCTACCCCAAAGCACCCTCCCAATGTTGAGGGCATGTGGCCTGGTACGGTTCAGGAGGGGGGGGGCCGCACTCTCGTCCCCCCCTCTTTTCCTGCGGCCTGCCAGGTTGCGTGCTCGGATAAGGGTCTGGTATGGATTTTTAGGGGGACCCCACGCCGTTTTTTTTTTTTTTTTTTGGCGCGGGGTTCCCCTTAAAATCCATACCAGACCTGAAGGGTCTGGTATGGAATTTAGGGGGAACCCCACGTCAATTTTTTTTTTAAATTTTGGCTGGGGTTCCCCTTAATATCCATACCAGACCTGAAGGGCCTTGTATGGAATTTAGGGGGACTCCCACATCATTTTTTTTTTTAAATTTTGGTTCGGGGTTGCCCTGTGGGGAATTCCCATGCCGTTTTTATCAATGAACTTCTATGTGTATTGTCGGCAATGCAATAGCCGCGGTAGTTTTAAATGTGTTTTTTCCTTCAAAATGTCATTTTGCTGTCAGACTGTTCTAAACACGGGAAACATGCGCCCCTTTACAGGCATACTATAGACACCCCCCAGGTATGAAATTTAAAGGGATATTACACTTTTATTGTTTGACTTTAAGCATTATTAAAATCACTGCTCCTGAAAAAACGGCCGTTTTAAAACTTTTTTTTGCATTGATTCATGTCTCCTGGGGCAGGACCCAGGTCCCCAAACACTTTTATTGACAATAACTTGCATATTAGCCTTTAAAATTAGCACTTTTGATTATTCATGTTCGTGTCCCATAGACTTTAACGGTGTTCGCGTGTTCGAACGAATTTTTTTCCTGTTCGCATGTTCTGGTGCGAACCGAACAGGGGGGTGTTCGGCTCATCCCTATTAATGGTATAATCCAGTTTCCCTGCACGTTGGAGCTAGATACTCCTAGACCTCTCCCTTCTTCATGTTCCCCATTTAGCTACCAGTCTTCATAGCAGGTATAAGGCTGGGAAGATTATTGTTCTTCTACACTTCAAATGACCAGTGGACATCCCATGCACAGCACTATAAGAATTAAAACTATGTTGGATTAAACTGCCAGGGCTTCTTGGAGAGTTGAGCTGTGTATAAGAGTGCTTAATCAGCAGGTATAAAAATTGTCAATATGGCGCGATGGGAGCAGTCTAGGTTGAAACAAACTAACAAACTATGTTGAAGGAAAGCACAGTGTGGACCAAATCCTCAGGATAAATCCTATGGCTTTGGAAACCGCAGAAGAATCCAATCCAGCATACTTAAGTGGCAAACAGACAAAAAGAGCAAAGTATGCAGACTAAGTGTAGTGGGTGTGTAAACATTTTTTAAAGGAAGGCAATTAGCAACTCACATAGAGTAAGACGAACTATGCCTATTACGGTTCTCAAAAAGGATTCCCAGCTGGGGAGGACACGGGGGAAACTGTCACAATGGATACACTGGACATGTTCTGGATGGTATCTACAATAGGTAAGGGGGACAGCAAGGGTGAGCCAATCTAAGTGCAGCAAAGTGGAGAGGTGGACACAGCACACAATAATTGGCAACTCACAGCGTGTGGATGATCTCATGCATTACAGTCATTGGTGCATCTGCAGCTGGGAGAAAGAGGCATCCAGGATCCCAAGATGGAGCTGCTGCTGCAAGGAGAGGCTTTTGTTAGCTGGGGTAACCATGCAGCCTCAGTACAGGAAGCATCACGTTTGGATTGATGGCGCACAGGCGAGGACAGGAAGTGCCTGGCTTAAAAAAGAGGAGATGGCTTTGAAACATGTTGCCCCCCCCCCAACATCACTTGCTGTTTCATCAATTCCGGTCCTCGCCTTTGCTCCATCGATCCACATGTGCTGCTTCCAGTTTCATTGGTGTCCTCCCCAGCTGGAAATCTTTTTTGAGAACCATGATCAGCATAATTCGTTTATGTGAGTTGCTAATTGTCTTCCTTTAATAAATGTTTAATCACCCACTAGACGTAGTCTGAGCACTTTGCTCTTTTTGTTTTAATAAGCAGATGACCATACTGGCAGGATGGAACAAGGTCTAAAGAAGGAATGTCAACGCATAAAGCAGCACTTGAAACACCCACCACCATAGTACATTAGAAATTATTGACTCTAGTACAGTCATACCAATTATCATCAGAAGCCAACTATACCACCAACGTGTTTTTGTATTGTTGAAATAAACCAAAGCAGTCACAGGAGGTCCATACAAACAAGAACAGGATTTTTTATCTCAGAACCTCAGGGCGGAAAGAAAATCGTGCATACACAATCCATAGCCACATGATCACAAGCACAGGATACAGTTATTTCTGAGCACATCAAGTTTACTAAAATTTTGAGTTCAGCACTCATTATCTCTCAACAAGGAACTTTGGCCCTCCACATAATATTACTGTGCACAGCAGTCAGACTAGCTCATCCAAAATGGGATGCTGGCCTGCTACCACATAACATTCACAAAAACTTTAAGAACCACAGATGTGGCCAAAATATGGTCACATACAGTATGACACAAGAAGTCGGTACCACGCACCTTAATACCATAGCTCTCCTACTACTAAACAGGTATCCCATATTGCACTATAAACTGATATGAAATTTAGATGCCCAAAGGTCATTGCCAGTAAAGCACTTTATGATTACTTTTATATTATCATAGCCACATCAAATAACTCCTTTTTGTATAGAAATGACATACTGAGTTCTCAAACTCAAATAAACAGGCACACAGTAATATGTTGTAACATCACTGTACCATACCTCACAAATGTTTGAGATAAGAAAAAGGGACACCTAATTGCTCAAAGTAGACAAAAGACACATCCCTGTCTTGTTCTTTGTTGCACAGACCATGAAGAATTAAAATGCTAAAAGAAAAAAAGTATTGGTCATAAACAAACAATTGCTCTTTTCCATTGTTGTTACTTTATACTGACTTTCCAAAATAACAAATGCAGGATTTTAGAGGCTGGATGAAAGCGTCAGTGTAATATAACAGAATGCACAAAAATTCTGGATGGCTGCACTGTGAAATTCCAATTCATTGCAAACAATCATACATACATACGCTATTTTATTCCCTAGGGTCTCTGCTAAAAAAAATATATATAATGTTTGGGGGTTCTAAGTGATTTTCTAGCAGAAAATACAGGATTTTTACTTGTAAGCAATAAGTGTCAGAAAAGATTTAGTCTTTAAATAGTTAAACTGAGAATTCTACACACGGGAGTTCAGTCTATTGATAAAAGAACCCGAAGAGATACAATGTTTCTTCTTATCAGATTTGGCAGGCTGCCCAGGGAGGAGAGAAGATAACTTCAGACAACTTGCAATTGACTTCTATTACAGAAGTCATTTGCAAGTCCCGCTGAAGTTATAATCGGCTTTTTTTATCAGCACAATCGGCCGATGCCGATTAAGTAAAAAAAGCCAAATATCGGCCGATATATCGGTCGACCTCTATACCCAACTGTCCTTAGCTCAAGCATGCAGGCAGGAGAGTGTGCTTAGCTGAGAAAAGCCCTCCTCCTCTCCTTCTTTCCTGAAGACTCCTGGGATGTATGACATCATTTTCCTAGGCAAGAAACCAGGAAGTAACTGAAGAAATATAAGAACTAAAGGTTCATACAGGTAAATAAACATACTTTCCTATATATTTACTAATGCTAGCAGTATGAGAATTAAAAATAATCAATGTTGATTGGGAAAGTGAAGTTACACTTTAAGACCTAGTTAAGGGGCAGCCAGGAGGGATCAGGAGGGGGTTAAATAGTGGGTTTTTTTGTGTTTTTTTTAATAGAGGTCTCTATATAAGACCAGAAAAGAGGGACAACTGAGGAGGAAAGGCAGATACAGTTCCAAAAAGGGACAGTCCCTTTAAATGAGAATCTGAATTTTGCCTATTTGCAACCCCATTATCCATGGGCTTGAGTAAGGACTGTTTGGATCTCCTTTTACGCTGATCTTTTTATGTTTTTTTTGGATTGCCCTTTAAATGAGAAACAGCTAGGAAACTATTGTTGTAAGCTCTTGATAACAAGAAAAGTGGGAAAAAATAAGTAGTTTAGAATCAGCGATAGCAGATATCACAGCTCTACTGAGTCATTTGAAACAAGCATCGTTATGTCTTTATCGTTTTAAGGCCCTCGGGGTCTAAACAATAATATCTTCCTTTTTTCAGCAGCACTGTGTGCTTTTGGAGCATGTGTTCTCAGTGCAAGGCAAAGGAATTGTGCAGAAAAAAATGTTTTGTAGTGTTGGAGAGCTTTAGGGCTCCCTTGGGAGTTAGGTTATGTGTTGAGGGGGACATAGTTTGCAGTTTTCATACTTCAGGAGCCTTTTCTTTTTTGCTTTGATTTAGCCCTCTGTTGAAACCTACATTGCTGAGTTCCAGATGTTGAAAGCCAGTATACCCTCTGGCATCAGTCAAGACGGGACTGCAATTAAATAGCAGCACAGTCATAAAAATACCTAATGGTCCACAGTTCTGAATATAATCAAGGTTCATAGGGATGTAAAGGCAAGGCAGTGCAGGGAGTATTATGTTCAAAGTGCAGTAAACCAGAGCACTTAGTAGTCATCTCATAACTAATCTGACCACAGCAAAATAAAAATCTGCCTGATGCTATAGGTTACTCATGAAAGATGAAGCCGTTCCTCTGCAATCCTGAACTTCAGCTTGCAGGTAGTCGAGGTCCGTTTCTCTCAAACGCCATTCAGCAAAGTGCTGGAGTCACATACCATTTACAATGGGTAACATCAACTTTATTGTTCAGTGCATGCACTGAACAGTTACAGTTACAAACTCTCCACCCAGAATCCTCCCACTAATATGTTTCGTCCCCCTACTGGAACCTAATCATAGAGCCCTGATGCAATAGGTTACTACAGTCTTCACATTGACCTTTTTTGTTTTGTACTGTTGTACTGATCATTTTTACTGCCTCTGATTAACACAGAGTTTTGGATCACTGAGCACTGCACAAGTATTCTCATAAATATCAGCTCTTTGGGAAAATGCCAGAGTGACCATACAGTACTATCAACTGTGTATATGGCCCTGTAAACAAGATTTATTTATTAAGGTTTATTGCCATCAAAAATTCCATTCCTTTATAGGCATTATTCACCCAACTGAATCATAGAATGCTACACGACAATGACATTCAAAACATTGCTTATTTTTTCATTATACTGTGAAATGCAAGGCACGGCGATCTGCAATATAAATACATTTGTAAACAGCCTCTCATATCAAGATGATTGATAAATTGAGATGATGGCCAGATCTGCAAATCCACACAACCTAATTGAGTCTGAGAAAATACTTCATACTTGTATGCTTTTCAAAAGCTAATTTACCAATAAATAACTGAATCAGAAAATCGACAGCAGAAAATGGAACAATCTCGTATGACAATTTCAAACCCTTAGCATTAAACTCTTATTGATATAATGATGACTTGTGTTTTGTAACAGTTTCCAACCAGAACAATTTATGGGAATAATAAATCCCTTCTATCAATCGTTACTGTATTTTATCTTTGCTTTGTATCATACCTCCACAGAGAGCTCCAGGTAAACAATTCCTGCTCTAACAAAATAGGCCATGAGTTCTAAACCAATGATATCTGTACCCCCAGGGGCTACTTACAGGTGCAACTCCATAGTCATAACCATGGTTTTGAAACAGCTCATATGTGTAATGGTCAGGTGTCCACTAAATTTTGGCCACATAATGTATTAAACTATACAGGTGTGTGAAAAAGTATTTGCCCCCTTCCTGATTTTTTTTTTTTTTTTTTGCATTTTTCTTACACTTTAATGATTCGGATCATCAAACAAATTTTCATATTACACAAAAATAACCAGAGTAAATCCAAGATGCAGTTTTTAAATTATTATTTCATTTATTAAGGGAAAAAAGTGGTTCAAACCTGCCTGGCCCTATGTGAAAAAGTAATTGCCCCCTCAAATGTTGAATCATGAATGAACTGGGATTAACCACAATTTTTTCTAAAGCTGAGGTAAATTTCACTTGTCAAACCCAGGCCTGATTACTGCCAGACCTGTTGAATCAAGAAATCACATAAATAGAAGCTGTCTGACAAAGTGAAGCATGCTAACAGATCACAAAAAGCCACACATCATGTCACAATCTAAAAAAAAAAATCAAGAACAGATTAGAAACAAAGTAATGTACATGTTTTGGTCTAGGAAGGGTTTCAAAGCCATTTCTAAGGCTTTGGAACCCCAGGGAGAGCCATTATCAACATTGACACTCTGCCATTGAAAGTAACATTAAACCCCTATGGCTGGATTGCAGCAGTACATGTCAAGGTGGTGTACATCATTTCAGGGACATGATCAGCCCTCTCCTTCACTCCCTCAGTACACTTGTTCACTATTGGCAACAGGGATAATGGGAGGTGTAGTTGTACTGTTGGTTGCGCATCATTGCATAGTGTCACCGGAAGAGCTTAGGGACATCAGCACTGTGTTCAAAGTAGGTGCCGATATTCAAGTTTATGAAAGAAAAAGGATTTTTAAAGCATTTAATCATGACAGCTGGACTTCTTTCAAAGGTGCTTAGCAATATCAACATTATGCTACGAAGGATTTAAAACTTTGTTAGCCAATAAATACCATGCTCCAAAATTTCTGCTACCTGAGAAATGAATATAGTAACTTACCACAAGTGAATAGCAAACTTTGAAGCCAGGCTTAGCCACAAAATGGTCATCTGATTTAAATGTGATCTTTATTTGATTCTTTTTAGATGTCAGTCTCGGGGGAGCCTCTTTATTTCCACACCACCGGCCTCGTATAATGGAGCTTGTTTCCGAAGACTCTTCCACCTCCACAAAGTCATACCTGAAAGTCAATCAAAGAGATTAAATATCCAGCAAGCTGCTAAATTACTGTTTCTGTAATGATACATTGCTTTGAACTTGTAATGATACTAGTTTTTGAGCGTTTAGGAAGGAGTTTGAATTTCTGCAATGTTTTCTGCTTCTCTATTTGTCCTGGTGATCACTGTCTTGTGAGAGAGAATCTTACATTTTTAGTTGTTACTGGATCAGAAATAGAGGAGACAACTTGCAGCAAGGATATTTGTTACTGTGACAACTGTATCACATCTTTAGTAGAAATCTTGCCTTACTTCCTATCATCTCAAGACAGGAATAAAGGAAAGTCTCCCCAGTAGGATAAATACAGCATAATGCCGCGTACACACGACCGGTTTTGCCATCGGAATAAACTCCAAAGGTTTCTCCGACGGAACTCCGATGGAATGCCATTCAAGCGGTCTTGCCTACACACGGTCAATCCAAAGTCCGACCCAAGTCCGACCGTCCAGAATGCGGTGACGTACAACACTTACGATGGGACTAGAAAAAGGAAGTTCAATAGCCACTAGCCAATAGCTTCTGTCTCGTACTTGCTTCAGCACATGCGTCGTTTTTGGTCTGTCGGAACAGCATACGGACGATCGGTTTTCCCGATAGGAATTGGGTCCGTCGGAAATATTTAGAACATGTTCCATTTCTAGGTCCAACAGAATTTTCGAAAAAAAAAGTCAGATGAGGCATACACACGATCGGAATAGACGATGAAAAGCTTCCGTCTGACTTTTTCTGTTGGACATTCCGCTCGTGTGTATGCGGCTTTTGAGAAAACAAAAACTTGTCACAGCTTTTAGCCATTTTCTATCTAAAACGAAAAAGAATCTTTTGGCTTTAGATACTTCTTGAAACGGGTTGGTGTATTTAATAAGGCCTCAAAAAAAGTGAGCTAAACCAGTCCTGATCTGACTTGTTCCCTGGAATGCCAGTCAATGGAAGCCACTGAAAGATGGGTTGTGGAAGTAATATGAGCTACTGCCAAAGAAAGGGTAATGATTCTTAAACCACAACTCCAGGCAAATAATAAACACCTTTTGATCTAATGGTTTGGAAATTATAAAAAGTAAAAAATTAAAATCCAGCTTGCATGGGTGTAGATGGAGTGGTAGGACTCTATTGCTCTTCGCGGTGCTTGTCACAATAACACTTAAACACAAAGGGAGCATAGGGATAACCTCATTAATGCTCTGCAGCTCCTTCATTATCCAATCAATGAGCTGAGGGAGAAGCAGTGACTAAAGTACAAACCTCAAAATACCAACCAATCTGTTTTCTTCGCTCCTTCCAAGACCTCTCTAGCTCCCTTGTCACCTGCTTCCTTGCTCGCCTTCAGGACTCCTCCAAAACTTCTCCAATTCTTTGGAACTCCTTACCCTAATCTGTCCAACTATCTCTTACTCTATCCATCTTTAGGCGATCCCTGTAAACTCATCTTTTTAGAGAACCCTATCATGCCTCCACCTAACAACTGAGCTTTTAGTTTCTTCACCTGACCCTCTCTTTTAGATTGTACACAAGCAGGGCCCTCTGATCCTTCTTGTATTGAATTGTATTGTAACTGTAATGTTTGTCTTTATTTTGTAAAGCGCTGTGCAAACTGGTGGCGCTTTATAAATCCTGAATAATGATACTGTATCAAAGTATCAGCAGTCATTTTCTCCAGTATTCACCCGTCACATAGCTGAGTAATATTACGATGATTTTGGAGGATAAAGTATCAGCTCAGAAAGGCAAAAGTTCTCTATTCTTGAACAGCCAATTACAGCCCTTGCCTTACATAGAACCTAGTCCCAGCCATAGCTGAGGACCAAAGTGAATGTGAGGCAATGGCTGCAGGAGAGAGAGGGGGCTTACACCAAGGCGAAGTAGGGTTCATATTTTATATTTTGGGGCTCAGATCAGGCTAACAGTTAGATTTAGGGTTTAGGTTGAGGGGAAGGGTTCAATTAAGTTTAGGATTAGGCGCTTGCTCAGTTATTGTTCCTTTCCAAGAGCAATAGTTTATTTTATGGGTGTGATCAATTATTTTTTTCAGTACTATTTTGTTTTGAAATTTATTAGTGCTGGCACTACTTTAGCGGAGTACCTATCTACTCACCATGCTTAGATGCAGGCTCAGACCACTTTAACTCCATTTCCCACAACTCCATTTCTGGACACTCCAAGAGAAGATAAGTCCCTTAGCTTCCCTTTCTCTGAAGCTCAGGGAGGTCACACCTGATGAGGGAGAGGTAGCTGGGCAAGTGATCTGCAGCCAGAACAAGTGTGCAGGCAGCCTGACAGGGGCATAATAGCATGCAGCATCTCCGGAAGATCCCAATACTGTGCGGAGCAACTCCCTGTACTCCAGTTCCAATGGTATGGCACTTTGTCTTTGAGCCGTGGATCCCTTCAGCTTGGTATGTGATACTTGAGCTACCATTGACTTCAACCAGGGGGACACTGTCTACGGCTATTGCTGCATTTTACATTTCATACTCCTGACTACTAAGTAAATTACTCCTGAAGTCTTAAAGTGTAAGTTCAGATTTTCACAAAAAATAAAAAAAGTCAACTAACACCCTACACCCTCAACAACCGTCCCTGCTGCACTTACCTTTGTGGGGATAAGCTGTACACACAGCTGGTGTAATGGTCTGCGTATATGAAATTGTCCTTTTTCTTCCCCTTCTTTCTATAGGGCTTCTGGTACAGATCAGATCTACTGACCAATTATAATTTCTCTGATCTATCGCATAAGCCCTACAGAAAGAAGGGGAAAAAAGCAGGGGTTTCAAATCCCCAGACCACTACACCGGCTGCGTGGGCACTGATTCTAATCACTCATGAAGGTAAGTGCAGCAAGTACTGGGGGGTGGGAAGGGTGTAGGGTGTTCACCATTTCTTCTGAAAAGGTGAACTACCCCTTTAGGCCTCATGTACACTGCTTCTGCTGCTGCTAAACGGACGTTTAGGAGCAGTTGGGCATTTTTTTCAACTGCTCCTGAACTCTGTTATCTTATCAGTACATGTACACAGGGTCGTTTATAGTCGCTTCTAGGCAGTTGAGTATAGAGTAGACATGTGCGATTAGTTTTGTACGAATCGAAAATTCGTACATTCAGGAGGATCCGAAATACGAATTGTTATGCTTCCGAATTTTGTACGAAATTTCGTTGACGAATTTCGGATCCAAATTCCGTTACAACGGAAACGTGACTGGTGTTTTGTTGACCAATCAGAGGTTTTCTTCTGCTGCTGAGTGAGGGTTGGGAAAATGACCTTTTTTAATATGGGAGTGGGAGGCTGGTACTGGTAGTCGATGGGAGATTCAGAATCGGACAAAATAAGAATGTTCGTTAATTACGATTATTCGTTATGATGAAGTTAAAAAACCCAGGAAGTCAGCACAGCACAGGGATGGTGGGAGCCCCTCATAATGATAAATTCATCATAACGAACATTCATAATTGTTACAAAAAGTTAACAAACCCAACGAAAATTCGTATGTCGTACAAATCCAAATTGAATTGCGGACACGAATTACGAAATATGAATTAACGGCTAATACGAAACGGAACGAAACGAAACAAATTTATTGACGGCGCACATGTCTAGCTTAGAGGCCTTTTTTGGAAAGCAAAAAAGTTCAGTCGCTGAGTTTAGAGGCATTTCAAGCACCAAACGCTTCTAAACACGGCCAAACGCGGTAACGCGTGTTTAGACGCGTTTCGTTTACAGGTGTTTTTCATTTTTGGCTATTTTGACGGGGGGTTTTTTTTCAAATGCTTCTAAACGCAAATGCGGCGAAACACCGCTAAACGTGGCATGTAAACGCGGCAAAACGGAAGTTTTAAACGTGGGTTACTATCTGTCAAGTTAAATCGTTCAGGAGAGGTTGTAAAAATGTCCCGTGTACATTAAGCCTTAAGGTAGGCTTTGTGTAGCCAAGTAGATGTAATGGAACAGTTATATTCTATTAAAAATGAGCATGCCAAAGTTTTTCTGTGTCTGTTAAACTCTTGCTTTTGGCTCCGTCATAAAAGCATGTTTTGTAGGTAAAAGGACTGTGGCATATGTGTGCTGTGTAGACTGTGTAGGGGAAGTAGGCTCAGGTTTTATTTAACTATGCCTCTTTAACCCTTTCGATGACAGAGCGGTTTTTTTGCTTTTTTTTTTGCACAGGTTAAAAAATAATTTTAGGCCTGAAGATTACATAAAACCTCCAAACATATATTTTCTAAAAGCAGACTAAATTAAAATAGTGGTAGTTGCTATTTTTAGTTTAGTTTTAAAGAATCTATTGTTCTAGTTTTTTAAGATCAGTATACACATAGTAGGTCAGCATTACCTAATGTGCAATTATAACCTCTACAATACCTACCGCATATTGACAACCCCAACCACTGCATTCTACACCTCAGGGCGTAGTTGGTTGAGGACTGCCACTTTAATATCGCTTAGTTGTGGTATGATTAGAATAAGATGGTTTTGTTATTTCTCAGTGTAACGCCATTGCTTGATATTCACTTGTACAAGATTGTACCTTATTGTCTGTCTAAACTTATTCAATAAAAATGATTGGAAAGTAAAATAGTGGTAGTTGCTATTTTTTTATGTCACACAATATTAGTGCAATGGTTTATGTAAAAAATACAATAAAGGTAACTTTAGGGCACACAAGCACAATAAATTACCAAATTTTTGGTAAGTCTAAATGATGAGGTTGTATACTGTAGATACCAAATATGTTAAACCTTAATATGAAATGGCATCAAACTTCAGTATCCTATATTTTCCATGGGCAACACTATAAAAGCCCCTACAAGGAATTATTCCTTGCATGCATGGTGATATGTAACGTGTGTGGTGCAACAGATGTTTTTGTGGGTAGATGTCCCAGACATGTGCATTTATATTTGTGTGTATATGGGGGTGGGGGGAGCTCAAAATTTAAGTTTTAAGTTTGTGGGTGGAACGATAACTTTTTTACAAATTTTTTTAACTTAAAGCGTAACTCCACTTTTGTTGAGAAAAAAAAAACATTCCCCTCTGGGTGATCTATGTGCATTGCAAGGATTTTAACAACCTTCCTACCTTTTGTTACTTTGAAGAAATCCCTGTTTGTGCCTCTGTGCCAAGTGGGTCTAATGGCAGTGGTTTCATAAGTATCAGTCAGCTGTGGCAGCTGCAGAGCACTAATTAGGAAAGCTGTGGGGTCTGCAACTCTTTAGTCATGATTTCCTATTGGGAGCATCTCACCAAAAATGACATTTTTGTTGCAGGAGATGCCTGAAATCTGACTTGCATCTTAGGCAGACTTCTGGGAAAATTGATGAGCCAATCACACAAGCAGGAAATGATGATTCTGGGGGTGGTCAGTACACATTCTGTGTACAGAATAATTCAGGTAGCCATATTGCATTGCATTTTCAGAAAATTACAGCAGCTGCAGATTGAAAAGGAAAAGTCATTTTTAATAACATTCAACTACATCATGACTTGTGTCACAATTGTATACGCTATTTTTTTTTTTTCCTATTTTTTTTTTTGGAGTCACCCTTTAACTTATTTCAATCACATAGGGGACAAAACGTCCCTTATGTAATGATTCTTTTCCTTAGGACCCTTGATGTATCCCCTGTCCTGCCATGAAGCTAATGCAGTGCAGATCACATTCCATTAGCTTCTTCCCCAGACATACTGGCTGGGGAAAGTGACACAGGGACCCGGAAGTGACATTTACATGTGGCTTCCAGATCAGTAGGAGCAAGGGGAGGATAGTGAATGGATGTACACTGGGTTTCCTCCTCTCTACCTGCCTTAGCGATCCCGGGGGCATTGATGGGCACGCAGATAGCAGCGAATGGGTTAAGCCCCTCCACTGCTTTTTTTTTTCAAACCATTTTTTTTGGGGGGTGAAAAAAAAAAAGATCAGACAGATAATGCTAGCTATGCCACAGCAAATAGATGTTGGTATTCTGCATTGTTTTACAAAAGTAGTAATTCTCAGCTTGACCTTCTGTTATTACAGTCTTACAGAAACTATACTATGCACTCTTGTTACCCTTATTGAGCTACAGGAACATTGCTGTGAAAAGTCCATGTTTGTGAGGCTTTCATAATCAATAACGCAACCATTCTGCATGCTGTATGCCAGCTGAACCTGTTTTTCTTTTGTGTCCAATATGCGCCTGCTCTTTGCCATCCTAAACATGTGTGCCATTATTGCTTCTAACTTGGCATGTGTTTCATAAACTGCAAGTCACAGCGCTCCGT
The DNA here is from genome assembly GCA_037952835.1 of Lithobates septentrionalis. Lineage (NCBI taxonomy): Eukaryota > Metazoa > Chordata > Amphibia > Anura > Ranidae > Lithobates > Lithobates septentrionalis. Next base: position 299,934 of record JBBDGP010001747.1, read on the forward strand.
CTGATTATTCAGCCGATTTCCACTGACCATTACCATGATTTACATAGTAGGTGAGGCTGAAAAAAGAAACACATCCATCAAGTCCAACCTATGTGTGTGATTATATGTCAGTATTACATTGTATATCCCTGTATGTTGTGGTCGTTCAGGTGCCTATCTAATAGTTTCTTGAAACTATTGATGCTCCCTGCCAAGACCACCGCCTGTGGAAGGGAATTCCACATCCTTGCCGCTCTTACAGTAAAGAACCCTCTACGTAGTTCATGGTTAAACCTCTTTTCTTCTAATTTTAATTAGATTTTAATTCTTGTTAAACTCTCTTCTGCAAAAAAGTTTTATCCCTATTGTGGGGTCACCAGTATGGTATTTGTACATTGAAATCATATCCCCTCTCAAGCGTCTCTTCTCCAGAGAGAATAAGTTCAGTGCTCGCAACCTTTCCTCATAACTAATATCCTCCAGACCCCTTATTAGCTTTGTTGCCCTTCTTTGTACTCGCTCCATTTCCAGTACATCCTTCCTGAGGACTGGTGCCCAGAACTGGACAGCATACTCTAGGTGCGGCAGGACCAGAGTCTTGTAGAGTAGGAGAATTATCATTTTATCTCTGGAGTTGATCCCCTTTTTAATGCATGCCAATATTCTGTTTGCTTTGTTAGCAGCAGCTTGGCATTGCATGCCATTGCTGAGCCTATCATCTACTAGGACCCCCAGATCCTTTTCCATCCTAGATTCCCCCAGAGGTTCTTCCCCCCGTGTATAGATTGCATTCATATTTTTGCCACCCAAATGCATTATTTTACATGTTTCTACATTGAACCTCATTTTCCATGTAGTTGCCCATCCCATTAATTTGTTCAGATCTTTTTGCAAGGTTTCCACATCCTGTGGAGAAGTTATTGCCCTGCTTAGCTTAGTATCATCCGCAAATACGGAGATTGAACTGTTTATCCCATCCTCCAGATCGTTTATGAACAAATTATACAGGATTGGTCCCAGCACAGAACCCTGGGGAACCCCACTACTCACCCCTGACCATTCCGAGTACTCCCCATTTATCACCACCCTCTGAACTCGCCCTTGTAGCCAGTTTTCAATCCATGTACTCACCCTATGGTCCATGCCAACGGACCTAATCCAGATACACCACGTCTACGGGCCTTCCTTTATCTAGAGGATTGTTTTTTATAAAACATTTGCAGAGTTATTCATCCTGTATAACTGCAAATGGGGGAAAAAATAAATGTTATCAGGGTATTTGGCCTCCCCCTATCCCCCACTGGCAGCGGCACCTGCGTTGGTTCCCAAGCACTCCTATTTCTCTAGAAAGCCCTGGACTGCAGTAAACAGCCCCCAGAAAGTGGGCAAGAAGTGGCTGCAAACATCCATTCCCTGATTCCCTGCAATTGATGAACTTGGAAGTGACACACCTCCGCGTTCACAGCTGTCATTTCTTGGCTATGGCACCTGAGGATGTAGCTGGTCAAGCACAATCTATGTTTAACTACATTGGAAGGCAGGGGAGACATTGGGGGTCCCCCAGTGTCTTCATAAAGAGGACCTCTCACCTGTCCAACACTGTCATTGTTGTCCTTGTGATAGCAGTAAAGGTTAAACATTAAAAAAAAAAAATTAAGTACCCCTGTCACCCCTGCACACACCCCAATTCAAAGACACATCATAGGATGAACACGCATATGTGAGCATAAATTGCACGACACAAGTGAGGTATTGCCATAGGCGTGCACAGGGGGTGTGCCAGGTGTGTCTGGGCACACCCTAATCACTCTATGCGGTGCCGATTTCCCCTACTGCCCGGACTTCCCCCCGTGTTGCGCTCCCCAGCACAGTGCTGCTGGCTTCCCTTCTCTCCCCACAACTACTGCGGGGATGTTTCAGGAAGGAGAGTGGGGGGAGGGGCTAATCAATATGTCATTTACCATCCCCTTCCTTTTCTAAGCACACTCACAAACTGTGTTTACTATGCTTCAGTTTGTGAATTAATAGGAAGCCACTCAGCACAGCCTCCAATTCATTCACTGCCCCGTGTAGCTAGGCTGCAGAGAAAGGCATATGTGTTTGAGCTTTTTGGGTGCACACACTAATGCAATAGGCTGTGCACACCTCTGGGTATGGCCACAAAGGTAAGAGCAATGATTCTATTGCCATATTTCACAGTTACCTATAAACTATAAACCTGTAAAGGCTTTTAAAGCATCTTCTATGGAGAATTCTGGGTACCACATATTTTTTTATGATTTCACAGGCATACACAATTTTAAAGCTTGAGTATTTAGTATTTACTTGATCCATCTTTTATATTTACACTTAAGTTTCATTTTAGGCATCTTTCAAACGGACGATCCGTTCAGGTCCGCCTACCAGTTTTTTAGGCGGACCTGAGCGGACACTCCATAGTCCTCTATGGAGCGTCGGATATCAGCGGTGACATGTCCGCTGACATCCAACCCGCTCCGATCCGAAAAAGTGTGACGGAGGAAAAACCTACTTTTCTATCCGTCTGCGGATCGGGTGACGATGGACTCTACGGTCCGTCTTCATCCGATCCCCCATAGAGGAGAGCGGCGTTCTGACAGGTCTGTCCCTGCACAGTGTGCAGAGACGGACCTGTCATCTGCCTGCACAGCGGGGATCGACGGATTGATCCCCCGCTGAGCAGAGCGGGCTCCGTACACGGACACGTCCGTGTGAAGGAGCCCTTAGTGTTTTTTTTTATCCTGAAAATATGCATTTCATAAACAGCTGTGGAAATATTGTGTGTGCGTAGAAACTTGTATCTATCGCCATTTTATTTTCCAGGATCTCTACTTTCAGAAAGTACACATTTGCTTGAGGGTTTAAAGAAATTTCCAACAAAAAAAATGCATATTTTAATATGTGTGCGGAAAATGTAAAAATTGCCCTGGTAGACAAGCGTTTAAAGTTGAGCATCATCACAATCATAAGTGATTTGCACGTCCTCCCATTTCTGCTTACCCATATGTCAGACGCTAAAATCATCAACTTTTTGGATGACACCTGAAGCAATATGAGTCACAGGATGCCCATAGACTACTATATATTGTGATCAGATAATAATTTTTAGTCTGAATTGATCTTAACCGCTTCAATACTGGGCACATTTACCCCCTTTCTGCCCAGGCCAATTTTCAGCTTTCAGTGCTGTCACACTTTGAATGACAATTGCACGGTCATTCTACATTGTACCTAAGCTAGACTTTTATCATTTTGTTCATACAAATATAGCTTTTTTTTTGGTGGTATTTAATCACTACTGGGCTTTTTCGTTTTTGCTAAATAAACAAAAAAAGACAGAATTTTGAAAAAAAATATTTTTTTTCGTTTTTGTTTTAAAAATTTGCAAAGAAATACTTGTTCTTCATAAATTTAGCCCAAAATTTATTCTGCTACATTTCTTTGGTGGAAATAACCCAAATCAGTGTATATTATTTAGCCTTTTATATTAAATTGATCAATCCTGATCAAGACTTCACACAATATAAATCTGCCCTCCTAAAATACTACTCCTGCCTTCACACTGCCAAACAGACCTATTTTATCACACTCATTAACACCTTCTCATCCAGTCCACGTCAACTCTTCTCTACCTTCAACACTCTACTCTGTCCTCCACTGCCTCCACCCACCAACTCACTCACTGCCCAGGAGATTGCCAATCACTTCAAAACTAAGATTGATACAATTCATGAGGAGATCACCAATGCGCAAAAACCTCCCCCATGCAACACCCCATGTCCACAGACACAATCATTACTTCCCTCATTCAACCCTGCTACTATTACTGAGGTTGCTAAACTTTTATCTAGCACTCATCTAACCACTTGCCCCCTGGATCCTGTTCCCTCGCAAATGCTACGCTCACCCTCTGACTCGATTCTACGCTCTCTAACTCACATTTTCAACCTCTCCCTCTCTTGTGGCATCTTCCCAAACTCTCTAAAACATGCGCTAGTCACCCCCATACTAAAAAAGCCCTCACTGGATCCCACCAATCTCAACAACTTACGTCCCATCTCCTTACTCTCCTTCTCCTCCAAACTTCTTGAAAGAATGGTCTACAACCGACTAAGCGACCATCTGACCATGAATAAACTTCTTGATCCCCTTCAGTCCGGTTTTCGCCCTCAACACTCCACGGAAACTGCTCTCCTTAAACTCTCAAATGACCTACTAATGGCTAAAGCCAATGGACACTATTCTGTACTACTTCTCCTGGATCTCTCTGCTGCCTTTGACACAGTGGACCACCCCCTCCTTCTCAAAAAACTCCACTCCTTTGGTCTCCGTGACTGTACTCTTCGCTGGTTCTCATCCTACCTATCACACCGCTCCTTCAGTGTCACTTACAACTCTACTTCCTCCTCTCCTCTTCCTTTTTCCGTTGGGGTCCCAAAAGGTTCTGTTCTTGGACCTCTCCTTTTCTCAATCTACACCACCTCCTTGGGTCAGTTGATTGCCTCCCACGGCTTTAAATATCATCTCTACGCTGATGACACCCAAATCTATCTCTCCACCCCCCAGCTCTCTCCATCTGTCTCCTCACGCATTACCAACTTACTAGCAGACATATCAGCCTGGATGTCACATCACTTCCTCAAACTCAACCTATCCAAAACCGAGCTCATGGTATTTTCTCCCTCAGGTGGCACTTCCCCTGATTTCCCTGTCAACGGCTCAACTATCAACCCATCTCCCCACACCAAGGTCCTAGGTGTAATCCTGGACTCTGAACTAACCTTTCGACCCCACATTCTATCACTATCCAAGGCTTGCCGCCTCAGTCTTCTCAACATCTCCAAGATACGCCCCTTCCTAACCAATGACACCACAAAGCTTCTAATCCACTCCCTGGTCATCTCCCGCCTCGACTACTGCAACTCCCTCCTCATTGGTTTACCTCTAAACAGGCTATCCCCACTGCAGTCCATCATAAACGCTGCTGCCAGGCTCATCCACCACACAAACCGCTCAGCGTCTGCCACACCCCTCTGCCAATCCCTCCATTGGCTGCCACACAGTCACCGAATTAAATTCAAGTTACTAACTATAACTTACAAAGCCATCCACAACCTGGCCCCCAGCTACATCTCTAACCTAGTCACAAAATACCAACCTAATCGTTCTCTTCGCTCCTCCCAAGACCTCCTGCTCTCAAACTCCCTTGTCACCTCATCCCATGCTCGCCTTCAGGACTTCTCCAGAGCCTCCCCCATCCTCTGGAATGCTCTACCCCAATCCGTCCGATTTTCTCCTACTTTATCCACTTTCAGACGATCCCTGAAAACTCATCTCTTCAGAGAAGCCTATCTGGCCCCCACCTAACAACTGTACATTTATCTTCTCAATCAGCACATCACCTATAGTTATTACCTCTTGTATCTCTTGACCTTCCCTCTTAGATTGTAAGCTCTAAAGAGCAGGGCCCTCTGATGCCTACTGTATCAAATTGTACTGTATTTGTACTGTCTACCCTCAAGTTGTAAAACGCTACGTAAACTGTTGGCGCTATATAAATACTGTATAATAATAATAATAATAATACTGACAACCTAATTTCTTGAGGCCCTAAAATGCCAGGACAGTACAAATATCCCCCAAATGACCCCTTTTTGGAAAGTAGACAAATGCATAGATTAAATCGCCAGTACAGTGACTTCAAATGTTGATAGCAAAAAATTATATATAATGAGATAAAAAAAACCCCCATATAATCACATAAGTCAAAGTAAACTATCAAATGGTTGAAATTGAATTGATAGCTATACAGGCATACCCCATTTTAAGTACACAATGGGGTTTATTTACTAAAGCTGGAAAGTGCAAAATCAGGCTCACTTCTGCATAGAAACCAATGAGCTTCCAGGTTTTATTACCAAAGCTTAATTGAACAAGCCCAGGATAGAAGCTCATTGGTTTCTATGCAGAAGTGAGCCTGATTTTGCACTTTCCAGCTTTAGTAAATAAACCCCATTGTGTACTTAAAAGTGGGGTATGCCTGTATAGTAAAACAAAATAAGTGAAGTGAAGACCCCAGATGATGTCTTATTAGATGAAACGCGTCGGGACGGGCTCTGCTGATGCCACTGCGTCACCTTTTACCAATATTGCAAAGCGCTTTTTATCCTCATAAAATGTGAGTGTTCCCTTTTTTATATACAACTAAATGTTTTATCCATAATGGAATTACACTATGTGGCCTTTCCTTCTTCTTCTTATAAATATATACACGGGAGGAAAATTCTCTGATATATCCTCTGGTCATTATGCCTTCGGTGGGCATCCATTTGAAAAGTACTGTCAAGTACCATAGAAGTCTCTCCCTTCCATTGGATATCGTTTGTGCCGAATGATCCCCCTGAGTGTATTACACCACAAGCCTTACTGACTCATTAGGTGTATGCCCATTTGGGTTCAACTTTTAAGCCTTATGTGACAGACTCACCCGGGACAGAGGCTATTGGGGGGACTGAACGCAAGCCTCTTGCCCACCGATTATGGGTCCTGGCATTTGGGGGAATGGTGCTCTCTGTGAGCTGTATGCCTGGGGACCCTGGGGTTGGTGTTACTTTGGATTCAGCTCCATGTCCCCCCAATACACAAGACTCTGGGAACCCTTTATATGCCATATTAGAATAGTGACTGATTCATACCGTTGGGACTCCTACTGTTAAATGCTAATGTCATCAATTCCAGCTACCTGTCTGTTGTAAGAGTGGGTTAGGAAGTTGTGATTAAAGCATTTTAAACAGAATTATGCTATGGATGTTTCTTTTTGCTTTTGCATGAGAGTATCAGTGTAAAGATCTAACTTCTGAGCCGCAGTATGAGATGGAAAATACCCATTCATTAACTGACACCTGTGACCATTGATGTCTATTTTCCAGCTCAGTCTGGTAAGCGTATTTCCTATAAGGGTGATTTGTCCCCCGATTTTTCTCACAAGTGGAGTTGATGGTGGTAGAATATCCTTGAACATAAGTGAATGGGACTTTTTTCCAGACGGGACTTTTTTCACTATATATGGACTGAGGAATTTATCACCAAATTTTACTTTAATACCACTTTCATTCCTGCACTGACACAAGCATTGATGTTATGGTATTTTTATGTAGCGCTGCCTTATTTTGTTTGTTTTATGTACCCAATTTTGCTTTTTGTTAGACTTTTTATTCATTACATACACATTTCTTTGAAGAATTTTGTCCAGATTCCAGATACCTCAAAGGGCCATAATACAATTTCTCTGAAACACAGAAATAAGTAAAATATACAATATGTGATCATATTTTTTACAGCACCATTCCACATGCTACAGTATAATCTGCATTGCTACAAAAGAAATAGCCAATTAAATTGATTTATGAGCTGAAAATGTGTAGTGTGAGGTTAAAGTTCTTACATTTTAATTGGGCTGAGTAATATCCTCTAACGCTCCAAGTGCTTGGCTGCATATGGTTTGCAGAACGACTCCCAAATATCAAACTTTTACTTTAAAAACCAACTTCATGTTTGATGGTACTGCATCATTCTATCCCCTATCGGATATTTACCCCCCCCCCCCCCCCCCCCCCAAGACTACAGAAAGGAGATCTTCACCAAATGCTTATATGGCTGTGACATGCAAAGCTTACTTTTTCAGACTAGCTAACATTATATACATAAAAATGCTTTTTCGGGCAGAAAAAATTATATTAGAAAAATGAGTACAGTGCTAGGAGCCTGGAACGCTTGTTTTTGGCACTGGGCTTCATCGCAGAAAAAATAAAAATAAAATGTGAATGGGGCTTAAGTTTAGGCAAAAAAAATAGGTCATCAAACTTTTTTCTGTTACAGCTGTAGCAACACTATATGGGTCCAGGAAAGCATTAAAGTGGTTTTAAATGTTGAAGGTTTTTTCCTTCGTGCAATCCATGCATGAAGGAAAAAAAAACCTTCTGTGTGCAGTGCCCCCCCCCCAATCCTTACCTGAGCACCTTCCAATCCAGCGATCCCAAGATTCTCCCTCCTCATTGGCTGAGACAGCAGTGGGAGTCCATTGGTTCCCACCGCTGTCAATCACAGCCAGTGAGCCAATGGGGGAGAGCAGGGGCAGGGCCAAGCCATGGCTCTATGTATACCTCCCAACATTTTGAGAAGGGAATGAGGGACACCTACCAGCGAACATATGTAGGCATGGGACACGCCCCAAGCCACATCCCCTTAAAGGAGAATTAACCCAAGAAAAAAGTTAATTAAATCCACAAGCCTTTTTTTTTTACCACTACTATTCCTTTATATTGTCTTTTAAAATGTACAAATGCAGCAATTTAGAAATTGGATGAAAGGTTTAGCACTGGGAAACACTTTTTGAAAGATAAAAAGTGCATTTTATATACAGCTATATGGAACAGACCAAAATGAGGGACAAATAATGAGGGGGAAAGAGGGACAGAGGGACATTGATCCAAATCAGGGAAAGGTGGGCGCTATGCTCTATGGGGTTGATTTACTAAAGGCAAAAAGACTGTGCACTTTGCAAAGTGCAGTTGCTCTAGAGCTTAGTAAATGAGGTAAGGCTTCACTTTGCAAAGAGTACCCAATCATGTGCAAGGAACATAAAAATTTTTTGCTTGAACATGATTGGATGGTGGACATCAGCAGAGCCTCTACTCATTTACTAAGCTCTAGTGCAACTGCACTTTGGAAAGTGCACAGTCATTTTCCCTTTAGTAAATCAACCCCCATGTGTCTTATTGACTGTGCACTTTGCAGTTGCTCCAGAGATAAATAAATGAGCAGAAACTCTGCTGACTTCCATCATCCAATCATGTGCAAGAAAAAAATGTGTTTTTTAAATTTTCCTTGCACTTGATTGGGTACTCTTTGCAAAGTGAGGCTTTACATCATTTACTAAGCTCTTGAGTAACTGCACAGTCTATTTGCCTTTAGTAAATCAACCCCAAAAGTCTCCCAATCAATGCTGTGTTCCCATAGGTCCTCTCCTGACAGGTTCCAGCCTTATAAACTATGATGAGAATGTTGTGTAAAATTTGAGATGTAGTGTCATGTAGCTTTTTTTTCATAAATATGACTAATAAGAGCCTTTAGTAGTATATACGAAAACTTGTATTCCAATTTTCTATTTAACCATGTAATATTTGCCAAAACTTTTTGAAGTTTATTCAGTTTTCACCACTCAAAAGCATTCATTACTGCATGCAGTTTTAAAAAGTTATACACTGTATATAAAATAATGATGAGCAAGACATTTTTCATAGTGTCTGAAAAACATGGGCGGCGATTCTGGCTTGAACATGGGTATTTTTTACATACTGTATATGGTAGGCATGTCCTAATCCAGCCTTTATGGACAGTAACTACAATTTAGTGAAGATAAACTAGGGCTCAAAACACCCTTAGCTATATAAAAAAACAATTATGTTTGGCTGTACCGGATAGGATGTTACAGGCCCCAAGAGAAGCTTGTTATTTTTTAATGATGGTTGCAGGAACATGAACTGCTCAGGCTTGGAAATCCTCAGGAGATCGGATTCAAAAGATGTATAGTTTTTTAAAACAGAGGAGCTATCTGTAACAGGACACAAGACTTTTTATATACGATTTCAAACAAAGCTGGGTATATTGGTTTTGGCGTGATTTTCTTTTTCTTCTTTTTACATTCAGAACCACTGAACTCCAGGCATATATACAAGATACAAATTAATGTGTCCCTGTATATATTACTACATCATTAAAATAGATTTTTTTAAATGCAAGCAGTGTAAACACCTGAATTTGACTTGTTATTATTATTATTATTATTATTCAGGATTTATATAGCGCCAACAGTTTACGCAGCGCTTTACAATATAAAAGGGAGACAATACAGTTATAATACAATACAATACAATAGGATTAAGAGGGCCCTGCTCAGAAGAGCTTACAATCTATTAGGGTGGGGCAGGTGGTACAAAAGGTTGTAACTGTGGGGAATAAGCTGGTGGAAGTGGTAGGAGATTAGTTGGAGACGTGATAGGCTTTCCTGAAGAGATGAGTTTTCAGGGATTGCCTGAAGGTAGCAAGAGTAGGGGATAGCCGGATAGATGGAGGTAGCGAGTTCCAGAGGATGGGAGAGGCTCTGGAGAAATTCTGGAGACGAGCAAGGGAGGATGAGATGAGAGAGCTTGAAAGCAGGAGGTCTTGAGAAGAGCGGAGAGGTCGATTTGGGTGATATTTGGAGACAAGATTAGTGATGTAGCTCGGGGCAGAGTTGTGAATGGCTTTGTATGTTGTGGTTAGAATTTTGAATTTAATTCGCTGGGTGATTGGGAGCCAGTGTAGGGATTGGAGGAGAGGGTTGGCAGACACTGAGCGGTTGGTAAGGTGGATAAGTCTGGCAGCAGCATTCATGATAGACTGAAGAGGGGATAGCCTATGGAGAGGTAAGCCAATGAGAAGGGAGTTGCAATAGTCAAGGTGAGAGATAACAAGGGAGTGAATGAGGAGCTTGGTGGTTTCATTTGTTAAAAAGGGGAGAATTTTAGAGATGTTACGGAGGTGAATTCTACAAACTTTTGACAGCGATTGGATTTGAGGCTGAAATGACAAGTCAGAGTCTAGGATTACACCTAGTACCCCGGCGTGAGGGGAGGGACTGATGGTTGCATTGTTGATTTTGATGGAAAAGTCATGGAGGGGGGCACGGGCGGGGGGGAATATTAATAGCTCAGTTTTAGAGAGATTTAGTTTAAGGAAGTGGTGCGACATCCATGCTGATATGTCAGTTAGTAAGTTAGTAATGCGAGAGGAGACTGAAGGAGTGAGGTGAGGAGTAGACAGATAGATTTGGGTGTCATCAGCGTATAAGTGGTATTGGAAGCCGTGGGCGGTTATCAAGTGACCAAGGGAGGAGGTGTAGATAGAGAAGAGAAGGGGTCCAAGAACAGAGCCTTGGGGGACCCCCACAGAAAGGGGCAATGGAGAGGAGGAGACAGAGTTGTAGGTGACACTGAAGGAGCGCTGTGATAAATAGGCAGAGAACCAGGATAGAGCAGAATCTCGGAGGCCAAGGGAATGTAGTTTATTGAGAAGGAGCGGGTGGTCAACAGTATCAAAGGCCGCAGAGAGGTCAAGTAGTAGGAGTATGGAGTACTGGCTGTTGGTTTTAGCAGTTATTGTTATTAGCCTTCTGCAATCCCTGTACAGCAGAGCTGAGACTGGGAAAGGAAGAAGCAGGAGGCGGGACAAGGGTGAGAAAGATGAGCTCATCACTGTGCTTGCTTCTCCTCTCACCATCCAGAAAAGGACTGGAGGACCCACAAAACCTGTAATTGTTATTGAACCTGCAGCAGAGAAATCTCCAGGCTGGGCCGTATGGCAGAGTGGTGTAATTCTCAGAATTGGGTAGACAGAAAATGTAATAACTTTGGAAGGTAAAAAAAAAAATAAATATCTCCCTTATATGTATGTGCCCCCTTGGGGGTTGCTTAGAATTGCATGTTTGTCTGCGTCACCTTGAGCCTGTGAACTTTCCAGCCCTCCTGACACTCTAGATTCAGATTTGTTATGTATACCTTTAAATAATACACTGACACAAAGCAGATTGATTAGCTCTCTCAGATTTTACTTAATCAAGGGGAGAGTCTTGTAACAGGGTGTTAGTCAGGCAAATCCTGCATAAAAAGCCAAGACTCAGTTGAAAAAGTCCCCAAAGCGCTTAAATGACAGTTTGAAATGATAGTTACATAATATAAATGCACACAGAAACAGACATCTCTAAAAACGCTACTGGTTGCTGTTTAATATACCACTGCTAAAGGGGAACCCCAGACCGGCCTGTTATACCTTTAATCCCAATGAGAGATAAAGTAATATACTCACAATAATGAGTACACCCATCACATTGTTGTAAATATTTTATTATATCTTTTCATGTGACAACAATGAAGAGATGACACTTTGCTACAATGTAAAGTAGTGAGTGTACAGCTTGTATAACAGTGTAAATTTGCTGTCCCCTCAAAATAACTCCACACAGCCATTAATGTCTAAACCGCTGGGAACAAAGTGAGTACACCCCTAAGTGAAAATGTCCAATTTGGGCCCAAAGTGTCAATATTTTGTGTGGCCACCATTATTTTCCAGCACTGCCTGACGACATCACGGTGCTGGTGGATGTTAGAGACCTTGCGCTCGCCCACCTTCCAATTGAGAATGCCCCACAGATGCTCAATAGGGTTTAGGTCTGGAGACATGCTTGGCCAGTCCATCACCTTTACCCTCAGCTTCTTTAGCAAGGCAGTGGTCGTCTTGGAGGTGTGTTTGGGGTTGTTATCATGTTGGAATACTGCCCTGCAGTCCAGTCTCCGAAGGGAGGGTTTCATGCTCTACTTCAGTATGTCACGGTACATGTTGGCATTCATGGTTCCCTCAATGAACTGTAGCTCTCCAGTGCCGGCAGCACTCATGCAGCCCCAGACTATGAGACTCCCACCACCATGCTTGACTGTAGGCGAGACACACTTGTCTTTATACTCCTCACCTGGTTGCCGTCACACACGCTTGTCACCATCTGAAGAAATAAGTTTATCTTGGTCTCATCAGATCACAGGACATGGTTCCAGTAATCCATGTCCTTAGTCTGCTTGTCTTCAGCAAACGGGCTTTCTTGTGCATCATCTTTAGAAGAGGCTTCCTTCTGGGATTACAGCCATACAGACCAAGTTGATGCACTGGCAGGCTGATCCCCCACCTCTACAACCTCTGCAGCAAGGCTGGCAGCACTCATACGTCTATGACACTGAGCATGTGAACTCAACACCTTTGGTCGACCATTACGAGGCCTGTTCTGAGTGGAACCTGTCCTGTTAAACTGTGCTGCAGCTTAGTTTCAGGGTGTTGACAATCTTCTTGTAACCTAGGCCATATTTATATAGAGCAACAATTCTTTTATTCCGATCCTCAGAGAGTTCTTTGCAATGAGGTGCCATGTTGAACTTCCAATGACCAGTATGAAAGAGTGAGAGCGATAACATCAAATTTAACACACCTGCTCCCCATTCCCACCTGAGACCTTGTAACACTAACAAGTCACATGACACCGGGGAGGGAAAATGTCCAATTGGGCTCAATTTGGACATTTTCACTTAGGGGTGTACTCACTTTTGTTGCCAGCGGTTTAGATATTAATGGCTGTGTGTTGAGTTATTTTGAGGGGACAGCAAATTTACACTGTTATACAAGTTGTACACTTACTACTTTACATTGTAGGAAAGTGTCATTTCTTCAGTGTTGTCACATGAAAAGATATAATAAAATATTTACAAAAATGTGAGGGGTGTACTCACTTTTGTGAGATACTGTAGGTAATGGTAGTGTGTTCCCTTTAACCACTTCAGCCCTGGAAGGATTTACCCAATTCCTGACTAAGCCATTTTTTGCAATACAGCACTGCGTTATTTTAACTGACAATTGCACAGTCGTGCATCGCAGTACCCAAATAAAATTGTTGTCCTTTTTTTCCCACAAATAGAGCTTTCTTTTGGTGGTATTTGATCACCACTGTGGTTTTTATTTTTTTTCGCTATAAACAAAAAAAGACCGCCAATTTTGAAAAAAAAACTATATTTTTTACTTTCTGCTGTAAAGCATACTCAATAAATTTTTAAAAAAAATCTAATTTCTTCATCAATGTAGGCCAATATGTATTCTTCTACATATTTATGGTAAACAAAAAAAAACAATAAGCGTATATTGATTGGTTTGCGCAAAAGTTTTAGCATCTACAAGCTATGGGATAGATTTATGGCATTTTTATTTTTTAATTTTTTTTTTTACTAGTAATGGCGGTGATCAGTGATTTTTAGCGGGACTGTAACATTGCGGCGGACAGACAGGACACCTAACTGACATTTTTTACACTTTTTTGGGAACCAGTGACATTATTACAGTGATCAGTGCTAAAAAAAATGCACTGACATTGTACTAAAGACACTGGCAGGAAATGGGTTAACATCAGGGGTGATCAAAGGATTACCGGGGTTCCCTCAGTGTGTTTACTAACTGTATGAGGGATGGGCTGCTTGGGACAACACACAGATCCGTCTTCCTGCATAGCAGAAAGACAGGATCTCTGTGTGATCCCCTGTCAGAACGGAGATCTGCCTTGTTTACACTGTGGGGAATGATCGCGGGTGGCTGGCAGAATTCGAGTCCGCTGGACCCGTTGATTGGCTCCCCCACTGGCCAATGGGCGTGCGTGCCCACAGAACCCCATGTACAAGCCCGACGTACAGCAACGGCGATTCGCACAGCCGAGCCAACCTGCTACAGTATAACTGCGGTTATACACGTGGTTAAATAGCGATAGAATAACAGTGTTCAGAAATGCAAGGCCTTACAATTATCTTCACCAGCAGTTGGAGCTCAAAGAATTCTAAGTGTGGCACAGTGATATGCAGTGAAGGTAAAGTCTGACCAGTAGTAATACTTAGGGTAATCCAGGTATAAGGTGTCTGTGTACAGTATCCTGTGGAATATGCTAGTGGCTGATATTGGATTTGTGGGCAGGTGCCCTCTCATCAATCTGGAGACCAGTGTAGGAAGACCAGTGTAGGAACTTCCTGAAAAGTGATCCAAGTTTATTCTTCCTTCTGCAAAGGGACAGAGTCTGGCTACTGGAACAGTGAGTCGTCCAATCCTGCTATTTAGAGCGGTGCTGCAGAGGTGCCCCTTGTGTAGCAAGCGGCGTCTGACCCACCTGGGTCGCAGCTGGGAGTGCTGTGTTGCCACGTGGTAGGCCGCAGTCCTCTCGCACAGCAGCAAAGGGGATGTTTACTTGATGGAACCCAGGAAGCAAGAGAGCTTGGGCCTGGTCTACTGATCCCTTAATAGTCTCTGCCAGAGTTCTCTCCCTGGAGCAGACGGCTTGCTGGGAGGTGTAGTCCAGGGATAGTTCTGCAGATCAAGGATGTCTGTTCAGGAGACTATAGTCCCCACAATGCTCTCTGCTTGGCTCAGATGTATGATGCATGTAATTAAAGGCCAGCACTAGGGGAATACAGAGACATGCTTTACATAATATATACAATTTCCTGACCCTTCATTATTGACTGCGCGCTTCATATAAAGTCCCGCCTTTTTAGCTTTTCTCATACAGAGACAGTCTAAGAAGGTAGAGGGTAAGTCTGCAGTGCCAGATAACTGTAGTCCACTGTCGGCGACATGTATTTTATTTTTGTACCTTTTCCCTGAAGTTCATTTTGGATACATTTTGAAATCAATTAAAATCAGATTTAAATCAATTGTTCGCCATTTGTTTTCAACTGAGGAGATTTTCTTTCACTAAATGTCCTTTATATCTAGTTACCTAGCTTTGGCGTATTACAAACATCCATAAAACCCCCTCCTCTGAACACAAGGCATCTTCTGTACGTCCAGGAGACTGCCTGCATTTTTTTTATCTCCCCTGCTCGCTCCTGTGTACAGCTTTGTGAGACCTGGTGTCTGCAGAAACATAAGCTCCCAAACCTATGATTGGGAGCCAGTCAGAAGCCTTCCTCGTTGAATGATCACTCCGACAGCCAATCACAGCGATCATTAAGTGTAACATTTTTTTACCAAAACAAAAGTAATTCACTAGCTGTCTTATCTCCTCCGTTCCCTGCAGCAATCTATAAGGTTGCTTTCACACTGAGGCGCTTTACATGCACTACAGCGATAAAAATAGCGCCTGCATAGCGCCTGTAAAGAGCCTCTCCTCTCACTCCAGTGTGAAAGCCCCAGTGCTTTCACACTGGAGCGGTGCGCTGGCAGGACACCATAAAAAGTCCTGCAAGCAGCATCTTTGCAGCCCTCTAGGAGTGGTGTATACACCACTCCTAAAGTGCTCCTGCCCCTTGAAATCAATGGGCAGCGCCGCCGAACCGCCGGCATAGCGCCATTGCAGCGGCACTTTGCGGGGGGTTTTAACCCTTTTTCGGACGCTAGTAGGGGATAAAAACGCCCCGGCGCTTTACCGCCGACGCCCTCAACGCCCCAGTGGGAAAGTAGCCTAATGCCACGTACACATGAGCGGAATGTCCGACAGAAAAAGTCCAACGGAAGCTCTTCATCGTCTATTCTGATCGTGTGTAGGCCTCATCAGACTTTTTTTTTTTTTAAATTCTGACGGACCTAGAAATGGAACATGTTCTAAATATTTCCGATGGAACCAATTCCTATCGGGAAACCCGCTTGTCTGTATGCTGTTCCGATGGACCAAAAACGACGCATGCTCCGAAGCAAGTACAAGACTGAAGCTATTGACTACTGGCTATTGCACTTCCTTTTTCTAGTCCCGTCATACATGTTGTACGTCACCTCGTTCTGGACGGTCGGACTTTGGTGTGTCACCGTGTGTAGGCAAGACCGCTTGAGCGGAATTCTGTCGGAGAAACCTTCGGCAAAAACGGCTGTGTGTACACGGCATAAGAGAGAGCTGCAGCTGACATAGAAGAATGTTTATTATGTGCACAGGGAGTTAGGTAACTCGTAATTAACAAGGACATGTCCTTATTTTACTACTTAACGCATTCATTTCAGAAGATCAACCCGTATAAGCACTAATTAATAGTTTAATCTCCTGTTCCATGTTTCAATTTAAATTATTTGTTGTGGGAAAAAAATATTACAAAGCACATACATACATTGTTATCTTTAAGGGTTTACTGTTAAAAAAAATGTGGTGTAAGGTATATCTGTTTTCTGTATCTGTATATCTATTTTAAATGAGTAAAAACTTTAAATTACTGATGTATGAGAAAAATGAAATATATGCAAAAAAAATTTGAATTCTTCTGTAAATAACTTTAACATGCTTTGTACCAAAAATGTAATTTAATGTTGCAGTAAATGGAACATGCAGCAGAATGAAATGTATATATTTTCCCCACACTAATTGTACTTGTGTTCAAAATATTACTGATCAAACTTGAAAAAGTTATACATTTTTTCCAGATTTTTACTCTTTTTTACTCTTTTTTTCCCTTTAAAATGCAAATAAATTTAAAAAATTCTCAGAGGACTTTAGGGTCACAAGAAAGCCCTGTTTGTCCCCCCAAAAAACAATACACATATCAATTCTTTATCATAAGTAATTACAAAGTTATAGATTCATGAACAGACACATAGCAGAAATGTGAATATATGGTCTGGTCCATAGGGGTAAACAGGAGAGCCAAGGTGGATATACAGCAGAAAGATGTGCCCTCTGGTGTGTGCCCTCTGGTAACAACTCACCCCACTGGTGACAATGGTCACCAGGACAGAAAGAGAAGATTAATTTCCTACACAAGAACACAGACCAAGATTCTAACCCTTCCTTAATCTATCCAAATTACAAAAAAAGAAGGGAATGCAGGTGAAGAGGAGCTTTGTTCCTCTGAAGCCTCCATAAATGTCATCAGAGCAGCAGCTGTCCGATTGGTTGCTGCTACCCTGGGTGACCTCTGCGGCCCTCTTTAATGCGGTCAATGCTAATAGAACAGTGGTGTAGTGGGTAGCACTTTCGCCTAGCAGTAAAGAGGGTTGCTGGTTCAAACCCCAACCATGACACTACCTGCCTGGAGTTTGCGTGTTCTCCCTGTGCCTGTATGGGTTTCCTCTGGGTACTCCGGTTTCCTCCCACACGCCAAAGACACGCTGGTAGGTTAATTGGATCCAGTCTAAATTGGCCCCTAGCATGTGAGTTAGGGACCTTAGAGTGTAAGCTCCTTGAGGGTAGGGGCTGATGTGAATGTACAATGTATATGTAAAGCGCTGCGTAAATTGATGGCTATATAAGTACCTGAAATAAATAGATAGCGCTGTCGGTGCGCATTTGCGAAGTGGATAGTGTAGGGACAGGATCCATGCTGGCTAGGGACAGTGTATCCAGAGCTGAGGAGAGATTCTGGTAGAGGAGGTATAATGCAGGAATACCATGCCAGGCTTCGCTATCAGGGAACTCTACAGAGTTGGGACAAGGACCCTCCTTTCAGTTTACTAAAGGCGTCGGCACCATTGTTCTGCCTGTCAGCCACCCTCTTCATCAGATGCTGCTCTGGTAAAATAAGCCAGAGTGTCCCCCCAAGTGAAGAGACTATGTTAAAGTACTGCCAATATTGTCAAGAGCTATTATACCAGGGTTGTCTGTGATATTAGAGATCTGTTGCCATAATGTATAGAATGGTGAAGCAAGCACCTTGCCGCGTTCTTTCACATTATTTGTATCTTCTACTTATCCAAATAATAATTGTGCCACCTTCTTTAATCTTGCAGTACCTTTATTATTTCTTGGGTACCAAACAACTGGCCGCGCTCCAAGGCTCTATGGGACCAGAGCTGTCACAAACCCAATGCTCTCATATTATTCAAGGGGCTATTGGAAATATTAGAGTGCTTAATAAAGATGGCCATACACTAGCAGAATTTCAAAATAAAATTTTCATTCTAAGAACACTCATTTGATTTTTTAATTGTTATTGGATTCAAAGGAGCAGGGTGGAATGTTTCTTTCGAACAAACACATTTGTAATAGTGGATGTGGTTTTCTTTCTGAAAAGTCCATTCACTCCCGCATTGAATGTTAAAAGCAAACATTTTTTTAAGACCTTTTGAATGACATTTACTATCTCATTGAATGTGCTGATGAGAATGTTCATACAAATGGTCAAACGAAAATTTACTGGTGTATAGCCAGCTTATAGTTATCCATAACTCCTGCTGTAGGCAGTGCCATGGTGGAATGATGCTATGGCATGCTCTTTCATATAAGACATACTCACTGCCCCAGTCATTCACCAGGTTGGAGACAGCCCTGATAGTTTGGGGACCATCACGTTTTAACAGCCCTAGTGGAACTGCTGGCTCTTCCAGGAGGGAGTAAATTAAAGTGATTCTAAAGGCTTTTTACCTTAATGCACTCTCTGCAATAAGTTAAAACATCTTTTATGTCCAGGATCCCCCCCCCCAGCACCCACTTATATTTACCTGAGCCCAATATCAATCCAGCACTGTGCACGAGAGCAGCGGCTCCCCCCCCCCCCACTGGGTAGATTGATAGCAGCGGGAGCCATTAGCTACTGCTGCTGTCAATCAAATTCTGTGATGAGGGAGCAAGTGGTGGGGCCAAGCCACGTTGTCTGTGCCTGTAAACGCAGACAGGGTGGTTTGGAATTGAGCTTGCATGAGTGCCTCCATAGGAAGCAGCTTCCTATGGGGGCACCCACTGAAGAGGTGGAGCCAGGAGTGCTGGTGGGGGAGCACAGAAGAGGAGCATTGGGGCTGCTCTAGGTAAAACCATTGCGCAGAGTAGGTAAGTATAACATGTTTGTTATTTTTAAAAGAAAATCCAAAGGTTTACAATCAAAGGACCCTTTTACCAGCTTGTGAACTATTTGGTTGGTCTGTCAGTGCAATTCAACACTTATAAAGATTTGATTGCTGTAGACTGATGAAAATTGCACTGATGAAAAACTAAAGATACTGGGATCTATTCTCACCAGTGACATCTAGTTTGTATGTGCTCTCTGAGTTTTCTCTGGATGCCATGAAGCCAAGGTTTGATTTTAGTTAGCTAGCAGGCATGATGAACAGAAATGTCAACTGTGGTTATACCAGGCTTCCAATTCGGACGTTCACTCACCTGCAAACATCATTTTCTTGT
This sequence comes from Lithobates septentrionalis, assembly GCA_037952835.1. Lineage (NCBI taxonomy): Eukaryota > Metazoa > Chordata > Amphibia > Anura > Ranidae > Lithobates > Lithobates septentrionalis. The sequence continues at coordinate 319,639 of JBBDGP010001747.1, forward strand.
TCTTCTAATCCAAACTGGCTATCAAATGTGAGCTGTACCCTCGTGTTTTCTGCAGAGTCCAGAATCCATGTCAGGAGCAAGTTTCTTGGGTAACTGGCAGGAAAGCGGGGACTGCTTATGCAACCATTTCCCACCACTTGAATGGTTTCTTCTTTTCGGTAGAGTCTTGTAAGTAGGTTACTCTCTGTAAGAACAGACATCAAAAAATCACAGTCATTTAACAGATCATTATTGCGTGAAATACTGCAAGGCTTTTAAAATTGCATAATTGCTGTGACATCATCATTACTGGTGGACATCAAGCGCCAAAATCTTTCAGCTACGAAGAATGGCTTTTCAGCTTCTTTTAAGCTGAACCCCAAGGTATTATTAGGAAATAATTAATTTCATTGTGAATTTATTAAAAACCATTCAAACTTACTGCAACACACATTAAAAGATTTATGTTTTAACATGTGTTGACTGATTTTGCCAACTACGCTGTGTTGCGGTGCCACAGATTTTCAATACCACCTAAAAAAGCACTGTACAGCAGAACCCAAGCCATGCCGCATATGCTGTCCATTGAGGTTTGAAGTTTAGTAAAAAAATAGGGCTAGGTTTGTTTTTTTTTGTCTGTTGCAGAGTGTTGGCAGCCCCTTCATAATGAAAGGATCACAAAAGTGTGAATCCAGCTTTAATGTATTCTTTAGAATTACTTGTGTAGATACCTGAGTTTGCCTTTAAGTAGAAAAAAGGCCTCCTAAGAAAAATATGTGCCGTTGAACATAATTATAGTCAAAGTCCCACAAATTGTTTATCCTGCCAGAGAAGTCCACCTAATGCAGCTTCCTGTGATAGTGTGGCAACAATGCTGTACTGCTCCTACATTCAGAGCAGAGTTGCTACTCTCATGTAGGCTGAGTCTGCTTATGCAATTAGAATTGCCACTGTTGATTCACAAGCACAAGACAGCACCTGGTCCTACCCCCATTTCTGTGTTGACAGCACTGCCTTTATTGCTGAAACCCTCCAACTGCGAGCTGTAGTGTGTGAGAGGGGGATCGTATGAGACACGAATGAAGGAGGATTTGGCTTATTCAGGTAAAAAAGGACTTTTTTGCTTACTTTATGAGGCTTGTGGATCACACAGTAACTGAATGTTGTACTTGTTTAGACTGCCAAACAGGAGTCTTTAATTGTATTTTATAGCTTTCTGTAATCCACTCTATAGGAGGACTTTACTTAACTGCTTGCCAAATGACGGCAGGGCGGTGCGGCTCTCTCGCGCATCCATGGGGGCGTGCAGCGCGGCGATCGCGGCCGCGTCGTGTTGTTAGGACATGTCGCGACTCCGATCTCTGCAATGAGCCACATCCGCAGCTCTTTAACCATGTGATCGGCTGTGTCCAATCACAGCCGGTCACATGTAAACACTGAGATGCTGGTAATCGGCTCTCCTCGTCTCATACTGACAGAGTGTGTGGCGAGGAGAGCCGATCAGCGGCATCTCCACACAGGGGAACATCTAGGAATGTAATCAGTGGCCTGATTACAATATAGCAATACAGTGTCACCAATCAGTGCCAACTATTGCCCACCAATGCCAGCAGTCAGTGCCCACCAGTGGCAGCAATCAGTGCCCACCACTGCCCACAAGTGCCACCAATCAGTGCCCATTAGCGATGCCAGTCAGTGCTGGCAATCAGTGCCGCCTATCAGTGCTGCCAATCAATGCCCATCACTGCTGTCGATCAATGCCCATCAGTGTCGTCCATCAATGCCCATCAGTACCGCCTATCAGTGCTGCCTATCAGTGCCCACCAGTGTTGCCTATCAGTGCCCACCAGTGCCGCTTATCAGTGCCCACCAGTGCCCACAAGTGCCACCAATCAGTGCCCATTAGCGATGCCAGTCAGTGCTGGCAATCAGTGTCGCCTATCAGTGCTGCCAATCAATGCCCATCACTGCTGTCGATCAATGCCCATCAGTGTCGCCCATCAATGCCCATCGGTACCGCCTATCAGTGCTGCCTATCAGTGCCGCCTATCAGTGCCCACCAGTGGCGCTTATCAGTGCCCACCAGTGCCGCCTGTCAGTGCTCATCAGTGCTACATATCACTGCGAACTATCAGCGGCATATTAGTGCCTCCTCATCAGTGCCACCTCATCAGTGTCATAAGTGCCACCTCATCAATGCCCACCAAGTTCAGCCTATCAGTGCACATCAGTCCCGCCTCATCAGGGCACATCAGAGAAGGCGAAAAATTACTTAGTTACAAAATGTACTGACAGAAAAAATAGTAAAAAACATTTTTTTGTAAAAAATAAAAAACCCAGCAGTGATTAAATACCACCAAAAGAAAGCTCTATTTGCGTGAAGAAAATGATAAAAAATTTGTTTGGGTACAGTATAGCACGACTGCGCAATTGTCATTCAAAGTGTTACAGCGCTGAAAGCTGAAAAATGGCCTGGGCAGGAAGGGGGTGTAAGTGCCCTGTGGGCAAGAGGTTAAACTCCAAGAGAGATATTAAGCAACAATGAATGCAATAAAATATTCATTAAAAAGTCTCAAAGGTCTACAGTATTCAGACATTTTCATTGCAACAACATGCATTAAAATTGTTTGTCACAATTTGCATGTTACTTACTGTCTATATTTCTTGATCAACAGATTGCTTTGGTTTTTGCTTTTTGTTTTTCCTTTTTTTCCAATGAAGATAACCTGTGCATCTGCATTTTGTATTATATTTTTTGTTACATGCTCAGTTTGAGCTGTCCAGGTTTATGACAAGTTTACTAAAACTATATTCAAATTAGTACAATTATATTCAAATTCTAAAAAAAATATATGTTGCAAGACTGATGATGACAACCAGGCAACTAGTACATTTTTAAACCAACAATGGCAACCTATCCTTTAAGGGCCAATTTTTTAACATCCTCAATATGACTGTTTATGAGGTTTTTGTAGATGTAAGGATTGTTTAAAACATTTGCACTTTAATAGAACACAGGCGACGGGAGAGGTATGTACTTTTTGCTTTACAGGCACATCTTTGTCTTCTAATTTGGAGACTGGTCTTTTTTGGTAACATTTCATTCCCCATCGTTTCTGCATTTTTTTCACTGCACCATGCAACTTTTCATTTCAAGCTTCAACTGGAGAAATGTTGACGTGCAGAACAATGAAAAGCAATAATTTTATTTATATTTTTTGCCTCTACAGACACATCTTTCAACCTATATTACTTTTTTCATTATAGAAACTGCAGGAGAAGATTCTGCAGTGAAGCTGGGAAATCTGGCATCCAACATTAGAAAGATTAAACAACGGGTTCAGGAAAAATTGCATGGTTGCAGCAGGGGCGTACCTAGAGCATTTGGCACCCGGGGCGGATCCTATATCTGGCACCCCCCAACTTTAAAATGTAAAAACACCCCACTGTGCCCCCTGCATACCTCTGCCTCCCCCAAAATCTCTTTGTCACTACTTTGTACCCCCTCTCCACTACTGGACCCCTTTACATTACACAGTCCCCCCTGCAGCTCTGGACCCCTGTACATTACACAGAACCCTGCAACTCTAGACCCCTTCACATTACACAAACCCCTGCACCTCTGGACCCCTTTTCATTACACAACCCCCTGCACCTCTGGACCCCTTTACATTACACAGTACCCTGCACCTCTGGACCCCTTTACATTACACAATCCCCTGCACCGCTGGACCCCTTTACATTACACAGCACCCTGCACCTCTGGACCCGTTTACATCACACAGCACCCTGCACCTCTGGACCCCTTTACATTACAAAGCACCCTGCACCTCTGGACCCCTTTACATTACACAGCACCCTGCACCTCTGGACCCCTTTACATCACACATCCCCCTGCACCTCTGGACCCCTTTACATCACAAAGCTCCCTGCACCTCTGGACCCCCTTATGTTACACAACCCCCTGTACCTCTGGACCCCTTTACATTACACAGCACCCTGCACCTCTGGACCCCTTTACATTACATAGCACCCTGCACCTCTGGACCCCTTTACATCACACAGCCCCCTGCACCTCTGGACCCCTTTACATTACACAGCACCCTGCACCACTGGACCCCTTTACGTTACATAACCCCCTGCACCTTTGGAGCCCTTTACATCACACAGCACCCTGCACCTCTGAACCCCTTTATGTTACACAACCCCTGTACCTCTGGACCCCTTTACATCACACAGCACCCTGCACCTCTTGACCCCATTACATTACACAACCCCCTGCACCTCTGGACCCCTTTACATTACACAACCCCCTGCATCTCTGGACCCCTTTACATTACACAGCCCTTCCCCCACCCTGCAGCTCTGGACCCCTGCACATTACACAACCCCCCAGCATTGCACCTCCTGCATGTTACACAGCCACCCCCCAGCTTTGGACCCCCTGCATGTTACACAGCCACTCCCCCAGCTTTGGACCCCCTGCGTGTTACACAGCCACCCCCCAGCTTTGGACCCCCATGTGTGTTACACAGCCACCCCGAACCCCCCCAGCTTTGGACCCCCTGTATGTTACACAACCACCCCCCCAGCTTTTGACCCCCTGCATGTTACACAGCCACCCCCACCCCCCAGCTTTGGACCCCCTGTATGTTACACAGCCACCCCACCCCCCAGCTTTGGACCCCCTGTTTGTTACACATCCACCCCCCCAGCTTTGGACCTACAGTTTGTTACACATCCACCCCCAGCTTTGGACCCCCTGCATGTTACACCGTCACCCCTCAGTTTTGGACCTCCTGAATGTTACACAGTCACCCCCCAGCTTTGGACCCCCTGTATGTTACACAGCCACCTCCTCAGCTTTGGACCCCCTGCATGTTACACAGTCACCCACCCCAGCTTTGGACCACCTGTATGTTACACAGTCACACCCCCAGCTTTGGACCACCTGTATGTTACACAGCCACCCCCCAGCTTTGGACCCCCTGCATGTTACACAGTCACCCCCCCTCCCATCTCTGGATCCCTGCATGCATGTTTCACAGCTCTGCCCCTTCCTACTTTACTCACGCAGAGGGGGAAACACACCAGTGCTGAACAGAGGGCGGGAACTGCTGGAGTTAATTTTTCATATTAACAATGCTAATGATTGGTTGCTAGGACCACCTAGCAACCAATCACCTGCTAGTTAACTTAGCATTTCCCGTCTTCTATTCAGCGCTGCCCCACTGTCTCTCTCTCCTTCACCTGCTGTACAAGATAGAGAGATAGTGTTTTCTATATCTCCTGCTCCTGTGTCAATCTGGCAGCGTGTCACCCGGGTAGCAGTACAGTCCGCACCCGGCCCAGGCACCCCCACATCCTGTCACAGCTCTCCTCTCCCTGCGCTCACATCCATTGCTGCTGCACTGCCTGAGCCTACCGCGCTGTCACTGCTGCACTTACGGGGGAGGACGAGGGCACCGGCCTGACCCCCCCCCCACTGTGTGGCACCCAGGGCGGACCACTCCCCCGTAGGTACGCCACTGGGTTCCAGTGGTGCAACACTAGTGATATTGGGATCTTGTACTGTATTTGTGTTTTCTATTTTCAGAGATATCACCATAAGTTTTGGCCTACTGATGGTTCCCTGCTTCAGACGATCTAACTTTGCTTTTAGCAACCAGAATTATGTGGAACCCTTTGGTTCCTCCAGGAGTGGCTAGGAGTTCATTAATCACTGAATAGTGGAGGACTGAGGGTTCTGCTGTTGTAAAAAGATTGATTAAGGCTGGTCTAACTGACTTTTCTTGCCCTCTGACCTTTCCAGTTTAGGAACTGATATACCCTCTTGATGCTTAGAACTACATGACGGTATTGCAACATTCCAGGCATTTCTCATAGTCTCTATATCTACCGAGATGAGAAAAATGGAAAAATAGTGCTGGACCCATAGGGTCATCTTACTGGTATTGCTATCTTAAAGTATTGATGTTAATGTAAATGATCTGGTTCCCAAGCAGGCAGCTTCTACACCTAACAGGATCTCTGCGGTCTGCTTGGCTTTGGGTGTAATTTAACGAAAATGGAAATTGAAGTGTGACACCACTGCTAAGAGGTCCAGATACAACTTTATTTAAAAGTCAGGATGACAATTCCTGGGAACCCAAACCAGCTGTTGATAAGGCCTGTGCTTGCAATCACACTGGAAGAAATAACTGTAAAGGTCCAGTTCACTTTTAGTCTTTTTACATTGTTGTATTCAAGCCCCTGAGGAATGGGGTGCTCTTAAACCCCTAAACTGCGTTGAATACTTTTTGGATTCTCCCCCTAACTTTTGTTGAAATAAACCTGTATCTGGACCTCTTGGCAGTAGTGGGATGCTCCAGTTGCCATTTTTGTTCTATATTTACCCAGCCACACAATTAAAGTTTAATTTACAGCAATTCTCAGAGTGATAGTCTCCTCAGGTATTGGTGAACTCTACATATATCTATATTCTGTTTTACTTTACTATACCTGTATGTCTCAGATTGTGGTTCTGTTGCTTTGAACGGAGAGAGTTGTAAATTGCAAGTCACTTGTTACATTGCGGCATTCATTCCTATACTCCCTTACAGCAGCATTTCTTAAAAGGTGGATGGCAAAGAACCAAGGGAGAACACTTTCAATCAAGGGAAAAAGGTATTTAGGATTACAGTTGTAGTTTTAATGCATGCTTGGAGTTCACCTTTAAAGTGGTTCTAAAGGCAGAAGTTTTTTTATCCTAATGCATTCTTTGCATTAGGATAAAAAGCCATCTGTGTGTAGCAGCCTCCCCAGCACCCCCTAATACTTACCCGAGCCCCCTCACTGTCCAGTGATGTCCATGAGTCCCTTGGCCGTCCGGCGTCCGGATTGGCTGACACACAGCAGCAGCGGCACCATTGTCTTCCACGGCTTTCAATCAAAGTCAGTTAGCCAATCAGGAGAGTGGGGCGTGGCCAAATGGCAGCTCTGTTTCTGAATTGACACAGTGCTGCAGCTCAGCTTGGGTGCCCCCATAGCAAGCTGCTTGCTGTGGGAGCACTTGGCAGGAGGAAGGGGCTAGGACCCGAAAAGAGGAGGATCTAGGATGCCCTGTGCAAATCAACTGCACAGAGGAGGTAAGTATAACATGTTTGTTATACAAAAAAAAGAGAGACTTTTTGATCACTTTAAGAACCCATTGAACAATTGATGGACTGACCCTTTAAGCTGTTTATAAAATGTGTCTCTAATAAACAAAATTTATGTCTATAGCTCCTGTGTAGAAAAATGCTGTGCAATGAGCTGGTTGAGCTGAAGTGTGGGATAACTGCATGGCAGGGACTGCTAGTTTTAAAGTCAGATGAAATCAGTGTAACAACTGGCAGTACTTCAGTTAATAATACATAAATAAAAGAGAATCCAGCAATCCAGGGGATGAGCGCTATACTGATGAGGTACATCTCCTTCGAACACTGCGGAGTAACACTCCATCCATTATAGTGATTACAGATAAGTAAATTGTTTTCTGGGGTTTACTTGGGTCAGTTGACTTTGTAGGAAACACTATTCCAGATAACTGCTACGTTTTATTAACTGTGCTAAAGATAATTTGAATATATGATATGTTCCCTTTGCAGCTGCAGTTTATTGTGCAAACCATCTTGCGCAATGTCATGTTTTTTCAAAATATAAAATGCTAAGGGCTCTTGCACACAGGACCTGTTTACAGCTGCTGTTAGGGGCGTTTGACATTTTTTTTTTAACTGCCTCTAAAAGCCCCTCCATGTTAGCCAGGAAAACGTGCAATAACGATAATGTAAAAACGCAGCTAAATGCGCTGCTGTGTCTTTAAAACGTCCTGTGTGCATGAGCCCTAAACATTAAAAAGTAACAGAAGAAAGTGAATATAAATACACAGATGGTCAATCATATAAGGAAGCCAGAAATGTGCAGGATTCTTTGGAAAGAAACATTTCTTTGAAAAAGAGCATTAAGAATTCTTACCTCTCTGGTGGATGCTGAGTCCTATCTTTGCTCCCTTTAGGGGTAACAGCAACCGAAGACACACTTTCAGGTGCGTTGGATGCCCAGTTCCCTGCATGCTGCAGTTCCATACAGCACATCACTGTGTCCTGTTCTGTTGTAGGGGTGGACCGATGGAACCACAACAGACAGCAGGGAAAAGGGTATTCAATACACCAAGAAGTGTGTTGGATGCAGGAGATTATTTGGTCCCTGTAGCTCTTCAAGAGAATAAAGACAGGGCTCATCACCCACCAGAGAGGGTATTCTTTAGTATTCATTAGCTTCTTTGCAGCATGCAACTTACAAAATTGCAGTTATTTTAATTGTCTTTATAATGAAAAGTTACCTGCTTTCCTTTAGCTATCATCAGAAGTCTTGCTGCCACCAAAATATGCCTTGATAATATTATATCGTATTTAAGTAGAGGATAGGCTCAATTAAAAAGACCTTGGGGGTCCATAGGGATGCTGACATCAAACACCTTCTTCAGTACATTTGGGACCACGGTACAAAATTCAAGAGCTGCTGAGCAATGATAAAAGTTTCCTCTCCACCCACTTTATAGAGAAACTGAAAATTTGAGAACATGACTGGAGTCATATAACCAGTATACATTGTTTAATATTTAATTTTCCTTTAATAAATTACTCAGGGGCCTTTAGATGCTTCCTCCCATATAACCACTCTTTCCGGGAGATTGGCCTTCCCAAATCTGTTTTCCAGGAAGCCATGTGGAAAAAGAAGTCTTAGTTGGTCTGGGAGAAGTGAAAATGTAAGAGCTATCAAATCTTCGAAGACAGAGTCTTTCCTGAATAAATCTTTAAAAAGTTGGGTCTTCATTTAGGTTACGTTTAAGCAGTATATATACTGTATATAATTGGAAATGCGTAGGTGCATGAACAACTATGATGGAGTAAGCTAAGATTTAGCCCAAAGGCCAGTAAAGGACAACGGTTTGTTATCAGAAAAGATCATTGATAGATTTCCTAATATAGGACTACCACCTTTCAAGTAGGGGGAAGAAATTATATGTAGATGCATACTTGCCCCACAGACTGAGTAGATAACAAGAATGGAGAATTCTGAACAGTTAATGAATCCTTCTTTTGTAAGTAAAGAATATTTCTTACATTTTAATACCCTTTATTAATTTTAATTTTGAACCAGAGTAATTTTAGATTCAATTATCCAATCATGAAAAAAGCTCATTCCCATTTATTTAATATGCACATGAATACACATGAACACAGCTACAATTTTTAGATAAAATTAGCAACTCCTTTAGTAAATTAGCTTATACATTTCTCTTTTAAGAGGGCCAGGCCTTTAGCCACCAAATTTCAAAATATTTAGATAGGTAGCGGCATGGGAAAAAAAAAGGTAGGACGAATAAAATATTACAGCAGGGATCTGCAATTAGCGGACCTCCAGCTGTTGCAAAACTACAAGTCCCATCATGCCTCTGCCTCTGGGTGTCATGCTTGTGGCTGTCAGAGTCTTGCTATGTCTCATGGGATTTGTAGTTCTGCAACAGGTGGAGGTCTGATAATTGCATATCCCTGTATAACAGCAAAATCAATTCTGCAGGTGCAGTTTCTCCAAAGATTAGTAAATGAGGTAAAGTTTCACTTTGCAAATAATACCCAATCACGTCCAAGAAAAATAAAAAAACTGCATTTTTGCTTGAATATGATTGGATGATGGAAGTCAGTAGAGCTTCTGCTCATTTACTAAGCTCTGGAGCAACTCCACTGGCAGATTTGCCTTTCGTAAATCAACCCCATGCGCTTTGCAGGGACAAAGTATCCAGTAAACTGTGAGCACTTTTCATTCTACAGTTAAGCTGACCATCTACTAATATATCTTTTTTGGCAGAGAGATGACATCTTTTAGGTGACTGGTGCGTATAAATTCATTACACAAATATATCTGGAGCACAGTTATAGAACATAATGATCCTTTAGATTTTTGAGCTGATGATTAGCAGGCTTCAAAGAGCTGATCCTACAGAACAGAAAGACGTTTAAAGACAAGAACGCCGAATTTAAGTCAGGAAGAAGTTCACCTTGAAGGCAGACATGCCAGACATGCACTATTTACTCCAGATTCGTTGGCTGTTCAGAAGAGTAAATGGATTTGCCATGCTGTTAATTACATTATAACACATAAACTCTGCTGGAACTGCTGTGGGTACAGGCAGTGCAGTGGGCCATGGGGAATAAAAGCTGGATGCCACCTGGGTTACTTCACTAACACTAAGGAGTTGTTGGCTCCATTTTTTATTATTATTTTTATTTTACAGAACAGTTTGTGCAGCGCTTTACAACATTAGGGCATATAGTACAGTTACAATACAATTAAATACAGGAGGAATCAGAGGGTCCTGCTCATTGAAGCTTACAATCTAGGAGGGAGGGTTAAGTGATACATAAGATAATAATTGTGGGGGATGAGCTGATGGAGGAAATGTTTGCATACAGGGTCTCATTCCTCCTCTGCTTGTAGCTTTTATAACAAACCTACTTACATATAGGAACATACACTCACAGTAGGAATCTGTTGGCCCATTTTATTTAGGTGCTTGCACAAAGCATCCCGTGCCTCCTCTGTGGGTAGTTTTATCAGAAGCTTACTTGCATATACAACACATGTAGAAAAGGTCATATCTAAACCTCCTCCGAGTCTCAATGCCCTGTGTGCCAGGCTGGTGGCATAAGAGGAGAAGAAGGCCACCCTTCTTTTAATCATATAAAAAAAAAAGTAACCACCTTTGTGGTAAAAAAAAAAAAGATTCCACATTATAGAGAGTGCTAGTAGAACACATTGACAGTTAAAATGCATCTACTTTACTTTGAACATTTGCCAGCGTTCAGCAAATTATAAATGCAGAAAATGTTGCTGGTAAATGTCAGTAAGTATGTGCCCACATTCACCAACAGTTTTATAAATAAGCAACTCAATGTGGTGTTGTGCCAAGTTGTCATGGATGTTGATCTTAGTATTCCATGAAGGTGATATAATTTAGTTATACAAGTAGTTCAGTGAAATCGTTAGAGCAAATTTTGATGTTAATCATTGTTGGGCACTGTAATGTCTGAGGTCTGGACATTTAGAAACAATTTAACAATTGTCAAAAAGCTATGACTTCACATGTAATGTGTAGTCTGTGCTATAAGTGACTGCACATAATAGCACAATTATCTTGTTTTACTGATTTTTGCTAACTGCGACTTGAATTTTAAAAACTAATGGAGAACAACAGTCTTATCCTGGTCAGGAGGTCTGTATGTCTTATATCAGCAGAATAGTTATACTGAATGTAGCTCATGGTAGGACCACCCAAGCCAGAGAGGTCATTGAAAAGAGGTCTTTTAGAAGAACCCTCGTATATATAATTCTTATATCTGGCCTTTGAGATTAATACAATACAAAAATTCTGCAGAATACTTACTAGCTAGTCAGTACAAAATTCAAGCCTTGGAGATTTTAGGGTGCAACTAATGATAGTAGTAGCTTTTCAAAAAGTACATGCAAAGATCTTCAATATTGGGAAATCAAGAAGACAATAAAGAATGGCATTGAGGATATTAAAATTTTGAAGATGTATCAGAAATGGGAACAAAACTGGAATGTATGGGGCATTTCGGAAGAGTCTACGCTAGAAGATATACAGAACAGGCAGCAGATAAATAGGTAAGGAGAAGAAGAGAATATATGGCTCTCACTGACTCCCAATATTCTTAAAGTAGAATACAATATGCAACAAAATATTCTGTCAATATGGTTTAGTAAAATAAATACTTAGAATGTTAAGAGCCCTGCTTGCTTCAAAAACTAAGACGCAGTTTTAGTGGGTTACTTTAAACAGTGTAAACACAACCATTGTTTAGGCTGGAGTACTTTTACCTAAGAAAGACTGTGAATAACACTCTTCAACAATATCCTTTAATTTAACCTGAATGAAATATTTTACAAAGACTTTAACCCTCCCCCTGCTCTGTCATAAATGTAGCCGGGTGTAAGATACTAAGAAAAGGAGGAGAGGAGACACTGCAAAGAGAGAAAGCATAGACTGATTAGTTCCCCCTAATGCTCATAGACAAGGTCATTGCATCATCTCCTGCCTCTAGAGGGTGATCACTCTTCCTGTCTTGAAGCAGAGGACTTTGGAACCTGTGGTCCCCACAGCTGACATTTACTGAACTTTGAAGCCCCTTTGACATACAAATCCACGTGACCTGACACAACAGGGGATTCTGGGTTAGTCTTTTTACATACTGTTACCAGTCAATATCCCTGATCACCACCACACCAGTCATATGATATATTAGAAGGCAAAGGGGAAGGGGAATGTGGCACTTTAAATGAAGCCGTGGCCTGGTAAGGCCACGTGCTTCCATCCCTGTCAATATGGTACAAGAAAAAAGGGCAGAGAGGGTGGGACTTTAAATGAAACACGTAGCAGCAATTAATGTATGTTCACAACATAATTTCAAGATACTGCCTGCATGGCCCATGGCCTTGTTATTCCCAGTCAGAGTTGATATAAATAAGCATGATTGTGAAATGTCCAATTCACCACATGATGGTACAATACACAGCATATATTGGCTCTACGCGTTTCGTAGTGTCTAACCACTCATCAGGAGCAGGCACGTGATGGATCTATAATAGGAAAAATGAACAAATGGGTCTACATAGTGTGTCATATAGCATAATGGGAGAGGGGAGACCCCCCTACCACATGTTACTTACAGAAAAAGCTGGTACTGGTGGTATAATGCTAGGAATCGCGGGTCCTACTATAGATCCATCACGTGCCTGCTTCTGACGAGTGGTTATGCCTGAGGGGGGGGCGGATCCACCACCGACACTGCACAATGGCGTCACGTCTTCCACTCTGGGCGTGCAGCGTCTTTTGTGATGGTGTTTTGTCGGGCGCCTGGGTTGAGTCTCTATTCTCGCGGGCAATCGGGAGACTGTGATGATGCCGATTGCCGGGCAAGTCACCACCCAGGTGACGGCGCCTCCGTTCCTCCCCAACTGTGCATGTGCACGTGGTGTTGGTGGGTTGTCCGGTGTTACATATACGGCTTCCCTGGGTGGGCTAGGCTTCCATGATCTCACATCCTGGTCTCCCTGCATCATCTTGGACTCTATTCCTCCTCTTTTCCCATTACCAGGTACTCTGGTTCCTAACAGTCACCTTCCCTTGTCTCCTCACAGTCTTCTCTTGGATCCCTAGTTTGGTTTTTGGCTTCTTGGCGTTTTTTTTTCACTTCATCCTCTTCCTTTTCCACCGACTGATCTTTGGTTTTGCACTTTTGGTTTTGCACTCCTTGCACTTTTCTTCTATTCCACCGGTAGGGCCCCTTCCTAATAACCTGCACCTTTCCCTTACAGAAACCCATTTGGTTGGTTCACATACCATCCCCACTGCACTATGGGTATTGCCTGGACTCCCAGTTCCCTGGGGGGCTGTGTGTTGTTGGGCGCTTTCGTTGGACAGGCCCCTACCACAGCTTCTGACCATGATGACCCTGGGTGACCCTAGCATTATACCACCAGTACCTGCTTTTTCTGTAAGTAACATGTGGTAGGGGGGTCTCCCCTCTCCCATTATGCTATATGACAGACTATTTAGATCCATTTTTTCATTCTTCCTATTATAGATCCATCACGTGCCTGTTCCTGACGAGTGGTTATACACCACAAAACCATAGAGCCAATATATACCATGTATTGTACCATCATGTGGTCAATTGAACTTTTCACAATCATGCTTATTTATATCAACTCTGACTGGGAATAGCAAGGCCATGGGCCATGCAGGCAGTATCTTGAAATTATGTTGTGTATATACATTCATTCTGGTGGATCCTGGTTATTTATTATGTCATGCAATTGATATCCATATTATTATCATGGTTGATATGAGGGATTCATTTCCCTATTTCCCTTATATATATTACGTGTGTATATTAATGTTTTGTACCAATAAATATCTTTCTTTTTACATGTCCACCTAATTACTCAGTTGGTGCTACGTGTTTCATTTAAAGTCCCGTCCTCTCTGCCCTTTTTTCTTGTACCAGTCATATGATGATGCTGTACTGCACTGGTGACAGCATATTTTTAAAAAAATGTGACAAATTTTATTTAATTTCTTCATTTTCCAAAAAATTGTGACAAAAAATGACAACTCGCTATGCCTCTTAGTAAATACCTTGGACTGTCTACTTTCCAAAAGGGGTCATTTGGGGGGTATTTGTACCGTCCTGGTATTTTAGAGCCTCAAGAAATGAGTCAGTACATCAGGATTGATCAATTTTCAAATATATATTTGTAGACTCTCTAATCGTTAAACAGACTAAATAATATACACCGATATAGGTTATTTGCACCAGAGAAATGTAGAAGAATACATTTTGGCCTAAATTATTTTTTTGTATGGAATATTTTATTGAGACCTAGCTGAACAAAGCCAAATAGATGGCACAGATCAAGCTTTGCTTTATGCAGTTTCCTCCTTTGCCAAACGGCTTGAGTGGTCCCGTGAAAGCCATCTTTTCCTCTGCTGTCTAGAAATGACCATGACCAAACACATGTCCAAACTTAGAGTTTGTGTCAATGAATTTAAGATCAATTTTCTCCAAAGCACGGCGACTGCTCTGCACAAGCAGGGACTTGCGTAATGTGAGAACTCGTTTCTTGGTTTCAACAACACAATCCTTTAACATGATAAAGTCATTTTTCACCTCTCCATAGTGAACAAAACCATCCAGAGGGTTGACACTCTTGTCTGAAAGGTCATTGGGGTATATTCAATAAAGGCAAATCCACTTTGCATTACAAGTGCACTTGAATGTGTACTTGGAAGTGCAGTCGCTGTAGATCTGAGGGGGACATGCAAGGAAAATTAAAAAACAGCATTTTTGCTTGTACATGATTGGATGATAGAAACCAGCAGAGCTTCCACTCATTTCAGATCTTCCCCTCAGATCTACAGTGACTGCACTTCTACATGCACTTGCAAATCCACTTGCAGTGCACTTGTAATGCAAAGCGATTTTCCTTTCATAAATAACCCCCATTGGTCTTTACAAGTTTACCATTCTTTGAGTAGTAGTCCTGTCCAATTTTGTTTTGTATCTACTAAATTTTGGCCTAAATTTATGATGAAAGATTATTTGTTTGCAAAATTGTATAACAGAAACTAAGAAAGGTTTTTTTTTCCATTTTCTGTATTTTCTTTTTCATTTATTTAGCAAAAAAAAACAGTGGTGATTAAAGTGGTGTTCCGGCCGAAATTATACTTTTTAAATAAAAATGCCCCTATAATACACAAGCTTAATGTATTCTAGTAAAGTTAGTCTGTAAACTAAGGTCTGTTTTGTTAGTTTATAGCAGTAGTTTGTTATTTTATAAACTTACAGCAGGCCGTGGCCATCTTAAGTGTGGGCATCTGAAGCCAGACTATATTTCTTCCTGGATCTCATCCTTGCAGATCTCGCACATGCTCAGTGCAGCACAAGCAGTGTAATAGGTTTCAGGTCAGGTTTCCATAGCAACGGCAGTTTCAGAGGAAGTTGCCGCCCCTTCCCAGAAGGCATTGCAAACAGGAAATGATGCGATGGGCCGCGGCCAGGGAGGAGGAAGTGAAAAATGAATACAGCAGATATACAGTAGGTGCTGAGAAAAATTTTTTTAAATATCCAATTTGTTTACAGTGCACAGTTTAGTGAGGGATGCTGAAGAGTTGTAAAAGTGAGTGGAACTCCACTTTAAATACCACCAAAAGAAAGCTATATCTGCATGAACAAAATTATCTAAATTTCGTTTAGGTACAGTGTTGCATGATCAAGCAAATGCCAGTTAAAGAAGCTCAGTTCTGAATAGCAAAAAATGCCCCGGTCATAAAGGGGGTAAAGCCTTCCAGATGTCAAGGGGCAGGCTCGATGGACCACTTTTTTTCTGACGTTTTTTCCCTACTATGTTTCTCTTCTGCAATAAAGAGCCTGTCCACTCGCAGATTTTTATTATTAGGCTTGAGCTCCACTTTAACTTTAGGAAGATGAAAAAAAACAAAAAACAAAGCTCAAGCAGTTTCTCAATTAGATATAGTTGGGCTTTGAAAAAAATATGACTTCTTGGGAGTCGCTCTTGAAAATTATTTGAAGAATTCATCCCCAAAAACCTGCAGAAAACACTGTGCCGAAGCACTTTTATGTTCTAACCATATATTAAGGGCTGCTGGAAAGTGCATTAATCATTGAAATGAATTTGTCTTTCTGATTAGCTGCATCAAAGAAAAAGATGATTTCATTAATTAATCTTGACTCGAGGAAGTGTTTGTTCTGCTTTGTGTAAACACAGTTTCATTCTCAAAATCATGAAACCACTGAGGCACAAATAGTCTGTTGTGAACAATAAAATGTAATAATCCTTAGAATACTAAATATTTTGACTCAATGAAGAGGAAAATAGGCAAATTCTTTCAGGTTTCCAGGGGAGGAGATGAAAACAAATTTAGACTCCCACATAACGAGGTTCAGTTATTACTACACTACGGTAGGCAAATGAATGACCTTATTGCCAGCACATGGTACACATTACTATGTAGCATTGCTTCGGATCATTAAAGACAAACCACACTTTATTTTCAAAAATACAGTTTTGAGTTATTTTTGTTAAAGTGGAACTTCACTCTCGCAATCAACATTGATTATTTTTAATCCTTATGCTGCTAGCATTAGTAAATCCATAGGGAAGCATATCATATTTACTTGTTACATTTCTTTAGTTACTTTCTGGTTTCTTGTCTAGGCAAATATTATCATACATCCCATGAGACTTCAGGAGGGGAAGAGGAGTTTGAGCTAAGGACAGATGAATTCCAACAAGTAAATGCTTCATGGATCATTTGTACTTACTCAAGATGGTCATAGCCAGAAATGATAGAGGTGATGTTTTTCAAGGTGATTTCTTAACAAAATAAAGCATGGAATTATGGGATGGATGGGTGAGTTTGCTTTGAATATTAAAAATAAATTAAATAGCGTTTTTGATTTGTGGTGCCCAGATGCAGTGAAGATCCGCTTTAAGTAAGAGCCCATCTCATTTTTGATGGTATGGTCATATTTCTGCTAGCTTTCTGTTCCATGTTTTCATTAGAGGACATCATTTAAAATTCTAGCATACCCAAAAGTGATACCTTGGTATCAGTGGCAAACCTAGGTAGGGTGGTCTGCCCCAAGTACAGCAAGCTGGGGATTAGTCTTTGACTTTGCCCCCCCCCCCCAGCAGATCTCAAACCACAGGGGAAGGGGTGTTGCCTGCAGGTGGACCCACATAGCCATAATGTGCCGGATAGTCTGTTCAACCTCAGAGACAGCCACACTGCGTGAGCCCAGGAAAGCTTTTCTATGTTGCTCCTCACCCAAGGGGAAGCAATGGAGGACATGAGCTATGTTCACACTTTGTGTGTGTTGTTAACGCACGCCAAATCCTGCACTATCCCAACACACACAGAAACTTGCTGTCCTTTAACAGACACGCAGCACTGACATTAATTCCTAATGGCACCCGCACGCAACTGCTAACGTGTGTGTTTTCACGTGCATCAAAACACATGGTGTGGTGCAGCATGATTTTGCAAAAGGATCAGGGACTTTTGCAAATTTCTTGTTTGTAGGGCAGTTCATGGAAATGAATGCAACACATGGGAACACGCGTGCGCTTTGCTACACCTGCATTGTGAGATAGCAGCCTTACCCTTACTCTGTTCCGGTTGCTGCTGTTTCCTAGATCTAGTATTTATTTAGTGTGCGGGGGGTTCTTGGAAAGAAGAGGGTTTTGCCAGGGGTGGTCATGCTGAGGAATGGAAGATTTTGGCTGCAAGGTGGTCTTCAAGTGGGAGGGGGGTTTCTGCTGCGGGTGGTCCTGAATAAGGGGAGGTATCTGCTGAGGGAGGGCTTTTTGCATGTTGAGTGGGGTGGGATGGTCAGATGTTTACTACCTGGGAAGGGAGAGGGATATGAGGAGAGAATTTGTGCTCATGGGAGATGGAATTTTTAATCGGATATGGTCAGGATTGCCCACTTGTTAGCTGCATATTGTCACAATTGCCAATTTACTGTCCACATATTGTTATGAATGCCTGTTTGTTGCCTACATATATTCATGATTGAATGTTTTCTGCAGGGCTATGCTTTGTGAATAGTACAGCAGAGGGAATGGTCAGTGGTCGATGCAGGAAGACCTTTCTCTGCCAGGCAGTGATTTCACAGGCCTGAACAGGGAGCAGATACCTATATAACATCCGGAATCTGTCAATGCCCCCCTTCCCAGTCCTTTCCCGACCACCTTATGATGGCCACTGCAGGAGTGCAGACCCATGAAACCAAGTGCAAAAATGAAGCCAAGTCTCCTCTGCTGGACTTCAGAACACCTCCCCCTTCATAGTCTTTAATACATAAGAGGGAGGCATTCTGTGGAGAGGAGAAGTGGCTGGAGTGTCTTATAAATGTCCGAGCAACGAGGCAGATGGAATGATGCCATCTCTAGGAATTTTTAGGCCAGGCCTTGGGAGACTTAAATGGCCTACACCTATAGCACAGGTTTTATTTAACTTTAGTCAAAGCTGTCCGGTTTGTTTTTATCTACAGGAGCCCCTTACCTAAAAAGGCAGTTTTTTGATAAAGGTGAACTAACCCTTTAATGTTTTCTTTGTATCAAAATACAGATTCTTCCCGTGGTGCTTTACTATATTTGACTCCGATCACTCAACTTCCTATTTTCACAAATGCTTAGATAAATCAGTAAATCAGACTGTTACCTAATATGTAGAGGAAGCGAAGCAGTGTCAGCATATGTAATAATAAAATACGTACAGTATCTCACAAAAGTGGGTACACCCCTCACATTTTTGTAAATACTTTATTATATCTTTTCATGTGACAACACTGAAGAAATTACACTTTGGTACAATGTAAAGTAGTGAGTGTACAGCTTGTATAACCATGTAAATTTGCTTTCCCTTTAAAATAACTCAACACACAGCCATTAATGTCTAAACAACTGGCAACAAAAGTGAGTACACCCCTAAATGAAAATGTCTAACTTGGGTCCAAAGTGTCAATATTTTGTATGTCCATCATTATTTTCCAGCACTGTCTTAACCCTTTTGGGCATGGAGTTCACCAGAGCTTCACAGGTTGCCACTGGGGTCTTCTTCCACTCCTCCATGACGACATCACGGAGCTGGTGGATGTTAGAGACCTTGCGCTCCTCCACCTTTCATTTGAGGATGTCCCACAGATGCTCAATAGGGATTCGGTCTGGAGACATGCTTGGCCAGTCCATCACCTTTATCCTCAGCTTCTTTAGCAAGGCAGTGGTGGTCTTGGAGGCATGTTGGAATACTGCCCTGCGGCCCAGTCTCTGAAGGGAGAGGATCATGCTCTGCTTCAGAATGTCACAGTACATGTTGGCATTCATGGTTCCCTCAATGAACTGTAGCTCCCCAGTGCCGGCAGCACTCATGCAGCCCCAGACCATGACACTCCCACCATCATGCTTGACTGTAGGCAAGACACACTTGTCTTTGTACTCCTCACCTGGTTGTTGCCACACACGCTTGACACCATCTGAACCAAATAAGTTTATCTTGGTCTCATCAGACCACAGGACATGGTCCCAGTAATCCATGTCTTTAGCCTGCTTGTCTTCAGCAAACTGTTTGTGGGTTTTCTTGTGTATCATCTTTAGAAGAGGCTTCCTTCTGGGATGACAGCCATGCAGACCAATTTGATGCAGTGTGCGGCGTATCGTCTGAGCACTGACAGGCTGACCCCGTACCCCTTCAACCTCTGCAGCAATGCTGGCAGCACTCATATGTCTATTTCCCAAAGACAACCTCTGGATATGACGCTGAGCATGTGCACTCAACTTCTTTGATCGACCATGGGGAGGCCTGTTCTGAGTGGAACCTGTCCTGTCAAACCGCTGTATGGTCTTGGCCACCGTGCTGCATCTCAGTTTCAGGGTCTTGGCAATTTTCTCATAGCCTAGGCCAGCGATGGCGAACCTTGGCACCCCAGATGTTTTGGAACTACATTTCCCATAATGCTCTTGCACTCTGCAGTGTGGTTGAGCATCATGGGAAATGTAGTTCCAAAACATCTGGGGTGCCAAGGTTCACTATCACTGGCCTAGGCCATCTTTATGTAGAGCAACAATTCTTTTTTTCAGATCCTCAGAGAGTTCTTTGCCATGAGGTGCCATGTTGAACTTCCAATGACCAGTATGAGAGAGTAAGAGCGATAACACCAAATTGAACACACCTGCTCCCCATCCACACCCGAGACCTTGTAACACTAACGAGTCACATGACACCAGGGAGGGAAAATGGCTAATTGGGCCCATTTTGGACATTTTCACTTAGTGTACTCACTTTTGTTGCCAGTGGTTCAGACATTAATGGCTGTGTGTTGAGTTATTTTGAGGGGACAGCAAAATTTACACTGTCATACAAGCTGTACACTCACTACTTTACATTGTAGCAAAGTGTCATTTCTTCAGTGTTGTCACGGGAAAAGATAGAAGAAACAATTTACAAAAATGTGAGGGGTGTACTCACTTTTGTGAGATACTGTACTTCTGCATCATCCTTATCTATATAAAGCCCACCTCTTTATTAGTGTAAGAAAAAAATCATATGATTTCAATTACCTATTGAAGGAAATATCTCAAGTCCCCAGGCAGTGTAAATCAGCTCACATTACAGCTTCTACTAATTCCGGAATGAAGAAAACAGAAGGCTTGCTTAGTAACAGAAATAAGTTCAACTGAGGTTTTCCTGACTGATCCATACTGTCCTATAGGGAGGAAAATGTGCAACTCCTTGGATTAGTGAGTTGTAGTGGTACATGGAGTATAAATATACTGCGGTCATTGTCAAAAAAATCCCTTCCCCTAGCTGACCCCTTTCTGGTCTGATATTAGTTCTTCCTAAGATTCCCTTATTTATTATTATTAAGGATTCTGTCTTCAGTTTTTTTTAATAACAGGTTTCTGTCTGAGCACCTTGTAAGCAAACTTGCTCCCTCTTTCTAGTACTCAAGCAATCCATTATAGGTCCTAAAGCTAGACTCCAGTCAGATATGAAAAAAAATCCATTACGGTGCCCTCGTATTCTGTATGCAGAAACTATTGCTTCTTTAGTCCAGTGGGGGTGTACGGCAGAGAAATACTTACCCTACTCTTTGCTACCACTCCAGCAGCCAGTGTAGGATTGCTGGTTGCTGTAAAACGCTTGCCTATTCTTGTTCTCAATGGGCGGGTAGTACACCCAACATATTGTAGCAAGAGGGGGCAACCTCCATAGAAGGCATAGAAACACATGTACCACAGGGTTTGAATAAACGCTGGGATATAAGTTTGTTTTTAGGATGTTTAATTCTCTTGTGGTCCACTATGCCTTACCATATATACTTGAGTATAAGCGGACTTTTTCAGCACATTTTTTATGCTGAAAAAGCCCCCCTTGGCTAATACTCGAGTGAGGGTCTCCCGCTGTGTCATGCAGTCTTAACTGTTCGGTGGCCATCCACTGTAACAAAGCCCCGCCTCCTCCTCGTCCGTGATAGACGGAACACTGATACAATGCTGGGAAACTGAATCAGTGTTCCGTCTATCACGGACGAGGAGGAGGCAGGGCTTTGTTACAATGGACGGCCACTGAACAGTTAAGACTTCAGTTGCATGACACAGCGGGAGACACCCGCTGTTTGTAATCAAAGGTACAGGTGGGTACAGTGAGGCTGCAGATGGGCACAGTGAGGCTGCAGATGGGCACAGTGAGGCTGCAGATGGGAACAATGAGGCTGCAGATGGGCACAGTGAGGCTGCAAATGGTCACAGTGAGGCTGCAGATAGGCACAATGAGGCTGCAGATGGGCACAGTGAGGCTGCAGATGGGCACTGATGATATAGGTGGGCACAGTGAGGCTGCAGATGGGCACAGTGAGGCTGCAAATGGGCACAGTGAGGCTGCAGATGGGCATTGTTTACCAGTAGCTGCTGCATTTCCCACCCTAGACTTATACTCGAGTCAATACGTTTTCCCAGTTTTTCGTGGTAAAATTAGGTGCCTCGGCTTATATTAGGGTCGGCTTATACTCGAGTATATATGGTACTTTTGCTTTCTGCTTTTTGTTCATTGTCGGTTTCCAATTGCATTTTGTTACATTGTATTTTTTTTTTTACTATTGTGACTGAGGGGTTGATTTACTAAAGGCAAAAAGACTGTGCACATTGTAAAGTGCAGTTGTACCGTGCAAGTGCAGTTGCTCCAGAGCTTAGTAAATGAGCAGAAGCTCTGCTGACTTCCATCATCCAATCATGTTCAAGCAAAAATGCATTTTTTTTTTCCTTGCACGTGATTGGGTATTCTTTGCAAAGTGAAGCTTTACATCATTTACTAAGCTCTGGAGCAACTGAACTTGCAGAGGGCAACTGCACAGTCTATTTGCCTTTAGTAAATCAACCCCAATGCATCCCTGTGCTTTACTTTATTTTAGTAGTGGGCACGTTTGGGATGTAGATTGTTTTGTGTATGTGTAGCTTGTTAATCATCCTGCCCCTGAGTTAACTGCAGATCTTTTAATTACAATTTTGATGAAGGTCCCAGTCAGCTATGATTATGGCCTGTAATGGGCAGAAGCGCATAAGCGTTGGGACTTACTATGTTTCCTTTTAACCGTGACAAATAAAGCTCTAGTTGGATCCTGAGGGCGTGTGCCGCTAAAGTATTTTTTATTCATGGTGAGTGGTGTGCAGGAGCCATCAGCTGAGGACATTGGGGGTTTGAGCGGCAGTGAGTTTTTGACGGTTTACACTCTGGGGTTGATTTACTAAAGGCC
Source organism: Lithobates septentrionalis (assembly GCA_037952835.1). Taxonomy (NCBI): domain Eukaryota; kingdom Metazoa; phylum Chordata; class Amphibia; order Anura; family Ranidae; genus Lithobates; species Lithobates septentrionalis. The sequence goes on from JBBDGP010001747.1 coordinate 342,558, forward strand.
AATAGACTGTGCATCTTGGAAAGTGCAATTGCACTCTGCAAGTGCAGCTGCTCCAGAGCTTAGTAAATGAGGTAAAGCTTCACTTTGCAAAGAATACCCAATCACATGCAAGGTAAATAAAAAAAACAGCATTTTTGCTTGCACATGATTGGTTGATGAAAGTCAGCAGAGCTTCTGCTCATTTACTAAGCTCTGGGGCAACTGCTCTTGCAGTGTGCAACTGCACTTTCCAAAGTGCACAGTCTTTTTGCCTTTAGTAAATCAACCCCTCTGTGTATAGTGCACTCCTCCACCCTGCACCCTGTGCATATGGCACCCCTGAAACTGCACTTTGCACCTATTCTCTGGAGAAAAAAAAAGCCCTGGAATATTTATATAGTCTTACAGATACAACTGGCCCTTTGAGGGCAACCATAATGCTGATGCGGCCTGCAATGAAATTGAGTTTAACTCCCCTGCTCTAGCAGAAAGTCAGATCACAGCAACAAAAAAAAGAATTTCAAGACTTGGAGGAGGCTAAAAGCAATAGAAGGGATTTTTTAGAGGTAAGAATGCATACTTGAATAGCATTTTCTTAAACCAAAGTTTTATGTCAGTTTAATTGGGTGTTAAAGGAGAAGTAGGGCCACTAATGTTAGTGGCAGTTACACAAAGATTTGAGATTGAGATTTGAGATGAGATTTGTCATTGTGGTAATAAACAGGTACATCAATGTCTCTGCAGTCTGAATAACATGATTAGGGAGCTATTAATAGCAGTGGTTGCTAGTGGGTTTTTTTTGGGGGGGGGGGGGGGCAGGGCAGCAAGCAACTACCCATCTCCCCAGAGCAGCACCCACCCCTCGCTGTTTGCCAGTCGGTCTGGCACTTATCCCATCGTGGCGGGTAGCAGGCTGCGTGGTGCAGCGGCTCGGCTCTGAGTGTCCTTCGAGCTCACGCTATAGTGAAGCCTATTGGAACCTCTGGGTCTAATTGGTGCTTAAAAAAAAAACAGCCCCTCCACAATGAGCTGAACGCATGGATAGGGGAGGCGGCGATGGGCCTGTGTGCCCTTAATTGACGGGCCGCCCCTGATTAATAGTATATACACATTATATTAACCACTTCCCATCCGGCCACTGCACATAAACGGCCGGGTGGGAGCTTCCTCCTTCTGAGTGGACGTTCCTGAATGTCCTTCAGAAGGAGCGGGATCGCATGGGCGTGCTCCCAGGCACCTTCGCGATCTCGATGTCCCCCAGACACAGCGCATCTCGGAACAGCAGGAGGGCACTGTGATTTTCCCTCCTGATCGGCACGATGACTGTGTCTAATCACAGACATCGTAATGTAAACATAGGGGGAGGGGTGACATCTGACAGGGGATTGGTCCGCTGCGTGCCCGTGCAGCGGTGCGATCCCGATCTGCCTGTGCCCCCCAGAGACAGAAGAGTAGTACAAGACAGGAGGGCCATGTGATTGGCCCTCCTGATCACATGACGACTGTGTCCAATCACAGTCGTCATGTAATGTAAATAGGAGAGCTGTTGTAACTGCTCTCATCTCCTCCTCTCCTCACACAGAGCCTGTCAATGAGGAGAGGAAGAGAGATCTGTGCTGCAGCTGGGAGATCAGTGAGTTTTTAGCTGTTTCTCTGCTGTTTACCCACTGATCACCCAGCTAGTGTCCCAAAAACACAGTGTCCCCAAAACAGTGAAAACACCTGTCATACAGTGAACATTTGCCCGTCAACAACTGGCAGATCTGTCCGCCAACAGCTGGCACATCTGCCCGCCAACAGCTGGCACATCAGCCCGCCAACAGCTGGCACATCAGCCTGTCAACAGCTGGCACATCAGCCGCCCGCCATCATCAAGCACATCTGCCCACAATCATCAGGCACATCTGCCCGCCAACATCTGGCACATCTGCCGCCCGCCATCTGGAACATCTGCCACCTGCCAACATCAGACACATCTGCACGCCAACATTAGGCACATCTGCCTGCCAACATCAGGCACATCTGCCCGCCAACATCAGGCACATCTAGCCGCCCACCATCTGGCACAGCCACCCGCCATCTGGCACATCTGCTGCCCGCCATCTGACACATCTGCCGCCCGTCATCTGACACATCTGCCACCTGCCATCTGGCACATCTGCCACCCTCCATCTGGCACATCTGGCCACCAACATGAACAAAAGATTGCATAATGCCGAGGAAGCTCTCCAGATACTCCAGAGTATGTCGGACGAGAGTAGCGGGGAACTCTCTCTGTCAGACTCAGATAGCGACTATGAGCCAGTGGAAAGCAGTGACTCCGAGATGGAAACCGAGGAAGATAGAATTCTAACAAGGAGAATCGGGAGATATGAGCAGGCGCAGACATCCACCAGCAGCGCAGCACTCCAGGATGATATGCAGGCATCCACCAGCAGTGCAGCACTCCAGGGCATCCAACAGCAGGCATCCACCAGCAGCGCAGCACTCCGGGATAGGCAGGCATCCACCAGCAGTTTTGCAACCTTTCTAGAGGATAGGCCAGATGCTAGCAACGGAGCATCCCATCAACGAGGCAGGGCCCATACTAGCCTCCCAGATGTTCTACTGTATCCAACATGGCTGCCCGATACATCAGTAGAACCTGTAATTCCCCTTTTTACAGCCCAGCCAGGCCCTCAGATACAGTCAGAAAATGTAACCCCAATTTATTATTTTCACTTATTTTTTACTGATGATCTCCTAAATTACTTTGTGGAGCAATGTAATCTATACGTCAGCCAACATATAGCCAACAATCCAAATTCTTCATATGCCCGTCCTTTTGTTTGGAAACCCCTCACTGTGGAGGAATTTAAAATTTTCCTTGGCCTAGCCCTCAACATGAGGCTGACAAAAAAAAAATTAACTCCATGCCTACTGGTCTACCCAACCTATCCACCACATGCCGGTCTATTCGTCAATGATGCCCAGAACCCGTTATGATGATTATGAGATTTGTACATTTCAATAACAATGCCCAATGCCCCCGTCTAAATCATCCCAGTTATGATGTTATTCAAAATTTGGCCCCTAATCAATTTTTTTTTGCGCCAGCTTCAAGCAGATGTTTACCCCTGATATAAATATTTGTGTAGATGAATCCCTAGTACACTTCACCGGAAGACTTGGAATAAAGCAATACCTCCCCAGTAAAAGAGCCAGACGTGGGGTAAAATTTTATAAGGTGTGTGACAGGGCCACGGGTTACACATATGACTTTATTATTTGTGAGGGAAAAGACAGACAGCTCAACCCCCCTGGATGCCCTACCTACATGGGAACAAGTGGCAAAATTGTCTGGCAGCTGATCGAACCATTGCTTGGGAAAGGTTACCACCTATCCGAGGACAATTTCTCAATGAGTCTCCCACTTTTCCGCCATTTGTACCAAAAGAAGACTGTGGCCTGTGGGATAGCACGGACCAACCGCAAAGACTTCCCACAGAGATTGGTCGCCAAGAAATTGAAACAGGGTGAAACGGCCAGTATTTGGACTTTAGAGGTACTAGCGCTGAAGTGGAGAGATAAAAAAAGAGATGTCTACATCCTTTCCACAATGCATAATGACACCTTGGTGGAATTGCAGAGAAGAAAAAGCCCCATCCAGAAGCCAAAATGTGTGCATGAGTATAACCTATACATGGTGGGGGTGGGGGTGGTTATGAACGACCAGATGATGCAGCCCTACTTGGCCACCAGGAAATCATTGTTTTGGTACAAGAAAGTTGCCATTTATTTGATGCAACTAGCCCTGTTCAATTCATATATTATTTTTTCTAAGTGCACCCAAAGTGCCTGCCTCCTGAACTGATCATTTGCCCTGCCACTGTACAGCACAGGGGTCTTACATATGTGAGGGGCTCCAGAAAACGTTTTCCGAGTGGAGAAAATGTTTTTCTCCGGGTTTTTAGTTTTCTCAGACTAGGGTCTAGAGACTCGGAGGCTTCCTAGAGATTTGGGTGGGAAGAAGCCTCTACCCCTGTCCTCAGGTCTTACCTGACCAAGGACCAATGTTATAGTGCTGCCTGCTGCCACCTGAACTGGTCATGCCTCTGCCTGCCACCTGAACTGGCCATGCCTTTGCCTGCCACCTGAACTGGCCATGCCTTTGCCTGCCACCTGAACTGGCCATGCCTTTGCCTGCCACCTGAACTGGCCATGCCTTTGCCTGCCACCTGAACTGGCCATGCCTTTGCCTGCCACCTAAACTGCCTGCTAAACCTTGGACTGCACTGAACCATGTTCATACTTTTCCATATCTGTTTGCTGCCTTGACAATTCCTGGACATTTCCTTTGGCTGTCTGGACAAATGCTTTGACTGCTCTGGAAAAGTATTCCTGCCTGCTAAAACCACAGGTCAGCCTTTTACCCTTTGCTCAGCAGAACGTATTTTGGGGTGTAATTCTTGGTGTGTACATGCTGTGTTAGAAGCCTGAAGGTGCTACTTGCATGTTAGGCCTCTGTATGTGGCCAAGTAGTGGAAAAGTAGTGGAAAAGTCTCAGGACCAGTAGCAGAATGTATTTTGGGGTGTAATTTTGGCTATGTACATGCTGTGTTAGAAAGATCTTCTAAATTGACAACTTTCCACAAGTTTCCACATTTTCCAAAAACGTGTGGAAAGAAATGACATGTTCAAAAGACTCAGTATGCCTCATAGAATATACATTGGGGTGTTTTCTTTCCAAAATGGGGTCATTTTGTTGGTAATTCCATTGTCCTGGTGCTCCAGGGCCCTCAAAAATATGATAGGTACTCAGGAAATGAAATGTGAAATTTATGCCTTTAGAACACCTGATGGTGCTACATGGATGTTAGGCCTCATGTATGTGGCCAGCCTGTGGAAAAGTCTCACACATGGGGTATTGCCATACTCAGGACGAGTAGCAGAATGTATTTTGGGGTGTCATTTTGGCTATGTACATGCTATGTGTTAGAAAGATCTTCTAAATTGACAACTTTGTGAGAAAAAAATAGGTTTTCATTTTCTTTCCACATTTTCCAAAAACTTGTGGAAAGAAATGACATAGACACATGGGGTATCGCCATACTTGGGACGAGTAGCAGAATGTATTTTGGCGTGTAATTGCAAGTACGCATGCACCGTGTGTGAGAAATAATTTGTACATATGATAATTTAGTGAAGAAAAAAAAATTATATATATATATATATATATATATATATATATATATATATATATATATATATATATATATATATATATATATATATTTCTTAATTTTCCAAAAAATTGTGAGGAAAAAATTACAACTTCAAAAAATCCACTATGCCTCTTACTAAATACCTCAGACTTCTTTCCAAAAAGGAGTCATTTGAGGGGTAGTTGTACTGTCCTGACATTTTAGGGCCTCAAGAAATTAGATAGGCCATCAGTGCATTAGGATTGATACATTTTCAATAATGCGTAGCTTAGTTTGTAGACTCTAACTTTCACACAAACCAATGATCATACACTTATCAGGATTTTTTTTTACCAAAGACATGTAGCAGAATACATTTTGGCCAAAATTTTCGACAAAATTCGATTTTTTTGGTTTCTTTTAAAACAGAAAGTAGAAAATTTTGGGGGTTTTTTTCAAAATATTTGCTCTTTTTTCGCTTATATCACAAAAAGTAAAAAATGAAGTGGTGAATAAATACCACTAATAGAAAGGTCTATTTGTGTGAACAAAATGATAAAAATTTAATTTGGGTACAGTGTAGCATGACTGAGTATTTGTCATTCAAAATGTGAGAGCACTGAAAGCTGAAAATTGGTCTAGGAAGGAAGGGGGTGTAAGTTCCCTGTATTGTGGTGGTTAAACAAATGTTATCACTCTTGTTGTGGTCGATACCGTGTATAAACAGTCATTATCTCAGCTATGAGGAATTTATTCTAAGTTAAAAGGGAAGTAGAGCCACAGCAAGCTTTGCATGTGGTTGTGGGGCACTTGCAGAGCATTGCTGTTCACCTGAATGGGTCTTGTTTGATGGAGGTAAAATTCCTGCCATGACGGCAAAGCATAGCATTGTGCCTGTGCATTTTAATATAATATAATTTGATATTTTCAGAGGGCAGGGGGCCCTATCAGGTAGGCTATACGGGGGCCCTGTGATTTCTAACAGCAGCCCTGGTTCCATGAAAGCCTGGTTAAGAAATCCTAATCTAGTGAATGGGTGCTGTTCTCTGCAGCATTATCCCGTGAATCCCTGTTGATGTCATGATGTACCCCAGAGTTGTCCAGGATAGCCTTGGCTCACAACCCAAGGTGAAATGGCACTGAAGACAAGGTAAGTATTGCATTGGGATTTGTTTTTTTAAATCTCAAAACTGCTGGGCTTTTTATTACTTATAACCATGGCCGGGACAAGGGGTGGGCAAGGAGGAGCAGCTGCCCTGGGCGCAGTGGGGATTTGGGGGATTTTGCTAGAAGTGGTGATTTGGAGGGGGGGTTGTACTAGGAGGGTAGATTTGTGTTAGGAATGGGGATTTGAAGGGCGGGGGGGGCGGATTTGTGCTTGTAGGGAAGATTGGGGGATATGTCCTGGGAGGAGAAATTTGGGGGGGGGCATTAGTGCTAGGAGAGGGGATTTTGGGGGATTTGTGCTGGGAGAGGGGAGAATTTTATTTTCAGAGGGGGGTGAAATTGAAGGATAGAGGATTTGTGCTAGGAGGGGGGATTTGGGGGGGATTTGAGCTGGGAGGGGGGATTTGTACTGGAACAGGGGGATTTTTTTTGTTTGGGGAGAATGTTGGCTTGCGAAGGGAATTTATGTTTAGGGGTAGAGTGTGAAGATTAGTACTCACATTTTTTGGAGGGGAAGGAGGGGATTCTTGCTGACGCATAAAGCTCATACAGTATCAGCATCACACTCACATGCTTGGAGTTGTCCACTCTGTGCACACCAGGTATCATTCCTTTTTCCCTTTTTCCCTAATTTTTCTCTTCCATCAGTCTTTATTGTTCATGTTCTTTCTTAACCTCGTTTTTTTCTTTTTATTTGTTTTTCTCCACTCCTTCCTATCCCACTCTCTCTCCTTATTTCCACGTTGTCACCACATCACTCTTTTCACATTTTCTCATACTTACACATCAACACATATCACTATGATTTGTTTCATATAGGTTTCCGACATGGAGGTCCGCATCCTACACTCATTGCACCCACCAGCAATGGTTTTGCCTATGGCTGTTGTTCCCATTCCCGCAGATCACCCTGGCGTCGGGCGGCTTTGCTTTGCAGCTCTCTGCGATTCTGGATACTGTTTCACTGGATCGCTGATGCAGACGTGAGTTTGGACGCACAACCTTTAATTCATTCTATACACGTAAAATATTTGTTTACAAAACCTTTTTTTTATTTCCTGCTTATTTACTGATATATTTTTTTTTTTAAATAAAAATATTTTTTAGAATCATTCCATGACATATGCTCCTGATGAACGGTTGCTATACCGCGAAACGCATAGAGCTTTGATTATTACCAATCTTCCTATATCATGGAATACCAAGATTTCAATGATTCCACTTACCTCCATAAGTATCTGTCATGGCATTAAATCTCTTTTATTATTATAATTATTTGTCCTAACTTTCGTGGCTCTTTTTGGGTCTTATCATAGTAACAAATGTACACATGCATATTGATTGTTATCTTTGCTCTCTGTGTTACAATGGATCATTACTTATTGGGCTATTTATGTGTATTTTATGTATAATCAATCCATGGTTTATTATATAGAGGCTTGATGCCCACAGCATTTTAGAGGCTGGATGCCCAAAATGTTTTTTACATACCATGGATTATACCAAATAAATGAATTTTGGTCACTTGACCTGCGTTGTGGTGCTGTGTGCTTCATTTAAAGTCCCACTTCTCTCTCTCCTTTTTTTTAACCAATGACCGGGATGGAGGCGAGCATCCCTTTGGTGCTAGCCTCATTTAAAGTCCCAAAATTTTCCTTTTTTTGAATAAAGCTCATACATTTTGAGAGGGGGGTGCCATTTGGCATTATTGCCCTAGGCATTAGATGTCCTCGTTCAGGCACTGCTTATAGCAGAACTATATGCAAAAGGGGACGTTCCGCTTGTCTGCCTCCTACCCCCCCTTTAGCTTTTGGTACTTTTTTTTTTTGAGGGGAAGCAGGTACCTGGTTTTGACAGGTACCTGCTCCCACTTCCAGTTGGAAGTGGAAAGTAGAAATTCGCTCCCTCTTCCCCCGCAGCCTTCTGGGAACCGCTTTAAACACTTTCTACAACTGCAGTTGGGCTTCAATATAAACACAAGTTCACAGTTCCTAGGAAGTCCTTTACTGGTACAGCTTGGATGAGTCATTTAGTGGATTTGTGGAGGACAAACATTTACTCTTCACATAACTTGCAAAAAAAAAAGACGAGCTTGCTAAAGGACCAAAGTGATATATTTTTTACAATATTTTTCACTTTATCACTTTGGTTTTAGGGAAAGGCTTCTCGTATTTTGTGTCACAGTCAGTACATTTTCATTGTGTACTGGCAATGACATAGGAAGAATGATTTTGCAATCTAAAATGTTTTCTTCTGGATTGCAAAATAAAATTCCATTTTACAGGAAGATAGAAAGAGAGTTAATATCTTCATAATTCACATTTAAAAACACATTAGTCCCAACAGCAAGCCAGCATTTGTCTATTCATTATGCTTTCCAATGCCTCCTTGTTCTCTCAACATACTGCAGTGACAGAAGGTATAACATTGTATAAGTGTACCTGTCATCTCAACACAGCAAAGGAAACCAATATATGAGCTTGGTCACTTATTTCAGAAAACTGAGCCACTATGTACCTCACTGTGACATTACCAAGGCATGAAATACAAAGGTCTCATTTAACAAAAAGATCCAAGCTGCTGTAACCTATAACAGATTTACAGTCAATGTTGTCATCTCAGTGTAAAATTGATTCTTATTGGTTGCGTTGGGTTTACTGCATTTGAAAGTTCTTTACTTTAATCAAAATGACAAAATGTATATCTCATGGTACAATGATGGCACTACATTCTACCGAATAGATAACCTAAGACATGCCTGCTTCTACTTTATAAAGATAGTAGGTGCCCTTTCATGGAGAACAGAACAGAAGTCTACTTTTTGAAAGTGGTAGAAAACTCAGTTTTACCACTTGTACCTACAGGTAAGCCTATAATAAGACTTTCCTGTAGGCAGTGGCGTCGCTATGATGGGGGTGGGTGGTGTGGGCCGCACCCGGGTGTCACCTGCCAGAGGGGTGACACCCGTGGGTGGCGCCCACTGCCCTTAGACCCCTTTCACACTGGGGCGGTTTGCAGGCGTTATTGCGCTAAAAATACCGCCTGCAAACCGCCCCTAAACAGCCTCCGCTGTTTGTTCAGTGTGAAAGCCCGAGGGCTTTCACACTGAAGCGGTGCACTGGCAGGAGAAGAAAAAATCTCCTGCAAGCCGCATCTTTGGAGCGGGGAAGGAGCGGTGTATTCACCGCTCCTTCATCGATCCTGCCCATTGAAATCAATGGGACAGCGCGGCTATACCGCGGCAATACCGCGGCTATAGCCGCACTGTACGGGTGGTTTTAACCCTTTTTCGGCCGCCAGCGGGGGGTTAAAACCGCACCACTAGCGGCCGAATACCGCGGTAAAACAGCGCTAAAAATAGCGCTGTTTTACCGCCGACGCCCCCTACCGCCCCAGTGTGAAAGGGGCCTAATCTTCTCCTCTCGGGTCTCGCGCTGTGTCCCTCAGCGGAGTGGCTGAAGCCACCTCCCCCTCCTCTCTGTTTGATGGGGGGGTCTGCACTGAGGGGGGAGTGTCTATACTGATCGGGTGGTCTACAGTGAGGGGGTCTATAATAATGGTGGGGTCTATACTGGGGAAGGGGGGTCTGTACTTAGTGAGGGGGATCTATTCTGAGGGAGGGGGCTTTATACTGAGAGAGGGGGGTCTGTAGTTAGTGGAGGGGGGTCTGTACTGAGAGGGGACTGGTGGAGGGGGGGTGACACCAATTTTTTGGGCACCGGGTGACACCAACCCTAGTGACGCCACTGCCTGTAGGTACTGTGAATATCTCCTAAACTTGCATTGTTTATGAGATATTTACACTGCATACAGCTGGTGACGTCACTGCACTCTGAAGGTCCCGCATAACGTAAAAGTGACGTTATTGCGCCCCTGGACACTCATGTAGCCGGAGGCCACGAATCTGGAAGGGAGACCGGGTGAAGATGGAAGCCCAGTCAGAAAGTGTGCCGCTGAATGGCTTCGTTTTAAGGTAAGTCTCTCATAATGTGCTGGTATGCAATGCATACTAGCACATTATGACATTGCCTTGCAGGGGAAGTTTTTTTTTTTTTTTTCCTTTCATAACTGCGGTTTATTACCACTTCAAACATACATAAGCAAAAAGCAAATTTAGTAGTATAAACAATTCAATTTTTAGAAAATAAGATACATATTTAGGAAGTGCAATTCTTCTTGCATATGCCTGTCATGAATGTTAGTCAGTACACTATTCTTACTTTTGGAAATTTTAAGGGCTTGTTGCGGTTGGGGGGGTTACAATGAAACATGAGGCTGAGCTGCCTTCTTATGCCCCGTACACACGAGCGGATTTTCTGTTGGAAAAATCTTGGATGGTTTTTCCGACGGAATTCCACTCAAGCCTGGCTTGCATACACACGGTCACACAAGTTCTCTGAGCTTTCGACCGTCAAGAACGCGGTGACGTACAACACTACGACCAGCCGAGAAAATAAAGTTCAATATTTCCTAGCATGTGTCAAATTGTTTCCGAGCATGCGTAGGAATTCTGTGCGTCGGAATTTAAACAGACGCTCGCATTTTCGGATAGGAACTTTTCCCGACCGAGAGAACCTGCTCCCAATCTTTTGCTGGCTGGAATTCCGCCAGCAAAAGACCGATGAAGCATACACATGGTCGTGTTTTCCGACAAAAAACTCTCATCGGAGTTTTGCTGGTGGAATTTCCGATCGTGTGTATGGGTCATTACCGTTCCTGAATAGCTCCCCCTTAAGCTGCAAAGGCAGTGGACAGGGTTGTACATATGCCGCACCAGCGTACTCGGCGGGCAGTACCACTCAACTGAATAGGGTCACATTTCTAGCTGAATAGAATCCTCGTAAAGTGGTTCTAAAGGATAAATGTTTCTTACCTTAATGCATTATCTGCAAACAACCACCCCCCTCCCCAAAAACTTAGCAGAAGGGACATTAAGAAAAGTTCCAGAATTCAAAGGCAGAAGGTTTTTTACCTTAATGCATTCTCTGCATTAAAGCAGAGTTCCACCCAAAAGTGGAACTTCCGCTTTAAGCATTCCTCGCCCCCTGGCATGCCACATTTGGCATGTCATTTTTTGGGGGGGGGGGGGTACCTTATTTTTAGTGGGACTTCCTGTCCCACTTCCTCCTTCCTCTTTTTGGTCGCCTAGGTGACTCCTCCTCTCGCCCTAGGCGGCCCCTCCCTGCCAGCGGTCTTCTGGGACACAACACAGGTCCCAGAAGATTGGCTGGCCAATAGCAGAGCGCAGCGCGACTCGCGCATGCGCAGTGCACGCCCGGCCCTGCAGCCGTAAGCTGTCAAGGCCGGGTGCCCACAATTGCAATGATGGCGCTGAGGAGAGAAGAGGGAGAGAGGCTCCGGGCGGCCGCATCGCTGAACCGTGGGACAGGTGAGTGTCTGTTTATTAAGAGTGGGAATGGGGTCATATTTCTAGCTGAATAGCACCCTCATCCTGTGTCTGAGAACAGCAGCACTGCTTTCTCTCTCCTCATTGGCTTAGAGAGAGCAAGGGAAGCCATTGCCGATGGGTATACTGATAATCATGGAAAAAGATCGAAATGAACCTCAAAACTAAAATGTGGGGTGACCGCTGCCTGCAAAAAACACCTCATAGTAAAAAAATGCAAAAGTTTCCACTACAAATTGCTTTCATTAAATTGTTTAAAAATAAAATATTTTCTTATCGCTCTTTGATGGTAAGACAGAAAACATTCTGACATGCTGGCTAGAAACATGTAAACATGTGTCCGCACGTCTGGACCTTAATTATAAAGTATGAAAGGGCTGGAGAAGGTCACGGTCTTGTCTTGGCTTCAAGCTTTAAACTTTTACACTAATGCTGTGTGGTGGTCCACGTGGAAAATAGATTGGAACTCCTGTCTTGAATGCGAGTTCAGTTAGGGGGGAAAAAGCTAAACACAAAAAATAGATTGTCTTATAGTGTATGTGTCTGCAGAGATTTCCCTTCACTTTCTGTTCTGTAGATTGAAAAAATGTGCAGAATTTCTATCTAAGGCTTCATTCACTGCTTGCTGATAACGTACGCAAAATCGTGTGTGTTTCCGACACGTAGAGAAACACACTGCTCTTTATCAGGTGTATAGGGGTGCCACCCCCACACATGGGCAACCATCACCATGTGGTTCCGTGTGGCGCAATCTTAACCACTTCAATACGGGGCATTTTCACCCCCTTCCTGCCCAGGCCTATTTTCAGCTTTCAGCGCTGTAACATTTTGAATGACAATTGCGATCATACAACGCTGTACCTATATGAAATTTTGATTATTATTATTATTCAGGATTTATATAGCGCCAACAGTTTTTGCAGCGCTTTACAATATAAAAGGGAGACAATACAGTTATAATACAATAAAATACAAGAGGATTAAGAGGGCCCTGCTCAGAAGAGCTTACAAAATAAAAATTGATCATTTTTTCCCCCACAAATAGAGCTTTCTTTTGGTGGTATTTGATCACCTCTGCGGTTTTTATTTTTTGCACTATAAATTTAATAATAATTTTGAAAAAACACAATATTTTTTACTTTTTGCTACAATAAATATCCCCAATTCTTTTTTTAAAAAACAAATTTCTTCCTCAGTTAAGGCCAATATGTATTTTTCTACATTTTTTTGGTAAAAAAAAAAATCGCAATAAGCATATGATTGATTTGCGCAAAAGTTATAGCGTCTACAAAATAGGGGATATGTTTTTAGCATTTTTATTATTACTTTTTTTTTTACCAGTAATCTGAGATTTTTGTCAGGACTGCGACATTGCGGCAGACATAACAGACACTTTTGACACTATTTTGGGTCCATTGACAATTATACAGCGATCAGTGCTATAAATATGCACTGATTACTGTATAAATGTCACGGGCAGGGAAGGGGTTAACACTAAGGGGTTAAATGTGTTACCTAGGGAGTGATTCTAACTGTGGAGGCAGGGGACTAACTGCGGGAGGTGACCGATCGGTGTTCCTATATACTAGGAACACACAATCTGTCTTCTCTCCCCTGACAGGACGTGGATCTGTGTACACACACACAGATCCACATTCCTGCTCTGTGACCAGCAATTGAGGGTGCCCGGCGGGCATCGCGCATTAGCACTCCCTAGTCCGCCGGGAAGCAAAGAACATCATATGACAAGGCTGGAGCTGTGTGCAGGCAGCCTATATTACACTATGGGGACAAAGCAGCTGTATGACCAAAGCTACAGGTTCTAATTTGGGAGGTGTGTGGGTGCAGGTGTATGGCCCCCAAACACAGTGTACATTCAGGGCCTCTCACCCACACCTACACACTTGTCAAATTAGCCACAACCTGTGGCTGTGTTCATACAGCCGTTGCATCTCTATAGACTAACAGATGGCTCCAGCCGCATTACCAAACCGCTCATTCACACAGCCCGAGTACCTGTGTGAATGAGTCCTTTTTTTTTTTTACTTTTTTTTTACATTTGGTTGATTATTTTTAAGCACATTCCACAGTTCCTTTCTGCTGCCTCAGCTGCACAAAATGAACAGAAAGAGCTCTGTACAGCCTTCCTGGTCATTAATAAACTGAAGCATAGTAAACACTGTTCACTATGCTTCAATTATGAATGGACACAGGAGTGATCAGTACAGAGAATGATTGGTGCGGCAGGGGGCAATTAGAGGAATTGATCCCCTGCATGCAGCAGCTGAAAGCAGCGGGACGGAGAGGAGGAGAAGCTGGCTTTCAGGTGCTGCATACAGGGGATCAGTTCCTCTAATTGCCCCCCCGCCACCAAACTTAATGTGACAGGGAGGCAACACGGGCGTCCTTGGAGCATGAGCCAGGTCGCAATTGTGCCCCCTGTGACCCTTAACGCTACACCAATCATAACCCGATTACTTCTCTCAGGGCCAGGCTGCAGTGATGTGGAGGCAGCATATTGGGAAGAGGTGTCATCCCCACTTCCTGGTAATGACACCTGCCCTCCCGCCTCCTCGTGGTATTAACAGATGACCTCCTCCTTCAGAAGCCCCCTTCAGGTAATCACAGATGACTACACCTCTGTCAGGGCTGGGCTCTCAGCAGCTCCCTTCTCTGTGTTTAGGCTGCTTAGTTGTCAGATAATTGTCAGGACTCATGGTTTGCACATTGGCTCACCTGGTGATCATTTCCTGCTTGTCAGTCACGCCTACAGCCAGCCCCTTCTGGTTATTTAAACTGCCTTGTTCATTCCTTTCATGCCTTCTCCTTGGTCAACATATCTGGAGATTCTCTGCTGTGTTCCTGTGAAAGACTTTACCCGCCTGACGTCCCTTCTGGTTCCTGATCCTGTTCTTCTGCCTCCGACTATGCTGATCTCTGGTTTCCTGATTACTGGCTTATCTGACTGCCCGCATTGGCTTCTGATCCTGGCTTATGTTTTTACTATTTTTACTAAGCCGTACCAGTTTTACCATTACATTGTAAAAGGTGTGATTTTTACTGCATTTTATGTCTCAGTCTGATACATGGTTCCTGACACCCTCCTCGTAATAACACGTCCTTCTAGTAACAAATCAAATGTGCCCCCCCTTCTGTAAAGACAGATGCTCCCCCATTCTAGTAATGACACATTCTCGCACCCCCGTCCCATTGGTCCTGCTCAGACATAGTAAAATCTGGGGCCCATGGAGCTCCCAGCCCCTTAGGAGGTGTTAGGGGATTTTTAAGCAATTTTTAGGGATTTTTCTGTTAATGAAAGCAGGTGTTGTGTGGATAGGTGGGGGGCACTGTGTGCTTCTTCCGGCTGTCGGTGTTGTGAGGGGAGGGAGACATCCCCGGCAGGTGGTTGGTAAAGAGGGTTCCCAATAGGTGACACGACCTGAGTGTCTTACCTCACCCATAATATTGTCCCAGCTCTCGGGTGGCACTCTCCTCCTCCTGCCTTGCTCAGTCCTCAGCTCAGTGTCTGTTCCAGGCCGGTTGTCAGTATTGACACTTCCCTGTCCTCCCTCCATTAGCTCCTCCCTAGCTCTCTGGCAAAATCTCATAGATTCTCTTAAGTCAATTACAGCGGAGGGGTGTGGATGGGAAGACAAAGTGGAAACCCAGTCCTGAAACCATCCCAACACTCGGCTGCAAGACGCAAGCCGGATCCAAGCCAGACTCCAGGAATTTGTGCAGTTGTTGGGGTAAACTCAAATAACAGGGAGGCCACACAAGCCCTCCTGGAGCATGGGTGGGGTGGCAACTGTGACCCCTGTGACCACATTGCTATTCAAATGCCCACATTAACATCTGTAGCTGGAGGCAATGTTGAGCAGTCGTTTAAGTCCAAATTTAGCACTCAGCTCCCCCCTCTTACTGTGCACCTGTTCTGTGTTTACCTTAGAGAAAGATACCAAACCACTGCTGCTAGGAGCTTTCATCTATAAACCTTGAGAATTAATTACTCCACAGTGCCTCCAGATACAGAAGTCACTAAAGGGTTATTTTAAAGCTTATTTACTGCCTGTTAATAATAATAACTGAATATATGTAAACTGCCTTACTAAAACTCACTAACGATTTACTAACTGCTAAAACGAACAGCCAGTACTGCATACTCCTACTACTTGACCTCTCTGCGGCCTTTGATACTGTTGACCACCCGCTCCTTTTCAATAAGCTACATTCCCTTGGCCTCCGAGATTCTGCTCTATCCTGGTTCTCTGCCTATTTATCACAGCGCTCCTTCAGTGTCACCTACAACTCTGTCTCCTCCTCTCCATTGCCCCTTTCTGTGGGGGTCCCCCAAGGCTCGGTTCTTGGACCCCTTCTCTCCTCTATCTACACCTCCTCCCTCGGTCACTTAATAACTGCCCATGGCTTCCAATACCACTTATACGCTGATGACACCCAAATCTATCTGTCTACTCCTCACCTCACTCCTTCAGTCTCCTCTCTCATTACTAACTTACTAACTGACATATCAGCATGGATGTCGCACAACTTCCTTAAACTAAATCTCTCTAAAACTGAGCTATTAATATTCCCCCCCGCCCGTGCACCCCTCTATGACTTTTCCATCAAAATCAACAATGCAACCATCAGTCCCTCCCCTCACGCCGGGGTACTAGGTGTAATCCTAGACTCTGACTTGTCATTTCAGCCTCAAATCCAATCGTTGTCAAAAGTTTGTAGAATTCACCTCCGTAACATCTCTAAAATTCGCCCCTTTTTAACAAATGAAACCACCAAGCTCCTCATTCACTCCCTTGTTATCTCTCGCCTTGACTATTGCAACTCCCTTCTCATTGGCCTGCCTCTCCATAGGCTATCCCCTCTTCAGTCTATCATGAATGCTGCTGCCAGACTTATCCACCTTACCAACCGCTCAGTGTCTGCCAACCCTCTCCTCCAATCTCTACACTGGCTCCCAATCACCCAGCGAATTAATTTCAAAATACTAACCACAACATACAAAGCCATTCACAACTCTGCCCCGAGCTACATCACTAATCTTGTCTCCAAATATCATCCAAATCGACCTCTCCGCTCTTCTCAAGACCTCCTGCTTTCAAGCTCTCTCATCTCCTCCTCCCATGCTCATCTCCAGGATTTCTCCAGAGCCTCTCCCATCCTCTGGAACTCGCTACCTCCATCTATCCGGCTATCCCCTACTTTTGCTACCTTCAGGCGATCCCTGAAAACTCATCTCTTCAGGAAAGCCTATCACGTCTCCAACTAATCTCCTACCACTTCCACCAGCTCATTCCCCACAGTTACAACCTTTTGTACCACCTGCCCCACCCTATTAGATTGTAAGCTCTTCTAATCCTCTTGTATTTTATTGTATTATAACTGTATTGTCTCCCTTTTATATTGTAAAGCGCTGCGTAAACTGTTGGCGCTATATAAATCCTGAATAATAATAATAATATGTAACCTGGCAATTATTCTATGTTAAAGCATGCTACAATGACATACAATAAAAATGGCTGACAGATCAATTTAGCATGTTGTGGCCAGGTTATGGACATTCAAGATTTTGCTCTTTAAAAGCAATATATGACCTTTAACATTTATATAGTAGGAAAGGTTTTGAACTGCCTTTAATTTCAATCTGTGTCCCTGTTGGAGATTCCCTTCTCTGTTTGTCCTGACAACCATTGTTCCCAGCACAGAAAGTGATGGGAAATCCAAAACTTGAGAGGAAATGTTTCTGCGGTGACACCCCTTCTAGTGACAACTTTCTAATAGGGGATTCCATGTCATATTTAAAAACTTTGCCGAACTAGGATGTATTGCTAAAAATGCTAAAGATGTTATATGTCTCAGCCTGTCTTTGTATGAGCCTTCTGTGATCTCCTGCACATAGGGCCAGATTTAGGCCTTGGAGGGCCCAGGGCACTTCAGGTTTGGGGGGGCCCTAATACATAGAGTTGGTTTACATTCTCAGTGACAGTCACACATTTCTAAAATGCATGACAAAATGTCATTCTGAGGTCATGTGTGCACACACACGAAGTCATAGCGCTTTATGTGTGATTAGCTTGAGCTGCCAAAATTTGTTGTTAAAAATGATAAAATATACCAGTCCAGAGTAAAAACTTTACAAATAATGGCTGACAAAATATTAGTTCCCAGGATATTGTATAGATTGTATAGAAGGGGGCTTTCTGTCAGGGGGTGCAGGGCAGTTGCCCCCTTTGCCCCATTATAAGTCTGGAACTACCTGCACATTAGCATTGAGAGGCAGCATTGGGAACCAGCCAGACTCTTCTGCATTGTTCAATCCTGTAAATCATCTAACAAATAGAGCTTGCACATTGTAATAGAGGGCACAGACATTACATCATCAATGAGCTGCTCTTCATATCCAATCACAGCCTTGACCAAGCTGTATTGCTTTAAAGGAGAAGTACAGCCAATGCTTGTTTGGCTCTACTTCTGTGGATCACAGGAGTGCAGTTCGTTTTGCACTCCTGTGACCTGTTTTCAGCCGTCAGTGGGCAAAAACCCGCTGTCAGCTAACATAATAGAGCCGGTCAAGCATGGGGAAAGATCGGGACCATATGGTAAGCTGCTGCTCCTGCCCCCTCCACAGCCCAGCACTTCAATGAGCGCTGGGGAGGGGCAGATCAGAGAGCCAGAGACTGACAGCCACCGCTTTTTGCTCAGAGCAGCAGTGAGAACTGAGCGATCAGCAGTGTTTGATCGCTCAGTCCTCAGCCTTAGAGACGGTAGAGGACAGATGGATACTGCATCAACCTAGGTAAGTATGATTTAAAATAAAGAATCCAACATTTCTATAGCAACTGTAGTTGAAACAAATAAGTACTCGGGACCTTGCATAGTGTCTGGCAGAGGTGTTTGGATTAGCAAACTATCTGGACAAACATTTTTGGGAGGTAAGATAGCTAATACATTTTTATTTTTGCCTATACTTAAATTTACATTTTTACAAATATAACATTACCCATAAATAAAGACCAGGGGACATTACTTCAAACTAGGAGGAAAGTTCAAAAATAGAAGCTGTTCAGTTACTATGCAGAGCTGCACAAGATTCTGTGTGCACCACTTTTAGTAAATCTCCCCTGAAGTGCCTTCAACATTACAGTCCAGTTAAAAGTGATTAACTACTACAAGCTGGAAAAAAATGATTTTGTGGATTGTGCCAAACAAACATAATTTTTCATGTTTCCATAAAATGCAAAGTGAAACTTGATTGGTTGCTATTGGTACCAAAGCTAATTTTATGATAAGTAGTTTCAATTTTAATTCATGAGCCCCATAGTATACAAATATTGCACTGATAAGAGTTAACAGCAAGAAACAGTTTGAATAAATGACTCATGTTTTTTTTTTACTGTATTGAGGTTATAAACCTGTAATTCTGAATGTTTAGTTGGCCACCTGAGAATGAGGGAATGACTAGCAAGATTGTTTAAATTTGTGATGGAAGTAATGACATAAAATTGACTTCGGGTTTTTGGTATTATTATTGTCATGATACGCACTAAATGCCCTAATATATACTGGTGACAAAAATGTGCTCTTGCATAATATACTGGTGTTGAAATGTCTTGTACCAATTACTTTTGTGCCAAGCCTGGGCCTTTTAAAAGTTTAAAGTATATTTAAAGCCCACCCTATTTTCCTTTTTTTTACATTTTAGGTAGCACAGGTAAGGGTTAAAATAACTATCATTTTTACTTTTGGCCCTCTGCATCCCATTTGAAGATTTCACTTTCTGTCCCCTAGACACATCGGGAGGCGAGCGCACATCTCTCCAAAGTGGAGTTAAAGTGGTTGTAAAGTCAGGTTTTTTATCTTAATGCATTCTATGCATTAAGATAATAAAAAAAACTTCTGTGTGCAGCAGCCCCCCTAATACTTACCTGAGCCCCATCTCGATCCAGCAGTGTTGCAGGAGTGTCTCGGCTGCCCGGGACTCTCCCTCCTCATTGGCTGAGATGGTAGCTCAGCGCCATTTGCTGTCAAAGTCAGTGAGCGAATAAGGAGAGGGAGGGGGCAAGGCTGACCCACGGCTCTGTGTCTGAATGAACACAAAGAGCAGCGGCTCGGCTTGGGTGCCCCCATAGCACACTGCTTGCTGTGGGGGCAGGAGGGACAGGCCAAATGGCGAGGGGGGACCTGAGAAAAAAGAGGATCTGGACTGCTCTGTGCAAAACCATCACACAGAGCAGGTAAGTATAACATATTTGTTATTTTTAAAGCGGAGTTCCACCCACATACATTATAAGACTTTGCGCCATTTATTCAATTAATGCATCTTAAAAATACATTGGCTTTCTTTTTTTTCTGTGTTTGTTTTACCTTGTTTTATATTGTTACTCCCCTCACTTCCTAGTTACCCTGCCATAGCAAGGTGCGTCATTTCCCAGAGTGAATTGGGCCCTTCTCCTTCCCCCCACTGCCTTCTGGGACCTGTCTGTATCCCAGAAGACAATGGGACCACTCAGCAAGCGCAGCACAACTCGCGAAAAATCAGTAGGAAACCGGCAATAAAGACTTCATTGGCAGTTTCCCTTAGTTGCAATGCCAGCGCCTGCACCCGAAGCCGGTGGATGAATCGGCTTGGGGAGCTGACATTGTGGGAATAGCCTGGACAGGTAAGTGTCCTTATATTAAAAGTTAGCAGTATTTGTAGCTGATAACTTATTTTTTTTTTTTTTGTACAGGCTGGAACTCCGCTTTAAAGAAAAAAAACTGAGACTTTAGTATCACTTTAAATCTCTCTCTCCTCACCACAACAAATGCCCCCATTGGAGGACTTCCCCTCTATCCCTAATCTGGTGACAATGATCAGAAGAACAATAATGCCCCGTACACACGGTCGGATTTTCCAATGGAAAATGTCCGATCGGAGCGGGTTGTCGGAAATTCCGACCGTGTGTGGGCTCCATCGGACATTTTCCATCGGATTTTCCGACACACAAAGTTTGAGAGCAGGATATAAAATTTTCCGACAATAAAATCCGTTGTCGGAAATTCCGATCGTGTGTACACAAATCCGACGGACAAAGTGCCACGCATGCTCAGAATAAATAAAGAGATGAAAGCTATTGGCCACTGCCCCGTTTATAGTCCCGACGTACGTGTTTTACGTCACCGCGTTCAGAACGATCGGATTTTCCGACAACTTTGTGTGACCGTGTGTATGCAAGACAAGTTTGAGCCAACATCCGTCGGAAAAAATCCTAGGATTTTGTTGTCGGAATGTCCGAACAAAGTCCGACCGTGTGTACGGGGCATTAGAGAAGGTAAATCTCCCCGGCAATAAAATTTGGCAGGTTTGCTACCCCTTCCATTCTCTATTCAAACCTATAAAAAAAATGAATTCACTATACTATGCAGGAAAATACAGGAACCTAGCTAATTTAGCTAGCTGTTCAACCAAGTTCACAGAATGAAAATCAGACCAATTCCCGGGAGGAGGCTGTATCTGCTAATCAATTGAATGTATATGTTCATGTCAGACTGCTATACACCTTCAATGATCTGGTTTGTATTGGCTAAATGTTCCATTGTTTCTAGTAGAAGCTCAGGCTATTTAATGAACACTTGTTCTGACAATAACCTTATAGATATTGACATACCGGCATTGGCAGACAAGCTTTCAGGCAGGATGCCGCATGGTGCCGGTGCTCTATAAGTGACCTTCAACATTTTTCTTTTTTAATTCAGAAATAGTCTTTGTAGCAAGATTCCACGGGTGATACACCAGGAAAAGAACACAATAGACAGTCTGTAGTAATATTCGTACATTTCGTTTTCCTGTCAGGGAAGGAAAATCTGATTTCTGGAGATGATACACAGATAAGCACTGTATGCAGGTTCAGGGGGAGGTCATTAATTGTCCGAGGAGATTAAAAAAATATATAACAATAAGTCACAAATGTTACATTACTGATAAATAACATAATGTCCACTATGCTTATATCATGTATAGCAGAGGTTTTGACTTTTTCTCAACTCTCAACACCGTTCAGAACTGACATTGCATTTTTTAAAGCCAATGTGTCTGGGATGATTGAGCTTTGAAGGGCATCTTGTCAACAATAAGAAGTCTTTGGTCAATCCTTGGATTTGTATACAAATACAGTAATCTTTTCCAAAATGACAAAAGGCTTCTTGGTAAATGCCATGATTACATGAGTTATTATCCATGCTTGGCAAAGTGCCCACATTTTATGCAAAATTGTAAAAGAAATAATAAAAGAGGACACATTACAACCTTAAACAAAACAGACTGTACAACAAAGTGACTCGGGAGGTGAGGAGGGACCCAAAGAAATCACAAGCTAAAGGTGCCATAGATTGTCGTAAATCTGGAGCCCTGGTGCTAAACCTCTAGCCCAAAGGCCACATTTGGTGTCTATTGTGTAGCATTTGGGCTCCAGAAACCTGTAGTCAGTGTTTTGCCTGCCTACGTGCTCCCTCAGGGCTAACAAAGGAAAAATGTTCATTAGACCCATTTTGCCAATAAACATGGTTAGGTTTATTTCTTTCACACATTTTCAGTGCTGCTCATTCCCTTTCCTATTTCTGAGAGGAATATTATATTTGGGGCCAGTAACTTTTAAAAAGGTTGTAGGCAGGGGCGGCCCTTCCATTAAGGGCGCGCGGGCGCCACCCCTTCAATCACGCCACCCCCTATATGTAGAATGGATAGATTCATGCATTGCATGAATCTATCCATGGCCACCGTGGCCACCCCCTAATCAGGCGTCCGGCCCCTTTTCGGACGCCAAGTGCCTGAATTACAGAGGCGAGGGGGTGTTTTTTTGAAGCACCTGATTACAGCCATAGACTCTAATAGGCTTCAAAAAAGGTGGACTCGGAGCGCAGAGCCCACGCAGGTGTGTTAGAAAAGCAAATGAATATTTGCTTTTCTAACACTGAACTGCCTCTTTGCCAATCAGGAGGCGCAGGTTTAATACCCATCACCTGATTGGCTGAAAGCACAGGCAATCCTATTGGACACCTAGCAGAAGGGAAGAAGAGATGCACAGGAAGCATGGAGGACACATTAGCCGTCGCCTGACCCGCTGCCCGTCCCACAGCTCGCCACCGTCACCCGCTGCCTGGCCCGCCACCAAGATGGGGTAAATGCCGGTCAAACAGCAAGCAAGTGAGCGCAGTGGAGGGGGGGTTTTACAGTGAGGCTGCATTTGATGAGGCACAGTGACCTCATTTGATGGGGGCACAGTGGCTGCATTTGATGGGGGCACAGTGACAGCATTTGATGGGGGCACAGTGGCTGCATTTGATCAGTACAGTGGCTGCATTTACTGGGCACAGTGGCTGCATTTGATGGGCACAGTGGCTGCAATTGATGGCACAGTGGCTGCATTAGATGGGCACAGTGAGGCTGCAATTGATATTTTTTTCAGTATTTTTCTGAAGTTTTCAGTTTGTTTGTGCCCCCCAACAAAATTTGGAGCACCAGCCGCCACTGGTTGTAGGTAGCACAAGTTTGGGATTCATAAAGTAACTGTAATTTTATTGAGCTCCATCAATCTCTTGTATTATGACTTCCAGTCTCTGACATACTCCTTCAGCAAGTTTCCAGCCTTTAATCATTCTTGTTGCATTTCTACTGTTTCTGACCATCTACTCTGGTATGTCCGTGGTTTTCTTTTGCCTCACCTGGAGAGTAGAAGCACTGTCGTAAGCTATGGCAAGAACTAAGCAGACCGCTCTTAAGTCCACTGGCGATAAAGCTCCCTGAAAGTAGCTGGCCACCAAAGCCATTGGTGCAGTCAAGAAGTATCACTGATAAAGGCCTGGAACTCTGGTTCTCTGAGAGATACAACGCTACCAGAAATCCACTGAGCTGCTAAAGAAAAAGCTTCTTTTCTAGCAACTTGTCAGGGAGATCGCCCAAGACTTCAAGACCGACCTGCACTTCCAGAGCTTTGCCAGAACAGGAGGCCCCTGGGGTTTATTTTGTAGCGCTCTTCAAGGACACCAACCTCTGCACCATACATGCCAAAAGGGTCACTGACATGCCCAAAGACATACAATTTTCATGGAGGATTCTTGGAGAGTGGGCAAAGAACAACATCCTGGTATGTCCGTGATCTTTGTCAGCTTTCTGCAGCAATATACATACATGTGTATCGCGTTAACTTGTGCTAAAGTGCGCATGTTACTTCAACACAGGGTAATGCATCCTATGTGAATTGGTGTGGTGCAGTGCCATTCATTGGTAATGGCACCCCGAAGTACCTTAACAATGCACTTATGCTGCAACACACTGCAGCACACAAGAACGCTAACGCTCTGCTGAATTCCATCATCCAATCGTGTGCAATCAAAAATATAGTGTTTGTTTTGTTTTTTCCTTGCATGTGATTGGATACTTTTTGCAAAGTGAAGCTTTACCTCATTTACTAAGTTGTGGAGCAACTGCACTTGCAGAGTGCAACTGCAACCCCAAAGTGTGTTTTGTTGCACTGTGAAAAAATGCAGCAGACACAAAATTTCTGTGTGTTGAGGTACATTGCAGGCCATTAATATTGTATGGGCTGCCTTACACGCCACACCAAAATGTGCTTCAATGCACAAAGGCACATGTGTTGTGGTGCAGTGTGCTATTGTGAGAACGGATCTAAATAATGTGATGATTTTAGGATCATTCCACAATGATGTCATGTGTAAACTGTATAACATACACCACAGTGCATACGGAGCATCATTGTGGAGTGACCATAAAATCATCAAAAGAATGCTCATTATTTAGATCCGTTCACACCATAGCACACTGCACCACGACACATGTGCCTTTGTGCATTAAAGCACATATTGGTGTGGCGTGTTAGGCAGCCCATACAATATTAATGGCCTGCAATGTACCTCAACACACAGAAAATTTGTGTCTGCTGCATTTTTTCACAGTACAACAAAACACACTTGTGGAAGACTTGTTAGTCGAAACACATTGGGCCAGCACCTCCTGCTTCCCACATTGCCATTTTATTTATTTTTGTGATCACTTTTTTATACGGTATTTTATCCTCAAATAAACCTACCTTGGTTGACCTACGCCATGTGGAGCCCCTTTTTTCTTGTTTCCCCATGCTGGAGTTTTGATGACCACCTTTACCTTCTTCATTGCTTGACCTTTTTGGTGGCTGTTCAAGCCTTGGGAACCTCCTTTTTTAACCTACACCTAACCCATGTCGATTGGAGCCTGAGGCCTACAGGAAACCATCCAGTTTGGCATTACTACTGGGGATCCAGTATCCCACAAGTCTTATAGACGCACTGCCATATGGTAGGTGCGATCTGATAAGAGTATCCACTTTTCTACCTGAATGTCCATCCCTGCTCATCCTGCCCATTGGTGTATCTTCTATTTCGGTTGAAGATTGAGGAGCAATAGTTGTGGACATTTCTCTTAGTTCCTTTTTGTATATGTTTTTTAATATCACATTTTTTTGAGGTTCATTTACTTATTATAACTTATACACTTATGCCCCGTACACACGGTCGGACATTGATCGGACATTCCGACAACAAAATCCTAGGATTTTTTTAGACGGATGTTGGCTCAAACTTGTCTTGCATACACACGGTCACACAAAGTTGTCGGAAAATCCGATCGTTCTGAACGCGGTGACGTAAAACACGTACGTCGGGACTATAAACGGGGCAGTAGCCAATAGCTTTCATCTCTTTATTTATTCTAAACATGCGTGGCACTTTGTGCGTCGGATTTGTGTACACACGATCGGAAATTCCGACAACGGATTTTGTTGTCGGAAAATTTTATAGCCTGCTCTCAAACTTTGTGTGTCGGAAAATCCGATGGAAAATGTGTGATGGAGCCCACACATGGTCGGAATTTCCGACAACAAGGTCCTATTACACATTTTCCATCGGAAAATCCGACCGTGTGTACGGGGCATTATTGTTTGCATTCATACAATATTAATGGCCTGCAATGTACCTCAACACAGAAAATTTGTGTCTGCTGCATTTTTTCACAGTGCAACAAAACACACTTTGCAAGCTCAGTGTTGGCTGGTTCAGAAGGGCAAGAATAAATTTTGGCATGGTATACTAATGCCCTGTACACACGGTCGGACATTGATTCGACATTCAGACAACAAAATCCATAAAAGAAACAAAAGTGTGGCGCTATATATCACATCCACAGCCGTGTGTATTACAATAAAGACATATAAAAATAGTGAATACTACCAAAAAATGTATGATCATAAAATGGATAGTGTCAAATAATGAATCAGTGTTGATCACATATAAAGTAAATACACAATAATGCTTAATCATCAGATGTGCCAGTGATTAGTAGAAACCCGTGCTGGTTCCATGAGCCAGACACCAAACCTAATAAAACTTTAAAAGTCCATAAAAAATGTGTAGAAAAATAGTGAAGAAAACATCAGAGTTCAAAGGGGGTGATGCATGGCCAGATGGTATTCACAGAATTTTAGTCGCACCAAATCTGGCGAGTGGGCAGAAGTCGCACCAAAGTCGCACCAAAACTGGTGAGCGGGCAGAAGGGAAACCACAAGTGTGCATAGATTGTACGTCAGTGCCAGGGCCAACACCAGGAGTAGAGGAGGCTTACCGGAGAAAATTGACCTGAAATGGCATACGCCAGACAAGTCAAAAAAGCATAATGACCACTGGTTCTGGGAAATGCGTCTTGTCAGATGTCATCAACAGATGGTGGAAAGAAAAAGGGGGGGTCCGCACGGCTTCCTCTCCCATAGGTAATCCAGCATAAGCCAAACGTGTAGTTTCATATGCCATGCAAGGAGCAAACAAAACTCACATAGCGTAATAACGTTTTAAAACACTAGTTTATTAAAATAATAAAAAACAAACTCACATTTGGAAGAACGAAACAGAGCTCAAATAGCAAATAGCGGCGATCGTGAGGGGTCCACCCGACATGTTTCAGCTAAGGAGCCGTCATCTCGGCTCCTTAGCTGAAACATGTCGGGTGGACCCCTCACGATCGCCGCTATTTGCTATTTGAGCTCTGTTTCGTTCTTCCAAATGTGAGTTTGTTTTTTATTATTTTAATAAACTAGTGTTTTAAAACGTTATTACGCTATGTGAGTTTTGTTTGCTCCTTGCATGGCATATGAAACTACACGTTTGGCTTATGCTGGATTACCTATGGGAGAGGAAGCCGTGCGGACCCCCCCTTTTTCTTTCCACCATCTGTTGATGACATCTGACAAGACGCATTTCCCAGAACCAGTGGTTATCATGCTTTTTTGACTTGTCTGGCGTATGCCATTTCAGGTCAATTTTCTCCGGTAAGCCTCCTCTACTCCTGGTGTTGGCCCTGGCACTGACGTACAATCTATGCACACTTGTGGTTTCCCTTCTGCCCGCTCACCAGTTTTGGTGCGACTTCTGCCCACTCGCCAGATTTGGTGCGACTAAAATTCTGTGAATACCATCTGGCCATGCATCACCCCCTTTGAACTCTGATGTTTTCTTCACTATTTTTCTACACATTTTTTATGGACTTTTAAAGTTTTATTATGTTTGGTGTCTGGCTCACGGAACCAGCACGGGTTTCTACTAATCACTGGCACATCTGATGATTAAGCATTATTGTGTATTTACTTTATATGTGATCAACACTGATTAATTATTTGACACTATCCATTTTATGATCATACATTTTTTGGTAGTATTCACTATTTTTATATGTCTTTATTGTAATACACACGGCTGTGGATGTGATATATAGCGCCACACTTTTGTTTCTTTTGTTTTTTTCTGCCTTGAGTCTATAGGTGTGTTGGCTGCTTTTCACTTTCTTTCTAAACGTAGCGCTGTACTTAAATTTTATTTTTGACAACAAAATCCATGAATTTTTTCCGACGGATGTTGGCTCAAACTTGTCTTGCATACACACGGTCACACAAAGTTGTCGGAAAATCCGATCATTCTGAACGCGGTAATGTAAAACACGTACGTCGGGACTATAAACGGGGCGGTAGCCAATAGCTTTCATCTCTTAATTTATTCTGAGCATGCATGGCACTTTGTGCGTCGGATTTGTGTACACACGATCGGAATTTCCGACAACTTTTGTTGTTGGAAAATTTTATAGCAAGCTCTCAAACTTTGTGTGTCGGAATGTCCGATGGAAAATGTGTGATGGAGCCTACACACAGTCGGAATTTCCGACAACAAGGTCCTATCACACATTTCCATCGGAAAATCCTATCGTGTGTACAGGGCATAAGTATAACACAGTGCACTGTATACACTGTGATGTACACTGGATCTACCATACGGCAGTGCGTCTATAAGGCTTGTGGGATACTCAATCCCCAATAGTAACGCCAAACTGGATGGTTTCCTGTAGGCCTCAGGCTCCAATCGACACGGGTTAGGTGTAGGTTAAAAAAGGAGGTTCCCAAGGCTTGAACAGCCGCAGAACAGGTCAAGCAATCATGCACTAGATACTCTGTGATGTACAATATATACTCCTCAATGATGCACTATATACTCTGTGATGTACTTTATATACACCACAATAGTGCATTGTATACACTGTGATGTATGTTATACACTCTACAATGACGCACTGTATACATTGTGATGTACTTTATACACTCCACAATGGTGCACTGTGATGTACGTTATAAACTGCACAATGAGGCACTGTATACCTTTTGATGTGCGTTATATACTCTATAATGATGCATTGTATACACTGTGCTGTACATTAAACATTCCACAATCATCCACTATATACTCATCCTTGTGATCCTCTTCAACTCATCCCTTGTGATGTATGTTGTATACTCCACAATGGTGCACTGTATACACTGTGATGTATGTTATACACTGCACAATGAGGCACTGTATACCTTGTATACCTTGTTGCGTTATATACTCTATAATGATGCATTGTATACACTGTGCTGTACATTAAACATTCCACAATCATCCACTATATACACTGTGTTATACTTAGTATACCATGCCAATGTCTATTCTTGCCTTCTGAACCAGCCAACACTGAGCTTGCAATGCTAATAATTTTGTTAGTATTTTATGTATCTTTATCTTGATGCTGAACATTTATCAGCTCTACTGTACAAGCCTCCATCACTATGACTTGTAGAAATCAAAATGTTTATAAGACTCCTAGTTTTTGCTAGTAAACAGTAGTAAACCTGAAATAGAAACCACTTGTGCCTTGAAAGAATGAACTTCCCGCAGACTCATATTTCTTCCTACAGAAGGAATGAAGGTGATTTATCAAACCCACTTGTACAATGTGCGACGCAGCAACACTTGATAAATTGATGATACTTATTTGAAGCCTATGGGGTCTGGTTTACAAAGACTAGAACAAAGGAAATCTAAGGCCATTACCTGTAGCAACCAATCTGATTTTGGCTCATTTTTTTTTTTTAAATACACAACATGAATCATGAAAGGGGAACTTCGCAGTCAAGTGAACCTGTCTTTAAGGCCTCATGCACACTGGACGTTTTTGGATGTTTGTACAGCTGCTGTTTTTGGCTGTAGACATTTCTTTCTACAGTCGTTAAACGCTCCATCATGTTATCCTATGTGTCCATGCACACATAGGCTGTTATCAGCAGTTTTGGGCAGTGGCGTTTTTGAGCAGTAAAAAAACCCCAAAACTAGTGGGTTCTGAGAGACGTTTTACAGCTGTAAAAACGCTCTAACGCTGATAAACGCCGATAACCACTCAAAAACGTCGCTCACCAGCATTTTTTAACGTTTTTGATCCATTGAGAAAAAAAATAATAAAACGCTAACACAGGAAAAACGCTAAAAAACACTATTGCAAAAAACGCTGGAAAAAAGCTGAAAAAAGTTGAAAAACTCACTGCAAAGCTACTGGTGTTTTTATAACGTTATTTTAACGTCCAATGTGCATGAGGCCTAATGGCGTGTACACACGAGCGGACTGAACTCCGAAGGACTTTTCAACGGAGTTCCGCCGGAGTTCCAACGAAACGGACTTCCCTACACACGATCACACCAAAGTCCGACTGATTTGAACGTGATGACGTACGACCGGACTAGAATACGGAAGTTCATAGCCAGTAGCCAATAGCTGCCCTTGCGTAGTTTTCGGTCCGTCGGACTAGCATACAGACGAACGGATTTTTCGATAGGTGTCGAGTCCGTCGGAAAGATTTGAAACATGTTCTATTTCTAAAATCAGATTTTTAGACAGAAAAGGTCCGATGAAGCCCGCACACAATCGAATTGTCCGACGGATTCATTCCGTCTGACCTTTGATGCCGAAAAGTCCGGTCGTGTGTATGCGGCATAAAGCTTCAGGTGGATCTTTATAAAAAGCTAGAGGACACAGGAACAAAAGCGGTCCTGCTGCCCTTAGAGACCAATAGGGTTTTGGGGTCCAATTACACCTTTGCAAGTGTTGAAGATAAACCTTTACTTTCGGGATGGGGTTTCAACAAGCAACAATGCACAATAAAAATACACCTGTACTATTTATTACAGACAGCAGAGGATCACACAGAGTGCTCATGTATTTGCAACAGAGTGCGCTATGGAACAAGAAGGTTTAGGTCAACTGTTTACGTGCCATGGGGTGTGATTCGCAAGTTATGCCAATGCCATGGCACCATGGACCAGAACACACATATACCATGCGTTCCTATACATTACAATGTGAATCCAGCCTTAATCTTTATTTTCTGAGAGGATGGAACAAGGAATCAAATCCATCGCTGAAATAACTTTGACTTTAATCCCAATTTCTTTTGTGCAGCTTTCTTTTTTCTTATTTTTATATATAATACCCCAAGGGGCATATTTATAAAAGATTTGCATAATAAATCACCCAATGAAAGTGCATGTACATTTCTTCTGTGAAAACAATGCAAGAAAATATTATTTGGCTATACCCTGTGCTGGATGAATGTTATTAGGCTGTCTCCTGCTCTGATTTAATGTTTTTCATTGACCATCAAAGTGTTACTAAACCCAGGACCCTGCCTTTACCATATCTGGTCTCCCACAGTACACAGAACATAGAAATGCAATTATTTTAGTAAATACCTTTTCACATCAGCAGTATACAGGCATACCCCACTTTTCAGTACACAATGGGGTTTATTTACTAAAGCTGGAAAGTGCAAAATCAGGCTCAATTCTGCATAGAAACCAATGAGCTTCCAGGTTTTATTACCAAAGCTTAATTGAACACGCCGAGGTTTGAAGCTCATTGGTTTCTATGAAGAAGTGAGCCTGATTTTGCACCCCATTGTGTACTCAAACGTGGGGTATGCCTGTATAGCAGTTTAGTGACTTCTATCAGTG
The DNA here is from genome assembly GCA_037952835.1 of Lithobates septentrionalis. Taxonomy (NCBI): domain Eukaryota; kingdom Metazoa; phylum Chordata; class Amphibia; order Anura; family Ranidae; genus Lithobates; species Lithobates septentrionalis. The sequence continues at coordinate 373,698 of JBBDGP010001747.1, forward strand.
CCTGGTTAAAGCGTGTAGGAGGAGTTTTCATACTGCACTGGCTGTCCTATCCAAATGCAGGACCCCTGACTCTCTGTCTGGACAGTGCTGATTGGCCCTGTGCTGATCACATGCACTCTTCCAAGAAAAAAAAAACTCTCTAGCAATACACACCAAACTAAGCATGTGTACAATGACTCCACTAACTCTGTCTTATCTGGAAATGTTTTGGGAGCAATGCAAGAAGAGGAGGACCAGAGAAGACAGAATCAAACAGCTTTTTTACACAATGCAGAAGATGAACCCTTTAGGTTCCACAGTGAGTATAACAAGCATGCTTTACTGTATATACAGACTGGTTTTACTTTTGTGGGTTTAGTAACACTTTAAAGTGGACCTTCAGTAATTTTTTCAACTTTCCATCTATTAAATCTTCTGCCCTTGTTGTTTTAACTTTGGATAGTAAAACATTTTTTTTCTGCCATTAAATACCTTATACAGCCCACTTCCTGTTTCTTGTCTGGTAAAAAGCCTAGGCTTATGACATCATGCACAGCTCTCCCTCTCAATCTGGTGAGAGTTTGCCAGGAAGGGAGGGGGGATGAGTCATAAGAGGGCCAATGAGAGCTGCAGAGCTGGAGGTGTGTGTCTGTGTAAATCCAGGAAGTGAACAGGCAGCAGCTTCAGCTGCCCACAGTTAAAATGGATCCAGCCAGACATAGTGGAGGGAGATTTCTGCAGCATATTGGCAAGTACAAAATCACAGTATATATAAAATAATATGCAAAGTGGTTGGAGGGAAGCTTCAAAATGGCAAAGATGTTTTTATTACAAATTATATGAGCAGACTGCAGTTCCTCTTTAAGATGGTGAATACTGCATTTGGTCACTAGATGGTGAGAAGTATAATATGAAAGTCCTATGAAACGTGGCGGTACCTCATGGCCAAATACAATTTTTTCTATTTTAAAGCAAGGAAAAACATTCAACCAATGTATAAAATACGATTAAGGCAAGGCCTCTCTAAAGTAAAATATGAAGGTAGCAAGAGTGCATATGTACCATCATCCAGAAATCAATATCAAAAAAGCGGTTGGAAGCCTGATCCCCAGTCAGGCGACCAAAAATGGAGCATATTGGACTATTACGGTACAGTAATTAGGGGTAACCATCAGAGCAAGTAACGACAATAATAAAATATAATACATTTATTGATGCAGCAGACAAAACATGGTAATACAAGAACATTTAGTAAAAGTACAGGCATATCACCAATGGATTCAATAGTATACAGTACAGCACAAAATCTCAGATATCATATTCCTCGACTAGTTTCGCGGACACAATCCGCTTCATCAGGAGGTTATCTGGAGATAAGTTTTTCTGACTAAACAGTCTGAACCTGACAATTAAAAATATACAAGATTTATAAAGATACATGATCAGACAATTTATGTTCCAGCATCAAAATATACAAATAGATAATGAAAATAAGGGAGGGGGAGGGGGGAGAACAAATCTGCTTACCCAGGTCCCAGCAGACCCCAGGCGCAAGGCCCCAACACCAGCGAATGATCTCCCACGGCAGCCTGGGGGAGCTAACAAGATAACAGGGTAGTAAGGATAAATGTATATCGAAATTAAGGTAACCCAGATTGCCATATACAAGGGGAAGTGAAACATAAAAGGTGAGTATAAAAAAGGGGGGTGGTGACTGGGGGGGTTTTGAATGGGTGAAAGTGTGAAGGATGTCAATAATTGAAATCGTATTATGTAAGGAATAGAGGTTTCAGGGTGACCAACCAATTAAAAGGAGGTGATGATGAACAAAACATAAGGTGTAATGTAAGTGGAAGGGTAAACGGGTGAGGAGAAGGGGCCGTGGGAAGGGAGGGGGGTTGGGGGTGAAGAGGGGGAGGGGAAAGGGAATGAGAAGGAGGGATAGTGGGGGATTGGGAGGGATTCTGTTTCCCTCCCAATCCCCCACTATCCCTCCTTCTCATTCCCTTTCCCCTCCCCCTCTTCACCCCCAACCCCCCTCCCTTCCCACGGCCCCTTCTCCTCACCCGTTTACCCTTCCACTTACATTACACCTTATGTTTTGTTCATCATCACCTCCTTTTAATTGGTTGGTCACCCTGAAACCTCTATTCCTTACATAATACGATTTCAATTATTGACATCCTTCACACTTTCACCCATTCAAAACCCCCCCAGTCACCACCCCCCTTTTTTATACTCACCTTTTATGTTTCACTTCCCCTTGTATATGGCAATCTGGGTTACCTTAATTTCGATATACATTTATCCTTACTACCCTGTTATCTTGTTAGCTCCCCCAGGCTGCCGTGGGAGATCATTCGCTGGTGTTGGGGCCTTGCGCCTGGGGTCTGCTGGGACCTGGGTAAGCAGATTTGTTCTCCCCCCTCCCCCTCCCTTATTTTCATTATCTATTTGTATATTTTGATGCTGGAACATAAATTGTCTGATCATGTATCTTTATAAATCTTGTATATTTTTAATTGTCAGGTTCAGACTGTTTAGTCAGAAAAACTTATCTCCAGATAACCTCCTGATGAAGCGGATTGTGTCCGCGAAACTAGTCGAGGAATATGATATCTGAGATTTTGTGCTGTACTGTATACTATTGAATCCATTGGTGATATGCCTGTACTTTTACTAAATGTTCTTGTATTACCATGTTTTGTCCGCTGCATCAATAAATGTATTATATTTTATTATTGTCGTTACTTGCTCTGATGGTTACCCCTAATTACTGTACCGTAATAGTCCAATATGCTCCATTTTTGGTCGCCTGACTGGGGATCAGGCTTCCAACCGCTTTTTCAATGTATAAAATAGCCCAATAACATGTTTTGCCCTATTCATAAAGAACAAATTTACATGCATTGGTGAATTGCTATTTTTTTTAATTTCCTTAGCCTTCTTTTTATATCAGCCACCACTTTAGCAGTGGTGTTCCTAGCGGCTCTAGCAGATGCTGAGATGGGCTTTGTGCTAAATCACTGCAAACAAGCCTTATCTTTGTGACTTCCTGCACCACAATAATATATTCAGGACATTTCAAAAATCTTTATTGTAGCAAAATCAGAGTAAAAACATCACAGCATCAGAATTCAAGGGAGACATGTTGACATGTTTCACGCTGAGAAGCGCTTATTCATATGATTTTTGGAGCAACCTGGAGCAGTTTAATTTTGTTGGACTGGCACCACAATAAGGCCTCGTACACATGATCGGTCTGTTGGCCAACAAAACTGTGGACTTTTGTCCGAAGGGTGTTGGCCAAAACTTGTCTTGCATACATATGGCACACAATTGTTGGCCAACAATCACGAACGTAGTGACGTACTACATGGTTTTTTAGCTCTTTACAGCCACCCTTTGGGCATCTTTTTCTAAATTTGTGTTAGTAGAAGTTTGGTGAGTGTGGATTTGCGCTTTTCTTTTCGCACTTTTCATTTAGCGCTTTTCAGTTTGCGCTTTTCATTTTGTTCTTTTCAGTTCGTTTCTGAACGACCGTTCATCAACCAGCCATGTAGCGGAATCGGAGGAGATAACGTGTTATTTATTATTGGCCTTGGAGTTATTGCTTTGACATAATTTTTTTGGTTGAATAATGATTTGATTTGGTATATTTTCTATATTTTTGGATGCATAGAATGCACTTTTCGGTTAAGTTCTATTGGCAGATAGCATGTCTAATTTTATTTGTTTTCTTTTTTAATGCACAATAAAAAAATTGTGTAGAATAATACTTGGCTATGTGTTTTACTTCAAATGACAGTTTGGGAGTAGGCAGTTACATTTTAAAAAATGCAATGTAAAATTAACAAGGGACACCAACATGGTTGTATCTCTGTTCTAAAAAACTACGGGATAATGGTGTTGTGGTAACTTGTCCAAAAAAAAAAGAAGAAGAAAAAAAAGAAAAAAGCATAATAATATTATCCTTGATATCACTAGAAAAAAAAGCCTTTGAAAATTTGTTTGCAATAACTCCATCAGTATCACCAGCAAAGCAGCTTCATTATTATCCCATTAAAGAAGAAGAGAATTGTGCGCTGCATTTCGAGATTTCATCATTTGCCACGAAACGAATGTTAATTCTCCATTACGAATGCTAGTTTACAAGACCGACCGCTTCTGGCTCGTCCTTGTTTCCGAGCATGCGTGTTTGTACTTTGGACTTTTGTCAGACGGACTTGTGTACACACGATCGGAAAATCCGACAACACACATTTGTCCGCGGAACATTTTAAAACCTGCCATCCAACATTTGTCCGCGGAAAATCCAACAATTGTCTGATGGAGCATACAAATGGTCGGATTTACCGCCAACAGCCTGTCAACTAACATTTCCCGTCGGAAAGTCCGATCGTGTGTACGGGGCATAAGAGTGTGCAAGCATTTAACAAGAGAAATTTGAGGGTGCAGGTTGCACCACACAAAAATATGACTTTGTCCATCGGGGAGGTTTCCGTTCAGCTCCTCATGAAGAGATACCAGAGGAAGTGAGAGGAAATCTCTTCAAAGTGATATGTCATCCAAAAAGGTACTTTGGAAGATTTCTTCTCACCTCCTGTTCCAGTGATGACTGTAAAATTTGGGTTATCCCATCACTTTCTGTAATGTTGACAATGGTTTCCCAGACAAATAAAGAGGATGGGAGGAAACAAATAGCAAAAAAACCTTCAAGAAGTTCTAACACTTCCACACCCTATCCAAGACTAGAAAAAATATGTTTTGACTTGAGATATACTTTAACTACATGCCACTCGGTCACAGAGTAGATTTACTGTGACCGAATGGAAGCTGCAGGCTCAGCAACGTAATTAAACATTGCTGGCTTGTTTCCGTGTTTGGGGTGCACATGAACACATGCGATGTTGTACACAAACCAAATTGATGTCCTTTTTTTCCCACAAATAGAGCTTTCTAATGGTGGTATTTGATCACCTCTGCGGTTTTCATTTTTTGCGCTATAAACAAAAAAAGACAGACGATTTTGAAAAAAACAAAACAATTTTTACTTTTTGCTATAATAAATATCCCCCCAAAAAAATGTCTTCATCAGTTTAGGCCAATATGTGTTCTTCTACATATCTTTGGTAAAAGAAAACCCGCAATAAGCATATATTGATTGGTTTGCACAAAAGTTATAGTGTCTACAAAATAGGGGATATAATTATGGCATTTTTATTATTATTATTTATTTTTTTACTAGTAATGGCGGTGATCAGCGGGACTGCGACATTGCGGCAGACCGATCGGACACTTTTGACACTTTTTTGGGACCAGTGACATTTATACAGCGGTCAGTGCTAAAAATAGCCACTGATTACTGTATAAATGACACTGGCAGGGAAGGGGTTAACACTAGGGGGTGATCAAGGGGTTAAGTGTTCCCTAGGGAGGTGTTTAGAACTGTGGGGGAAGTTTACTAACTGGGAGTAGAAAGAGATCGCTGTTCCTGATCATTAGGAACAGTTGATCTCTCACTCCTCCCCTGTCAGAACGGGGATCTGTTTGTTTACATTGACGGATCCCCCCTCTGACTCTCTGTGGAGAGATCGCGGGTAGCCGGCGGACATCGTGGTCGCCGGGCACGTGCACCGGCTTCGGCGTCGTGCCAGCTATTGCTCTTAAAGGGGTCGACGTACAGCTATGGCGATTTGCGCAGCCGTGTCAACCTGCCGCAGTATAATGATGGCGGCTGGTCGGCAAGCGGTTAAAGTAGCACAGTGCTGAATAGCAAAAAAATGCTCTGGTCATGAAGGGGGTGAAACCTTCCAGAGGTCAAGTGGTTAATGCTTTATAAAGAGCATCCTTATCCTACCTACTGCTGCCAAATTCTGCAATTAATCTGCAGTTTTCCTGGTCTTGTTATATGATTCTATGCTATCCATCTCTCCCTCAAAGCTACGGAGTAGGACTTTATGAACCAGAAACATAGTTACATAGTAGGTGAGGTTGAAAAAAGACACAAGTCCATCAAGGCCAACCCATGTGTGTGATTATATGTCAGTATTACATTGTATATCCCTGTATGTTGCGGTCATTCAGGTGCTTATCTAATAGTTTCTTGAAACTATCAATGCCCCCAGCTGAGACCACCGCCTGTGGAAGGGAATTCTTAAACTCTTAAAAGTACTTCTTGAACTCTTAAAGTAAAGAACCCTCTACGCAGTTTAAGGTTAAGCCTCTTTTCTTCTAATTTTAATGAGTGGCCACGTGTCTTTTTAAACTCCCTTCCGCAAAAACGTTTTATCCCTATTGTGGGGTCACCAGTATGGTATTTGTAAATTGAAATCATATCCCCTCTCAAGCGTCTCTTCTCCAGAGAGAATACGTTCAGTGCTCACAACCTTTCTTCATAACTAATATCCTCCAGACTCTTTTTAGCTTTGTTGCCCTTCTTTGTACTCGCTACATTTCCAGTACGTCCTTCCTGAGGACTGGTGCCCAGAACTGGACAGCATACTCTAGGAGCGGCCGGACCAGAGTCTTGTTTAGCGGGAGAATTATCGTTTTATCTCTGGAATGAATCCCCTTTTTAATGCATGCCAATATTCTGTTTGCTTTGCGTGCCATTGCTGAGCCTATCATCTACTAGGACCCCCAGGTCCTTTTCCATTCCTAGATTCCCCCAGAGGTTCTCCCCCCAGTCTATAGATTGCATTCATATCTTTGCCACCCAAATGCATTATTTTACATGTTTCTACATTGAACCTCATTTGCCATGTAGTTGCCCACCCCATTAATTTGTTCAGATCTTTTTGCAAGGTTTCCACATCCTGCGGAGAAGTTATTGCCCTGCTTAGCTTGGTATCGTCCGCAAATACAGAGATTGAACTGTTTACCCCATCCTCCAGGTCGTTTATAAACAAATTAAACAGGATTGGTCCCAGCACAGAACCCTGGGGAACCCCACTACCCACCCCTGACCATTCCGAGTACTCCCCATTTATCACCACCCTCTGAACTCGCCCTTGTAGCCAGTTTTCAACCAATGTACTCACCCTATGGTCCATGCCAATGGACCTTATTTTGTACAGTAAAAGTTTATGGGGAATTGTGGTAAATGTTTTTGCAAATACCAGATACATCACATCTACAGGCCTTCATTTATCTAGATGGCAACTCACCTCCTCATAGAAGCTTAATAGATTGGTTTGGTAAGAACGATTCTTCATGAATCCATGCTGATTACTGCTAATGATACCGTTGTCATTACTAAAATCTTGTATATAGTCCCTTATCATCCCCTCCAGGAGCTTGCATACTATTGATGTTAGGCTAACTAGTCTTTAATTCCCAGGGATGTATTTTGGGCCCTTTTTAAATATTGGTGCTACATTGGCTTTTCTCCAATCAGCTGGTACTATTCCAGTCAGTGGAACATATAGCCTGAAGTTTTACATCTTCAGGATTCAGAAATACTCAAGAAATAAGGATACCCACAGCCAGGGCTTTATTTCAGGGGGAACTTGGTGGAACTCAGTCCCACCACCTCTGGCTCAGACCCTTCGGTGCCTGCTCACCACAATCAATTGTAAACACAGAAGTCTGGTTTCTGTGTTTACAAGTGACAGCTCTGCACTCTGTATGAAATGCAATCTTGGTATTTTAAGAGGAGTTCCACCCAGGGGGTCCATTAAAAAAAAAAAAATTAAAAGTCAGCAGCTACAAATACTGCAGCTGCTGACTTTTAATTGGACACTTACCTGTCCCTGGGTCCAGCGATGCGGGGGATTGAAGCCCCGCTCGCCCCCCCCCCTCCGCTCGTCGGCACCAGCATTTCAACTGTGGGCGCCGGGCTGTGGCTTCACAGCCTGGCACCCACTGCGCATGCGCGAGCGGCGCCGCGCGCCCCGTGATTGGCCGCTTAATCACCTGGGACCTGTAATGGGTCCCAGATATTTGACAGGAGGGAGGGAGCAGAGCCGAGCCCTTCCTGTGTCGAGGGGGAAGTGATGTCACCAGCCCAGGCAAAGGAACAGGCAGACTACGAGGGACCACCTAGCAACAGGCATTTAGAGGTAAGTAAAAAAAAATAATATCCAAATGTTTTTTTGTTTTTTAGAATTTTTCAGGTATTTTTGTTTTTTTGGGTGGAACCCCACTTTAATGCCCCTTTAAGACCCTCCTACTGTTTTCATGAAATTTGACTGAACACGCCCACTATTTGATGTGATTTGGAGGGTGTGTGTAGGGGGAGGAGTTTTGTGGGGCCGTGGCTAAGTTCCAGCACCTACTGTTTGAGAAAAAAAGCCCTGCCCACAGCCATGAGGATTTAGCGTGTGGTAAAGCCATATGCACACCATGAATAGGAGATTGGTTTGAATACACAATGTGGACCACGGAAGTTCCATTCTTGGCACACTCCTGGCCCATGTCTGTCTCTGTGATTTCCCAGCTCTGTGTTACAAAATAAGTACATTGTTTCTGCACAAAAATTGTAAATGCTTCTGCAAGAATTGTATTGTTTCTATTTTGAATCCAGACATGCTGTATGTGATGAGGCTGGTGACTCACCCAACCTGTACTGTCAGAAGGGTTTACACGCTTTTTATATTCTAGTTACACCCATTTGGCCAGACAGGTTTCCCTGGCATCTAAAATGACTTCACATCAATTGCATACATGTCTGAATTCCCCTTCTCCATTAACCTCTGTCACCTTCACTGATGAGAGGTTATTCCATCCATATATTGTAACAATCTCTATTTAAGCAGGTTCTTATTTTTGATGGCACTGAGCTCCTGTCTGACTTTATTAAGGTGGGGAGAATGACATATTGTTTATTTTTTTTTTCTGTAATAACAAAGTTTAGTGTCAGTTTTAAAGGATAACTTAATTTTTTTTTTTTTTTTTTTACCAAAATCACTGCAAAACAATTTATGCTGCCTAGGTACAGTTAATGTTCCATCTCTAAATCAATTAAAGTGTTACTAAATAATCCAACCTATAATCACATCCAACATAGAGAACCTATAACACCATATTTTATTAAAACATACCATTTTGTTCTTACACTAAACAGCTACACGTGCCCCCGACAGAGCCTTTTACCCTGCAACTCGCGCTCAGTAGTTGCAAACAGTGTACGTCTGTGGTCACATTCATTGCTTTGCAAAACTACATTTGCCATCCATCTATGCACCTAGTGCATTTAGTGTACATGCATCCCCTTTGTTGCATATCTCTTCCCTCTGTCTATCATTAGAGCCCGTAGGTGGCGATGAGCAGCTATTTTTTTTTAGTGGGCTTTTTCTTTCTGCATTTAAGTGCCAACGCTGGATGCATCAGAATGTTACTGTAGTCTATGCCAGGAGGAAAAGGGTGGCTACGTTGCCACATACAGTGGTGACCATGTACAGTGAGCGTAGCCACCTTCTCAAAGGTAGATATGGAGGATTGAAAGTAACTTTTATTGATATGCTATCATACACTGCAATTATAAGAGACACGGATAGCTTTCAATTAAGATTGATTAACTAGGTAAGCCACCCCACAGTGAAGCTAAGCAGGTTTTCATTTATTAAACACAGGGGTCCCCACCATATAGGAAAATTCCATGTTAACCAGATAGTTCCTTTGAATATTTGTTTAAATTACTATATATATTAAAAAGATTTTCTTTTCTTTTTTCCCCTCAAAAAAAAGCAGGAAAATTTACATATTTTTCCTTTTTAAACCTCCTCAATTCCATATGATAAAATACACTGATTTATTTGAAAAGATCGGTAGAGAAGAAAAGACGCACATTATGTAACGCTGCATTTACTGTGGGGGTTTACAGGCATCTGCAGGGGGGTTTAATTGGCCATCAGGGAAATCTCTCCAAAAACTATTTTCCTCTTATTATTTTTTCTTCCTCTGAGTAACTGAAGTTTTATGTTCTATAGAGAGATTTAACTTTATCAAGTCTTTCATTATTTTTCTGTATTCAACAATGGAATGTGAAAGAACTCAGCTGCAAAGAAATGTTTTGACCTGGAGACCCACAGTAATTCAATATAGGAAAGTGTTGCAGTATATTGTGACACCATTTATTGGACTAATTCAGAGCTAGATCTTCGGGAGACAAGAGATCAAAATCTTCCCTGGCAGATGGGTGAAAACATTTTCTGTCTGGCTATCACTTTATTTTCTCTGTTAGCTGTTTAGATGAGTTGTGCTTAGGACCTGATCTAGGAGAACGTTGAAGATATAACATCTGAAAATAGGTCAAATGTCTTCAGAGACTAGCCATTGATTCTTGCGAAAACAGAGGACCTTCTACATGCCTTGGAGGATTATTAGGAGACATTAAAGTGTAGGTAAAGCCAAAAACATTTTTTAGAAAACAGAACTGTGGCTCTTAACCTTCATGAGATTTAGCCCAGTAAATACTTTCTAAACCTTCAAATAGCATAACAAAAATTATACTTATACCATAAATGTATGGGAATGCAAAATAGGTATTTAAAATGTATTAAAAAAAAGGGAGTGCTCATTTTGAAAATATAAGTTATTGTAATTTAAATAGACACTATGGCAAAAACTATTTAAATAAATGTTTAAAGTTTAAATTTTGGTAGCCACCATGCAACAACTGTTGAAATTAAACTTAAAGCGAAACTACACTGCATTTGAGCACCCAAAATGCAATATAATTCATTATTAATATTCAAAGCAAAATCACCCATCCATCCCATGCCTCCATGCTTTATTTTGCTGAGAAATCCTTATGAAAAACACCCTCTAGCATTTCTGGCCAAGGCCATCTTGAGCAAGGGCAGATAATTCATGTAGCATTTACCTCCTAAAATCTATCTGCCCTTACATCAGGCATGCCAGCAGAAGGCTGTGCTTAGCTGAGAAAACCCCTCCTTCCCTCCTGAAGACTTCTGGGATATATGACATAATTTGCCTAGGCCTGGGAACCAGAAAGTGTGACAGACCTAGCTGGGACAGAGGCTTTTGGAGGGGACTGAATGCCAGCCTCTTGCCAACCGATTATGGGCCCTGGCATTTGGGGGAACGGTGCTCTTTGTGAGCTGTATGCCTGGGGACCCTTGAGGTGGCATTACTTTAGATTCAGGTCCATGTCCCCCAAGACACACAGACTCTGGGGACCCTGGATATGCCATTGTGATGGGAATCACTAATAGGGGCACAAGGTGAATGAGAACCCCACTATGATCTCTGCTAGTCAGACTCAATACTGTATATATGTATATATAATGTGTGCTGTCTCATTGTGCTGTGTACTATTTGCTGTGCTAGTTTGGGGTGGGGCTGTATTCCAATGTTCTATTGTGTCTGTCTGCCTTGGATCACAGGATGTGTATCTCTATGGAGGGAGGGAGGATTCCTCCAACAGCTCTCCCTGCTGATAAGACTGTTTACTGATGAGAAGTTATACACACTTCACCTGTGTGTCCATTGTCATTGGACAGTTTAACCCGCCCTGTTTTCCAAGGGTGGGGGGAAGTGTTTTGAAGTGGGATCTGTATAACATGTTTGAATAAAGATTGATTCCTGCTTGAACCTCAAGACAGAGCCTTGTCTCGTATTTGGGGGAGAATTATTTGTATGGGTTCCTTGTTCGGCTGATGGAAGTGTTCGGTAGCTGCCTTTGTGTTTGGGTATGGAATGTCCTAAACGAGTTTAACCCCTTTCATACTCGGGGTGTCGTTACAGAAAGTAATTGGAGAAATGTAAAAATGCAGAATAGGCTGAAACGTACAGCAGCACACATGAGCTTGAAGCATACTGCATTTTATAGCAGTGCAATGAACAGGACAATGAATGCCACCGCAGTGCACCAATGTACATAACACGCATTAATGTGCATTGCAGTAACGTGCCCTTAAATAAAAAATAAAAGGTGAAAAGCTATTAATAAACTAGATAGTAAATAAATAAATGCAGCGCTATGTGTAAAATCTCTAAAATAAATAAATCCCACATATAAATGAATAGTCCATAAAATGAAAAAATGAAGAAATAAAACATGAAAAACTCTTGTGATTAGTATATCCACACAATTCCATCACAGGGATTGTTCGACCTCAAAAGGAGTGCACACCACCACCAGTAAAAATGCGCGCTCACCTTCCAGATGAGTCAAAACTCATATGCGGATCTCCCCACGAGCTCTTTGCTCTCACTTCCTCTTCCCAATCAATGGTGGGTAATCCAGATGGCTCTTTTCTTAATGGTAACTCAGCTCATTATTATCCAAAGAAACGGATCATCTCCCAGCTTGGCTCAAGGTTCCATGAGTTCAGGACATGTAAATAATAAGTATAGAGACCATATTTTTCTCCGTATACAAATTTATTCAAAGCCCTCAAACAGACAAGTTGCACTTACAAGATAAAAACTTTTAAAATCACATAAAAACCTCCAGAGTAGCACCGCCGTGTCCACATACACAGTGCCTGGCGGAACGTGACTATCAGCTCCTCCCTTCTGTATTCAAATACGAGACAAGGCTCTGTCTTGAGGTTCAAGCAGGAATGAATCTTTATTCAAACATGTTTTACAGATCCCACTTCAAAACACTTCCCCCCCACCCTTGGAAAACAGGGCGGTTTAAACTGTCCAATGACAATGGACACACAGGTCAGGTGTGTATAACTTCAGTAAACAGTCTTATCAGCAGGGAGAGCTGTTGGAGGAATCCCCCCTCCCTCCATGGAGATACACATCCTGTGATTTTACATATAGCGCTACATTTATTTATTTACTATCCATTTTTAAATTAGTGTGGTGTACCACTTGGAATGTTTAGCAGCTGTGCACGTTTATTATTAGGTTTATCTTATTTAAACATCACAATATTTTTTACTTGTGGCGCTGATTGTTTCATCTTATAATTTGTATTAATAAACTACATTACTACCTTAACTGCAGTGACCTAAGAAGATATTTATTTATTTTTATTTATTTACTTGAGAGGAAGCTCTGTATTTTGTGCATGAGAGCACTGGGCATTTGAATTTCAATTGTTATTATAAAGCAGGCTTACCATTTAAGGATTACCGTATATACTCGAGTATAAGTCTTTCCGAGTATAAGTCGAGGCCCTAATTTACCACAAAAAAATGGGAAAAACTTATTGACCCGAGTATAAGACGAGGGTGAGAAATGCACAGCTACTGTAAGTGGAAAAGAGGGTCAACAATGCCCATTTGCAGCATCACTGTGCCCATTTGCATGCCTCACTGTGCCCATTTGCAGCCATAGGTCCCCTGAACTTCAAACTCGGTAGTTAAGGGTTCCTAGATGCCCCCTAGCTGCAGCAAAAATTTGGGGTCTCTGAACCCAAAGGGTCCCGAAATGACATTGCTGCAGATGGACACAGTTGACCGAATTTGGGGCCCCGTATGTCGGGGCCACTTAGTGCTAAGAACCCCAAATTTGGTGTGCAAACCCAGTGGAACTAGCAGCATAAATTTTCCAAAGCTGGGGTTTCTAGCACCAAGTGGCCCCGAGATACAGGGCCCCAAAAATCAGTTCAGAAAATGTCAAGCACTTTTCTGCAGCAGAGAATGACATTTTCAGAACCGGATTTGGGGCCCCGTATCTCAGGGCCACTTAGTGCTAGGAAATTCAGGTTTGGATATGTTATGATACCAGTTCCAGTGGGTTTGCACACCAGATTTGGGGTTCCTAGCACCAAGTGGCCCTGAGATATGGGGCCCCAAATTTGGTTCAGAAAATGTCAAGCACTTTTCTGCAGCAGAGAATGACATTTTCCAAACCGATTTTGGGGCCCCGTATCTCGGGGACACTTAGTGCTAGGAACTTCAGCCAGCTTTGGATATGTTGTGGAACCAGTTCCACTGGGTTTGCACACCAAATTTGGGGTTCCTAGCACCAAGTGGCCCTGAGATACGGGGCCCCAAAATCGGTTCAGAAAATGAAATTTTTTGCTGCAGAAAAGTGCTTGACTCGAGTATAAGTCGAGGGGGGCACTTTCAGCACAAAAAAATGTGCTGAAAAATTCGACTTATACTCAAGTATATACGGTAAATCATTTTTGATTTTTTACTTGTATTCCCTCCCTGTCAGAGCAGAAGTAGAATTGTGAATGAAAATTTGCACAAAAATTTGTACGAAAATTCTAAGTACAAAGTACATTCAATGGTTTGACAAATGCCATCGAAAAAGTAGCTCAAAATTTCCTCTAAATATATTGTTGTGCCAACATCAATTTAGTTCAGCGACTGCCAGAGGGTGCAACACATCTCAAATACACTTTTTTTACATCAGGACATAGTCAGTCTTTATCATATTATTTTATTTATGTAGTGTCACACATGCACACAAGTTTTTATCCACAGCACAAGTACTAGGTTTGTGTAGAGGGTGTAGCACCATTATACAACAGCATGGCATTACCGTCCCCTTCAACTATTTTTCTGTATTCCATCACCTACATTCACAAATCAGCTTCACTACATACATTTATTCCTTCTTTTATACTTGGGCGTATCCATTAAAAGGCAATATATTTGAACAATCATAAGGTATCACACCCTGCAGAGGGTATATTCACACTGTTATTGGCACCTTCAACTGAAGATTTATTATTTGTACTTTGTACATTCTATTGGCAGATGGTTTATTGATTCTTTCACACATTTATACCTGGGTCCGGAGGACTGCAAAGGGTGCAACACAGTAGGTTTACTAAAAAAGGTGGTTTACCTCAAATGAGAACAGCGCCGCACCTACATTCTCTTTCACATTAACTGTAGTACACTCCACCTAGGTGGTGGTGTATCTGTAGGGGCAGCAGTTCATTTTTATCTTTATTTTTATTTTTTTCTTCCTGTACTCTTATCCTGTGCGCGGATTTACCCACACACTTTTCCGTCACTTCCGGTTTACTTGGCAGACAATGGCGCCAGTTTTATAAAAATGTCAGCATTCGAAAACGCTGATCCTGGCGTTTTGAATACTTTCAAGTGCAGAGGAGGGGTTTGGGGTCTTGTAGACCACAGATCCTTCCATAAAGAGTATCTGAAACTGCCTATTACTGTCACAAGAGATGTTTACATTCCTTGTGACAGCAATAAAAGTGATCAGAATTTTAAATTTTTTAAAGGGACAGTATAAAAAAAAATTAAATAAACAGGAAAATTTTCTTTTTAAAGTGCTCCATCCCTCCGTGCTTGCGCGGAAAAAGAAAACGGATACGTAAGTCGCGTCCGCAAATGTAAACGGCGTTCAAATCACACATGTGAGGTATTGCCGTGATTGCTAGAGCGAGAGGAATAATTCTAGCACAAGACCTCCTCTGTAACTCTAAACAGGTAACCATTAACATTTTTTAAAAGTCGCCTATGGAGATTTTTAAGTACCGTACTTTGTTGCCATTCCACGAGTGTGCGCAATTTTAAAGCATGACATGTAAGGTATCTAGTTACTCGGCTTAACATCATCTTTCACATTATACAAAACATTGGACTAATTTTACTGTTTCGTTTTTTTTAATTCATTGAAGTGTATTTTTTTCCAAAAAATTGCATTTGAAAGACCACTGCGCAAATACAGTGTGACATATATACTGTAATATTACAATGACTGCCATTTTATTCTCTAGGGTCTCTGCTAAAAAATACAGTTAAAGACCTAGTCTACTGTTTAACTCCATGGAGGACGTGTCTCGACCTTCCCTTTAACAGGTGAGCTTTCCCCCTCAATAGGCATGCTTTTCCCTCTCCCTATAGGCATTTACTTCCTTCTCTACCATCGAATCTGCCATCTTCTCTACCATCCAATAATTCCTTTTCATCCCTTCCTTTCCTCTCCTCCCCCTATTCCCTCATTCCCCCTCTCTTTTTTTTTCCTCTTTTTATTTTATTTTATTTTATTTATTTATTTCCCCCAAATGGGAGTGATAGCAGAAAACATCTCTTCAGCTTGGAGGAACCTCATGGGACTACTATATTCATATCTGTCACAAATCAAGGGATTGTGTGCTTTTATGACAAATTTGTTTGGCTTCAGCTTAGGTTCCTCCCACCAGCCTTTTTTTTTTATTAGCCAGGACTTGTATTCACCTTTCTATAATTGTTCTGTAAGGTGTTTTTGTACACTTTGTAATGACTGTCTTATCCTGTCTTTGTCCTGCTGTGCTTCATTTAAGATTTTGTATGTATAAAACCTTCAACAAAACCTTTATGGAAAAAAAGATAACAAAGTTGAATACTCAGTAAGTGATTAACTCCGCTGCTGAAAGTGCTTTAAAAAACTCAAAGCTGAACTCTGGGCAATATTTTTATTCCCAAGCAGTCGGGCTGTGTTAACTGTTGGTTTTGTTAAGGGGTGGCCAAAAAGGTGTATACTCACCCGATCCTCCACTACATTGGCAAACAGCTCTCCCCCATGATCCAGTGGTGGACTGTTCCTGACTTCTTCACATTCAGGGCAGGTCTAGGGGCGTGATGACGCCAGTAACAGTCCACCGGACAAGACCGCTAGACTGCAGGGGGGGCAGAAGCCACAGGGACCGGTCTTGTGCTGGGAGAATTTATCCCTTATCTAATTTCCCAAGACAAAAATAAGCAGGTAACCCATGCAGGCACAGTCTCAGCTTTAATGTCACTTTAATCCCTAAACTAACCTAACCCCTGCAGGAGAATACGTAACCTTATACTGTACCCGAAGCAGTTCTGCCCAATAATGACAAAGCATATGTGATCTGTGATCAGATCCCTGCCCTCCTCACTAACTCGTGACAAAGGACTGGCCAATCTCACACCGTACTGTCACTTATGTAACAATGCTACTCCCAGCTGCACCCGGCACAAAGATTTTTCAGCTTGTGGGACCCAATCTAGGTGCCAGTAGCCCGGGAGCGATTGTCACTGGGACTATTAAGCAATTAACCCTTTAACTGCCACCACTGACATTTACTGAAGAGTCAGAACTCCCACCAATTTATGATTTTAGAATAATCGTCTGTAACACACGCTATCACCAAAGACAGATATGTTCATAGGGTTTATCCTATGCAGTAGCACTCTTCAAGAGACAGGTTCTTTTTTAGCTTGCATTAAGAGCTTAGGGGCACGGTTAACACTTTTTAAAATAATTAGGGCCGTTACTGATTACATTTTTCGTGTTCGGTTAATCGATTTTTTTTTTAATCGTTTAATCAACTAATTTCGATTAATTATAACGCACATACACATGCAACTACTTTTTGCTGATTTAGCACCGTTGTTATGGCAACGACCGAAGCCGGACATATCGGGGCATGGCTAGGACGTCACACGTCATAAACTCAGCCTCACTGTGACTATAATCTCAGCCTTACCGTGCCCATAATCGCAGCCTCACTGTGCCCATAATTGCAGCCTTACCGTGCCCATAAAGCAGTCTCACCGTGCCCATAATCGCAGCCTCACCGTTCCCACAATGCAGTCTCACTGTGCCCATAATCAGAGCCTCACCGTGCCCATAATCGCAGCCTCACCGTGCCCATAATGCTGTCTTACAATGCCCATAATCGCAGCCTCGCCGTGCCTATAATCGCAGCCTCACTGTGCCCATAATGCTCTCTCACCATGCCCATAATGCTGTCTCACCGTGCCCATAATCGCAGCCTCGCCGTGCCTATAATGGCAGCCTCACCGTGCCCATAATGCAGTCTCACCGTGCCCATAATGCAGTCTCACCGTGCCTATAATGCAGTCTTGCCATGCCCATAATCTCAGCCTCATTGTAGTCAGTGCCTGTGCCTAGATTACACAGTCTGCGGGCATCTCCCGCTGTGTGTCTTGGAGCTGAGTGTGAAAACTTTGGCCGCGCTGTGAGAAAAGTCCCACTCTCCTCCTAGATCAACTCGTGTGATAGACAGAACACTGCATCTATCACACAATCTAATCTAGGCAGAGGGCAGGACTTTTCTCACAGCGTAGCCACACAGTCAGACTCAGCTTGGAGACACACAGCGGGAGATGCCCGCAGACTGTGTATGACATATAGTGGAGGAGGAGGGAGCGGAGCGCTGCAGCCACAACTTGGCCCAAAGCGGGCCCAGGGCAGGTAGCCTACCTATCCAAAAAAGTTTGATCGATCAAAAAAATTAACGATTAATGGAGGAATTAATCGTTAATTTCGGCAGCCCTAAAAATAAGGTTTTAATAACGAAAAGGTCAAAATTGGTGCAAATAAAATATTTACAGAAAAGGGTGTTTCAAAGAAATAAAGACATAATTCAGCAACAGAGAAATAAAACAGAGTGAGAAGTAGAATACCTGCACAATGTCCTTGGGTTGAACAGAGTTTGGTCCATGAGCCAGGTGTTATTGGTTCTGATTTGATGGTAAAGGAGAACTGTCAACTTTCTTGGCATCTCCCCTTTTCTCTGGGATCAAAGGGGTGTTGTCAGATGCCCCTGACCAATAAAATGTCTAGGGAGTGTCCATGAGCTGTCTGGGGTTGATGGCAGTATAATGGCCCTCCCTTACACACAGTTTTATACCACTGTTCATATCTTCCAATATGTACCAGTTGCATTCTTGAAAATGATAAATTATTGCTCAGCATTGAATTTCGTGTGCAGGGATACCAAACACAGGGTATCTCAGATAAACTTGTCACCCAGGGGATACCTGACAGCTATCTTCCCTTCTGTATGCGCTAGTGTAGTCATGTGTGACCTTGATTCGTTCAGTATGAAATTTTGCATTCAAGGATGTACTTACATGTTGCTGTCTGAGTTTATGAATCGTGTGTGGATTTGTTAAGTTTTGAATTGGGCAGAAATCTCTGAAATGTCTCTTCTGGCTCTGAATGCCTTTTACGATCCCCATTAGCTCTGGGTATCCTTTTATGGCATGCTATGTATTCTTAATGGATTTGGTCACAGTTTTACGATAGGCCTGGATAGCGGAAACAGACATCCTGCCAGGACTCAATTAGCTGGCACAGGCCTAAGTGCTGGTTTCTGATGTCTCTAAGTTGAGATATCGCTCTTTTGAAGTGTGCTAAAGTTAAGTCTATGAATTCCATAACTTAAAGGAGGAGGGAAGGGGGTAAGATCACTGCTGCAAAGTGTAATGCCGCGTACACCCGAGCAGAATGTCCGACAGAGTCAGACGAAAGCTTTTCATCGTCTATTCCGATCGTGTGTAGGCCTCATCAGACTTCTTTTTTCGAAAATTCTGACGGACCTAGAAAAAGAACATGTTTTAAATCTTTCCGACGGAACCAATTCCTATCGGGAAAACCGCTCGCCTGTATGCTGTTCCGAAGGACCAAAAATGATGCATGCTCTGAAGCAAGTACGAGACGGAAGCTATTGGCTACTGGCTATTGAACTTCCTTTTTCTAGTCCCGTCCTACGTGTTGTACGTCACCGCGTTCTTGACGGTCGGACTTTGGTGCGATTGTGTGTATGCAAGACAGTTTCAACTCCGTTAGTAAAACCTTCAGAGTTTATTCCGACAGGAAAACCGATCGTATGTACACGGCATAACTGTTCTGCAAGACTGTCATGGCTGACCTATGATTTCTGAACAACATAGCCACTAGCTACAGCTTTTCCTGTGTCCAGTACGTGATATCATTACAGCAAGGATTTGTCAATACCGAAAACAAAGGAACCATTTCCATGGCTGTTAATAAATGCCAAGTTCTACCAGAATAAAACCCTTTTGTGTAAATACACGATCATAAAAAACAAAGGATTTTCAGTTTACATGGAAATCCCCGTTAATAAAGCGTTTAATACTGGCTTCTGTCCAAAGGTTCCAGACGTCTAGTACATGATGTAATGTAAGTATACTTCCTATTTATTATACTGCACTGAAACCAAACTTTTACAGATTATTACATCACCTCTTCAGTGATATCCTGCGTGGTTATTAATTGTCAGCTGCACATTTTTAGCATTTCCTTTCCCATTATTGTTAATTATTTACTATGCAAATGTGTCTGAGTCACTCTTCCTGCGATGCCATCCTTACTTCCTCCTGCTTGCCTTGCATGAGGCTATTGTTTCCATTTGCTTGATTAGCAGAGAAAAAAGAAAAATTAGGGATGAACGTAGACTTTAAATTGGTAGGCACTGGTAGACCCAAAATGAAATGGAGAGCAATCAATTGAATAAAAATCCAAGTTAATTTAATATCATAGTAAAAACCAAACATGAAATGCATGTCAATTGATACCATGAATATATGGCGTTGTCCCACCTAGGTGAACACTTAAAAAACTCTGTAGGTGTGCCCATAGATGTAATGGACTCTGTGGCTGGTATATTCAGAAGGTCTTACATATCAGGGCCCCACAGGAAATCAATGTACCGAGGGATCACTGATATGTAAGACCTTGTGCATATACCAGCCACAGAGTCCATCACATCTATGGGCACACCTACAGAGTTTCTTAAGTGTTCACATGGGTTTCACCTAGGTGGGACAACACCATATTTTTTTGGTATCAATTGACATGTATTTCATTTTTGGCCTTCATATGTTTTTACTATGATGCTAAATAAACTTGGATTTTTATTCAAGTGAGTTCTCTCTTTTTCATTTTGGGTCTACCAGTGGCAACAATTTAAAGTCCACGTTCATCCTTGATTTTTCTTTTTTCGCTTACATTTGGATGTGATGCCACATTCTGAGTCATGTGTCAACCACTTCTTACCTTAATTAGCAGAGCAATATCGTATGGAAATTTTATAAAATTACAAAATTGTATAAGTTGGTTTCCGAATTTTAAAAACCGAACTCCAGGCAAATATTAAAAAATCAAACATATACAAAAACTTTCCTTCTGCCCAATGTGCCACCGCAATGCCCAAAATTGCCTTTACAAATATCAACTTTCTCAGAGCTATGCATGCCCCCAACCCCTCTCCATCTGGATGTAACAGCACTCAGTCCTGGAGGTTAAAGTGGTACTAAATCCAGCTTTAGGACTATTCCTTATATTAAAGCTTGTAAAATATAAACCTTGTAAGTGCCCTCAAAACTCAACATTGGTACCATTTGGGAAAATTTTATGTTGGCTCTTGCAGTTCACCCTGCATTCAGGGCACACTCCTTGTACCGTGATTGCAGAGAGTTCCGTGCCGTGATGGGTACTCCCATACGCATGTGCGGAAGTGATGTCATTGCAGCTCGGCCATTTAAGTGG
Source organism: Lithobates septentrionalis (assembly GCA_037952835.1). Classification (NCBI taxonomy): domain Eukaryota; kingdom Metazoa; phylum Chordata; class Amphibia; order Anura; family Ranidae; genus Lithobates; species Lithobates septentrionalis. The sequence goes on from JBBDGP010001747.1 coordinate 394,857, forward strand.
GTGGAGAGTGAAAACCCGGAAGGCAGACCGGGCAAAGATAGAAGTGTCCGGAGCAGTGACAGCTCACAGGATGAGTCACAGGATTCTCTCCCCCATTCACAGAATGTGTTAAAGGCAGTAAAAGAAATGAAATAACTTTTTTAATGGAGGCAGAGGTAGGAGGTGGCTGGTCCAGGTGGGAACTTTCTCACAGCAGCTCAGTCCAGAGCTTGAAGCTATTAACCCCCTGTGTGCTGGAAGTTAAGAAACAAGAAGAGGACAGGACACCCCTGCAATGAAGATTTATTCAACACACATCTGCCTGCACAAAGTGGGACATTACAGGAAAGTAATGTAACTAAAGCTAAAGCTATAGGAATCTTATTTTTTCACTGAACATCAGCTTTAATAAGATCAATTTATTGGCAGTTTTTTTAAACAACTACAGGTACCGATGCTATCTGACACTTACAAGCCCCCTGCTAGGCGGTGTGGTTCCTCCTACTAGCGACTATGCCATTATTACTACAGTGCCCAGTGGGGGAGGTATTATATCGCACAAGGGAGTGAAGATTTCAGATTTTTTTTTTTTTTTGTGTGTGAAAAATACATCCTTTCAAAACCCAGCCTGTGTCATTTACTAATGACTATTTTTCTTAGCAGTAACCCACCTTTTGACTACTAACAATACGGATCCAATTCAATGTTTACAACCTATGGCATAGTGTTCTTCCACAAAAATTGCAATTATCCCTAAAGTGGCTTCTTACAACTAAAAAGAAAATCCATACCCTCCTAGACTCTTTTTGCTTATAAGTGTATTATTGATGCACTGGCTGGCCGGCTTGTGGATGGGAGTACATATATGTCACCTAGGTTTCTCACCTACACATGGTGAGCATCTCAGGTTTGTGTCTGCTATGAAGAAAACAAACTTTGGTTTTGTGGAAAACAGGGTTTTGTAGAGCTTTGGATGAGATGAAGCCTCCAGTCCTAGGTTGCTTATTTTTTTCTATGGGAGTCTGCTGCTGGGTGAAAAGACTGGCTACTGACAGAACACTAAAAGGGTATAAGAGCTGCCTGTTTGTTCTGGGAAACCCATTAGGGGCACCATTGAAGAGAAGAGATTTTCTATCACTTTGTGTTACTAAAAGGGACAATGAAAACCCGATCCTCATGCTGGTCTCACAACACTATATCTAGGACTCCACACTCCAGGCTGGCCACTACTTGCCCATCAACTTTGAACTCTCCTTCCAGAAACTGTGCCTTAGGCCCCTTTCACACTGGGGCGGTTTGCAGGCGCTATTGTGCTAATAATAGCGCCTGCAAACCGACCCGAAAGTGCCGCTGCATTCATTCCAGTGTGAAAACCCCGAGGGCTTTCACACTGGAGCGATGCGCTGGCAGGACGGTAAAAAAAAGTCCTGCCAGCAGCATCTTCGGAGCGGTGAAGGAGCGGAGTGTATACCGCTCCTTTACCGCTCCTGCCCATTGAAATCAATGGTATGGCGCGGCTCTACCGCCGGCAAAGCGCCTCTGCAGAGGCGCTTTGCGGTGGTTTTAACCCTTTCTCGGCCGCTAGCAGGGGGGTAAAACCGCCCCCGCTAGCGGCCGCATACCGACGGTAAAGTGCCGCTTACATTAGCGGCGCTTTACCGCCGACAACGCCCCCGCCCCAGTGTGAAAGGACCCTTACAGCAGGGGCCCCCATACTATGTAAACAAAGGGCTAGCTCATGATCCCCCACACTGTTTGAGGGGTAAATTGTGATCTACAAAAGTAAAAGATTACCCTGGTATCAGAGGTCACTGGAAGTAAAAATGTGGTCAGTAGGAGTAATAAATGGCCCTTGTTAGTGGTCATTGGGGGTAAAAATGCCCTTGCATTGGTGGTCAGTGGCATTAAAAAATAAACCCCCCCCCCCCCAGCAACAGCAGGAGTAAAAAAAAATGCCCTGCCCTAATGATCAGTGGGAGTAAAACAAATTCCCCTTTCTTAATGATCAGTGGGAGTAAAAAAAAAATATCCTTGTGCCAGTGGGGTTTTATAAAAGCCCCCCTACCCCTGCACTGGTGTCAGTGAGAATAATACAAGAACCTTTTGCCCTTCCCCCAGGCACTGGTGTCAGTGAGATTAATAAAAGACCACAACCAACCAACCCCAGGCATTGGAGGCACTTGTGTCAGCTAGAAGGGCCTTCGTTTGAAGAAGACTGCTTTACAGTGTGATAACTGTTATGTTCTTTTTATAGCTGACAGCATCTTGTAATGTTTATAACATTTGAAAACTTTGCTATTTCTTCTATAAAAAATGTTTAATTCTAAAAAAAAAAAAAAAAAATGGACAGAGGTTCTTTCAGACATATAAAGAAAACGTCTCCACTTTCATCTCCGCCTTTATCCAAACTGGCAGTTTTTAGTCATTTTCCTCAATAGAATGTCTGAAAAAGCTGCAGTTAGAAGCTGCCAGTATTTAAATGAGCGAGAACCTGTGTAATAGCTTTTGCACACTGACTTTTTTAAGCAAAGTATTTCAAAAAATCCTAAATATACTGTGCATATAATCATCGGATTTGTGCCAAAAAAAAAGGGAATTGAAGAAATAATTGTAAACCATAGAAATAGCACGCAGTGTTGAAAAAAATGAATGAAAATTCAGCATCCTCTCCTGTAGTGAGCTGAACTTCAATTGTCACAATACAGCAATCAGAGGTAAAAATACCTTCCCATTTACATTAGTAATTATACACATATGGTGCAAAATATCAACCGATGTGCCATTTGGTGACCATTTTCCTTTAAAGGATTATAGTTGAAGATGAATTCCAGGTATAGATATTTTATACAAAGTTGCATTGGTTCAAAATTTACACCCACCAGCCACTTTATTAGGTACACCTTTCTAGTACCGGCTTGGACCCCACTTTTGCCTTCGGAATTGCCTCAATTCTTCGTGGCATAGATTCAACAAGGTGTGGGAAACATTCCTCAGAGATTTTGGTCCATATAGACATACATGATTTGTCGGCTGCACATCCGTGATGCAAATCTCCCGTTCCATCACAACCCAAAGGTGCTCTATTGGATGAGATCTGGTGACTGTGGAGGCCATTGTAGTACAGTGACCTCATTGTCATGTTCAAGAAACCAGTGGTGAAATGATTTGAGCTTTGTGACATGGTGTATTATCCTGCTGGAAGGAGCCATCAGAAGATGGGTACACTGTAGTCATAAAGGGATGGACATGGTCAGCAACAATACTCAGGTAGGCCGTGACATTTAAATGATGCTCAATTGGTACTAAGGGGCTCAAAGTGTGCCAAGAAAATATCCCCCACACCTTTACACCACCAGCCTTGATTGTTTTGAGACTCAAATCCTCCAATGGGGATGCTTATTCTGGTGACCTGGGGGGCCCCAATTCATTCCCTTAACCAGTTCCCCGGCCGGCCTATAGCAAAATGATGGCCAGGCGGGACTTGATGGAAGTCATATGACATCCTCCTGGATCGGGCCACGCTGCAGTGCGTTCTGTCACCGGCTGTGTCCATCGGACACAGCAAATGACTGATCAGTATACTGGCCCACTGTCAGTAGCATATGACCGCTGTGACCAATCACAGCAGACCATATGACAATTAAAAACAATGGATGGCTTCCTTTCATGCCATATATTGTGTACAATTGTGTTGCTAGCTGTGATTGGTCACAGTGATCACATGATACAGACTGGGCCAATGACAGCCCATCTGTACCATGTAATTAGCCGTGGCTAATCACAGCTAATCACAACAAAACAATGAAAATGAATAGATTTAACTCAGTAAAATGCTTGCTTTTAGAAAAAAAAACAAAAAAAAAACAAATACTGATCACTTCCCCAGAGTAGTACAATGTTACTATGGTAACATTATATTGCTCTGGTCACATAGTGTAAAAAAAAAAATTGTACAAAAAGAAATATAAAAGTTAATAAAAAAACAAAAAACAAAAAAAATGTATTCCCTGATTACCGCCACTCCAGTTATATGAGGATACTGTACAGGTCACAGTATGTTAAAAAAAAAATATATATATGGATTTTTTTTTTTTATTTCTTCATTTTCCCAAAAAATTATGACAAAAAATGTCCTGACATTTCTGGGCCTCAAAAATGTACATCAGGATTGATCGATTTTCAGATATATACCAAAAGTGTGTGGACTTTCCTACAGAATAAATAATATATGCTGATTTGGGTTATTTTCACCAAAGAAATGTAGCAGGATACAGTTTGGCTTACATTTATGAAGAAAGATTATTTGCAAAAAATTGTAACAGAAACAAAAGAAAAACCTTTCTTTTTCTCAAAATTTTTTTTGTTTATTTAGCTAAAACTAAAAAACCCAGTGCTGATTAAATACCACGAAAAAAGAGCTCTATATGTGTGAAAAAAAATGATAAAAATGTCACATGGGTACAATGTAGCATGACCGCACAATTGTCATTTAAAGTGTGACAGAGCTGAAAGCTGAAAATTGGCCCTGGCAGGAAGGGGGTAAAAATGCCCAGTATTGTGGGTTAAGTGGTTAAGAAAGAGACTTTTCAAGTTAACTATTTTAACCTCTTCAGCCCTGGAAGATTTTCCCCCTTAATGACCAGACTATTTTTTTATTTTTTGTGATACGGCACTGCATTGCTTTAACTGACAATTGTGCAGTCGTGTGAAGCTGTACCCAAACAAATTTGATGTCCTTTTTTTCCCCACAAATAGAGATTTCTTTTGGTGGTATTTGATCACCTCTGCGGTCTTTGTTTTTTGTGCTAAAAACAAAAAAGACTGACAATTTTGAAAAAAAACAAACATATTTTTTTACTTTTTTGCTATAATAAATATCCAAGAAAAAAAAGGAAAAAACAAAATTACTTCATCAGTTTAGGCCAATATGTATTCTTCTACATATTTTTGGTAAAAAAAAAAAATCGAAATAAGCGTATATTGTTGGTTTTCGCAAAAGTTTTAGCGTCTACAAAATAGGGGATATATTTTTTTACTAGTAATGGTGGTGGATCTGCGATTTTTAGTGGGACTGCGACATTGCGGCAGACAGATCGGACACTTTTGACACTTTTTTGGGACTGCTGACATTTATATAGCAATCAGTGCTTTACAAATGCACTGATTACTGTATAAATGACACTGGCAGGGAAGGGGTTAACACTAGGGGGGGCAATCAAGGAGTTAAATGTGTTCCCTGGGAGGTGTTTCTAACTGTGGGGAGAGGGGACTGACTGGGAGTAGAGAGAGATTGCTGTACCTGATCACTAGGAACAGCAGATCTCTCTACTCCCATCAGAACGGGGATCTATTTGTTTACATTGACAGATCCCTGTTCTGGCTTTCTGTGGAGCAATCGCTGGTGGCCGGCGGACATCGTGGCCGCTGGCCACATGCATCAGCTTCCTCACCGTGCAGCACACACACATGCTATAGCTGTTAATGGGACCAACGTAAAGCTATGCCGATTTACGGGAACGAGCCGACCTGCCACAGTATTATGACGGCGGCTGGTCGGCAAGCAGTTGATTACGGAAACTACTATATGTGTGTGTATTGGGAACATATATTTTACAAGGAAAAAAAAGCGTTATTATTGTACTGACAACATATTTTCATAAATATAAAATGATACTTTCTGTTTTTATTTTAGATATTCTCTTATGATCTTTCAAACACGTGTATTTATGTTTGAGATGAATTGCTATCCTACAATAGTCTAGCGATAGTTTCCCATCTGGCAGACATATGCAGCACATCTTCATACGGTACATTACATAAGTCTACAAATCCCGCACATTTAAGGCTCTGTGACTTGATCGCTGATCACAGTGCTCCATGGTAGGATGCTAGAACATTATCTGTCATTTTGTTCTATGACCTGAAGCATGCCTCCCAAATCTCTGTCCCATTATAAAATAAAAGGACACCTTTTAGCATAAATAATTGTATAAACCAGCACATCTCTGGGCCTAATTCAGATTAATATAAACCATCAAAAACAGGTTTTCATGTGTTTACAGACACCTTATTGGTCTCGGCAAAAAAAAAAAAAAAAAGGAATTATACCTAAACAACTAACGCACAAACAACAGCAAGGGGGAGGGGAAGTGGGACTTTGTATGAAACTGCGCCGGGTAGAGGTCGCACGTTTCCATCCCTATCACACAATATCTAGAAAACCCGCAAGCAAAAGCCAGTGGGTAAGGAGGAGGAGGTGGGACTTTATATGAAGCCAATGGTTTGCAAGCCGACACAAACGGTGGGTCAATAAAATTCTTTATTTGCATGTTCATACAAACAATGGTATCAGACAATATCAATATAACACTTGGTAAAATGTTAGCAATGATAACCAGAGATCAACATAAGGACCAGTAGTATAGTTATCAAGGATATAAAAGATATACAGGTAACATGGATAATAACATGAGTATAAGCAATATTATTGAAGATAGACCAGGGATCACCAGGTGTCAGAATGCGTAAATGGTTAAAACAAAGTAATGCCTGCCTGATAGCTGGCCTCAAGTTCCTGTTAAGGGGTAAAACTCGGTATAGCATGGGTTGGGGCAGTAAATGACAACCGGTAGCTCGACGCGTTTCGTGGTTCAAGACCACTCATCAGGAGCAGACATGTCATGTTTCTGGAAATAAAAATGATAATAATATCAAGGGCCAAGGTAACAATGGGTACAGAGGGCTAAATAATCCTCCAAAAATTGAAAAGTACTCACGGCAATTGTGGGTAAATGGTGAATGGCCAGGTACGGCAACCATCCGGAACTAATGCCGGGTCGGGAGCTGAGGCGGGCCCCCCCGCCGCGGCGACCAAAACAGGCAATCCCCCCCAGGGCGATGCAGAGCCACGAGGCACCCTAGAGTTGAGAGTGGAAGATGAGTGATAATGCAGGGAGTGTGTGTGCAGCGGGGGGAAGAGGGAGGGGGAAAAAAAGGGGGGGGAGGTAAGGGTTCGGGGGGGGGGGGGGGGAAGGGGGTAAAAGAGGGGGGGGGAGGGGGGGGGGGAAAGAGTGAAGAGTGAGCGTGATGTAGAGGTGAGTGAGTGAGTGAGTGGAGTGAGGAATGGAGTGAGGGAAAGAGGGATGGGAAAGCTGGAGGATGACATGTGCACAAACCGGGGTAAGGAGTGAGCTTACCTGTGTGACAGGGTGGTGTAGAGCAACCACCACCATGGTGAAGTGTGGCTGTAGTGTACCTCGAGCGCCGCATCGCCCCAGGTGAACAAGACGCCCATATATAGACGCCGCCGCGGGGAGGCCCGCCAACGTCACGTCCGCATGGCCGAAGGTGGGAGGAGCCAGAGCGGGAGGCCGACCATTGGTCGGCGGCCGCTGAGACCAAACCACCAAGCCTGCGAGCATAACAACCAGCGTGAGGGGCGCGGCGGCGCCAGAAGGCGCGGCGTACGTCCACCGCTGGTGACGTGACGTCGATGGGCAGTGGCGGCAAGCCCCGCCCCCACACACACGCCCACCAAAGGAGGCGGGCGAGGAAGGGGGAGGGGGGGGGCCCCGAGGCCGGCAGTGCCCATCGCAGCTCCCGGGCAGGCAAAGGCCGGACGGCCCACCGGCCAGCCACAACCACCCACCCACAATTGGGTTGGACCACCATTTGGAAAGGGTTGACCATAAAATTGATAAACCTAGTAACAGGATAAGAAACATGGCATGTACGATTGGAACTGGTAAAAATGACAAAAAGGTAAACACAGGTGAGGCTCCCAAGAAATCAATAGGGGCAGGATGATAACAATCTGGTAATATCAAGATAGAGCAATAGAGCAAACCATGGGCTTCCATCCCTATTCATATAAACAACAGCAAGGGGGAGGGGAAGTGGGACTTTGTATGAAACTGCGCCGGGTAGAGGTCGCACGTTTCCATCCCTATCACACAATATCTAGAAAACCCGCAAGCAAAAGCCAGTGGGTAAGGAGGAGGAGGTGGGACTTTATATGAAGCCAATGGTTTGCAAGCCGACACAAACGGTGGGTCAATAAAATTCTTTATTTGCATGTTCATACAAACAATGGTATCAGACAATATCAATATAACACTTGGTAAAATGTTAGCAATGATAACCAGAGATCAACATAAGGACCAGTAGTATAGTTATCAAGGATATAAAAGATATACAGGTAACATGGATAATAACATGAGTATAAGCAATATTATTGAAGATAGACCAGGGATCACCAGGTGTCAGAATGCGTAAATGGTTAAAACAAAGTAATGCCTGCCTGATAGCTGGCCTCAAGTTCCTGTTAAGGGGTAAAACTCGGTATAGCATGGTTGGGGCAGTAAATGACAACCGGTAGCTCGACGCGTTTCGTGGTTCAAGACCACTCATCAGGAGCAGACATGTCATGTTTCTGGAAATAAAAATGATAATAATATCAAGGGCCAAGGTAACAATGGGTACAGAGGGCTAAATAATCCTCCAAAAATTGAAAAGTACTCACGGCAATTGTGGGTAAATGGTGAATGGCCAGGTACGGCAACCATCCGGAACTAATGCCGGGTCGGGAGCTGAGGCGGGCCCCCCCGCCGCGGCGACCAAAACAGGCAATCCCCCCCAGGGCGATGCAGAGCCACGAGGCACCCTAGAGTTGAGAGTGGAAGATGAGTGATAATGCAGGGAGTGTGTGTGCAGCGGGGGGAAGAGGGAGGGGGAAAAAAAGGGGGGGGAGGTAAGGGTTCGGGGGGGGGGGGGGAAAGGGGGTAAAAGAGGGGGGGGGAGGGGGGGGGGGAAAGAGTGAAGAGTGAGCGTGATGTAGAGGTGAGTGAGTGAGTGGAGTGAGGAATGGAGTGAGGGAAAGAGGGATGGGAAAGCTGGAGGATGACATGTGCACAAACCGGGGTAAGGAGTGAGCTTACCTGTGTGACAGGGTGGTGTAGAGCAACCACCACCATGGTGAAGTGTGGCTGTAGTGTACCTCGAGCGCCGCATCGCCCCAGGTGAACAAGACGCCCATATATAGACGCCGCCGCGGGGAGGCCCGCCAACGTCACGTCCGCATGGCCGAAGGTGGGAGGAGCCAGAGCGGGAGGCCGACCATTGGTCGGCGGCCGCTGAGACCAAACCACCAAGCCTGCGAGCATAACAACCAGCGTGAGGGGCGCGGCGGCGCCAGAAGGCGCGGCGTACGTCCACCGCTGGTGACGCGACGTCGATGGGCAGTGGCGGCAAGCCCCGCCCCCACACACACGCCCACCAAAGGAGGCGGGCGAGGAAGGGGGAGGGGGGGGGCCCCGAGGCCGGCAGTGCCCATCGCAGCTCCCGGGCAGGCAAAGGCCGGACGGCCCACCGGCCAGCCACAACCACCCACCCACAATTGGGTTGGACCACCATTTGGAAAGGGTTGACCATAAAATTGATAAACCTAGTAACAGGATAAGAAACATGGCATGTACGATTGGAACTGGTAAAAATGACAAAAAGGTAAACACAGGTGAGAAAATCCCAAGAAATCAATAGGGGCAGGATGATAACAATCTGGTAATATCAAGATAGAGCAATAGAGCAAACCATGGGCTTCCATCCCTATTCATATAAACAACAGCAAGGGGGAGGGGAAGTGGGACTTTGTATGAAACTGCGCCGGGTAGAGGTCGCACGTTTCCATCCCTATCACACAATATCTAGAAAACCCGCAAGCAAAAGCCAGTGGGTAAGGAGGAGGAGGTGGGACTTTATATGAAGCCAATGGTTTGCAAGCCGACACAAACGGTGGGTCAATAAAATTCTTTATTTGCATGTTCATACAAACAATGGTATCAGACAATATCAATATAACACTTGGTAAAATGTTAGCAATGATAACCAGAGATCAACATAAGGACCAGTAGTATAGTTATCAAGGATATAAAAGATATACAGGTAACATGGATAATAACATGAGTATAAGCAATATTATTGAAGATAGACCAGGGATCACCAGGTGTCAGAATGCGTAAATGGTTAAAACAAAGTAATGCCTGCCTGATAGCTGGCCTCAAGTTCCTGTTAAGGGGTAAAACTCGGTATAGCATGGGTTGGGGCAGTAAATGACAACCGGTAGCTCGACGCGTTTCGTGGTTCAAGACCACTCATCAGGAGCAGACATGTCATGTTTCTGGAAATAAAAATGATAATAATATCAAGGGCCAAGGTAACAATGGGTACAGAGGGCTAAATAATCCTCCAAAAATTGAAAAGTACTCACGGCAATTGTGGGTAAATGGTGAATGGCCAGGTACGGCAACCATCCGGAACTAATGCCGGGTCGGGAGCTGAGGCGGGCCCCCCCGCCGCGGCGACCAAAACAGGCAATCCCCCCCAGGGCGATGCAGAGCCACGAGGCACCCTAGAGTTGAGAGTGGAAGATGAGTGATAATGCAGGGAGTGTGTGTGCAGCGGGGGGAAGAGGGAGGGGGAAAAAAAGGGGGGGGAGGTAAGGGTTCGGGGGGGGGGGGGGGGAAGGGGGTAAAAGAGGGGGGGGAGGGAAAGAGTGAAGAGTGAGCGTGATGTAGAGGTGAGTGAGTGAGTGAGTGGAGTGAGGAATGGAGTGAGGGAAAGAGGGATGGGAAAGCTGGAGGATGACATGTGCACAAACCGGGGTAAGGAGTTTGTGGTCGGCCTCCCGCTCTGGCTCCTCCCACCTTCGGCCATGCGGACGTGACGTTGGCGGGCCTCCCCGCGGCGGCGTCTATATATGGGCGTCTTGTTCACCTGGGGCGATGCGGCGCTCGAGGTACACTACAGCCACACTTCACCATGGTGGTGGTTGCTCTACACCACCCTGTCACACAGGTAAGCTCACTCCTTACCCCGGTTTGTGCACATGTCATCCTCCAGCTTTCCCATCCCTCTTTCCCTCACTCCATTCCTCACTCCACTCACTCACTCACTCACCTCTACATCACGCTCACTCTTCACTCTTTCCCCCCCCCCTCCCCCCCCTCTTTTACCCCCTTTCCCCCCCCCCCCGAACCCTTACCTCCCCCCCTTTTTTTCCCCCTCCCTCTTCCCCCCGCTGCACACACACTCCCTGCATTATCACTCATCTTCCACTCTCAACTCTAGGGTGCCTCGTGGCTCTGCATCGCCCTGGGGGGGATTGCCTGTTTTGGTCGCCGCGGCGGGGGGGCCCGCCTCAGCTCCCGACCCGGCATTAGTTCCGGATGGTTGCCGTACCTGGCCATTCACCATTTACCCACAATTGCCGTGAGTACTTTTCAATTTTTGGAGGATTATTTAGCCCTCTGTACCCATTGTTACCTTGGCCCTTGATATTATTATCATTTTTATTTCCAGAAACATGACATGTCTGCTCCTGATGAGTGGTCTTGAACCACGAAACGCGTCGAGCTACCGGTTGTCATTTACTGCCCCAACCCATGCTATACCGAGTTTTACCCCTTAACAGGAACTTGAGGCCAGCTATCAGGCAGGCATTACTTTGTTTTAACCATTTACGCATTCTGACACCTGGTGATCCCTGGTCTATCTTCAATAATATTGCTTATACTCATGTTATTATCCATGTTACCTGTATATCTTTTATATCCTTGATAACTATACTACTGGTCCTTATGTTGATCTCTGGTTATCATTGCTAACATTTTACCAAGTGTTATATTGATATTGTCTGATACCATTGTTTGTATGAACATGCAAATAAAGAATTTTATTGACCCACCGTTTGTGTCGGCTTGCAAACCATTGGCTTCATATAAAGTCCCACCTCCTCCTCCTTACCCACTGGCTTTTGCTTGCGGGTTTTCTAGAACTAACGCACAAAGAAATGATGATGGTATAAAAATAGTTGTACTACCAAAGGCAGACACATTTCATCATACTTTTGGAGTAGGGCAAAAAAAAACAAGCTTTTGACTGAAATATAAAAAAAAAAAAAAAAAAAAGAAAAAATAAAGAGCACTCTGTGGCCATGTTTGGTCAGTGATGTCAAACTATTTCCGCCCCTTTGTTAACTTGGCAGGGGATTCCTGGACAGTAAATGAATGGGGCTGAATAACGCCACTGGTAACTAACATGGCTGCGGGGTGCATTCCTTGCACTCCGCCAGTGCCCTGTTCACTTACCGGAGCCCTGGGTAGAGGGTGTAAGCTGTGTGTTGCTCTGTGGCAAAGTTGCACATGGCTAATTAACCTTCCACAAATAGGGGAGAAGAGGAACACGGCCATTTGCTCCAACAATCCTCTAAATACCAAATGGGCAAAGTAACAGGCAGTGTCTCCTGACTCTCACCAGAACTGAGCATTGTCCATGTCCATATCACAGAAGGAGAGGTCTCTGTGCGCTACGGGCACACAATTAGTATAATGGGTCCTTAGGTTCCAGGGGGTCCCTGTGTAGCTTTACAGTCTGCAAAAATGGTATGTCCATCCAGGGCCGAATTTATAAGGGGGCAAAAGGGACAAGTGCCCTGGGCCCCCCTGACAGAAGGGGCCCCCCTCTATACAAAAATAATATAAAACAACATACAAAAATTATATAAAATAATAATAATAAATAAATAATAATATCATAATATAATATAAATATATAATAGTAAGAAATAGTAAGTAAGTTACTTTCTTTTATTAAATGTATCTTTTGAAGTCAGATTTTGTCAGCCATCACCTAAAAAATATTTACTCTGGACTGATATTTTCTATCATATTTTAAAACGAATTTTGGCAGCTTCAGTGAAGCACGCATAGGGCGCTTATGTTCTTAACCACTTCCATACTGGGCCTATTCTGGCACTTCTCTCCTACATGTAAAAATCATCATTTTTTTTGCTAGAAAATTACTCAGAACCCCCAAACATTATATATGTTTTTTTTTACCAGACACCCTAGGGAATAAAATGGCGGTCAGTGCAATAATTTTTCAAACGCCTTTTTTTTGGAAAAAAAATGGTTTAATGAGCTAAAAAATAACAAAACAGTAAAGTTAGCCCAATTTTTTTGTATAATGTGAAAGATGATGTTACGCCGAGTAAATAGATACCTAACATGTCACGCTTTAAAAACTTCAGTACTTAAAAATCTCCATAGGCGACGCTTTGAAAATTTTTACAGGTTACCAGTTTAGAGTTACAGAGGAGGTCTAGTGCTAGAATTATTGCACACGCTCTAACGAACGTGGCAATACCTCACAGGTGTGGTTTGAACGGCGTTTACATATGTGGGCGGGGCTTACATGTGCGTTCGCTTCTAAACGCGAGCTACCGGGGACAGGGGCAATTTCAATTTTTTATTTTTTTTTATTTTTACACTTTTTTTTTTAATTTTTTTTTTTTGATCACTTTTATTCCTATTACAAGGAATTTAAACATCCCTTGTAATAGGAATCTATTGTGACAGGTCCTCTTTATTGAGAGATGCGGTGTCAATAAGACCCCGCATCTCTCCTCCAGGCTGGAAAGCATGAGATCGGAAAAAAAAAAATCACCGATCTCATGCTTTGTTTATTTCCGGGAATAACGTCGCGCCCGGGCCTCCGACGGTCATAGAGATGATTGGTGACCATCTGGTCACTGGAAATCTCTATGGTCGTCATCCGGCGGCGGCGGCCGATTCTTTCTCCGGGCCCCCGATGGCACGGGAGAGCCCGGAGAAGCACCGGATGGCGGGGGGGGGGGGGGGGGCGGCGGGAACTGCCGCTATGATCGTTCGTATCGCGCACAGAATCACCGGCTGGAGAGAATGATATCTGGATGATGCCTGTAGCTACAGCCATCATTCAGATATCCCCTAACAAAGTAAAGGACGTCATATGACACCCTTGGTATTGAAGTGGTTAACAAAGGTGGCCTATGACTGCATGTGTGCATGCATGCGTGATCTCAGAATGATGTTGTGTCATGCATTTTAAAAATGTGTGAATGTCACTGTAAACCAACTCTGCATATAAGGGGCCCCCCAAACCTGAAGTGCCCCCAAATCCCCCCCCCCCCAGGTCTAAATCTAGCCCTATGTCTGTCCCTGTTAACAGATTTACTTTAAAAAGAACATAATATGTACACTTTGTTTCTTCCTTTACAATAAACACTAAAGTAGGCACTCTACGATTATCCCATAAATCACCTACAGAGATTATAGTAAAAATAAACAAAAGAAGAAAAAATGGCTCCAAATAGTGGGAGTATATCTGTGAGTATACAACTAGAAGAACTGAGTTAAAAGACCTGCTTTGAACTCAACCACCAGAGAACTACATAGAGTATATATAACATACTGTACATATATAGCATTCCTCACATGAATTCACATTTTATTAAACAAAAATATAACAAAAGCATGTAAATTGTGTATTGCATTAAAATGGTATTAAACCCACATCATAAACACCTAAAAACATGCATCCACCTCTCTCACTTTATACAAATACTCAACAAGCCCCTAAAAACATCTTTATAAAGTGATTTAGTAGACAAATATCAAATACTCTTCTTTCTTTATACTGTGAGCTGTAGGAATGCCTGGGCTCATTTTTACTTTCAAAACTCACTCTCGGGAAACGTATTCAAGTGCATCCAACACAAAAGAAGACTAACATATTCTACACTACATATTTATGGCTAAATCTTGTGCTTTGTGTCCGTTCTCTTCTTACACCTTTTTTTGATAGGAAGTTTGCTTGTTTAAAATATCAGACAATTTATTTTTGTGCCTTTTCCTGTTCAAACAAGACCAAAAAAGATGTTATTATTTAGGAAAACATTACCCTGAGCTGAGTACATAACATGGAAATAGGCATGTTCACTTTTAGCTGACTTTAGCCAGTGACTTGTTGTTTGGGTATTCATGTGTACTGTGTCTGTGCTTGGTTTCCTGTTTCCGTTTTCTCAGGAATTTGTTGTCTGCATCAAAGACAAGGTAGGAGCTATTCTGCAGCTATAAAACAACATGCTGTACATGGCCTCTACTCACTGATGCAATAGATTGCACTGATGCCTATTACATGTTGCTTCCTTTACCTCTAACCAATTATTTTGCAGTTCCCCTTCAGTCCCCATCCCAAAGTCTCGAGATGTCCTTATAAGGCTTTCCAAACCCTTTCAGTATGACCCTTTATTTCCTTAGGTATTGTTTTTGCTGATTATTCCCTATACTTACAATACATCAGAAACATCAGATGTGCCAGTGTTTATTCCTGTAGTAGGAAATGGAACGAGGGATTGGTACCCACCACAATGTGTTAGAACAGTGGTTCTCAACCTTTCTAGTGCCGTTACCTCTTGATAAAGTTTCCCAAGTTGTGGGGACCCCTAATGCCCTGTACACACGGTCGGATTTTCCGATGGACAATGTCCGATCGGAGCGTGTTGTCGGAAATTCCGACCGTGTGTGGGCTCCATCGGACATTTTCCATCGGATTTTCCGACACACAAAGTTGGAGAGCAGGAGATAAAATTTTCCGACAACAAAATCCGACCGCGTCAATTCCGACCGTGTGTGGCCTGTTCCGACGCACAAAGTGCCACGCATGCTCAGAAGAAATTCCGACACGGGACAGCTCGTTCTGGTAAACTTAGCGTTCGCAATGGATACAGCACTTTCATCATGCTGCAATGTTAAAAATGGTTTAATACAGCGCACTCTCTTCTTCTTTATAATGTGACAAGAATTAAGTAGTTTTGCTGCTCATATTCACACACACTTCTCACAAACTTTTCTTTGTGTTTTCTTATTGGTATTCCCTCAATATATTGTTATTAGTTGTCACATCTGACATTTTTTTTTTATATATTTTTTTGTTTTTTATTTGACGCCTTTTTTTTTTCTGTAATGTTTGGATTTTTTCCAAAGCTGATCTTTGTTCAATGTTATTTTTCTTTATACTCCAGAATATTTTTGTGTGTGTTTTGTGTGTCAAGTTACCTCAACACCATTGATATCTTTTATTATTGAAGCTCAAGGAGATTGTTTGTTGTTGGGTTTCCTTTGTTCATTTCACATTGTATATTTGAAATGTACCTGAATCCTCACAAACAAACTGTCATTTTTTAAGTAAAACACATAGGAGAGTATAATTCAAAACAAAAATCCTTTATTAAGGGATCAGAACCAAACAAAGAGGGAGGCAACACTGGATCAACATGAGAAATTAGTGAAGCCTGGGACCCCCACGGCAGACAACAATTCTTCAACATCAAAATTGGTGGCCTGAGGAGTTCATATATAAGGGAGGGCAGTCTGGTCCGGGATTCGCAGAGATCCAGATAGCAGCAGATGACATCTGTGTCCCCAGGCTGTGGTACCACAAGAGGCTGCATTTTTTGGCCGACCAGACTGAACCCAGGGCAATCACTGCCTGGTCTTCCTTTCACGCTTCCTTCCCGGCTGTGGCTGTGCAGTTGGAGATGTGGCAGGAGGAGGAGTAGGACCTGGAGGAGGAGGACTGGGAGGACCTGGAGGAGAGGGAGGACGAGGAGGAGGACCTGCAGGAGGAGGAGGAGGACCATCACAAAGGTGTGTCTCAGGTGTAATTTGCCCACTCATACCTTTCTCCAGAGCCTCTGATATGAGGGCCTCACACATGACTTGTTGGCCCTCCTCCATTCTCTGCATTTTATATGCAATGACGGCAGCAATGTCCTCCTCCACGGTCTGTCATGCTCCCAGGACCTCTGTAGCCCTCCAAAAGACTCCTCCGGTAGCCTCCTCTAGGGCACTCCTCCTCCTGCCACTTTCTCTTTTCAGGGGGGGTGGAGGGACCTTGATATCAGCCAGCCGGCTCGGCCCGGCCACCTCCTGGCTGAGACTTCCCTGTGTATGAAAAAGGGACATGGTTGTAATGTTTTGCATCATCAATCACAATCCTAAATTAGTACTCCCAACTAACATCTAGTTAACATCATTGATTGGACAAGCAGAAATATTTAGAGGAATGCTATACCTGGCTCAATCTGGGCTCCTCCACATGTGGCCTGGAAGGCCCAGGTTGGGCGTCAGAAGCCTCAGCCGGGGGGGAAGGAAGCGTGGAAGGAAGACTGGAGAGGGATGGCCTGGGTTCAGTCTGGCCTGCCAGAAAATGCAGCCTGTCCTAGGACAACATCCTGGGGACATAGATGTCATCTGCTGCTCCGGATCTCTGCGAATCCAGGACTTTCTTGCGCTCCCTCAGATATGTGCTCCTCAGGCCACCAATTAAGATCTTTAAATAAGTGATGTCTGCCGTGGGGATCACCTGCTTCACAATTACCAACAATTGCACCAGTGCTGCCTTCCTCTTTGCTTGGTTCTTGAAATGGGGGTGGTTAATCTCCCACAGACAGGGCAGCTCCCTTAGCATATCTATGAATACTGACATGAAGTCATTATCTTTGAGTACCATATCCATGTTCACTGCAAGACACAACACAAGACAAAGCCTAATGTCAGACAAAACTCTCCTAATCTTGTTACAATATAGGCCTCAATGTAGAAGCAGTATAGGCAAAAGTTTGTCTCTTACCTTCGTTCTTATGATCGGCGCCTCCAATGCTCCTTCCTCTGCTCACAGATCGTACGTAATACGCACGCGTGTTACGCTTTATATACACTGCGCATGCGTGTAACTCCGCCCGCCCCTGACGTTCTTTCTAGTCTATTCCCCGCCCCTTTTCGTTCGGCGCAGTGGGGGAAGAGCACATGGCGGAGTCACAGCAGGTGCGTGATAATTGCAGGAACGAGGAGGAGGAGGAAAGCCCGGATCCGGACACGTCCCGATCCAGAAGGAGACGTTTTAAGGCCACAAATATGTCCTTTGGGGAGATGTTGGAGATGGTCGACATCATGAAGAAGTCCGACTATGACGGGAAGTATGGGCCTTACCCCAACCCGAACATCCGAAAGGCCAAGATCATGGCGAAAGGGGTCAGGAGTCTTGAGAGGAATTTCGGGGTCCGAAGATCAAAAGATCAGCTCAGGAAGCGGTGGTCGGACCTGAAGTTGAGAGAGCCAGAGCAGTACCGAAAGATCCGGAGAGTGCTGCAAAAAAGTAAGTAGTTGTGCTGTGTTCCTATTCTTTCTGTCTTTATTCCGTTCGTTCTGCTCCATATGCTTTTAGTAATTGTAACGTTTAAAAGGGCAACTTTAATGTTCATGGGCCCATTATTCGTTCGTATCAAACATTTTTCTTTGGGCCTCTAAAACACCATTGTTTAGGCCATATGCATTTTCCCACATTTTTTTTTGGGCCTACTTGAATGCCAAATATTTGTTTGTGTAGATGGGTTTGTTACTAGAATGAAATGCCAACTAGATTGTGTGTAAGGAGAGGACACTGAGAAGCTGTTTTCACATCTGGACACTGGAGCACTAGTGTGGGACACAAGAACACCATTTTTATTAGGGGGGGCACACAGGTGCTCCAGTGTATACTATAGGGGGGGGGGGGCTACATCTGTGAACTTTGTACTAAACCCGTAAAGTATTGCAGCTTGACAAAGGGCAATAAGAAAATTACATCTTGGAACTCGGCTAAAATAGACAATTGTACCCCACTTCCAAGGAATGTTTCCTATTTCTAGTTCTGCCATCAAATATCTGTGTGCTAAGTATACCATTTTTGTTTTACATAGGGGAGAAAAGACTCGGAGGACACCCCTCATCCCAGGAGACCCCCCACCTATGGAAGAAGGTGAAATACCTCCAACCCAAGAAGAAGAGCAGGAGGAAGAAGATGTGGTGGAGATTGGCACCACAACAGGTGAGTGTCTGCGACCACAGGCTCAGGTAAAAGAGATGGATGGTGGCAGATTTTTGATACGTGTTTTTGTTTTCTTTATCTCTTTTTAGGTGATCATGATGTGAGGGAGAGAGAACGCTTTACTTCAGAAAGTGCCCAGATCCTGATCGGGGAGATCATGGGGTGTAATCTCAAATTGCACAACATACAGCAAAAAATCAGTGATGTTATTAAAAAAAATAATAACATCATTGATGTTTTGGGGCGAATTTAAAAGCCCACAAAATCACTTTTTGGATTGTGGTCCAATCTTTTAAATATTTTTGCAATGTTTTGAAAAGCCAAATTTGGAGGATGCACACAGTGTGCCAACATGTGCTATCTGACATCACGGGAGATCAATGGACGCGTTTTGGGGGTGCAACACCTTCCTCAATTATAAAGTAGCGGTGAGGAAAGGCTTGCTCCCCCAAAACACGTCCCTTGATCCCCCCTGATGGCAGATAGCACATGTTGACATTCTGAACTTGGTGTGCATCTTCCAAATTTGGCTTTTCCAGGGGTGATTTTCCCCCATCTGAACGCTATATCAAACACAGTTCCTAAATACTCATGATATAGCCTTCAGGTTTTACCATATGTGAACTTTGTAAGTTCAAGTTTTTTGGCTTTCTTGTTGGTTTTACACAGGCCTGTTTTATCAGAAAAGGACATTTCGATTTTTGATTATGCTACAGCAAAAATTGTTATACAACAAACATGTTGGTTTGTTTTAAAAACCTTTGGTAAATGCACATGTGATTGTGCAGCTATAAAAAAGTTGCTTACTCAAGAATGTGTGGATTATTGTCTCAACACTACAACACTTTTGGGGTGATGTAATTGCTGTTTTATGCAAACATGGGGGTTATTTCCTAAGGGCAAATACACTTTGCACTACAAGTGCAGTTTCAGTGCAGTTGCAAGTGCACTTGTAGTGAAATGTGTTTTTGCATTTAGGAAGTACCAGCCAACAGTGTTTTTTATAAGGTTACCCAATCACGACATTTTCTGCACTCAACACATTTCTGTCAGGGTCAGCTAAAACAAACACAAGCAGTAAATGTCCACAAAGAATTTCTTTTGGTTGTTTTTTATTTGAAAAAGGTTTCACAGATTGTCTGGCATATTGATAGCCCCCCTACCCGCAAAGAACTCCAGGTATCGTAACCGGACATCACGGGCATTCAGGGAGGGCAAGCCAGGATGGCCACTTTCAAGCGCCGTCAGTGTTGATGGATTTTGGATTCCGGCCTCAGGCCCAACTGATCCAGCATAGTTGGCTGAATGTTTTCTTAAAAAATTATGGAGAACACAGCAGGCAAGTATTATATGGTTCAGTTTATACTCCGCCATATGGATGGGTGTCAGAAATAGTCGGAACCGGCTGGCCAGGATTCCAAATGTGTTCTCCACCACTCTTCGGGCTCTGGCCAGCTGGTAATTAAAAACCCTCTGTTCCGGGGTGAGGGTCCTCATCGGGAATGGCCGCATCAGGTGGTCCCCCAGCGCAAACGCTTCATCAGCAACGAACACAAATGGGAGACCTTCAACATTGTCCTCTGGAGCTGGCAAGTCCATTCTGGAGATGCCTGTAGAACTCCGTCTGGGCGATGACTCCACCATCGGCCATTCTTCCCCACGTCCACATACAGGAACTCGTAATTAGCCGACACCACCGCCAACATCACTATACTATTAAACCCCTTGTAATTATAATAGTACGACCCCGAGTTGGGTGGTGGGACGATGTGGACGTGTTTCCCATCAATTGCCCCTCCGCAGTTAGGAAAGTCCCACCGCTGGGCAAAGTGGGAGGCCACAGTCTGCCATTCCTGTGGCGTTGAAGGAAACTGTTGAGGAAAAAACAATAAACATTACTATTTTTTCACAGAAACATGGCAAGCAGATTAGACACAAACATTATGGGGCAACCTCCAGATAGCATTTATTAAGGGGAATTTAACAACACCAAAGTATAAGGTACACCTATCATATTCCCCCTCCCCCCCCTCTCATGGGCCATTTCTAACATTATAGGGGGGGGGGGACTCTTGGACAGGTAACCCTCTTCACTTCATTGAGAGATGAATGCCTAAATAATGGGTATTACTTGGAACAGCCCCTCCTTAGTTACACTATTGGCAGACCACTGGACAGGTAAGAAGTGTCTGAATACAAAGATATAAATACACACTGTACACATTTGAGCACATTTGAACATTCTGCTATTACCTATCAAGATAATAATAGGATACAAAAACTTTAAACAGTACCATTGGAAATTATACAGGCAGGCCCTTGCACTACATGCTTTGGGGAATTCATCCATAAATCTGACCAGTAAAGAGGTGGGTATAGTGTGTATGGGATTGGCAAAGTCAGCAGATAGATGATTGAGGATAGAGAATTGGGATCAGCTGACTTAGCAGTTGGGGGAGGGAGGGTTACAAAAAATTTGGGGACACCACAAAAAAGCCTCTGGCACTCTGCCTGAATTTAAATCAAAAATAACATTACCAAACATTTTAGGGGGTGTTTGGGGTAAAGCACTACTATGGAGCAGATAAAATACATTGTTAAGTGACTACATGAGGTGAATATAGGGCAGGAGACACCATGCTGGGGAGGTTATTGAAGGGCAAATATGTATGAAGGACCTAAAATAATAATTACATAAAAATCCAGCATGCATGAGGACAAAGGGGACATTCACAGCATATTACAATCATGGGAATTAGGGAATGAGGAAAGAAATACAATATATTAGCAAACATTCAATACAATAAAATGTGATATTAAAGGATAAAAATCTTACCTTCATATACTCCTTCTGCAGGACCTGAATGATGGCAGAACAGGTCTCTGGGATAATGATACCCAGAGCCTGGGGGGAGATGCCTGTCGAGAACTTGAGGTCCTGCAGGCTTCTCCCTGTGGCCAAATACCGCAAGGTAGCGACCAACCTCTGCTCCGGAGTGATGGCTTGCCTCATGCAGGTATCCTGCCTGCTGATATAGGGGGTCAGCGAAGCCAACAAACGGTGAAACACGGGGTCCGTCATCCGGAGAAAGTTCCTGAAATCATCAGGATTATTCTCACGGATCTCACGGAGCAAAGGCATATGACAGAACTGGTCACGCTGAAGCAACCAATTCTTGGTCCATGAACTCCTCTCCACCCTGTTCATGGACTGGACTTGTGTCAAGGTCAGGACCCCAACACCAAGCCCCCGCACAGCACGAACTCTACGAGGAGTATGCATACGAAACATGGCTAGAAAACGGTCGGCTGCTCAGAACGAAGTAACAGAACGCACTGAAGAACAGCAAGGCCTGTGAAGAGCGAACTGAAAAACAGTAAGGAACGAACAAGAATACAATGACTAAGTCATGCGGAACTTGCTTGCACGCACTGAAGAGCAGATACAAACCCACAAGTACAAACTGAACAGCAGAAAACAATCTGAAAACCACGAGTGTGAAAAAGCGCGAATCGTCTCTCACCAAACTTTTACTAACACGAGATTAGCAAAAGGAGCCCAAAGGGTGCCGCGCTTGGTTCTGAACCGGCCTTTTCTAGTCTCATCGTACGTGGTGTACGTGACCGCGTGGTTGGCGATCGGAAATTCCGACGACTTTGTGCGACCGTGTGTAGGCAAAACAAGTTTGAGCCAACATCCGTCGGAAAAAATCCTAGGATTTTGTTGTCGGAATGTCCGAACAAAGTCCGACCGTGTGTACGCCCTATAAGAGTAAAATTATTTTCCTAGCGTGGGTTGTCAGCACCCAAGGAAAGACAAGTAATTTGTGCCCCTAACCCACGGACATTTAGCGCTCCCTGAGTTCCTTCCACTCGTACAGTATTAAAACCCCTTATTATACATTTTAGAAAGTACGACTCTTTCTCTTTGTTCTCGTTTTATCTCTTTCTATCCTAATTTCTTGTTTTTTCCCCCCATTCCTCTCTCTAGCTGTCGTTCTTGTTCTTTCTCTTATTCTTTCTCTCCCTTCTCTTTTCCTCTCCCTTCTATGTATTCTCTATTTTTATTCCATCTCTTACTCCTTGGTGGGGGGTGGGAGGGAATGGGAGGAGTGGCAGTGCTGGTTGGGGGTGGGATGAGTGGCAGTGCTGGTGGGGGGTGGGATCAGTGGCAGTGCTGGTGGGGGGTGGGATTAGTGGCAGTGATGTGGGGGGTGGGATGAGTGGCAGTGCTGGGGTGAGCTTTGATCAGCCAACTTAGGTGCTCTTGATCAAGGTCATCTGCTGATCTGAGAACTGTTGTGGGGACTTTTAATGGCAACTATAATTACGACTTTGTGGTGTCTCGTAGCAGTGACACCTATGCCAAAATCAGGAGATAGGGTCCCCTCCAGCCCCTCCCACTTCACATTCCTCACCAGTCAGCTGACCTCTAGTCTCTGCCCCCCAGCCGTGCCGTGAGCTGAATGGGCAGTTGCGAAGAGGCTAAGTGCGTGGCCGCAGGCTCCAAGGACAGCCCTGCTGGGCGGCCGCGAAAAGGCTTGGAGAGCAGTGTGGGGTTCAGGAACAGCTCAGGATTCGGTGACCCCTGACAAATCATCACTTGACCCCCGTGAGGGTCCCGAACCCCAGGTTGAGAACCACTGTCTTAGAAGGTAAGATAATAGGGCCAGTGTATGCATCAATACTTCTATGGAAAGATTAAAAAAGCACACTCTCACTCCTACATACAGACTATCTAGTTCTACTCCCAATTCTACTCCCTCCTCTCCTCTATCTTTCTCCATCGGGATTCCCCAAAGTTCTGTTCTTGGACCCCTCCCCAATCTCAATCTACACCTTCTCCCTGGGTCAGTTGATTGCCTCCCATGCCTTTCAATACTATTTCTTTGCCGATGACACCCAAATATATCTCTCTACCCCTCGGCTTGTCTCCTCACACATCACTAATTTACTAGCAAACATATCAGCCTGGATGTCACACCACTTCCTCAAACTCAATCTATCCAAAACCGAGCTCATGATATTTCCTCCCCTACGTGCCTCTTCCCCTGACTTCTCTGTCAAAATCAACGGTCCCCACACACCAAGGTTCTAGGTGTAATCCTTGACTCTTTCTTTTGGACCCCGATCCAATCACTGTCCAAAGCTTGCCGCCTCAACCTACGCAACATCTCCAAGATAAGCCCCTTCCTAACTAATGTCACCACAAAGCTTCTAATCCACTCCCTGGTCATCTCCCACCTCAACTACTGCAACTCCCTCCTCATTGGCTTACCTTTACATAGGATATCCTCCTCAGTCCGTCATGAATGCTGCTGCTAGGCTCATCCACCTTACAAAACCTCTGTGTCTGCTACTCCTCTCTGTCAATCCCTCTACTGGCTTCCGCTCACCCAACAAATTAAATTCAAGATACTAACAACAACTTACAAAGCCATCCACAACTCGGCCCACCACTACATCATTAACCTAGTCTTAAAATAGCAAACAAATCGTTTGCTTAGTTACTCCCAAGACCTCCTGCTCTCTAGCTCTTTTCACCTCATCCCATGTTCGCCTCCAGGACTTCTCCAGGGTCTCTCCCATCCTCTGGAACTCCCCACCCCAATCTGTCCAACTATCTCCTACTCTGTCCACTTTCAGGGATCCCTGAAAACGCATTTCTGATGATGGTGGTTTGGTGGATTTTTCTTTATAAATGTTATTATTACATTTTGGTATAATAAAGAATTAACTTTTGATATACCGGGTGTTGGCCCATGTGTACCACCACATTTCTCTTTGAACTTTCTCTTCTACTTTTTACTTTACTATTGATATTTCTGTCATGTGTTATGTATTAATAAGCTTTTGCACTATTTTACACGATTGTTTATGTACCTGAATCTACCTTCATTGTATTGTACAGAGATAGTCCATTTCCCCCCTATTTTCTTTGGTGAGACCTGGCTGGGGACCAGGCTCCCAACCGCTTTATTTCTACATTTCTCATTGAGAATGTTACATGGTTATGGGCCAGCATTCCATTTTGAATAAGCCAGTTTGACTTAATTCAAATTAGCGGAGACTCCCATGAGTTTTTAGGATAGCGCTGGTGATTTGATGCCTTTGTGTACACAGAATAATTATTATATAATATGAATAATATGAATTTCAAACATGTGAAACCTGATGTGCTCAGAAGTAATTGTATCCCCTGCCTCTGCTCATGAGGCTGTGCAATGAGTACATACTGCTATCTTGCAGCCCTGAGGTTCCGAGATAAAATCCCACAAGGAACAGCACGTTGGTATGATCTTACTTGTGTGGATCTCCTGTGACTGCTTTAGTTTACTCGGCAATCCAAAAACACATAAGTAGGCTAGATGGCTACTGGCAATAGTCTGTATGAGAACCTAGTTAAAATGTATCTATTTTTTTCTTAGACAGCAGATGCAGAAGCTAACCTTACAATAGCAGAATGGTAGCTCTTTTATGCATTTCCTAATTAACTCCCTATTAGCATATTAAAGCTGTATTAAACCCAAAAGCAAGCATTATAGTGCAGCTTACCAATTCTCAGATGTGGGGGCTGCATTCTTTTTCTTTTTTAGGTTTTATTTCCCTTAATTTCACCTGGAAATCTGGGCAGTAAATCTGTTTTTTTTTTTCAAAAAAAAAAACAGCTGTCCTGCAGCTGTAGCAATTAGAGGGATGAAACAAACAATTTACCATTGACTTGGGTGCTTATCAGCTTTTATTTATCTAAATAAAACCTTTTTCCCAAAAGGAAAAAAAAAAAACTGTTGCTGTAACCGCTTATAAAGTGTGAGCTGGAGTTTGGCTTAAATTTTTTAGTGTATCTAAATCTGCTAGTACACTCCCCTCCCCCCAGATTGACAATGCTGCTGTCCAGAGGGGCCCCTGTGCTCCTTTATCCAAAGTAGGGGCAGACCTTTTATTCATCCATCTTCCATTCATAGTTTGCTTTTAATTTATAGAAGCTATAGTACAGCTTCTATGAATGGAGGAGGGGGGCGGAAAGGACAGGTATAGTCGGCACTTTTAATCAATTCAAATGGCAGGTCACTCAGCTCTAATCTAATGTCAGCAGGGGTGGGGATATTAGAGGAGGAGGATTTCAACTAAACAAGGAGCAAGATGCACAAGGGTCACATCACATTTATAGTAATTTATGTCCCTTGTGCTGATTTTTGTTTTCTAATCTTAAAGGAGTTGTAAAGTCTCAAGGTTTTTCACCTTAATGCATTCTATGCATTAAGGTGAAAAACCTTCTGTGTTGCAGCCCCCCCAGAACCCCCCTTTTTTCTTACATGAACCCGATCCTTGCAGCGACGAACACAAGCCCAGCAGCTCCAGCGGCTGTCTCGAGTCCTCATTGGATAGATTGATAGCAGCAGGAGCCAGTGATACAGGAGCCAAGGGAGGGGCCGAATCCTGCTGTCTGTGTCAATGGACGCAGCAGCAGGACTCGGGAGCGTGCTCGCACGGGTGCCCCCATGGAAAGCTGCTCCCCGTGGGGGCACCCAATAAAGAGGGGCCAGAATAACTGCTGGGGGACCCAAGAAAAGGAGGATAGGGGCCACTCTGTGCAAAACCCTTGCACAGAGCAGGTAAGTATGACATGTTAGTTATGCAAAAAAAAAGAATCCTTACAATCACTTTAAGCTTTAACTGGTAAAGAGGAAATTAACTGTGGAAGTCGTGCCCAAAAAAAAAAAAAAAAAACAGGTAGCGGGCAAAGAACCAGTCACAAGAAGTGATTTCTGATCTACAGGAGTACCTCAGATCTCATATAGCAGATATACGTGGTATATGGGCGGCACAGTGGTGTAGTGGATAGCACTTTCACCTAGCAGTAAGAAGGGTTGCTGGTTCGAATCCCAACCATGACACTACCTGCCTGGAGTTTGCATGTTCTCCCTGTGCCTGCGTGGGTTTCCTCCGGGTACTCCGGTTTCCTCCCACACTCCTAAGACATGTTGGTAAGTTAATTGGCTTCTGTCCAAAATTGGCCCTAGTATATGAATGTGAGTTGGGGAACTTGGCTTGTGGGCTCCTTGAGGGTAGGGACTGATGTGAATGTACAATGTATATGTAAAGCACTGCGTAAGTTGATGGCACTATATAAGTAACTGAAATAAATAAATATACGTTTGAGGCTGGCTGTAGGCACAAGACCACCTATGTACCCTCACATATCAGGAAGTGCAGTGCTATTTTTTCAAAGGGAAATTCAAGGGGAAAAAAGGGTATTGCTTAGGCAAAGTTAGTGGGTTTTAAAGGCTCAAGGTTTCTTACCTTCAGAAAAACGTTCTGGGTGCAGCAGCTCCCCCAGCCCCCCCAATACCTACCTGAGCTCCCACTTGATCCAGCAATGTGCACGAGAGCCAAGCCTCTCCTGGGTCTCTCTGAGACAGCAGCGGGAGCCATTGGCTCCATCTACTGTCAATCACAACCAGTGAGCCATTGAGGAGCAAGCACGGAGGGGGTGGGGGGGATCTATGGCTCTATGTGTCTTGCATAGAGTGGGGCTCGGGATCAAACACGCACCAGTGCCCCTAGAGCAAGCAGGAGAAGCAAGGAGCGCAAAAACACTGCATAGAGCAGGTAAATATGACATGTTTGTTACTTAAAAAAAAAAAGAGAGCCTTTAACATTTGTTGATGTTCCCCATAACATAGCAAATATTCACTTTCTGAGTTCACTTCCACTTTGGCCCCTTTCACAGTGGGGCGGTTTGCAGGCGCTACAGCGCTAAAAATAGCGCCTGCAAACCGACCTGAAACTGGCGTTGCTGTGTCTCCAGTCTCCCCGAGGGCTTTCACACTGGAGCGGTGCGCTGGCAGGAGGGAAAAAAAACTCCTGCAAACAGCATCTTTGGAGCGGTGAAGGAGCGGTGTATACATCACTCCTAAACCGCTCCTGCCCATTGAAATCAATGGGGCAGCACGGCTATACCGCCGGCATAACGCCGCTATAGCGCCGCTTTACGGGTGGTTTTAACCCGCTAGAACGACGGTAAAGCGCCGCTAAAAATAGCAGCATTTTACCGCTGACGCCCCCACCGCCCCAGTGTGAAAGGGGCCTTAAGAAGAGGGGCAGCCATTAATTTTTCCTTATGTCATTGGCTACCCTGATAACCATTAAGTACAGATTTCATCCTCAGCAGTCAAAGGTTAAAAATACCGGAACAGATTTTTGAATGAACATATAACCATATATGTTGTATGCACTGGGAAACACCTTCTTTATCTCCATTTTTTACAATGTTTTGTTTATAATTTTATAATTATTTTATTAGTATAATGTTTTGTTTATACATTTATAATGTTATAATTTTAAGGGCACTTTCACACTGGGGTGTTGGGGGCATCCGCGGTAAAGCGCCGCTTTTTAGCGGCACTTTACCGTAGTTTTAGCGCCGCTTTTCGGCCACTACCCCCGCTAGTGGCTAAAAATGGGTTAAAAGCGCCGAGGCGCTTTGCAGGCACTTCGGCAGAGCTGCCCATTGATTTCAATGGGCAGGAACGTTAAGGAGCGGTGCATACATCACTCCTAAAGTGGTGCAAAGATGCGGCTTGCAAGACTTTTTTTTCCTGCCCCTCAAGCTCACCGTTCCAGTATGAAAGCACTCGGGCTTTCACACTGGAGTGACAGGAGAGGCGCTTTACAGGCGCTATTTTTAGTGCTATTGCGCCTGTAAAGCGCCTCAGTGTGAAAGTGGCCTAAATGTTTTAAATTTATAAAGATATTTTTATGACTGTATAATTACATATTTTATAATTCTACAATGATTTTATCATTAATATGTTATGTTTTTTTGTTCATCGTCCTCTACATTCTGCAGTTCACTTTATCTCCGTTTATTATTCATCTCTTTATCAATTACACTCACACTTCCCATTATTGACTTCTATGTGAATCAGGCTGTTAGCACAATCTACTTACTGGCTTTGCCTGTGTTATCAGCAAGGAAAATCACACAATACAATGCCACACCAGTCTGTTGTCAGTATATGTCTGGTGACAATTAAGCTTACTTCAACAGTACTATCCTATAATATAGTGCAGAGAGTAACACTAGTGTGTAAAGTTATCAGGAGATAATAGAGAAACAGTACAGTGATTTGCACCAAATGAACTTTGGTAAACTTTGAAAAAGAAAAACCCTTTTCTTAGTTTCTGTTGCAAATAAGTACTTTTTCTCCTTCACTGATGTGTGTTGATGAGGCTGCACTGATGGGCACTAATAGGCTGCACTGATGAGGAGGCACTGATGGGCAGCACTGATGGGCACTGATAGGCGGCACTGATGGGCAGCATAGAAAGGCAACACTGATGGGCAGCATTGATGGGCACTGATGGGGCTGCACTGATAATCAGTGCCCTGATTATCTGTGTACATGTCCCGTCAGGATTGCCGATAACCGGCAAGTCTATTTACACTGTGAAAAGCTGTGATCGGCCCTTTACCATGGTCAGTGATCAGCTGAGTGCGGGAGGACATTCATGGGCGCCCTCCTGGAACAACAGAGCCGTGCTGTAGCCGTCTTTCGGCTATAGCGCAGTAAGGAAGTGGTTAATTTATTTAAAAATTTTTAAGCCTCTGAACACAGCTCAATTTTTGCCAATGCACATCGTGCCAGTTAGACTCATACTATAGAGCAATGTTCAGGGGCATAAAAAATGCCACAAATCTGTGTTCTGAGAGATACTTACTGAAATATTAATAAAATACAAGTCCCATCAATCCACCATGTAATGAAGATGAACAAAGGCAGGCATGTTTGAAATCCAGCCTGTATGACAACCGTGGCTGCCTCCGATTCAATTAGGGAATATGTGTAGACATAAAAAGATAGGATATGTGTAATTTTCAGAATTACCAGGTAAAAATAAAGAGGAAAAAAAGACTTGTAAAAGAAACCTAATGCAGCCACCACATCTAAAGACTAGTAAGCTGCATTACATCTAATTTTTGTTTAGATACAGTGCCTTGCAAAAGTATTCACCCCCCCCCCCACCCTTGGCATTTTTCATGTTTTGTTGCCTCACAACCATGGATTGTTTGAGGATATTGCATCATTTATATTACAGAACATGCCCACAACTTTGAAGATGTTTTTTTTTTTTTTTTATTATTGTGAAGCAAACAACAAATAGGAAAAAATAACAGAAAAAGTCAATGTGCATAACTATTTACCCCCCTAAAGTCAATATTTTGTAGAGCCACCTTTTGCGGCTATCACAGCTCCAAGTCGCTTTGGATAAGTCTCTATGAGCTTGCCACATCTTACCACTGGGATTTTTGCCCATTCCTCCTTGCAAAACTGCTCCAGCTCCTTCAAATTGGATGGTCTGTGCTTGTGAAAAGCAATCTTTAAGTCTGACCACAGATTTTCTATTGGATTGAGAGACATAGCGTTTTCTTTGATGGCCAAAAAGTTCAATTGTAGTCTCATCAGACCAGAGCACCTTCCTCCATACATTTTGGGAGTCTCCCACATGCCTTTTCGCAAACTCAAAACGTGCCATTTTGTTTTCTGTTGAAAGTAATGGCTTTCTTCTGGCCACTCTGCCATAAAGCCCAACTCTATGGAGCGTACGGCTTATTCTCGTCCTATGTACAGATACTCCAGTCTCTGCTATGGAACTCTGCAGCTCCTCCAGGGTTACCTTAGGTCTCTGTGCTGCCTCTCTGATTAATGCCCTCCTTGCCCGGTGCATGAGTTTTGGTGTGCGCCCGTCTCTTGGCAGGTTTGCTGTTGTGCCATGTTCTTTCCATTTGGTTATGATAGATTTGATGGTGCTCCTAGGGATCATCAAAGCTTTGGGTATTTTTTATAACCTAACCCTGACTTGTACTTCTCAACAACATTGTCCCTTACTTGTTTGGAGAGTTCCTTGGTCTTCATGGCAGTGTTTGGTTAGTGGTGCCTCGTGCTTAGGTGTTGCAGCTTCTGAGGCCTTTCAAAAAGTGTGTATATGTAATGACAGATCATGTGACACTTAGATTGCACACAGGTGGACATCATTTCATTAATTATGTGACTTCTGAAGGTAATTGGTTGCACCAGAGCTTTTTATGGGCTTCATAACAAAAGGGGGTGAATACATACGCACATGCCAATTATCATTTTTTTATTTCTGAAAAATAGTTTTATATATATATATTTCTAATTTTACTTCACCAACTTAGACTATTGTGTTCTGATTCATCACATATAATTCAGATTAAAAAAAAAACATTGAACTAAAGGCTGTAATGTAACAAAATAGGTAAAAAGCCAAGGGGGGTGAATACTTTTGCAAGGCAGTGTACATTGCACCTGCTATGTTTTTCCATTAAATAAATGCCAGAAGTCATAGAAATAATAATTTCTGTACAGCACCTGCCAAGGTGAAATACCTGGAAGCCTGTGCAAAAGGAAAAGCCTTCAATGCTTTCCACAATATATTAACAAAGGCACTCTAGCATTCCTTCAAATGATTTTGCCCTTGAAGCCTAGATGCCCAGGTTAAATTTAGCAGTGCTATTACGCATCATTTTATTTGAATATAACTAATTTGCCTGCCTAAATAATTTTTACATTTCAAGGACATAAATAGAAATAGTTTTAATAGAAGTCTTGCTTTAGTATAAGCTGATAATTGGATACAAATGTAAAAACAAATGTTTTAAATATTATTAATTCATTGAATTATTATTATCATCGGAATTGTTTTGACAATTACAATATAAAACAAAGGCACATTGTCATCTTTATGCTGCAGTGGCATCTGTAGCCAGAATTTTTTTTTGTGTTATGTGAATTAAATCTCTAGCCTGCATATTATCGCTATGTCATACCACCCTGACTGGTTCCCAGGACTTCCAGGACTTTGTGTAGTTTAAGGTTTGGTCAGCACCTGGCATTGTGTAGGACAGTGGTCTCAAGGCTGCAGCTCATGGCCTGGATGCTATTCCTCCCACTGATATGAGGCACAATTCCTCCCATTGACACCAAGGATGAGGAACCATTATTTCCACTGATACCAAGATTAGGGCATTATTCCTCCCAATAACACCATAGATGGGGAATAACTACTCCCACTGACACTAACAATGAGACACTATTCCTTCAACTAACACCAACGATGGGACACTATTCCTTCCATTGACACCAACGATGGGACACTATTCCTTCAACTGATACCAACGATGGGACACTATTCCTTCCATTGACACCAACGATGGGACACTATTCCTTCAACTGACACCAACGACGGGGCACTATTCCTTTCACTGACACCAACAATGGGACACTGTTCCTTCCACTGACACCAACGATGGGACACTATTCCTTCAACTGACACCAACAATGGGACACTGTTCCTTTCACTGACACCAATGATGGGGCACTATTCCTTCCACTGACACCAACAATGGGACACTGTTCCTTTCACTGACACCAACGATGGGACACTATTCCTTCAACTGACACCAACGATGGGACACTATTCCTTCAACTGACACCAACAATGGGACACTGTTCCTTTCACTGACACCAACGATGGGACACTATTCCTTCAACTGACAGCAACGATGGGGCACTATTCCTTCCACTGACACCAACAATGGGACACTGTTCCTTTCACTGACACCAACGATGGGACACTATTCCTTCCACTGACACCAACGATGGGACACTTTTCCTTCCACTGACACTAACAATGGGACACTATTCCTTCAACTGACACCAACGATGGGACACTATTCCTTCAACTGACACCAACGATGGGACACTATTCCTTCCACTGACACCAACGATGGGACACTATTCCTTCCACTGACACCAACGATGGGACACTATTCCTTCAACTGACACCAACGATGGGGCACTATTCCTTCCACTGACACCAACAATGGAACACTATTCCTTCCACTAACACTAACAATGGGGCACTATTCCTCCCATGGATATAAACGATTGAGCACTAATTCTCCCACTGACACCAACTATGGGTCATAATTCCTCCTACTGACATTAAAAATAGGACACTATTTTTTCCACTGACACCAATGATGGGGCATTACTCTTCCAGTGTATATAAATGATTAAACACTATTCCTCCCACTAACACCAACAATAGGGCACTATTCCTTCTACTGACTACAGGTGCAATGTAAAATGTTTACTCCCTTGTATACATGCCTAATGCTCATCTTTTGGCAAAAATTACACCACCTGTGTTTTTTTTAATACTTGATAAAGCAGTGTTTTACCCACCTAAGTGGGTAAAGTCCATCATCCATGTCCCTTGACCCATTTTGGTGCAGAGGACAGGTAATCCAGTGCTGTAGATGTGCTTACTCATGCTGATGTCATCACCTGCAAGCAGTGTTGCTAATCGTCAGTATTTTTACTGGCAGCCAATAAAAAACAGGCACTTTTCTCCTGGCAGTAAATGCCTGTGACAGGAAAAGGTTGCCAGTAAAAAAAAATATGTCTGCGACACTCGGCTTGGAACTGCGCATACGCAGTTCTGATCCAGAGCCGGCTGAGACCATCTGAGTGCCTGTTACAGTGTGTTCGGGTAGCGCTGGCAGGGGGGGAGGTGGGTCTGGCGGAGGCAGTGCCTGAGCGTGTCGTGTGATTTCATGGTGTAAGGGAACAGAGTGGAGTGGCCGGACACTCGTGTGTGTGGGTCTGCAGGACAGGAGCAAGGCAAGCCGGGGGGTCATGTACTTAGCTACTTACCTACTATACTGGAAATAAAATAACTATGCTTTTTGCCTTAGATATCTATATTAAAGAGGAGGGCCCATCAAAAAAAAAAAAAAATTAAAAGTCAGCAGCTACAAATACTGCAGCTGCTGACTTTTAATTGGACACTTATCTGTCCCTGAGTCCAGCGATGCGGGGGATCGAAGCCCTGCTCATCTCCCCCTCCGTTCAGCGGCGCCGGCATTGCAACTGTGGGCGCTGGGCTGTGGCTTCACAGCCTGGCACCCACTGCGCATGCGCGAGCGGCGCCGTGTGCCGTGATTGGCCGCTCAGTCACCTGGGACCTGTAATGGGTCCCAGATGATTGACAGGAGGGAGGGAGCAGAGCGGAGCCCTTCCTGTGCCGAGGGGGAAGTGATGTCACCAGCCCAGGCACTGGAAGAGGCAGACTACGAGGGACCCCCTAGCAACAGGCATTTAGAGGTAAGTAAAAAAAAAAAATTCCAAATTTTTTTTTTATTTTTTTTTTAGGCACAATCATGACTTTTTTTTTTTTTTAGGGTGGAACACCACTTTAAATCATATTGCTAATTGCATATTGCACTTGTTTGTAGCCTAAATACTTAAATGTGCACCTAAAACTGGAATATTGTAATTTTTGGAAATGCCTTTAAAAACTTGGCTGTGCCAGTAAATTCTGGGTGTCGTGGCAGTAAATTTCAATCTGGTAGGTTGGCAACATTGCTTGCAAGGTCATTTCTGAATCCTAAGAGGATCCTGGAGCTGGGCAGCCAATATGACATTTTCATACATCACCAGGTACATACAGGTGACTGGTGATGTAGACACCTGAAGAAAGACCCAACCTCCTGTGCACAGATGAAGAGAGAAGACTCGGGACCTAAACATCACATGAATGGGGATTTAAGTGAATAAAGGTGGCATTTAAGTAGGGTGTTTTTATTTTTATATGTGATGAGTGGGTAGGGGAACTTGGAGTTCAGATTTAAAGGGTTAGTTCATAAAAAAAAACCTCTATGCAGCCCACAAACCCGATTCCATAATTCTAAATTAATCTCATTTTTAAAAATATGCATTTATGCTCCTCCCATACCTATAGGCCATTTGTGCATGAGTGACGCCTGCCCATTTACGTATACCTAGCGGACATGTCCAGTTTTTAAGCAATTTTGGTCATAGTCAAGACCATTTTGTCTGTTATTCTTGTAAGTGGGAAGCAAATCTAAAAAAAGTCCAGGATGCACATTATCTGATTTATGTAACTTTGTCTTTAACCACTTGCTTACTGGGCACTTAAACCCCCCTCCTGCCCAGACCAATTTTGAGCTTCCAGCGCTGTCGCACTTTGAATGACAATTGCGCGGTCATACAACACTGTACCCAAATGAAATTTTTATCATTTTTTTCCCACAAATAGAGCTTTCTTTTGGTGGTATTTAATCACAGCTGGGGTTTTTATTTTTTGCTAAACAAACAAAAAAAGATGGAAAATTTTGAAAAAAAAAAAAATCATGTTTAATAGTTTGTTATAAAATTTTGCAAACAGGTAATTTTTCTCCTTCATTGATATGCACTGATGAGGCGGCACTGGTGGGCACTGATAGGCTGCACTGATGGGCACGGATAGGCACAGATAAGGCGGCACTGATAGGCACAGTTAAGGCGGCACTGATAGGCACAGTTAAGGCGGCACTGATAGGCACAGTTAAGGCGGCACTGATGGGGACAGTTAAGGCGGTACTGATGGGCACAGATAAGGCGGCACTGATGGCCACAGATGGGCGGCACGGATAGGTGGCACAGATAGGTGGCACAGATAGGTGGCACAGATAGGTGGCACTGATAGGTGGCACTGATGGGGGGGCACTGATGGGGGGCACTGATGGGTGGCACTGATGGGTGGCACTGATGGGCAGTGATGGGTGGCACTGATGGGCACTTATGGGCACTGGTAGGTGACACTGATGGGCACTGATAGGTTGCATTGATGTGGGTGCTGATGGGTGGCACTAATGTGGGTGCTGATGGGTGGCACTGATGTGGGTGCTGATGGGTGGCACTGTGGGCACTGATGGGTGGCACTGTGGGCACTGATGGGTGGCACTGTGGGCACTGATGGGTGGCGCTGATTGATGGCACTGTGGGCACTGATGGGTTAATATGGTGGGCACTGGTAGGCAGCACTGCTGCCTATTGCTTTTTGTTGTAAGATCGCCGTGATCGGGACTGATGTCCCGATCACGGCCGCCGGTGATCGGGTTTTTTTTTCCTCCTCACGCTGTCAGCGCGAGGAGGAAAAATAGCCGATTACCGGCTCTGTTTACATCACATGATCAGCTGTCATTGGCTGACAGCTGATCATGTGGTAAGGGGTTGGGACCAACCCCTTACTCTGATCTGTGATCAGGCGAGTCTCATAGACTCGCTGATCACCGAGCGCGCCGCGCGCGCCCTGCAGGGGGCGCGCAGGCCGCTCGTGCACGGGACGACGTCAATGGACGTAGTCCCGGCAATTCAGATCCGCGCTGTTGCCGTCATTTGGCAATGGCCCGGATCTGAAGCAGTTAATGTATCATTCAGGAGTTTTTAAAAACACTCAAACTATAAATTAGTGTTGAATATATATAAACTTTTAAATATAATACAATTTTTTCATATACGTCTGCTTTACACTACAACTTTCCAATACAAACTTTGAGTTTAAAAATACATTTGATGCACTTTAAGGTTTTGTAGGTCACTTTGAGATGCATTCAAAGATAAGATAATGCCTTTTGACAGTCTTAAGGCCCATAATGCAGACAACGGACCTATAGCTCTAGCAACAAAGATGTTTCCAAAGCCCTATATTATGAAATATTGATTTGAGCTAAATTAAGACGTTGAGTCACAACCTTGTGTCTTACTGGGATACATTTGTGTTGATGAAATAACTCTGCAGTAAGTTTGGCACAAATATTTCAAGTCAAACATCATCTATTTTCATTGGTATGCTAACTACTTTCTTCTTCGCATCAATAAAAATGTATAACGTCTTCATGCTTTGTTTCGTTTTTTTTGTCTCTGAATTGTTACATACACTCCTTAGCCACTTTATTAGGTACACCTGTTCAATTGCTTGGTAACATAAATTGCTAATTAGCCAATCACATGGCAGCAGCTTGATGCATTTAGACATCTAGACATGGTGAAGACGAATTGCTGAAGTTCAAACAAGTATCAGAATGGGGAAGAAAGGGGATTTAAGTGACGTTGAGTGTGGCATGGTTGTTGGTGTCAGACGGGATGGTCTGAGTATTTCATAAACTGCTGATCTACTAGGATTTTCACACACAACCATCTCTCGGGTTTACAGAGAATGGTCTGAAAAAGAGAAAATATCCAGTGAGCGGCAGTTAGTTGTGTGGACAAAAATGCCTTGTTGAATTCTTTAAATGGTGCTGGATTGTCACAGAACAAAAGCTGCACTGACCCACATCCCTAAAATTGGATAATTAAGCGACAAATTTCCTCTAAATGGGACTTTAAAAGGGCAGTGAACAACTGTGAGGTCAAGGGAGTACAAAAATATAAAGTTTTAATTGGTCAAAGTTAAAATAGGTGATTACATGTACAATACATACAATATATATACTGGATGCAGATACCAATATATGCAATTTGATAGCAACAGTTGACAACCACCATTAATCTGTTGCAAAAATGATGAAGACAACAGAGATACCCAACGCGTTTCGATTCTACAATATTGGTTCTCTTCTTCAGGGGTTGGAGGTTACAACGGGACGTGAATACGTCTATAATTAGTAGAGGAGGATATGTAAGGGTATATATATGCATGGCAACATCATGTTAAAACAAGCATAGAAATTACATTTCACAATTGTATGTATACATACTTATTTATGCAATGTATATGATTAGTAAACATACAATTGGACAAATTTCCAAAATCCCTTGTTGATGTCCGAGGTTAGAGGATAATGGGCAGACTGATTAGAGATGATAGAAAGGCAACAGTAACTTAAATAACCATTTGGTACAGCCAAACTATGCAGAATACCATCTCTGAATGCACAACACATTGAACCTTAAAGCAGATGGGCTACAGGAGCAGAAGACCACACCGTGTGCCCCTTCTGACAGCTAAGAACAGGAAACTGAGGCTACATTTCACGTAAAAAAATTAGACAATAGAAGATTGGAAAAATGTTGCCTGCTCTGATGAGCCTCGATTTCAGCCACGACATTCAGATGGTAGGGTCAGAATTTGGCATAAACAACATGCAAGCATGGATCCATCCTGCCTTATATCAGGCTGGTGGTGGTGTAATGGTGTTGGGGATATTTTCTTGGCACACTTTGGACCCCTTAGTACTGATTGAGCATAGTTTAAACACCACGGCCTACCTGAGTATTGTTGCTGACCATGTCCATCCCTTTATGACTACAGTGTCCCCATCTTCTGATGGCTCCTTCCAGCAGGATAATGCACCATGCCACAAAGCTCAAATCATCTCACCACTGATTTCTTGAACATGACAATGAGGTCCATGTACTCCAATGGCCTCCAGTCACCAGATCTCAATCCAATAGAGCACCTTTGGGCTGTGGCGGGAGATTCGCACCATGGATGTGCATCAGTGTGATGCTATTATGTCAATATGGACCAAAATCTCTGGGGAATGTTTCCAACACCTTGTTGAGTCTATGCCATGAAGAATTAAAGCAGTTCTGAAGGCAGAAGGGGGTCCAACATGGTACAAGCAAGGTGTTGCTAGTAAAGTGGCCGGTGAGTGTACTTTACAGTGCCTTGCAAAAGTATTCACCCCCTTGCCATTTTTCATGTTTTGTTGCCTCACAACCTGGAATTAACATGGATTGTTTGAGGATTTGCATCATTTAATTTACAGAACATGCCCACAACTTTGAAGATTTTTTTTTATTATTGTGCAGCAAACAACAAATAGGACAAAATAACAGAAAAAGTCAATGTGCATAACTATTCACCCCCCTAAAGTCAATACTTTGTAGAGCCACCTTTTGTGGCTATCACAGCTCCAAGTCACTTTGAATAAGTCTCTATGAGCTTGCCACATCTTACCACTGGGATTTTTGCCCATTCCTCCTTGCAAAACTGCTCCAACTCCTTCAAGTTGGATGGTTTACGCTTGTGAACAGCAATCTTTAAGTCTGACCACAGATTTTCTATTGGATTGAGGTCTGGGCTTTGTCTAGGCCATTCCAACACATTTACATGTTTCCCTTTAAACCACCGAAGTGTTGCTTTAGCAGTGTGTTTTGGGTCAATGTCCTGCTGGAAGGTGAATCTCCGTCCTAGCCTCAAATCACACACAGGGTGGTACAGGTTTTGCTCAAGAATATCCCTGTATTTAGCACCATCCATCTTTCCCTCAACCCTGACCAGTTTCCCAGTCCCGACTGCTGAAAAACATCCCCACAGCATGATGCCGCCACCACCATGTTACACTCTAGGGATGGTGTTCTTTGGGTGATGTGATGTGTTGGGTTTGCGCCAGACATAGCGTTTTCTTTGATGGCCAAAAAGTTAAATTTTAGTCTCATCAGACCAGAGCACCTTTATCCATACATTTTGGGAGTCTCCTACATGCCTTTTCGCAAACTCAAAACGTGCCATTTTGTTTTCTGCTGAAAGTAATGGCTTTCTTCTGGCCACTCTGCCATAAAGCCCAACTCTGTGGAGCGTACGGCTTATTGTTGTACTATATACAGATACTCCAGTCTCCGCTGTGGAACTCTGCCGCTCCTCCAGAGTTACCTTAGGTCTCTGTGCTGCCTCTCTGATTAATGCCTTCCTTGCCCGGTCCGTGAGTTTTGGTGTGCGGCCGTCTCTTGGCAGGTTTGCTGTTGTGCCATGTTTTTTCCATTTGGTTATGATAGATTTGATGGTGCTCCTAGGGATCATCAAAGATTTAGATTTTTTTATAACCTAACCCTGACTTGTACTTCTCAACAACAAGTCCCTTACTTGTTTGGAGAGTTCCTTAATCTTCATGGCAGTGTTTGGTTAGTGATGCCTCTTGCTTAGGTGTTGCAGCCTCTGGGGCCTTTCAAAAGGTGTGTATATGTAATGACAGATCATGTGACACTTAGATTGCACACAGGTGGACATCATTTCACTAATTATGTGACTTCTGAAGGTAATTGGTTGCACCAGAGCTTTTTATGGGCTTCATAACAAAGGGGGTGAATACATACGCACATGCCAATTATCCGTTTTTTATTTCTGAAAAATAGTTTTATGTATATATTTTTCTAATTTTACTTCACCAACTTAGACTATTGTGTTCTGATCCATCACATATAATTCAGATTAAAAAAACATTGAACTAAAGGCTGTAATGTAACAAAATAGGTAAAAAGCCAAGGGGTTGAATACTTTTGCAAGGCACTGTATACTTGTAAGCCAAAATGCTTATCTTTCTTGGTGCTAGCAGGGACCTAGCATGTCACATAAACAATGCCAAACCACAAAAATAATGTAACTAGCAACAGTCCACATGATTAATGGGTGTATGCAGTAAAAAAGCCTTTAGAACAAGCCCTTAATGACCTCTGCATTTGCAGTCATTGTGGAGTAATGCATTCTCAAAGTTTGCAAAAGAAGCTTCTCAGTTTTACGTTTACTCTCTCTCTCTCTGCAGGTCAGCTCCCCCTCCCTCCGATCTGATACATACCGTAACTTGAATGACTTCACTCCATGTATGTTCAACTTTGAGGATGAAAGCTACAATGGTAGTCAGGGCCTCTTTTAACCACTTGACCTCCGGAAGATTTTACCTCCTTCATGATCAGGCCATTTTTTGGTGTCTGGCACTGTGCTACTTTAACTGCTAATTGTGTGGTCACGCAATGCTGTACACAAATTAAATTGATACACTGTACACATTTACAGCAACATAAGGATTAAAAATAGTCAATGTTGATTGAGAGAATGAAATTCTGCTTTAAAATTGTTCTAAAAGTTAGGTTCTGTATAGTGAAAGCGACTTTGTCCTCAAAATGATTTGTAGACTTTTGCTATTTAATATTCTTCCATGTGTTATGTTTCCCACTAATTCAGTAGGTCTCTGAAAAGTGTTATAACAGTCAATCTGGCCTAGTCATTGTATAAACAAACACCATCCCAAAGAAATCCCCACAAGAACAGGACCTCTATTAAAGACCCGGAGAGATTTTGGCATCTACAAGCCTACAGCTATATTCAACAGAAACAGAGGTAAGCCTCCAGGATGGAAAGATTAAAAGCAAAAGGTGAATGTTTTGAACCTATAATGTTTAATGTGAGTATGTCAGGTAATTTAAAAAGTAAAAGTCCTGCCTGGTAGCAGATCACTAGCTAGAAATGCTGACTCTGTGCACCCCCTGATGCAGGCATCATGTTTTTTACTGAGGCCTGGACTTCAACTTTGGGGCAAAACCCCACAGATGAAAGTTAGCCCATCTGGCTGTCCAGTGAAAGCAAACCTTACTTCATAGTGGAGTGCTCGGTTGGCAAAACTTACCTCCAGGGACAGAGCTTAGTCAAGAAACTGGTGTAGGCCATAGGATTGTACATAATACACAATACATAACTAAAAATATTCCCGAGTGATTGATCACAGCATTATAAAGAAGGCTTCAAGCATTTAAAGAGATAAATATTTACTATTGTAATTCACAGTTTCGAGGTAAAGAACATTCGCCTCCGGATAGTAAGCCTTCTGACAAGCAGGTAGAGGCACACATAGAGAGAAAGGGACAGAAGAGGAAAAGAAAAAGATAGGGCTTAATGGAGAGAGGAATTGAGGAGCAGGGCGGCACAGTCCAAAAAAAAAAAACGGGGGGGGGGGGGGATCCATTGAGCAGAGTCCAAATGAATCAACTGGAGTCCAAGGAAAAGAAAGCCAATTGACATCCCAGAGGCTACACCTCCTGGGCAATTCCTACTCTCATAAGTCAATTTGTACAGGTGGGAGACCCAATTAATGGTGGTTTTCCAGGCATTTAGGGTAGGAGGGGTGACCAGCTCCCAGTGTAACAAGATGTACAGAGTGTAGAGTTCAGGAGTGTGTCATGTACAGAGTGCAGAGTTCAGGAGTGTGTCATGTACAGAGTGCAGAGTTCAGGAGTATGTCATGTGCAGAGTTCAGGAGTGTATCATGTACAGAGCGTACAGTTCAGGAGTGTGTCATGTACAGAGTGCAGGGTTCAGGATTATGCTACATACAGGGTTCAGGAGTGCATTAAGTACAGAGTGAAAAGTTCAGGATTACGCTATGTCCAGAGTGCAGAATTCAGTAGTGTGTCATGTACAGAGTGCAGAGTTCAGGAGTGTGTCATGTACAGAGTGTAGAGTTCAGGAGTGTGTCATGTACAGAGTGCAGAGTTCAGGGGTGTGCTACATACAGAGTGTATTGTTTAGGGGTACGCTATGTACAGATTGCAGGGTTTGGGGATGCGCTATGAACAGTGTGCAATACCAACCCCCCCCCCCGGCTCTAGTAACTCCCTATGTAAAGCTCTAGTACTGCCCTATAGGCGTCTCTCTCTACTACTTGTGTATTTGGCTCTGTTATACCTCCCCGTTAGGGATGAGCCGAACACCCCCCGGTTCGGTTCGCACCAGAACCCGCGAACGGACCGAAAGTTCGCACGAACGTTAGAACCCCATTGACGTCTATGGGACTCGAACGTTCGAAATCAAAAGTGCTCATTTTAAAGGCTAATTTGCATGGTATTGTCCTAAAAAGGGTTTGGGGACCCAGGTCCTACCCCAGGGGACATGTATCAATGCAAAAAAACTTTTAAAAACGGCCGTTTTTTCGGGAGCAGTGATTTTAATGATGCTTAAAGTAAAAAAAAAAAGTGAAATATTCCTTTAAATATCGTACCTGGGGGGTGTCTATAGTATGCCTGTAAAGTGACGCGTGTTTCCCATGTTTAGAACAGTCCCTGCACCAAATGTCATTTTTAAAGGAAAAAATCTCATTTAAAACTGCTTGCGGGTTTAATGTCATGTCGGGTCATGGCAATATGGATGAAAATCAGTGAGACAAACGGCATGGGTACCCCCCAGTCCATTACCAGGCCCTTTGGGTCTTGTATGGATATTAAGGGGAACCCCGCACCCAAATTAAAATAAAGAAAGGTGTGGGGCCACCAGGCCCTATATACTCTGAACAGCAGTATACAGGCGGTGCAAACAAGACAGGGACTGTAGGTTTGTTGTTAAGTAGAATCTGTTTGTAATTTTGAACATTTTTAACGTGTTTAGCTCCAGCCAAAAAATCTTTTCTAAGCTTTTTGGAAAACATAGGGAAGGGTTATCACCCCTGTGACATTTGTTTTGCTGTCTTTCCTCCTCTTCAGAAGATTTCACCTCACTTTTTTGTCCCAATGAAAAATGTTTTTTGAAAATTTGGGTTTTTTTGTGGAACAAGGATTGGAAAGCATCAGTGGAAAGGAGAAATTGTTTTCCCATATTAACTCTTACAGGAGAGAATTTCCCTTCCTAGGGGTAGATTTCATCTCACTTCCTGTTGTCTCCTTCCGTTTGCAAGTAGGAGTCGTTTGTAAGTTAGATGTTTGAAAGTAGGGTCCTGCCCTATATACTCAGCAGAAATTTGGGCCTTAGGTGTTGCTGTGGCCACAACACTGTAAGCCCTCACAGGGCCCTGCTGTGAAATATTAGATCAAGAATTGTAATTACATGCCCCTGTTGAACAGGAGCTGAAAAATTAGGCCTTAGGCACTGGTGCTGGTGCCACAACACTGCAACCCCTCACAGACACTCTAGTTGGAACGCAGGAACGAGCCCTGCTGCAAAGTATTGCTTCAAAAATTGTAATTACACGCCCCTGTTAGACAGGGGCAGAAAAATTGGGCCTTAGGCACTGGTGCTGGTGCCACAACACTGCAACCCCTCACAGACACTCTAGTTGGAACCCAGGAACGAGCCCTGCTGCAAAGTATTGCATCAAAAATTGTAATTACACGCCCCTGTTAGACAGGGGCAGAAAAATTGGGCCTTAGGCACTGGTGCTGGTGCCACAACACTGCAACCCCTCACAGACACTCTAGTTGGAACGCAGGAACGAGCCCTGCTGCAAAGTATTGCATCAAAAATTGTAATTACACGCCCCTGTTAGACAGGGGCAGAAAAATTGGGCCTTAGGCACTGGTGCTGGTGCCACAACACTGCAACCCCTCACAGACACTCTAGTTGGAATGCAGGAACGAGCCCTGCTGCAAAGTATTACATCAAAAATTGTAATTACACGCCCCTGTTAAACAGGGGCTGAAAAATTGTGCCTTAGGCACTGGTGGTGGCGCCCAGAACCAAAAATGTACTTACAAGCTATCAGCGTGATGATTGAGGAGGAAGAGGATAATTACTCAGGGATAGTCACTCAGCATCAGCATAGGCAGTCTTTGAAGGGATCTGAGATTTCAAAAAAAATTATTCGGTTACATCAGCATCAGGTGCTTGGTAGCTGGTGGTGATCCAAGACTGATTCATTTTTATGAAGGTCAGCCGATCGACCGAGTCGGTGGACAGACGCTCCCTGTGATCGGTTACCACGCCTCCAGCAGCACTGAATGTGCATTCCGAAAGAACGCTGGATGCAGGACAGGCCAGTAGCTCAATTGCATACTGTGCAAGCTCTGGCCAGTGATCCATCCTCAAGACCCAGTAACCCAGAGGATTTTCGGTGGGAAAGGTGTCCAAGTCTGATCTTGCCCCTAGGTATTCCTGCACCATGTAAAACAGACGCTGGCGATGGTTGCTGGAACCGATCATACCTTGGGGCTGCGGACCAAAAAATTGTCTGAACGCATCGGTCAGACGGCCACCTTCTCCACCGCTCCTTCTTTGACTGACCGAAGCCTCAGCAACACGTTGTCCAGAAACAGGAGTTTGTAACCTCCCAGTCTGCTGCTGATGCTGAGTGCCAGGCTCCACCTCCATACTGACACAATCTTCCTCCTCCTCCTCCTCCTCCTCTTCCTGTGTGATCGG
Organism: Lithobates septentrionalis; assembly: GCA_037952835.1. Lineage (NCBI taxonomy): Eukaryota > Metazoa > Chordata > Amphibia > Anura > Ranidae > Lithobates > Lithobates septentrionalis. The sequence goes on from JBBDGP010001747.1 coordinate 439,359, forward strand.
CGGGCACGCAGGAACACTGTCTGGATAAAGGGGGCCTTGAGAGCTAAGGAAGTCCTCCTCTTCCTGCCTCTGTTCTGCCTCAAGTGCCCTGTCCATTATTCCACGCAGCGTGTGCTCCAACAGGTGGACAAGGGGGACAGTGTCACTGATGCATGCACTGTCAGTGCTCACCATCCTCGTGGCCTCCTCGAATGGTGACAGGACAGTGCATGCATCCCTGATCATGGCCCACTGGCGTGGGGAAAAAAAACCAAGCTCCCCTGACCCTGTCCTGGTGCCATAGTCGCACAGGTACTCATTGATGGCCCTCTGCTGCGTGTGCAGCCGCTGCAGCATGGCCAACGTTGAGTTCCACCTGGTGGGCATGTCACAGATTAGGCAGTTCTTGGGCAGGTTAAACTCCTTTTGGAGGTCCATCAGCCGAGCACTGGCATTATATGACCGGCGGAAATGCACACAGACTTTCCTGGCCTGCCTCAGGACATCCTGTAAGCCCGGGTACCTGCGCAAGAACCGCTGCACCACCAAGTTAAGGACGTGAGCCAAACAGGGCACATGGGTCATTTGTCCCTGTCGGAGGGCAGAGAGGAGGTTGGTGCCATTGTCGCAAACCACCATTCCTGCCTTAAGTTGGCGTGGCGTCAACCACCTCTGAACCTGCCCCTGCAGAGCTGACAGAACCTCTGCCCCAGTGTGGCTCCTGTCCCCCAAGCACACCAGCTCAAGCACCGCATGGCATCTTTTGGCCTGCGTACTTGCGTAGCCCCTTGAACGCCTACGGAGCACCGCTGGTTCCGAGGAAGAGGCCATGGAGGAAGAAGAAGAGGAGGGGGTGGAGGAGAGAGGTGTGTCACAATCAGCATTTTGGAGGCGTGGTGGCGGAACAACCTCCAACACTACTGCACCTTGTCCTGCATCCTTCCCAGCTGCCAGCAGAGTCACCCAATGCGCCGTGAAACTTAGGTAACGTCCCTGTCCATGCCTGCTGGACCATGAGTCAGCGGTAATATGCACCTTACCGCTGACCGCCCTGAACAGCGAGGCATGGACATTGCCTTCCACATGCCGGTAGAGAGCCGGAATCGCCTTCCGTGAGAAAAAGTGGCGTTTGGGTACCTGCCATTGAGGAACCGCACATTCCACAAACTCACGGAAGGGGGCAGAGTCTAACAACTGAAAAGGCAGCAGTTGAAGTGCTAGCAATTTTGCCAAGCTAGCATTCAACCGCTGGGCATGTGGATGGCTGGGAGCAAACTTCTTTCGGCGGTGCAGCAGCTGGGGCAGGGAAATTTGCCTGGTACAATCTGACGTCGGTGTACCAAAAGCAGATTGCCCACAAGTACTTGGCTGTGACACACCTAATTCTACACCTTCATTCCTCTCACTGCAGGTCTCAGAGAGGACTGAAGGTCTAGTGGGGTTGGAAATCTCAGCTGATGAGGAGCAAGGAGAGATCCTCTTTGTTCTTTGGTGTGGGTCTTTTAGATACGCTTGCCAACGAACTGCATGGCAGGTCAACATATGTCTGGTCAAGCATGTGGTACCCAAGCGGGAGATGTTTTGGCCACTCGAGATACGCTTGAGACATATGTTGCAAATAGCAGCGGTGCGATCTGATGCACTCGTCTCAAAAAAGGCCCACACCAAAGAACTTTTTGAATAACGCGCAGAGACTGCAGCGCCCTGCACATGTGGAGCTTTGGGGTGTGATGCAGTCAATGTGCTGCCCTTAGGCTGGCCCCTGGAGGGCATCCTGCCTCGTTGGTGATGTGCCGCCTCCTCCTCCTCCTCCTCCTCCTCTCTCCTATCAGGCACCCACGTTGAGTCAGTGACCTCATCATCCCCTCCCTCCTCATCACTGGAGCAAACCTGGCAGTATGCTGCAGCAGGGGGAGCATGACTGCCAGATTGCTGTCCTTCTTGGGCACCCCCTCTGTCCGTGCTCATGTTACTGCCTTCATCGAGCTCAGTATCATCATCAGAGCCTTCCAAACGCTGGGCATCCTCCTGGAGCATGTACCCAACACTGTGGTCAAACAGTTCGAGGGAATCCTCAGGAGGACATGGTGGAGCTAGGGAAGGAGTCACTGATGACATTGAGCTGAGGGAAGAGGCCGCTGCTTTGCCAGACAAAGCACCCTGGGCATGGGTGAGAGAGGATGAGGAGGATGAGGACGGCTTGGTCATCCACTCGACCAAGTCTTCCGCATGTTGCGGCTCAACACGGCCAGCTGCCGAAAAAAAGGCCAAGCGTGTCCCATGGCCACGTGCTGATGAGGATGCACCGTCTCCACGACCAGCACTAGACACAGAGCCTGCTTGCCCTCTCTTATTGGCTTGTGACTGTCTACCTCTCCTTCTTGGCCTTCCAGACATACTAATGGCCTGTAGCTGCACTAAGCTGGGATAGAACACCTGTAATTTTCTTCAGGTAGCTTTATATACTGTAACCAGACAAGCCTGCCTGTCAGTAGGAAGATAACAGGAACAGATCTAGCTGAACACTGTGAGCAGGACGCACTGTACTAAATGTAAATAGTCTAGCTGCCTGACCGTGGTACTAATAGGATCAAATAGAACACCTGTAATTTTCTTCAGGTAGCTTTATATACTGTAACCAGACAAGCCTGCCTGTCAGTAGGAAGATAACAGGAACGGATCTAGCTGAACACTGTGAGCAGGACGCACTGTACTAAATGTAAATAGTCTAGCTGCCTGACCGTGGTACTAATAGGATCAAATAGAACACCTGTAATTTTCTTCAGGTAGCTTTATATACTGTAACCAGACAAGCCTGCCTGTCAGTAGGAAGATAACAGGAACGGATCTAGCTGAACACTGTGAGCAGGACACACTGTACTAAATGTAAATAGTCTAGCTGCCTGACCGTGGTACTAATAGGATCAAATAGAACACCTGTAATTTTCTTCAGGTAGCTTTATATACTGTAACCAGACAAGCCTGCCTGTCAGTAGGAAGATAACAGGAACGGATCTAGCTGAACACTGTGAGCAGGACGCACTGCACTAAATGTAAATAGTCTAGCTGCCTGACCGTGGTACTAATAGGATCAAATAGAACACCTGTAATTTTCTTCAGGTAGCTTTATATACTGTAACCAGACAAGCCTGCCTGTCAGTAGGAAGATAACAGGAACGGATCTAGCTGAACACTGTGAGCAGGACGCACTGCAATCAATGTAAATAGTCTAGAAGATAACAGGAACGGATCTAGCTGAACACTGAGCAGGACGCACTGCACTAAATGTAAATAGTCTAGATAGAAGATAACAGGAACGGATCTAGCTAAACTGAATACAGTGTATATATATATATGCAACACCTGGGATGCATATATATACACAATACACTGTAAGTGCAGCTAACTGACTGTTCTGCCTAATCTATCTAACTCAAATCAAATGACACTGTCTCTCTCTCTCTCTATCTCTCAGCACACCGGAACACACACTACACAGGGCCGCCGTGCAGGCGGCCTTATATAGTGTGGGGCGTGTACTAAATCCCCTGAGCCATAATTGGCCAAAGCCACCCTGGCTTTGGCCAATTACAGCTCTCTCTACTGACGGCGCTGTGATCGGCCAAGCATGCGGGTCATAGTGCATGCTTGGCCAATCATCAGCCAGCAATGCACTGCGATGCCGCAGTGAATTATGGGCCGTGACGCGCCACACGAATTTGGCGCGAACGGCCCATATCGTTCGCAATTCGACGGACGGTCGAACAGCCGATGTTCGAGTCGAACATGGGTTCGACTCGAACACGAAGCTCATCCCTACTCCCCGTGTAGGTGGCACTGCCTCACCTTGCAGGAAGATTGTTCTGGTTCTCACATTTTGGGGAGCGGTCCCTGCCATGCTCAGCCATGAGGGATCTGTTACATCTGGAAGCCACTGAAAGCAAAGTTGTCCCTGGTGAACACAGAAGGCTTCTGTGTTTACAAGTGAGGTAGCAGAATGGAGTTCTGCCATGTTCCAGCTGCAAAACTGGGTGGAAGGGCCACATGACCACGTTGTGTTTGACGTATGTGGTTTGATGTATCAGCTCGCCTCCAAATCATCAACCTTTACTAACAGTAACAGCATACTCTTATATTTATAAAAGGAGGAAGAAGGCTTTGCTTGGGAACTGACACTTTCTGCAGTAGTCAAAGGTCCAATTAAAAGGTACATTGCAAGTGAATTCAAAATAGTTTATGGACAGAAAAAAGCTGCAAGTAAGTAACCTGCAGTTTTTTAAGTTGGTAACAGGGTCTCTTTAATGTGATTCTGTGCAGGGCAACCTTCCCACTGATGTTCCATTGTGAATGAGTAAGATGACAATGACAATTTTTTTTGCTTAGAATAAAGATCACGATTCTCGGCGTAACATCATCTTTCACAATATACAAAAAAATTGGGCTAACTTTACTGTTTAGTTTTTTTTTAATTCATTGAAGTATATTTTTTCCTAAAAAATTGCATTTGAAAGACCACTGCACAAATACAGTGTGACATAAAATATTGCAACGATCTCCATTTTATTCTCTACGGTCTCTGCTAAACAATTTATATAATGTTTCGGGGTTCTAAGTCATTTTCACAAAATACACATTTTGAACTTATAAGCAACAAGTGTCAGAAAAAGGTTTAGTCTTTAGGTGGATAAAATTCAATTTTAAAACTCAATTCGAATTTAAAGTTCATTCCTTTGATCTTAAAGAACCGAAAGATACATTGTTTCTTTTTATCGCTGTTGATAAACATTTCCCTACTGAGTTTTTTATTTTTTTTAACTTTTGACAGCTCTGCACTTGCTTCACCACTTCAGCCCCGGAAGATTTGGCTGCTCAATGACCAGGCCATTTTTTGCGATGCGGCACTGCGTCGCTTTAACTGACAATTGCGCGGTCATGCCCAAACAAAATTGACGTCCTTTTTTCCCCCACAAATACAGCTTTCTTTTGGTTATATTTGAACATCTTTGTTTTTTTTTTTTTATGCGCTAAAAACAAAAAAGAGCGATAATTTTGAAAAAAATATCAATATTTTGTACTATTTGCTATATTAAATATCCCCATTTTTTTTTTAAAAGCAACTTTTTTCCTCAGTTTAGGCCGATATTTATTCTTCTACATATTTTTGGTAATAAAAATCGCAATAAGCGTATATTGATTGGTTTTCACAAAAGTTATATCATCTACAAAATAAGGGAAAGATTTATGGCATTTTTATTATTTTTTTTTTACTAGTAATGGCAGTGATCAGCGATTTTCATCGGGACTGCAACATTATGGCGGACAGATCAGACATTTTTGACACATTTTTGGGACCATTGGCATTTATACAGTGATCAGTGCTATAAAAAATGAGAAGCATGTACAGTATAAAAGAGGAGACAACTCTTCTGTAGTTAAAAAAAAAAAAAAAAACTACCAGCTTTTTACTTTTTTTTTGTTCAATTCCGCTTTAAATGGTAAATATTTATTTTTGGTTGGAGTGTACCTTAACTACTTGCCCCCCACGCTATAGCCGAAAGACGACTACAGCACGGGCCTTAATTACCACACCACGGGAGGGTGTCCATGGACGTCCTCCCGTGTATGAGCTGCCTGTGCGTCCCTGCGGGTAGTGTGTGGCGCGCTCTGTGATCACCGAGTCTATGAGATCTCGGCCCCTTACCACCTGATCAGCTGTCAGCCAATGGCAGATGATCATGTGATGTAAACAGAAGATCAGTAATCTGTATTTTTTCCCTCTTCTATCAGCGTGAGGGAAAAAAAAAAGATGATCACCGGCTTCTGTCAGAGGGACATCGGTCACGGCTGCCTCATCAGTGCCTACCAGTGCCACCTGCCAGTGCCACCTATCAGTAGCCACCAGTGCCAACAGTGCACACAGTGTCACCTACCTTTGCCCACCAGTGCCACCCATCAATGCCCATCAGTGCCACGATCATTGCTGCCTATCAGTGTCACCTACCAGTGCCCATCAGTGCCAACTATTAGTGCCTCTCAGTGCCACTCATCAGTGCCAACAATCAATACCTATCAGTGCCAACCATCAGTGCCACCTCTTAATGTCACCTATCAGTGCCGCCTCATCAGTGCTTATCAGTGACAACTATCAGTGCCCATTAGTGCCGCCTTATCAGTGCCTATCAGTGCAGCCTATCAGTGCCCATCAATGCAGCCTCATCAGCGCATATCAATGAAGGAGAAAAATTACCTGTTTTCAAAATTTTTTAACAAGCTATGAAAACAGTTTTTTTTTACTGTTTTTTTTTTTAGCAAAAAAATAAAAAAAAACAGCAGTGATTAAATATCACCAAAAGAAATCTCTATTTATGTGAAATCGAGTACAAAGTTGCATGACCGCGCAATTGTCAAAGTGTGGGGTTTAAGTGCCCAGTAGGCATGTGGTTAAAAGGAATATTCCAGTCTACATGAAAGATTATTTTCAAAATTCACATAGGTGTCAGATCCCCTCGGGCATCTGTTGTCTATCAAGGTATTGCTGTAGTGTTCAATGATTCTGGCTTTCATTCTAGCATCTGGCATACCTGTAGTTGAGTCAGGCCTCCCTAAATGTAACCCCTTTGCTGCTGATAATCTTATGATCTGGAAACACCAGTTCCTAATGAACGAATGTGTAGACCAGATGTTTTCAGCCAATGTAGACTTTTTCTCTTGAGCAAACCTGCACAAAATAAAATCATTCCTAGAAGCACAGACTGCGGAATCTGACCAAAGTGGGATATATAAAACGTTAATGAATGGATTTATCAATTTAAATAGAGCAGTAATGTAGCATTAGTGATTTCTTGATCACAGTTGTTGGCTGGAGTTGTACTTTAAAATCGTCAGTCTACCCAAAACAAATATCTCACGTATAAGTAGATGCTGGTTAATAGGTTATTGAATGTGTGTCTGAACCTCCAAAAAATTTAATATTTTACAGTTCATCAGTCAACTGTGGCAGCTACATTTGTTTTCTTTTCTTTTCCTGATTTTTAACACACTTTCTGTGTTTCTGTATTTTAACACAGCATCACACTTCCTGTGCTAGAGTGACAACGCTCACTCATTGTATTGTATTGAATTGTATTACCCTAGACCAGTGATGGCGAACATTGGCACCCCAGATGTTTTGGGACTACATTTCCCATGATGCTCATGCACTCTACACTGTAGTTGAGAATCATGGGAAATGTAGTTCCAAAACATCTGGAGTGCCAAGGTTCGCCATCACTGCCCTAGACTGAGCTTCTTATCAGGACTACAAACATCTCCTTCTATCATCATCTCCAATACATAGGGTGAAGGTGTTTGGTAGGTACTTCCCATGAGATAGTTGGGAAAGCTGACAACATCATTTAAAACAGTGGTCATCAACTCCTGTCCTCAGGGCCCACTAGCAGGCCAGATTTGCAAGATAACTGAAATACATCACAGGTGATATCATTTGCTGCTCAGTGATTGCAGTATTTTAGTTTGCATCTCCCCAAGGTGGTAATACATAAAACCTGGCCTGTTAGTGGGCCCTGAGGACAGGGTTGATGACCACTCATTTAAAACATCAGTTTAGCGCACAGCAAATTTACAAGAGGTTTGGAATTCTGGCAAGATCAACAGGTTTTTTTTTGGGCTTGAAGAAAAATGGCTGAAAAAAGGACTGGTAAGAATAAATATTTGTACCTGGGTTTAGATGGGTTACTTTGACTCTGAAAGAAAAGTTGAATGTGAAAGAGCCTAGACCTATGGTGCCCAAGCTGCAGCCCAGGAGGCATATTTAACCCTCGGGCACTGATTATGCAGCCTTCAGGGATTTTGCAGACAGTATTATGTGTTTTCATTACCTTGGTGCTTATCCAGGCTAGTAAAGGATTATATTCTATAAACTGGGTTCTAGTAGTTAAATTACATTTTCCATTAAATTACATTTTCCTCTCTCCTTTTGCAGAAGTCGTTTTATGGAAACTGTAGGAACATTGATTTGTAAATGGATTGTAATAGCTGTGATCCCTAGCTGTCTCATGTAATATGTTTCCTGTCTCTGACAGTGTTCTGAAGATTGTTCACAGTCTCCAAAAACTCATAGAACATGTCTGCAGTCTCTGACCATCTTTTGTGGCATGCTTGTAGTTTGAAAAATAAAATCACTTCAATATATGTGCCACGCTGTGCATACCTATACTAACATAAATAATTACTATGTGCAAAATCAATAAGTGTCAATTCATATGATAATAATACAATATCACAATATTATAAAAATTACATGTGATTATTGGTGCTTATATAAAGTCCTCTGAAGTGCAATTCATATGTATCTTACGTGACGTGAAGCCATCAACAAATCACATTTCATTAAAAAAATTTCCTTATCTAATGACTCCATTTATAGGTGCTCCAAAGTAAAAAAACTACACGCATGCTCCCCCCTGTTAGGTGTATCCTCACCTCAAGGTGTGTAACCTCATTAAATTTGGTCACACGGCACTTGTAAGCCTCTCCAAGGCTTTATTAAACATGTACAAAAATGGAGTACTCACATATTCCTGGTGCTTCCAGTGCACCAGGCTAAATCAGGAGTAAGACACGTGACCCTGTGCCGACACGCGTAGGGGAGGGGTGAGGACGATGAAGGCACCCTGACCCTTATTGTAAGAGAGCAGTCCGCAGGGAAACAGTGCTTGTGCGGCTTTGGGGGAACATTAACCAGTAGCCGACCAGGCGCCGTCATTATACTACGGCAGGATGGCTATCCTGGGCAAATCGATGTAGCTGTACGTCGGCTCTTATAAACAGCTATAGCAGGCGCGCCGCGCCAGCTGCACGTCGGGGGACCGGATGTGCATGGCCGGCGGGCACGATTTCCCCCTGCCACACGCAATCATGGGCACGACAGCCAGAACGGGGATGTGTGTGTGTAAACACACACATCCCTGTTCTGACAGGAGAGGAGAGACAGATTGGCCTATTCCTACTAGCTAGGAACAGTGATCTGGCCCCTCCTCTAGTCAGTCACATCCCCATACAGTTAGAAACACTCACGAGGGAACACATTTAACACCTTGATCACCCCCTAGTGTTAACCCCTGCCCTACCAGTGACATTTACACAGTAATCAGTGCATTTTTATAGCACTGATCACTGTATAAACGTCAATGGTTCCAAAAATGTGTCAAAAGTGTCTGATCTGTCCGCAGCAATGTCCCGCTAAAAATCGCAGATTGCCGCCATTACTAGTGAAAAAAAAAATAATAATAAAAATGCCATAAATCTAGTCCCTATTTTGTAGATGCTATAACTTTTGCGCAAACCAATCAATATACACTTATTGCGATTTTCTTTTACCAGAAATATGTAGAAGAATATATATATCGGCCTAAACTGAGGAAGAAATTTGTTTTTTTATATTTTTTGGGGGATAATTATTATAGCAAAAAGGAAAAAAAATAGCTTTTTTTTCAAAATTGTTGCTCTTTTTTTGTTTATAGCGCAAGAAATAAAAACTGCAGAGGTGATCAAATACCACCAAATAAAGCTCTATTTATGGGAAAAAAGGATGTCAATTTTGTTTGGGTACAGCGTCGCACAACCGCGCAATTGTGAGTTAAAGCGACACAGTGCCGTATCAAAAAAAATGGCCTGTCATTAAGGGGGGCAAATCCTTCCGGTGCTGAAGTGGTTGAATGCAATTGCCTAATTTAGCCTGGTGGGCTGGAAACACCAGGAATATATTAGTACTCAATTTTTGTACATGTTTTAATTAAGTTAGTGTTTAACGTTATAAGCACTTTTTATTCATATGCACCCTGACGTAGTCTTTGACCATCTCATGTAGCTTGCCAGTAGTCTTTGACCATCTCTTGTGGCATTCCCATTGTCTTTGACCATCTTTGTGGCATGCCTGTAGTCTTTGACCTTCTCTTACAGCATACTCATAGTCTTTGACCATTTCTTGTTATATTGCTTGTAGTCTTTGACCATCTCTTGTGGCATGCCTGTAGTCTTTGACCATCTCTTGTGGCATGCCCCTAGTCTTTGACCATCTCTTGTGGCATTCCCATTGTCTTTGACCATCTTTGTGGCATGCCTGTAGTCTTTGACCTTCTCTTACAGCATACTCATAGTCTTTGACCATTTCTTGTTATATTGCTTGTAGTCTTTGACCATCTCTTGTGGCATGCCTGTAGTCTTTGACCATCTCTTGTGGCATGCCTGTAGTCTTTGACCATCTCTTGTGGCATGCCTGTAGTCTTTGACCATCTCTTGTGGCATGCCTGTAGTCTTTGACCATCTCTTGTGGCATGCCTGTAGTCTTTGACTATTGCTTGTGGCAATTCACTAGACAGTTCTAATATTGTTTAATAAAGATAAAGAGACATGGGGTCCCAGATTATGGACTTTTTAACACATGCTATTGACTAGGGAGAGAGTGCTCTACCGCACTTCACACAGTTGGCAGGAGAGCTAGTGGACAAGACGGCCTTCCCTGTCCGTGAATTTTTTTGATACATTTCACAAAGAAGATGAATATAAATAAATTCAAGTTGCAACAATGAAGTCATACAGCTGATTGAGGAAAGCACAGCTGAATCCCTCTGCTGTTAAGCTCTAAACACACATTGATTTCCCTCTGTAAGTGTGACAGGACACGGGGGAGGAAGTTCTCTCATTATGGGACATCTGCTTGCCTTTGTACATATACCTTTGATTAGAAGCACCAGCTATTAATGATATTATAATAACACAAGATGCGAAAACAGGAAAAAAAACATCCCTGTTTTCTGTGCTGTCTTCCCATGAGAATAAAGCAGACATTATTTCCCATGTCTGGCCTTTAAGGATTTCTAGTTATTTTGTGCTTCTCATGTTATCTTTACGGTGTGTGAGAGGGATATTATCCAGCTAACTGTATACAACATAACTCCGTGTTCTTCAAACAATCAGTGTGATACCACAGTGTAAAGCAGAGCATGATCCCCTCCCTTCGAAGACAGGGCGCAGGACAGTATTCTAACATGATAACGACCCCAAACACACCTCCAAGATGACCACTGCCTTGCTAAAGAAGCTGAGGGTAAAGGTGATGGACTGGCCAAGCATGTCTCCAGACCTAAACCCTATTGAGCATCTGTAGGATGCAGTTACCACTGAACACCATCTGAACCAAATAAGTTTATCTTGGTCTCATCAGACCACAGGACATGGTTCCAGTAATCCATGTCCTTAGTCTGCTTGTCTTCAGCAAACAGGCTACAGGCTTTCTTGTGCATGATCTTTAGAAGAGGCTTCCTTCTTGGGACGACAGCCATGCAGACCAATTTGAAGCAGTGTGTGGCGTATGGTCTGAACACAGACAGGCTGACCCCCCACACCTTCAACCTCTGCAGCAATGCTGGCAGCACTCATACATCTATTTCCCAAAGACAACCTCTGGACATGACGCTGAGCACGTGCACTCAACTTCTTTGGTCGACCATGGTGAGGACTGTTCTGAGTGGAATCTGTCCTGGTAAACCTCTGTATGGTCTTGGCCACCGTGCTGCAGCTCAGTTTCAGGGTCTTGGCAATCTTCTTATAGCCTAGGCCATTTTTATGTAGAGCAACAATTCTTTTTTCTCAGGTCCTCAGAGAGTTCTTTGCCGTGAGATGTCATGTTGAACTTCCAGTATGAGAGAGTGACCAGTATGAGAGAGTGAGAGCGATAACACCAAATTTAACACACCTGCTCCCCATTCACACCTGAGACCTTGTAACACTAACGAGTCACATGACACCGGGGAGGAAAAATGGCTAATTGGGCCCAATTCGGACATTTTCAGTTAGGGGTGTACTCACTTTTATTGTCAGTGGTTTAGACATCAATTGCTGTGTGTTCGGTTATTTTGAGGGGACAGCAAATTTACACTATGTTTTTATTAATATTTACAAAAATGTGACAGGTGTACTCACTTTTGTGAGATATATTATATATATATATATATATATATATATATATATATATATATATATATATATATATATACAGAATTCTAAAATAAAAATAAAATATAAAGTAAAGTAAAGTAAAAATAAAAAATATTTTTTTTTTAAACGTGCCCCGTCCCGCCAAGCTCACGTGCAGAAGCAAGGATATGTGAGTAGCTCCCGCATATAAAAACAGTGTTCAACATGTGAGGTATCGCCGCGATCGGTAAAGCAAGAGCAATAATTCTGGTACTAGACCTCCTCTGTAACTTAAAACATGCAAGCTGTAGAATTTTTTAAATGTTGCCTATGGAGATTTTTAAGGGTAAAAGTTTGTCGCCATTCCACGAGCAGGTGCAATTTTGAAGCGTGACATGTTGCGTATCAATTTACTCGGCGTAACTTATCTTTCACAATATAAACAAAAATTGGGCTAACTTTACTGTTGTCTTATTTTTTAATTAAAAAAAAGTGTATTTTTTCCAAAAAAAGTGCGTTTGTAAGACTGCTGCGCAAATACTGTGTGACAGAAAGTATTGCAACGATCTCAATTTTATTCTCTAGGGTGTTAGAAAAGAAATGTACTGTATAATGTTTGGGGGTGCTAAGTAATTTTCTAGCAAAAAAACCCTGTTTTTAACTTGTAAACAACACATCTGAAAAAGAGGCTTGGTCCTTAAGTGGTTAAGATCAGCCTGTACTGTACTTCTGGTATGTTATAATAGGTACAGTAGGGCATAAAGATGCTGTGGCTTCAGTTTTAGTTTCAAAGTATTTTATTGAGCTTTCACAGAGAACAATAAACAACAAACATGTTGTGTACACGTATATCATCAAATCAGGATGCTCTGATCCTGTTGGACCCAAAAGGAATAGGGATATGAATATCAAGTCCTACATTAGCGTAAATGGTATAACTACACAATCTGTAATTTTACATATACATTTAGTAAAATGAAACAAAAACAAACAATAATCCAAATGTAGGATGTGTATTTGGTACATATCAGATAAGAGTATCCAGTCTGCCCCTAATAAGGGTCAGGATTTCTTAAGGGATGGGGGAGTAAGGTGAGATGAATAGGGCGGTTATGGGGTAGGAAGTAATAAGGGAATGGAAAAGAAGGAGGAGAGTATTAGAGATCAAGGGGTCAGGGGTGTCTCCCCCTTCCTCTCCGGCTATTATCGGCTTCAAGGGTCACCGGTATGGGCGCTTATGATTTGGGAGAATTCTGTAGAATCTACGAATTCCAGCCAACAGGCCCAGGTATTCTAGAAATCTGGCTTGGTATACAAGATCCTCCATTTCTGCGACATTCTTAATACCTTAAAACTAATTGACCATAGTCAGAGGGGACTGTTTGCGCCAGAGTACAGGTATACACATTTTCGCCTATCAGCGATCGATTATAAATGGAGTGAGATAAGGAAGTGTGGCGCAGAAGGAATTGAGCAGGGTTGTAGTCCAGCGTGTATGTTGTGATAGTGGAAATGAGGCAGTGGACCTCTTTTCAGAAGGTCTGAATATCTGGACGTGACCACCAAGTATGTAAACGTGACCGCGGCTTCAGTTTTATGTTCCTGCAAGAGGAAGGTACTGTTGCTCGTGAGATAATATCTGATACAAGCATGTACAGTATTGTAACTTTAAATGCGTCTGCATTCATTGACAAGATACAGCATGACATACAGTAAATGCTTCACATTGCTCTTGTGCATTTGGCTTGATATACATTATTTTGGGATCAAAGAGTACTTTGTAAGCAACAGAACACATAGAGAGTGCCCCATTTTAAGTTCCTATCCAGATTGCTGTTTCCCATTGTGATTTAGGTGACTCTGTGTGTAAGTTCTCTAAAGTTCTCCAAATTTAACTGGTGCAACCAAGAAAGTATATTTTCATCATCTTCTTTTAAAGGTTAAGTTTAGTTTGGAGTAGATTTTGATTGGGCAGCTTTAGAAAAAGTCACCACTGCCAAATGAGTGACTCACACTAATGGCTATGCATCTTCCTCATTTTTTCTCCACGCATTTAAACATGCTCAGACCACTCTCTCTGGCTTTGCATACAGTGCAGGAAGAGAAGAGCATAGACAAGGTCTTTGATTGGCTGCAGCTGCAGTTTTGGACTGGAGTGAATGGCCACTGTGGCTGAATTTTCAAGCCTGCCTCTAACAAAGCAACAGGAGGATTCCAATTGGCACCACATGTGCCCACTCATCAGACCTTAACTGCCCAGGGGGAACAGGCTGAGAAGTTGAGGCTGAGTAGAAGGATTCTGTGGCTGCTGGAAAGCAGTATGCACCCAGAACCTGGGGAGAAGGCATGGGCTTTCGGGGAGAGCTGCTGAGGCTCTGAAAAGCTGTCCGGAGACTGTTTACTGCAAAGAGCAGGGAGAGACCCATGTGCTACTGTGTGTTCAGGGAAAACTGCTAGGGTATGTGTCAAAAACCATGGGACTCTGCTGCTAAATGCCAAATGGTGGGTTAGCTGTGCCGTGCAGAGTATGAGGACTGTGAGCTGTGCTACTGATCCTATAATGCTGAATAGGACCATATGCTGACCTGTGCTGTATGCCGAGTGATGGCAGAGAGACCAGGAAGTGCAGACTTAAGAGGTAGCCTAGGGGGCTACCTTTTCTCTGAACGCGCTCAGGAGCTATGGTCTATCTTTGATCTTCATCCACCCTGAGCATGGGAGTGGCCATTGGCAGAATGGGCTGTGTCATGGAGGACTTTACCTTAGCAAATGAATGGTGAGAAGGCTATAGGCTAAAAATGCCCTTTATGCTGCCTGCAGGAAGTTTTGCCAAAGGGTTCTTGTTCACTTTGCTCCATGGATTACAGATCTCCTAGTTGGGGGTGAGAGCTCCACCAAGAGTTAGGCGCCTCAATGCTGGTAAGACTAAGCTGTGAATCCCATTGGCCCATGGTCTAGTTAGGGCCTCTGTCCTGTAGAAAGGCCTTAACATTGCCATTACCTTGTACATTATAGTACCGGTTTGTTCGCCTGTGCAAATTGTATTTGACATCTTTGTATGTTTTGTTGTTGCATTTCATTGTGGAACCCAACCTTTCCTTACAGGGCTTTTAATGTTGATAAGGTCCATTCCAACTGTACTAGGTTTGTCAGTGTTTCTTGGGTCCAGGTACAGAGCAGGTCATCACGAGAACAGGCCAGGTGGATCCAGACAATTCAGTGGCTCCTCTGGGAGTAGCGCTACAATTGCAGTGTCCCTAGCACAGCCCCCTCTAGCAGGGGACAAGACTTAAACTTTCTCTACTGCAGTTTCGCTTTCACTTAAAGGACCCTTTCCCACCCTGTGATTGGACAGTGAAAGGAGAAGCAGCCCACTAATTAGCTCATCTCTGGCATTCCACTTTCCTCCTATTCACATAGCTCCTGCACTGCAGCACACATGACTAGCTCTTTGTGTTTGCTGTACGACAAGATGTTGATACCATGTAAAATTCAGCTACTTACAGTGCTTGCATTAAAAAAATAATTTAATGGTGTCTTAATAAACCCAGAGCCTAGAGTTCAGCTTTAAAATTCACAAGCTAAATCAGCCATTGTCACTTGAAATAATGAAGGGTCTTTAATATGCAATTTAATTTGACATCCTGCTACAACTATTCTATTTTGGCTCATGGAATAAATAGGACCAGAGTCTTTGTTCATGGATTTTGCAGCCCTGAATCGTTTATAAGATCGATGGCTCATATTTAGCAGCAATTTCTGTACACATTGGCAAAAGAAAAGTGGTAATTTAAAGTGGTACTCCAAACATTTTTTTAGTCTTGGTTAGAGTGAGGACAAGACAGAATAATCATCAGGGTTTTTATGGTTGTGTCTCCACTGGTTTTCCCAGACAACAGTAGGTTAAAAAAAAAAAAAAAAATCTCCAAAAAAGAAAAAAAAGGAATAAATTCCACTAGATCAGATGTTCCCATTGGTAGATTCTTGCCTTCTTAATTCTTTTGCTGCCAGAGCCATTTTCATGTTTTTTGCACACGTGTTTAAAAAAGCATTTTAGGCCTAAAGATTACTTAAACACCCGAAATACTATACATACATATGTTTTTCTTTTTTTTGTTCTGAAAGCAGAGACCCTAGACAATAAAATAGTGGTAGTTCCATTTTTTTATGTTACACAATATTAGTGCAATGTTTTTTTCCAGCACAAAATTTCAGAAAAAAATACACTAAAGTTAATTTTAGAGCACACAATTGCAACATATTACCCATTTTTTGATAATACTAAATTAACGTAAATAGATACCCATATAGATAAGCTATGTGAAGCCTTAAAATTGCATGTGCCTTTCAAATGCAGGTCCTACAGGCTATCAGCTTAGAGTTAACAGTAAACAAGGGTCCTATAATTGGTGCTCTCACTCTGGTGTGTGACCCAATATGTAAAATATGTAGGTGCTCCTACGTTCATATGTGGGGTGGCTCAAAATTTGGGCGTAGCTTTATTTTTTATTTTTTTACACCTTTTTTTCCAATAAGCTAATAAGCAGCAAAGAAAACTAACAGAGGATCAAACCTTTCTCCAATTTGTCCAATACTATATAAAAAATAAATAAATGTAATGCATTGCCACTTACTAGGCTTTAGATGTGGTGGCTGCAATTTTTGGCCAGATCAACAGGCATCAAACAGATATAACTAAACACTTTCAACTGTGTATTTAACAGACCGAAAGGAATCAAATTAAAGAAACTCATTGTTTTTACAGGCCTGTTACCTGTATTTTACCTTGCTGGCATCAACAAAGCAAAGCTTGGATTGGTTGGACGCACTTTGACAGGTCTAGAACGTTTTAGAATGTGCATGCAACACCAAACATTTTAATGACCTTCACACTCTCCAAAATGCCATAAAATGCTCATATTTAACAAAAAAGAAGGACTGTGCTTACTCTCCTTCAGCAAATCATTTTCCCCAATACTACAGGTGCTCTTTAAACAGAACAGATTGGATCCACAACAAAAGTCATAAGAAGTTGGAGCTTTTAAACTTTCAAATAGCAAAACTCATTAGCAAAATTGCCATGCACTGCGTCTCATAGCAAATTTACTAATAAATTTTGTGTTTTGAATGTGTCTAAAATTAACTCTCAAAACCCCAAAAATTTAAAATATAAAGATCAGTAGAATGTAATATACATTTTTCCACTTGTATCCTATGAGAAGGCTCTGCAGCACTGAGTCATGGTGTATTCTCCATGGTGTCATTTGGATAAGTACAGAGGACCACTTTCCATATATCTTCTTTATGATGTGCGAACTGTACTCTGCAGCTACAGAAAGTCTCTGCTATTTGGCAGAGCATTCTTTGTCAAATAAATTCCAATGCAGCAAAAAAAAAAAAGCACAAGGCTCTTATTCAATGAGACCGGAAAAAAAGCAATGCTGTACAAAGTTCAGTAACCCATAGTAACCAGTGAGAGATCTCCTACAGTAAAGCTGTTGCAAAAAGGAAATTACCGGGGTGCTACTGCTGGAATATTAAAATGCTAGGTCCCTGGTTTGGCTGTTACCATTTACTTTCAATATTTTCAACCAACCCACCTTCCATGTGCTTTGCCACTCCCCCTTCCTCCAAACTTCCTTTGCAAGTCAAACCCTATGTAGGATTTGAGAGTTCTTTCAGCAGATTTTAGAGCTTACATTGACAAGGTCATTCTCTTAAAACTTACATTGACAAGGTCACTCTCTTTCTTACATTGCAGGGCTCAGGCCTAAATATTAAAGCCCCCGCGACCCCCCCCCCTCTCCCCGCGTGCGTCTGGCGATGGTCTTGTAGCCCATTCCAGCCTTGTGTAGGTTTACAATCTTGTCCCTGACATCCTTGGACAGTTCTTTGGTCTTGGCCATGGTGGAGAGATTGGAATCTGATTGATTGATTGCTTCTGTGGACAGGTATCTTCTATACAGATAACAAGCTGAGTTTAGGAGCAGCTCATTACCTGTATAGAAGACATCTAGGAGTCAGAAATCTTGCTGATTGATAGGGGATCAAATACTTATTTCACTCATTAAAATGCAAATCAGTTTATAACTTTTTTGAAATGCGTTTTTCTGGATATTTTTGTTGTTATTACATAGTTACATAGTTAGTAAGGTTGAATAAAGACACCAGTCCATCCAGTTCAACCTGAGTGAGTACACCCTCACATCAGTCCCTACCCTCAAGGAGCCCACAATCCAAGCTCCCCAACTCACATTCATATACTAGGGCCAATTTTGGACAAAAGCCAATTAACCTACCAGCATGTCTTTGGAGTGTGGGAGGAAACCGGAGTACCCGGAGGAAACCCACGCAGGCACAGGGAGAACATGCAAACTCCAGGCATTTAGTGTCGTGGTTGGGATTCGAACCAGCGACCCTTTTTACTGCTAGGTGAGAGTACTACCCACTACACCACTGTGCCACCCTTAATCTTATTCTGTCTCTCACTGTTAAAATAAACCTACCTTTATTGACTGATCATTTATTTGTCAGTGGGCAAACGTACAAAATCGGCACAAGATCAAATACTTTTTTACCTCACTGTACATCCAGTGAATTCACTCCATGTTCCCCTCCTTTGTCACCACACTCAACAGATAATAACACAAGCGCTTTGTATAAAATAGCTTTCCTTCTCCTTTCCCTGCTGCTCCCATTCTTGGATGGATGGATATCCCTCTGAAGTACTCTGTCATGTATGCATGTAAGGGGAGCTCCCCATAGTGTACTTTCATTTACTTAATGTAAAAAAGCATATATAAAAAAAATACTCAGACAATTTAATTGGCAGCTTTGCAATTAGGAGAACTACAGCACGGATTTTACATTTACATTTTTAGGGTAATTCTTTGCTAAGGTGCCTGTACATAAATGAGGTCTAAAAGTTATTATTATTTCTCACAATCAGGTGTTCTGGTAACACCAATGCCCTGAGCCTGTACATTAGAAGGCTCAGGGCAATGGTGTTCCCAGAACACCTGATTGTGAGAAACAAGAAGACTTTAAAGAGCACCTCTATTTTAATTAACAACAAATGATATAAGGAAGAGGTGAATGTAATTTTGGAGGTTCCCTGTTAACAGCAGATCACAGGTATTACAATCTGATTGTACAATCTTCTTAGGATTTCCAAGTTGGTCCCTCGGACAACAGCAGAAACTGATTCTGAAAACAGACAGTAGAAGATAATAGCCTGCAAATTATAAGATCGAATCAAGGCAGAAAGCCTTTGTATCACTCTTCAGCTTAAATCAGAAGTCAAAGGTTAAATGAAGTTTGAGGGCCGGTTCCCACTTGTGGAGAGACGCGTTTTTCTGCAGAAATAAAATGCAGATCAATGCAAAAGCACACAGAAAACAATGGTTTGCACTTACACCAGGCTGTCCGGAAAACTGCAAGATGTCTGCATTTTTCCACACTGCTCCGCAAAGCGGAGCGTCACCCTGCACCCTGCTTTTTTAGCTCAGCTGCAGTGCATAGAAATGAAAAGAGTGTCACTTTGGAGTTGATTTACTAAAACCGGAGAGTGCAAAATCTGGTGCAGCTCTGCATAGAAACCAATCATCTTCCAGGTATTTTTTTCAAAGCTGAATTGAACAAACTGAAGTTAGAAGCTGATTGGCTACCATGCACAGCTGCACCAAATTTTGCACTCTCCAGTTTTAGCAAATCAATTCCTTTGTGACATTCCTATAACATTAACAAAAAAAGGGGGGGGGAACAGTGCCTTGTGTTGTAAAAATGCAAGGCACCATCCCTCAAAGCCTGCCCAGCACAATCACTACCCGTAGAGAAAAACAGAACATTTTTCTCTGCGGGTAGTGTGAACCCACCCTGACAACTGCCTGACCTGACACTATCCTTTGATTATCTTCTGAGGGATCAGTGTGCCAAGTCAGGCAGGTGACATACATCGAATGAAAAAACAGAAAAAAGAGCGCACCAGCCTAGTGCATCATCCTTAGTTCATTTATTCAAAAAACATAGTTTAAAAACTACTCACAAAGGTAGAAAGAAAATCACGCTTGGAGTGCGCGGGCGCGGGACTTCCAATATGGCCGCGTAAGCCGGGAGCTCCGCTCTGCCCAACCCAGCAAGCCACCCAAGCCCCGGATTAAGGCCAGCAGGATGCCCGCTGTTTGCGGGACCCGCCCGAGAATCACCCCCAGAGCTGATTCATGCCAGGCAGCTCAGTCCACCGTGACCTGGGGCCGCAATTTTTAGCCGAGGATTCCTGGGCCGAATCCAAGATGGCGGTCGCGTCTCAGCAGCGAGACACACACTCAGGGGGACATGCGGATCAAAGGCAAGTGATTGCTCCAGCCACACTAGCTTTCACTCCCCAGACCAGTTCCCACAAAGCCCCCATGGTGACACCATCACCGACCTCCACAGAATCGCTCGTAGAGCGATCGATGGACAACTTCACACTGCCCCCCCTGAGCAACACACCCGCACACCAAGATACCATGATCTCACTGGGAGGCCCGGATGTAGATCTACCCCTGAATGCAGGAGATTTGTTTCTCAAGCTGTCTGAACTTTTGGATAGGGGGCTGACAAACACTGCTATCAAAATTACTAATGATATCCGCTCTGACTTTCAAAATCTGGGCTCCAGGATGGAAGCGATCGAGCATTAACTGGATATAACAGTGTCCAGGGCAAATCAGAACACTGACCACATTCATGTCATCCAAGAGCAAATTTCAGGGTCAGAGGCATCCCTGAATCAGCCACAGATGTCCCTAAAGCAGTCCAAGATGTAATTAAATCCCTCATTCCAGAGATTACCCCCCTCAAGCTGGAGTTGGATAGAGCGCACACGTCCCTGGGCCCCCCCAGGAAGGACGGGTCACCCAGGGATGTGGTAGTGAAATCACACTTCTACAGCATGAAAGAGGAGATCATGAGAATCTCACGCCATCAACCCCGCATTCTCTTCCAAGGTCAGGAAATACAGATCTTTGCAGACATTTCACCTATGACCATACAAAATCGCAGAGGCCTCAAACCTTTGCTGCAGATTCTCACGCAGAGGGAAATCAAATATTGGTGGGCTTTCCCCTTCGCGCTAAAATTTGCCTACAAAGTTAAAACCTACTCATTTACTATGTTCCCAGAGGGTGAACAAGTACTCCTCTCCCTAAAATTCATTACACAGGACCCAGCAATGGACACATCAAATTTGCAAGCAGGATCCTCCAAACGCCCTATACCTACAAGCCCAATTTCTCCCACATGGAAATCTACCAAAAGCAGACGGATGAAGGAATACATGCCAACTTGAAGATGCCCGAAAACATATTTTTTCATCTCACCTTCAGGGGCTCCACCCTGTTTGACTTTCTCTCTCAGGTTTTTCTGCCTGTTCGAGGAAACCAGACTGCCTATCCCTTAAATTTTTCCCCAACTCTACTCATCTGAATCCATTTCCACCTGGTCCTCTACGATGATCTCTACTCAGGGACACCTACCTGAAAACACATGCAGAATCCTGCCTCACTTTTTTTTTTGTAGTTTGTGTTTGTTTGTTTCTTTGAGGATTGTTATAACAGCTTTTGACAGTTCCAACTCAAAACAGATCGATCTCACACAACCCCCTCTTTTCAGGGGAGATGTTGGTCTATTTGCATAACGTTCCCATGATTCACCTATTTTTGACATCTCTTCCTTCCCCACCCTCCCAGCTCCCTATACCCCTTCTCCCTCCCCTCCTTCCCTTCGCATCCTCCCCCTTCCCTTCTCCCTCCCTCACCGGTACGCACTGGTTTATAAAGAACTAGGTACTATCTGTCCTGCTGGCTTTTTCCCCAAGTCGAAAAGAACGTTATAGTTATTAAGTTATTCATTGTTGATTTACCCTAATTATTTTCATATGTTCCAGGGTAGGCTCTGGCTGAGGCAGCAGCCCTGCGCCTCCATGCATCTTTCGACAATGGTATTCCCATTCTTGTTCGATGGACTAGTGGTCCAATTGATGGACTACTATTGTTTGTTGTTTGGCGACGTGGGAAGGGAATTTTCCCCCTCCCCGCGCCGCTGGCCCATGTTAGGCCGAAATGTACTTTCCTCTTCTTCATTTCTTTTTTTCCTCTCTAATCTCTTTTTTCTGGTTGCCAGCTCGCAGTCATCTCCATCCCACCAAGCCACTCCAGGTCCCAGGTATGGCTCCACGTTCTGCTCAAGTTCGCTCTGTCTTCCACTAGGAGGGGTAAGCAACATATATACCGAGATATTTCTACTCCCCGAGGTTCATGACCAATAACACCTTGCTTCCTCCCCCCCTCAGAATTATCTCACACAATGTCCAGGGCCTAAATTCGCCAATTAAGAGGAGAAAAATCCTTCAGTCATATCTCTCCCAGAAGGTGGCAGTGGTATTGCTACAAGAGACTCATTTTCCAATACGATACACCTCTTCTTTTCTACACGCTCACTACCCCCAATTCTATTTGGCAATTGCTGAAGACAAGACTAAGGGAGTAGCGATCTTGTTTGTTAAGACATGCCCCTTCAAAGTAATCCGGACCCACAAGGACCCTGGGGGTAGGTTTATATTAGTGAAGGGTCAGACAGAGCATCAACTCTATTCATTCATTTCTTATTACACCCCCAACAGAGGTCAGGGAGGTTTCTTTCAATTGATGTTCCACTCTCTAGGCCCCCTGCTGGAAGGGGTGGTGATTTTTGGAGGAGACTCCAATATAGCGTTTGACCAAAGCCTTGATAAATCAAAACCTCCCTCAAAACAACTTACCAGGCACACCAAAATCAGCTCCAAAATAGCAAAATTAATTCACCAACAAGGACTCAGACATCTGGCGAGAACTTAACCCGACTACCAGGCATTATTCTCACTTCTTGATCCCTCACCAATTCTACTCAAGAATTGATCACATTCTTATCTCCTCCATACATATACCAGCAGTTATTAAAGCCTACATTAGGGAGACCGCCCTTTCGGACCATTTTATGATGATTCTTACGCTTCAGGGACATCTCACTAGACCTCCTTCTCCCCACTGGAGTATTAAGGAACATATTCTTAAAGCAGGGGTCCACCTATCTATCGTTTTTTTTTTTTTTTTTAGTTCATTCACAAACTTTTCTTCTCAGCATTACATACTCACATATTGTGTGTAATATGTCCGCCTGTGTCAAATTTCGTCGGAAAGAATAACTTATATTATTCACTGCAGGCGGTTTCCATCTTCATTGTGGGCATTTGAAGCCCACAAGCATTTATTTCCTGGATGTGGTGAATGCTGTGCTCCCAGCATTCACCGCTCATTCCCGCACATGCTCAGTGGCATCCTGGGAAGCCTGAGACTAGCTCCCAAGAGTCTGGGAGAGGCTAGAAACACGCCTACTCCCACGGGAGGAGAACCAGGAAGTGCAAAGAAAAATAGAAAAATAAAAGGTAATTACGCCGATTTCAATTTTTTTAAACGGCATGTCAGCATCTAGGCAAGGAAGAGAATACATACAGATATTGTTCAAAATTTGGGTGGAACCCCGCTTTAAGGACCCTATTCAGATTTCAGTTTTAGATAAGGCTCTGAAAGAATACTTTCTAATGAATGATGTAGAGGGAACCTCGGCTGAGACTTTATGGGCGGCCCATAAAGCTACAATCCGTGGCAAGCTAATCCAAATTGCCTCACAGATTAAAAAAGAAAGAGCCATGGACGTTATAAAGTTAGAAAGAGATTTTCACACTTTATGCAAACAACACAAAAATGACCCATCAACGGTCCGAATTGTACAGCTAGATGCTGCACGTGTTAAGTTGAACCCTACGCTCACAGTCAAAGCCGAGAGTTCCCTACGTTGGAATGGAGCTAAATCAAGATAAAATGAGCACTATGCTGGCCACAAAACTTTCTCCTAAATTTTGATCAATTACCCTCCCAAAAATTAGACTACAAGACGGTACAACAACCCAAAACCCCCAACGCATTCTACAATCGTTCCAAACTTTTTACTCTAAATTATACCTAAAAAATGACATAGCAGACATTCACGCAATTGACTCTTTTCTAGAAAACCTGCCTATTCCCAACTTGCACAAGACCCACATAGAGATGATGGAAGCCCCCGTTACATTAGAAGAAACCCTAGATGTAATCAAAAATTTGAAGGGGGGCTCAGCGCAGCTTTTATATAGTTAATTCCCAAACCTGATAAAAATCCGGAACTGGTAGAAAACTATAGACCCATCTCCCTAATTAATAATGATTTAAAAATACCGTATTTATCGGCGTATAACACGCGCCAGCGTATAACACGCACCCCAAGTTTAGGAGGGAATTTTAAGGAAAAAAACGTTTAGGAGGAAAGTTTAAGGAAAAAAACTTACATTTAAATGCCCATCAATGCAGCCTCACCAGTGTCCATCTGCAACCTTGTCAGTGTCCATCTGTAGTGTTGTCCCTGATTGCAGCCTTGTCCCCCATTGCAGCCGTATCCCCCATTGCAGCCTTGTCCCCCATTGCAGCCTTGTCCCCCATTGCAGCCTTGTTAGTGTCCATCTGTAGTCTTGTACCCGATTGCAGCCTTGTCAGTGTCCCTCTGTAGCCTGTATCGTTTGCACCTTTGAAAATGGCACCGCCGTTCTCGGCCACTTTCGGCCATTCTCGGCGGCTCTCGGCCGCTTTCGGCCATTCTCGGCGGCTTTTGGCCGCTCTCGGACGCACTCGGCTTTCGGCGGCTCCCGCGGGTCTGCGAGAGGCTCCGAGAATGGCCGAAAGCCGGCGAGAATGGCCGAGAGCCGCCGAGAATTGCCGAAAGCACCCGAGAGCCGCCGAGAATGGCCGAAGGCGGGCGAGAGCCGCCGAGAATGGCCGAAAGCGGCCGAGAACAGCTGCGCCATTTTCAAAGCCGCCGAGAAAAGCAAAAAAGCCGCTGAGAGCGGCCGAAGAGCTCACAATCAGCGGGGGATCGGCGTATAACACGCACCCAAGATTTTACCCTGATTTTCAGGGGAAAAAAGTGCGTGTTAAACGCCGATAAATACGGTAATTACCAAAATATACACCAATAGATTTAACCCCTTTATTTATTATATTCATAAAGACCAGGTGGATTTTATCCCGGGTAGGCAGGGACCAGACCAGGTAAGAAAGGCAATAGACATTGTTTCAATCCTGCAATCGGGTTGGGATGGAGGACCCCCCCAGGAGGGTCTCATCTTATCGTTAGACCTTCAGAAGGCTTTCGATTCACTCACTTTGCCTTTTCTATTCACAGCTCTCAAATACTGGGGATTCGGCGAAAACTTTACGGGGATTCTAAGATCCCTCTATTCTGAACCTGAAGCAAAGGTCAAACTCCAGCATTATTTTTCAACTTCCATCAAAATCGCCAGGGAAACTAGACAAGGCTGTCCTTTATCCCCCTTAGTTTTCGCCTGAGCAATCGAAACCCTCGCCATAGCAATTAGGTCAGATCCAAACATCAAAGGTGTTATGTGCGGACAAAATACACACAAGTGCGCTCTTTTTGCGGACGACATCCTTCTTTTTTTCACCTCCCTAATAACATCCCTGCCCAACCTTAACAATCTCCTCCAAAATTTTGGAGATTTATCAGGCCTCCAGGTCAACATGCTTAAATCCCAAGCATTGAATATTTCACTCCGTCCAACAGTGGTTGAACAACTAAAACCCACCCTCAAATTCAAGTGGAACGATTCATCAATCCGCTACCTAGGGATAAATCTCACACCTAGGATAGAATCTCTTTATTAAGCTAATTACCCCCCTATGTACCGCAAATTAGAAGACAATCTCCGGACATGGTCATCCCACAATATATCTTGGTTAGGTAAAATTCACTCAAAATAACCCTTCTCCCTAGAATTCTCTATCTCTTTAGAGCCCTCCCGATCCCAATTAAAAAAGATCACCTTAAGAGCTTTCAGGGGAATATTATAAAATTCATTTGGGGGAAGAAGGGATACAGGTTTGCCAGAAACATCCTTTATAGCCCTAAAAATAGGGGAGGCTTGGGTCTACCCGAGCTCTTCAAATATTAACAAGCGGCTAAACTGGCCCAACTCTCGACGGTCTATTTCAGAGGAGAAAAACCTGATTTGATTAGTATAGAAAGGCAGGCGGTCCCAACATTTACCCTGGATTTTCTTCTATGGTGCAAATCTATCCCCGCAAATCCAGACCCCCAATCATCGCTCCCACACTTTCAAACTCCATTAGGCTATGGGACGACATGATATTACTACTATCTCTGACTTCAGAATTACATCCGCTCACTCATATCTTCCATAACCCTCACTTCAAACCAGGGGTAGACATCAAATCATTCCAATGTTGGTTGGACAAAGGGATGTATTGTATTGGACATTACCTTTCCGTCTCTGGCCCGATCTCCCTGAAACAGTGCGTAGACAAATTGGATCTGCCAGACTCAGAGAAATTTAGATATTACCAGATTTCTTACTTTCTCCGCACGATTTGGAAAAATAAATCCACCCCTCCAGAATTCACACAGTACGAACGCTGGTGTGGCCAAGAATTGGAGCAGAAAGGGGGAATATCCATGATCTATATGTCACTCGCAGAACCCTCATCCAAACTTCCATATATGATAGCGTGGGAAGGTGATCTGGGCGAATCCTGGGACCTGGAGGAATGGCATACAATGGGATCAAGAGCTTCCAAAAGGTATCGTGAACATTTCTTTGATTAAAGCAAACTTAAAGGTTTTCACGAGATGGTACCTGGTACCAACCAGGTTAGCATTAATGTTCCCTTCCTCATCACCGTTATGTTTTAGAGATTGCCAAGCTCAGGGTTCCATGATCCATGTATGGTGGGAATGTCCGAGAATTAGAGGTTTTTGGAATAAATTGTTTAATCTGATTAGAAGAATCACAGACCTCCCCATCCCAAAATCCCCTCAGATTGCACTTCTTAAAGGTCACATTCCCAACATACCTAAAAACTCTGGTAAACGAATTTCATTCATGTTAACGAGAGCAAAAATCGTTATCAGCAGGGCCTGGAAACAACCATTGGTCTCTTTCTCAGCCGCCAAAAGAAAGATCTCTTGGATCATGTCCCAAGAAAAATTGGCAAGTTCATTAACGGATTCAACGAAAACCTTTGAGGCTACATGAGAACCCTGGGCTAGGCATGTAGGCATTTCCCTTATCCCAGGAGTCAGCGCTTAATGGTTAAGCGCTCCTTCCTCGAGTACTGGCAACCCACCCATACCCCCTATTTCCCATTCTTTCTCTTTCTACCTTCTTTCCCCTCACTTCTCCTTCTTTTCTCTTCTTGCCTAAGTTAGAATATGTATGTGTTTAAGCTCTCTTCTTATTGAGTACAAGTACCTTACAACTTCGCTTTCTCAGATACTCTCAAATAATAGTCTATGGTTCTATGATCTTATCCTGTTTCTCATATGTACTTATTTGTAACGATCAGGAGCTTCACACAGGGGCACTCTCACCACTTGGGACTTCTCTGGTATTCCCGGGAGGTGAGAAATGTCCTGGCCTCGAAAGTGCACATTCATAGAAAATTAGTTTATGTCAGAGCTTGACACAGTTTGTCCCCATTTGGGGTGTCAGGCCTGACGATAGTAATATGTGCATTACCTTATACCCTCCTGCTAAGCTGAATCTTAGGATGATTTTAAAACAAATGGTTGTGTATGTTACACTTTTTATGTTATATATCTCTACTTTTCTTAAGCCGGGTCTCAAAGAGACTTGTTTGCCTTAATCTGTACTGTACTGCTTTTCAATAAACTTTTTTTAAAATTTAAAAAAAAAAAAAAAAGAAAATCACGCTTATAACAGTCTTGTCTTTGACATATGGCAGTCTGTCCACTGACAGCAGTCTCCGGGTCCTAGAGAGAGGACATACGAACTGCTGCTGGCTGATGCGTTTCGCGGAGGGGTGGAGTTATCAATGATCCCCTGGTAAAATTTGCTAATTGAAAAAATATATAAATTCGCCCAAATAAGATGTGCTTCCATTTGCCAAGCATTTTCTCAGGATAAATCCCCTATATTCTTTGGGTGAATCTTGTTATTCCAGATCTTGCCACGGTGAATCTTTGTAGTACAGTAGTACCTAATCTTAACTTTTGGACAAATCTCTTGTGAAGATATTTTGGGCGAATTTTGTTAAATAGCAGGAATGTTTTTTTCGTTCATTTTCCGCCATGCTTTCCATGGTGCTGAAACTGCTTTTATGCGCAGTGCTGATGTCATATGATGTCATGATGTCACGTAATGTCAGGGGGCCCCATTCCCCATGTGTGACATCACGGCACTTCCTTCTTTGTTCTTGGTAACATCAGGAAGTGACGAGGTTACATCACAACATGCACCCATTTCCGGAACTGGAAATAACTTTATTCCAGGGTGAGATTGGACGGGATCAGAAAAGGAGGAGGTGCAAAGCGGCAGGTGATGGAAGTTTCCTGTTTGAAGACCACTAGATGGACCATTGGGAGGATGTAAGTGGACAGGACATTTACCATTTGGGGAAACCACTTCCAGGTAAAACATTGGCCTCTTGGTCCAGGTAGTACCTTGGCGTTCTTTCACTTATGTGCTTCCTCTGTTTTGTTTTGTTTTTTAGCTTTTTTGCTGCTAGTGTTTGGTCTGGCCATTGTTGTCCCTTTTGAAGGCCAAGAGACACACATACAATATTTAGAATCCTTATATTATTTTGTACTATTCT
Source organism: Lithobates septentrionalis (assembly GCA_037952835.1). Lineage (NCBI taxonomy): Eukaryota > Metazoa > Chordata > Amphibia > Anura > Ranidae > Lithobates > Lithobates septentrionalis. The sequence continues at coordinate 468,074 of JBBDGP010001747.1, forward strand.
TGTGCTGTTTGCTTTTCTGTATTTGGCAATTACTCATATATCTATAATGAACATTTTAGGTTGTGTCAACTTTCTGGCCATTTAAATGTATTTACAGATTTATCTTGCAAACCATCATATAGAGCTGCACGATTAATCGTTAAAAAATAGTGATCTTGATTAAACCCCCCCCTCACAATCTTAATTCGACATTTCCACAATTCATGTTAAACTAGTACAGAGCCGTTCTCTGCTCTGAGCTGTCAAAAAAAAACAAAAAAACTCAGCCAGAAAATCATTGTGACATTTGTTTTTTTTAGATCAAAGGGATTAACTCCAGTCTGCAAATGAGGGCAGTGTAACCACATAAAGACTAAAGCTTTTTTGACACTTGTTGCTTACAAGTTAAAATCAGTATTTTTTTGCTAGAAAATGACTAGAATGCTAGAAAGAACCCCAAAACATATTATATATATATATATATATATATATATATATATATATATATATATATATATATATATTTATATAAATATTTAGCAGAGACCCTAGAGAATAAAGTGGCGGTCATTTCAAAATTTCTTGTCACACTGTATTTGGCCAGCGGTCATTCAAAAGCAATTTTGAGGGAAAAAATACACTTAATACAATAAAAAAAAAACTAAACAGTAAAGTTAGCCCAATTTTTTTGTATAATGTGAAAGATGATGTTACGGCAAGAATTGTGACAAGTGTGACAAGTGCGGATATGATCTTTACTATTAATGAGACATAATTGTTCTGAAGAAGCAGACAAGATACTGAAATGCGTTCATTCTGTGGATTTCTAAATAAGTTTACGTACTATTAAGACCTTAATCAGAATACTCCAGATGGTTACAAATTCACATATACAGTATGTGTTTTTATGATATATATATATATATATATACATATATACAGTATCTCACAAAAGTGAGTACACCCCTCACATTTTAGAAATTTTTTTATTATATCTTTTCATGTGACAACACTAAAGAAATGACACTTTGCTACAATGTAAAGTAGTGAGTGTACAGCTTGTATAACAGTGTAAATTTGCTGTCGCCTCAAAATAATTCAACACACAGCCATTAATGTCTAAACCGCTGGCAACAAAAGAGAGTACACCCCTAAGTGAAAATGTCAAAATTGTGCCGAATTAGCCAGTTTCCCTCCCCGGTGTCATGTGACTCGTTAGTGTTACAAGGTCTCAGGTGTAAATGAGGAGCAGGTGTGTTAAATTTGGTGTTATCGCTCTCACTCTCTCATACTGATCACTGGACGTTCAACATGGCACCTCACGGCAAAGAACTCTCTGAGGATCTGAAAAAAGAATTGTTGCTCCACATAAAGATGGCCTAGGCTATAAGAAGATTGCCAAGACCCTGAAACTGAGCTGCAGCATGGTGGCCAAGACCATACAGCTGTTTAACAGGACAGGTTCCACTCAGAACAGGCCTCGCCATGGTCGACCACAGAGGTTGAGTGCATGTGTTCAGCGTCATATCCAGAGGTTGTCTTTGGAAAATAGACGTATGAGTGCTGCCAGCATTGCTGCAAAGGTTGAAGGAGTGGGGGGTCAGCCTGTCAGTGCTCAGACCATACGCCGCACACTGCATCAAATTGGTCTGCATGGCTGTCGTTCCAGAAGGAAGCCTCTTCTAAAGATGATGCACAAGAAAGCCCACAAACAGTTTGCTGAAGACAAGCAGACTAAGGACATTGATTACTGGAACCATGTACTGTGGTCTGATGAGACCAAGATAAACTTATTTGGTTCAGATGGTATCAAGCGTGTGTGGCAGCAAAGAGGTGATGAGTATAAAGACAAGTGTGTCTTGCCTACAGTCAAGCATGGTGGTGGGAGTGTCATGGTCTGGGGCTGCATCAATGCTGCCGGCACTGGGAAGCTACAGTTCATTGAGGGAACCATGAATGCCAACATGTACTGTGACATACTGAAGCAGAGCATGACCCTCCCTTCAGAGACTGGGCCACAGGGCAGTATTCCAACATGATAACGACCCCAAACACACCTCCAAGACGACCACTGCCTTGCTAAAGAAGCTGAGGGTAAAGGTGATGGACTGGCCAAGCATGTCTCCAGACCTAAACCCTATTGAGCATCTGTAAGGCATCCTCAAACAGAAGGTGGAGGAGCGCAAGGCCTCTAATATCCACCAGCTCCGTGATGTCATCACTGAGGAGTGGAAGAGGACTCCAGTAGCAACCTGTGAAGCTCTGGTGAACTCCATGCCCAAGAGGTTTAAGGCAGTGCTTGAAAATACTGGCCACACAAAATATTGACACTTTGGACCCAATTTGGACATTTTCACTTGTACTCACTATTGTTGCCAGCGGTTTAGACATTAATGGCTGTGTTTTGAGTTATTTTGAGGGGACCGCAAATGTACACTGTTATACAAGCTTTACACTCACTACTTTATATTGTAGCAAAGTGTAATTTCTCTAGTGTTGTCACATGAAAAGATAGAATAAAATATTTATAAAAATGTGAGGGGTGTACTCACTTTTGTGAGATACTGCATATAGTGTATACCCCTTTTTTTAACAAGTATTTGGAATTTGTGTAAAAAAAAAAAAGATTTTCTATTTTGTAAAAAATTTACATGTGCTGGTCTAAGCCCCAGGTTGCCCTTTCTTTTGTGTCTATTGCTAAACTATATCTATGTATAGTTTTTATTACATACATATATAAATGCAATCACATTTTCCCCTAACATACATGTTTTGCTTTGTATTACTACACGGTGGTTGTTTTTTACTGCCTAGTCTTGCAATACAATCCATAGATGCCAACTGTCCTAGGTTTGCTTTGCCGCAACAATCCCACATCTATGTGCTCTGTTAAAATAATGCTGCATCTTGGACTGTGCCGCAGGATCACAGTATACCCCTTATTTGAGTTACTGAGCATGTACTTTAGGGTATTACTGAGTGGATTGTGGCAGTGAGTGGATGGTTTCTGCAAAATTAGGGGTGTAACTGGCCAGGAAGTTGGCATGATCTGGGCAGGATCATACAGAAAGAGGGCGTGATATGCATGGGCCATGGGTGGGGGTTATCAGTGTCCCAAGGGCAGGAATGAAGAATGTGGCAAGTATGCTGGGCTCAGATTTTGTCATTGAGAATAATGCATGTCCTGTGTAGCAGATGCCTTATTTCAACAGCTGTTAAGCAGGGCGGTTGGATGAGGCAGCGTATAATTCAGAGCTCCGTCTATTTGTTATTCTACAAATATCTGTTTAATTAAAACAGTAATACAATTATGGAAAAGTAAGCAATTAAAAATGTGAAAGACAAATAAAAAAATGTGAAAATTTCTTTAACCCCCTTCATGCCTAAGCCTTTTTCTGACACTCGTTGCTTACAAGTTAAAATCAATATTTTTTTGCTAGAAAATTACTTAGAATATATTTTTTTAGCAGAGACCCTAGAATAAAATGGCTGTTGTTGCAATATTTTAGGTCACACTATATTTGCCCAGCGGTCATTCAAATGCAATTTTTTTGGAAGAAATACAAATTTATGAATTAAAAAAAGTTAGCCCATTTTTTTTTTTTGTATAATGTGAAACATGATGTTATGCCGAGTAAATAGATACCTAACATGTCATGCTTTAAAATTGCAAACACTTGTGGAATGGCGACAAACTACGGTACTTAAAAATCTCCATAGGCGACACTTTAAAAATGTCTACAGGTTACCAGTTTAGAGTTACAGATGTGTGGTTTGAACACTGTTTACATTTGCGGGAGCGACTATGGCATGTGCAATCCTCCTCCTCTGCTGACAGCTCCGTCCTACCCCTCCCCGACGCGTATTCGGCACAGGGGTTTCGTGCCTTCCTATCCCCCAGAGGAAGGCACGAAACCCCTGTGCCGAATACGCGTCGGGGAGGGGTAGGACGGAGCTGTCAGCAGAGGAGGAGGATTGCACATGCCATACCGCACGCCATACGATCAGCTGCTTATTATTTTACCTGTACAGTCTGGTGCACTCTAGCACCCATCCAATGTGAGTACCCCCTTGGAGGGCTTATTCTTTAATAAATGTCCTGGCTATATTGCACTATGGAGTCCCTCTGTTTGTTTTTTCTATGATTTTGGATCTTGGTTTTACCTGAGAGGAGTGTTTTTTCACCATTGTAACCTGAGTGAGCCTAGCCGTTTCACCTGGGAGGAGTGTCTTTGCATCATTGTATCCTGAGTGAGCCTAGGAGTGGCCCCAATGCTTATTTTGACACCGTTTAATTACTGTGTCACAGGACTGAAGGTGAGCGCAAGCACATGTGAGGTGTCACGGGGGAGCACAGTTTTCACGTGTTGTGATTTATACACCAATCAGAAGAAGCATGATGTTTATTCATTTTATGGACACTATTTATTCACGTTTTTTGTGATTTGTATTTATTAATTGGGATATACACTCATTTGTCAGTGGAAAGTGTTTTGATATTTATATTTTAGCACGTTGCACTTTTATTAGTTACTACCACGATTGCACCTTTATATGCACTTGGTGGTTTACCATTTATAGTTTGCATTATATTTTACCTGTATGGTTTTATTTATCACATTACATGTGTTTTATATGTGAAAATATTTTTTATATATTATATATTTTATATGTGACACTATACTAGCGCGGGCACATTTACTATTTTTTATCTATCTACACGCAATGAAACGTGGTTCAGTGCTTGCAGCTTAAATAGTTTACTCCTTAGAGGCATTAGTCCATCTGTGGCTCGCAAGACACCTATATTTTGTTTAAAAAATGCATTCCGCTTTCTCTTAAAAATTAACAGCCAGTTGTGCATTTTAATACATTTAATTATGAATTACATTACAAAACAAGCACTCCCTTTGCTGCTATCAAGCAAAATGTATATGAAAGTATTAGTGATTAATATGCTTGTGCTCTGGCTGTTTCCCTCTCACCCACATCTTCAGAATTCTTCAGCAACATCTTCGATTGCTAGGCAACACCTGTATGCGGGCAGCAATGTTTATTCTTCAGGAGCGGCCCAGGAGTGGAAGTGGTGACACTGGGCAGATCCTCAAGCAAATGACCAGCATGTGCAAAACAAATACTGCTTAAAAGGGACAGTGTAGCATTAGTAGTCCGGGAGGAAAAAGCACCGCTGCTTGCTTTCAAATCGGACAAATTGCTGCATCCCAGTACCGCATAGGTTATTTTGCCGGGGACCTGCAGTGGCTGCATAAAGTCAAACCAGACAACAATATCTACCTAACATAGGCGTGCGCACACAGTGTGCCAGGTGTGCCTGGGCACACCCTAATCACCCCCTGTGGCGCAGATTCCCCTTTTAGGCGCAGATTTCCCAAATAGTAAAATAAAAATAATAAAACTGTAAAAAATAATAAAAATAAAAACTACTGACTCCGTCCACTGCCCTACTGACACTGTCTATTGCTCTACTGACACTGTCAGTATATATACACATGCATATGTGTTTGAGCTTTGGGGTGCACACCCTAATGCAATGGGCTGTGCACGCCTATGCTACCTAACCAAAGGACATGAAAGTAGGTACCACAGCAGAGTGCGGGATGAGTAGTTTTAAAAACTAGAGAATTTTATGGCACAGGACTTTTATATTTCAGGTACAGGACATGGTAAATATACTGCAGATTGTGTCTTCTTTAGAGTTAGGACGTATAAGTTTGAGATGGACCTTTCTGTTTCAATCGTTTTATTCGGTTTTAACAAGTAGTTAGGATGCAAAAGTTCTGCTCATGCAGGGGCTAGCATTGACAGTTGTAACAGAAGTTAGCTCACAAAGGAAGACAAAAATAAGGCAGTATAAAAAAGCAAGAAAAACAAGAAATAACACAACAGCAGTAAATAGGCTTGTTCATGAAGCCATCAGGACCAAGGAGACCTGGAGAGGTTCCCCACAACAATTAGGCATCCTCTGGGCCCGTCAATACCCATACAGTGGTGCAGTATACAGCCTATACAGATCTAAAAAAGAAAAAAAGAGCGGAAACCAGAAGAAAGTTAGGCGGAAAGGTGAAGCTAAAGAAAAGGAGCTTGTGCACCTACAGAGTAGGGAGCCAGAGAAAGGATAAAGGAGTCTAGCGGAGAAGGGGGGAGGGGCAGAAGTTTAGAGGCCCAGAGAAGGGGAGGAGATAAGGGCTCAGGAGCATCGGGACCATCCATCACAGTAGGCTCAAGCTGGCTCGGGGGGAAGGTAGGAAAGGCATATGGTAGCCATGGTTCCCAGATTTTAAGGAATTTGGGATGAGAGTCGTTGCGGATGCTTGACATCTTTCCGTTGAGCATCAACGCGGCCATACAATCTCTCACCCCCCCTCAAAGAGGATAGATGTTTTTTTCCAGGCTTGGGCAATTGTTCTTTTGGCTGACAAAAATAGATAAGAAGCGACCTTCTGCTGATAAGCGAACAGGCCCGAAATTTGACAATGTAATAAGGCAAACTTGGTTTCTTTTTGTATAGTCAGATGAAGCAACGTGATTGGGAGCCCAAATACATGGGAGCAGAAGCCAATCATTCTAGGGTACTTCCACCATATGTGTACAACATCACCTCGATGGCCACAACCCCAGAAACAGCAGTCACTGTAGGATGGGTTGGCATGGGCAATATGGGCAGGGACCCAATACCAACGTAGAAGCAGATTATATAGCGCCTCCAAGGTGGCTGTATTAAATGAGCACTAGGCCACAGAAGACCAAGCCTCGCTCCACTCTGCTAAGTCGATCTCAGTTGCCAAGTCTCATTCCCACTGATCTACATAGGTGAGAGGAGTGGAGGATGAACAATTATTCAGAAAAGCATAGAGGGCTAGGATTGGGATGGACCTTGCAATAACTGTACTAGTCTGCATAAACAAATTGCTCTATCTGGAATAATGACACATCAAATCAATATTGATCAATAGACTTATATACTGTACATTGGGATGGACACTAAAGCTGTCCAGACATCCATCTACCATCACCTACAGTATGTAGTACAAGGGCCTTTTTGATTTGATACAAAGTGAATGGGTGGTTTTGGATAGGGTTGCACCGAATGGAAATTTTGGTGCCGAAAACGTAAATACAGGATGCACTTAGTTGAAAACGACAGTTTTTTAAAAATATTTATATTTTTATATATAATTGTATTATATTTGGCTTTCTAATTATTATCATCAATTTAAATGAATATGAATTTATTTTTGGCCATTATTGGCACCTTTAGTGCAAGAAAAGCTCAAGAAAAATGCAGTCTGCAGTCTCTGACCAAATGTTTTCTTGCTCTATTCAAAATTATTTTTGGCTATACATACAGGTTAAGGGTTTAGGTAGACAGAGTCAAATCTGTTAAACCCTCATGCCAAGTACCCATAGCTCCCAACCATCCTTCGAAGGACAGTCCCTGACTTGGAACAAAGTCCCTCTGCCCCTCTTTCCTTCTCATTTGTCCTTCATTTTGGTCTGATCCATATAGTTGTATATAAAATGCACTTTTTATCATTCAAAAAGTTTCCCAGTGCTAAACCTTTCATCCAATTTCTAAAATGCTGCATTTGTAGATTTAAAAAGCCAATATAAAGGAATAGTAGTGGTAAAAAAAGCACTTCTGGGTTTAACTAATCATTTTTCATTTATAATTCTCCTTTAAGGGACGTGACAGGGGGTGTGTCCTATGCCTACATACTTTTGATAATAGTAGTCCCTCATTACCATCTCAAAAAGTTGGGAGGTATGCAAGTACTAATCAACCTAATATACTAACAAAGTGTCTGAAAAGTACCCATAATTCTTCAATAAGGTTCTTGAGTGTGCCTGGGAAGTTCCCTCAAAACCCAGATGAAACCAGAGGAATCATATCCCCAATCCCCCGCCCCTGCCCCATTCACACACACATAATGCAATAAAGGTCCTGCAGTACTTTAAAAGGGGCATTTATACTGCACTGTGGGTGCATCTGGTGCACATGGAAAAGCCAACCATTTAAACCATACAAATGGCCCATCCACAGGCCAGAGCCCTGATTGGTTGAAGCATCATCCAATCAGCAGCTCATTGCATGGTAAATCCGCAGCTTGACACTGCTTGAAATCACCATGATGTTCAGCAGCACATGCTGTGAGTTACCGCATATCACTTTCCCTTCAGTTTGTTGGCAGTTGAAAATCACGGCTGATGAAATTTGATAACGTCACATGACACTTATTGGCAGTGGCAGTTGATAACGATGACAGGCAGGATAGAACAGTACTTCGATCAGAGTCTGATCAGTTCTTTCCATTTGTAAAACATATTAAAAATCTACAAAAAAAGAAAAAAAATTATCCTGTAAAATCCAGGGCAGATTTGATTTAAATCAAGTCGATTTAATTCACTATTTTAAATCACTAGTAAAAAGGCTTGATTTAAAACAACTTGATTTAAATCATAATTTTTAAAGAGCAACTGTCATCTCTGTCCCGCAGTGGCTCCTCCTCTGAACCGCTGTTGACTCGCCGACAGTTCCACTCACTTTAATGGGACGGTTGGTGATGCGGCAGTGACACAACAAAGTGAGAGACGTAACGGCAGAAGGTGGGTGGATGCCCGCTAACAGGCGCTGCCATGATGGATCTGAAATGACAGGTGCTCTTTAACCACTTCAATACCGGGCATTTTCACCTCCTTCCTGCCCAGGCCAATTTTCCGTTTTCAGCGCTGTAACACTTTGAATGACAATTGCGCGGTCATGCTACACTGTACCCAAATGAAATATTTATCATTTTTTTCCCCACAAATAGAGCTTTCTTTTGGTGGTATTTGATCACCTCTGTGGTTTTTAGTGCTTGCGTTATAAACAAAAGAAGAGTGACAAGTTTGAAAAAAAAAACCACAATATTTTTTACTTTTTGCTATAATAAATATTCCAATTTTGTTTTAAAAAAACACATTTTTTCCTCAGTTTAGGCCGATATGTATTCTTCTACATATTTTTGGTAAAGAAAATTGCAATAAGCGTATATTGATTGGTTTATACAAAAGTTATAGCGTCTACAAAATAGGGGATAGATTATTGCCATTATTATTTTTTAATTTTTTTTACTAGTAATGGCGGCGATCTGCGATTTTTATCGTGACTGCGACATTGCGGCGGACATAAAAATGCACTGATTACTGTATAAATGTCACTGGCAGGGAAGGCGTTAACACTAGGGGGCGATCAAGGGGTTAACTGTGTTACCTAGGGAGTGATTCTAACTGTAGGGGGAGGGGACTCACAAGGGGAGGAGACCAATCGGTGTTCCTCTGGACTGGAAACACACCATCGGTCTCCTCTCTCCTGACAGGACGTGGATCTGTGTGTTTAAACACACAGATCCACGGTCCTGCTCTGTTATCGGGCAATCGCAGGTGCCCGGCGACCGGGTACAAGCATCGGCTCACGAGTGACGCGGCGGCGCTTTACCGTCGGTATTCGGCCACTAGCGGGGCGGTTTTACCCCCGCTAGCAGCCGAGAAAGGGTTAAAAACCACCGCAAAGCGCCTCTGCAGAGGCAATTTGCCGGTGGTATAGCCGCGCTGTCCCATTGATTTCAATGGGCAGGAGCGGGGAAGGAGCGGTGTATACACCGCTTCTTCCCCGCTCCGAACATGCTGCTAGCAGGACTTTTTTTCCCGTCGTGCTAGCGCACCGCTCCAGTGTGAAAGCCCTCGGGGCTTTCACACTGGAGAGACAGCAGCGGCTATTTCGGGTCGGTTTGCAGGCGCTATTATTAGCGCAATAACGCCCGAAAACCACCCCAGTGTGAAAGGGGCCTTAGAATCTTTAATATTTGCAAACAAAATTAAGGTTTCCTATTTAGATTACTAAGCTGTCAGGTTAGTAAAGCAGAACCGACATCAGAACCGATTTTAGGTTAATAGGTTAATCACTCATAGTTGGAGAACTACTAAAATTCTTTTATTTAATTAAAACAATAACATTCTATTACCTGCTTTACCCATAGGTAGAGGAACTTCGAAATATTCCCAAACTGGGTCTCTTTTACGGCCTGCTGCCATTTTGGTCCTCAAGGGAGAAATAAAGCACTTCAAGATATGTGCAGAAACATCACAAGGTTTATAAGCTGCTTGGAAGGTTTCACTTTCATTTTTACTGCTTGCTCTTCCTCCTCACACTTAGAGCCTGGTACAGATGTATTTCTCGTCAAACAATCATACAGTTTGAAGTGTACATAGATTTGCAAAACAATGGGATAAAGGAATATTCCTGAACTTTGTTTAATCTCATGGTTACTGTGAAATTGTGTGAATGCATCAATGCAGTGCATGTTATCTCAGCTTGCAGAGCTTGGATTCATTGAATGAGTGTACCAAAAATGTAAATATGCAGAATATACAGCCTCATGCTACATAACTAGGCTCCATTTCAAGCTGAATAAACAAAATTATTAATGTATCTTAAATAGAAAACTATCTTTAGATAGATTTTTACTCCTAAAACATTTTATTAAAATAAAATATCCGATTTAAATAAAAAAAAAAAAAATCTGATTTAAATAAAAAAAATCAGAATTAAAAAAAAAAAAAAAAAGTAATCGATTTTTATCCACCCTGGTAAAATCATCCCACATTTGTTTAGGCTCAGAGGAGCAGGAATGATCCAGAGCTGAATATCTCATTCAGGAAGAAGACAGAACAACAATATTTATCACTAACAATAACTGAGCTGTGTTTGCACCTGGGTGTACTGGGTCCCGTGTGAAAGAAAAGGCTGGAAACTGATATGAACATGGATCTAATGGGATTTGGGTGTTGTACAGGAGGACAGCTGTGCGCAGTCTACTCTCAGCAGAGCACTGTCCTCTGTCCAAGAACCCATTGTAAGTGGCTGAATGCCTAATAATAACCGGACACAATTGTCTCATTAAAAAAAATTTGATGGCATCTATTTACAGTGTAACAGATGCCGACATTTACATCACATTTACTCGGGAACGCATACAAATTCGCTTGCTTTCTTGACACGCACAGAAAAGTTCTGCCCTTCAGCAGACATGCGGCGGTGCCATCATTTCTTAATGGCATCTGCTAACACACGCAGGTTCGTGCACGACAAACTGCATGGTGCCGCAGCATCATGAGGTTCCTTGCTGCACAATTTTGCAACAGGGTTGGGGACATTTTTTGTGAGTTTCTCACACATAGGGCAGCCCGCTGAAACGAATGGACTGCCCTACAGTGGGAACACTTGGAAAAAGCGTAGAAAGGCATGCATGCTCTGTCGCACCTGTACGGTGTGAAGGGAGACTAAACAATTATTAAAAGTAACACACAATGGGGTTTATTTACTAAAGCTGGAGAGTGCAAAACCAGTCTCACTTCTGCATAGAAACCAATCAGCTTCCAGGTTTTATTGTCAAAGCTTAATTGAACAAGCTGAGGTTTGAAGCTGATTGGTTTCTATGCAGAAGTGAGACTGATTTTGCACTCTCCAACTTTAGTAAATAAACCCCTATGGACATCCTACAATGCCTTTACTTCTTTCTCTGCTCCTTTACCCCGCTGTGATCAGTGCCGACCAAGCATTGCATTGTGAGAATACAGGAGTTGGTAGTACATGGACACCAGAGGGCCTTCTACATGGGTTTTTTTTAATCGTAAAGGGCCTCAGCTCCTCAGAGCAGATGTCTAATGCCGCGTACACACGGTCGGACTTTTCCGCTACAAAAGTCCAACAGCCTGTCCGACAGACTTTCGACTGACTTTTGGCGGACTTTTGTCGGACTTGCGGCAGACTTTCTAACGAACGGACTTCCCTAAATACGATCACACAAAAGTCCGACAGATTCGTACGTGATGACGTACACCAGACTAAAGTAAGGAAGTTGATAGCCAGTAGCCAATAGCTGCCCTAACGTGGGTTTTTGTCCGTCAGACTAGCACACAGACGAGCGGATTTCTGGGTACGGCGGAGTTACGACGTAAAGATTTGAAGCATGTTCCAAATCTAAAGTCCGTCAGATTTGCGGCTGGAAAAGTCCGCTGAAAGTCCGGGGAAGCCCACACATGATCGGATTGTCAGCCGTATTTTGTCCGTCGGCGTCCGTCTGACTTTTGTAGACGAAAAGTCCGACCGTGTGTAAGTGGCATAAGGCTAGCTGTAGACACATAGTTTTCTCTTAGACCCCTTTCACACTGACGCAATTTTCAGGCGTTTTATCGCTAGAAATGGCGCCTGTAAAGCGCCTGAAAACGGCCTCCCATGCTGCCTGAATGTGAAAGTCCGAGGGCTTTCACACTGGAGCGGTGCGCTTGCAGGACATTAGAAAAAGTCCTGCAAGCAGCATCTTTGGTGCGGTTTGGGAGCGCTGTATACAGCGCTCCCAAAACGCCCCGCCCATTGCAATGAATAGGCAGCGCCTGAAAAGCGATTCGTAAGCGCCGCAACACGGACGGTTTTAACCTTTCTTCGGCCGCTAGCGGGGGTTAAAAGCGCCGCTTAAACAGCGTTAAAGCTCCGCTAAAAATGAGCGCCGCTTTACCGCTAATGGGTCTTATTCTGGCTTCATTCACGCTAATCAGCATGAATAGAGGAATCTCCCCAGCCAGCTATTGTATTCAGACAGCTGTCCGAATACCCAAACAGTAACTGCATCTGATAGGATGCAGTCACTGCTGCAATGACAAATTTTCACCCCGTGGTGTTGGCAGGGCACTTATAGTTCAATTTCAGTACAATTACCTTCTGAATCAGCCGAAATTTGAGCCAAAGTATTCTGTCTATCTACCCATCTGTCTGTCTGTCTGTCTATCTGTCTATCTATCTATCTATCTATCTATCTATCTATCTATCTATCTATCTATCTATCTATCTATCTATCTATCTATCTGTCTGTCTATCTATCTATCTATCTATCTATCTGTCTGTCTATCTATCTATCTATCTGTCTGTCTGTCTATCTATCTATCTATCTATCTATCTGTCTGTCTATCTATCTATCTATCTATCTATCTATCTATCTGTCTGTCTATCTATCTATCTATCTATCTGTCTGTCTGTCTATCTATCTATCTATCCGTCTATCTATCTATCCGTCTATCTATCTACCCGTCTATCTATCTATCTATCTATCTATCTATCTATCTATCTATCTATCTATCTATCTACCCGTCTATCTATCTACCCGTCTATCTATCTATCTATCTATCTATCTATCTATCTATCTATCTATCTATCTATCTATCTATCTATCTATCTATCCATCCACTTGTCTCTGCAGTGTCTGTCTGCAGCGTATCTACCAATCATTGTATTTACTTAAAGCACAAATCCAGCCAACAATGAAATTTAAAGATGAATTCCAGGTATGGTATACTGTTCATAGTTACCGGTCCAGCTTGGATCAATGTAACCATATATACACCATACCTTGTCGATGCCCTTGAAAGCTGGAAATCACTGAAGTAGATACCGCCACTCTTATTACATGACATCACCGCCCCGCCTCTCCACCTCATCCAGTCACAGAATGCTTTACATTCATTCAGAAAATGCAAAGCATTCTCTGAATGGCGCCCATGCTGAGCAGGCAACCTCCTGTGCTCAGAATGCAGCAAGGCAGCCCCTCGGCACAGGACCCAGAAGCAAATGGAGATCATTGGAACAGCGGTGTCTACTTCAGTGATTTCCAGCTTCCAGGGGAATCGGCCAGGTATAGTATATACATAGTTACATTGGTCCAAGCTGGACCAATGTAACTACAGTATGTATAAAATAAACCTTACCCGGAATTCATCTTTAACCTCCCTGGCAGTATTCCCGAGTGTGGCTCGGGGTTAAATTTCAGTCCCATTAGCGGTAACCCCGAGCCACACTCGGGATTACATTGCAGGATCCTGGTGCGGCGTTACTTACCTTGTCCCCAGGATCCTGCGATTGTCCCCCGCTGTGTCTGCGGGCTCTGTCTCCTCCGAAGCCTCTCCGTGCCAGGCTCCGTTCCCTGTGAGCGTTGCAACGCATGGGGGCGGAGCCTGGCGGCAAATTCAAAAAAATGTACAAACCATAACACATACAGTACTGTAATCTTACAGATTACAGTACTGTATGAAATTATTTCACATCCCTTTTGTCCCCTGTGCTTTGTCCAATGCCCTGCATGCAGTTTTATGTTATATATACTGTTCTTTCTGCCTGGAAACTGGAGATTGTCCATAGCAACCAAAAAGTGTCCCTTTATGTCAAAAGTGGTTTTAGACCAGCTAGAAAACAGCGATAGTAAATTAGAACATTTGCAGAATTGAGCGATAGTGAATCGTGGGGAAATTTATTTTATTATTATTATATTATTTTTTTATTATTATTTATATTTATTTATTATATTATAATGTATGTTTTTGTGTTTCAAACTTTATCATACCCGAGATGTCTACTAGACTCTTGTTTGGACAGATTTAAGTGTGTTATTCCTAAGAATTACAGGCCTACAATATAAAACGCCAAATTTCCATGCAAAATAATTGTACCGCTTTCAGCACCTAAAATCCGAAATAATCATACCGCCAGGGAGGTTAAATAGTGCAATGTGCATCAATTACCTTACTCCTCAATCTTGATTGCAAACACGTATTTCTAAGCCATCTTGCAATGTAATGAAAGAAAGTCGCAGTTTCCGCGATAAATAACAGCATAAAAACCCACATGCAGCGTTCCTTATCCAAATGCTTTATTCCATATCAGGCAGATACATATAAAGATATCGCCGGTGGGTGATGTCTTTTTATGTATTTGCCTGATTTGGAAAAAAGCATTTGGATAAGGAACACCGTATGCCAGTTTTTATGTTCTTATTGTTGGATATATGGGCTGACGGAGGTCCTTTTGTACAACGATATCCCCCTATGAGTCCTACTGCAACAACCAGGTGAAGAAGTTTTACTGGTTTCTCTTTACACTTTTTTCTAAGCCAAGCTAAATTCCTCCCTTTTGGACGAGACGTTTTTCCCTGCACGTTATCTTCTTAGGCACTACTGGTCCCCTGTGAGTTCTCCTGCTTCTGCAGCCTATGAGAGAGGGCCCAGTCGCCGAAAGTGTCACCTCCACCAATAAGGGGTGTGTACATCATGCAGGCAGTGAGTGGACATCTGAATAAACCGTAGGCGAGAGAAGGATCGGGCTTGCAACGTCATGGGACCATGGCATAAAGAGGATCTAAACCCTCCTATCCTTTTCAACCAAGGAAGCTGCCATCTTAAGCCTTGTACACACGATTGGATTGTTCGCCAACAAAACCGTGGAATTTTGTCCAAAGGACGTTGGCCCAAACTTGTCTTGCATACACACGGCCACACAACTGTTGGCCAACAATTACGAACGTAGTGACGTACTAGATGTACTTCGTGGATTTTCAGCTCTTTAGCGCCACCCTTTGAGCTCCTTCTGCTAATTTCGCGTTAATAGAAGTTTGGTGAGTGTTGATTCCCGCTTTTCTTTGCGCGTTTTTCATTTAGCGTATTTCATTCAGCGATTTTCAGTTCGCCCTTTTCATTTCGTGCTTTTCAGTTCATTAACCAGACATGTTGCGGAATCGGAGGAGGTAACGTGTTATTTATTATTGGCCTTGGAGTTATTGCTTTGACATTATTTTTTGGTTGAATAATGATTTGATTTGGTATATTTTCGGATGCATAGAATGCACTTTTTGGTTAAGTTCTATTGGCAAATATCATGTCTTATATTATTTATTTATTTTTTTCTAATGCACAATAAAAAAAATTGTGGAGAATAATACTTGGCTATGTGTTTTACTTCAAATGACAGTTTGGGAGGAGGCAGTTACATTTAAAAAAAATACAATGTAAAATTAACAAGGGAAACCAACATAGTTGTATCTTTGTTCTTATAAACTACGGGATAATGGTGTTGTGGTAACTTGCCCAAAAAAAAAACATAATAATATTATTCTTGATATCACTAGAAAAAAAAAAGCCTTTGAAAATTTGTTTGCAATAACTCCATCAGTATCACCAGCAAAGCAGCTTTATTATTATCCCATTAAAGAAGAAGAGAATTGTGCGCTGCATTTGGAGATATCATAATTAGCCACGTCACGAATGTAAATTCTCCATTACGAACGCTAGTTTACAAGACCGACCGCTTCCGGCTCGTACTTGCTTCCCAGCATGCGTGTTTGTACTTTGGACTTTTGACCGACGGACTTGTGTACACACGCTCGGAAAATCCGACAACACACATTTGTCCGCTGAAAATTTTAAAACCTGCCATCCAACATTTGTCCACGGAAATTCCGACAACAATTGTCCGATGGAGCATACAAACGGTCGGATTTACCGCCAACAGCCTGACATCACACAATTCTCGTCGGAAAATCTGATCGTGTGTACGGGGCTTTAGTCTGTTTGTTCTGTAACTGCCGCGGTGCTGCACATGTGATCAGTTATGACATCAGCCATCATTTGATGGCTTGACAGTTCGGCTGAGAGCGCAATCAACTGTGATTGTTATTAATAATGTCACACCTTGAATATACCTGTTTAGGGAAACCATTAATTTGATGGGTTTAGTTACAATTTCAGGTACATAAAATAGGCATTTGGATAGTTTTTTTTATATATATATATATATATATATATATATATATATATATATATATATATATATATATATATATATATATATATATATATATATATATATATATATATTTATATGAGCAGTTCATGGTGGTGGTAGGGGAGTTTGTTTATCTGCTTTGCCACCTCACATAGAAATATGGCAGAAAAGCTGCTCTCCTGCACTGAATCACGTACTAGATGTGTACTTAGTACTTCTCGTACTGACGTAATTTCCGGTCTCGTGGGAACGCTAATAACGGGGTTTGCCGTATCCTCTGATCATTTCAATGCCTGATTTTAATTTACTTTTATAAGTATGACCTTTTATGCGTAAATTTTCAATCTTAGCATACTTCACTATTGGTCCCCCATTTTTTCTTCCTTTTTGGACACCTGTTTTTTGTTTGGCTGAGTATTAACGTTGAATGATCGTTTATCATCAGTGAACCTGCCATCCTGCAACATTCTCCGGATATCGCTATAATCCTATATTGACTCCCAGACTGCAAAGCTGGGTGTCATTGTGAGTGTCATGTGGGGACACATGTGGGGGTGTCTTGGTACACCTGAAAATGTTTCTGCAACGTTTTCTTTGCACTTTCCGCACACCGGATGTGAAACATTCCCTGAATTTTTACACATTATTTGTGAAGCACCTTCACAGTTTCATATGGACTTTATGTTTTTGTTATCACTTATTATGGGTTTTGGTTTGTGAGCGCTGTATTTACATTTTATCACTATGTCCAGGTGTTTAGCACTGTGTGTATAGCAGCTTCATTTATTTTTTTATCACCCATTTTTTTTCTCACACCATCAGCGCAAGTTTATATATTTAGATTATATATTTTCCTAAACGCAAGCGCGGCATGTAAATGCAGCAAAACGGACGGTTTTAAACGTCAGTTACTATCTGTCAAGATAAATCGTTCAGAAGTTTCAAAACATCCCGTGTACATTAAGCCTAATGCCCCGTACACACGGTCGGATTTTTCGACGGAAAATGTGTGATAGGACCTTGTTGTCGGAAATTCCGACCGTGTGTGAGCTCCATCACACATTTTCCATCGGATTTTCCGACACACAAAGTTTGAGAGCTTGCTATAAAATTTTCCGACAACAAAATCCGTTGTCGGAAATTCCGATCGTGTGTACACAAATCCGACAGACAAAGTGCCACGCATGCTCAGAATAAATAAAGAGAAGAAAGCTATTGGCTACTGCCCCATTTATAGTCCCGACGTACATGTTTTACGTCACCACGTTCAGAATGATCGGATTTTCCGTCAACTTTGTGCGACCGTGTGTATGCAAGACAAGTTTGAGCCAACATCTGTCGGAAAAAATCCTAGGATTTTGTTGTCGGAATGTCCGATCAATGTCCGACCGTGTGTACGGGGCATTAGTGTCACTGGTTCCCACAAAGTGTCAGTTAGTGGCAGATTGTCCGCCATACTATCACAGTCCCGCTATAAGTCACTGATCACCGCCAATATTAGTATAAAAAATAAATAAATAAAAATTCTAGTATTTATACCATAGTTTGTAGATGTTATAACATTCACACAAACCAATCAATATACGCTTATTGGGATTTTTTTTTTATACCAAAAATATGTAGCAGAATACATATTTGCCTAAATTGATGAAGATATTTAATTTTTTACATTTTTTTTTTATTGGATATGTTTTATAGCAGCAAGTAAAAAATATTGTTTTTATTTTAAAAAAATTCAGTCTTTTTTCGTTTATAGTGCATAAAAAAAAAAAAAAAAAAACAGTGGTGATCAAATACCACCAAAATAAAGCTCTATATGTATGAAAAAAATTCTATACAGTAAAATTTCATTTGGGTACAGCGTTGCATGACCGTGCAATTGTCAGTTAAAGTAACGCAGTGTCAAAAAGCAAAATATGGCCTGGTCATGAAGGCGGGTAAATCTTCCGGAGGTCAAGTGGTTTAATCCTGGAGTTGGGCTTTAACCATTTATTTCCACAGTATCTATCTATCTATCTATCTATCTATCTATCTATCTATCTATCTATCTATCTATCTATCTATCTATCTATCTATCTATCTATCTATCTATCTATCTATCTATCTATCCATCTATCTATGTTTTTCTTCAGCATCTGTCTTTCATACTTTATTCTATGTCTATCTCCTGGTCTTAAGTAATATTTATTTTCAGTAGCCCTCACTGCATCTTAATTAGTGCCAATTATGTGTATTACCATATCCATTTGGCAGCACAATCAGACAGCTAAGCAAAGCTTAGTAAACGTATAATAAGTAAACATAGAGGCAGCAGATGAGATAAGTTATCTTGGAACACGGTTTTAGTGATTACACGAGTATTAGGCGCTTTCAGTCCAATGAAATCCAGCAAGGCAGCAATATAAACAGTGACTCAGGATTTTCCTGGCACATCCCAAACTTTCTAACAGAAATACCTGGCGACTTGTGAAATCTGAGCACCATGCGCATTTCTGTTACCCCCTCACATAGTTCACATTTTTGGAACCGTTTCTCCTTTTCAGCATTTCCACAGAGTGCCTGTGATTCCTAAGCCAAGGTTATCTCCCCTCACTCATAATCACTAAATAAAGCATCTTTGTAATGGGCTGCTATTGTGCTCGTGCAGCTGTAGCTTCCAGTCTTGTAGCTTTCCAGAACCTACAACTCCTTGCTGGCCGATGATGTATGATGGGACTTTTAGTTCATCGGTTGCTGAAGGATGACCTCAGAGATGTCAACCTAGGAGAACATTTATAGCAGCCTTTATCAACCATTTTAACATGAAGGAACCCCTGAAATAACTTTCAGGTCTTGAGGAACCCCTGTAACTACAGCTCGTGGCACATTAGCATGAGTAAGTCATTTAAAAGAGAAGTAAAGGATTTTCTTTCCCCCCCCCCATCATACTTACCTAGGTGGATGCAGCATCGGTCCGATGTTACATCTGTCCCCTGGTGCCTCTACACTGAGAACCGAGCGATCGAACATCGCTGATCACTTGGTTCTGACAGCTCCTCGAGCAGAGAGCAGGTGACTGTCAATCAGCAGCTCTCCGCTCTGCCTCCTCCTCGTTCACTGGAGCGCTGGGCTGTGGAGGGGTGGGGAGCGGCCGTCTCAGGCTTTCAGCGGCTCGCCGAGAGGCTGAGACAGGTGTCATTCCAGGCACCTGGCAGATCCAGACTTCCATTGTCGGGATGACGCGGGGCCTGGACTGATTTCTGTGTTGTCTGCAGAGAGCGGACTTTAGTCCGCTCTCTGCTGAAAATGGTTCACAGGGGTGCAAAACGAACTGCACTCCTGTGATCCATAGGAGATGTACAGTCAAACGAGCTTTGGCTATAGTTCTTCTTTAAGATATACCTCCTTATACTGGTGGTCAGTGAAGTTTCCATTAGATGGTCAGTGGAGACAAGTTCCCGCAGATTGGCAGTATGTGGGAGAAGGAACCCCTATACATGATCGTGGGGAAAACACTACCTACATTTGTGATCAGTGGGAAGAATTCTCCTTACATTTGTGATCAGTGGGAAGAATTCTCCTTACATTTGTGATCAGTGGGAAGAATTCTCCTTACATTTGTGATCAGTGGGAAGAATGTTCCTAATGCCGCGTACACACGGTCTGACTTTTCGTCTACAAAAGTCCAACGGACGCTGACGGACTAAAGCTGGCTGGTAATCCGATCGTGTGTGGGCTTCTCCGGACTTTCAACTGACTTTTTTAGCCTCAAATCCGACGTACTTTAGATTTGAAACATGCTTCAAATCTTTCCGACGGACTCGAGTCCGGTCGAAAAATCCGCTCGTCTGTATGCTAGTCCGACGGACAAAAACCCACGCTAGGGCAGCTACTGGCTATGAACTTCCTTATTTTAGTCCGGTGTACGTCATCACGTAAGAATTCGACGGACTTTTGTGTGATCGTGTGTAGGCAAGTCTGTTCGTTAGAAAGTCCGCCGCAAGTCCGTCGAAAGTCCGCCAAAAGTCCGTCGAAAGTCTGTCGGACAGGCTGTCGGACTTTTTTAGCTGAAAAGTCCGACCGTGTGTACGCGGCATTACTCTTTATAGTGGGAGGAATGCTCCTTACATTTGTGGTCAGTGGGAGGAATGCTCCTTACATTTGTGGTTAGTGGGAGAAATGCTCCTTACATTTGTGGTCAGTTGAAGGAATGCTTCTTACATTTGTGATCAGTGGAGGGAATGCTTCTTACGTTTGTGGTCAGTGGGAGGAATGCTCCTTACATTTATGGTCAGTGAGAGAAATTATCCCTAAATTTATGGTCAGTGGGAAGAATGCTTCTTACATTTGTGGTCAGTGGGAGGAATGCTCCTTACATTTGTGATCAGTGGGAGGAATGCTCCTTACATTTGTTGATTAGTGGGAGGAATGTTTCTTACATTTATGGCCAGTGGGAGGAATGCTCCTTACATTTGTGGTCAGTGAGAAGAATGTTCCTTACATTTGTGGTCAGTGGGAGGAATGCTTTTTACATTTGTGATCAGTGGGAGGAATGCTTCTTACATTTGTGGTCAGTGGGAGGAATGCTCCTTACATTTGTGGTCAGTGGGAGGAATGCTCCTTACATTTGTGGTCAGTGGGAGGAATGCTCCTTACATTTGTGGTCAGTGGGAGGAATGCTCTTCATACAATTAGCTAAAAAGATATAAAGTGTCAGCAGTTACTTATCTGAGAGTCATACATTTCTGATTTCTCAAGAAACCCCTAGCAACATCTGGAGGAACCTTAATGTTCCACGGTATCCTCGATGAGAAAGGCAGGTGCATAGGGTGAATGGAAAGTGGCACGTGCTGCGGCACAAACTGGGTGTGGTGCTATATCATGTAAGCGGTGTGACTTAAAAAGCAGTACTTTGTCACTTTTACATACAAAAAACAAAAAACAGAGAATTATATCCAGTGTATATAAATGACATGCTGCAATCTCCGTAAATAAACGTTGTCAGTATTCCGGTAACAGAAACCAAAACAGCAAAATAAACCAAAATAAGAAAAATAAACCTTTACTGCACGTTAAACTGTTTTGCAAAATATGGAACACCTGAAATGCTGAAAGGAGAAGATCTCTGGTCAATAAAGGGGAATAAAGGGAGATTTGTACATCATACAGGGTGAGACTTTGTAAATTTTAGGCTGAGTTGACATTACTGTGACCTGCAGAGACGGTTCTGTTCCCTATAAAGCCTCATGCAGAAAAAATGCTGCTTTTAGAGGCTTTTTTCTTTTTTTCTTATGCCTCTGAAGACCATTCTATATTAGCAAATGTCTCCATATAGATTTTGGCATCTAGATTCGTACTTAGGGGCAATGTTTAGGGGCATGAAAAAATGCCCCAAAACTGCGTTCGGCGAGAGGCTTACTGGCATAATTTACGCACATATACAGTAAACGCACATAAATGTACGTGAATGCATTCTAGTGGCTAGAATAAATGAATATTTTACCCACTGAGTTTACACGCATATGCTTCTAAACGCCATATACCTGTTAAAATGCTTAAACATGCGTAATTAAGAGCCAAAACAAGCATGTTTTAAAGGGGAAGTTTGGGGTTTAAAAAACAAAACAAAAAAAAACATACAGTAAATACTTACTTCCATGCTGCAGCATTGGTATGATGCTGCAGCTGCCCCCCACCGGCTCTAAAACCGAGAACTGACTGATCACATGACTGCTGATCGCTCAGTTCTTGGTTTTCACAGAGAGCAGTGACTGTCAGTTACCGCTCTCTGCTCTGCCTCTCTAGTGCTCACTGGAGTGCAGGACTGGTACAAGGGTGAGAGCAGCTGGCTCAGGCTCTCAGTGGCGTGCTGAGAGGCTCGGCCAGCTGCCAATTAGGCATCTCAGTGAATCCCTTCAATATTGTCGGGATACATCCAGAGGCTAGAGTGGCTCTGTGATGTCAGCCGACAGCGGGCTGATTCTGGGTCACAGAAGAGCACAAGTAAGCGCACTCCTGTGACCCATACAGTTTCTGGCAGAAAGATCCAGCATACGTAGAAGTATTTTACAATGCCCATGTGCATGAGGCCTAATGCTCTTGCACATGGGTGGCTGAGCCCCTTTACCAGAATTCCCAAATTTTTTTATTAGCCTGGACAGCCCAGGTGAAGTGTACAGCCTCTCTCTGATATGGCTGTGCATAGCTGTACTCATGTATTCAGTAGTGCTATACCAAACACAAGTGCAGCGTACGAGCGTTAGAAACACGTTGGGAATTACTCTGAACAGGCTCAGCCCCCTGTGTGCAAGAGCTCTTAGAGGTCCATGCTCACCTTTAGACCCCAGGTCCCTATTGGGAGAGGAAAGTTAGTTTACAAATTTTGAGGGAAAGGGGCGGGGGGGATATATACACACACATGTGCCCTACAGCATTCATTTTCTGAAAGCTCATAAAATGTGCATGGGGCACATAAATCTACTTTATGGGAAGCTTGTGTGGAAGAATTGAGAAAAAGAAATTGCTAAATAAAAGTATAAATCTAAAAGTAAGTTGACAGTATGCAAGAATGCTCTCCACGGCTCCCATTAAATAGAGGCAATTCCTTATACAAGGCGTGTGGGGTGATGTCAAGCTGGTGGATTTAATTAAAGCAAATTCACCATTCACTTTTCTTGCCCACTCTTTCATGAAATTACGAAGAAGAAGAAAAAGAAGAAAAAGAAAAAGAAGAAGAAGAAGAAGGAGAAGGAGAAGGAGAAGGAGAAGAAGAAGAAGGAGAAGGAGAAGAAGAAGAAGGAGAAGGAGGAGGAGGAGAAGGAGGAGGAGAAGGAGAAGGAGAAGGAGAAGAAGAAGAAGGAGAAGGAGAAGAAGAAGAAGGAGGAGGAGAAGGAGAAGAAGAATCTTCTGGTGTGTGAGAACTTTACATCATTCCTTCACATAAGGATGACTGTGTCATTAAAGTGGAGCTAAACCCATCAAATGAAAGTTTCCCCAAACAGTTACATTCAGGGCATGCCATAAGTGATAGCTGTCACAGTTGCTTGCGTTCCCCACCAAGCTGTCAAAATATCAAATGGCTTGGTCATAACTGGTACCATGGCAACTTCAGATGAAACAGAGGCTAAGATGGCAGCTCCCTTGGACCATCCGACACTGGTCTGCACAGATCCGCCATTAGGACAGACTTTACACAATTTTTTTTTTTTTTTAGAGGAACCCTTCAAATAATTTCCAGGTTAAGAGAACTTCTGCCGCTACAAATAAATGAATCGGAAGTCATTGGGAAATTGTCGCTTATATTGATGGTCAGAAGGATACCCCCTTAAAGGGGGCTAAAATTGATCATCGGCGCTGGCTCTCCCAAGTGGCAATGTAGCTGCAACCATCCAGACAACATCGGATGGGAGGGCAATAAGCTGAAGGAACCCCTAGACACCTCTCAGGGAACCCTGGAGTTCCACAGATCCCTGGTTAGAAATGGCTGCTGTAGAAATAACAGCACCTGGGACTCTGGCCCATAACAGCCAATCAAGCTTCAACCTTTTAATGAGACAAGGGATGTGGTTGCTATAGGCAACAAATCTCCACGAGGCAACCTGCACAAGTCAGCCATTAGGAAATAACAGCACCTTGGGACTGTTCATGCCAGGCAATCAAGCCCCAACTTTTCAATGAGACCAAGGGATGTGGGATGCAACAGGTCCAGTAAAACAAGGGATGAGGTTGCTATGGGCAACAGGTCTAATAAAACAAGGGATGAGGTTGCTATGGGCAACAGGTCTAATAAAACAAGGGATGAGGTTGCTATGGGCAACAGGTCTAATAAAACAAGGGATGTGGTTGCTATGGGCAACAGATCCTGTAAAACAAGGGATGTGGTTGCTAACAGCAAAAGTTCCAATGAAACAGGGAATACATGGCCCCATACACACTATTAGATTTTCTGAAGATTTTTGTCTTCAGATTTACCAAAACCATGAAGTGCAAGGGCCTGTCTGATTGCATTCAAATAAAAACTTTTAAGGTTTAACCTCATATTATATGGTTTTGGTAAATCTGAAGACAAAAATCTGCAGAAAATCTAATAGTGTGATATATGGGGTCTTAGTATGGGTAACAGGTCCAATCAGACCAAAGGGTTGTGGCTCCTATTGGCAACAGGTCTACTAAAACAAGGGAATTGGTTGCTATGGACAATAAAACAAGGTGGTTGCTATGGACAACATGTCCTCATCACACACAGCATGCATGGGATGGAATGGCTGATAGTACATCTCTCTCTCTTTCTCTGATAGAATATTAGAAGTCTCAGCATCCCAAACTTCCCGGCTCAGAAGGAAAGTCCCCCCGGGGCACCTACCATCTCTTCTCAGGCTGGACGCTCTCAGGCTCCTCAGACCTCCAGGTTGGGAAGACAATCCCCGACTGCAAAAGTTTGCAAAGACGATGGTGAAAAGCCACGGCCACTGCATTGGGGCTCCTCCGGTGTCCGGGGTGAGGCGAGTCAGGTAAAGCGCCCGGGACGAGCAGACACCTCCGCTGGAGCGCTGAGCGGGTCAGAGGAGAGCTGTGCTGCGGGAGGGAAGGAAGGAGTGCGGGAGGAAAGGAGTGCGGGAGGTGTGCAGCAAGGCAGAGTGTGGAGAGGAGTCAGTGGAGGGGACAGCCGGATCTCTCAGGAGTTTGCAGGCAGCTGGTGTCTAGAGTTGGTGAGGCTCCCCCTGTACAGCCTGCATATCTGTACAACACAGCACATTGCTGGCTGCTACACGTTCCCCCCACTGTACACACCGAGAGAGAGAGAGCAGACTGTGTGTGAGAGAGAGGAGGAAACAGGAACCTCAGGAAAACTAATCACATCCCCCCCACCACCCTGCACACCCCCACCACCCTACACACCCCCACCCTACACACTCCATATCCTGCACACCCCCACCCTACACACTCCATACCCTGCACACCCCCACCCTACACACTCCATACCCTGCACACCCCCACCCTACACACTACATACCCTGCACACCCCCACCCTACACACTACATACCCTGCACACCCCCACCCTACACACTCCATACCCTGCACACCCCCACCCTACACACTACATATCCTGCACACCCCCACCCTACACACTCCATACCCTGCACACCCCCACCCTACACACTCCATACCCTGCACACCCCCACCCTGCACACTCCATACCCTGCACACCCCCACCCTGCACACTCCATACCCTGCACACCCCCACCCTACACACTCCATACCCTGCACACCCCCACCCTGCACACTCCATACCCTGCACACCCCCACCCTACACACTCCATACCCTGCACACCCCCACCCTACACACTCCATACCCTGCACACCCCCACCCTGCACACTCCATACCCTGCACACCCCCACCCTGCACACTCCATACCCTGCACACCCCCACCCTACACACTCCATACCCTGCACACCCCCACCCTGCACACTCCATACCCTGCACACCCCCACCCTGCACACTCCATACCCTGCACACCCCCACCCTACACACTCCATACCCTGCACACCCCCACCCTACACACTCCATACCCTGCACACCCCCACCCTGCACACTCCATACCCTGCACACCCCCACCCTGCACACTCCATACCCTGCACACCCCCACCCTACACACTCCCACTCTACACACTCCATACCCTGCACACTCCATACCCTGCACACCCCCACCCTACACACTCCATACCCTGCACACCCCCACCCTACACACTCCATACCCTGCACACCCCCACCCTACACACTCCATACCCTGCACACCCCCACCCTGCACACTCCATACCCTGCACACCCCCACCCTGCACACTCCATACCCTGCACACCCCCACCCTGCACACTCCATACCCTGCACACCCCCACCCTGCACACTCCATACCCTGCACACCCCCACCCTGCACACTCCATACCCTGCACACCCCCACCCTACACACTCCATACCCTGCACACCCCCACCCTACACACTCCATACCCTGCACACCCCCACCCTGCACACTCCATACCCTGCACACCCCCACCCTACACACTCCATACCCTGCACACCCCCACCCTACACACTCCATACCCTGCACACCCCCACCCTACACACTCCCACTCTACACACTCCATACCCTGCACACCCCCACCCTGCACACCCCCACTCTACACACTCCATACCCTGCACACCCCCACCCTACACACTCCATACCCTGCACACCCCACCCTACACACTCCATACCCTGCACACCCCACCCTACACACTCCATACCCTGCACACCCCACCCTACACACTCCATACCCTGCACACCCCCACCCTACACACTCCATAACCTGCACACCCCCACCCTACACACTCCATACCCTGCACACCCCACCCTACACACTCCATACCCTGCACACCCCCACCCTACACACTACATACCCTGCACACCCCCACCCTGCACACTCCATACCCTGCACACCCCCACCCTACACACTCCATACCCTGCACACCCCCACCCTACACACTCCATACCCTGCACACCCCCACCCTGCACACCCCCACCCTACACACTCCATACCCTGCACACCCCCACCCTACACACTCCATACCCTGCACACCCCCACCCTGCACACCCCCACTCTACACACTCCATACCCTGCACACCCCCACCCTGCACACCCCCACTCTACACACTCCATACCCTGCACACCCCCACTCTACACACTCCATACCCTGCACACCCCCACCCTACACACTCCATACCCTGCACATCCCCACCCTGCACACCCCCACCCTACACACTCCATACCCTGCACACCCCACCCTACACACTCCATACCCTGCACACCCCCACCCTACACACTACATATCCTGCACACCTCCACCCTACACACTCCATACCCTGCACACCCCCACCCTACACACTCCATACCCTGCACACCCCCACCCTACACACTCCATACCCTGCACACCCCCACCCTACACACTCCATACCCTGCACACCCCCACCCTACACACTCCATACCCTGCACACCCCCACCCTGCACACCCCCACTCTACACACTCCATACCCTGCACACCCCCACCCTGCACACCCCCACTCTACACACTCCATACCCTGCACACCCCCACCCTGCACACCCCCACTCTACACACTCCATACCCTGCACACCCCCACCCTACACACTCCATACCCTGCACACCCCCACCCTACACACTCCATACCCTGCACACCCCCACCCTACACACTCCATACCCTGCACACCCCACCCTGCACACCCCCACCCTACACACTCCATACCCTGCACACCCCCACCCTACACACTCCATACCCTGCACACCCCCACCCTACACACTCCATACCCTGCACACCCCCACCCTACACACTCCATACCCTGCACACCCCCACCCTGCACACCCCCACCCTACACACTCCATACCCTGCACACCCCCACCCTACACACTCCATACCCTGCACACCCCCACCCTGCACACCCCCACTCTACACACTCCATACCCTGCACACCCCCACCCTGCACACCCCCACTCTACACACTCCATACCCTGCACACCCCCACCCTGCACACCCCCACTCTACACACTCCATACCCTGCACACCCCCACCCTACACACTCCATACCCTGCACACCCCCACCCTGCACACCCCCACCCTACACACTCCATACCCTGCACACCCCCACCCTACACACTCCATACCCTGCACACCCCCACCCTGCACACCCCCACCCTACACACTCCATACCCTGCACACCCCCACCCTACACACTCCATACCCTACACACTCCATACCCTGCACACCCCCACCCTACACACTCCATACCCTGCACACCCCACCCTGCACACCCCCACCCTACACACTCCATACCCTGCACACCCCCACCCTACACACTCCATACCCTGCACACCCCCACCCTACACACTCCATACCCTGCACACCCCCACCCTACACACTCCATACCCTGCACACCCCCACCCTGCACACCCCCACCCTACACACTCCATACCCTGCACACCCCCACCCTACACACTCCATACCCTGCACACCCCCACCCTGCACACCCCCACCCTACACACTCCATACCCTGCACACCCCCACCCTACACACTCCATACCCTACACACTCCATACCCTGCACACCCCCACCCTACACACTCCATACCCTACACACCCCCACCCTACACACCTAATACCCTGCACACCCCCACCCTACACACTCCATACCCTACACACTCCATACCCTGCACACCCCCACCCTACACACTCCATACCCTACACACTCCATACCCTGCACACCCCCACCCTGCACACTCCATTCCCTGCACACCCCCACCCTACACACTCCATACCCTACACACCCCCACCCTACACACTTCATACCCTGCACACCCCCACCCTACACACTCCATACCCTACACACCCCCACCCTGCACACTCCATACCCTGCACACCCCCACCCTACACACTCCATACCCTGCACACCCCCACCCTACACACTCCATACCCTGCACACCCCCACCCTACACACTACATACCCTGCACACCCCCACCCTGCACACTCCATACCCTGCACACCCCCACCCTACACACTCCATACCCTGCACACCCCCACCCTACACACTCCATACCCTGCACACCCCCACCCTGCACACCCCCACCCTACACACTCCATACCCTGCACACCCCCACCCTACACACTCCATACCCTGCACACCCCCACCCTGCACACCCCCACTCTACACACTCCATACCCTGCACACCCCCACCCTGCACACCCCCACTCTACACACTCCATACCCTGCACACCCCCACTCTACACACTCCATACCCTGCACACCCCCACCCTACACACTCCATACCCTGCACATCCCCACCCTACACACTCCATACCCTGCACACCCCCACCCTACACACTCCATACCCTGCACACCCCACCCTACACACTCCATACCCTGCACACCCCCACCCTACACACTACATATCCTGCACACCCCCACCCTACACACTCCATACCCTGCACACCCCACCCTACACACTCCATACCCTGCACACCCCCACCCTACACACTCCATACCCTGCACACCCCCACCCTGCACACCCCCACCCTACACACTCCATACCCTGCACACCCCCACCCTACACACTCCATACCCTGCACACCCCCACCCTGCACACCCCCACTCTACACACTCCATACCCTGCACACCCCCACCCTGCACACCCCCACTCTACACACTCCATACCCTGCACACCCCCACCCTGCACACCCCCACTCTACACACTCCATACCCTGCACACCCCCACCCTACACACTCCATACCCTGCACACCCCCACCCTACACACTCCATACCCTGCACACCCCCACCCTACACACTCCATACCCTACACACTCCATACCCTGCACACCCTACACACTACATATCCTGCACACCCCCACCCTACACACTCCATACCCTGCACACCCCCACCCTACACACTCCATACCCTGCACACCCCCACCCTACACACTCCATACCCTGCACACCCCCACCCTGCACACCCCCACCCTACACACTCCATACCCTGCACACCCCCACCCTACACACTCCATACCCTGCACACCCCCACCCTGCACACCCCCACTCTACACACTCCATACCCTGCACACCCCCACCCTGCACACCCCCACTCTACACACTCCATACCCTGCACACCCCCACCCTGCACACCCCCACTCTACACACTCCATACCCTGCACACCCCCACCCTACACACTCCATACCCTGCACACCCCCACCCTGCACACCCCCACCCTACACACTCCATACCCTGCACACCCCCACCCTACACACTCCATACCCTACACACTCCATACCCTGCACACCCCCACCCTACACACTCCATACCCTGCACACCCCCACCCTACACACTCCATACCCTGCACACCCCCACCCTACACACTCCATACCCTGCACACCCCCACCCTACACACTCCATACCCTGCACACCCCCACCCTACACACTCCATACCCTGCACACCCCCACCCTGCACACCCCCACCCTACACACTCCATACCCTGCACACCCCCACCCTACACACTCCATACCCTGCACACCCCCACCCTGCACACCCCCACCCTACACACTCCATACCCTGCACACCCCCACCCTACACACTCCATACCCTACACACTCCATACCCTGCACACCCCCACCCTACACACTCCATACCCTACACACCCCCACCCTACACACCTAATACCCTGCACACCCCCACCCTACACACTCCATACCCTACACACTCCATACCCTGCACACCCCCACCCTACACACTCCATACCCTACACACTCCATACCCTGCACACCCCCACCCTGCACACTCCATACCCTGCACACCCCCACCCTACACACTCCATACCCTGCACACCCCCACCCTACACACTTCATACCCTGCACACCCCCACCCTACACACTCCATACCCTACACACCCCCACCCTGCACACTCCATACCCTGCACACCCCCACACTACACACTCCATACCCTGCACACCCACCCTACACACTCCATACCCTGCACACCCCCACCCTGCACACCCCCACCCTGCACACTCCCACCCTACACACTCCCACCCTACACAATACATACCCTACACACTCCATACCCTACGCACTCCATACCCTGCACACCCCCACCCTACACACTCCATACCCTGCACACTCCATACCCTACACACTCCATACCCTACACACTCCCACCCTACACAATCCATACCCTACACACTCCATACCCTGCACACCCCCACCCTACACACTCCATACCCTGCACACCCCCACCCTACACACTCCATACCCTGCACACCCCCACCCTACACACTCCATACCCTACACACTCCATACCCTGCACACCCCCACCCTACACACTTCATACCCTGCACACCCCACCCTACACACTCCATACCCTGCACACCCCCACCCTGCACACTCCCACCCTACACACTCCCACCCTACACAATACATACCCTACACACTCCATACCCTACACACTCCATACCCTGCACACCCCCACCCTACACACTCCATACCCTGCACACTCCATACCCTACACACTCCATACCCTACACACTCCCACCCTACACAATCCATACCCTACACACTCCATACCCTGCACACCCCCACCCTACACACTCCATACCCTACACACTCCATACCCTACACACTCCATACCCTACACACTCCCACCCTACACAATCCATACCCTACACACTCCATACCCTGCACACCCCCACCCTACACACTCCATACCCTACACACTCCATACCCTACACACTCCATACCCTACACACTCCCACCCTACACACTCCATACCCTACACACTCCATACCCTACACACTCCATACCCTGCACACCCCCACCCTACACACCCCCACCCTACACACTCCATACCCTGCACACTCCATACCCTGCACACTCTATACCCTACACAAACCATACCCTACACACTCCATACCCTACACACTCCATACCCTACACACTCCCACCCTACACAATCCATACCCTACACACTCCATACCCTACACACTCCATACCCTGCACACCCCCACCCTACACACCCCCACCCTACACACTCCATACCCTGCTCACCCCCTCCCTACACACTCCATACCCTGCACACTCCATACCCTGCACACCCCCACCCTACACACTCCATACCCTGCACACTCCATACCCTACACAATCCATACCCTACACACTCCATGCCCTACACACTCCCACCCTACACAATCCATACCCTACACACTCCATACCCTGTACACCCCCACCCTACAAACTGCATACCCTGCACACACACACCCTACACACTCCATACCCTACACACCCCCACCCTACACACTCCATACCCTGCACACCCCCACCCTGCACACCCCCACCCTACACACTCCATACCCTGCACACCCCCACCCTACACACTCCATACCCTGCACACCCCCACCCTACACACCCCCACCCTACACACTCCATACCCTGCACACCCCCACCCTGCACACCCCCACCCTACACACTCCATACCCTGCAAAATCCATACCCTACACACCCCCACCCTACACACTCCATACCCTGCACACCCCCACCCTACACACTCCATACCCTGCACACACCCGCCCTACACACTCCATACCCTGCACACTCCATACCCTGCACACCCCCACGCTACACACTCCATACCCTGCATACCCTGCACACCCCCACCCTGCACACTCCATACCCTGCACACCCCCACCCTGCTCACTCCATTACCTGCACACCTCCACCCTACACACTCCATACCCTGCACACTCCATACCCTGCACACCCCCACCCTACACACTCCATACCCTACACACTCCATACCCTGCACACCCCCACCCTGCACACTCCATACCCTGCACACAGCCACCCTACACACTCCATACCCTGCACACCCCCACCCTACACACTCCATACCCTGCACACCCTCACCCTGCACACTCCATACCCTACACACCCCCACCCTACACACTCCATACCCTGCACACCCCCACCCTACACACTCCATACCCTACACCCCCCACCCTACACACTCCATACCCTGCACACCCCTACCCTGCACACTCCATACCCTACACACCCCCACCCTACACACTCCATACCCTGCACACCCCCACCCTACACACTCCATACCCTACACCCCCCACCCTGCACACTCCATACCCTGCACACCCCCACCCTACACACTCCATACCCTGCACACCCCCACCCTACACACTCCATACCCTACACCCCCCACCCTGCACACTCCATACCCTGCACACCCCCACCCTACACACTCCATACCCTGCACACCCCCACCCTGCACACTCCATACCCTGCACACCCCCACCCTGCACACTCCATACCCTGCACACCCCACCCTACACACCCCCACCCTACACACCCCCACCCTACACAATCCATACCCTACACACCCCCACCCTACACTCTCCATACCCTGCACACCCCCACCCTGCACACTCCATACCCTGCACACCCCCACTCTACAAACCCCCACCCTACACAATCCATACCCTGCACACCCCCACCCCTGCACACCCCCACCCTGCACACTGCATTACCTGCACACCTCCACCCTACACACTCCATACCCTGCACACCCCCACCCTGCACACTCCATTACCTGCAAACCTCCACCCTACACACTCCATACCCTGCACACCCCCACCCCCTGCACACCCCCACCCTGCACACTCCATACCCTGCACACCCCCACCCTACACACTCCATACCCTGCACACCCCCACCCCCTGCACACCCCCACCCTGCACACTCCATACCCTGCACACCCCCACCCTACGCACTCCATACCCTGCACACCCTCACCCTGCACACTCCGTACCCTGCACACCCACACCCTGCACACTCCATACCCTACACACCCCCACCCTACACACCCCCACCCTACACAATCCATACCCTGCACACCCCCACCCTGCACACTCCATACTCTGCACACCCCCACCCTGCAGACTCCATTACCTGCACACCTCCACCCTACACACTCCATACCCTGCACACCCCCACCCTGCACACTCCATACCCTGCACATCCCCACCCTACACACTCCATACCCTGCACACCCCCACCTTGCACACTCCATACCCTGCACACCTCCACCCTACACACTCCATACCCTGCACACCCCCACCCTGCGCACTCCATGCCCTGCACACCCCCACCCTGCGCACTCCATGCCCTGCACACCCCCACCCTACACAATCCATTCCCTGTACACCCCCACCCTACACAATCCATGCCCTGCACACCCCCACCCTACACACTCCATGGTCTGCACACCCCCACCCTACACACTCCATACCCTGCACACCCCCACCCTGCACACCCCACCCTACACATTCCATACCCTGCACACCCCCACCCTGCACACTCCATACCCTGCACACCCCCACCCTACACACTGCATGCCCTGCACACCCGCACCCTACACAATCCTATCCCCTGCACACCCCCACCCTACGCAATCCATGCCCTGCACACCCGCACCCTACACATCCCCACCCTGCACACTCCTTGCCCTGCACACCCCAACCTACACACTCCATGCCCTGCACATACCCACCCTGCGCACTCCATGCCCTGCACACCCCCACCCTGCGCACTCCATGCCCTGCACACCCCCACCCTGCACACTCCATGCCCTGCACACCCCAACCCTGCACACTCCATGGCCTGCTCACCCCCACCCTACACACCCCCACCCTACATAATCCATACCCTGCACACTTCATGCCCTGAACACCCCCACCCTGCATACTCTATGCCCTGGACACCCCCACCTTGCACACCCCCACCCTGCACACTTTATGCTGACACCATGCCCTGCACAAGGTACAACTCTGTTGAAGGGCTCCGGGATAAAGCTGAACTCTGGGCACAAATAAATCACTTTATATATGTTCTTCAATAGACATAAAGGACAGGAATCCACTTTGTGTTCACCCAATGCCTTTACAAACCCAGATATTACCTTGCAAAGCAGCATTGACATAATCTCTGGGATGTACATGTGCAGGGAGCATAGCTGTGGGAGGGGCCCCAGCAGGCTCTACCCCTGGGGTCAGCAACTAGTAGATCGCAGACGGGTGACTGGTAGATCACGGTCTGGGTTTGGTGACCGGCCATTCCAGCCAGAACATCAAAGTGCAATTCAAAGGGACTGCTTG
The DNA here is from genome assembly GCA_037952835.1 of Lithobates septentrionalis. Classification (NCBI taxonomy): domain Eukaryota; kingdom Metazoa; phylum Chordata; class Amphibia; order Anura; family Ranidae; genus Lithobates; species Lithobates septentrionalis. The sequence goes on from JBBDGP010001747.1 coordinate 503,443, forward strand.
TAAAGTTGGAGCTGTAGTAGGGAGCAAGAGCCACATAAGCTAATGTCTCCTCTGTAGTCACGACTTATATCCCATGCAGAGTTAAACAAACTGCACTCCACCTCTTATCCAGGCTAGCGGTCTCCAGAGTGGTGCCAGCTGCAGGAAAGGAGAGATCTTCAGGTCAGTGTAAAGCAATACACTGAGCATAATACCTTTAGTATACGGCTGCTTTCACACTGATGCGCTGTGCTTTACTCACACCTGTAGATGTAGTGTACCTGCAGCTTTCCTGCAGGTTTGCTGTACTTAGCCATAGATTTCATTCATAATAGGTGTAGCAGGCACTGCTGCTCCTTTGAAAAGCGATCTAAGTGTGTGTTAACAGGTGGTGAGAAGGCAATATGTTGCCTCCTCACCACCTGATTAAAACCCATGATTGCTATGCACTGCACGTAATTGCAACACAGTAGTACGGCAATTAGAGATTTAAATCGGGTGTAAGGAGGCAACACTGGGTGACACTGTGCCCCAGTGATCTTTGACTTCTCCCGTGTTTTTCAGGTAGATCTCCACCTCTTTAAAGCGGAGTTCCGCTTAAAAAAAAAATTAAAAGTCAGCAGCTACAAATACTGCAGCTGCTGACTTTTAATAATTGGACACTTACCTGTCCCTGGGTCCAGCGATGCGAGGGGAACGAAGCCCCGCTCATCTCCCCCTCCCCTTTTCGCTCCGGCATAGTCACCGTGGGCACCCAGCTGTGGCTTTATAGCCGGGCACGCACTGCGCATGCGTGAGCCGCGCGGCACGCCCTGACCGGTCAGGCAATCATCTGGGACCTGTGACGTGCCCCAGATGATTTCTGAGAGGGAGGGGGGAGAGGTGATCTCTCTTCCGGTGCCGCGGTGCGCCGTGAGGAAGTGGGAGCCGGAATCTCAAAAAAGAGGGTATCTGCTCTCCCCCCGCTAAAAAAAAATGACATACCAAATGTGGCATGTCGGGGGGTCACCTAGCAAAAAATAAAAAAACCCAGTGGTGATTAACTACTTAAACACTGGGCAATGCCCCCCCCCACACCCCTCCTGTCCAGGCCAATTTTCAGCTTTCAGCGCTGTCACACTTTGAATTACAATTGCACGGTCATGCAACACTGTACCCAAACAACATTTTTATCATTTTTTTTCACACAAATACAGCTTTCTTTTGGTGGTATTGGATCACCACTGGGGTTTTTATTTTTTGTGCTCCAAATAAAAAAAAATAAAAAAAGTTTTTCCTTGTTTCTGTTACAAAAATGTGTAAATAAGTAAGTTTTGTCCTTCACTGATGAACACTGATGAGGCTTCACTGACAGGCACTGATTAAGCAGTACTGATTGGCACTTATGTGGTGGCACTGATGATGAGGCACTTATATGCAGCACTGATGGGCACTCATAGGTAGCACTGATGGACACTCATAGATGGCACTGATGGGCACTCATATGTGGCACTGATAGGTGGCAGTGGTAGGCACTTATAGGCAGCACTGATGGGCACTGATGGGTGGCACTGATGGGCACTAATAGGCAGCACTGATCAAGAGGCTCTAACAGCCAATCACTGATTGGCACAGAGCGCCATCCTAATGGACAGTGATTGGCATTCCTGGTGGGCTCACCTGGTAGTCTGAAGTGGATATCCCTGGTGGTCTGAAGTGGTCATCCCTGGTTGTCTGAAGTGGGCATCCTTGATGGGTCTGCACTGATAATTAATGCGCTGATTATCAGCGCAGACCCCCCCCCCCCCCCCCGTTAGGAGAGCAGCCGATCAGCTCTCCTCTACTTGCGCCTGTCAGTGCAAGTGGAGAAAAAAACGATATACGGCTCTTCCTGTTTACACTGTGATCAGCTGTGATTGAAAAAAAAATCACCAGGACCAGATGGCTTACACCCGAGAGTCCTCAAAGATCTCAGTCAAGGTATAGCCATACCACTATTCCTGATCTTTGTGGACAGCATAATGACAGGATTAATACCAGCTGATTGGAGAAAAGCCAACGTGGTACCCTTCAAAAAAAGGGCAGAGACATATTCCTGGGAATTACAGGCCAGTCAGCCTAACATCAATAGTGGGTAAATTATTGGAGGGGATGATTAGGGACTATATCCAAAGATTTACTGAAGAGAAGAATATCATTAGTGGTAATCTGCATGGGTTTATGAGAGGACGTTCCTGCTAACATTCTACGAGGAGGTGAGCTGCCATCTATATAGGTGGAGACCTGTGGATGTGGTTTATCTGGACTTTGCAAAAGCATTTAATTCAGTCCCCCATAAATGCTTAATTTACAAGCTGTGATCTGCAAGCTTGGACCATAGGGTCTGTGCTTGGGTAAAAAAATTGTTACAGGGACTGGGCCCAAAGGGTGGTGGTAAATAACATGTACTCAGACTGGTCTGGATTGGTGAGTGGGGTACCCCAAGGTTCTGTCTTGGGACCAATTTTATTCAACATATTCATAAATGATATAGAGTATGGGATAACTAGTTCAGTCTCAGTCTTTGCGGATGACACAAAGATAGGCAGAGTAATAGACTCACATCAGGACATAGAAATTTTGCAGAATGACATGAATAATATAAATCAGTGGGCAGACAAATGGCAAATGAGGTTTAATGTGGAGAAATGTAAAATAATGCACTCAGGGGCAAAAAACATAAATGCTAAATATTCACTAGGTGGAGAACCTCTGGAAGAATAAAGGATGGAGAAGGATCTAGTGGTGCTAATAGATGACAGATTGAGCAACAGCATGCAGTGTCAAGCTGTAGCTGCCAAAGCAGGCAGAATATTAGCATGCATAAAAAAAAAGGGATCTACGCCAGGGACAAAACTATAATTCTGCCAATTTTTAAAACTCTGTTTAGGCCACATCTAGAGTTTTCCGTTCAATTCTGGTCACCAGTCCTCCGAAGGGATGTACTGGAGCTGGAGAGAGTCCAAAGAAGGGCAACTAAACTAATAAGGGGACTGGAGGACCTCAATTACGAGGAACGACTGCAAACACTAAATTTATTTTAGCTGGAGATGAAACGCTTGAGAGGAGACTTGATGGCGATCTACAAATATCTCAATGGGGATCCTAACATAAGAAATAAACTATTCAGTTCTAGGGAGTGTAAAGGACACACATTGAGACTGGAGGAGAAGCGGTTTAACCCTAAACTGCGTAGGGGGTTCATCACTGTTAGGGCTATAAGGATGTGGAACTCTCTCCCACAATTGGTGGTGGCTGCGGGGAGTATGGATATTTTTAAAAGTCTCTTGGATGTACATCTTAAAGGACACAACATACAGGGATATGGGAAATCATTATAGACATTGATACATATACACCTACACAGGTTGAACTGGATGGACTATTGTCTTTTTTCGGCCTTATCGACTATAAAACTATGTAAAGAGCCTACATCAGAGGCTCTTTACCGGGATCGGACATGCGGTGTTTTAGACTGACACACCACCGATCGCCGTGGGAGCGCGCTAGTGGCTTATCCTGTTGGACGTCATATGACGTCTAGTCATAGTTACATAGTTACATAGTAGGTGAGGTTGAAAAAGGACACAAGTCCATCAAGTCCAACCTATGTGTGTGATTATGTGTCAGTATTACATTACATATCCCTGTATGTTGCGGTCATTCAGGTGATTATCTAATAGTTTCTTGAAGCTATCAATGCTCCCCGCTGAGACCACCGCCTGTGGAAGGGAATTCCACATCCTTGCCGCTCTTACAGTAAAGAACCCTCTACGTAGTTTAAGGTTAAACCTCTTTTCTTCTAATTGTAATGAGTGGCCACGAGTCTTATTAAACTCTCTTCTGCGAAAAAGTTTTATCCCTATTGTGGTGTCACCAGTATAGTATTTGTAAATTGAAATCATATCCCCTCTCAAGCTTCTCTTCTCCAGAGAGAATAAGTTCAGTGCTCGCAACCTTTCCTCATAACTAAGATCTTCCAGACCCTTTATTAGCTTTGTTGCCCTTCTTTGTACTCGCTCCATTTCCAGTACATCCTTCCTGAGGACTGGTGCCCAGAACTGGACAGCATACTCCAGGTGCGGCCGGACCAGAGTCTTGTAGAGTGGGAGAATTATCGTTTTATCTCTTGTGTTGATCCCCCTTTTAATGCATAACAATATTCTGTTTGCTTTATTAGCAGCAGCTTGGCATTGCATGCCATTGCTGAGCCTATCATCTACTAGGACCCCCAGGTCCTTTTCCATCCTAGATTCCCCCAGAGGTTCTCCCCCCAGTCTATAGATTGCATTCATATTTTTGGAACCCAAATGCATGATTTTACATTTTTCTACATTAAACCTCATTTGCCATGTAGTCGCCCACCCCATTAATTTGTTCAGGTCTTTTTGCAAGGTTTCCACATCCTGCGGAGAAGTTATTGCCCTGCTTAGCTTAGTATCATCTGCAAATGCAGAGATTGAACAGTTTATCCCATCCTCCAGGTCGTTTATAAACAAATTAAATAGGATTGGTCCCAGCACAGAACCCTGGGGAACCCCACTACTCACCCCTGACCATTCTGAGTACTCCCCATTTATCACCACCCTCTAAACTCGCCCTTGTAGCCAGTTTTCAATCCATGTACTCACCCTATGGATAATGGAGTCAGGATAATGAAACCACTTTGCACACGTCATATTACTATATGGCGGACGGGAAGTTAAATACCACCAAAAGAAAGCTCTATTTGTGTGAAAAAATGATAAAAACATTATTTGGGTACAGTGTGTGCATGACCGCGCACTTGTCATTAAAAGTGTGACAGCGCTGAATGGGGGCAGAGCTGAGGGGGGCTGTAATATGAATGGGGGGGGGGGGCAGAGTTGAGGTGGGGTTGCAATGTAAATGAGGGGAGCAGAGTTGAGGGGGGGTTGCAATGTGAATGAGGGGAGCAGAGCTGAGGGGGCTGCAATGTGAATGGGGGGAAGAGCTGATGGGGCTGCAATGTGAATGGGGGCAGAGCTGAGGGGGCTGTAATGTGAATGGGGGGGAGCAGAGTTGAGGGGGGGTTGCAATGTGAATGGGGGGAGCAGAGCTGATGGGGGCTGCAATGTAAATGGTGGGCTGCAGTGTGAATGGAGGGCAGAGCTTAGGGGGCTTGCAATGTGAATGGGGGGGGGCTTTGATGTGAAGAGGCGGTAAAGTAGACCACCGTGGGGGGTAAAATGGGGACAGCGGACATCGCTGTGGGGGGCTGTTAAGGGAGGCAGAGGACACTACTGTGGAGGGGGGTCGATGTGAATGGGGGGGCAGGTACAGTACATGAACAGCTACTGGCACTTAGCCTTTGTGAGGCTGTTAAAAAACAGGGTAGGTCTAGGCACACAGGGGGACAGGTGGAGGAGTTTCTGGGCTGGCACCACAGGCGAGCATCTGGAGGAGTCCTAAGACTGGTACCAAAGGTTGGCAGCTGGAGACATAGGGCCACACCACTTAAAAAACATTACTTGGTCAGCAATTGGGGAATTTCCCTCCGCAGTGGCTGTGCCTTCCATAGAAGCTGTGTGCTATTGGGCTGCTTCCTGGTTGCCAGCATGCCTGGGACTCACAATGAAGGACTATACACCTGGCTGCAGATCACGTGCGCACCCACCTTGCCTCATCTGGTGCAGCTTCTTGCAGCTGCAGAGGGTGGGAAACTTAGAGACTTATTTTCCCCAGGCGTGCCTAGGAGCCCTGGGGCTTGAAGTAAACCTGGGGTAATATGGGAAAAGGAGTTAAAGGAACCCGCGCCTGCATCCAAGCATGATGAGGGGAACTCCTCAAAATATACCGTGCCTTGAAAAAGTATTCAAACCCCCTAAAATTTTCCACATTTTGTCATGTTACAACCAAAAACGTAAATGTATTTTATTGGGATTTTATGTGATAGACCAACACAAAGTGGCACATAATTGTGCAGTGAAAGGAAAATGATAAAAAAAATTTCCAAATTTTTTACAATCAAATATCTGAAAAGTGTGGCGTGCATTTATATTCAGCCCCCTTAACTCTGATACCCCTAACTAAAATCAAGTGGAACCAATTGCCTTTAAAAGTCACCTAATTAGTAAATAGAGTCCACCTGTGTGTAATTTAATCTCAGTATAAATACAGCTGTCCTGTGAAGCCCTCAGAGGTTTGTTAGAAAACCTTAGTGAACAAACAGCATCATGAAGCCCAAGGAACACACCAGACAGGTCAGGGATAAAGTTATGGAGAAGTTTAAAGCAGGGTTAGATTATAAGAAAATATCCCAAGCTTTGAACATCTCACGGAGCACTGTTCAATCCATCATCCGAAAATGGAAAGAGTATGGCACAACTGCAAACCCACCAAGATATGGCCGTCCACCTAAACTGACGGGTTGGGCAAGGAGAGCATTAATCAGAGAAGCAGCCAAGAGGCTCATGGTAACTCTGGAGGAGCTGCAGATATCTACAGCTCAGGTGGGAGAATCTGTCCACAGGACAACTATTAGTTGTGCCCCCCACAAATCTGGCCTTTATGGAAGAGTGGCAGGAAGAAAGCCATTGTGGAAAGAAAGCCTGAAGAAGTCCCGTTTACAGTTTGCGAGAAACCATAAGGGGGACACAGAAAACATGTGAAAGAAGGTGCTCTGGTCAGATGAGACCAAATTTGAATTTTTTGGCCTAAAGTCAAAACGTTATGTGTGGCTTAACATTGCACATCACCATGAACACTCCATCCCCACCGTGAAATGTGGTGACAGCATTATTTTGTAGGGATGCTTTTCTTCAGCAGGGACAGGGAAGCTGGTTAGAGTTGATGGGAAGATGGATGGAGGGCGATCTTGTGCCGCGTACACACAAGCAGACTTTACGGCAGACTTTGCCCGGCGGACGGGATTTCGTCGGACAATTCGATCGTGTGTGGGCTCCAGCGGACTTTGTTTTCTCAAAAGTTGGACAGACTTAGATTTGAAACATGTTTCAAATCTATCCGACGGACTCGAGTCCGGTCGAAAAGTCCGCTCGTCTGTATGCTAGTTCGACGGACAAAAAGCCACGCTAGGGCAGCTATTGGCTACTGGCTATGAACTTCCTTATTTTAGTCCGGTCGTTCGTCATCACGTACGAATTCAACAGACTTTGGTTGATTGTGTGTAGGCAAGTCCATTCATTCAGAAAGTCCGTCGTAAAGTCCGTCGAAAAGTCCGCCGGGCAAAGTCTGCCGTAAAGTCCGCTCGTGTGTACGCGGCATTAGAAGAAAACCTGTTGGATTCTGCAAAAGGCTTGAGACTGGGGCTAAGGTTCACCTTCGAGCAGGACAACAACTTCAAACCTACAGCCAGAGCTACAATTGAATGGATAAGATCAAAGCATATTCATGTGTTAGAATGGTCCATTCAAAGTTCAGACCTAAATCCAATTGAGAATCTGTGGTAAGACTTGAAAAATTGCTGTTCACAGATGCTCTCCATCCAATCTGACAGAGCTTGAGCTATTTTGCAAAGAAGAATGGGCAAAAATGTCACTCTCTAGATGTGCAAAGCTGGTAGAGACATCCCCAAAAAGACTTGCAGCGAAAAGTGGTTCTACAAAGTATTGACTTGGGGGGGGGGGGGGGGGGCTGAATACAAATGCACACCACATTTTTCACATATTTATTTGTAAAAATTTCTGAAAACCAATTACCATTTTCCATCCAATTCACAATTATGTGCCACTTTGTGTTGGTCTATCACATAAAATCCCGATAAAATACATTTACGTTTTTGGTTGTAACATGGCAAAATGTGGAAAATTCCAATAGGATATGAATACTTTTTCAAGGCACTGTATCTCATGCTAGATCCGCTTGCTCTGCTCCACCCATGCAGTCCCTCTTTGCCAAAGCATTTCCCCCACCCTCCTCTACCCAAGTGCTAGTGCTGCTGGTGATAAATAGTTGGGAGGAGGGTGGCAAGGAGTGATAAATGGGGGTTATTATTTGTCCAGGGAAGGGCTTTAAACTCGGGGACATCAACCATCAAATTATAGAGTTTTTTTGTATCTTTAATAGATTTTTACATAAAAGTTTTATGGAAATTCTAACCAGATGTTTTGGACTTGGATGTAGTTCATAGTTAATGTTTGCTGATAAAATCACTTTAGTTAGACCCCTTTTTTTTTCTGCGCTGTGTACAGTGATCCCATAAAAAATTCATGGGACATCAGCTGTCCTTTGATCATTACCAACTTTATATCCTAATCATTGTACGCATCTTTCTTTGGTGTGCTTGTGAATAATTTCTTTCATTTCCTTACCGCTCATATTAAACTGACTTGTCTTCATTTTGAGGATTTGGAAAAGCACGTATAGAACCTTCCCCGCAGTAATAAGGTTTAATTGATTTGGGATTGCTGCCATTTCGCATTCGAGTATCTTTCTATGCATCTGGCTGACTTGTAGTTTTTCTTGCTGTCTTTTTGTATTTTGCTTACCTAAATGTTTTCTCTGCAGATGGATGGGTAATGATCAGCAGCTTTGAAGGACCCCTTGATTTTTAAGTAGTGTGTCATTACTGAAGATCAGTCTGGCCCGATAGTCTTTGATAAGCACTCCTTGGTAAAGCGTTTCCTCTATTTTGGTGTATTATCTCTGCCAGGCATGAATCCACTCTGCTCAATTAAAACACACGCAGCAAAATTCAAGGACCCTGGAAGCTTTTATCATTTATGTTGGCTTTTAATATTACTCAACATCTTTGATATGATAAAATATAGCATGGCTGCAATTTTATACTGGCTTACTTAATTATAATACCTCGTCCATTAAAAAGGAACTTCAGTCTGCTCACATAATTTGCAATAAAAACATCTTTGCCATTCTGAAGCTTCCCTCTAACCACTTTGCATATTATTTTATATATACTGTCATTTTGTACTTGCCAAATATGCTGCAGATATCTCCCTCCACTGAGTCTGGCTGCATCCATTTTAACTGTGGGCAACTGAAGCTGCTGCTTGTTCATTTCCTGGATTTACACAGACACACAGAGGCACGCCTCCAGCTCTGCAGCCTTGCAGCTCTCACTGGCCCTCTTATGACTCATCCCCCCTCCCTTCCTGGCAAACTCTCACGAGAGTGAAAGAGAGAGCTGTGCATGATGTCATAAGCCTAGGCCAGTGATGGCGAACCTTGGCACCCCAGATGTTTTGGAACTACATTTTCCATGATGCTCATGCACTCTGCAGTGTAGTTAAGCATCATGGGAAATAGTAATAGTAGTTCCAAAACATCTGGGGTGCCAAGGTTCGCCATCACTGGCCTAGGCCAGGGGTCTCCAAACTTTTTAAACATTTCTAAACAAAAGGCCGGTTTTTTGTCCTTCAGACTCTAGGAGGGCCGGACTTTGACCAGTGGGATTAAGATTTTCCAGGCATCAGTTAGAGTAAATATCACCACATTTGGTATTAGGAGGAGGAATAGTGGCCCATCGTGGTCATCATAGGGAGGAATAGGGACCTGTTACTGGTGTCAGTGAGAGAAATAGTGCCCCGTTGTTGGTGTCAGATGGCAGAGTCGTGTCATCAGTGGGAGGAATTGAGCCCCAAGGGCCGGATAAAGGCAAGCAAAGGGCCGCATCTGGCCCCCAGGCCACAGTTTGGAGACCACTGGCCTAGGCTAATGACCAGACAAGAAACAGGAAGTGGGCTGTATAAGGTATTTACTGGCAGAAAATGTTTTACTATCCAAAGTTAAAACAAGAGCAGAGGATTTAATAGATGGAAAGTTAAAAAAAATGACTGAAGGTCCACTTTAAGAGTTTTAAATGTACTGTAGGTCCACATTAATGATAGAAGAATATAAAGTGTGACTTGGGATTAAAAAAGTTGGGTTCTTCATGAAACGTTATTAGTTTCATTTTCCCAATTTTGCAGAATGTGCTCCTAAAGAGGCGCTCCGGGCCCCCCAAAAAAATTCAAATTTAGCATCTACAAATACGGTAGCTACTGACTTTTAATACAAGGACACTTACCTGTTCAGGGATCCAGCGATGTCCTCATCCAAAACGATTCTTCAGTTGGCTTCGGGTGCAGGCTGTGTCGTCACTAGTAAGGGAAACAGGAAGTGAAGCCTTTCGGCATCACAGCCTGTTTCCTACTGCGCATGCGCAATTTTGAATGGTCCCGTAGTCTCCTGGAACCTGTGATGTGTCCCAGAAGACTGTGGGGGAAGGAGGGGGGGGACTTCCTGCTTAGATCACTGCAGCGATCTGGGCCAGAAGTGGGAGCGGGTACCTGTCAAAAACAGTGCTAAATGTGGTAGTGGAGGGGGGGGGGGTGCAAACAAGCGGAGCTTCCACTTTTGGGTGGAGTTTCGCTTTAATGTGGAATTAAACCTCTGCATAGAAAAATCTTTTTAAAAAATGGCCTTTGGGAGCTTTTTGTCATAATGTGCTAGTATACACCACAGTATGTTAGCACATTATGGCAGACTTACCTGTTAAAAAAGTCCCCTCCAGTGCTGTGGTGTCAATGCTTTCCCCTGTTATGGGCCCTTCCATCTTCTCCCAGTCTTCTTTTAACCACTTAACGACCAGAAGGATTTGCCCCCTTAACGATCAGGCCATTTTTTGCGATACGGCACTGCATCGCTTTAACTGACAATTGCGCTGTCATGCGACGTTGTACCCAAACAAAATTGATGTCCTTTTTTTCCCCACAAATAGAGCTTTCTTTTGGTAGTATTTGATCAGCTCTGCGGTTTATATTTTTTGCGCTATAAACAAAAAAAGAGCGACAATTTTGAAAAAAAAAAACCTTTTTTTTTTTTTTTTACTTTTTGCTATAATAAATATCCAAAAAAAATAATAAATTCTTCATCAGTTTAGGCCAATATGTATTCTTCTTCATATACTAGTTAAAAAAAAAATCGCATTAAGCGTATCTTGATTGGTTTGCGTAAAAGTTATAGCGTCTACAAAATAGGGGATAGATTCATGGCATTTTTATTTTTTATCTTATCTTTTTTACTAGTAATGGCGGCGATCTGCAATTTTTAGCAGGACTGTGACATTACGGCGAACAGATCGGACACTTTTGACACATTTTTGGGACCATTGACATTTATACATAAGTTGAACTTGATGTGTCTTTTTTCAACCTTACCTACTATGTAACTATACAGCGATCAGTGCTATAAAAATGCACTGATGACTGTGTAAATGTCACTTGCAGGGAAGGGATTAACACTAGGGGGCAATCAAGAGATTAAATGTATTCCCTGGGAGGTGTTCCAAACTGTGGTGGGAGTGGACTGACTGGAGGAGGAGAGAGATCTCTGTTCCTAATTACTAGGAACAGCAGATCTGTCTCTCCTCCCCTGTCAGAACGGGGATCTGTCTGTTAAAAATTGACAGATCCCGTTGTGGCTCTCTGTGGAACGACCACGGGTGGACAGCGGACATTGTGGCCACGCGCATCGGCTCCGGCGACGCGCCCCCCTGTGGTGCACGCGTGCCCCCTAGAGCTCTTAAAGCGGCCGACGTACAATGACGGCGATTTACCTAGGAGAGCCAACCTGCCGCATTACAACTGCGGTGGCTGGTCCTTAAGCGGTTAAGCATGTTTAGACTCTTCTGCCACTTGATGGGCTGGAGCGCAATGACATCACTCTTGCACATGCGCACAGGAGTCACATCATTATGGCTCCGGAGGGAATGCCGTAAATGTAAGCTGGACTGTGCATGTGGGGCTCAGTATACACTACCGTTCAAAAGTTTGGGGTCACCCAAACAATTTTGTGTTTTCCATGAAAAGTCACACTTATTCACCACCATACGTTGTGAAATGAATAGAAAATAGAGTCAAGACATTGACAAGGTTAGAAATAATGATTTGTATTTGAAATAACATTGTTTTTACATCAAACTTTGCTTTCATCAAAGAATCCTCCTTTTGCAGCAATTACAGCATTGCACACCTTTGGCATTCTAGCTGTTAATTTATTGAGGTAAGCTGGAGAAATTGCACCCCACGCTTCTAGAAGCAGCTCCCACAAGTTGGAATGGTTGGATGGGCACTTCTGGCGTACCATACGGTCAAGCTGCTCCCACAACAGCTCAATGGGGTTCAGATCTGGTGACTGTGCTGGCCACTCCATTACCGATAGAATACCAGCTGCCTGCTTCTGCTGTAAATAGTTCTTGCACAATTTGGAGGTGTGTTTAGGGTCATTGTCCGGTTGTAGGATGAAATTGGCTCCAATCAAGCGCTGTCCACTGGGTATGGCATGGCGTTGCAAAATGGAGTGATAGCCTTCCTTAGCTTTTACCCTGTACAAAGCTCCCACCTTACCAGCACCAAAGCAACCCCAGACCATCACATTACCTCCACCATGCTTAACAGATGGCGTCAGGCATTCTTCCAGCATCTTTTCATTTGTTCTGCGTCTCACAAACGTTCTTCTTTGTGATCCAAACACCTCAAACTTGGATTCATCCGTCCACAACACTTTTTTCCAGTCTTCCTCTGTCCAATGTCTGTGTTCTTTTGCCCATCTTAATCTTTTTCTTTTATTGGCCAGTCTCAGATATGGCTTTTTCTTTGCCACTCTGCCCTGAAGCCCAAAATCCCGCAGCCGCCTCTTCACTGTAGATGTTGACACTGGTGTTTTGCGGGTACTATTTAATGAAGATGCCAGTTGGGGACCTGTGAGGCGTCTGTTTCTCAAACTAGAGACTCTAATGTGCTTATCTTCTTGCTTAGTTGTGCAACGCGGCCTCCCACTTCTTTTTCTACTCTGGTTAGAGCCTGTTTGTGCTGTCCTCTGAAGGGAGTAGTACACACCGTTGTAGGAAATCTTCAATTTCTTTGCAATTTCTCGCATGGAATAGCCTTCATTTCTAAGAACAAGAATAGACTGTCGAGTTTCAGATGAAAGTTCTCTTTTTCTGGCCATTTTGAGCGTTTAATTGACCCCACAAATGTGATGCTCCAGAAACTCAATCTGCTCACAGGAAGGTCAGTTTTGTAGCTTCTGGAAGGAGCTAGACTGTTTTTAGATGTGTGAACATGATTGCACAAGGGTTTGCTAATCATCAATTAGCCTTCTGAGCCAATGAGCAAACACATTGTACCATTAGAACACTGGAGTGATAGTTGCTGGAAATGGGCCTCTATACACCTATGTAGATATTGCACCAAAAACTAGACATTTGCAGTTAGAATAGTCATTTACCACATTAGCAATGTATAGAGTATATTTGTTTAAAGTTAGGACTAGTTTAAAGTTAGCTTCATTTAAAAGTACAGTGCTTTTCCTTCAAAAATAAGGACATTTCAATGTGACCCCAAACTTTTGAACGGTAGTGTACATTAATGCTGACAGGCAAAGAGAAGGGTTGGGACAGAAGATTGCTGGCAGGACACCAGCTTTGCTATTAATCCTTGATGATGCCTAAAAAAGATGGTGCCAGACTTCTGGGGAAAAAGGCAGATAGAGGCATTGTCAGAAGTACCATGATGTCTTTAAGATGTAATTCATACCTGCTAGTGTTACACTTACATGTCATTCGGTATACATACAAGCAAGATTAAAAAAATATATGTAACAGGTAAGAGGAATCAATCAAGCAGAGCTGAGCTGTAACTTGAACTTTTCTAAACAGGTGCAGAGTAAAGGCCGTACACACGATAAGAAAATCGTAAGTTAAATTTCATCCGGCGAATGATCTGTCGATCTTCGGATCGTTCGTATAGTGCTTTCGACAGACAATTCCGAATTTGCATACGTCAAAAACTGAATGTGCAGGCTATAAAATTTTAATCGTACGTGAACACAATGTCCGATTTTTTTGTTCCTTTTAGGATAAAGGTTTTAAATAAATAAATTAAATCATTGTAGGCACCCCTGTCAGTGTTAAATGGTTTGTCTTAATCCTTTAACGGCTACATCTGCAAGACAGCTTGTTCTGTTGAAAAACAACAGACTTACACAGGCCAGACCACCAGGTGAAAGTAAAAGAAATATAGCCTAAAAAAAAGAGAAAACAAATGCAGCCATCATATCTAAGAATTGGTAAGCTGCAATAAAATAAATGTTTGCCTTTGGGTTTAATACTGCTTAAGGCTCAGTTCACATATATGCGCATTGGATGCGTTTTTAACCGCATCTGATTCGCATAACATGTGAATCAGAACGGCTCTCAATGGAGCCAGTTCACACATGTCCGGGGCAGCCACGGTCCATTTCTCAAAAGGATCCTGTGCGATTTTGGGTCTAGTTTAGGTGCGAATTCAAGTAAAAATTAGCACCTAAATCGCTCCTGAACCGGTGAACAAAACCGCACCGGACTGCAAACCGCATGTGAACCCAGCCTAAAAGATTAATTGTCTTCCAATTTCCTCCATGTTTGTATAAGGCCCCTTTTACACTAGTGGTTTGATCAGGTCCCCTTGTCTGTTTTTCAGGCGGATCCACTATTCTTCTCTATGGAGTGGTGGGTGTCAACGGACATGTGTCTGTTTACATCTGCTTACATCCAATCCGGTCCAATCCCCTAAAAACAGATGGATGGAGATCGATTCCCCTTCCATCTAGCTGATCAGATGGCAGTTGGGTGTAAACAGAGAGGTGGTCCATTAACATCCGCCCGCCCATAGAGGAGAGTAGGCTGTGTCTGTGTCTGTGTCTGCTCTCCATAAGCAGAGTGAAGCAAACACGGACCAACCATCAGCCTGCTCAGTGGGGATCAGCAGACAGCTCCCTGCTGATCAAGCAGAGTCCTGGTGGAGTCTGCCCTGTGAGAAAGGGGCCTTGCTGTGCTAGAGGCGTAGATGGTATACTCCTTTTGGAGGCAACAAAGCACTGATCTCAATGGTTACACATACTATGTAAAGTGCTGTTGAACTTGTTAGCACAATCTAAAGAAATAAAACAAAGATAATTGTTTGACAGCTCAGGAGAAACCACTGTACTAACTATCTGACATTAGTACCTGCAACCTGCAAGACAAAGGCATAATGAGCTAGTATGTATCGCATACTAGCGCATTATTAAATACTTACCTTAGCTGTTGCAGTGGTCCCCGCACACCGCTTTGACCGGCAACAGGTCTCCCGGAGTTGTTTCTGGGTTCGCTGGCTTTGGTGCCGCGATGAAGTCATTCCCACGCATGCGCGTGGAAGCTGCCAGTCACGGCACGGCTCATGCGAATACAGTGAATATCTCCTAAACTGTGCAGGTTTAGGAGATATTCACGGTATCTACAGGTAAGCTGTATTATAGGCTTACCTGTAGATAAAAGTAGTGTAACAGGGTTTACAACCCTATAAGAATTAAGTTGGCTCCAATGTTCAAAAGTCTGAAGTCCCCTATAATTCCAAACTGATTGGGGTTGATTTACTAAGGAAAATGAGGCTGTTCACTTTGCAAGGGAAGTTGTAATGTGCAAGGGAACTTTCCCTAGAACTTAGTGAATGAAGCAAAATTTCACTTCGTAAAGAATACCCAATCACGTGCATGGAAAAAAAAAACAGCATTTTTGCTTGCACATGATTAGATGATAGACATCACCTAATTTACTAAGCTCTGGGGAAAAGTTCCTTGCAAAGTGAACAGCCTATTCGCCTTTAGTAAGTCAACATCTTATATCCTAAAAAACGAATCTCTGCTGATGTGGCCCACACACATACACACTCCAAAAAGTACCTGCAGAATTAGCTGGAAATGTTTTCCTTATTCGAAAAGATATCCTTTATCGCAACTTTTAAAGTTATCATACATTCATATGAAACTAGCATGTAGACATGTGCACTGCCAAAAAATTTGTTCGTTTTTGTTTTCGTTTCATTCGTTTTTCTTTTTCGTTTTTCGGGTTATTCGTTATGATCGCAATTAGTAAACTCGTACATTCGCACATTCGTACATTCGTAAATTAGAAAATTCGGAAATTTGGAAATTCGAAATTTGAAAATACGAAAACCAGAAAATTCAAAAATCTGAAATAGTAATTAACAATTAAATTATAGGTATTGTAATTTCTTTTCAAATGTGGCTGTTAGTGAACGTAACGAATAAGAATTTATCCGAAGTTACGAATTATCCGAAATAACGAATGCCGCATCTAAACAAATGGAATGGAACAAATGAATAATAAATAATAATAATAAAATGTTTTTTATTATTATTATTGTTATTTATTATTATTAATTCATTACGTTCCATTCGTTTGGATACGGCATTTGTTATTTGGGATAATTCATAACTTTGGATACATTTGTATTTGTTATGTTCACTAACAGCCAAATTTAAAAAGAAATTACAATACCTATAATTTAGTAGTTAGTAATAGTTAAATTATTATTAGTTAAGTATTATTTCAGATTTCCGAAGTTACAAATGTACGAATTTACGAATGTACGAATGTGCGAATGTAAGAATTTATGAATGTACAAATTTACTAATTCTTTAGAATAGTTGAATTTACAAATATTTGGAAAAATTTGTTAAACTGGTATTTGATAAATTCGGATATTTCCGAATTAAGGAATTTGTCGAAATTCGTTAAAAAACAAATTTGGAACGAAACTAATTGCACATGTCCTACTAGCATGCTATGTAGAGTGTTTCCATTTAAAGTGCATGTAAACTCTAACAATGAACTCTTACATGCTCCCTTTTGGTCTGTTAAATACACCATTGTAATAAATCCATCCAGCACCAGACCTATATGTTTCCTTCTTTAGTTGGGAGCACGCGGCCCACAATGAAACCATCAACAATCATTTGATAAAGGCGCCAGCGCTTAGCCAATACACCTCACAATTTTAGTAAGCTCAGATTGCAGAAATGACAAATATCACTGACGTTTTCGGGGCCATAAAAAAAACCCTTTCTCAAGGGGGTTGATTTACTAAAACTTGAGAGTGCAAAATCAGGTGCAGCTGTGCCCTGTAGCCAATCAGCTTCTAACTTCACCTTGTTCAATTAAGCTTTGACAACAAAACCTGGAAGCTGATTGGTTTCTATGCAGAGCTGCGCCAGATGTTTCACTCTCCAGTTTTTAGTAAATCAACCCCAAGGTGTCCTAGGTGTAGGTGACTTAGGGGGTTATTTACTAAAGGCAAATGCACTTTGCACTACAAGTGCACTTTCAGTGCACTTGTAAGTGCAGTCGCTGTAGATCTGAGGGGAAGATCTGAAATTAGGGGATGCTCTGCTGATTTTATCATCCAATCATGTGCAAGCTAAAATGCTGTTTGCTATTTTCCTTGCATGTCCCCTTCGGATCTACAGCGAGTGCACTTTCATTGCAAAATGGATTTGCCTTTAGTAAATAAACCCCTCAGTCTTGTTAACCTCCCTCATTTTTCCTAGCCAAAATAATTTTACAATTCTTTAACTTTACTTTTTAAAGCTTGTCTCATCAAGTCAACCATGTTAATTATATAAATCGGAATGTTAATTGTAGTAGTTTAATGTTTAATGTGTTTAATTGCACGCTGATTCGGTACTATTTTCTGTACAGTTACCAGTTTATGGTATCAGAGATTTGTTTTTTCTTGCAGATGCAATTTCCCTTTGTGAATCTGTGAGCCTTTTTATAGTTTCTCAGAGAGAACCACTGTCGTTATTGATGTGCTGTGTAATTTTGTTTTGTTTTGTTTTTTTGTTTGTTTTTTTTATATTGTGGGTCACTTGATAGATCACATATAGTCCGCAGGTTTTTTCATCTTTGTTTTTGGTGGTGACACATATTATGTAGCATCTACTGCTAAACTGAGTAAGTTCCTTTTGGGAGTCTGTAGACTTCTTGGCACTAGGAATTACAATGCTTCTTTTGATCTATATATATGTATATGTTTCATCCTGTCAAGGGAAGTTCTCTCTTCCCTAAAAATTTATATTCGCCTTTAGTGAAGCTCTTCTCTAGCACGTGCTGGCCTATTTAAAGTAAAGCCTTCCCCTTGTGAATTGATTGGATCTACATAATTAAAATGAGGTCACATCCAAAGCTAGTATACTATTTTCGTTTTACCAATCAGTATCCCTAGTTAAATCCTTTGCATGAGACAAAAAAACAACAACTAAAATTCATACAGAATTCGACCAGACTAAGAATTGCTAGTTATAGCCTCTACAGTCACAAACTTATAGAAGGCCTTGGAGTTCCAAACTTTGGAAAATACTATAGAGAAGCACAATTAGACCCCCCTGGATTTTATTAATGACGATAACGTCAAAGAAAAAATATAATAACAATGACAGTTAAATTATGAGCTATGGTACAGGAGATGTAAAAACAACACAAATAAAGCTAAACACAATGGTACACAACATTGAAACACAAAAATGTTGATAGTACATGAATCCTGATGCGTTTCGAGCCCACTGGATCTTCTTCAGAGGATTTGTTCGCTGTAAAAAAATTTGCATAGGATTCATGTACTATCAACAATTTTGTGTTTCAATGTTGTGTACCATTGTGTTTAGCTTCATTTGTGTTGTTTTTATATCTCCTGTACCATAGCTCATAATTTAACTGTCATTGTTCTTATTATTTTTTTTTTGACGTTATCGTCATTAATAAAATCCAAGCAATTTTTAAATCCTATGTAGCATTTTTCTACCTTACCCACTGCCTAGAAAACCCCTCTTGGGGTACAATCCCTTTTTCGTTATTACTCGGGGTGTGCAGCATTCCTCTTTTCTCATGTAAGTGTCTTCCCCTTCACTTAGACCCCCCTAACCTCCCTAAATGGCCAATGAAACTACTTCTATGGGCCTATGTAAATATAGTTAAATGCTGCCCTACCCAATCTACAGCTTCATATAAATTTCTCCAAATACTTATTCATGCATTACAGCTTTATGGTGTTCCTTTAAACAGTGGGGCATTGTGAAATTGTCTAGCAGCCTCATCTCCCCACATTTTCCTTTAGTAGATATCATGCATTGCCCCTTATTTCAACCTGCTTACAAAAATTCATAGGCGGGCTGTGCTGTGCCACGATCCTCGGGCTCTCTGCGTGTCCCCCAGCGAGGCTGTCAGGTCTCCTTGCTAGCCTGATCAGATCCTCTGCTTCTTCAGGTCTCTCAGTGCCAAGTTGGGCGGGAGATTCAAACATCCCACATGCACCTGCAGCCCTGACTCTACCATCCGCACCTCCACATCTCCCAGCGCCCGGCTGGACATGAGATTACAGTGTTCCATGCCCCTTGCCAGACCGGACAGTGTCTGCTACACCTGTTCATCTCCCAGCACCCGGCTGGGTGGGAGATTCCAGTGTTTCATGCCCCCTGCCAGACCGGACAGTGTCTGCTACACCTGTTCATCTCCCGGTTTGATGCCCCCTCCCAGACCGGACAGTGTCTGCTAAACCTGTTCATCTCCCAGCGCCCAGCTGGGCAGGAGGTTTCCTTACTGCGCCTGCTCCATCTCCAGCTATCCCGGATGGCTTGACTGCACCCAGGTGTTCTCCTAGAGGGTCCGGTTGCTCCTGCGCAGCGGCCGCTCACCGCTACCTGGGCTCATCCATGTCGGTGGCTGGACCTCTACCTCTGGATCTTTCCATGCTACTTCCTCCTGCATCACCGTACGCCACTGTTCTTTCTGATGCTGGATGTCCCATGCATCTGCCAGCTCCTCCCATGGATGATGCTGCCGCGGCCAGGCCTCCTGGTTCTACTGATGATCATCCTTCTTCGGCTCTGCCTCCACACATTAGTGAGTATGATTGTAATTTAGTTTGGGGTAGGTCCCGTGACACTGTGGGATCGGGCTCGTCAGGGCAACACTTATTTGCGGTTGTCAAATCTGTTTTGTCTCACTTGGGAGTGTCAGTGCCTGCGTTTAGTTCTGGTACCGTTGCCGGTGGCTCTCTGTGGGCAGTTTCGCCAACTGGCATGCATCTACCTGCAGAGGTCAAGTATAGGATATGGCGTCGCAAATTTATTGACTT
Organism: Lithobates septentrionalis; assembly: GCA_037952835.1. Lineage (NCBI taxonomy): Eukaryota > Metazoa > Chordata > Amphibia > Anura > Ranidae > Lithobates > Lithobates septentrionalis. The sequence continues at coordinate 523,374 of JBBDGP010001747.1, forward strand.
GCTCTTGTCCCTCCAGACAGGAAGACTGTGGACAAATCCCGGCAGGTTGACGTTACGGTCCAGAGTGAGAAACTTAAGCAGCTTCCTAGGACGTTCAGGAACTGGCTGCAGGGTTTCTGTGCTTATGCTGTTGTGCTGTGTGAGCGTTTCCCTGATTTAGGTCCATCCCTCTTTTGTTACCTGGATTTCATCTGGGGTGCCTATAAGGTCTATGGGGGTCAAATGGGGATCAGTGCTGGTTTCACAATGACACTCAGTTTTGACAAAAAATGGCGGCACGCAGGGAGTTTTGTGTTGATTGTCAGGATGGGAGCCTGTGGTTGTTACTCATGGGCCGTCACCCCTTCAGTCTCCAGCCTGCACCCTCAACGGAGCGTCGGCTGCCCCCAAAATAGGTGTTTGCTGGCTGTTTAATGAGAGCCACTGCAAGTGGTACACCACCTGCCGATTTTAAGCACAAGTGTTCCCTTTGCGGGGGAGCTCACCCAGCTGCCCGCTGCTTTCAGAAGTCTAAACAGCCTCCTCCCAGGCCTGGGGCCAAGCCTGACTTTTCCAGGCCAGAGGACACCAATGAGTGTTTTAGAGATGCTTCGCTGTCTAGACCAGTACCTCCTCAATAGCAAGGCTTTCATCTTGAGGTATGGGTTCGTCCGTGGATTCTGGACCCCCCCTTCTGACCTCTACACCTTCCGACGAACCTACAATAGCGGAAAATTTAAAGTCGGGTGTTTCAGTTTGAACACATCGTGGGCCCAGCCTTCAGTGGCCAGTGTCAACAGCTCCTTCCTGTCTTCTGGGATACATGTGAGCGGCTCCCCTCTTCCTGGCGCCTAGTTTTCTCTCCATATTCTTTCCCTGTTGCTGTCTGTGTGTTCCTCTATTTTGAGACCCAGTTTTCAGGTTACCTTTTTCTGGGTGTCTTTTGATGTGACTGCGTGTATAGAAAAAACTCCCGCACTGTCTAACACAAATTATAACTAAAGGGACACTGCAGCAAACACCTGTGACTGTGATCCTAACAGAAACAAGAAATTGTGTGAATGGTGATGGTGTTCGCGCTGTGAGGGGAGGGGGAAAGGGAGAGTGTAGATCAAAGGTACTAGTGAACTACAAAATCAAAAATAATGGTAGTGGATAACAAATGTGGTAAAAAAAACATAAAATAAATCAATGATAAGTGCAATAAAAATAAATAAACCAAACCAAAGTGAATGGATATAAACATAAAAATGGTGACAATCCAAATAACTTATGCGGTATCACGCTATATACACTCTTATATATTTTCTCTCGCATGATCCTTCATATCCGTTTATGTGAGTCTTCAAACAACATATGAGACATCATTATATCAATTCTACCAATCCATCATTTTCACCTGTGGCCTGCGTTTATGCTGTACACCTTACAGCTGTGAGGTGAGCTGCTTGCAGACACGGAGGTGAAATCACTGAAGATTGCATCTTATACACGTCCTTTTGGTGGTGGAAGTGTCTTTATTCCTGTATATTGTTTGCTCGCGACTTTAGCTTATGTTGATGTATATATCACACACTCTTTAACCAGCCTTTGGATTGTCACCATTTTTATTTTTATATCCATTCACTTTGGTTTGGTTTATTTATTTTTATTGCACTTATCATTGATTTATTGGATGTTTTTTTACCACATTTGTTATCCACTACCATTATTTTTGATTTTGTAGTTCACTAGTACCTTTGATCTACACTCTCCCTTTCCCCCTCCCCTCACAGCGCGAACACCATCACCATTCACACAATTTTGATGTGACTGAACACTGTGTGTCGGTTTTGCTGAGTACCTCTAAAACGGTTAGCTTAGGCATGGGAAGACGGGTTGTTTTTTTCATCCTCGTGGGCCCCCCCCTTTTTTTACCCAGTCTTGTTGGCCTCGCTTCAGGTCTGCATGCCCCCTGTTAACCTTGTCTTCGTTCATGCTGATTCTTCCTCCCCTGTGCAGGTTCCATTTACTGCTGGGTTTCGTTGTTGCCTCGATAATTTAGGCCCCTCACTCGTGTGACTTTTCGACGCCTTCTTTCCGCATCGGTTCTGCTACTGCGACTTCTGGCATGGGTTTTTACTAATTCAGAACTCCAGCGTTTGGGTAGGTGGGAATCGTCTCGTTGTTCTTTGTACGTCCGCCTACACTTGTTGTTTTGATTCCAAGCTTTTATCCGGCTTTGAGCTGGATCGTCGGAGATTCCTTTATTTACTGGGCCTCTCGTCGGTCCGGAGTTCGGTGCTACAGGAAGAATTTGGGTTTCTACCATGATATCGCCAGAGTCCATTGGCTTGGGCTGCGTGGTTTACGCTGGCCTCAGGTCCTCCCAGAGTGTTTATATCTTCGTTCTCATGTTTCTGGCCCCATTGTCTTGATTTTCCACGCTGGGGGAATGACGTGGGTTATACACGTTCCGTGGACCTCATCTCTGCTATCAAATAAGACATTGCTCATTTTTACGCAGTCTTTACCAACTTAGTTCTCGTTTGGTCTGAGATTGTACCTCGCTTGTTCCTTTTGCCCGGGACATCCCTGGCCCCTGCTTGGAACGTTTCCATTGGAAGGCTAATGCCCAGGTAGCCAAGTTTGTTCGGCGAATTGGGGGGGTTAGTAATTCGGGACAAGGATTTGGAGGGTGCAACTGGTGATCTGTTAAGACCGGATGGTGTTGGCCATAATGACATGGGCCTGGACATTTCAACCTTAGCCTTCAGCGTGGTGTGGAACAGGCGCTGGCTGCGGTTAACCACTTCAGCATCGGAAGATTTGGCTGCTCAATGACCAGGCCATTTTTTGCGAGGCACCGGAAGTGACGTGGGCGATCTTGCAGCTCGTTTGTTATATGCCTGTTTGATACTTCTTATTGTGAGTACCTTGATTTTACTTTTACCATTTTGTCAATAAACATTTGGAAATACTACACTATCATGCATCCCTCTTTACATCCCTTCATGCCCCATTGCGAGGTTCATTGGATGTGGATACACCAGGGACAATAGGGGGACTCTGATTCCAGACTAGAAACACACACCAGTGGAGCCGGATATGCCATACTGGGAGACTGCCAAGAAACGCATTGAGATATACCCACATGCTGTTACCTTACAGCGGTAAGGTAAGGGTACATCTATATATTGCTCTGCACAGGAACCAGGAAGTCACCTATCATCAGCACTTTATGCCAGAGGATTTTCACCAGCACCAGCACTTTGCCATTTTATGCTGACACTGCTAATATACAGCCACTTACCTACCTTGCACCTTATATGGACACTACTTATCTTTTTTGCTTTCACCTATAACAACATTTGCAGCATATACCTATATGAAGGAAACTGTATGCTTTTATATGCCGTTTAGGATTTTATCTATTCCTTCAGGATTTATTGCAATTGTAGTGCACCTTCTTTTGAGCACTGTTTTTTCACTTCATCTGCACACCATATGGATATATTTCCTATCACTGTTCTATGAAGAATCATTTGAGTGTTTGATATACTTTTATTGTCTTATTGATACACTTTTATTGCTTTATCCGAAGAAGTTGCAGGGCATGCAACACGTTTTTATACTGCCTAGGATTGGATAAAGATTGACCTTTGAACATTGCCTCTTTCAACCATATCTTTCATTGAGCACCTTTGCACTTTATTACGCACAGTATTTAGGTTCATAGTGCAACACTACCTTCAGCGAGGAATTCATGCCACTCCTTGCCCTTGCTCTACCAGTCCACTCTATCAGGGCACTGGGCTGGAGGTATAAGAGAGGCCGTACTCCTCTCGTCAGGCTTCCCTGCCAAGTATGTGACAACTACCTTTGGTGTAAAGGAAAAGTTGGCAGCTTGAACTTCTGCAATGAATACATTTATTAAATCAGGTGTGGTACAAAATAATACAGGGCTTACGCTTTTCAGTGTGTAGCTTTAGTCATAGCCATGACATCTACCTTTACCTTTAATTTATGTTCTCTTCTCATCTTTACTCAGCCTTGCTTCTCATTCCCTGGACACTTTTCAATACATCTCTCAGACTTCTGTTCCTACTATCTACTGCCCACTCCAGCTTCTATACTTCAACATCAGTTTAATTCCTTATCTTATACGTTGATCTTGTTTGCACCTTATCCAAAGGTGCAAACAAGATCAAACATGATTTGTTTTGGACAGTTGCTTCTGATGTTGCCTTAAAAGGACCGGCTGTATCTGTAAGACTATATGTCCAAAGCACCCCACTCCCCTATACATAAGATGTCAGGAGCCCCCCACCATCCCTTACATCACAGTGCACCCTCTTACCTTATGCTGCAGCTGAGAAGAAGCTCGGGGGAAAGCTGGAAAGCAAAATATGCAGGGTCTGGAGGCGGACCAAAGGAGAGCTGGAGACTAGGCATGGGCGAACGGTTCAACGAACACTCGAATTTTCGGGGCGTTCGACCGTTTGTTCAGCTTGCCGAATGACCACAATTCATTGTGCCACCACACAGTGCATTGGAATCCCTGATTGGCTGAAGCAATGAAAGCTTTGCCCATTTAGGGCACAGAGCACTGTCATAGATATGATTGGACGCTGTCATGATGACTCTATCTAATCATGGCTCATCGCTCTTAGTCCCGCCCCACACTATAAAAGTATTCTTTCAATAGCAGCCATTTGTAGTGTGATAGCAGCGTGGAGAGAGATAGAACAGGGCTCTGTTCAGTGCTACTAGAGAGTTAGTGTACTGTAGTGTGCTATTGTGATTCTATTGTCAGTGTAGAATATCAGTTTAGTGTGAAGCTAGTAATAGTTCAGTCAGTGTGAGTGTAGTGACCATTCATTTTTACATTAGTGTCAGTTTATTCAGGGCAGGTTTACTGCAGTATAGTTCAGTGCGTTAGTGCACATTTAACGCAGTATATTTCTGGGCGCTGCGTGCCATATAACACACTATATTTCAGTGCATTACAGCAAGTTTAACACTGGGTACGTGCCGTTTAATGCAGTATATTCAAGTGTGTTACTGCAAGTTTAACACCGTATATTTCAGAGCGTTATGTGCCATTTAATGCAGTATATTTCAGTGCGTTACTGCAAGTTTAACGCAGTATATTGCAGTGTGTCAGTGCAGTTTTAATGCAGTAACTTATAGTGTATCAGTGGAGTGTGTCTGTGTAGTGAGTACTCAAGTTAAAGTGCACCAAACACCACTTTCTATTGATTAAAGTGCATCCACGTACACATTTCCACATCTTTATTACATTTTGTTAACAAGCACCCCCCCATCATGTCCGGGAGGATAACAAAGAGAGACAGATGTTCCCATGGCACTGTGAGGGGGCCAGCAGCGTATGTGTCCACAGGCAAAGGTGGACATGCTCAGTCCTCAGGCAAAGCATAATTTCCTCTGTTTATTAATGTTGCTCATGCTATCCAGCCACAGCATGCAGAGGAGGTGGTGGACTGGCTTACTAAACCATCCTCATCCCCCTCATCCTCCGTAACCCAACCAAGAGACTATTGCGCAGTCCACCGCAGCTGCCAGAGTGGCTAAAGCTGCCTCCTCGTCCACAGCTATTGCCATAGCCCCAGCATCAGGCATGGAGGAATCAGCTGAGTTATCTGAACACAGCGTCAGCCACTTGCTCCCTGACAATGCACAGCCATTACTTGATTCAGATGTGGGTTCTGAGGTTTAGGAAGGCAGGAACATGAGCCTACAGAGAGGATAGAACACTGGTACGCAAATTGGCAGTCGTGTTTCCCCATCCACAGCGTATTGCCAAGTTGTCTCCAACGGTAATGAGGATGAAGAAGATGATAATGATGAGGTCACTGACGTGACTTGGGTGCCAGATAGAGCAGAGGAGGAAAGTGAGGGTGAGGCACACCCCCAACGAGGCAGCCATCATGGAAGAGAATAGAGCAGCCACCCTATTCCATCACATTGTGGAGCTGTTATCTCCCGGTCCACTTCCCACAGCTCAGCTGTCTGGGCCTTTTTTAGCACATGTGCAGCTGATCGCACTGTTGCAGTTTGCAAACTTTGTCTCAAGCACATCCAGCGTGGCAAAAACATCAGCCATTTGGGTACCACATGCTTGACAAGGCATTTAACCTCCCACCACTCAGCCCGTTGGCAAAAGCACCTGCAAGCCACACAAAAGGGGCACAATTCTGTTCCTCCTCCTCTCCTCCTTACTCACCTCAGTCTGCCCCCGCTATACCTCATGACCTCTCAGCAGCCTCCACTGACAGGGGGATGGTATAGCACAGGGTGTCCCAGGTCCTTGCAGCACACCAGCTGTAGTCTATCGCCAGCAAATTTCTCTGCTGCAGCAAAGAAACAACCACCCACATGCCCAGCGTCTAAATGCAAGCTTGTAAAAGCTGCTGGCTCTACAACTTCTGCCTTTACGTTTGGTGGATTCTGCACCTTCAGTGAATTTGCAGAATGTGCTGTACCACAATGGCAGGTTTCCAGTCACTATTTATTTTCACGTAAGGCCATTCCAGCTCTGTATAGTCATGTGGAAGGCAATATTGTGGCATCATTGGGCAAGGCAGTCAGCCGCAAAGTCCACGTTACTGCTGACACGTGGTCCAACAAGCATGGTCAGGGACGATATATTTAGTTCACAGCACACTGCTTGTAACTCAGAAGGATGCAGGACAGGGCTCAGTGCTGCAGCTTGTTGTGCCACCACATCTTAATACAGCTAGTGGTGATGATGTGAGATTTGTCAGTTCTACCCCCCCACTTCATCCTCCTCCCCCTCCATGCCCTCTTCCGCTGAATTGTCCTATGAACCACAAGTACCCTTAAGCATTCAAGGGGCTATTCAATGAGTCAGGCTAAAGGGTGCCATACAGAGCTTCAGCTGGTGTGTCTAGGGGACAGGAACCACACTGGAGCAGAGATTCTTGCAGCTCTGCAGGGGCAGGCCCAAAGGTGGTTCATGCCACGCCAGCTGGAGCCAGGAATGGTGGTTTGCGATAATGGCACACCTCCCGTCCGCCCTTAGACAGGGAAAGTTGACACATGGGCCATGCCTGGTACATGTCCTCAAATTGTTAGTGCAGCCTTTCTTAACCGGTTCCTGAATGGCTCATGCAGATATACTGCGGCAGAATGGCTCTCCTGGGCGAAATCCCGTATGGGTACGTCCTTCCCTTTTTCGGCCACCAGAGGGCGTGCGCGCCGCCAGACGGGCACGATTACCACTGGCCACATGCGATCGCGTGCATGAGTGCCAGCAAGGGGATTTGTGAGTGTAAATACACAAATCCCTGTGCTGTCAGAGGAGAGGAGACATGTTGTTTGTTCCTACCAAGTAGGAACAGCGATATGTCTCCTCTCCTACTCAGTCCTATCACTATACAGTTAGAACACACTCAGGGAACACACATTTAACCCCTTGATCTCCCCCTAGTGTTAACCCCTTCACTACCAGTGACATTTACACAGTAATCATTGCATTTTTATAGCACTGATCACTGTATAACTGTCAATGGTCCCAAAAATGTGTTAAAAGTGTCTGTCGCAATATTGCAGTACAGCTAAAAATCGCAGATCACCGCCATTACTAGTAAAAAAAATAAATAAATAAATAAAAATGCCATAAAAATGCCATAAATATTTCCCATAGTTTGTAGACGCTATAACTTTTGCGCAAACCAATCAATATACGCTTATTGCGATTTTTTTTACCAAAAATATGTAGAAGAATATATATTGGCCTAAACTGATGAAGACATTTGTTTTTTCAAAAAAATTGGGGGGATATTTATTATAGCAAAAAGTAAAAAATGTTGTTTTTTTTTTTCAAAATTGTCGTCTTTTTTTGTTCATAGCGCAAAAAATAAAAACCCCAGAGGTGATCAAATACCACCAAACGAAAGCTCTATTTGTGGGGAAAAAAGGACGCAAATTTTGCTAGGGTACAGCATTGCATGACCACGGAAATGTCAGTTAAAGTGACGCAGTGCCAAATTGTAAAAAGTGCTCTGCTCAGGAAGGGGGTAAAATCTTCCAGGGCTGAAGTCGTTAAATAGGTACCCAGGGTTGGAAGATCTGCTAAAGCAGGCCAAGAAGAGTCTGCAGCCATTTCAAGTAGTTATACACAGCCAGTGCTCGGTTGGCTGAAATTCAGCGGGAATTCCACCTGCCCGTAAACCGCCTGATTTGTGACATGCCCACTAGGTGGAACTTGACTTTGGCAATGCTGCAGTGGCTTCACATGCAGCAGAGGGCCATCAACGAGTACTTGTGTGAGTATTGCACAACGACAGGCTCTTTTTCCCCACGCCAATGGCTGTTTCTTAAAGGATGCATGCACTGTACTGTCATTTTTTAACCACTTGCTTACTGGGCATATAAACCCCCTTCCTATCCAGACCAATTTTCAGCTTTCATTGCTGACGCACTTTGAATGACAATTGCGCGGTCATACAACACTGTACTCATGAAATTTTTATAATTTTTTCAACACAAATAGAGCTTTCTTTTGGTGGTATTTGATCACCTCTGCAGTTTTTACTTTTTGTTAAAAAAATTTAAAAAACTGAATTAAAAAAAAAAAAAATTATTCTTTTATATTTTGTTATAAATTTTTCTCCTTCATTGAATTTTTCTCCTTCATTGATGTACGCTGATGAGGCGGCAGTGATGGGCACTGATAGGCGGCCGTGATGGGCACTGATGGGTGGCAGTGATGGGCACTGATCAGTTACACTGATAGGCAGCATTGCTAGGTGGCACTGATTGGCACTACTGGTGGGCATTGATAGGTGGCACTTGTGGGCATTGATAGGTGGCACTTGTGGGCACTGATAGGTGGCACTTGTGGGCACTGTTAGGTGGCACTGTGAGCACTGTTAGGCGGCACTATTAGGTGGCACTGATGAGGCAGATGTGCCTCTTCCACTTCGGGACCGATGTCCCTCACATCTGAGCCGGTGATTGGCTTTTTTTTCTACTCACGCTGTGATTACCGATCTTTTGTTTACATCATGTGATCAGCTGTTATTGGCTGACAGCTGATCACATGGTAAGGGGCCGGGACCGGCCCCTTACTTGGATCGGTGATCACCAGAGTCTCAGTGACTCGGTGATCACAGCGCGCTCGGCGCGCGCCCTGCAGGTTGCGTGCACAGGGGAGGCCGTCATATGACGGCCTCCCGGGAATTCAGGTCCGCGCTGCTGCCGTCATTCGGCCATAGCGCGGATGTCAAGTGGTTAAGATGGCCACAAGGATGGTAAACTGTGACAATGCATGCATCAGTGACACAATCTCTGTTGTGTTCCTGCTGGAGCAGACTCAGTGTGGCATTATGGACAGGGCACTTGAGGCAGAGCAGCAGGAGGAAGAGGAGAACTTCCTTTCCTCTCAAGGCCCACTTTATGCAGACACCATTGTTCCTATGCCACAGAACACACAAGAGAAGAGGAAGGAGGAGCAGGAGGATTCTGGCAGTTTTGGAGGCATTGAAGCAGAGGAAGACATACGTCAAACAGTAAGAGATGGTTTTCCACCTCCAGAACCCTTGGGAGTAGTACATGGCTGGGAGGAGGCAGTTCCAGATACTGTAATCCTTAGTGACCCCGAGGAGTCTGCTTCTCATGCCTCCGCAAATTTGCGGTGCATGGGCTCCCTCATGCTTCAAAGCCCGTGAAGGGACTCAAGAATACGTGGCATAAGGGAGAAGGACCACTATTGGTTGGCAACCCTCCTTGACCACCATTACAAGGGGAAAGTCTCAGAACTCATCCCGTCCCCACAGAGGGTGCAGAAGATGACGTCTCTTGAGGACACCTTAAAGAGGAGTTTATCTAATGCTTTCCCCGACTCTGGTAGGTTACAGTGTCATGAAAAACGTAGTTTTAAGGCTTCTGTTGGTCAAGAGAGGAGTGGTGGAGAAGGCGGCCGCCTAAGTGATGCATTTCACAATTTTTTTAGTCCTCGCTGCCCGGGGCTGTCAGCTTCCACATCCCATCAGCAGTGTCTGCATCATATGGTGGACGATTATCTAGGGGCGTAAACATAGATGGAGAGCTTTCCAGTCAACGATCCACTGGGTTACTGGGTCATGAGAATAGACCACTGGCTAGAACTTGCCAGTATGCAATTGAGCTGCTGGGCTGCCCTGCATCCAGCGTGCTTTCCGAATGAGCATTTAGTGCTGCTGAAGATTTTGTTACTGCATCTGTCCACAGACTCCGTGGACTGTCTGACTTTTATCAAAATGAATCAGTCCTTGATTACCAGCAGCTATGACGCCCCTGATGCCGATGTCGCTGATTGAAGCGGACCTTCAGTAATTTTTTCAACATTCCATCTATTTAATCTTCTGTCCTTAGTAAAGTAAAACATAGTAATAGTAAAACATTTTTTTCGGGCAGTAATTACCTTATACTTGAGAAGAATTATAGGGGTCTGATAATGTTGAGTTACAGTCAGGTCCATAAATATTGGGTCATCGACACAATTCTAATCTTTTTGGCTCTATACACCACCACAATGGATTTGAAATTAAACGAACAAGATGTGCTTTGACTGCAGACTTTCAGATTTAATTTGAGGGTATTTACATCCAAATCAGGTGAACAGTGTAGGAATTACAACAGTTTGTATATGTGTCTCCCACTTTTTAAGGGACCAAAAGTAATGGGACAGATTAACAATCATCCATCAAACTTTCACTTTTTTAATTCTTGGTTACAAATCCTTTGCAGTCAATTACAGCCTGAAGTCTGGAACGCATAGACATCACCAGACGTTGGGTTTCAGCCCTGGTGATGCTCTGTCAGGCCTCTACTGCAACTGTCTTCAGTTCCTGTTTGTTCTTGGGGCATTTTCCCTTCAGTTTTGTCTTCAGCAAGTGAAATGCATGCTCAATCGGATTCAGGTTAGGTGATTGCCTTGGCCATTGCATAACATTCCACTTCTTTCCCTCTTTGGTTGCTTTTGCAGTATGCTTCGGGTCATTGTCCATCTGCACTGTGAAGCGCTGTCCAATGAGTTCTGAAGCATTTTGCTGAATATGAGCAGATAATATTGCCCAAAACACTTCAGAATTCATCCTGCTGCTTTTGTCAGCAGTCACATCATCAATAAATACAAGGGAACCAGTTCCATTGGCAGCCATACATGCCCACACCATGACACTACCACCACCATGCTTCACTGATGAGGTGGTATGCTTTGGATTATGAGGTGGTATGCATGAGCAGTTCCTTTCCTTCTCCATACTCTTCTCTTCCCATCACTCTGGTACAAGTTGATCTAGATCTCATCTGTCTTTAGGATGTTGTTCCAGAACTTTGAAGGCTTTTTTAGATGTTGTTTGGCAAACTCTAATCTGGCCTTCCTGTTTTTGAGGTTCACCAATGGTTTACATCTTCTGGTGAACCCTCTGTATTCACTCTGGTGAACTCTTCTCTTGATTCGTGACTTTGACACACATACACCTACCTCCTGGACAGTGTTCTTGATCTGGCCAACTGTTGTGAAGGGTGTTTTCTTCACCAGGGAAATAATTCTTCGGTCATTCACCACAGTTGTTTTCCGTGGTCTTCCGGGTCTTTTGGTGTTGCTGAGCTCACTGGTGCGTTCTTTCTTTTTAAGGATGTTCCAAACAGTTGATTTGGCCACCTTTTATACACTCACACGAATTAGTAATTACAAGCAAACAAATCACAGGTGAGGATGGTTACCTTTAATAGCCATTCAAACTCCTTTGTGTCAACTTGTGTGCATGTTATCAGGCCAAAATCACCAGGGTATGTAAACTTTTGATCAGGGTCATTTGGGTAGTTTTTGTTGTCATTATGATTTTAAAAGAGTAAACACAGTTGATTGATAATAAATGGCTTCAGCCAAACACTAACCATGAGTGAAAGAAATGTTTTTGTGTTATCATTCATATTCTCTGAAAAATGGCCAAGAAATCATAAATTCTGCCAGGGTATGTAAACTTATGAGCACAACTGTAAAAAATAATATGCAAAGTGGTTGGAGGGAAGCTTTAGATTGGCAAAGATGTTTTAATTAAAAATTGTGTGAGCAGACTGCAGTTCCTCTTTAAAGGGTTATTAAACCCTCGTTTATTTATTTATTTTTTTAAAATAACAAACATATACTTACCTCCACTGTGCAGTTCGTTTTGCACAGAGTGGCCCTGAATCTCGTCTTCTGGGGTCCCCCGGCGGCGCTCGCGGCTCATCCTGGCATCTGGAAACCCCCTAGGAGAAGCGCTCTCCCAGGGGGTTACTGTTTGGGCGTGCTCCCAAGTCCAGCATTCGTGTCCACAGACACAGAATGCCGAACTCGAGTACTGCCCCCCAGTGCCCGCATCATTGGATTTGATTAACAGCAGCGAGCCAATGGCTGCACCGCTATGAATCTATCAAATCAAGAGCCGAGTACCCCGGCCAGAGAGGTAGAGCATGTTTCTGGCGGGGGGACGAATGGGCTCAGGTGAGTAAAATGGGGGGGGGGCTGCTGAGTAACAGAAGTTTTTTCTCCTTAATGCAAAGGATGCATTAAGGTGAAAAAACATGAGGGTTTACAACCCCTTTAAGTGTTTTTGGGATGTGGAATCTCTGCAGGACTTCTAGGCTGCCTAGCGTTGTGGGTGTTGATTTCATCTGGAAGAATGTTTTTGGTGTAGGTTTCATGGGCACAATTAACACCCAAAGACCAAATTTTCCTGCTGATTGACAGGTGCATAACATTTTAATTTTTGACAGCAAGGCCAATTCTTGCTTTCATTAAGAGTACCTCTATAGGGTTACGGTGTGAAGGCGCCACCGACACCCAAAGACTAAGTTTTCTGCACCTATTTAACAGGTGCATATCATTGCAATTTTTAACAGCAAGGCCAATTCTTGCTTTCATCAAGAGTACCTCTATAGGGTTACAGTGTGAAGGGGCCACCGACACCCAAAGCCCAATTTTTCAGCAACTGTTACTTCTATCCAAAGTCTGTGGAGGAGACTTTATCCAAAAAATCTCTAATCTTATTCTCAGTGCACTACAATGTGGCCTTATCATACAGATTGGCTCCCCATGCCATTGCTTACAAAATAAAGAAAGCTTGCAGGGAACATTTAATTTTTTTGGCTTTATAAATGCAATTATTGCTGCAGCAGCTTCTATACACAGTACAGATGTGCCACTTTACAGGTGGACTAAGGGGACCCCCAGGCACTATATTGAAAATAATTTTTCATTTTTATGCTTTAACTTTAAGCATTAATAAATCACTGCTCATTTAAAAATTACGTATTTTACAAACTTTTTTTCATTGATACATGTCCCCCAGAGCAGTACCCGGACCCCCATAACCATTGTATGCCCGATTACTTGCATATAAGCCTTCAAAATGGGCACTTTTGATTTGTCCAGTTCAGGTCCCAATGGGGTTCGTTACTTCGTTCTGAACTTTTGCAATGTTTGAAAGTTCTAGTGCGAACCGAACATGCGGTCGTTCGGGCCATCCTTACTGGAGACAGTTGCATGCTGATACCAGAGAAGTGCAGGATCTGGTGGAATAGTTCTGTCCTCCTCTCGGCTGTCAACTGATGAGACAAGTTGGGGCGGAGATGAGGGGAGTGCCGCAGCTGCAGGAGGGGTGCATGCGAGGGCCTCATGAAATGGCCTGTGGGGCCGGATTCAGTGTGGACTGGATGTGGTATACAGGTACCATCTCTTGCTGAAAAGCTTTAGTAGGTTGAATACTCTAACACCCCAAAGGGTTACAATGTTACAATGCAATAAAGGAGCCAACAGCACACCTAGATAAGAATCTGTGTTACTAGTACTACTATACACCAAGCTGTTCTGAGAAATAGCCATAACTGTAATATTGTTTTAAATGTGTAATCAAAACTATACCGCTTCCTTAAAACATACTGTAATACAATATTTGTACTGCAATAAAGAAAGCTAAGCATTAAAAAGCACATGTAACCAACTGTTAACCTGTTGTGAATGGCAGACCTCTGTTAAAAACAGATAATTGCTGCCATGGTGGTTTTCCCCTTCAAGTGTAACTAAAGGCAAAAACGTTTTTTTGGTTTTGAGTGGAGATGGATTAGAACACCTGTCTGTGCCCCCATTAGGGAGATTCACCCTGTCTATTTGTCCTGTTTGCCATTATCATTGAAGGTGAAATTAAAAGAAAATCCAAAATTTTGGGTTGTCCCCACAGCAGTAATAGAGGGGAAATCTTCATATGGGGACACAGATCTGGGGGATCGCAAGGGATTCCCTTAATATGCAGGGATTTCCTTTGACTTCCTGTTTTGGCTAGGGACAGGAAGTGAAGGTGAATCTCCCAAATGTGACACAGATGGCAAAAAAACGACAGGGGTTATAACACTCCCTTACTCTATCCAAAATAAAAAAAATGCCCATAGTTCTACTTTAAGCATCTTCAAGGATGTTTTATAGTATTTCTATTCAAGTTCCCCCAGAAAATTAAGCACTGAATTATTTAGTCTTAAAGTGGTTGTTAACCCACTTATTGTTGTTACTACAATCCCCTGTAGTGCTGTGCCCTACTGTATGTGTTTTCTAAAAAAATCCGCTGATAAATATCTTATTTTATAGTGCCGATTGGCGGTCACGTGACCGGCCGTCTCTCTCCTCTGCGGGTCTCGGGCATAGCTGGGAAAACCCCGCTGACATCAGCCGGGAGGAGGAGAGGAGGAGAGAGACTGTTGGTCATTGTACGTCAGAGCGGCGCAATAAAATAAGGTATTAGTGTCAGATTTTTTAGAAAACACATACAGTGGGGCACAGCATTTATTATAATAGAGGGGATTGTAGTAACAACAATGAGTTATGATACCAGCAGGAAGTGGGGGGGGCGGGGACACTGGTAAGAGCTGACAGGCAGGGAGGGGAGGAGGACACAGGAGCACAGAGAAGAGCAGAGGGCAGGGCCTTGGCTGATGGAAGCACGTAAACTGATCACAGTGTCAGGGCTCATCAGCCATGATACACCGTTGTCAGTTGACAGAGGGGAGGGTATAGCCAGGCAGGATCAGCCAGGTATTTCAGGTGTTACAGGGGGCCAAATGACACAGCACAAGCACTGTGCTGTATAACATGCTTTAAGGGAACAGGATCAAATTTTTGTTTTTTAGGTTAACAAACACTTTAGAAAGGAAGATTACCACAGTAAGGGTAGGCATGTGAACATTGAGTCTGTGCCAAAGAGAGAGACACAAATGCACAATCAAGAAGAGTTGTTTAAAGTTTTTTTCTTGCAGTAACCAGATCCAAAAAAAAACAGAGTATGGAGCAAAGACAAAAACACAGCAATGGTCAGGGCAGGCGGAGTTCACCGCAAAGTCAAGACAAAAAAGCAGTAAGATCCTGGGGGTTAAACAGGTCAGAGGTTAGGAGTAAGGAGGTTTAAGTGACAAGTAGGGTCTAGGCAGACTAATAACAGGTAGAATTCTGGAGCCAGATGGGCTAAGAGGCGGAGCCAGGATGAAAAAAGACCAATTTAGGAAGTATTAAACCTTTATCATATGAATTGGGACAGCTGTCTGGAGCGAGAGTGTTTGTGGTAGTGGTCATGGATGAGGACGTGACAAACAACCACACTACAGTCCCACATATTTTTAGCACCCAATGTGGGGCTGGGTCTACTGAATACACCTGAAGACCACCCTCAAAAAGACCTTGGCATTAGCTAGTTAGAACTTATCCAGGCTTTCCTGTCTGCCTTGTAAGTGAACAACTTGTGACTGTTTCAAAATTGACTTCTAAGTAGGAACTGTAAAAGGATTAAATGCCTGAAAACAAAATGGCTCCAAATTCAAAGAGTTTATTGCATATATATATGGAGAACAGAGCTTGTACACAGAATGTGTGTCTTAGCCTTGTTCTAGAGAATATGACAACTTTCCTACTTTTATACCCATTCTATGGTAGACACACCTAGCTTTTCTGCTTTATCGATATTTTTCAGAGCTATGATGACGTAGAATGATGACTTAACATTCCGTGACTTATTGTTATCAGCGCATCACATACAATGACTTGCATCTTCACACTACTGCTTACAATGTGATTACCATCTACAACAGCTTACTTTACAGAATGTTTATCTTAACTTGCTGGCAACATATATTTTAAGAGAAAAACATGTTTGTTCACTTGTTCTGTAGTGCTGACAGAAGAATACACAATATAATGAATGTATTAACACATCAAACATATATATATTAGTGATACAGCACTGATCATAAATTTCCCTACACATTTCCCCCCTTTGATCATTGCCGATCACTAATTGTCATTCCCTTCCACCGACCTGAAAGTGACAGGGACCACGGGTGTATAAGACCCTTCAAAATATTTATAATTTTAAGTATGGAAATGCAAAGATATAAGTCCTTTACTCTCCCACACTCATCCCCGTTCACAGATCTTTTGGTGTAAAGGAAGGTTACAATACTTTAGTTCCTTACTATCCTCCTAAGATCTAGACACTGTCCATTCCATCTCCTCTACCGACATCCACGAGCTGGAGTAGCCATACTCATGAACTGGGTAAATGTTACCCTCGAAGAGTTGGAGTTAATGGGACAGAGTCATCAACTATTCATTCAAGCAAACTTTAATTTTTATTTAGCCATTGCACACATCAATCATCCACACTCTAACTAAAAATTCACATCCCCCATAAACAAACAGAACTCCACCATCTGCTTTAAACTAGACACAAAAATGCAATTTCCTTCATTACTCAGGTGAACCCCATCATCTCGGAAGAGATCAAGCTGTTCTCCTTCCAAAGAATGATTATGGTACATATACCCTTTTTCCTTACACAAAAACCTTTGTAGAGCATTATTTATTCTCCTTCCCCTCCATTTTGCTCCCCGACTCCAACAGGGTCTAAGAACAATGGAAGAGAACACTAGAATGGTGTCAGGGAAATACTCTGAAATCCACTTCAGATCTCCTTTCATCAAAGAAATCAATTCAAGATTCCTTTTTCTCCCCACGTCATTACCACCTAAGTGGATGATAATGCCAAGAGGAGTAGGGTAATGACCAGCCGCCTCCAACAAGAGTGGCCTCAAAGCTTTCCAGCGCATTCCCCTAACACCACCCCAAACTACTCTTATCTTGTTAGGATCACAGCCCAAATTCTCCATGCCCACTTGTAATGCCTTCTTATGGGCCCAATGTATATATGAATGTCCCACCACCCAAAGTTCTCGCACAGTCTGTTCATCTTCCACTATTTGGCATGAATCATCAGAATAAACAGACTCCTGATTCTTTTCTGGAGATTCTTCAGCATTGGGTAGGGAACTGGGTCCAGTAGCACAGCTTAATTGTTCCAGTTCAAAGTTCATGGTAGCGACTGTAGTAGGGTTTAGAGATTCTTCAAATATTTCATAAATCCTCTGGGTGGATAAATTCTCAATTTCAGGTCCAAACTCTAGTTCAGGCATTTCTGCTTCAGCAGTATAACAGGACAGACAAACTGCAGGGGCCATCAAAGATGGAGGATAGGTCTGGCATTTCTCTTTCTGCCATTTTCTTCCTTTGAGAAAGCAAGAGAAACATCTGAGGTTTTCTTATCAGGTCTCATCTTTACCTTACACATTGCTACACATGCACACATGACTATCTTAAAACACAAATACAAACATAGCACAGCTCCTAAGATCACCCCCAGCAAAACAGTTAGAGCAATCCTTAAGGCACTGACACATAGTTTGGTTTTCTATGCTAAAACAACCATTCACCACAACCTGAACATTCCCAGGATCCTGATAATAATCAGTAATCCCCATTTCAACCATCCCTGGGTCAGCACTATGGTTAAGGATTAGTCCTATTCCTTTTCCTGATATTCCCTGCACTAAAAGCCCTTTTTTCTTTCTCAGTTAGGGTACTATTGGCTGTTTCTTTTATCAATATTGCATAATATAAATTGGGATCTGTAACTGCAATAGCTACTAACGGTTTATGTCTCACACTTAGGGGAATCATAGAACACACCCAACAGTTAGAGAGATTGAATTGAGTACTGATCACCTCATGTAATTGGATCATCCTATTCAGATATGTTTGACCATCCACAAGTCCACACCACGCCAACAGCAGCAAGCTTTTCCAGGCACTCATGATCCTTCATCGGGTACTTTAAACACAGCACAACTTCTTGTTAGATGTTCCTGCAACGACTAGAGAGATATGGTCACATTCTGAGCAGTGTCTTGCTGAGGACACAGAATCCTTAGGCAGGAGAACTGGTCCTACTGCTCAGATACAATTGCAGAATGTACACGTTTACAATGTGAAGCATGTATCCAAGTATCCCTGTTTTCCAGCTTCACTGCTGTAGCTGTAGTAAGTAGCACCTGGTAGGGTCCTGTCCACCTGGGATCCAGACCCCTCCTCTGATGCTTTTTCACCATTACCCAGTCACCTGGCTGCAGGTCACGAGTCCCTTCAAGGGCATCTGGGTCTGGGAGAGATGAATATATTTTTTTGTGCAATTGATTTAAATGCCTGTGTAACCCGATGACATATTCAGTGAGTGACCCATATGATCTTGCTAAAGCCTGTGAATAGTACAAACCTGTCTTTGGTACTGACCCAAATAATATTTCATAGGGAGAGAGCTTCCCTTTTTGTTTAGGTGTAGTTCTCAATGCAAACAGAGCTATAGACAACCCTTGGAGCCAGGGGCGTAACTAGAAATCACAGGGCCCCATAGCAAAATGTTGTATGGGCCCCCCCCTGCAAACCGCCCCCCCCCTGCAAACCACCCCCTCCACAAAAAAAAAGAACTAATGCCATTGAACAACAGATTACCGCACCCATGTGGCACAGTACCCAGGCAACAGCTTATATTAATTATGAACAACAAAGTATGCAGTATACTGTATGCAGCCCCTAAAGGACACACATTGCTGACCTCCATGCCTTCTAACCAATTTCTGTTCTGTTATATAAAATGAACTAGTTCAACTCACCATAATGCTGAATCAGTGGGAGCCCTGAGCGTGTCACTTGACACCGTCGCCTGCCACCAGATGCAACTTGTCACGGAATGTCACTTGTCACATCACCCGCCACACATTGCGGATTGTCCACTTGCCACGTCGCCTGCCACCAGATGTAGATTGTCACTTGTCACACGTTGCAGAATGTCACCTGCCACATGTTGCCGATTGTCCACTTGCCACGTCCCGGATTGTCACTTGTCACGTCACCTGCCACACATTACTGATTGTCACTTGCCACATCCCAGATTGTCACTTGCCACACATTAGATTGTCACTTGCCACGTCACCTGCCACACATTACGGATTGTCACTTGCCACTTTCTGGATTGTCACTTGCTACACATTACGGATTGTCACTTGCCACGTCCCGGATTGTCACTTGCCACGTCACCTGCCACACATTACTGATTGTCACTTGCCACGTCCCAGATTGTCACTTGCCACACATTAGATTGTCACTTGCCACGTCACCTGCCACACATTACGGATTGTCACTTGCCACTTTCTGGATTGTCACTTGCTACACATTACGGATTGTCACTTGCCACGTCGCCTGCCACATGTTATGGATTGTCACTTGCCACGTCACCTGCCACACATTACGGATTGTCACTTGCCACGTCCCGGATTGTCACTTGCCACACATTACGGATTGTCACTTGCTACGTCACCTGCCACACATTACGGATTGTCACTTGCCACGTCCCGGATTGTCACTTGCCACACATTACGGATTGTCACTTGCCACGTCGCCTGCCACATGTTACAGGTTGTCACTTGCCACGTCACCTGCCATACATTACAGATTGTCACTTGCCACCTCACCTGCCACACATTACGGATAGTCACTTGCCACGTCACCTGCCACACATTACGGATAGTCACTTGCCACGTCACCTGCCACACATTACGGATAGTCACTTGCCACGTCACCTGCCACACATTACGGATAGTCACTTGCCACGTCACCTGCCACACATTACGGATAGTCACTTGCCACGTCACCTGCCACACATTACGGATTGTCACTTGCCACGTCCCGGATTGTCACTTGCCACACATTACGGATTGTCACTTGCTGCCACGTCTCGGATGGTCACTTGCCACACATTACGGATTGTCACTTGCTGCCACGTCCCGGATTGTCACTTGCCACTTCACCTTGTCACTTGCTGCCTGTGTCACTTTCATGCTGTGTCCCAGAGTCAGGCAGCAGGGAGATAAGGTCATCTCTCTGCTTCCCGAGGCTGCCTGCACAGTGAGGGGGGAAAACTGCACTGCACTGCAGGGATGCAGGGAGGGCGCCGGGCGGTGAGAGATGATGTCATCTCTATGCACCCCCGGCTGCCAGCTCCCTGATTGGCCAGCCTGCTCATACACGAGCCGAGCCGCCCAGCTGACTCACCGCCTGACAGCCCTCGGAGCCGCCCACGCTCTCACCGCGGACCCGCAGAGCCGCCCACTCTCACCCGGGGGCCCGCAAAGCCGCCCGCTGTCACCCGCGGAGCCGCCCGCTGTCACCCGCGGGCCCGCAAAGCCGCCCGCTGTCACCCGCGGAGCCGCCCGCTCTCACCCGCGGGCCCGCAAAGCCACCCGCTGTCACCCGCAGAGCCGCCTGTCACCGGTCCGGGGGGCCCCTAACAGCTGCGGGCCCCATAGCGGCCGCGTGTGTCGCTATGGCGGTAGTTCCGCCACTGCTTGGAGCCAATTTAGCCCTGTCTCAGCTGTAATTTTACCCAACTTGGCTTTTAGTAGCCCATTGTATTTTTCTACCTTACCACTAGCTGTGGGGTTGTATGGAGTGTGTAAGCATTGCTCAATGTTAAAAGGCTGCAAGTACCTCTTTCATTACCTGCCCAGTAAAGTGACTTCCTCTATCTGAATCTCTGGAAGTGATATAGAGCCCTCGGAGTGTGACCCTGAGGAGTTTTTACCCGTTTCCCTGGATTATATTGTGCACAGATCAAGCAAGCCTGACAATACTGTTTAGCTACTTCTTCAATGCCTGGTGCATACCACAATTTCCATATCAGATCAACCATCCCCCCTTTGGCTACATGAGAAGGGAGATGTGCCATTGAACAAAGAGAAGGGTACATCGAAGGAGGGGCACACAGCCTCCCATCCTCATGGAGCCAAATACCGATATCCTCATTGTAATGACAATTGTTCTTTTTCCACTTATTGATTACCTCTCGAGATGCTGTGCTCTGCAATTGTTGTAGGGTTTGAGTGTCTGTATCCCTTTTAGGAAATACTCTTTCATCATCACTCACCACCAGGGGGAGCAAGGCAGCTACCTTAGCTGCCTCATCTGCCCTTTGGTTACCCATTGCAACAGCATCAGACGCTTTTGTGTGAGCCTTCACCTTGACCACTGCAACTGCAGCGGGCAAAGTGATAGCTTCAAGTAGGGCCTTCACCTGAGCAGAGTTTTTAATAAGCTTGCCCTGAGATGTCAAAAAAATTACGGCTTTTCCATAGAATAGAAAAAAATCATATATAGCACCGCGGGCATAACGAGAATCAGTGTATATATTCACTGATTTCCCCTCTGCCAATTCACACGCTTTTATCAAGGCTTCCAACTCCGCCACTTGGGCAGAACAATGATTTGGTAGAGCCCTCTGGAAAATTACTTTCTCCTGACTTACCACAGCCAACCCAGTGACGGGAGAACCTTTCTCAGTGTAATACCTGGAACCATCTACCCACAGTTCCAGCTCTGGGTTCTCCAGGGCAAAATCCTGTACCATCACTGGGAGCTCATAGTAGGCCTCAGTTGTGTGACAACAGTCATGTACCCACTACACTGGAGTAGGCCGAATGGGTAACAAAGTGGCTGAATTTAAAACATCACACCTCTTAATGACGATATTACTTGGTGTAAGCAAAGCCAGTTCATACCTAGCTAACCTAGCAGCAGATAAGTGTCTCGTGTTAAGATGTCCCAGCACCTGCTCCACTGCATGGGGGACCATGAGAATCAGGGTGTTCCCCAACACAATTTCAGCAGTTTTCTCCACTAACATGGCTGCTGCTGCCGTGGCTTTCACACAAGGTGCTGCTGTTGAGATTACAGGATCAAGAGGCTGGGAAAATTACCCCACAGGTTTATGCTTATCAGCAGCCTTTAATGCCTCTATAGCCTGTATCTCCTCAGCAGACAATTCAAAATGCACAACCTTACCTGAGGTTAACGCATACAATGGTTTAGCTATTTGGGACATATTTGGGATCCATTGTCTGCAGTAACCAACCAAACCCAAAAATGCTCTTAGAGACCTTTGATTCTTTGGAAGGGGGTATGAACGTATCACCTCTTTCCTTTCTGAGGTTAGGTGTTTACCCCCTTTAAAGATACAGTGCCCCAGGAAAACAACTTTTTCCTGGCACCACTGTAGCTTATCTTTAGCTACCTTACAATTTTGTTCTGCCAAAAATTTTTTTTTCAAAAGCATCATTACCATCAGTTTCAGATATTACTGACCACACTGGGGCCTCTGCCCGTCAATCCCTCTTTCCCCATGCATCCATGCCACTTTTCCTGGGTGCACGGCAAAATTTAGCAATGTGGCCAGGTTTTTGGCAGTTCAAACACATACCCATAGCTCTTGGTTTCCCACCCTCCCTCCCCTTTTCGTCCTGTGGGGCTTCTTTTGGTGGGAGGTAGGAGAGGAACACCTTTTGTGGCTTTCTTGCCTCCGTGTCATCCATATTCTTTTGGATATGGGATGCCACTGAGGTCAGAGCTTGTAGTCTCATGGTCTTTCACTCAGGATAACGGGTGGTTAACTTTTCCTGAACAGATTTTTTCAAACCTGTACCCCACATGGTGACAATCATTGAGGCCAAGGCTGGACTATTTGGGTCCTGCCCAGTCTCAAGGACTGCATTCCTAAACCGATCAGTGTATTGGTGCACTTCCTCTTTACATTCTTGGGTCATTGAACTCACCTTATTCCAGGAAGCTGCCGGAAAGATCTTCCCTATCCTCTCCTTCAATTTCTCACACTCTTCTAGTGCCAATTTTGGTGAGTCCCGTTTGAAGACCCCTAAATATTCTGATTTTACTAACCTTGCCTCCTGTATCATAAGATCAGCATCACTTATTCCTGACACCCCCTTTATGATTCGTAACATGTCTTCCCAATTTGCTCTGTGGCTTGCAGCTATGTTGCATAGCTGCTTAGCAAACAGATGAGGACTATGCCTAGGCTTGGGATTGAATTTAAGAAAGTATTCATCTCCCAGGAGTCCAGGGCATATGGTGAACTATAGTCACTGTTAATTCACTCTTATTATAAGCTCTCTGCTCTCTTACTGGTAATAACCTCCCTGTCCCCCCTTGTTTAGAAGTTATTACTTCTTCGTCATCTGAGTCGGGGGGAGAGGTGGGTAAATTCTTTCTTGTTGCATACTCACCCCTTGTATTGTTGTCATCCCGACAGGTGTTCTTAGGAAACTTTTATCCTGCCAACTTACCTCTGGCGAATCTTCTGTACTCAGCAACTTGGACGGAGGCATGCTACTCCATCCTGGCGACTGATACCAATGTTTACCCTTAGGTGTGTCTGGTACACATCCTTGCATCACCTCCTCTCTCATTGGCGCAGATGCTTCTATAGCACCTGTTCCAATAGGGGTAGATGATGTGACATATGGTGGTGGGGACCCACTACTAGATATTAGTTGGTCAGAGACAGGCTTACTTGGGTTTCTGATGAGTGTTTTTGCGAACATATGTGTACTAGCAATCATTTCCTCTGATAACTCACCTTCTTCCTCCGATACCTTGGGCAGTGTTGCAACTAGGACCTTAGCTGTTTTCCCATATGCCTCTGCCTCCCATCTGGCCCATGCTGCAACTTCATTAGGCTCAGTCATCCTACTCTTAAAGTTATGGTGTAATGCTGTCCAAACTCTGACATCAAATGTTCCCTGTATGGGTACCGGCCAATCCGTTGCCTTTGCCAAACTGTGCCATTTCTTTAGGTACTTCACTACCCACTTTCCATAGCGGGCCTTGACTTCCTCCCGGGGTGTCAATGGCGCCCCGTAAACTTTAGCACCTCCTCCCACCTGATTCCCCATTACTGGATCGTCAGTGAGGTTCCAGTTACTTTTCCTTTCCTATGGGAGCTGGCCAATACTCCCCTTGTGCTCTCTTCCACTGAAAGCACGTCCTCACCCCCTACTTGGATGAGGCTGTATACTGGACTTTTGTGGCACAGTTTGTTATAGCATGAATTGGAGATCACACACAGGGAAACCACGCTGTCTATCTCTCCAGATCTTTAGCAGCATACACACCACAAACAATATGATATAACAGATGAACAAGGTATCTACTAACACCCCAAGTTGCCCACATTCATTGCTTGGACACATCAGCAAGGTTATGCAGTTTTATGTATTCTCCCCCTTCTAGCGTGTTGTCCTCTGGGGGTACGGTTCTATCTCTTGGTCTAAGCACAATTATTGCTAATAGTAACCAAGCAATTGCCCCCAATAAAACCGTCAGTATTTCAAAAACAAGTAAAGAATTTGTACAAAGATTACCAGTACTATTCATTTAGGCAAAATCTTATTTTACTCTATGAACCCCGTTAGTAAAACCCCATTCATACAGGGTAGCTGTTAACACCTTTCAATTAGTATGCATGAATATCAATAATTAGTATAGTTTTTTTGACATTTAGACAATACACTTTCACTCAGAGGGCACCTGTTGACGTCATAGGCATCAAAACAGCACATACACGTATGGCCTCACCTTAGGCTATAAACCCAGGCTTTCCAGCTTTTGACGTTTAGGCAACCCTCTCATTCACACTTAAAACAATTTAGTACTCTGCGTTAGTTAAAAAGACAACTGTTTAATATAACAGACAATAATTTTCACTCTTCACATTTGCTTGGAAAGGGGTTCTCCTCACCTTGAGACCCCAACTTTCCCCACACACTCACACTTTCATATGGCTCAGGAACCCATTCATTCAAGTTAGTAACCACAAACAAGACATAAAATATCACCCCTTTTGCCCAGGTTCTTTTGATTGCGTTTTGACACACGATCTGTGCTCCCCCCGCCGTACAAGGACAACCAGACAATTCAGGGAGACAATTTTTTACTCACCCTTGGGCCCTTGTCTTATTGCAGTTGTACGTCAGATAGATCACAGATCCTGTGCTCAGTTTGGCAATCCGAGTCACGGCACCATTGATGTAAAAGGATTAAATGCCTGAAAACAAAATGGCTCCAAATTCAAAGAGTTTATTGCATATATATATGGAGAACAGAGCTTGTACACAGAATGTGTGTCTTAGCCTTGTTCTAGAGAATATGACAACTTTCCTACTTTTATACCCATTCTATGGTAGACACACCTAGCTTTTCTGCTTTATCGATATTTTTCAGAGCTATGATGACGTAGAATGATGACTTAACATTCCGTGACTTATTGTTATCAGCGCATCACATACAATGACTTGCATCTTCACACTACTGCTTACAATGTGATTACCATCTACAACAGCTTACTTTACAGAATGTTTATCTTAACTTGCTGGCAACATATATTTTAAGAGAAAAACATGTTTGTTCACTTGTTCTGTAGTGCTGACAGAAGAATACACAATATAATGAATGTATTAACACATCAAACATATATATATTAGTGATACAGCACTGATCATAAATTTCCCTACACAGAACCATTCCCTGATTGGAAGATCTCCTGATAAGAGGTGTATATAGCAACTGCACCCAGAAAGATGCAGGGATGCTCCATGTGTGTTGCTGTCAGCCACCATGGCCAGTCATCTTCCTTGGAAGCATGTTTTAGTCCTGCTCAACACCAAGAAGCGGTACCAGCCTGCCTATGGTTTTAACCCTTGTTTGTCGGGCTCCAAAGAAGAATTGCAGGTTATGTGTCCCACCTGCCCCACATATTAAAGGAAGTAATGGAAGGGAAGGAAATAAAAGCCCACAGAATAGCAGGCAACGCCCGTAGGCGACCGCAGCCAAGCCACACATGTGAAAGGAATGAGGGTAGAGAAGCACTGCAGCAAGGAGGTAAGAATACACAAGCAGGAAACTGCAGGCTAATTTGTGACAGCAGTAGTGTGATTGTTTGTCACATGCTCTATGTTTTCCCATTAACTCATTGGGCGCCATGTACTGGGTCACATGGAAGGCCTACCCCACGTGAGTTCCTCTGGGCTGTTAGGCACTTGATTACAGGGTCACTTTACATATACACATGGGGTACCTTTGCTTTGTGCCGTCTTCAGAGCTATGCCTTGGAGCAAGGCTGAGGCTGCAGTGGGGGAATACTCAACCTTAGGGTGGACCTCTACACTTAGGGATGAACGTACACCATGTACACTGATACTGCAACTGTTCTCCAGTTAACTCTCGATTTCCTGTGACAGTAAACATCTCTGTAATCTGCATTTAGGAGGGACACACCAGGCCAATGTCCACAATTACCTGCCCAGTGTTTACCACTACAATTCTCCAGTAATGTAGTGGGCTCCGCTGTGCACTCTGCAAGGGCTCCATACGTGCACTTGCCTTTAAGTCTTGAAATTCCGTACCTCTGTACAGGATGGTTCACCATCCTGTGGTGCAGTCCGCTTCTGTTGCTCTTGGAGGCAGACTGCTGGCAGAATGAGTGCCGACAACATCTCCCTCACTGCTAGAGGCCCTGCCACCTATAACAGGTACATGCCACCAACAGGCAGTTTGTTACACTTCCGTTACTCTCTTGGCAACTACTTATGTCTTCACATTACTCCACTCTACGCTGATGTCTTCATACCCCAATGTGTTAAGATCCACTTGTTAAGCTATGTTTGTGCCGGTTACATGCGATACACCTCTTTAGTAACTTCAGACCAGGTAGGGACAACATCTCAATACTTCAAATAGAGGGGAGGGGGGGGGTTGGGACTTTAGATGAGGCACATGTGTAGTGTGCCTCCATCCCTAGTACATGTATGTAAAAAAGAAAAGGAAAAGTGGGACTTTTAAATGAGGTTGCTGACACTGTGGAGGTAAATTGAAAAAAATGCAATTTTATTGATCAAGAACGATATATAGAAACATGGCAATATTAGAAACCAAATAAACAATGGGTATATAAATTCATATCAGGTCCACCCAAACGTAGCATACCGGTGTGGCATGGATAATAAAGTACATAGGTATAATTGTTTTAAAACAATTAATTGTTACATCACATTGGATAAATTCATATATGTACTTAGATCGTGTGAGCAGCACTAGCAGCAAGAGTAGGAGTGTATAGAACAATAAGGCCGTAATTGATAGATACATGAGAATCAAAAATAATGGTCTATTACAGACAGGGATCAGCATCATGAATGCCCATTACAGACATGAGCCAGCATCACAAATGACCGACGCATTTTGTGTAAGAACACACTTCAGGGGCGGATGCTCAAATACATCTATAGGGTATAAAGAAGTAATACAATTAGTCTGGTTATAACTAGTAATAATATAAAGGAAAGGCAAATTAGCCCGTCCTAAATACTTACAAGGGGTCCAACACGATGAAATACTGCGACCACGAAACGCGTCGGATTTTGTAATGCTGACTCGTGTCTGTAATGGCCATTCATGATGCTGATCCCTGTCTGCAATATACCATTATTTTTGATTCTCATGTATCTATCAATTACGGCTCTATTGTTCTATACACTCCTACTCTTGCTGCTAGTGCTGCTTACACATTTCAATACATTACTTGGAAAAAGTGCAAAAATAGACATTTCACAGTCCAACAGGCAAGACATGATACTTCCCTATTTCCCTAACTGTACAGTAGCTACAGACTTCTGTCCTGCCCCGGCATACCTGCAAAGGTGTAGTCCAGTAATAATAGTTGTTCAGAGGCACTCTCCAGTTCTGGTATCTTCAGGGCGAACCCCAAGTTAAGTCTCTACATGTGTGCAGTAGTGAGCAACATCCTTCTGCTCTAACCGTTCCTTACTCGATCCAAAATGAAAAAATTGGCTATAGTTTTACTTAAGCAGCCTCTTTTCAAGGATGTTTTATAGTATTTCTATTCAAGTTCCTTTAGCTCCTACAGGTCTCATCTTTTGTCTCCATCTCCCAGGGGTCTTCCAACCCACAGCTGCACTGGAACTCTCTTGGACTCTCCAGGGATTCTCACTTCCCCAACTACCTCTGGGGGAAGATCACGACCACTACCATAACCACTCTCGCTCTGGACCATTGTCCCAATTTATATGATACAGAACAAGTGGACCAGACCTGGAGCAGAACCCACCAAAAAGTCCAAGAAACCGGAAACCGAATTAACTCTCCCCGGCCGGGATAGCAACTAACTAACTGGTTCAACATGCCCACAAGTAAGTCCCAGGAAGAACAGAAGCAAGATTACAAAGTGGAGAGCTAATTTGTTATAAAATTGTAGCTATGAAGAGATAGGGATGTATATAAAGACATGACTAGTCCTTAGACCTAAAAGTAAAACATTTCTTGGATTTATTTAGGATTCTGAGCATATGTACAGTAGTGGAATCATCATAACTGGAGATAAGGTAATTTCCTGACCAAAATATCATAATTCACGAAGAAGAAATTATGTATACAGTATATAGTGCTGGCAGCACTAGGAGAGTCAGGCTGCTGTTCTCACACACAAGCATCAGGTCATCTTTCTAACACACTCCCCATGAAAATTGCTTCAATCAACAGCTCTATCCAGGGAGTGAGAGTGTGAAATTGATTAGAGCAGTGTTCAGTGGGGTTTGCCAGATTGCAGGAGATACAGGGAATGTAGCGTTCCTGTGAGTTGGTAGCACAGAGGTTTTTTTTAACTTTCCTGTAGCACTTAGCTGATAAAAAGTAAAAAGAGGCATATTTATTATGCAGCCCAACTACATCAAAGTAATAAATTTAGCGGGTTTAGTTGGACTTTAAGTCACCGAAGCTGAATTCAGAGATGACTATACAAATTTTTATGCCAATACAGAGAAAATGGGGCAGAGTCAATGAAAGGGACATGGGGTAAAAGCTTGCAGGTAGGTGGCTACTTTGTATTATATTGTTTTTTGCTGCTAAATTTCTGTAGTGTACCTTTAAAACTTGGCTGGTGCATGTAGGGGTTAATGTGTTTTTTTGACTTGGTTTCCCCTGCATATGTGCTACTGACTGTTAGTAGAGCATGTATACTGGGGAACTAAGTTAGGCCATGGCCATCCAGTGTGGGAGCTGCATAGAGGACTAGTGTATGATGTGATCTGTTTCTTTGACCGCAAACCCTCCAGTGGAACCTGTTACCTAGGGCAGCCACAGCAATGGACTTTGCACTATGGGCTACCATATCTATAAGGTATAAAAACCAATAGTTATCAGGATCACCAGCAGCAGCACAACCAAAGATATGCACAGCCAGCAGAACGCAATCTACAATCATGTATGTGAGGATGAAGTTGCAATATGCATTGTACTACCTCAAATGTAACTTACAGAATTGTTCAGTAAAATAGAGAATTTCCATTCAAAGAAGATATTGTCTGTGTCAGTTACTGGAAAAGGGAAATACCGTACATGGTTTATAGCAATGTGTAGTCATGGAGCATCACAAAGACCTGAGAAATGGGAGATAAGCTACTACTTGTACATCTAAACCTCCGGGTTGTAGAGACTGAGGTATATGATAACAAGTGTAATCTGGTTGACCCACGAGGAGTACATTTGGAGAATCAGGAGTAGCAGCCAGTTGGCATTGGAATCTGTGACGGTGGCAGGTGACAGAGGCCTTGGTATTGAGGGAAATGACAATACTTTAGAGTGCCCTTTTAGTAGCTGGGACTCCATATTGGAGCTTTCTGGGGTACAAGGCCTGCCTAGGGATGAAGCCTAGGGTTACAGAACACAACGCCTTGGTGAAGTATGGTGGCTTCCCTGTGTGCCCCAGAGCGGCACATGTTAAAAAGATGTATAGTGAAAATTTTAAACAAGCTGGCAGAGTTAAGCAGACACTAACTATTGCTTGCTCAAAATGCTACGAAGTTACAGTGGGGATGGAAAGTATTCAGACCCCCTTAAATTTTTCACTCTTTGTTATATTGCAGCCATTTGCTAAAATCATTTAAGTTCATTTTTTTCCTCATTATTGTACACACAGGACCCCATATTGACAAAAAAAACACAGAATTGTTGACATTTTTGCAGATTTATTAAAAAAGAAAAACTGAAATATCACATGGTCCTAAGTATTCAGACCCTTTGCTGTGACACTCATATTTAACTCAGGTGCAGTCCATTTCTTCTGATCATCCTTGTGATGGTTCTTTACCTTCATTTGAGTCCAGCTGTGTTTGATTATACTAATTGGACTTGATTAGGAAAGCCACACACCTGTCTATATAAGACCTTACAGCTCACAGTGCATGTCAGAGCAAATGAGAATCATGAGGTCAAAGGAACTGCCTAAAGAGCTCAGAGACAGAATTGTGGCAAGGCACAGATCTGGCCAAGGTTACAAAAAAAATTCTGCTGCACTTAAGGTTCCTAAGAGCACAGTGGCCTCCATAATCCTTAAATGGAAGATGTTTGGGATGACCAGAACCCTTCCTAGAACTGGCTGTCCGGCCAAACTGAGCTATCGGGGGAGAAGAGCCTTGGCGAGAGAGGTAAAGAAGAACCCAAAGATCACTGTGGCTGAGCTCCGGAGATGCAGTCGGGAGATGGGAGAAAGTTGTAGAAAGTCAACCATCACTGCAGCCCTCCACCAGTCGGGGCTTTATGGCAGAGTGGCCCGACGGAAGCCTCTCCTCAGTGCAAGACACATGAAAGCCGCATGGAGTTTGCTAAAAAAACACCTGAAGGACTCCAAGATGGTGAGAAATAAGATTCTTTGGTCTGATGAGACCAAGATAGAACTTTTTGTCCTTAATTCTAAGTGGTATGTGTGGCGAAAACCAGGCACTGCTCATCACCTGTCCAATACAGTCCCAACAGTGAAGCATGGTGGTGGCAGCATCATGCTGTGGGGGTGTTTTTCAGCTGCAGGGACAAGACAACTGGTTGCAATCGAGGGAAAGATGAATGCGGCCAAGTAAAGGGATATCCTGGACGAAAACCTCCAGAGTGCTCAGAACCTCAGACTAGGCCGAAGGTTTACCTTCCAACAAGACAAGGACCCTAAGCATACAGCTAAAATAACGAAGGAGTGGCTTCACAACAACTCCATGACTGTTCTTGAATGGCCCAGCCAGAGCCCTGACTTAAACCCAATTGAGCATCTCTGGAGAGACCTAAAAATGGCTGTCCACCAACATTTACCATCCAACCTGACAGAACTGGAGAGGATCTGCAAGGAGGAATGGCAGAGGATCCCCAAATCCAGGTGTGAAAAACTTGTTGCATCTTTCCCAAAAAGACTCATGGCTGTATTAGATCAAAAGGGTGCTTCTACTAAATACTGAGCAAAGGGTCTGAATACTTAGGACCATGTGATATTTCAGTTTTTCTTTTTTAATAAATCTGCAAAAATGTCAACAATTCTGTGTTTTTCTGTCAATATGGGGTGCTGTGTGTACATTAATGCCCCGTACACATGTCCGATCGGAGCGTGTTGTCGGAAATTCCGACCGTGTGTGGGCTCCATCGGACATTTTCCATCGGATTTTCCGACACACAAAGTTGGAGAGCAGGAGATAAAATTTTCCGACAACAAAATCCGTTGTCGGAAATGCATAAAATGTATTTTATTGGGATTTTATGTGATAGACCAACACAAAGTGGCACATAATTGTGAAGTGGAAGGAAAATGATAAATGGTTTTCAAACTTTTTTTACAAATAAATATGTGAAAAGTGTGGGGTGCATTTGTATTCAGCCCTCCTGAGTTATTAATTTGTAGAACCACCTTTCACTGCAATTACAGTCTTTTTTGGATGTCTCTACTAGCTTTGCACATCTAAAGAGTGAATTTGTTGTCCATTCTTCTTTGTAAAATAGCTCAAGCTCTGTCAGATTGGATGGAGAGCATCTGGGAACAGCACATTTCAAGTCTTGCCACAGATTGTCAATTGGATTTAGGTTTGGACTTTGACTGGGCCATTCTAACACATGAGTATGCTTTGATCTAAACCATTCCATTGTAGCTCTGGCTGTATGTTTAGCCTTATTTTCTTGTTGGCAGGTGAACCCCTGCCCCAGTCTCAAGTCTTTTGCATACTCTAATGCCCCGTACACACGGTCGGATTTTCCGACGGAAAATGTGTGATAGGACCTTGTTTTCGGAAATTCCGACCGTGTGTAGGCTCCATCACACATTTTCCATCGGATTTTCCGACACACAAAGTTTGAGAGCAGGATATAAAATTTTCCGACAACAAAATCCGTTGTCGGAAATTCCGATGGTGTGTACACAAATCCGACGGACAAAGTGCCACGCATGCTCAGAATAAATAAAGAGATGAAAGCTATTGGCCACTGCCCCGTTTATAGTCCCGACGTACGTGTTTTACGTCACCGCGTTTAGAACGATCAGATTTTCCGACAACTTTGTGCGACCGTGTGTAGACAAAACAAGTTTGAGCCAACATCCGTCGGAAAAAATCCTAGGATTTTGTTGTCGGAATGTCCGAACAAAGTCTGACCGTGTGTACGCCCTATTATGAGGAAAACAATGAACTTAAATGATTTCAGCAAATAGCTGCAATATAACAAAGAGTGAAAAATGTAAGGGGGTCTGAATACTTTCCATCCCCACTGTATATGTCGGGACAGGTAGGAAAAGACCGTGTCACCAGAGAAGGGAGAAGACGCCATCCTTCTGCATGGGTGTCAAGCTGTAAATGCCTTTTGGCCTACGGCCTGGAAATTGGAGTTACCAGAAGTTATGATGAGACAAACTGACTTGAGTACTCCCAATTGGCCTCTAGGGGGCAAGTGCATAGGGCCCACTCTGGACACCCTAACAAGCTGCTGCTTTGTCTAGGGTTCCATTCTGCCTTTATCTGTCTCTGGATCCAAATGATTTTTCTAACTGCCATCAATATTGTAGGTTCATAAGGGAGGGTCTTATTGCAAGTATACATTAGCATCTGCATCATTTTGATTATGTTCGCTGTCCTCTGGTTTGGCACAGCTAGACACATAAAGTTCCTCAATCACATCCCATCCAAAATTTAATTATTTTGTTTCAGAGGAGGTTCTAATTTAACAGAGGCTTATGTACTGCACAACGTCTATTAGCTACTGATCGTCTGCTACCTCCTAATTTTTCTTATACAATATGTCTTACACAGCAGTTATAGTATCGAAATCACATATTCTTCTCTAATCCTTTATCTTTTTTAGTTTGCATTTCCACTTTGCTATTAATTGCATTCTCCTGTCACCACATTAAGTTTTAACATTATGTTCTTTATGTGAGGTTGTTCATTAGACATTCTCGCGGAACTTGATAGAAAATCATTCAAGTCACTGAGCAGCGCCAAATCCTGGCCAATTTGAATGCAAATTAAATCAATGAAATATGACCTTGAAAAAAGGGAGGAAGCTTGCACCCGCTTTTGATAAATCCTGAATAGGTCTCATTACTGAGAAGAGATCATATTTCTGTAAAGAGCTATGAATTTTACAAAGTCATTAAATTGTCTTAAATTTAAACTCATTTTGGGGGATCCAAATGAACCTTCAAGCTTGGCTAGGAATTATACTAGTTAATAATGCATTTTATACATTGTGTTCTGTAGGTCATGGAAGGACAAGATTCAGCATTCTTGCTGTTGCCAAATCCATTTTGCCATAATGCTGGTACAGTTGGATGGATACTGAAAAGAATAAGGCACATAAGTTTTCCATGTGCAGTAAAATTCTTAAAGTAGAACTATGGCCTCCTATTAAAAAATGTGCTGCAACAATTAATTATATCTGCAATTTCAGTTTTCTCTGCAGACTCCCATAAATACCTGTTGAGCTTGCCATTAAAGTCCATATAATGCAACTTCCTTTGATGGTGTGGCAATGATGCTTCCTTAAATCATTAAAGTGGAATTCCTGCCTGACCATAACTATTTTAAAAAAAATGTCCCTTCCCCCTCCTGCTACCTATCCTGCCTACCCTATGTAAAAAAGATGTGTATACTTACATACTTACCTTTTTTCAGGCCGATCCAGTCTGGTCACATGATCCCCTGTGTCAGTGAGTGGTGGCTCCAGGGGAGAGGAATGAATGCTTGACAATACCCATAGACTTCCATTCCCCAGCTGTTGTCAGCGCTCCATCTTCTCACTTGCAGCCAGCCACTCATAGACACAGGGCAGCTGCAGGATCACGTGGCCGGACAGGAGGGGGGCTGACAATTGGTAAGTATACAGATCTTCTTTACATAGGTCAGATAGACTGAAGAGATAGCAGGAGGGGGATTGGATATTTTTAAGAATAGTTACAGTGCCTTGAAAAAGTATTCATTCCCCTTGAAATTTTCCACATTTTGTAATGTTACAACTAAAAACACAAATGTATTTTATTGGGATTTTATGTGATAGACCAACACAAAGTGGCACATAATTGTGAAGTGGAAGGAAAATGATAAATGGTTTTCAAACTTTTTTTTACAAATAAATATGTGAAAAGTGTGGGGTGCATTTGTATTCAGCCCTCCTGAGTTAATAATTTGTAGAACCACCTTTCACTGCAATTACAGTCTTTTTTGGATGTCTCTACTAGCTTTGCACATCTAAAGAGTGAATTTGTTGTCCATTCTTCTTTGCAAAATAGCTCAAGCTCTGTCAGATTGGATGGAGAGCATCGGGAACAGCACATTTCAAGTCTTGCCACAGATTGTCAATTGGATTTAGGTTTGGACTTTGACTGGGCCATTCTAACACATGAATATGCTTTGATCTAAACCATTCCATTGTAGCTCTGGCTGTATGTTTAGCCTTATTTTCTTGTTGGCAGGTGAACCCCTGCCCCAGTCTCAAGTCTTTTGCATACTCTAATGCCCCGTACACACGGTCGGATTTTCCGACGGAAAATGTGTGATAGGACCTTGTTTTCGGAAATTCCGACCGTGTGTAGGCTCCATCACACATTTTCCATCGGATTTTCCGACACACAAAGTTTGAGAGCAGGATATAAAATTTTCCGACAACAAAATCCGTTGTCTTAAATTCCGATCGTGTGTACACAAATCCGACGGACAAAGTGCCACGCATGCTCAGAATAAATAAAGAGATGAAAGCTATTGGCCACTGCCCCGTTTATAGTCCCGACGTACATGTTTTACGTCACCGCGTTCAGAATGATCAGATTTTCTGACAACTTTGTGTGACCGTGTGTATGCAAGACAAGTTTGAGCCAACATCCGTCGGAAAAAATCCTAGGATTTTGTTGTCGGAATGTCCGAACAAAGTCCGACCGTGTGTACGGGGCATAACAGGTTTTCTTCTAAGATTGCCCTGTATTTGGCTCCATCCATCTTCCCATCAATTCTGACCAGCTTCCCTGTCCCTGCTGAAGAAAAGCCTCCCCAAAACATGATGCTGCCACCACCATGTTTCACGGTGGGGATGGTGTGTTCAGGGTGATGTGCAGTGCTAGTTTTCTGCCGCACATAGAGTTTTGCTCTTAGGCCACAAAGTTTCATTTTGATCTGATCTGACCAGAGCACCCTCTGCCACATGTTTGCTGTGTACCCCCACAGAGCTTCTCGCAAACTGCAAACAGGACTTCTTATGGCTTGATTTCAACAATGGCTTTCTTCTTGCCACTCTTACATAAAGGCCAGATTTGTGGAGTGCACGACTAATAGTTGTCCTGTGGACAGATTCTTCCACCTGAGCTGTGGATCTCTCTGCAGCGACTCCAGAGTTAACATGGGCTTCTTGGCTGCTTCTCTGATTAATGCTATGCTTGCCCGGCCTGTCAGTTTAGGTGGACGGCCATGTCTTGGTAGGTTTGCAATTGTGTCATACCCTTTTCATTTTTGGATGATGCATTAAACAGTGCTCCTTGAGATGTTCAAAACTTGGGATATTTTCTTATAACCTAACCCTGCTTTAAACTTCTCCACAACTGTATCCCTGACCTGTCTGGTTTGTTCCTTGGCCTTCATGATGCTGTTTGTTCACTAAGGCTCTCTAACAAACCTCTGAGGGCTTCACAGAACATCTGTATTTATGCTGAGATTGAATTAAACTCAGGTGGACTCTATTTACTAATTAGGTGACTTCTGAAGGCAATTGGTTCCACTAGATTTTAGTTAGGGGTATCAGAGTAAAGGGTGTTTAATACAAATGCATGCTACACTTTTCAGATATTTATTAGTAAAAAAATTGAAAACCATTTATCATTTTTCTTACACTTCACAATTATGAGATAAAATAGCGTTTCACCAGGCCTGCAGAAAACACTACTCAGCGCCAGACACCCAGAAAGAACCCAAGGTGTAGATATCTTTAAAAAGAATAATCCAAAGTGTGTACTATACACACACAGCAGTATACACTTAACAGCTAAACATACGATTGAACTCCACTGTGTCTGTCTAGACAGAGAGACAATCTAATAAGCAGCAGCCGTCTCAAACCAAAGAAAAAGCAAAATAAAAACAGTGTTATAAAGTGGTCAACACTTAGACTAAATTATCCCACTAGACAGCGCTAATGTTGAGCAATTGAAACTTGTGGCCAACAACACATATAGGGACA
Organism: Lithobates septentrionalis; assembly: GCA_037952835.1. Taxonomy (NCBI): domain Eukaryota; kingdom Metazoa; phylum Chordata; class Amphibia; order Anura; family Ranidae; genus Lithobates; species Lithobates septentrionalis. The sequence continues at coordinate 560,158 of JBBDGP010001747.1, forward strand.
GTCTTATTACAGAAAAGAGTCCTTTAAAAGAAAATCCCTTATAAAGGGAAGTGATGAAAAGTCCAGGGTGTAATTCAGAAAATCTACAGGTGATCTTTGAGAAAAAATCCTCCACATGCACCTTCCACCAATCCCTTGATCGTTTGTGAAATCCACCCGGTGACAGGCACTCAACCCCTAGGGGGTTAAACTCACCAGAAAAGGGGAGTAATAAAGCCTTCAGCAGTAGTACGTTGTCATCATCACTTTAACCGCTTCAATACCCGGCCATAGTCAAATGACGTCCACAGATGGGATCTCCCATCCTGGGTGGGCGTCATATGACGGCCTCGGCTTTCCGCCGCTACTGCGGGCCCCTGGGGGCCCGCAGAGCGGCGATCGGGGTACCGTTGTGTCCCTCAGGACACAGCCGTTCCCCGATGGGGGTATTGAAGCGGCGGCGGCGGCGGGCGGCGGGCGGCGGAGCGTCGGTAACGGCGGATGCAGAGCGGCATTGGGAAGCGTGTATGAGGCGGGTTCCGGCGGAAGAGGAGTGATCAGAGCGGTGATCGGGGCTGAGGCTTTTCCCCTGGATACAGCTCAGCCCCGATCACTGTAGCCAATGACATGGCTCTGCATCACATGACCGGCTGTGTCCAATCACAGCCGGTCACTAATGTAAACAAACACACAGTCACACAGTAACTGCTGTTGCTGGGCTCTTCTCCTCACACACCGATCCAGTGTGAGGAGAAGAGATCAGCTAACAGTGAGTTACTAATTACATGTACTACTGTGCCCAGATCGCCCCTCCTAAATAAAGAGTACCTGTCACCTCAGTACCTGTCACCTCAGTACCTGTCACCTCAGTACCTGTCACCTCAGAGTACCTGTCACCTCAAAGTACCTGTCATCTCAGAGTACCTGTCCATCACCTGCCACCAGAGTACCTGCCACCTCATCACCTGCCACCAGAGTACCTGCCACCTCATCACCTGCCACCAGAGTACCTGCCACCTCATCACCTGCCACCAGAGTACCCGCCACCTCATCACCTGCCACCAGAGTACCTGTCACCTCATCACCTGCCACCAGAGTACCCGCCACCTCATCACCTGCCACCAGAGTACCCGCCACCTCATCACCTGCCACCAGAGTACCCGCCACCTCATCATCTGCCACCAGAGTACCCGCCACCTCATCACTTGCCACCAGAGTACATACAGCCAGTCAGCCACTATGTCCAGAAAGATGTACACCCCAGAAGAGGCATACCAGATCCTGAGTCTGACCGATGAGAGCAACGGGGAGCTCTCACCGCTCAGTTCAGATTCTGGTTCTGATTCGGAATATGAGCCCCCCGAAGGCAGCACATCTGGATCAGATTTAGAGGAGGAAGTAGTCCGTCCAAAAAGACGACGATCTGAAAACCAGGCAGCTACCAGCAGTGCCAGCGGCGGTAGACCCCAGGAGGAAAGACCCAGCACAAGTGGACGCCAAAGAAGTAGGGCCCAAACCCATCTTCCAGATTCCTTGGCAAACCCATTGTGGCTGCCTTCTACCACAGGGTCAGCCACGATCCCCCCTTTTACAGCACAGTCGGGTGTGCAGGTCAACACTGCAGGATTTACACAAATGGATTTTTTTAATTTATTTTTCCCAAACGATTGGATTCAAGGCATCGTGGACCAAACTAATCTGTTTGCCCAACAATTTATTGCAGCCAACCCCAGCTCCAGCTATGCCCGCCCTTTTGAGTGGAGACCGCTAACAGTAGTGGAGCTAAAATTGTTTTTAGGCCTAACCCTGAACATGGGGCTTACAAAAAAAAATGAAATTCATAAGTATTGGTCGACCAGACCCATCCACCATATGCCAATTTTTTCAGCAGCCATGTCCAGGTCCCGATACGAAATCATAATGCGCTTCTTGCATTTCAATGACAACTCACAGTGCCCCCCCCGAAATCACCCAAACTTTGACAAATTATATAAAGTTCGCCCCCTAATTAATTTTTTTTCCCAGAAGTTTGCCGAAGTTTATGTCCCTGAAAAAAATATATCTGTGGACGAATCCCTGGTGCATTTCACAGGCCGGCTGGGAATCAAACAATATATACCCAGTAAGAGGGCGAGGTATGGCTTGAAGCTTAACAAGCTTTGTGAAAGTGCCACCGGTTATGTGTACGCATTCCGCGTGTACGAAGGGAAAGATTCCCAGCTCCAGCCCCCTGAGTGTCCCTCGTATATGGGAATAAGTGGGAAAATTGTTTGGGAGTTGGCATTCCCACTCCTCCAAAAGGGGTACCATATTTATATGGATAATTATTATACGAGTTTGCCCCTTCTCCGCCACCTACATCTCAAACAAACTTTGGCCTGTGGTACAACTAGAAAAAACCGAAAGGGCTTCCCACAGTGTCTTGTCACCACAAACATTCCAAGGGGGGAATCGAGAAGCTTGAGGAACGAAGAAGTGTTGGCTGTGAAGTGGAGGGATAGAAAAGACGTGTACATCATGTCCACCATCCACGATGACACCTCGGTGGAACTTCACAGAAGACGCGGTACCGTTCGCAAGCCTACCTGTATCACTGAGTACAATAAATACATGGGGGGGGGTGGATTTAAACGATCAGTTGTTGCAGCCCTATCTTTCAACAAGAAAATCATTATTCTGGTACAAAAAAGTCGCAATTTACTTTTTTCATTTGGCCCTTTTAAATTCTTTCATAATATACCAAAAATCCACAGAAACACCCACCACCTTAATAAAGTTTATTGAAGACATTGTCACTGCCCTGATTTATCAGCAAGTATCCCCCCCAGAAAGCATTCGCTCCGATTCTGTCAGCAGACTACATGAGCGCCATTTCCCAGACCATATTCCACCAACAGGATCCGGAAGACGACGCCAAAAAAAATGTCGGGTGTGCACCAAAAGAGGAATTAGGAAAGATACGAGCTTCCATTGTACTGACTGTCCCTCCCAACCTGGCCTTTGCATCGGAGAATGCTTCAGGCGATATCACACTCTGGAAAATTATTAGTCCATATTTCTAATACTGCCATTTCCCCGTTTTTAATTTCTGTCCTGAATATTTACCTTCCTCAACCAACCATATTATTGCCTTCCATGTGAACCGACCCTGGCCTGTTTCTCGACTATGCCTCTGCCTACCGTCTGCATTGTTTTTCCGCCATGTTTTTGCCTTTCACGTGAACTGACCCTGGACTGTATCGACTATGCCTCTGTCTACCGTCTATTTCTGCCTTTTACCTGCACTGACCTCGGCCTGTTGACCATGTTTTTGCCTGCCCCTTGGATTGATCTTTCACCCTCCTACACAGGGGTCTCACATATGTGAGGGGCTCCAGAATAGTGTTCGGAGTTCAGAAAACCAGTTTTTGGTTTTCTGTGTTCCCATAACAGGGTCTGGTTGCCCGGAGGCTTCAAAGCGATTTGGGTGGGAGAAGCCTCTACCCCTGTCCCCATTCTTTCCTGACCAATGCCCTAAGCTTGATGGTACTGCCTGCTCCCTGGACAAATACTCTGGCTGTGCTGACCATACCTCTGCCTGCTGCATGTACTAACTATGGACAGTATTCCTGCCTGCTGCATGGATGATCCTTTGATCCTTTTGCTGCTGCTGACCACATCCCTGCCTGCTATCTGGACTAATGCTTTGGCTGTGCTGACATCTCTACCTGTACTGACTATTCTTGCCTGCTGCCTGTTTTGCTGTCGCTGTCCACGTTCCTGCCTGCTGCCTGGACCGATGCTCTTCTCTGTGGACCACTGCACTACTAAAACTGCAGGTAATCTTTTCTTTACCCTTTACTCAACAGAATGTATTTTGGTTTGTAATTGGTTTCTACAGTACATGCTATGTGTTAGAAATATGAAGGGCCTTCAACAATGTGATAGGTTGGCAGGAATTTATGTGTAATGTATGCTCCTAGAACAACTGACAGTGCTACTTGGATGTTGGGCCTCTGTATGTGGCCAGACTATGTAAAAGTCTCACACATTTGGTATCGCCACACTCAGGAGGAGTAGCAGAATGTATTTTGGGGTGTCATTTTTTCTATGTACATGCTATGTGTTGGAAATATCTTATGAATGGACAACTTTGTGTAAAAAAAATGTGTTTTCATTTTTTTTCCACAGTTTCCAAAAACTTCAGGAAAAAAATGAACCATTCAAAAGACTAATTATGCCTCATAGATTATACGTTGGGGTGTTAGCTTTCCAAAATGGGGTCATTTTGTGGGCGTTTCCGTTGTCCTGGTGCTCTAGGGCCTTCAAACATGTAATAGGTGGTTGAGAAATGAGATGTGTAATTTATGCTCCTAGAATGCCTGGAGCTGCTACTTCAATGTTGGGCCTCTGTATGTGGCCAGGCTGTGTAAAAGTCTCACACATTTGGTATCGCTACACTCAGGAGGAGTAGCAGAATGTATTTTGGGGTGTCATTTTTGCTATGTACATGCTATGTGTTGTAAATATCTTATGAATGGACAACTTTGTGTAAAAAAAAATGCGTTTTCATTTTTTTCCCACAGTTTCCAAAAACTTCGGGAAAAATATGAACCATTCAAAAGACTAATTATGCCTCATAGATTATACGTTGGGGTGTTAGCTTTCCAAAATGGGGTCATTTTGTGGGTGTTTCCATTGTCCCGGTGCTCCAGGGCCTTCAAAATTGTAATAGGTGATTGAGAAATGAGATGTGTAATTTATGCTCCTAGAATGCCTGGAGCTGCTACTTCAATGTTGGGCCTCTGTATGTGACCAGGCTGTGTAAAAGTCTCACACATTTGGTATCGCCACACTCAGGAGGAGTAGCAGAATGTATTTTGGGGTGTCATTTTTGCTATGTACATGCTATGTATTGGAAATATCTTATGAATGGACAACTTTGTGTAAAAAAAATGCGTTTTAATTTTTTTTCCACAGTTTCCAAAAACTTCAGGAAAAAAATGAACCATTCAAAAGACTAATTATGCCTCATAGATTATACGTTGGGGTGTTAGCTTTCCAAAATGGGGTCATTTTGTGGGCGTTTCCGTTGTCCTGGTGCTCTAGGGCCTTCAAACATGTAATAGGTGGTTGAGAAATGAGATGTGTAATTTATGCTCCTAGAATGCCTGGAGCTGCTACTTCAATGTTGGGCCTCTGTATGTGGCCAGGCTGTGTAAAAGTCTCACACATTTGGTATCGCTACACTCAGGAGGAGTAGCAGAATGTATTTTGGGGTGTCATTTTTGCTATGTACATGCTATGTGTTGGAAATATCTTATGAATGGACAACTTTGTGTAAAAAAAAATGCGTTTTCATTTTTTTCCCACAGTTTCCAAAAACTTCGGGAAAAATATGAACCATTCAAAAGACTAATTATGCCTCATAGATTATACGTTGGGGTGTTAGCTTTCCAAAATGGGGTCATTTTGTGGGTGTTTCCATTGTCCTGGTGCTCCAGGGCCTTCAAAATTGTAATAGGTGGTTGAGAAATGAGATGTGTAATTTATGCTCCTAGAATGCCTGAAGCTGCTACTTCAATGTTGGGCCTCTGTATGTGGCCAGGCTGTGTAAAAGTCTCACACATTTGGTATCGCCATACTCAGGAGGAGTAGCAGAATGTATTTTGGGGTGTCATTTTTGCTATGTACATGCTATGTGTTGTAAATATCTTATGAATGGACAACTTTGTGTAAAAAAAATGCGTTTTCATTTTTTTTCCACAGTTTCCAAAAACTTCGGGAAAAAAATGAACCATTCAAAAGACTAATTATGCCTCATAGATTATACGTTGGGGTGTTAGCTTTCCAAAATGGGGTCATTTTGTGGGCGTTTCCGTTGTCCTGGTGCTCCAGGGCCTTCAAAAGTGTGATAGGTTGTCATCATATGAGATGTGCAATTTATGCTCGTAAAATGCCTGACGGTGCTAGTTGGATTTTAGACCTCTGTATGTGGCCAGGCTGTGTAAAAGTCTCACACATGTGGTATCACTATACTCAGGAGGAGTAGCAGAATGTATTTTGGGGTGTCATTGCAAGTATGCATGTGCTGTGTGAGAGAAATAACTTGTTATTATGACAATTTTGTGCAAAAAAAAAAAAAATAAAAAAAAAAAAAAAAAATTTCCAAGAATTGTGGGAAAAAATTACAACTTCAAAAAGCTCACCATGCCTCTTGCTAAATACCTTGGAATGTCTGCTTTCCAAAAAGGGGTAATTTGGGGGGTATTTGTACTTTCCTGGCTTGTTAGGGCCTCAAGAAATGAGATAGGCCTTCAGTACATCAGGTGTGATCAGATGTGATCATTTTTCAATGATTTGCACCATAGCTTGTAGACTCTATAACTTTCACAGAGACCAAATAATATACACTAATTTGGGTTATTTTTACTAAAGATATGTAGCAGTATACATTTTGGCCCAAATTTATGAAGAAAAATTACTTATTTGCAAAATTTTACAATAAAAACTAAAAAAAAGTGTTTTTTTTTCAAAAATTTCTCTCTTTTTTCGCTTATATTGCAAAAAATAAAAAAAACAGCAGTGATTAAATACCACTAAAAGAAAGCTATGTTTGTGAGAAAAAAATGATAAAAATTTGGTTTGGGTACAGTGTAGCATGACTGAGTAATTGTCATTCAAAGTGTGAGAGCGCTGAAAGCTAAAATTTGGTCTGGGAAGGAAGGGTGTATAAAAGCCCTGTATTGAAGTGGTTAAACAGGGTCACAGGCTAGCAGGGCTCATAATGAATCAGAGAACAGAGAAAAGAAAGGTGCACATAGCGTAATCCCGTTTAATGATTCAAACCCCTTATACAAAGACAGACATCGGACCCCCCTTCAATAAAAATACGTACATCAGATAAAATATACAGCAAGCAATCAATCAAACAGGCATAGAGTATGCACACTTCACCCAGAGCCGTCAGCGCCGCTACTCAGGAAAGACTCTATACTTCCTGGTTGTGCAGGTGACCCAGGTGGAGCGCACACGTCACTTCCGGCGTCGTATTGGCCACGCCCTGACGCGTTTCGTCATATCCTTTGACTTCAACAGAGGGCGTGGTCATACGACGTAATGGCCAGTTTATATACACCCCCACACGCCGCTCAGCCAATCACAGCACAACTGTGGGGACGGCAGATGCACGTCACCAACTCCAGCTTCATTGATAGCTTTATGCAAACAGCGTGTAGGGACACAAACGGCACTGCACTAATCCAATATAGTATAACATGACTGTAAAATAGGCAAAAGCAGCCTTGACCACAGTGCATTGATCAAATAGTATCCACGTATGTATCTCAACATTATGGATTACCATTCATAGGCAGCAAGTGCTCATTCCAAAGTCGCATCAAAATAATAGTATTACTAAATAATACAATCATTATCCTAAAATCTAAAATTGAGCACATCAATTAATATGCATATTCAGAATATATATGCGAATAGAAAATCCCATGCAGTTAAAAACCCGATCTTCCTACATTTTTTTTAGCACATATATTAAGAGTTCTATTAAATAGGCGTAAAGTGGGACTATCAAAACATCAAAATGTTAAATATAGTCCCCAACCCATAAGGATGATGCTAGTCTTAATAGTTACAACAAAACCAGCAAGTAATTAAAGAAAAAACATGACTTTAAAATAGAGAGGCAGCAAAGTCGCACACGACTAAAAATCGCACAGAAATTGAAAAATTGAATAATTAAAAAGATAAAATAAATCTACATTAAAATATTTAAGAACAAATATCTTATCAAAAAATTCCTATCATAGAAAGCAGGGATATGCCATAAACATAGTGACTTGAAAATCGCATAGAAAATGAAAATAGAATTAATCCCAATCTCCATATGAGAATCAAAAAATTTTACACTTTGTACTATTGAGCAGAAACAGGACTTATGTCATATAGAGAAGCCAGAGATGTACCATATACAGGTAAGTCACAAATAATCGCATAATAAGATCGGATAGAATTAATCCCAATCTCTCAATAAGGATCAAGTGACCGTACAAACTATATAGAGACCAGATATATAACATAAAAGATAGGCCAATATAGCATCACCAACGCAAACTCAGACCGCTAATAAAGCTAATAACAAAAATCAACCGATAATCGCAAATATTAATAGTCGCTTATAAAGCAGTTAATGTCCAGGTCCACATTGAGTCCTCGTGGTGACAAAGTGTCAGCCAAGAAGATCCACTGGGTCTCTCTTCTTGATAGATCACGGACCAGATTGGACCCTCTCCACTTTGGCCTCAAATGATCTATACCCCAAAACTTGAGGCCTGAAGGATCTTGGTTATGTTTAAGTTTAAAGTGGAGTGATACATTATGGTCTTTAAAGCCGTTCTTGATGTTCGCTATGTGTTCTGCAATCCTGACCCTCAGAAGCCTTTTTGTGCGCCCTATATACATAAGACCACAAGGGCATTGCATAGCGTACACCACGTAGGCCGTATTGCACGTAATAAATTCATTAATACTGAATTCTCTACCATTTGAAGGGGATGTAAAACTTTCAAGAGCTCTCATTGGTCTACCAACTTCCCTACAGGCCCGACATCTCCTACAGCTATAGAACCCTTTCTTGTCCCAGAAGGTTAGAGGTCTGGAGGGGGGGTCGAGTACCTTCCGCACTATCTTATCAGCAAAGCTGTGAGCTTTTCTATAAATAAATTTCGGCCTACATGGTAGAGATGGACCCAGTGTTTCATCCATACATAACACATGCCAGTGGGTATTAAAAATGTCTTCCACCTCCCTAAATTGGGAGTGGAACCCTGATAGAAAGCTCCACTCATGGTCCTCATTATTCTGGACCCTAGGTTGATCTGTTAAGAAAGAGTCTCTAGGCCGCAAGGCCAATTCGTGAATGGTGGAGTCCAGAGTCTCCCCCACATATCCTTTTTCCAAAAACTTTTTTCTAACAACTTGGGCCTGTCTTAAAAAGTCTGCATCATTGGAACAGTTTCTCTTCACCCTAGTGAGCTGACCCTTGGGTATGTTTTTCAGCCACTTAGGGTGATGACCACTATTAATAGGTAGGTAGCTGTTGGAATCTGTAGGTTTAAAATAAACTCTAGTACCCAGTCCATCACCCTGCCTGAAGATGCTTAAATCCAAGAAGTGTATGTCATTCTGACTAAACTCACTGGTTAGCCTAATGTTGTTGTTATTGGAGTTAAGCTCCTGGAGGAATTCATACAAACTATCACTGGACCCTTCCCAAATAAAAAACAAATCGTCTATATACCTTTTGTATAGTAACAATTGAGTACGGGTAGTGGAGAATATCTTTTTATCTTCCCATTCCCCCATAAACAAATTTGCTATGCTCGGGGCAAACTTTGCCCCCATCGCAACACCTCTACGCTGGGAGAAAAATTGCCCATCGAACCAGAAAAAGTTATGGCTAAGACAAAAGTCTAATGCATTTCTGATGAACACTTTCTGATTATGCGGCAGGTCATCCCGCTGACTTAAAGCCCAATTAAGGGCTAAGAGGGCATCGTCATGCTGTATGACTGAATAGAGAGATGCCACGTCAGCTGTTACTAGGTATAGCTCTTGTTTTCCCGTTAAATCAACCTGTTGTAGGATCTGCAAGAGACTCTTGGTGTCTCTTAAGTACGCCTTAGTGCACATAACACTCTCCTGAAGGAAATGGTCAAGGTATTGGCCCATCCGAGATGTGATGGAGCCAATACCATTGACTATGGGTCTCCCTGGCGGTTGGTTCAGATCCTTATGGATTTTGGGCAGGGTATAAATCGTAGGGATTCTGCTATCACTTGGTATAAGATACCTTCTTTCTTTGTCAGACAGAACCCCCATAGAAAAACCCATTTCCACCAAGTTCCTAAGATCCTTCTCATACTGTCCTGTGGGGTCTTTAGGTAATCTTACATAGGTTTGATCATCGCTTAACATCTCAGCGAGCTGGTTCACATAAAAATCCCTATTCAGAATAACTACCCCCCCCCCCTTGTCTGCTGGCCTGATAACTATCTCCTTTCTTTTCTCAAGCAGGGAGATTCCATCCATAATATGCTGGGGATTAACATTCTTTTTTGGTACCAACTGCTCCAAGTCGCGCAGAACCAGTCCCTTAAAGACCTCAATATGTTGGTTAGCGCTATTTAAGGGGTTGAACAGGGATCTGTTCTTAAGCCCACTGTCCACTGGACCTGACTCATTAATCGCAGTCGGCCGGGGTGCTTTGTTAAGAAAATATTTTTTAATATTAATTTTCCTCATGTACTTATGCACATCAATAAACACATCGAACTTGCTAACTGGTCTTTTCAGACCACACTTTAAACCTAAATGCAAGATATTCATTTCTTTGTGAGATAAGGACACACTGCTCAAATTAAAAATGCCTCCTATTCCTGCTCTCTCCTTCTTTTTTTGGGCCCTTCTCCCTGCCCTACAGCCCCTTGTTCTTCTCTCCACTGGTTGGGGTAGTAGGGGTACTCGTCTTCCCGCCACGGGTGCTCCCTCCATGGAGGTGCATGGTGCTCCTGCCTCCCCCATCCCTGACCTGGAGGTCTCCCCCTTCGGTAAGAGCTCCCCCGGCCCCGTTTCTGCCAGCCTCTCCCTCTCCCTAAAAAAGGACGGGGTGAAGACTCAGTCCGCACTTGGTGGGACATCTGCACATTCGAGCAGTATATTAAAGAGAAAATTATAGTTAGAAGTTTGAGATGGGAGGTAGCTCCCCAAGATGGACTAGATGACCCTGAATCTATGCAGGAATGGTATGAGTTTTTTACCAATATGGGTTTTAAATTTCAAGATTTGGTTCTGGCTCGTAAACGTAAGAAAATGTCCATCTTGGAGGGTAAAATTAATGAATTTCGTCTGCAGCTTGAACCTGTGAAGGATACCCAACAAGTTTTAGAGTTTAATACTCGTATAAAAAAGAAGCTAGAAAAGATTGACAGAGATACACAGAAGAAAAAATCAAAGAAGTTTCATAGGGACCTTAATGATTTTAGGTCCAACTCTGTGTATGTCTGGCAACAGGCTAAAATACCTGTTAGCGGATCTAATAATACTGTTGGGGCATCTGTGGATGGATCAAATAATCGCACAAGTAAACCGCCCAACATGGGTACTCAGGCTGGTGGTAATAAGAAGTTGGAGAGATCCAATTGCCCTGCTAGTACTTCTGCCACCCCTAGTAGGGGGGAGGCGACTTACGGTGGAAGGAATGACAGGATAAATGGACCCTATCAGCCATATAATTATTCACCTAGTGGTAATAACTATCAAGTCCCTGTGTATAACAGATTTGACCCTTTGAGAGGTAATGGAGAAAGAACTGCTGAGTCTTCACCCCGTCCTTTTTTAGGGAGAGGGAGAGGCTGGCAGAAACGGGGCCGGGGGAGCTCTTACCGAAGGGGGAGACCTCCAGGTCAGGGATGGGGGAGGCAGGAGCACCATGCACCTCCACGGAGGGAGCACCCGTGGCGGGAAGACGAGTACCCCTACTACCCCAACCAGTGGAGAGAAGAACAAGGGGCTGTAGGGCAGGGAGAAGGGCCCAAAAAAAGAAGGAGAGAGCAGGAATAGGAGGCATTTTTAATTTGAGCAGTGTGTCCTTATCTCACAAAGAAATGAATATCTTGCATTTAGGTTTAAAGTGTGGTCTGAAAAGACCAGTTAGCAAGTTCGATGTGTTTATTGATGTGCATAAGTACATGAGGAAAATTAATATTAAAAAATATTTTCTTAACAAAGCACCCCGGCCGACTGCGATTAATGAGTCAGGTCCAGTGGACATTGGGCTTAAGAACAGATCCCTGTTCAACCCCTTAAATAGCGCTAACCAACATATTGAGGTCTTTAAGGGACTGGTTCTGCGCGACTTGGAGCAGTTGGTACCAAAAAAGAATGTTAATCCCCAGCATATTATGGATGGAATCTCCCTGCTTGAGAAAAGAAAGGAGATAGTTATCAGGCCAGCAGACAAGGGGGGGGGGGGGGGTAGTTATTCTGAATAGGGATTTTTATGTGAACCAGCTCGCTGAGATGTTAAGCGATGATCAAACCTATGTAAGATTACCTAAAGACCCCACAGGACAGTATGAGAAGGATCTTAGGAACTTGGTGGAAATGGGTTTTTCTATGGGGGTTCTGTCTGACAAAGAAAGAAGGTATCTTATACCAAGTGATAGCAGAATCCCTACGATTTATACCCTGCCCAAAATCCATAAGGATCTGAACCAACCGCCAGGGAGACCCATAGTCAATGGTATTGGCTCCATCACATCTCGGATGGGCCAATACCTTGACCATTTCCTTCAGGAGAGTGTTATGCGCACTAAGGCGTACTTAAGAGACACCAAGAGTCTCTTGCAGATCCTACAACAGGTTGATTTAACGGGAAAACAAGAGCTATACCTAGTAACAGCTGACGTGGCATCTCTCTATTCAGTCATACAGCATGACGATGCCCTCTTAGCCCTTAATTGGGCTTTAAGTCAGCGGGATGACCTGCCGCATAATCAGAAAGTGTTCATCAGAAATGCATTAGACTTTTGTCTTAGCCATAACTTTTTCTGGTTCGATGGGCAATTTTTCTCCCAGCGTAGAGGTGTTGCGATGGGGGCAAAGTTTGCCCCGAGCATAGCAAATTTGTTTATGGGGGAATGGGAAGATAAAAAGATATTCTCCACTACCCGTACTCAATTGTTACTATACAAAAGGTATATAGACGATTTGTTTTTTATTTGGGAAGGGTCCAGTGATAGTTTGTATGAATTCCTCCAGGAGCTTAACTCCAATAACAACAACATTAGGCTAACCAGTGAGTTTAGTCAGAATGACATACACTTCTTGGATTTAAGCATCTTCAGGCAGGGTGATGGACTGGGTACTAGAGTTTATTTTAAACCTACAGATTCCAACAGCTACCTACCTATTAATAGTGGTCATCACCCTAAGTGGCTGAAAAACATACCCAAGGGTCAGCTCACTAGGGTGAAGAGAAACTGTTCCAATGATGCAGACTTTTTAAGACAGGCCCAAGTTGTTAGAAAAAAGTTTTTGGAAAAAGGATATGTGGGGGAGACTCTGGACTCCACCATTCACGAATTGGCCTTGCGGCCTAGAGACTCTTTCTTAACAGATCAACCTAGGGTCCAGAATAATGAGGACCATGAGTGGAGCTTTCTATCAGGGTTCCACTCCCAATTTAGGGAGGTGGAAGACATTTTTAATACCCACTGGCATGTGTTATGTATGGATGAAACACTGGGTCCATCTCTACCATGTAGGCCGAAATTTATTTATAGAAAAGCTCACAGCTTTGCTGATAAGATAGTGCGGAAGGTACTCGACCCCCCCTCCAGACCTCTAACCTTCTGGGACAAGAAAGGGTTCTATAGCTGTAGGAGATGTCGGGCCTGTAGGGAAGTTGGTAGACCAATGAGAGCTCTTGAAAGTTTTACATCCCCTTCAAATGGTAGAGAATTCAGTATTAATGAATTTATTACGTGCAATACGGCCTACGTGGTGTACGCTATGCAATGCCCTTGTGGTCTTATGTATATAGGGCGCACAAAAAGGCTTCTGAGGGTCAGGATTGCAGAACACATAGCGAACATCAAGAACGGCTTTAAAGACCATAATGTATCACTCCACTTTAAACTTAAACATAACCAAGATCCTTCAGGCCTCAAGTTTTGGGGTATAGATCATTTGAGGCCAAAGTGGAGAGGGTCCAATCTGGTCCGTGATCTATCAAGAAGAGAGACCCAGTGGATCTTCTTGGCTGACACTTTGTCACCACGAGGACTCAATGTGGACCTGGACATTAACTGCTTTATAAGCGACTATTAATATTTGCGATTATCGGTTGATTTTTGTTATTAGCTTTATTAGCGGTCTGAGTTTGCGTTGGTGAGGCTATATTGGCCTATCTTTTATGTTATATATCTGGTCTCTATATAGTTTGTACGGTCACTTGATCCTTATTGAGAGATTGGGATTACGGTGATTTCCTACTACGCTCCTAACAAACAACCTACACCATTCCTCTCACATATATTACAAGTGATTAATACACACAAAATAGGAACAGTGATAATGTGTGGGGATTCGAACCAGGTCCTCCTCCCATTTCTAGATAAATCACCTTTTACACCATCCAAAATAACCTCTAGATTACCTTTTTCTCAACTTCTTTCCAAATACAATCTGGTAGATTCGTGGAGAGAAAGTAACCCAATGAAAAAGAAATTCACTTATTTCTCGCACCCTCATCAAACCTTCACCAGAATAGATCATATTTTTCTAACAATAGGAATGATACCAGAAATTATTGCATCAGATATAATTCCGATTCCGTGGTCTGACCATAATGCAGTATACACTACTATAGCCTCAGCCATACCAAAAGCGCATGACCCAACGTGGTACTTACCGGACATAATGCTCAAACACCCACTACATCAGATGGCCATTGAACAAGCTTTAAAGCATGGGTCTCAAACTGGCGGCCCTCCAGCTGTCGCAGAACTACAATTCCCATGAGGCTTTTCAAAGCTGAAAGTTACAAGCATAGGCCAAGGCATTATGGGACTTGTAGTTCCACAACAGCTGGAGGGCCACCAGTTTGAGACCCCTGCTTTAAAGGAATACATATCAATTAATAATACAACAGACATCTCCCCAATAACACTGTGGGAAGCTCATAAGCCTGTCTTGCGTGGTACAATACAAAGACAAATGGCACTATTTAAACGGGAACGCAAAAATCTAGCAAAAAAACTAGAACTCAATTTTAATGCAGCCTACATATCATTTCAAGATAATCCATCTCAGAGTACAAAAGCTCATCTGGAAAAATCTAGATTGGAATACGATCTATTTCTCACTGAGTCAGTTGATAAATCCCTCAAACGCTCCAAACACAATTTCTACATGAATACAAACAAACCAGGTACATATTTGGCTCGGGCATTAAATTCAACTAACAAATCTTTCAAACCAATACGTTTGAAATTATCAAAAAATGTTTACACTTGTAATCCAGTTAAAATAGTCCATAAATTTCACTCACATCTCGCAACTTTATACAAGACAAACAATGAATTTAATCCTACAGAGGCTGAATCCTTCTTCTCAAAAATAACCTTACCTGAGTTATCTCAGAATCAAAAAAGCAGTTTGGATGAGCCTATAACTATAGATGAAGTTGCAAACGCCATAAAAGACCTAAAACTTAACAAAAGACCAGGCCCAGACGGCTACTCGGCTTTATACTATAAAACATTCTCAGAAATACTCTCTCCCATTCTCACTGAAACTTTTAACAAACTTCTAGATGGACATTCTTTTCGGCAAGAAACACTAATGGCAATTGTTTGTATGATCCCAAAACCCCTTTCTGATGATACTTCCTGTGTGAATTATCGGCCTATCTCTCTGTTAAACCTCGATATTAAATTATTAGCAAAAATAATATCAAAACGCCTCAATAGCATTATAGGAAAATTAATACATAGAGATCAAGTAGGCTTCATGCCAAATAGACAGGCAGGCGATAATATACGCAGGGCAGTGTTATTGGCACATATTGCTAAAAAACGGAAAATCCCTTTATGTTTTCTATCTCTCGATATTTAGAGGGCATTTGACACAGTATCCTGGCAATATATGCAATATTCATTACAAAAATGGGGTTTTGGACCCCACTTTTTAACATGGATCAAAGCATTATATAATAAACCCAAAGCCTATATAAAATATGCTGGATACAAATCTGAAGCCTTTAATATCGAAAGAGGTACCCGACAGGGTTGCCCATTATCTCCCTTATTATTTGCCCTTATACTCGAACCCATGGCCCAATACATCAGAACAAACCAAACTATAACTGGCATTGAAGTAGGAGGTATTACACACAAACTATGTATATTTGCAGACGATATATTACTTTTTCTATCATCACCACAGGTCTCTGGTCCTAACTTAATACCAGCTCTTGATGGATTTGCAGCCCTATCCGGCCTTATGATTAATCCTAAGAAATGCCTAGTGCTTAATATTTCACTCACAAACATGGAATTGATCCCGGCTAGGGCTGCACTCCCATTCACATGGGCAGAAAAATCAATCCCATATCTTGGAATTCATTTAACAGCATCTCATTCTGACTTATTCTCAACCAATTATCCTCCTGTATTAAGACAGATCACAAATCTAATAAAACAATGGTTGCAACTTCCTTTATCCTGGATAGGGAAGATTAATGCAATCAAAATGACTATTCTACCCAAATTGCTTTATCTATTCAGAGTCCTCCCTATTCCAATTCCTTCCTATTTTTTGAGAATAGTACAAAAAAGAGCAACTTCGTTTATATGGGGCTCTTCTAAACCACGTATACCTATACACACACTACATCTTCCAAAAAATAAAGGAGGCCTGGGATACCCTAATTTTACTAACTACTACAGAGCAGCACATTTGGCCAGTCTGTCCAAATACCATGCAAAACAGGAAATTCCATTATGGGTATTTATAGAGGCTTCAGAAAATGACCCTCTATTAATATCAAATTTATTATGGCTTGATCCTAAAGACCGCTTTAAAATTCATAATCCCATAACTAAACACTTCTTATCTCTCTGGGATAAACTAAAAACCAAATATCAGTTACAATCTCCACACAATCCTCTCCTTTCTTTTATCAGAAATCCGGCCTTTTATCCGGCATGGATCTACCCAAATTCTTTTAAAGCTTGGACAACATCAGGCATTCAGACACTAAATGACTTCATAGCATCTAAATCATTCCTTTCATTCCCATCGCTTAGAGAAAAATATGATCTACCAAACTCTGAGATATTTAGATATCTCCAAATCAAAAATTTCTATACACCATTCCTAAAGGGGGATACACCATTATCCCAATTATCCATTTTTGAATCAATCTGTACAAAAGATCCATTTGCTAAAGGTACAATTTCATCACTTTATAATCAATTATATGGAGTAGCAAATCTTAATAGACCCTCTTACGTTCAGAGGTGGGAGGAGGACCTGGGACGAACTTTAGAAGACACGGACTGGTCTAACATATGGCTCACATCTAAGTCATCTTCACCCAACATCTTAGCACTGGAGACAAATTATAAAGTCCTAACTCGCTGGTACCTTGTACCCGCTAGAGTGGCAAAATATTCACCTAATACCTCAGCTCTTTGTTTTCGAGGATGCCCAGAAATAGGCACACATTTACACATATGGTGGACATGCCCAGTAATCCAAACCTTCTGGAAGGAAGTCTTCGTGATTGCATCTAAAATATTTAAAAAAATAATACAACCAGATCCATATTTAACTTTACTTAATCTAAAACCGGAATGGTTAACACTCTCTCAATTCAAACTTATGATCCAACTAATAACGGCTGCAAAACAAACAGTGGCCAAGGCATGGAAATCTCCTACATTGGTACTAGCAGAAACAATTCACAGAATGAATAATACAATGTCCCATGCTAAGATGGTAGCCATCGATCAAAATCAAATTCCAAAATTTGAAAAACTTTGGCATCCTTGGATAAAACAACAGTTCCTGTCAAACTTCAATGACTCTGTCCTGTTGCCATGGTAACAGATTAAATGACTTACAGAGACACCCATTCTAAGGCTTCAAAGAGAACTAAAAAGAATAATAAACTGACGAGCGGGACAACCTTGTGGACCATACCTCTACCTTTCAACCCTTTTTCTTCCTTTTCTCCACCTTACGATTAAAGCTCATTATCAGAATTTATTTGACCTATATACACTCTACTTGTAAACAATATGTATAGTAGGTATAAATCATTTAAATACCTACAAAAGTAACTAAGGAAATGATATATATCTTTAATTTAGGTTTACGTGAACCCGATGTTTAATATTTGAAATTCCATGATATTTACCTATATAAATCCTATTGTAAAACAATGAGCTTACTTTATAGATCCTTGTAAACTTACTTTATGTATCTTTATAACATTGTATACTCAATAAACTTCTTTTGACAAGGAGAGATTGGGATTAATTCTATCCGATCTTATTATGCGATTATTTGTGACTTACCTGTATATGGTACATCTCTGGCTTCTCTATATGACATAAGTCCTGTTTCTGCTCAATAGTACAAAGTGTAAAATTTTTTGATTCTCATATGGAGATTGGGATTAATTCTATTTTCATTTTCTATGCGATTTTCAAGTCACTATGTTTATGGCATATCCCTGCTTTCTATGATAGGAATTTTTTGATAAGATATTTGTTCTTAAATATTTTAATGTAGATTTATTTTATCTTTTTAATTATTCAATTTTTCAATTTCTGTGCGATTTTTAGTCGTGTGCGACTTTGCTGCCTCTCTATTTTAAAGTCATGTTTTTTCTTTAATTACTTGCTGGTTTTGTTGTAACTATTAAGACTAGCATCATCCTTATGGGTTGGGGACTATATTTAACATTTTGATGTTTTGATAGTCCCACTTTACGCCTATTTAATAGAACTCTTAATATATGTGCTAAAAAAAATGTAGGAAGATCGGGTTTTTAACTGCATGGGATTTTCTATTCGCATATATATTCTGAATATGCATATTAATTGATGTGCTCAATTTTAGATTTTAGGATAATGATTGTATTATTTAGTAATACTATTATTTTGATGCGACTTTGGAATGAGCACTTGCTGCCTATGAATGGTAATCCATAATGTTGAGATACATACGTGGATACTATTTGATCAATGCACTGTGGTCAAGGCTGCTTTTGCCTATTTTACAGTCATGTTATACTATATTGGATTAGTGCAGTGCCGTTTGTGTCCCTACACGCTGTTTGCATAAAGCTATCAATGAAGCTGGAGTTGGTGACGTGCATCTGCCGTCCCCACAGTTGTGCTGTGATTGGCTGAGCGGCGTGTGGGGGTGTATATAAACTGGCCATTACGTCGTATGACCACGCCCTCTGTTGAAGTCAAAGGATATGACGAAACGCGTCAGGGCGTGGCCAATACGACGCCGGAAGTGACGTGTGCGCTCCACCTGGGTCACCTGCACAACCAGGAAGTATAGAATCTTTCCTGAGTAGCGGCGCTGACGGCTCTGGGTGAAGTGTGCATACTCTATGCCTGTTTGATTGATTGCTTGCTGTATATTTTATCTGATGTACGTATTTTTATTGAAGGGGGGTCCGATGTCTGTCTTTGTATAAGGGGTTTGAATCATTAAACGGGATTACGCTATGTGCACCTTTCTTTTCTCTGTTCTCTGATTCATTATGAGCCCTGCTAGCCTGTGACCCTGTTTAAAGTGATGATGACAACGTACTACTGCTGAAGACTTTATTACTCCCCTTTTCTGGTGAGTTTAACCCCCTAGGGGGTGAGTGCCTGTCACCGGGTGGATTTCACAAACGATCAAGGGATTGGTGGAAGGTGCATGTGGAGGATTTTTTCTCAAAGATCACCTGTAGATTTTCTGAATTACACCCTGGACTTTTCATCACTTCCCTTTATAAGGGATTTTCTTTTAAAGGACTCTTTTCTGTAATAAGACTGTCCCTATATGTGTTGTTGGCCACAAGTTTCAATTGCTCAACATTAGCGCTGTCTAGTGGGATAATTTAGTCTAAGTGTTGACCACTTTATAACACTGTTTTTATTTTACTTCACAATTATGGGTCACTTTGTGTTAGTCTATCACATAAAATTCATTTATGTTTTTGTTTGTAACATGACAAAATGTGGAAAATTTCAAGGGGTATAAATACTTTTTCAAGGCACTGTATGGTTATCGCTCTTAAAGAGCAAAGCTAGTGTGAATGAAGGACTATTGGTTTAAAGGGTTATGCCGCGAACACACGGTCTGACTTTCCGGCATACTTGGTCCGGCGGACCAGAGTGTGCCGGACAATCCGCCCGTGTGCGGGCTCCGGCGGACTTTTCCGGCGGACTTTTTCCCAAAAGCCCGCCGGACCTAGATTTGAAACATGTTGAAACATGAAAGTCCGCTCGTCTGTGTGCTGGTCCGACGGAAAGCCCGCTCGTGTGTATGGTGGTCCAACAGACCAGATACGACGCGAGGGCAGGGTATTGCATCTCGCGCTCGCTGCAAAAGGAAAAACAAATTTTCCTATTGCGGCGAGCGCGGGGCATACCAGGCCCTTAGGTCTGGTATGGATTATAAAGGGAAGCCCCTACGTCGAAAAACCGGCGTGGGGTCCCCCCTAAAATCCATACCAGACCCCGATCCGAGCACGCAGCCTGGCCGGTCAGGAAAGGGGGTGGGGACGAGCGAGCGCCCCCCCCCTCCTGAACCTTACCAGGCTGCATGCCCTCAACATGGGGGAGTGGGTGCTTTGGGGGAGGGGGGGCGCCCTGCGGGCCCCCCCCACCCCAAAGCACCTTGTCCCCATGTTTATGAGGACAAGGGCCTCTTCCCGACAACCCTGGCCGTTGGTTGTCGGGGTCTGCGGGCGGGGGGCTTATCGGAATCCGGTAGCCCCCTATAAGAGGGCCCCCAGATCCCGGCCCCCTACCCTATGTGAATGAGTATGGGGTACATGGTACCCCTACCCATTCACCTAGGAAAAAAGTGTCAATAATAAAACACACTACACAGGTTTTTAAAATAATTTATTAAACAGCTCCGGGGGGGATCTTCCTCCAGCTTGGGTGGTCTTCTTCCGGCTTCGGGGGTGCCTCCGGTTCATCTTCTCCCGTCGTCCGGTTGGTTCTTCTCCGCTCTCTCCGGTTCCTCTTCTCCCGGTGTTCCAGTTCTAAGGCCGGCTCCTCCGCTGTTTTCAGGCAGCTCTCTTGCCAGCGGAGGTCCGGACTTCTGGGCTTCTTGTCTAATCTTCTCTTCTCCAGATGTTGACACAACGCTCTCTTCAGCTGGACTGCTCCCTGTGGGCTCCGTTGTGACTTATATAGGCGGAGACCCCGCCCCCATATGATGTCACAGTCCCTGGGCATGCTGGGACTGTGACGTTTTAGGGGGTGTGGTCAACATCACCCACAAGGTGCTTTGGGGTGGGGGGCCCCGCAGGGCGCCCCCCTCCCCCAAAGCACCCACCCCCCATGTTGAGGGCATGCGGCCTGGTACGATTCAGGAGGGGGGGGCGCTCGCTCGTCCCCACCCCCTTTCCTGACCGGCCAGGCTGCGTGCTCGGATCGGGGTCTAGTATAGATTTCAGGGGGGACCCCACGCCGTTTTTTCGGCGTAGGGGTTTCCCTTTATAATCCATACCAGACCTAAGGGCCTGGTATGCCCCGCGACGGGGCTCGCAGGGTGTCAATCTCGCCAATAAAAGCGGCAAGATTGACTTCCTTTTCTAGTCCCGTCGCACCTGAGTCACGTTCAAAATGTGTGGGCAAGTCCGTTCATTCTGAAAGTCCGCCGTAACTCCGGCAAAAGTCCGTCGGAAAGACGGGCGGACTTAGCCCGCCGCAAAGTCCGATCGTGTGTGGGCAAGTCACGTCAAAGTCCGTCAGAAAGTGTGCCGGACCAAGTAGGGCAGAAAGTCCGACCGTGTGTACGCGGCATAAGTTTACCTTCCCTGCACATTTCTGTTTTGGCAGGAAGGGCCAGAGGTTAGAAGTGCACACCCAGTGGGCACTCTGGCTTTTTCAAACTATGCGCAGGCGCAGTTCGCTCTCTCCATCTCTCTTTCAGCTGCAACTAAGCTTACTGTTGGTGCTATTTAGCACCTGATATATGGAGAGACAGACTTATTTACTGACAGTGGTAATTATGGCAAAGCACTAGTTTGTATGCAATAGGGATACACTAAAAAATTACTTAGCCACTGTTATAGCTGGTCTGCAATATACGCAGCAAACAGGGCTTCAAACATTTTAAGCAATTGCAGAAAAACCCTTTCTTGGTCTTGGCAGCAGGGGAGCCATCAGAAATTGTGGGGCCCCTTAGACAGCTTTAGGCCTGGGCCCCCCCAGGCTTGACCGCCAACATTCCCCAGGGCCTGCCCACTGGCCGTCCCACCGAATCCGCCCACTAGCCATCCCATCAAGTCCTTCCATGTACACACCTTTTATTTTAACACTTACAACGTCATATATGAAAATGAACAGTGTATTATAAGTCATCAGTGCTTTCATATTTATATTTTGCCCAAAAGAGACATCCCAAACCAGCAGCTGTAAGCTCGAAGCCCCTCTTCACATATGTTCTCTCTAAACCCACTCACACTTGTTTGTTCTCTCTCAACCTCCTCACACTTGTATGTTCTCTCTCAACCTCCTCACACTTGTATGTTCTCAGCCCCCCTCACACCTGTACGCTCTCAGCCCCCCTAACACCTGTACGCACTCAGCCCTCCTCACACCTGTACGCTCTTAGCCCCCCTCACACCTGTACGCTCTCAGCCCCCTAACACCTGTACGCTCTGAGCCCTCCTCATACCTGTACGCTCTCAGCCCCCCTAACACCTGTACACTCTCAGCCCCCCTAACACCTATACGCTCTCAGCCCCCCACTCACCTGTATGCTCTCAGCCCCCCTCACACCTGTACGGTCTCAGCCCCCCTCACACCTGTACGCTCTCAGCCCCCCCTCACACCTGTACGCTCTCAGCCCCCCCACTCACCTGTACGCTCTCAGCCCCCTCACACCTGTATGCTCTCAGCCCCCACTCACCTGTATGCTCTCAGCCCCCCTAACACCTGTACACTCTCAGTCCCCCCTAACACCTGTACACTCTCAGCCCCTCCTCACACCTGTACGCTCTCAGCCTCCCTCACACCTGTACACACTCAGCCACCCTAACACCTGTACACTCTCAGCCCCCCTCACACCTGTACGCTCTCAGCCCCCCTCACACCTGTACGCTCTCAGCCCCCCACTCACCTGTATGCTCTCAGCCCCCCCTCACACCTGTACGCTCTAAGCCCCCCTCACACACACACGTACACAGGCACACACATATGTACACAGACACACACACACATACACATGCACATAGGCATACACATATGTACACAGACACACACACATGTACACAGGAACACTGGCACACACACACACACACACACAGGTACACACATGTACACATGCACATAGGCACACACACATATGTACATAGACACACACATGCACACACATACACACACACACACACACACACACACACATGTACACCACCCACCCCACCCCCGTTTCTATTCAGTTGTACATTAGTCCTTACTTGGAAGGTGCTGTTCCTGGTCCCAGCTCTTGTGCAAAACACACGATGAGTGCACATGCTGGAATTTACCAGAGGTGGCAGCAAAGAGCCTGATGTCAGTGACACAGCAGCAGCTGCTGACTCGCACACATTCTGAAAGCCAGCGTAGCCACGGAGCTCACATGCGATGCACCCCTCCCTGCCTTCTCTCATCCCCGCCAGACAGCCGGGCCCTTCTAGACTCTCGGGCCCCTTACAAGTGTGTGGGCTGTACCCCCCTGATGGCGGCCCTGCTTGGCAGTGTCTCTTTCTCTTTCTCTTGTAGTGTGAGTCCTTTTCTTATACTTAGTAGCAAGAGGTCTAGCACACTCTTTCATTCCCAATAATATCAAATTCTATATCATCCTAATCACTATCACCTAAGGAGAGCACATATTCACAAGAGGTGTGACAATGGTGCATATCCTGTCTTACTAACAGGTTTTGCCTTAAAGTGGTTGTATACCCTCAATGCGGAAGTTGTACCTATAGGTAAGCGTATAATAAGGCTTACCTATAGGTACTGTAAGTATCTCCTAAACGTGTGCCGTTCAGGAGATATTTACCTTGTAGTGTGCTGATGAAGTCCGGGACGTTTCTTCACTAGCAAGTGACTGACGGCTCCCACATGCATGTGTGATGTCACATAACTCCGGCCAGTCACAGAGCCGGAGCCCGCAGCCCCCGGAAGGAAGAGGACCGAAGATGGAAGCGACCATCAGCGGGGATACCGCAGGCTTCGTTTGCAGATAAGTGGCAAAATAGCCCATTATGCTTTTACTTTGCAGGGGAAAAAAGAGAAAGTAAAATCCAGAGTTTACTTTCTCTTTAAGCCATTTACCGATTGAGCCATGAGGGCTGCACAATGCTCTTGCAAATCATCTGCCCAACTAGCAGTTGATTGTACACACTCAGAAGCAACTACTAGTTGGTCTTTAAAGTGGTTGTAAACCGAGGATATTAAAAAAAGCAATGGCAAGGCAATGGCATAATGTGCTAGTATGCATCGCATACTAGCACATTATGAAATAATCACCTTGGAACGAAGCCCTCCAGCGCTGTAAAGTCATCGCTGAGAGGGGTGACATGTTCCCCCTGTCTTTCCTCCTGGGTTTACAAGCTCTGGTGCTGTGATTGGCCGGAAGTGCGATGGCGTCACTCCCGCGTATGCAGGAGCCCTCGGTTCCGGCACAAAGCGCTGAAGTTCTGGCAAGGTATGCCAGACCTTCAGAGCGCATGCACCAGCAATGTCACTAAGCACAAGCAACAGAAAAAAATGCAAAAAACAGATCTGTTCCAATTAGCTTATAGTTTAATTCCTAGATGACTTACCTTTTTTTATAGGCTTATCTGTAGGTAAAAATTACCAAGCAGGATATACAACCGCTTTAAATGCCTTATTTCTGGCTTTGCCTTCTCCGTTTTCAGCACAGAGAGCAAGAGGGATCTTCCAGCCAATTAAGGACACAGCCTTTTTTTCTTCCAAAGCGCTCAAGATGAAATTTTGCAAAATGATCTGAGGCTTTATGACTCCACATCCTATTTGAGTGAGAATACTTTGCTAATTCCTTAGCAAGGGCATGCATTCACTGTCTCCGGCCCAAGCAATCAGGCTCCATGCTCCTTTTGCAGCCTTATTGTTCCTGAGCAGTCCACTCAGCATTTTGCTAAGCACAAGCAACAGAAAAAAACTGCAGACCTGTTCCAATTAGTTTATAGTGCAAATCCTGGATTTCAAACTCTTGCTAATTGTTTAATTCTTATAGTAAATACAATGAAATGAGCCAGTAGTATATTAATGTGCATTTATCAAGCATGAATGCTGTGTATACAAACTATTTATAGTTACAGGAATACAATACAAGATATACAGTACAGGGTGCTGCAAATATGCATACATACACACTACTAACACACCATCTATCCTTTACTAGCAAATCAACTTTTCTGTATTCAATAGGGAATACACCAAAACTTGCTTCTGGTATAGCTGGTATTAGGTTTACATAGCAAACAGGACTCCAGGCATTTCAAGCAATTATAGGAAAATGCGTTTTTGGTCTTGGCAGTCTCTCTCTATCTCGTAGTGTAGATTCTAGTGTTGCCCCTCAGCAGAGTCCTACTATGAGCTTGCGCTGTTGGTCTTTTTCTGGGAAAGTTTGGTAGCCATTCCAACATGGGTGCAACCCTTTCATTGGGTTCCTACATCAGTTTCTGTGAAAGACACATTTTTATTTGCAAACTCTAGATGGCAGCATAGTACCAGAAATGTCATAGGTCAAATATGTCAAAAGCTTAGACTATTGTTGATTCTTATTGAAAGAATTATAGTTATGCCTGGGTCCAGTGTTTGACAATAGCTCATCCAAAACAATGCGAACAGCTAAAAATGTGTGCTTTGTCAGCTAGTAGTTTAAATTGCCAACATATACCACAATAATATATATTTTTCCACTGTAAGGACATCAAATGTCAGGACCAGGATCTGAACCTGCAACTTCTGCTGTGCCTGGCATTATCTCTTTTTCTGAGCCACCTGGGATGCTGGACAGCTTCCTGGATGAATTCCTTGGAAAATCTTGCCTCGAACCTTCAACTCTAGGGTTCTCCTTCCATGAACTTTCTATTTAAGCCAGATTATTGTGCTCTCTACAGCCAATAGCTCACTTTTTTCACTCCCGCTGCTTCTTTATATTTGCTACCACTCGTTACCGACCTTTAGCTTGTTCTTTGACTATGCTTCCACTTGATGCCAGGCTGCAACCTCTTGTTACCATCCTTTGGCTTTACTGACTAGGCTTCTGCTTGATCCCTACCTACTATATCTGCTACTAGACCATGGCTCGCTCACCTGATTAACGCACCTTGGGTGAGCCCACGTCATCCACCAGGGTGACCTGCTTTTATACTTATCCTGCTGGTCAGGGGGATCCTCTCTACTGCTATAGGTTGTGATCTCCGAGCCTGACCCCTGACCTTGACAGCAAAACTACTGACATGTTTGAGTGATAGTAAGTGTAAAGAGGAAAGGATCGCTGCAATCCTTTCCTCTTTACACTTACTAGCCCTCTGGATTGGTATCAGGATAAGCCTGCACCCCATGTTCTGGGACACAGGGAAATGCTTTCACATGTCATTTGAGAATGCAAAAAGAAATAAACAGGTCACATGTTTGAGAGATGGTCCCAGAAGAAAACTGATGTTTGTTAAGAAGATTGAGCTTTGAATAATGGCATAATACAATGGTTACAGGACTACTGATGATTCTGTAATGTAACTGGGGTACTGATTTATTTATTATTTATAGGCCATTATATAGCACTATCTCTTTACACAGTGCTTTACATATTATTCATTCCCATTAGCCCCTGCCCTTAAGGAGCTTACAATCTAAGGTCCCTATGTCACATTCACATATACACACACATACTAAGGCCAAATTAGACAGGTGCCAGTTAACCAAGAAGATTTTGGAGTGTGGTTTTGTATGATGATACCTGTATAAATGGATTTGTATGATGATTGGGTACTCGGAGGTTCTGTATAGTGACTGGATAATGATGGTTCCCTATGGTGATTGGGGTACTGATGGTTCTGTAATATTACTGGGGTACTGATGGCTCTGTAAGATGATTGGGGTATGGATCGTTCTGAAAAATTACCGAATTCTGAGATATGCACCATATGATTTCAGCACCAAGGTGTGATCAACAAGTACAACTGAGCTCCTAAATGGAAGGATGCATGACAGTGGCAGAACTACCAGGGTTGCAATGCTTGCACCTGCTGGGGACTGGGCCCTGGCGTTCCGCCACTGTGAAGGGGGCCCAAGATGGCAGGAAGTGGGCCGCTGCAGAACATGTGAAATGGTTCATACAAAGTCGTGCAACTTGTGATTTCCTTGCGACATGCTTGCTGTTTTCTTGCGACTTTTGTGATTTAACATTGCAGTCTATAGCACTCAAATCACACCAAAGTAGCAGAAAAGTAGTGCAGCAACCTTTTTTTTGGAACTTTTTTTTGTAGCTGTCACATTGACAGCACGCATTGAAATTAAAGTGTTTTGACTTGCCATGCGACTTTATGGGGGATTTACTAAAACTGGTGCCCACAGAATCTGGTGCATAGTAACCAATCAGCTTCTAGGTTTTTTTTTTGTCAAAGCTTAACTGAACATGCTAAAGTTAGCAGCTGATTGGTTACTATGCACAGCTGCACCAGATTCTTCCATTTTAGTAAATCTCCCCCTATATGTCACAAGTTGCATGATAAGTTGCAGCAATGTGAACCGGGGCTTACAAGGGCCCCACAACAGGAATAAAGGGCCCTGGGATCAGTGGCAAGGGCTCCAGGATCGGAGGGAAGGGCCCCAAGCTTGGAGGGAAGAACCCCAGATGAAAAGGGCCCTGGGACTGATGGAAAGGGCCAGGGGGGCCCTTTGTGGTTTCTTGCATCGGGGCCCTGAAAGTTCTTGTTGCGCCACGGATCCATGATTTGGTGTGGTTACTGTACATATTGCGAAAAAACTTTTATGTTCCTTTTATCTGCATACTTCTGCAAAAAAAACCCAAAAAACGAATATTTGTAGCATTCATCTGGGATCATATTTTGTAAAAGGTTAAAATAACTGACTCAAAATACAATTTCCACTGCCAGGTCCAGTTTTATGCCTGGGTTTTGTAATCACCTACTAACTGCACTGCAAGGTTCACAGACCATAATGACCAGAAATTGGATGTATGGATGGCTACATTCCTTTTAAACACTGTTAGCTTTGGGCCTGGGGCTTCCAATGCCAAAAGCAACAGTAAATCACAACTTTTCTCTAAGGGCTTATACCTAAAGCAGTGAATTTTTGAAATGCCTTTGAAATGACAGTGATTGATGAAGGTCACATTCACTACTTTGTAAATATTCCTCTAAGCGTTCCACTCCTAGTGTCCCTAACACTGCAGCACCCAACTGCTACAGCATTGGGTTCTATGACAAAGGACCAGTTCATAGGAATGAATAGGATTTTGTCCATTTATGTGCAGAAGACTTCAATTATCCAGGAGAGTTTCTAGCAGTGTGGCTCCCTGTAGGTGGGCGGTATAGCGTGGATCTGCCAGGAGTGTGGACAGGTAAGTTTCAAATCTTGGGAAATGGTGGAGAAATCATTAAAAAGAATAAGTGTATAAAATTACAGGTTTCTATTAACCCTTACAAGTCCTGCTCAGAGAACTAAAGTGTTGTAATGCTGGTGGTGAAAAAAGCTGACCCATGGATGGATGGATGGTGGGGTTGAAGGATAAATGGATGGCTGTATGGACTGATGGACATATAGATGAATTTATAGATGGATAACTAAATGAAAATATGGATGCATTAAGGTGTATGCCCAAATCCCTTCTTTTTCACTATATTTGACATGATGCCTCACTGTATCGTTTACCATTTACTCACCTCCTCTGTGGTTTTGCACAGAACAGCCCTGACCCTCCTCTTCTTGGGTCCTCCGTTGGTGCACCTGGCTCTCCCCTCACTGTGTGCCCACCATAGAAAGCTGCTTGCTATGGGGGCACTCGTGCGTTTTCGCTCCCGAACCAGCTCTGTGTGCAGGGCTCATCCCCATCCTTTGCTCTTCCTCACTAGCGGTGATTGACAGCAGTGGGAGCTAATGGCTATCGCTGCTGTCTCTGAGCCACTGAGGAATGAGATAGCGGATAGAGCCACTGTTCATGTGTAAATCGCTGGATTAAGATTGGGCTCAGGTAAGTATAAAGGGGAGGGTTGGGGGGTGCACTCAGAAGGTTTTTACCAATGCACAGAATGCATTAAAGTGGTTGTAAAGGCACAAAGGTTTCTTACCTTCATGCAAGAAAAAACTCCTGTGTGCAGCAGCCACCCCCGGTACTTACCTGAGCCCCCCCTGGATCCAGCAAGGTCCACAAGAACCTTGGCTCTCGGGGGAACTTGCAGTCCTGATGGGCTTTTGGCAGAAGTTGGAGCCAATGGCTGTCAATCACAGTGAGTGAACCAATCAGGAGATAGAAGGGGCAGGGCCGAGCCACGGCTCCGTGTGTGAATGGACACACAGAGCCGCAGCTTGGTAGCACCTGCTTGGGCACCCAGCAAGAGGGAGGGGCCAGGAGTACCGGCGTGGGACCCGAGAAGAGGTGGATCTGGGCTGCTCTGTGCAAAACTACTGCACAGGGCAGGTAAGTATGACAAGTTGACAACGCTAAGTCACTGGCTTGTAATTAGCAGCAACTTTGTCACCCTGCTGTATGCCAGTTGGGTATTCGGCTACCTATCTGATAGACCTGATATGGACCCCAACAGCCAACCAAAGGGTGGGGGTGATGGGGGGGTGAGCAGAAGGTTGACAAAGCTGCTGCTGATTGCAAGGCAGCAGCTTACTACGCTGTTACTGGTAGAATTTTCAAGTAAGAAACTGCAACAGAGCTCAAAAAAAAAATTGAAAATAATATTAAATGCTTTCAGTTTTTTAATTAAAAAATATAAACCCGTTCAACATTCCCCAGTACATAACTCGCTCAGTATGTGTGTAGTACATTTACTTACTTTACTAACTGTTCACCTCTGTCAGCTCCATTTAGACAAGCACTGCTTCCCGATATTTCCGGTAGGGGAACACGCACCTTGAATATCTCACAGTTTACAAGGAGGAGGAAGAAGGACAGAGCAGGGGAGTGGCTCGCCTCCTGACTCTTTCTGTAGATTCATGTAGGTGCCAGCAGGGGGCGCACACACAAAGGTAACTCCATGGGACCCTGTGCCACCCAAAAAAAGGACCCAGATGTTTTTGAAGGAAGCAAAGCAAATAAAGGCTTAGAAAGAAACTGGCACAACAAAGATGGTACATTGGTGGGCTTAACAATCCTTTCAAAAAAACTGTATACTTTAGACATAATGGCAAACATACTGAGAAATAGATTTTGGGTTTACATACACTTGAATGGATTCACGGATGGAAAGATTTGTAGACAGATGGAAGGATTTATTCGCTGGCAAATTAATCTGTCCAAATTTGCTGATCTATGTAGAGCAAACGTTGAAAATGATGTCCTCAGAATAGAGGGCAAAACTGGTCTACTCTGTGCCATTATAATTTGAGTCATGTTGTCTCACGGAATCAGGACATTTTTCTTGGGTCAGGTCCTTTTTAGTTCAAACCATTTGTTTTGTTCCATAGCATCTGATATGAGAACTACCATGAGGAAACAGCAGTTAACGTGACTTAAATCAGATTATATCACATTTATCCCCTCATTACTTGATCTAGTCTCTGTGGTGTGAAGCTTTATTTTTCCCAGCGTGTTCAAATATTGGAATTACAAAATGCTGGCTCATCATTGCCAGCCAAACCACATGGCTTCTATTAGCGCACAGAATGCAAGGCCTCTGGGTCTGGCACAAATTAAAAGTTCACTTTTAAATGGAACACAACTGAAAAGATGTTCTATGTTAAATATTTTATCAATCACAGTATGAGCTACATTGTTTACTTACTTGAATGACCTTGGCGTACAGCGTGCCGGAAGAACCAAAATAGCTCTGAAAAAAAAAAAAAAGCTCAGAATATGTGGCTGAATATTTACAGATGCATAGGAGCAAATCTATTGTACTGAATTCTGTGTTTCGCATAATACTGAGGGTAAACAATTCCATAGTCATTAATCACTGGAAGACAACATCTATATGCAAAGGAGTTATAGGTCGGCTCCCAAACACAATGATTTTCTATAGGGATCTTTTTATTTAAAGGACCTGACTTAACTGTGCCAGGCACTACATACAGAAGCATATCAGTGTTTTCAGTATAAGTGCTATTGAGGAAGGTGATGAACAGAATTCAGGCAGGCATGATATGGCTGCTTAAGCTTTCAGGGCAGCCAAGGCACTTGGGGGAATACATAATTAGGGTTGCCACCTGTCCGGGATTCACCTGGACAGTCCGGGTTTCAGACCGCCTCACGTGTCCCTAGGTTTCAGACTTCCTGAAACCCGGACACATTATTCAGACCGGACTGTGGCTGTGGCTCTGGCCCCCCAGTAACCAAGTACCACAATTGCTGAATGCATAGGCTTGCTCACAGGCTAGGGGTGCCTGGGCACACCCTAATCAGCAGGGTTGCCAACTGTCCGGAGGGATGGCTGCAGTTGTCTAAGTGTCTGTGACATTTTCTCCCAGCATAACTCCCCCCACCACATACGGATGTAAGGAGTGCTTGATTTGCTCCACCTCCTCCCGCTGCTAACCCTCTGTGTCTGCCCAATGAATGTGTGGGTGGGAAATTTGAAGCCCAGCAGCCGGAAGACTTCTAGTAGATGAAAGGTGCCAATGCCTGAGCCATCATCCCCAGGTGAGTTAGCTCACCATCCACTGTCTGTGACTGATGTCTCCCCCCTCCCTCCCTTTTCTCTCCTGCCTCCAAGCATGTGAGTACACTAAGGTAAGGGGGATTCAGATGTAAGGGTTGCTCTGCAGACTTTGATGTAAGGGGCATGGAGAACCCTAATTTTTTGGGGGAATGCTGGGAACTCTGATGTAAGTGGTAGCTTTGGTGAGCAGAAACCCCCTTACAGAGTTCCCTTTTACAGCAGAGTCCACAGCTTT
Organism: Lithobates septentrionalis; assembly: GCA_037952835.1. Lineage (NCBI taxonomy): Eukaryota > Metazoa > Chordata > Amphibia > Anura > Ranidae > Lithobates > Lithobates septentrionalis. The sequence goes on from JBBDGP010001747.1 coordinate 592,050, forward strand.
CCCCCTTAAAAAAATTGCTGTGTGCTGCTAAAGTGTTGGCTTGAAGAAAGGGTGGCAACACTATTCATAATGCGTGTCGTAAACACTCTTTTGAATTCCCCCACACCTGCCACATACCTGTCAATGGACTTTGAGATGACAAGCATGGCCTCTTACACAGTTCTCATCCAAGCACCCCTGGTAGTAGAAACTGGGACTGCTAAGGCAGCAGAAAGGCACAGGTGCCATGAGGTTGAATCGGTGAACTTGGCTTGAAAGTACTGAGGTCAGATGAACAGAAGCGTGGAGTCAGGTCACAAGCCGAGTTCAGTAACAGCTGTGCAGATATACAATCACAATCAGAGTTTGGGTCAGATGCAGGCAAGGGGTAGCAATGTGCTAGCAGCTAAGTAGAAAATCAGAAGGCAGAATCTTAGTCAAACGTCCAAGCCAAAGTCAGTAATACAAGTGAGCCGCAGCAAGCAAGGGAAATCCAAAGAAGAGTCAGACATAGTCAGGTCAGTAACAACATCAAGCAGGCTTCCAAAGACATGGGTCACAAAGCTATACGTTGAAGACCATCCAGCAGGTTTAAATAGGCCAGTGGGCTCAAGCATCTTTGGTGGACTTGTCTGTGCATTTACGAGCACTGAGGCCAGAGTCTCCTAACCGGACACTCTGCCCCAATCTGTGCAGATACGCATTATTGAGTTGCCTCCCTGGCCACTGCACCCATCACACAGTTTTGGAGTGGGGTGGGTGGAGCCCAATGCGGAAGTGAAACACTAGTTCCCCATCAGGTTCACCTTGGATGACCATTGGGTGGATGGAGCCTGCTGGCGGAACTCTGAGACTAGTTCCCCATCAAGTCAACCTCCTGTGTAATTGATCACCTAAATATGGGCATTGTCATATTTGGGCAATGATGTCATCCAGCATTCCCTCCCCTCTATTGATATTCAACTGTCAGCTGGGGAATCTTCTTGCCAGCAGTTGAATAAGGCCAGGGATGAGTTATTAGCTGCTAAGAAGCCAGCAGCCACTGGCATCCTATCAACTATGAGCCTGGGGCTGGAAGCTGCCACATTCATGTACAAAGTACAAGTACAAAATGCCCCACTCTGAGCACTGGAGGCTCTTTGTATGCCAGCTCAGTGTTGGTCTCACTTGCGAACTGATGGCAATCGTTTAGGAAACTATAACAATAACAGCAGTAGAAAAAAAATACCTGAATTTGTTGCATGTGTTGGTATTGTTACCAAAACTGTTGCAAACTGTTGCAAATGCTAGCCTGAATTAGGGCTAGGACATTTTAAGGGGACCTATCGCCAGAAAAGTATCATAAATGCTTTATTAAATTCCCGGGACTGTGTTGTCAACTCAATCAGGAAAATAGGGGCACACTGGATTTCTGGCAGATCATCAAGTATTTTTCTGTACTTGCAACGTTTGTTAAGGAATATAATTTGGGGTAATGTGCATGTATCGCAGAGATTATTTTTTTTTGCAAAGCCATATAATTAATCTCAAAATGTTTTATTTGTCTGGCACCCTTCAATTTACAGAAAGGTGCTACTGAGGCATACCTTCAAATAAAATATTACTTGCAGAGCCACCTGCTGGTGGAACTCTATGATAGAAAATAAATGCAGGGAGTATTGTCTTCTTATCGTCTTACTACACTCCTCCGGATCTGTAATGCATTAGCTTTAGATGTGTTGCTGTACCAAAATGGGACCTTGGGATAAACCATCTGACAATACACTTAGGATTGGTCTTAACTCACAGTGCACATGAGAATGGGTCTTGCTATGCCTGAGTGTGTAATACTTTAATTGCTGTGTCTGGAAAATGACCTTATAGTATGGTATAAGCAAGTAAGTATTTGGCATTTTGCACAGTAGAGTAGGGACTGACCAAAGATGGATCATTTTGCACAGTTGGCCAACTTGAACATGTATTTGGACATATGTGAACATAGAATCCCTGTCTTTTTGCAAGCATTTGCTAGAAATACGTGTGTAGCAGAGTGTAAGGGGCTAATTGAGAATCTTCAGTGTATGCATGTGGTCACATCCCTTTAGCACCTCATATGTTATACAGTATCTCACAAAAGTGAGTACACCCCTCACATTTTTGTAAATATTTTATTACATCTTTTCATGTGACAAACACTGAAGAAATGACACTTTGCTACAATGTAAAGTAGTGAGTGTACAGCTTGTATAACAGTGTAAATTTGCTGTCCCCTCAAAATAACTCAACACACAGCCATCTAAACCGCTGGCAACAAAAGTGAGTACACCCCTAAGTGAAAATGTCCAAATTGAGCCCAATTAGCCAATTTCACTCCCCGGTGTCATGTGACTCATTAGTGTTACAAGGTCTCAGGTATGCATTTTTATTGCATAGAGCATATCGGTGACCAAGCTTAGGTCTGTAGCGCTCCCCTAAATGGTCTGCCTGGACCATATTGGCACTATATGTCCACTAAGGCAGTGGTCATCAACCCTGTCCTCAGGGCCCACTAACAGGCCAGGTTTGCAAGATAACTGAAATACATCACAGGTGATATCATTTGCTGCTTAGTGATTGCAGCATTCTAGTCTGCATCTCCCCAAGGTAATACATAAAACCTGGCCTGTTAGTGGGCCCTGAGGACAGGGTTGATGACCACTGCACTAAGGTATTACTATTCTATAAGTCAGTAGGTATTTGGCAAATTGCACAACAGAGTAGGGACTGGCAAGAGAAGGACCACTTTGACCCAGTTTGCCAGCTTGAACATGTATTGCAATATATGTGAACCATCCTTGTTTTACGCAACGCTTTTTAGAAATATGTAAGGCTGTATAGCGGTGTGCAGATGGTTAATTCAGATTCTTTAGTGGAAAAGGTACTCTAGTGCAATTTGTAGAGTCCCATATCCCATCCTTGTTTCACTGACACTCAGGCACTTATAAATGGGGACTGCTGAAGGAGAGTTCACTGCATAGCTCTGATGAAGAAGGGACGTTCCCTTTGAAATGCGTTAGCTGATTGTGATGCCTGTGTGTTCCTCCACGATCCTTGGAAGGTATCGCTCATCCTAAGTCGCATGCTGTTTGTCGGTGCACTTTCACGTTGTGCCTCCTCTACCAATTGCTTGTGAGTTGTTTCATTTTACCATTTTTATTCAATAAATATTTTAAAAGATAATGCACAAGGCTGGTGCGCCCCTTTTTCTCTTTTCTCTCGGTTTCTACTAGGATCCCCTATCCTTGAGGGCAGCAAGGCCTTTGTTGACGTACCATTCATATGGTGATCCACTTGTGCGCAGGAGTCGTTTTTTCTTTTTTGCTATTTAAAACAAATCTTAATTCCTAAGCCCAATTTTGCAACTTTGACGTGTTAGTAAACCTGTACATATCATCATCAACTAATTTGTGCACCCAGGTGGATTATACCTTGTTTTTATCAGGACAAATTGGGCTTTCATTTGGTGGTAAATAGTAATGGATATATCCCGATTGTTTTTTATTATCTAAGGAAAACTGGCCCAAACTAGTGAAAAAAAACAAACATTTTTTTAATATCTCAATGAACACTAGAACAATTTCCAACATTTTGACACAACTGAGATTGATAGAACATTTGTTTAGCTCCATTACATGAAAGAAAGGTTAATAAAATAACTTAATGACCAAAATCTTAAGTTTTACTCAAATTAGTTGATGCAAAAATGAATACACCTCACAAGAAAAACTACTATATCCAGTATTTTGTATGACCTCCGTGATTTGTAAGGACAGCACCAAGTCTTCTAGGCATGGAATGAACAAGTTTGCGAAATATTGCAACATCTATCTTTTTCCATTCTTCAAGAATTACCTCTTTTAGGGCCTGGATGATGGATGGAGGGTGACGCTCGTCTCTTCAGAATTTCCCATAGGTGTTTAATTTGGTTCAGATCAGGAGACATACTTGGCTACTGAATCACTTTCACCCTGTTCTTCTTCAGAAATGCAACAGTGACCTTAGATGCGTGTTTTGGATCATTGTCATGTTGGAAAAGTGCACATTGACCAAGGGCACGGAGTGATGGTAGCATCTTCTCTTTCAATATAGAGCAGTACACCTGTGAATTCATGATACCATCAATGAAATGCATCTCCCCGACACCAGCAACACTCATGCAGCCCCACAGAAGGACGCTGCCACCACCATGTTTCACTGTAGGCACCATGTATTTTTATTTGTACTCCTCACCAGGACCGTCTTTAATATTGATTGGACCCTGGGCAAACATGTTCTTGCCCCCCCCATGCAGTTTGGCTCCCCACCCCAACATCCCAAAAAACAAATAAACACATAGACTTATCTTAAAAACTTTAATAATGTAAACATAAAGAACTGGTTCATACTCACTGAGTGGTTGCTAGAGGTTACTGCAGATCCCTACTGCTCACTGATTGGTTGCTAAAGGTTACTGCACATCCTTACAGCTCAGATAGGTTGCAAGAGGTTACTGCACATCATTACCACTCACTGATTGGGTCCCAGAGGTTACTGCTTATCATTGCCACTCACTGGTTTCTAGAGGTTACACCACATCATTACCACTCACTGATTAGTTGCTAGAAGTTACTGCACATCCTTACTGCTCACTAATTGGTTGCTGCAGGTTACAGCCTTTTATCCATTTTTATCATCTTTTTTTTTACAACACATGCCTGTGGAATAACAATAATTACCATACTTACGCAGCAAAAACATGTCAGCAGATACGAAATAGGTACCAAACTTACACACCACAAATACACCTGCAAACACCAACTCAGTTATAGAGTCAGTACCATACTGACACATTGGAAACATGTCTTCAGATATAGAGTCAGTACCATACTGACACACCAGAAACATGTCCGCAGATACAGAGTCAGTACCATACTGACACACCAGAAACATGTCCGCAGATATAGAGTCAGTAGCATGCTCACACACCAGAAACATGTCCGCAGGTACATAGTCAGTACCATACTGACACACCAGAAACATGTCCGCAGAAATAGAGTCAGTAGCATACTGACACACCTGAAACATGTCCGCAGGTACAGAGTCAGTACCATACTGACACACCAGAAGCATGTCCACAGATACAAAGTCAGTACCATACTGACACACCAGAAACATGTTTGTAGGGCAGTGTACAGAGGTGATTAGAGTGTAGAGTAGTGTACAGGGATCAGTAGGGCAAAGGACAGGGGATCAGGAGAGCACAGTACCGGAGGGTCAGCATGGTACAGTTAAAGGGGTCAGGAGAGCGCAGGGCACAGTGCAGGGAGCAAGGGCAAAGTATGGGGGGGCAGGAGGGCACACACCAGGGTGGGTCAGGAAGGCACAATATGGGGATGGGAGAGCACACACCAGGGGGTACAGGAAGGCACAGTACAGGGGGTGGGAGGGCCAAGTATAGGGTCTTGGAGGGCACAGTACGGGGGGGACGGAGGACACAAATCAGGGGGGTCAGGAGGGCACACACGGTGGTAGGAAAGGCACAGTACAGGGATCAGGAGGTCACACACTAGGGGGTTGGAATGGCACAGACCAGGAGGGTCAGGAGGGCACATACCAGGGGGTCGAGAGAGTGCACACCAGGAAGGTTGGGGGCACACACCAGGGGGGTCGAGAGGGCACACACCGGGGGGAGGCACACACTGGGGGGGTCAGGAAGGCACACATCGGGAGGGGGCCTGGAAGGCACACACCGGGGGGTCATGAAGGCACACACCCGGGGGTGTCGGGAAGGCACACACAACCGGGGGGGTCGGGAAGGCACACACTAGGGGGATCGGGAGGGCACACACCAGGGGGCGTAGGGAGGGCACACACCAGGGGGGTTGGGAGGGCGTATACCGGGGGGGTCGGGACAGTGAAAACCTGGGCCAGTGACAATGTTTTAGTTATAAAATCAGATATAGTATGTGGCGCTCCTCTATCCTTCAATACCAAACTGCAGGAAACAAAATCGGCAATGCTGTAACAATCAGTATACGTACAGTCCTCCTATTATAAATATCGGTGTATAGCAGTACACCTTAACGACCACTCCAAAAACCGGAAAAAAAATCAGATTACTCCTTGTACTAATGTTTTAGTTAATTCTACATGAAAAAACCATCTTCCCATTTTTCAGCTAACAGCCGGCACTTCTATGCTATACTGCAGTAATTCAGCAGACTTAGCATAGAGGTGCCTGCAAGCTAAGCTACAATGAACGGTTCGGTGATTTTACCTTCAGGCACACTCCCTTGGCACCCTCTGCTCACAGCTACTGCCACACCACTCTTCTCTAGGTGGGCACGATCTCGGAGCTCAGCTCATCCCACTCAATAGCAGAAGCCTGGAGGCTCCACCTTGGGTCCTTAGTCTTGCTAGAGAGCAGCAGGGAAACTGCTGATGAGCAAGGTAGGGGGAAGTGCAGGGGGCGGAGATGTGCGCACAGTGAACAGTACAAATCTTAAACAACAAAAGAAATGGGTGTAAGCTGTCCGGCTCTGCTTTCCGTAATGAAGCTGGGGACAAGAGCACGGAAGGACAGGCGGCAAGTATGCCCAGTGCAGGCTATGGTGGCAGCAGCTGCTTTGGGCCCCCAACAATGACAGGGCCCAGGGCACTTTCCCCATTTTCCCTGCATTAAAGACGGCCCTGCTTTGCTCCTAAGACTTTCATTGGGGTATATTCATTTTTGCAACATGGTCTTGAATTATTTTGTTAGGAAAAATACTTCTTGTGTGGGCAAATGAACAAATCTTGGTTGCAACCAATGGCCCACATTTGGGGAGTATTTTGTAGTATAGTGTCCCATAGAAAATGTTGATTCTGAAAGGAAAGTTTGACAAATCTGTTGGCGTGTACTCATTAATGCTGAGCACTGTATTCAGTTGTGCTCATAAGTTTCCATACCCTGGCATAATTTATGATTTCTTGGTCATTTTTCAGAGAATTTGAATGATAACACAAAAACATTTCTTTCACTCATGGTTAGTGTTTGGCTGAAGCCATTTATTATAAATCAACACAACAAAAACTACCCAAATGATCCTGATCAAAAGTTTACATACCCCAGTTCTTAATACCGTGTATTGCCCCCTTTAACATCAGCTTTAAGTCTTTTGTGGTATTTGTGGATGAGGCTCTTTATCTTCTCAGATGGTAAAGCTGCCCATTGCTCTTGGCAAAAAGCCTCTAGTTCCTGTAAATTCTTGGGCTGTCTTGCATGAACTGCTAGTTTGAGATCTCCCCAGAGAGGCTCAATGATATTGAGGTAAGGAGACTGAGATGGCCACTCCAGAACCTTCACTTTATTCTGCTGTCGCCAATGACAGGTCGACCTGGCCTTGGGTTTTGGATCGTTCTCATGTTGGAATGCTCAAGTACGTCCCATGCGCAGCTTCCTGGCTGATGAATGCAAATGTTCCTCCAGTATTATTTGATAACATACTGCATTCCTCTTGCCATCAATTTTGACCAAATTTCCCGTGCCTTTGTAGCTCACACATTCCAAAAAAATATGCGATCCACTTCTGTGTTTCACAGTAGGAATGGTGTACCTTTCATCATAGGCCTTGTTGACTCCTCCAAATGTAGTGTTTATGGTTGTGGCCAAAAAGCTCAATTTTGGTCTCATCACTCCAAATGACTTTGTGCCAGAAGGTTTGAGGCTTGTCTCTGTGCTGTTTGGCATATTGTAAGTGGGATACTTTGTGGCATTTGCATAGTAATGGCTTTCTTCGACTCCACCATGCAGCCCATCTTTCTTAAAGTGCCTCCTTATTGTGCATCTTGAAACACCACATGTTTTCAGAGTCATATATTTCACCTGAAGTTATTTGTTGGTTTTTCTTTGCATCCTGAACAATTTTCCTGGCAGTTGTGAATGAAATTTTAGTTGGTCTACCTGACCGTGGTTTGGTTTCAACAGAATCCGTCATTTTCCACTTCTAGATTAGAGTTTGAATACTGCTGATTGGCATTCCTTTCCTGTTTTATACAGTTCAACTACCTTTTCCCACAGACCCTTTGATAATTCTTTTGCTTTCCGCATGACTCAGAATCCAGAAATGTCAGTGCAGCACTGGATGAAAGATGCAAGGGTCTGATGCATGAGTCCAGAAACTCATTGACCTTTTATACACACACACTAATTATAAGCAAACAGATCACAGGTGAGAATGGTTATCTTTAATAGTCATTCAAATCCCTTTGTGTTAACTTGTGTGCATGTTATCAGGCCAAAATCACAGGGTATGTAAACTTTTGATCAGGGTCATTTTGGTAGTTTGTGTTCTCATTATGATTTAAAAAGAGTAAACACAGTTGATTGATAATGAATGGCTTCAGCCAAACACTAACCATGAGTGAAAGAAATGTTTTTGTGTTATCATTCATAATCTCTGAAAAATGGCCAAGAAATCATAAATTCTACCAGGGTATGTAAACTTATGAGCACAGCTGTATATATATATATATATATATATATATATATATATATATATATATATATATATATATATATATATATATATATATATATATTGTTAACATCCCATTCACTATTTTACTGCCCAGCTCATTCAGCATCTCTCCCATGCAAGTCGGGAGCAAGATCATGTTTTTGACACAATGTTTTAGCTGCTACCGGCCACACACAATATTAATCACTGGCCGATCTGATTCTATATAAGCTCATTGGCTAGCCATAGGGGCAGGTTATGACAAAGACGGAGTATACATTTGAAACACGCTACCGCGCCCCCTGTACTGCCCCTTCCTCCTTCTTCCATCAGTATGAAGAGGCTCCCATCAGGCAGTGGCAGCAGTGATACACAGAGATGTAGCAAACCCTCCTACATAAGTTGTACCTATTTATCTGCAGCCCTCTATCCTCTATATATGTTCAAAGTACAGAATTTAGAAATCATTTCTTAGCTCCAGGAGGCGGGGGGTGGAGATCTGATGTCACACACTGCGAAGCATAGAACAGAGAGCTAAGTGTAATCTGAGACCTGAGTGGAGGAGACGGAGTCACCTCCCTCAAAATTGTCTCATAGCAACATGCACAGCTGAGGCTGCCAATCACCTACTGTGTGCTGGGGGGGGGGCTGATTGTCTAGTCTGGTGACAGACTAGCAGATGGCAGAGGGAGGAGAGAGCAGACAGAAATCACACTAGGTGCTTTGGATTGAGACAAGTACATACTATAGAAGAATATGGTTTGTCCATTTTTCCATTAAGAGGTTTACAACCAGTTTAATTAACAAATAAGCTTGTGTTACTCAATACTCTCTCAAATGTAAATTTGCACCCAAGTCTACTGCTTTCCATATATTATGGTGCCTTTCAGCACTGGGCTCTAAAGCCCACAGGAGGAAGGAAGAAGGGCCCCTGCACCTCTTCAAAAACTAGATGCGACTATGAACCACTGCATATTGGGCATGGTTTAGAGGGGCATGGTTAGATAGAGTGTGGGCCTACTCACAGTACACATTGTATAAATTTGACACTGTCCTTGTGCCCACATAATGCTCTGTAATTACAGAGGGACATAATAGACGCAGCCATATATCCACAGGGACACCATTATTTCATACTGACAAAAGCAGAAACATGTCTGAGCACAAAACAGTATCATAAGAACACAACCAGAATAGCATGCATTATTATCTTATTATAATTATTATTATCTCTGGCCTGTATCTTCAAACATCACTGCTTTGCTGCTCCCCAGCTGCTGCAGTATTCCACACCTGCAGTAGCTGCAGAACAGTAAGGCAGTGACTTTCAAAGAGGTCGCCAGAAAGATAATAATTATACGCAAGGCTTTTTTTTCAGCGGGAGTGCAGGGGGGGGGGGGGGGGGACGTAGTTCCGGCACGTCCAGCAATCTTTGTATGTAATGGCAAGGGGTGCTGGGGTATGCTGTAGGGTCTATTGATTGGGGAACTATTCTAACTAGAGGGGATCTATTTTCGCAGGGGGGGGGGGTCTATTGTTGCTGAAGAGGTCTATTGTTGCTGGTGGGGGACCTACTGTTGCTGGGGGGGATCTTATATTGCTGGTGGGGTCAGTTGTTGCTGGGCGGAATCTACTGTTGAGGGAGGGGTCTAATATTGTTGGCTGACATAGAGTCTATTGATGGTGGCTGCAGGGAGATCTGTTGTTGCTTCCGTGATTCTATTGTTGCCAGGGGGGAAAGTTTGCGGGTGGTCCATTGTTGTTAGGGGGATCTATTGTTTCCAGCAGGAGGCCCTATTGTTACTGGTTGCAGGGGATCTATTTTACTGCCTTTCCTGTTATCATTACCAAATTCCTTACAAATGACTTAGCACCACAAAATTATATGTGGTTCTGTATTCTCTAAAAGGGCAGTACTGGAAGGTGGGTAGGGGGTGGAACCAAGGAATGGTGCTCGGAGGTGGGTAGGGGGTTGAAAAAAGGTGTGATTTAGAAAGGGGGAGTTCATCAACCAATTCTGTGGGAAAAAAGCCCTGAATATACATGTTATGCTTTTACAACTCAGGCTTCTTTCATAAATGACCTTGTGGTGACAGGGTCATGTTAAAATCAGAAGCTGCAAATGAGCTGGGCCTGGGAGCAAGAAGAAAAGTGTTGCTTTACGCTTTCTGGCACACAGGGCTGACCTGTCCTGACAAGAGTCCTAGGCTGGAACAATGGCTGCATTGTGAAGCCTCATATGTGAGTCCACTGGTCCCTGACCACCAGTGTAACAGGTTGTGTGGTGGCCATTGCAGGCTGGAGAGTAAAGGTGGGTTTAAATGACCAATGTGAATGAAGTGAAACATACACTATATTACCAAAAGTGTTGGGCCTTTACACGCACATGAACTTTAATGACATCTCAGTCTTAGTCCGTAGGATTCAATATTTAGTTGGCCCACCCTTTGCAGTTTTTTGTCCACAAGGTTTGTCTTTGGGAATGTTTGACCATTCTTCCAGAAGCGCATTTGTGAGGTCAGGCACTGATTTGGATGAGAAGGCTTGGCTCACAGTCTCTGTTCTAATTCATCCCAAAGATGTTCTATCGAGTTGAGGTCAGGACTCTGTGCAGTCCAGTCAAGTTCCTCCACCCCAAACTTGCTCATCCATGTCTTTATGGACCTTGCTTTGTACACTGGTCCAAATCATTTGGTGGAGAGGGGATTATGGTGTAGGGTTGTTTTTCAGGGGTTGGTCTTGGCGCCTTAGTTCCAGTGAAGGGAACTCTTAAGGCTTCAGCATACCAAGACATTTTGGACAATTTCATGCTCCCAACTTTGTGGGAACAGTTTGGGGATGGCTCCTTCCTGTTCCAACATGACTGTGCACCAGTGCACAAAGCAAAATCCATAAAGACATGGATGAGCGTGTTTGAGGTGGAGGAACTTGACCTCAACCCGATAGAATGCCCTTGGTATTCTATCTTGTCCAACATCAGTGCCTGACCTCACAAATGCGCTTCTGGAAGAATGGTCAAACATTCCCATAGACACATTCCTAAACCTTGTGGACAGCCTTCCCAGAAGAGTTGAAGCTGTTATAGCTGCAAAGGGAGGGCCAACTCAATATTGAACCCCATGGACTAAGACTGGGATGCCATTAAAGTTCATGTGCGTGTAAAGGCAGGCGTCCCAATACTTTTGGTAATATAGTGTCCCATCAAACAGGCACCATCCCTATACAAGATTTATAGAAACAAATGATTCACTCTCCTGCCCGCCAAGGGGAGAAAAAGACAATGAATGGAACTTTAAGTGTGCCGTAAAAGAAAAAAAAAATTCATAAAAAGATCAATTGCATCTTTATTACAACAATCAATAAAAACACAAAAATATTTAAAACCAACTTATGTGGAGCCATATATGATATATTTTTTGGATAATGTAGAAGGATATAACAATCCACAACATATTGTTTGCTTCCATCAAAACATGATGCAAAACAAGCTTACAGAATCAACTCGTTTCACTATTGCTGCTTCATCAAAATCCACGCCATCAAGAAGGAGCATATTGCTGTATATAATAGAATACAATATATCACACACACAATAAATCAATCAGATAAACAAATCCAAAATAAATATAGTCAGTGGTGGACACTGGAGAAAGTAGGAGGAAAAAAAAAAGAAGGTGGGATTACAAGTAGGGATGAGCCGATGTTTGAGTCGAACTTACGAGTGTTCACCTGTTCGCCGAATAGCGAAAAATTTGGGGTGTTCGCGTAAAAAATTTGAAAGCCGTGGAACACCCTTTAAAAGTCTATGGGAGATATCAAAAGTGCTAATTTTAAAGGCTTATATGCATGGTATTGTCATAAAAAGTGTTTGGGGACATGGGTCCTGCCTCAGGGGATATGTATCAATGCAAAAAAAAGTTTTAAAAACGGACATTTTTTCGGGAGCAGTGGGTGTCTATAGTATACCTGTAAAGTGGCACGTGTTTCCCGTGTTTAGAACAGTCCGAGATCAAAATGACATTTCTAAAAGGAAAAAAAGTCATTTAAAAGTACTCGCGGCTATAATGAATTGTCGGTCCCGGCAATACACACAAAAGTCATTGAAAAAAATGGCATGGGATTCCCCCCAGTCCATTACCAGGCCCTTTGGGTCTGGTATGAATATTAAGGGGAACCCCGAATTTAAAGGAATATTTCACTTTTATTGTTTCACTTTAAGCATTACTAAAAAAACTGCTCCCGAAAAAACGTCCGTTTTTTAAAACTTTTTTTTGCATTGATACATGTTCCCTGGGGCAGGACCCGGGTCCCCAAACACTTTTTATGACAACACCATGCATATAAGCCTTTAAAATTAGCACTTTTGATGATTTATGTTCGTGTCCCATAGACTTTAAGGGTGTTCGCGTGTTCGAACGAATTTTGTGCTGCGAACCGAACCGGGGGGTGTTCGGCTCATCCCTAGTTACAAGGCAGCATGGCAGAGGACAGGAAGTGGAGCAGATACACTCTGTCTTCTACATTCTGTGGCTTGTAGCAGTCTATTGGTTCCCAGGCTGGAGACCGCACCTGACTGCTGATCACTGCCATTACTAGTATAAAAATACATAAATAAATATAAAATTCCAATATATATCTCTTAATTTTCTAGACGCTTTAACTTTTGCGCAAACCAATCAATATACGCTTGGGCTTTTTTTTTTACGAAACATATGTAGCAGAGTACATATTGGCCAAATATTATTAAGAAATTAGATTTTTTTTTTTTACTTGTTTTTATTGGATATGTTTTATAGCAGAAAGTAAAAAATATAGTTTTTTTTTTTTTCAAACTTTTTTGTTTATAGCGCAAAAAATAAACAAAACCCAGGGGTGATAGAATACCACGAAAAGAAAGCTCCATTTGTGGGGAAAAAAATGATACAAATGATGTTTGTGTACAGCGTTGCATGACCGCGCAATTGTAATGCAACGCCATATAGCAAAAAATGGCCTGGTCATGAAAGGGGAGGTCAAGTGGTTAATCATTTTTTTTTTAGTCTATAAAACTAGCACTATACCTTCTCTTTAAGGAGGACCATACACACTACAATCTGACCCTATAACCCCTGTACATACTGATTTACATTTACTAAAATGATATAATATTAGGACATACCTATTCAATCAATTTTCTTTCACCCGAACATAGTCCTAAACGACATAGTTGTTGGCAGATCCAAAGGAAATGAAACAATCAGATTGTATAGTGTATAGTCAGATTTGTATAATAAAAAGATTAAAAGTCTCCAGCCCAAGAGGACCATGATTTCAGCATTCCTCCCTCATCTCCAACCTATGTGTCCATTCCTGAGCATCTCTCTAGATCACTATCTACATATCCTAAATTTTATAATAGCTTACTGTACTGTCATTTCTGCATCTAGGAAAAAACACGGGTATTCCCTTGTTATTGTATGTGTAATTTTATAGTTGTCGGATTTAGTTCTCTTCCATGGATAACAAAGGAGCCTAATCTGTTTTGAAAGCTGCCATTTCACATCTATTGCATTAAAATATATGTTAATGCTACCATACAAAATTGATGTCAGTGAGCAATACTCTGACATACAAGCAATGCTGCTGATTTTTTCTTCTAAACTCCTGGGCTTTTTAGCAGTCACGTGACCCAGTGCAGCGATGTCTGGGGGTCACTTCTTCTTCCTACCCCCAGACTAAACCCAGTGCTGTCGGCGCTCCCTATAGGCTGACATTGCCTGTGTGCTGATGTACTCACACTAGGAGGAGTAAGTGACAACGCTGCAGGAATTTTAGCAGCATTTTAGCAGAGTTGTCAGCCCTCTCCAGGAAATGAAACAAGGTGCTTAAAACGGTCAGATCACCAGGTCGAAACAAGTGGAAGTATGGGAACATGAAAAAAAAAATGGACTGACTTCAAATTGTTCAGGCTAAGGAATTTTTTGTTTTTTTCATCATTGCAAGGTTTTTATACACTTTAACCACTTCAGCCCCGGAAGGTTTTACCTCCTTAATGACCAGGCCAATTTTTGGTCCTAGATGACGCCCTGCGGGAGGGCGAAACGCATTGACGCAATTTACCCAAATAAAATTGATGTACTTTTTCCCCCCAAAAATAGAGCCTTCCTTTGGTTGTTTTTGATTACCTCTGCAGTTTTTATTTTTTGCGATATAAACAAAAAAGAATGACAATTTTGAAAAAAAAAGAAACAATATTTTTTACTTTCTGCTATAAAAAGCATCCAATAAAAAAAAGTAAACTATTTAAATTTCTTTATCAATTAAATAGGGGGTATATGTATGACATTTTTATTTTTTTATTTATTTTACTTGTAATGGCAGTGATCAGTGATTTTTAGTCGGACTGCGACATTTTGGCAGACAGATCGGACACCTAGCTGACACTTTTACAGTGATCAGAGCTAAAAATATGCACTCACACTGTATAAATGACACTGGCAGGGGTTAACATCAGGGGCGATCTAAGGGTTAAGTGTACTCCCTAATTGTGCTTTCTTACTGATTAGCAGAAACAGCAAATCACAGTGCCCATGCCAGACAGCATGGCGGTCTGCTTGTTTACATCGGAAGACCGCCGCTCTGTCTCTGTGGGGAGCGATCGCGGGTGGCTAGCGGACATCGCGGGTGGCTAGCGGACATCGCGTCCGCCGGGCCTGTTGATTGGCTCCCCCTGTGGCCAATCAGTGCGCGATCACGGCTCTGGCGACTCATGCGCGTCCCACAGTCGCTATTGACAAAATCACATACAGGTATGCGATTTTGCGCAATAGAGCCGCCTTGCCGCAGTATATGTACGGCAGGCGGCCGGGAAGTGGTTGACCAACACACTGTATTAGTTTAAAGCAGAACTAAAGTTCCGATATCCCTCACCAGCCATGGCATCTTCTAACCTGTTTCTTCCAGGTGCTGGGCGGCAGCCATCTTCATTGGTTGATACCGGAGGATATCGTTCCGCCACATGAGCAAGAGTTTAGTCATCCAGGCACACAGGCGATGTGCTGCACTTGCGCAGCTCAATGTATATTCTTAAGAAGACTGCGAGCAAGCAGGTAGGTTTATTTTATTGTACAGGAGACATTGCATCAGAGGTGTATTAAGATTTTGTGCTGCCCTAGGCCTGACTAAACTTGTGCACCCCCTAATTTAAATAGCACCCACCCTTTCCTGTCAATGCCATGCCCTTTCCTCTTTAGGCTCCACCTTTTTTTCGTAGAGCTCCACCTTTCTCTCTGTACATTAACCACCTCCCACCCGGCCACTGCACATAAACGGCCGGGTGGTCATTTCCTTGTCCCAAGTGGACGTTTAGGAACGTCCGTCAGAGCGAGCACTGCGGCTTGATCCTGTGATCATTATGATCACAGAATCCAGCTGAGCTGAATCAGGATATGGATGCTGTGATCGGCCCTCCCGATCACATGACGGCTGTGTCCAATCGCAGCCGTCACAATGTAAAGAGAGACGCATGTCTCTGTGACAGTTCTCCCCGCCGAGCTCAGTGCGGTGGGGGGGGGGAGGGGGAATCTGCAGATCTGTGACAGCTCTCTGTGTGAGGATGATTTTACACAGAGAGCTGTTACAGATCACCCCACAAACAGTACACCAAGCACCACTGTCACCCCTGTCCCCATACACATGTCAGTGTCCACATAAAACATCTGTCTGTCCCCCATCACTGCCAACACCAAATAAACACTGATTTGGGTTATTTTTACCAAAGAAATGTAGCAGCATCATTTTTGGTCAAAATTTATCAAAAGAAAATACTTATTTGCAAAATTTTATAACAGAAACAAAGAAAAATGCTTTTTTTTTTTTTAAATGTTCAGTCTTTTTTTATTTGTAGCGTAAAAAATAAAAATCCCAGCGGTGATTAAATACCACCAAAGAAAACTCTATTTGTGTGAAAAAAAACATAAAAATGGAATTTGAGTACAGTGTTGCATGACCGTGCAATCGTCATTCAAAATGTGACAGCGCTGAAAGCTAAAAATTGGTCTGGGAAGGAGGGGGGTGAAAGTGCCCAGTATTGAAGTGGTTAAAAGTGGGTACCAAGTGCATCCTCATCAGTGCCCATCAATGCAGCCTCGTCAGTGCATATCAATGCAGCCTCATCAGTGCCCATCAATGCAGCCTCGTCAGTGCCCATCAATGCAGCCTCGTCAGTGCCCATCAATGCAGCCTCATCAGTGCCCATCAATGCAGCCTCATCAGTGCAGCCTCGTCAGTGCCCATCAATGCAGCCTCATCAGTGCCCATCAATGCAGCCTCATCAGTGCCCAGCAATGCAGCCTCATCAGTGCCCATCAAAGCTGCCTCATCAGTGCCCATCAAAGCAGCCTCATCAGTGTCCATCAAAGCAGCCTCATCAGTGCCCATCAAAGCTGCCTCATTAGTGCTCATCAGTGCAGCCTCGTCAGTGCCCATCAATGCAGCCTCGTCAGTGCCCATCAGTGCAGCCTCGTCAGTGCCCATCAATGCAGCCTCGTCAGTGCCCATCAATGCAGCCTCGTCAGTGCCCATCAATGCAGCCTCGTCAGTGCCCATCAATGCAGCCTCATCAGTGCCTATCAATGCAGCCTCATCAGTGCCCATCAAAGCTGCCTCATCAGTGCCCATCAAAGCTGCCTCATCAGTGCCCATCAAAGCCAGTGTGAACTGAGCCTAAGCCTAGGTTCACATTGGAGCAATTTGTCATGCGATTTGAGAGATCAAATCGCATGAAAAGTCGCAGGCTATTGGAGGCAATGGCACTGTTCCAATCGGTGCGACACTGATTTTGCAGCGTCGCACCGATTTGCAAAAGTAGCTTCTGTACTACTTTTGCCGATTTCAGGTGTGACCTCAATAGACCTCTGTGAATGAAGCCACACAAATGTCTATCAAGTAGCATCTGAAATCACCTGAAATCGCGCTGACCTTGCTACTTTGAAATCGCGCTCCTTCAGGTGAAATAGCGTGATTTCAAAGTAGCATCAATGTGAACCAGTGCGAAGAGATACAAGTAGCTATGAAAGGTTACCACATATACAAGCAGACACTAAGGTGTTAGATGCCATTGATTCCAGAAGCACCAGCCTGCAGATATTGAGCTGTAAAGAGTTAATCATATATGTAAGCAGCAGTGTACATGTCTCCATTGAAGCAGAGTAGTAAAGCACAGCAAGGACACAAAGGGTTAATTATCAGAGAGTCCATATTTCAGATCACAGGGAGATGATAGGAGAAAGAAGCACAGATAAGCCCTGTGTAAGGTTTTCAAGGAGAGACAGTGAAGAGGATCGGGATTTTACTCTCACCCTCCAGGATATGCAGACTGTAGCTGAGTCTGCCCACTATAGCCACAATCCGAGTGACCCGGAATCATAACACCGGAGGAGACGCTGACAAGTTCTCTCTCCATCTGTGCAGAGGGGAAGGGGAGGGGGAGGGGGGAACTGTGAGCACACGCTGTGTGTGCTCCATGTAAGAGACGCTCGGCCAGCAAAGCAATGGACTGACTCAGGAGGCAGAGGGGGGGGCTTTTTTCGTGCGGGGGGGGTGGCGCGGCCTCCGCCCCCCCACAAAGTGCCGCCCTAGGCCTGGACCTTGTTGGCCTAGGCCAAAATACAGCACTGCATTGCATGTCTCTTCTTAACCACTTGCCCTCCAGAATCTTTACCCCACTTCATGGCAATGTTTGCTATATGGCACTGCGCTACTTTAACTGAAAATTGCGCGGTCATGCAACGCTGTCCATAAATGAAACCTATGTCATTCTTTTTCACACAAATAGAGCCTTCATTTGGTGGTTTTTGTTAGTATCACAACAGTTTTTTTTTTTTTTTTTGCACTATAAACAAAAAAGACACAATTTTGCAAAAAAAAAAAAACAAAAACAATATTTTTGACTTTCTGCTATAAAATATATTCAATAAAAAAATAATTTCTTCATAAATTTAGGCCAATATGTATTCTGCTACATATTTTTTGGTAAAAAAAATCCCAAAAAGCGTATATTGATTGATTTGTGCAAAAGTTAAAGCGCCTACGAACTATGGTATATATAACTGGGATTTTTATTTTATTTTGTTTATACTGGTAATGGTGGGGATCAGCAACTTATAGCGGGACTGCGATATTGTGGCTGATATTCGGACACTAACTGACACTTTTTGGGGAAGAGTGACAATAATACAGTGATTAGTGCTAAAAATATGCACTGTCACTGTACTAATGGCACTGGCTGGGAAGGGGTTAGACATCTAGGGCGATCAAAGGGTTAAATGTGTGCCTAACCAGTGTTTTTGTTCACTATGTGTGCTGCTTTTACTAAGGGAAGTGCTTTGCAGGGAAACAAAATCCACCACATCCCTGCTGAAAGGACAGAGCTCTGTCTTGTTTACATAAACATGTCCCCCCTCTACATTGTTAGGCCTCATGTACACTGCTGCTGGTAAACGGATGTTTAGGAGCAGTTGGGCATTTTTTTCAACTGCTCCTGAACCCTCCTCTATGTCATCTTATCAGTACCTTTACACAGGTTCATTTATAGTCGTTTCTAGGCAGTTGTGTTTAGAGGCTTTTTTTGGAACCCAAAAAAATGCGTTCAGAAGCTGTGTTTAGAGGCATTTCAAACACCGAATGTGGCTAAACGCGACAACTTTTTTAATTTTTGGCTATTTTGAAAAGAAAAAAAAAATTTTCAAACGCTTTTAGACGCAAACGCGGCTAAACGCGACTAAACGCGGCATGTAAACGCGGCTAAAGGGCCGTTTTTAGATGCCGATTTCTAGCTGTCAAGTTAAATCTTGCAGGAGAGGTTGAACAACGTCCTGTGTACATGAAGCCTAAAGCGCAGCGTAAACTGTTGGCGCTATATAAATCGTGAATAATAATAATAAGCAGAGCTCCGTCCTGTGTCTCTCCTTGCCGATCGGCGTGCGGCGGCGGACATCTAATAGCCGCCACCTGCTGAATCACAGCAGAAGTGGTGCGCCAGCGACACGTGCATCCCCTATGCAGCAGTGCAGAACCAATATAATATATACTATATAAGCGATTAAGCACAGAACAGTAAACAGTAATAGTAGATCTGCTATAGGGCGGTCGGCAAGTGGTTAAATATAGATTTAGCACAGTTTTTAGGTTTTTTTTTTTAAAGCACAGTTTTTAAAAAGGAGACTAGTTCCACTTTACTGTAACTCCACTTTTTTCTGATACAGTAAAACATTCTGCTGCAAAGAGTATATGATTAATAAACGTATTACTTGTATTTCTGTTATTGGCGATATACACCTTTCATATTGCATGCATCAAAAACTGTAGTAATACCTTCATTCTGTATTAGCATGTTCTATCACTTATATCGCATGTGTATAATAAACTTCAGTCATACTGCCACCTGCTGCCTTAAAGCAGACTAGCAATCTTGTCATTATGTCATTAATGTTTAAAGAAATCTGCATATATTATAGGCTGTGCTACTGCAAAAGTTGCCAAGCATCCCTAACTCCCAGAGCTAGTCCTAGGCTCAGAGCTTCTGTCTCTGCTTTTTCATACTGACTGACTGTAATGTAAAACTTTCTCTGCATGTCAGCTTCAATTCTTATCATGTAATTATTATATCTTGGGTGTTTACATTTATACTTGTTAATCAGAAGTAAGGGCTCCTGTAAGTCAGTTCAAACAAGTATCAAATCCAGTAATTATGGGATGCACATGCCTCAAAAAGTAAACAATTATTTCTTTACTCCCCCTGAGTCAACTCCTTAACGTGTGTCCCCTCTCAGACACTGCAGCTCACAGCGGGAGGGATTCAGCAAGCAGAGGCCGTGCAGTTCCTCCAGAAAGCAGTGGGCAGGACTAGGTGGGGCCAAGTGCTGCTTGACAAGATGACAGCTGGTATATCAGCAGTGGCAATGCTAATAACCATTCCCCTTCAAACATTTTGTCATCCCTCTGTAGTACAAGCAGGCAGTGGCAGCTGGTGCTCCAAATTTTTTTTTGGGGGGGGTGCAAACAAACTGAAAAATTCTGAAAAAACCCCATTAAATGCAGCCACTGTGCCCATCAATTGCAGCCACTGTGCCCATCAAATGCAGCCACTGTGCCCGACAAACGCAGCCGATGTGACATCAATCGCAGCCACTGTGCCCATCAAACGCAGCCGTTGTGCCATCAAACGCAGCCACTGTGCCATCAAATGCAGCCACTGTGCCCATCAAATACTGCCACTGTGCCCATCAAATACTGCCACTGTGCCCCATCAAATGCTGCCACTGTGCCCATCAAATGCAGCCACTGTGCCCATCAAATGCAACCACTGTGCATTCAAACGCAGCCACTGTGCCCATCAATCGCAGCCACTGTGCCATCAAACGCAGCCACTGTGCCCATCAAATGCAACCACTGTGCCATCAAAGGCAGCCACTGTGCCTATCAAACGCAGCCACTGTGCCATCAAACGCAGCCACTGTGCCCATCAATTGCAGCCGCTGTGCCCATCAATTGCAGCCATTGTGCCATCAAATGCTGCCACTGTGCCCATCAAATGCTGCCACTGTGCCCATCAAATACTGCCACTGTGCCCATCAATTGCAGCCTCACTGTGCCCATCAATTGCTGTCACTGTGCCCATCAAATACCGCCACTGTGTCCCATCAAATGCTGCCACTGTGTCCCATCAAATGCTGCCACTGTGCCCATCAAATGCTGCCACTGTGCCCCTCAAAATTTGCCACTATGACCCCCCTGCCGCGCTCGCCATCTTCCAGGCACTTACCCTATCTCGGTGGGGCAGCGGGTGACAGCGTTGAGCTGTGTCCTTCATGCGTCTCCTCCCCTCCTCTCCTCCTGATAGGCGTCCAATCACAGCGCCTGTCGTTTCAGCCAATCAGGTGACAGGTAACACACATGCGCTTCCTGATTGGTGGAGAGGCGGTTCAGTGTTAGAAAAGCGAATATTCATTTTCTTTTCTGACACACCTGGGTGAACTGCAAGCGCAATGATTTGCGCTCTCCCTTCACCTTTTTTGAAGCCTATTAGAGCCTATGGCTCTAATCAAGTGCTTTAAAAAACACCCCCGCCGCTGGAATTCAGGCGCCCGGCATCCGAAAAGGGGCCGGACGCCTGAATAGGGGGTGGCAGCGGTGGCCATGGATAGATTCTATTATTCATAGAGGGGGGTGGCTGGAGAGAGGGGGCAGCGCCCGTACACCCTTAACCACTTCAGTCCCGGAAGGATTTACCCCCTTCCTGACCAGAGCACTTTTTGCAAAACGGCACTGCGTCGCTTTAATTGACAATTGCGCGGTTGTGCGACCTTGCACCCAAACAAAGTTGATGTCCTTTTTTTCCCACAAATAGAGCTTTCTTTTGGTGGTATTTGATCATCTCTGTGGTTTTTATTTTTTGCGCTATAAACAGAAGAAGAGCGACAATTTTGAAAAAAAAAGCTAAATTTTAAACGTTTTGCTATAATAAATATCCCCCAAAATATATAAAAAAAACACATTTTTTTCTCAGTTTAGGCCAATATGTATTCTTCTACATATTTTTGGTAAAAAAAAATAAAATAAAAATCGCAATAAGCATATATTGATTGGTTTGCGCAAAAGTTATGCCCCGTACACACGGTCGGACATTGATCGGACATTCCGACAACAAAATCCTAGGATTTTTTCCGACGGATGTTGGCTCAAACTTGTCTTGCATACACACGGTCACACAAAGTTGTCGGAAAATCCGATCATTCTGAACGCGGTGACGTAAAACACGTACGTCGGGACTATAAACGGGGCAGTAGCCAATAGCTTTCATCTCTTTATTTATTCTGAGCATGTGTGGCACTTTGTCCGTCGGATTTGTGTACACACCATCGGAAATTCTGACAACGGATTTTGTTGTCGGAAAATTTTATAGCCTGCTCTCAAACTTTGTGTGTCGGAAAATCCGATGGAAAATGTGTAATGGAGCCCACACACGGTCGGAATTTCAGAAAACAAGGTCCTATCACACATTTTCCGTCGGAAAATCCGACCGTGTGTACGGGGCATTATAGCGTCTACAAATTGGGGATAGATTTATAGCATTTTTATTATTTTTTTTTTTATTAGTAATGGCGGTGATCTGTGATTTTTATCATGACTGCGACATTATGGCAGAAACATAGGACACTTTTGACACCAGTTTAGGACCATTGTCATTTATACAGCGATCAGTGCTATAAAAATGCATTGATGACTGTGTAAATGATAATAAACAATAGCTGCGCTAAATGATGAACATAATATATGAAAAAATCATCACATCAATAACAATATGGTGAAAAGTGAATAAAATTGTGGATATAACGTACACAGAAAGCAAAAAAGAAAAAAAAGACCAAATAAAGTGATATGCAGTGAAGGCAAACTTGGCATAAAAATTCAAACAGTCAGCAAATAGCTGGATTCAGAATAAAAAAGTGCAGTCTTCCATCACCATTGAGTGTGAATCACCAGAAAAAATGCACGCTTACCAGAGGCAAGCAAGAATAAGCTTGCGGCTATAAACCCAGCCAGGGCCTTTCCTTGGGTTATCAGAAATATACACCCAGAGAACACTGATCCAGGATCGGCACACCGCTCAATTAAATGGAAGGGATCCTCAGGTAACGTATCACCAAAACATAAAAGAAAAGGGACTTCCCATGGTGTATTATCGTATGAATAATTTAATAGTTAACAAAAGAATCACACTTACAAGCATAGATAAAAGAATCACAAGTAGCCGGCCAGCTTGCGAGCGCCCGTACACTCCGGGAACCACACAGTGCGTCCTGTGTAAATGACAATCGCAGGGAAGGGTTTTAACACTAGGGGGCGATCAAGGAGTTAAGTGTGTCCTAGGGAGGTGTTCTAACTGTGGGGGGGGGGGCTTCCACTGACATGATCATCACTGGGAACAGTAGATCCCTATCATGTCACTAGGCAGAATGGGGAAATGCCTTGTTTACATAGGCATCTCCCCATTCTACCTCTCCACACCGCAATCGCGGGCCGCCAGCAAACATTGAGTTCCCAGGACCCGTAGGCATGCTCCCGCGGCGTGTGGCAGGCACGCACGTGCTCCGCCAGCGGCATGAGCCCGATAGACGGCAGATTTAAAGGGACTTACAGGTACGCCTATTTGCCTGCCTGAGCCATTCTGCCGATATACATCTGTGTGCAGCGGTCGGCAAGCAGTTTATGGACGCACCGCCACTGCAAGCAGGCACAATCTGCTTGAGAATGGCAACTCTGCTCTGAATTCAAAAGCTGTGCAGCATCATTGCCACACCATCACAGGAAGCTCCATGAGGTGGACCTCACTGGCAGGATCAACAGATATTTATGGAACTTTGCAGGACGGGTAAGAGAAAGCTTCATTTTATTGGAGTCTTCCATCAGCTTAGACCATCAGCTCAAATTCCCTGACCCACAACCAACTTCCATTCTCTCCCCTCTGCCATTAGTCCCACTCTCCACACCTGCTTTCGCCATCATCTCCAGTTTTCCCCACACCTCCGCTAAAAGCCACCACCCACCAATTAACTGAACACACAGCATAAGCTTTGTGGAGAGACTGTAAAGTGTGTCCATCATTCACTTTCCCTGAGGTCAAACTAAAAAGGAAGTGGTCAGGCTTCTTTAACATAATTTTCAAAGGGTTTGTATTATGTGTATTAGAAAAAATGACCAATTAGATGCTCCAAATTATAATCCTAATTGATATATGCATGACAAGTTTATAGTGGGTACAGTAAAAGGAACATGACCTAAAATGTTATATATAATAAATACAAATATTTTTTTTTTCCAGGAAATTAAGTCTAGAGCTGGCTCAGTCAGATGCATTTTACCAGCAAGTCGATTTTGGGCTATAGGAAGAAAGCAGAGCATGCCATGGTCTGTACATACAGGCTCAATGCAGATAATGGCCCATGGTGACCAAGTATTTAATAGTATTGTTAGAATATTTGCATTTGTTTTACTTAACTGCAAACTGATTATTCTTGCTGCATATTGTACACAACCAGAATATCACTATCGAATTAAGGGATACCTACAAAAGATACCCCTATATATTGCTGATGATGGGTATCCTTTCATGACCCCAATGAGTCTAGTCGTGTATCAACAGACATATACTACGGATGTGTTCTTTTCCTCCTTCGTGGGTATATCCTGGACAGATGATCACTGCAGTATCAAGGTCGTTTCTCCATAGAATCCAAGTTCCACCACCAGCTCCTTTAAAACATTATCTCCAAAACCATAGGGTAGAAGAGAAGAGCCTCCATAGTGTAGTAGTTAAAAATCATTCGTTTCATTTAAAAATACATGATAACATAACAGTTTAAAATTGCAAAAACGGCATCAGCAGAAAAAATGTGCCAAACACAGGAACTTCCGGTCACGGCTGTAAACGCAAGTGATGTCACCCGGCTCCTCCCTACGCGTTACGTCACACCACACGTGACTTTTTCAAGGGTATGGATACTGAGTGACAAGGGTAGGGTTATATACTAATGGTAATCATAGCAACAGCATAGCAATGATGAGGGCTTTTCATATGCAAATGAGCTAACAGAATGGAAAGCAGAACGAACAAAAAGAACAAAATGGGCCAAATTCTTTAAGACACACGTGGTCTCCTGTTGCTACTCTGATCGCATAATAATAATTTTTCAATAATGATTAGTACTTGGAGCAGGATGATTTCAATGTCTTCAACTTTAAGAAGGTCTAAAAGAGGAACATACACCAATTACTGTAGTATTGTTAAAAATGTATTTTTATATGCAGTTAGTGTAGAGTAAAAGAAGTAAAAGAATTTAAAGCAGAACTTTAACGCCAATCTACAGTATGTTGAAAATGTAAAATCATATATTCATTTCCACATTGTATTTAAATTATTTCTAGCCTACTTCTATTAATCTGAACTATTTTAATGCTTATAAATGTACTTATTAAAGACCCCCACACATTCATTTCCTTGAATTCTGTGACACATAATTATTGTGCCCTGTAAATAGACACTGCTGTGTCACACATTTCACAGAGCCTGCCTTATGATCTACAGAGGTGCTGAGAGGAGGAGTTTCAGGGGGCGGAGTCAATACAGAAATCACAGCTTGCAGGCAGTAAGGTACCATGAGATATGTAGTCCTTAGAAATGGCAAGTAAACAGCAGAGGAGAAGCTGCTAAGCATGCAGGTGTCAGTACTAGGATCCCTTTAGGACCCAGCACAACTCACCTGACACAGCCTTTACCTGGGAAACAACAATGATTGGCCAGCTCACCTTTAAATAACATGCATCAGCATTCAATCATTGCTCGTGTTAGAGTTTACCTGTGTTTGATCCAGTTGATATCTGCTCTGTGTATTTCGTGTATGACCCGGCTCGTTTGACCCTGTTTGCTTGCTTCTGATTCGGTACCGTTTGGACTCTGATCTTCCTGTGTATGACCCAGCTTGCCTAGACTACGTTTTTGCCTGATACCACTAGTACCTTCATCTGCAGCAGTGAACTACAAGCACCAGACATCTATCCTCCACCTGCAGCGGTGAACTACAAACACCAGACACCATCAATCCTCATCTGCAGCGGTGAACTACAAGGTCCAGCAAACATCTACCTACATCTACAGCGGTGAACTACAAGTCCCAGCTGACCTGCTCTGCTCAGACCTGCTCATGGTATGTGCTCTTGTTCTTTGAACTCCTTGCATAATCAGAACACCTGAACTGTTACCTGTTATATGCTCTAGCCTGACATTAACACGAGCCATACATAATAAAGGAAACCTATCATGGATCCTGAGCAGGCTCAGTTGTTTGCACAGGAACTTTGCCGCTTATCCCATCAAGTTCAGGAAATGGCCACAGAGCTCACTAAGGTGCAATCTCCTTCTATTAGCACTGCTACAAAAACTCCATCTGAACCAAAAATTCCTTTGCCTGACCGGTTTTCTGGTGACCGTAAAGGGTTTTGCAACTTTAAAAACAGCTGCAAATTATATTTCAAGTTAAGGCCATCCTCGTCTGGCCCTGAAACTCAGAGGGTTCAAATCATTATCTCTCTACTACAGGGTGACCCCCAGGCTTGGGCCTTTAACCTGGAACCAAACCATCCAGCCTTGCTAACAGTAGATGCCTTCTTTGAAGCCCTAGGGTTGCTTTATGATGATCCAGATCGTGCTGCTACTGCAGAATCAACCCTGCGTAACTTAAAGCAAGGAACTACCACAGCTGAAATGTATTGCTCAGAGTTTCGCAGGTGGGCCCCGGAATCTGGCTGGAATGATGCAGCACTCCGCAGCCAGTTTAGAATGGGCCTTTCAGATGCAATTAAGGATGCTCTGGTCAACTTCTCCTACCCAGCCTCACTGGAGGAGGCTATGAGTCTAGCCATTAGAATTGACCGCCGCCAGCGAGAGAGGAGACGAGAACAAACTACAGCTGTGGCAAACTATATACCTCCCTTGCCGCCTGATTATTCCACCTCCAGTGCCAAATCTGAGGAAGAACCCATGCAGTTAGGTTCCACCTGGTTATCTGCCCAGGAACACACGCGCCGGCGTAACATGGGTCTCTGCTTGTATTGTGGCCTCAAGGGTCATATGCTCCGTTCGTGCCCTACACGTCCGGGAAACTCCAGGACCTAAGTAATTGCGGGGAGGTTACCTTAGGTCTGCTCTCATCTCCCCAGGGGGACAATCGTATTCTTTTACCCGCTGTCGTTCACTTTGGGACAGGAGCTCATGAACTGCTGGCCTTGGTAGATTCTGGAGCCGCTGAGAATTTTATTGATAAGACTCTGATTACCTATTTGTCCTTGGAAACTCATGCTCTAGATTGCCCAGTCCGCCTGATTTCCGTGGATAATCGTCCTCTCTCACAAGATCTAGTGCTCCAAGCCACGAAGCCTTTCCAGTTACAATTGGGGGCTTTGCATTGGGAGAAGACTTCATGTCTTGTTATTGACTCTCCATCCACTCCTTTGATCCTAGGCCTCCCTTGGCTTCAGAAACACAATCCTGTAATTGACTGGCGAACAGGAGATATTCTGGCTTGGTCCAATCAGTGTAAAAAGAACTGCATCCAGCACCCTGTTCGACTGGCTACCTGTCAAGTGGGAATGGAACAGATTCCACTTTGTTATAAGGACTTTCGGGATGTGTTTTCTAAAGGGATTGCTGACACTTTACCACCTCATCGCAGTTATGATTGTCCCATTGACCTCTTGCCTGACACTACACCTCCACGAGGGAGAGTCTTTCCACTGTCTGAGCCAGAGAATCTTGCCTTGCAAGAATACATCCAGGAAAACCTAGCTAAGGGTTTCATCCGTCCCTCCACTTCTCCCGCAGGAGCAGGATGCTTCTTTGTCCCAAAGAAGGATGGGGGACTGAGACTTTGTGTTGATTACAGAGGTCTAAATAAAGTAACTGTTCCCAATCGGTATCCTCTTCCTCTCATCACAGAATTGTTCTCTCAAATCCAGGGAGCCAAAATCTTCTCCAAACTGGACTTAAGGGGAGCTTATAATCTGGTGCGCATACGTGCAGGCGACGAGTGGAAGACAGCCTTTAACACCAAGGATGGTCATTATGAATGTCTTGTCATGCCTTTTGGTCTCAGAAATGCACCAGCTGTCTTTCAGAACTTTATGAATGACATTTTCCGTGACATGTTGGGTCGCTTCATGCTTGTATATTTAGATGACATTTTGATATATTCTCCCAATCTTGAAATACATCAGAAACATGTCTGCTCAGTATTGGCCCGATTAAAGACTCACTCCCTTTTTGTAAAGCCTGAGAAATGTTCATTCCATGTTAAACAAGTACCTTTCCTAGGCTACCTAATTTCTGACACAGGCCTCACCATGGATCCAGCCAAGATTCAAGCCATTTTAGACTGGGCACCACCTTCAGACCTGAAGGCAGTTCAGCGCTTCCTGGGCTTTGCAAATTTCTATCGAAAATTCATTAAGAACTTTGCCACCATTGCATATCCCATCACCTCTCTCACCAGGAAGACTCCGACTACCTTTAAATGGACTACTGAAGCCCAGGCAGCCTTCACTCAGTTAAAGAAAGCCTTTACCTCTGCACCAATCCTACGCCATCCTGTTCCTGAGCTACCTTTTATTGTGGAGGTAGATGCATCTGAAGTAGGGGTAGGGGCACTTTTGTCACAAAAGGATCCTGTAAATGCCGCCATCCACCCCTGTGCCTTCTTGTCTCGGAAATATTCCCCAGCAGAGCGCAATTATGATATAGGCAACAGAGAACTTCTAGCCATAAAGCTCGCTTTGGAGGAATGGAGACATTGGCTGGAGGGAGCTCGCTATCCATTCATAGTTCTGACTGACCACAAAAACCTTGAATACATCCGTTCTGCTAAAAGACTGAACTCACGTCAAGCCAGGTGGTCATTGTTCTTCTCCAGATTTGACTTCACAATTTCATATTTACCAGGACCAAGAAACATTAAGGCTGACGCCTTGTCTCGCAGCTTTCTTTCAGAGTCTCCTCCTCCGCTTGCTCCACAACCCATTATCTCTGAGGATAGGATTTTGGCTTTCACCCAGACTGACATCTCTGAGGCCTTGTTACCTGCACAGGCTGAAGCCCCTCCCTCCACTCCCTCCGGTATGCTTTTTGTGCCCCTGGCTCTTCGTTTGCAGGTATTGCAGCAGGTACATGCATCAAAACCTGCAGCACATCCGGGGTTTAGACAAACTTTTGAGATTATCTCTCGCAACCTCTGGTGGCCATCGATTAGGCAGGATGTGTTAGCCTTTGTCCAGGCCTGTGAAGTTTGTGCCAGAAGCAAGAGCAGTACCTCTAAGCCGCCTGGTCTCCTACGTCCTCTACCAATACCTACCTGTCCCTGGACCCATTTATCTATGGACTTTATCACTGACTTGCCTCCGTCCCAGGGATGTTCCACGATCTGGGTGGTGGTAGACAGGTTCAGTAAAATGGCCCACTTTGTTCCGCTTCCGAAACTTCCATCTGCTAAAGAACTGGCATCTTTATTCATTAAACATGTTTTCAGGCTCCATGGGGCACCAATCAACATTGTCTCAGACCGTGGCTCTCAGTTTATAGCCCAGTTTTGGAAGGCCCTTTGCTCTCAGCTGGGGATTAAGTTATCATATTCTTCAGCATATCATCCTGAGACAAACGGCCAAACAGAAAGGACTAATCAGACTCTAGAGAAGATGGTACGTTGTCTGATGGCCAATGATGAGATGGAGTGGGTCAACGTCCTGCCATGGGCAGAGTTTGCCTTTAATAATTGTGCCAGCACATCTACAGGGACCTCTCCTTTCTTCTGTGTTTACGGGTTGCATCCTCGTGTGTGCTCCTTTGATCTTCCACCCTCTGATGTGCCAGATGCCAACACCACAATAGAAAATTTCTCCAAAATCTGGTCCGATGTTAATCATGCTATTTCTCGCTCTGTGCTGGCTTTTAAGAAAATGGCGGACAAGAGGCGCTCAAAGGCACCAGGATATAAAGTTGGTGACAAAGTGTGGCTATCATCCAGGAATCTGTCCCTGCATGTTCCATCTAAAAAACTTGGCCCAAAATTCATCGGGCCCTATGAAATTTCGGAGATTGTTAATCCTGTATCCTATAGATTAAAACTCCCCCCATCCATGCGCATTCCAAATGTCTTTCATGTTTCATTGTTGAAACCTGTTCATTCCAGCCTCCAAGTAAATGAGCCAGAACCTGTGGATGTGTTGGACAGTCAGGAATATGAAGTGGCATTTATTCTTGATTCCAGACGAGTGCGCAATTCCTTACAATATCTCGTTCATTGGAAAGGTTTCGGCCCAGAGGATCGATCTTGGGTCCCAGCTCGTGATCTTCATGCTGACCGACTTAAGAAGAAGTTTCATCTTCGTTATCCAAGTAAGCCTGGGGGTGCAGGAGCAACCCCTCGAGAAAGGGGGGGTACTGTCAGTACTAGGATCCCTTTAGGACCCAGCACAACTCACCTGACACAGCCTTTACCTGGGAAACAACAATGATTGGCCAGCTCACCTTTAAATAACATGCATCAGCATTCAATCATTGCTCGTGTTAGAGTTTACCTGTGTTTGATCCAGTTGATATCTGCTCTGTGTATTTCGTGTATGACCCGGCTCGTTTGACCCTGTTTGCTTGCTTCTGATTCGGTACCGTTTGGACTCTGATCTTCCTGTGTATGACCCAGCTTGCCTAGACTACGTTTTTGCCTGATACCACTAGTACCTTCATCTGCAGCAGTGAACTACAAGCACCAGACATCTATCCTCCACCTGCAGCGGTGAACTACAAACACCAGACACCATCAATCCTCATCTGCAGCGGTGAACTACAAGGTCCAGCAAACATCTACCTACATCTACAGCGGTGAACTACAAGTCCCAGCTGACCTGCTCTGCTCAGACCTGCTCATGGTATGTGCTCTTGTTCTTTGAACTCCTTGCATAATCAGAACACCTGAACTGTTACCTGTTATATGCTCTAGCCTGACAGCAGGGAGTCCAGAAACTTGTGGAAAGAGATGGCCAGAAGAAAGGCCTTTAACCACTTCCGGACAAGCCGCCACAGTTATACTGCAGCAGGTTGGCTCCCCTGCGCGAGCCGTCGTAGATGTACGTCGGCTCTTTAAGATGCCTCTGGCGGCGCGCGCACCCGAATCGTGTCTCCGAAGCTGATGCGAGTGCCTGGCGGGCGCGATGACTGCCGAGCACCCGCGATTGCATGTTACAGAACGAGACCGGGATGTGTGTGTGTAAACACACACACATCCCGGTTCTCAGGGGAGAGGAGACAGATCGTGTGTTTATACTGGTTATTAACACGGATTTCTCTCTTCCCCTAATCAGTCCCATCCTCCCCATAGTTAGAACACACCTAGGGAACACAGTTAACCCCTTGATCGCCCCCCAGTGTTAACCCCTTTCCCGCCAGTGTCATTTATACAGTAATCAGTGCATTTTTATAGCATTGATCGCTGTATAAATGTCACTGGTCCCAAAAATGTGTCAAGAGTGTTCGATTTGTCCGCCGCAATATCGCAGTCCAGATAAAAATCATCACCACCACTAGTAAAAAAAATGAAATAATAAAAATTCCATAAATCTATCCCCTATTTTGTAGACACTATAACTTTTGCACAAACCAATCAATATACGCTTATTGTGATTTTTTTTTACCAAAAATATGTAGAATACATATCGGCCTAAACTGAGGAAAAATTCTTATTTTTTTTTTTTTTAACTTGGGATATTTATTATAGCAAAAAGTAAAAGATATGTTTTTTTTTTCAAAATTGTCGCTCTTCTTTTGTTTATAGCGCAAAAAATAAAACCTGCAGAGGTCATCAAAATACCACCAAAAGAAAGCTTTATTTGTCGGAAAAAAAGAACGTCAATTTTGTTTGGGTACAGTGTCGCACGACCGCGCAATTGTCAGTAAAAGCGACGC
Source organism: Lithobates septentrionalis (assembly GCA_037952835.1). Taxonomy (NCBI): domain Eukaryota; kingdom Metazoa; phylum Chordata; class Amphibia; order Anura; family Ranidae; genus Lithobates; species Lithobates septentrionalis. Next base: position 624,066 of record JBBDGP010001747.1, read on the forward strand.
AGTGCCGTATCTCAAAAAATGGTTTGGTCATTGAGTAGCCAAATCTTCTGGGGCTGAAGTGGTTAAGTTAAAATATAAATTTGCAAATACTAAGGACATTTATAGTATTTCTCTTCTGCAATAAAGGATTCTGACCTGCCGGTTTGCAATCTTTACAGGGCACACTGAGCTACGCGTACATCGGTGTTACATCATCCTGGTGTGGTCAATCAGGATGGCTGAAGATCCTGAATCCGGAAGAAGACCAGGTGAAGACGTGAGCTCTGATGAGGGAGCTTGCAGACCTAGCATCACTGGAGTGGAAGTTAATATAATTCTATGTTAATTTTCTAATTTCATGTTCAGAAGCATTCAGACAGGGAGGGAGAGAGGCAGCACTTGGAGCATTTTAGGAGCACTGCACACATACAGTATCTCACAAAAGTGAGTACACCCTTCACATTTTTGTAATTATTTTATTATATCTTTTCATGTGACAACACTGAAGAAATTACACTTTGCTACAATGTAAAGTAGTGAGTGTACAGCTTGTATAACAGTGTACATTTTCTGTCCCCTCAAAATAACTCAACACACAGCCATTAATATCTAAACCGCTGGCAACAAAAGTGAGTACACCCCTAAGTGAAAATGGCCAAATTGGGCCTAGAGTGTCAATATTTTGTGTGGCCTCTAGGGCTGGGGAAAAAAATCGATTTAAATCTTGAATCGAGTTGACAGGTCAAATCGATTCAAAATTAAGGCAAATCGATTTTTTTAGATTTTTGTTTTTTCACCACGTCGGTCCTGAGGAGCTGCAGGCAGGAGTTTTTAGGCGAGGCCGCGACTTCAGCCTAGTCCGCGGCTTCGGCCTAGTCCTCGGCCTCGCCTGAAAACTCCTGCCTGCAGCTCCCGAAGACTGGCGCTGAAACCACGCTGTCCTGAGGAGCTGCGGGCACGAGTTTTTAGGTGAGGCCGCGGCTTTGGCCTAGTCCGCGAGGTCGGACGCCGCGAACTAGGCCGAAGCCGTGGCCTCGCCTAAAAACTCCGCAGTCCGCAGCTCCTCAGGACCGGCGCGGTGTCCAAAAAGAAAAACTCGATTTGATTCGTGAAGAAAATCTCATATTTTTTTTTTGGAAAATCTCCCAGCCCTAGTGGCCACCATTATTTTCCAGCACTGCCTTAACCCTTAATGGAGTTCACCAGAGCTTCACAGGTTACCAGTGGAGTCCTCTTCCACTCCTCTATGACAGCATCATGGAGCTGGTGGATGTTAGAGACCTTGCGCTCCTCCACATTCCATTTGAGGATGCCCCACAGATACTCAATAGGTTTAGGTTTGGAGACATGCTTGGCCAGTCTATTACCCTCAGCTTTTTTAGCAAGGCAGTGGTCATCTTGGAGGTGTGTTTGGAATCGTTATGTTGGAATACTGCTCTGCGGCCCAGTCTCCAAAGGGAGGGGCTTTGTTTCAGTATGTCACAGTACATGTTGGCATTCATGGTTCCCTCAATGAACTGTAGCTCCTCAGTGCCGGCAGCACTCATGCAGTCCCAGACCAGACACTTCCACCACCATACTTGACTGTAGGCAAGACACACTTGTCTTTCTTTTCCTCACCTGGTTGCCGCGACACACGCTTGACACCATCTGAACCAAATAAGTTTATCTTGGTATCATCAGACCACAGGACATGGTTCCATAAATCCATGTCCTTACTCTGCTTGTCTTCAGAAAACGGTTTGCGGGCTTTCTTGTGCATCATCTTTAGAAGAGGCTTCCTTTTGGGACGACAGCCATGCAGACTGCATGGCTGTCATCTGTCAGGCTGTCAGACTGCACTGACAGGCTGACCCCCCACCCCTTTTATCCTCTGCAGCAATGCTGGCAGCATTCATATGTCTATTTCCCAAAGGCAACCTCTGGATATGACACTGAGCACGTGCACCCAACTTCTTTGGCTAATCATGGCGAGGCCTGTTCTGAGTGGAACCTGTCGTGTTAAACCGCTGTATGGTTGTTGGCCCCCATGCTGCAGCTCAGTTTCAGGGTCTTGGCAATCTTCTTATAGCCTAGGCCATCTTTATGTAGAGCAACAATTCTTTTTTTCAGATCAGAGTTCTTTGCCATGAGGTTGTTAGAAACCATGAATCAGACTGAGAGAAGTACAGTTAAATCACATTTGTTTAATCACGTGCCGCCGACCCACTGTCAAATGATGGCTGGGTGGTGCGGCTCTCATTCTGGATGGACATCATATGACGGCCTCCCAGAACAACCAATCTCGTGCCCCCAGGGCAATCGCAGCCACGTCGTGTTGCTAGGACATGGAGCAACCCCGATCTGTGTAAAGAGCCCGTGGCCGCAGCTCTTTAACCATGTGATCAGCTGTGTCCAATCACAGTCGATCACATGTAAACACGGAGATGCCGGTAATCGGCGCTCCTCGCCTCACACTGACAGAGTGTGAGGAGAGGGGAGCCGATCAGCGGCATCTCCTCACAGGGGACAGCTAGGTATGTAATCAGGGCAGTGATCCTGGTCATCCAATCTGGAAAAAATATTACCAACAAATGGATTAACTGCATCTTCTGAATTCATGGCCTTCGCCTACTGTCAGAAACCATGAATCAGACCGAGGCAGAAGTACAGTTAAATCACACTTGTTTAATAATAAAAGTAAATAGAACAAACATAGTCAAAACATAGCCAAAGTTCGGTAACCGGGACGGATATTCAGACAAGCCAGAAAGTCAGGAAGCCAGGAATCAGTGTAGTGGAACAGCAAGCAGGATGTGGAGCCAGAAGGAATTTCAGCCAAGCAAGTCTTTAACTGGAGCGCAGGAGAAAGTCTCTGTGATGTGGACCAAGGCGAAGGCAGAGATCATCTGGGCTGGACGGCTTAAGCAAGCAGGACTGACGAGCAGGATATCATCAACAGGTGAGTCACTGTGGAGAGATAGGAGCTGGCAATTAGCCGACAGCTGAGCGGCCAGCTCAGAGAAGGAAGGGCTGAACCCAGCCCTGACAGAGGTGCCATGTTGAATTTCCAGTGACCACTATGAGAGAGTGAGAGCGATAACACCAAATTTTAACCACTTAAGGACCGAGCCTCTTTCTGAGATTTGGTGTTTACAAGTTGAAAACTGTTTTTTTTGCTATAAAATTACTTAGAACCCCCCAAACATTATATATATTTTTTTCTAATACCCTAGAGCAGGGATATGTAATTAGTGGACCTCCAGCTGTTGCAGAACTACAAGTCCCATGAGGCATAGCAAGACTCTGACAGCCAAAAGGATGACACCCAGAGGCAGAGGCATGATGGGACTTGTAGTTTTGCAACAGCTGGAGGTCCGCTAATTGCATATCCCTGCCCTAGAGAATAAAATGACAGTTGTTGCAATACGTTCTGTCACACCGTATTTGCGCAGCGGTCTTACAAGCACACTTTATTTGGAAAAAATACACTTTTCGAGTTAAAAAATAAGACAACAGTAAAGTTAACCCAATTTTTTTATATTGTGAAAGATAATGTTATGCCGAGTAAATTTATACCCAACATGTTATGCTGCAAAATTGCGCCCGCTCGTGGAATGGCAACAAACTTTTACCCTTAAAAATCTCCATAGGCAACGTTTAAAAAAATTCTACAGGTTGCATGTTTAGACTTACAGAGAAGATCTAGGGCTAGAAGTATTGCTCTCGCTCTACCGATTGCGGCGATACCACACGTGTGGTTTGAACACCGTTTTCATATGCGGGCGCTGCTCATGTATGCGGGCGCTGCTCGTGTATGCGTTCTCTTCTGCACGTGAGCTCGGCGGGATGGGGCACTTTTAAAAATGTCATTTTTTCCTTATTTATTTTACCTTTTATTTTATTTTTTTAAACTGTTCTTTAAAAAAAAATGGTGTCACTTTTATTCCTATTACAAGAAATGTAAATATCCCTTGTAATAGAAAAAAAGCATGACACAACCTCTTAAATATGAGATCTGGGGTCAAAAAGACCTCAGATCTCATATTTACACTAAAATGCAATAAAAAATTTTTTTTTAATGTCATTTGGAAAAAAAATGTCCCTTTTGACGTCGCTTCTAGCTAGCTGCTGCCACAACTGTATTCCTCTTCAAAGTAGCGACGTAAAACAATGGCGGGCGGTCCGTCAGTGGTTATCACACCTGCTCCCCATTCACACCTGAGACCTTGTAACACTAACGAGTCACATGACACCGGGGAGGGAAAATGGCTAATTGGACCAATTTGGACATCTTCACTTAGGGGTGTACTCACTTTTGTTGCAAGAGGTTTAGACATCAATGGTTGTGTGTTGAGTTATTTTGAGGGGACAGCAAATGTACACTGTTATACAGGCTGTACACTCACTACTTTACATTGTAGCAAAGTGTCATTTCTTCAGTGTTGTCACATGAAAAGATATAATAAAATATTTACAAAAATGTGAGGGGTGTACTCACTTGTGTGAGATACTATATGTACAGAAAACTTACAGAAGAAGAGAGCAAGGTTAGCACAGGCATTACTTCATTATTCTGCTGCTACTCACTTACTGTCCAATCAGATCAGGTAGGTGACAAGGCTGTATCATTTAATTGCTGTATTGAAAAGTCAGGGCACCAGGCTGGCACTGGAGAGAACTACAAATCTATCCTACCTCTAGCTAACAAATGATTTTGACTTTCTCAAACAACTCATCCCCCCACAGTTATTAGGTTTTGTCCCACTTACCCCTCCCTATTAGATTGTAAGCTCTCACGAGCAGGGCCCTCCTAAGCCTCTTGTCTTGAATTGCATTGTAACTATACTGTCACGCTTTGCTTTGGAACCAGCTGTGCAAACTGTTGACACTATATAAATATTGAATAATAATAACAATAATGAAAAAGATAAAACAGCTACCATATAAGTATTTCAGCTGGCTAGTTAAGAATTTCAGAGACGCAAAAACTCAATTTACTGTACCTGTTCAAGGAATTGTCTCTCATTTGTGAGTGATGACATTGTTTCTTTTTCTCAATAACATTATGAAGAAAACTTCTCATTCCACTGTCATAAAACCTCTTTATAAGTAAGTATATATTTATTTTAGATGTGTTAAATAACTGCTCCATTCTATAGGAATTGGTACAGAAGTGTGACAAATGTAATTTACTGAGAAGTGAGCACAAGTGGATCAGGAGTGTGAAATTGGAATCTTATAGATAAAGAAGGAGAGAGGCTTTAGGATCATGTCTAATTTACACATCTTCAAGATGAGGATTTCAAATGCAGTATTGTATTAGGTATTTCTAGTTCATCTGTAGATAAAAGCAAGTAAAAATACACGTATGTGTTCTGTTTGGTCATACAAAGGAATATATTTTTTCTCAATTTTATATTTGAATTGTAAAAATAAAATTGAAAGCATAACTATGCATAACTACAGTATGTTAGAAAATAACAACACAATATACACAGTAGTATGAGATTTGGGAAAACTGTAAATATATCAGAAAAAATGATTCTATCAACCTTTTCTATTGCTCATAATCAGCTCTGCCTGCAGTGGCAGCTGTAATCAGAACTGTATCTAGCTTGAGGCCGGGTTCACACTGATACACTGATACGACAAATGCTCCGACATTGGGAGCTCATGTCGCATGACATGGGAAAATTAATGTTTCCCTACGAGAGCCATCTTAACTGGTCCGACACAAGTCAAATGCTCCCTGCACGACTTTGATCCTACTTCAGCCCATTGAATATCACTGAAGACGAATCAAAGTCAGATCGCCGTCTCAACTGATCCGACTTTGGCATGTGACTTTGGCATGCTCTAAAGATCTTGAAGGGGAACTCTACTCTAAATTAAAAAAAAAAAACAGCATGAGGTCCCCCCAAAATCCATACCAGACCCTTATCCGAGTAGGCAGCCCGGCAGGTCAGGAAAGGGGGTGGGGACGAGTGAGCGCCTCCTCCCTTCTGAACTGTACCAGGCCGCATGCCCTCAACATGGGGGGTGCTTTGGGGCAGGGGGGCCTTGCGCCCCCCATCTCAAAGCACCTTGTCCTCATGTTGATGAGGACAAGGGCCTCTTCCGGACAACCCTGGCCATTGGTTGTCGGGGTCTGCGGGCGGGGGGCTTATCGAAATCTGGAAGCCCCCTTTAACAAGCCCCCACCCTATGTGAATAAGTATGGGGTACATTGTACCCCTACCCATTCACCTAAAAAAGTGTCAAAAATAAAACACAGTACACAGGTTTTTAAAGTAATTTATTAAGACAGCTCCGGCGTCTCTTCCGATTTCTTTTCCCTCCTCCGTTGACGTCTTCAGCCTCTGCCAGTTCTTCTCCTCTCTACGGTTCTTCACCGTTCTCCGCTGACGTCTTCTAGCCCTCTCAGGTTCTACTCCCTCTGTCCGCTGTCTTCTGCCTCTCCCGGGTCTTGTCCGCTGTCTTCTGTCAGGTCTTCTCCCTCTGTTCTTCTTCTGATGTTGACACAACGCTCTCTCCTGCTCTAATGCTGGGTGCGTGGTGTGCCACTACTTATATTGGCATGGGGCGGAGTCATCGGATTATGTCACCCAGAAGCCCTACCCCTTATGACGTCACCGCCCCATCATGCCTGGGACTGCGAGATTGTGGCCGAAAAATCTGACACTAAGTGACACTTTTTGGGGACCAGTGACACCAATACAGTGATCAGTGCAAAAATGCACTATCACTGCATAAATGACACTAGCAGGGAAGGGGTTAACATCAAGCGCGATCAAGGGCTAAAGTATGCTCCTAGGGAGTGCTTTCGAACTGTGTGGGGTATGGACTGACTGGAGGAAGAGAGAGATCTTGTGTTCCAGATTAGCAGGAACACAAGATCTCTCTCTTCCTCTGTGACAGAACGACGGTCTGCCTTGTTTACATAGGCAGACTGCCGTTCTGCCTCTCCAGCAAACAATAGCGGGTGGCCGGGGGCTATCGCGGCCGCCGGACATGCTGATTCGCTCCTGCTTTGTTCAATCACAGGGGGAGCGGGACTCTGGCAGTGTGTGTGTGTGTGCTCCAGAGCTGAGAAGAGAATTCATGTACAGGTACGAGATTTTGCGCTTAAGGGCCGCCCTGCCGCTGTATATGTACGTGGAGCAGTCCTTAAGTGGTTAAATGGTTTTACCCGTTTTTAAAATATACATATAATTAGGGATGGGCTTTATGTTCGGGTCGAACATGAGTTCGCCGAATAGCGAACAATTTGGGGTGTTTGCAGCAAATTCGAAAGCCGCGGAACACCCTTTAAAAGTCTATGGGAGAAATCAAAAGTGCTAATTTTAAAGGTTAATATGCAAGTTATTGTCATAAAAAGTGTTTGGGCCCCAGGGGACATGTTGGGCCCCAGGGGATGTTTCCCGCCCCAGGGGACATGTATCAATACAAAAAAAAGTTTTAAAAACGACCGTTTTTTCGGGGGCAGTGATTTTAATAATGCTTAAAGTACAATAAAAGTGTAATATTCCTTTAAATTTCGTACCTGGGGGGTGTCTATAGTATGCCTGTAAAGTGGCGCATGTTTTCCGTGTTTACAACAGTCCGAGAGCAAAATTACATTTCAAAAGGAAAAAAAGTCATTTAAAACTACTCGTGGCTATAATGAATTGTCAGTCCGGCAATACACATAAAAGTTCATTGATAAAAACGGCATGGGATTCCCCCACAGGGGAACCCCGAACCAAAATTAAAAAAAAATAAAATGCGGGGGGGTCCCCCCAAATTCCATACCAGGCCCTTCAGGTCTTGTATGGATATTAAGGGGAACCCCGTGGCAAAATTTTAAAAAAAAAATGGCGCGGGGTCCCTCCAAAAATCTATACCAGACCCTTATCCGAGCATGCAACCTGGCAGGCCGCAGGAAAAGAGGAGGGACGAGAGAGCACCCCCCCTCCAGGACCGTACCAGGCCACATGCCCTCAACATTGGGAGGGTGATTTGGGGTAGCCCCCCAAAGCAAGGGAACCCCCAGATCCCGGCCTCCCCCCTGTGTGAATTGGTAATGGGGTACAAATATACCACTACCGTTTCACAAAAAAAGTCTCAAAGATGTTAAGACAATAGACGGTTTTTGACAATTCCTTTATTAATGTCTTCTTTCTCTGCTTCTTCTTCCATCTTCTTCCATCAGCTTCTGGTCTTCTTTCAGTGTTCTTTCTTCCTCCATCTTGTCCTTCCCCCGCTTCTTCCTCTATCTTCCTCCGCTTCTTCCTCTTCTTCTCGCCCGTCATCTTCTTCCAGCTCTTTCTTCTCTGCTTCGTCCTCCGATCCGCCTCAATGGGAGTCTCCCGCTGTGTGACGCTTGTGTTCAGGTGACAGCTCTTATATAACGGAGGGCGGGGCCACCCGGCGACCCCGCCCACCTCTGACGCACGGGGACTTCCCTATGGCTTTCCCCATGTTGTCAGAGAGGGGCGGGTCACCCGTTTGTGTAAAACGGGTGACCCCGTATTACAAGGCTAGAATGTCGAAGAGCAGATAGCGATAACTGTTCTCCTTTAGAAATAGCCCCTAAGTGTAGTAAACCTTTTCTTAAACCTTTCTATTTACATTTGGACAGAGTGAGGGAGCATTAAAATCTTTGTCAAGTTCATTTTTTTCCTCCCTGTGTCCCGCTGAGGAGATATCCCTTAACTTCCTGTCCTGGAGACGCAAAAGCAAATGAAAAGAGATCTTTCCAAAGTAAGCGGAATTCATAGGAATGGGTGTCCCCATTGGAAGATTTTCATTAATCTTTTGCTCTGATGACAAAATTTCCCCTCATATAAGTAGAACTAAAAGCAAAACCTTTCTTTTTTTTCATTTTGGATAGTGTAAGGGAGCATTATAATAATTTTCAGTGCTTTTTTGGCCATCTGTGTCCCATTGGGGAGATTTCTCTTCATTTCCTGTCTGACAGCCAAAACAGAATGTAAGAGGAAATCCCACAAAGAAAGTAAGAATAAATCCCTCAAAAGTGAGGGAATCCCTGGTTGTCACCAAAACTAGTGTCCCCATTGGAAGTATTTCCCCTATTGCTGCTTTGCAGACAGCCAAAAATGTGGGATTTTCTTTCACTTTCGGTGAACAGTAAAAAATGACAAATAAAGTAGGTGAATCTCTGGGGGGACAAACAGCAAATAAATGCCTTTAGTTCTACTGTAAAGTGGTTGTAAACCCTTACATATACCCAGTGAAGTGACTGGCCTCAGGTGATACACAAAGACAAAACAAATCCTCCTACACTTACGTGAGTTGTACCTGTTTATCTGCAGTCTTCTCTTCTCTCCAGCTGGTAATAGTCAGAATATATAAAGCTTGTCTGAGCTGTCAGAAAAAAGGGAGTTGAAATAACACTCCCCAGAGCTCAGTGAAGAGAGGTCTGAGAACTAGTTGGAGGCAAAGGACACACATCCCCCCTTCACACAGCACACAGGAACAGAACTGAGGCTGTCAATCAGCTGGAGGTTCCTCCCCTGTCACCATTTTTTACTTGATGTCAGGAAACTTGTCAGAAGCAACTCATGCAGATAGCAGAGGAACAAAGCAGCAGATAGAAATGACACTTCGTGCTCTTAATTGAGACAAGTACACACTATAGAACAGGGGTCTCCAAACTTTCCAAAGGGCCTTCAGGCTTTGAGGGGGCCTGACTGCGGTCAGCGGGATTAGAAAATTCCCTGCGAGTAAAAAATACCCCATTTTTGGTATCAGTGGGACTAATAGTGCCTCAAGAATGAAAGATAAAAGGTTGACCACGCTCCATAAGCTGGGAAAGTTCAACAAAGTTTACAAGCATCAACATCATAGCTCAGGACCAAGGGAACAGCAGTTGGGGAATAGTGCCCCATTATTGGCATCAGTGGGAGGAATAGTGGCCCATCAATGGTGTCAATGGGAGAAATAGTGCCCTGTTGGTGTCAGAGGGAGGAACAGTGCCTTGTATCAGTGGCTGGAGTATTGCCTCAAGGGCCAGATAATGTCAAGCAAAAGGCCGCATCCGGTTTGAAGACCACTGCTATAGAGGCCCGGTATTAGAAAGCAGAAAACCGTAAACGAAAGGCTGACATAACTGGGTTTGGCATAGGAGGGGGCATCTAGTGGGTTAAGTAGACAGAATTCAAATGATACTTCCTGGATTTGTGGCGAGTGCTGGAGCAGGTCAGGCTGCAGAGGGGCATCTGTAGGAGGGTCTTTGAAAGTCGAAGAAGAGCATACGTTCCACCCTCCCACCCTGCTGTGTTATGTGGTTTGCTTTGGTATGCAGTTTAAATGAGATCTTGTGGTGATGTTGTGGTGTAGAAATTCCTTGTATGTGTTTGATTATGGGCAAATATGTACATTTGTAGGGACCCGCCCTGGGTATGGCTCCCATTGTTATGGTAGGTGGTAACTGTGAGTATCTGGTTGTCTCTGAGTCGGTGTTTGTAGCGGCTGGAGGAACTAATGTTTGGTGGTTAGGCAGGGACTGAAAGTAGATGCCCACAAGGACCTTGTAGCTCCTTTTTCCAGAACTGTATCGAATGTTAATTTGTTTATATGTTAAATATGTTGTTTATGATTTGTTAATAAAAAGGCTGTTATGCCCATTAAACCCCACCTTCTGTCTCGTGTGGTTTTCTTACATAGAGGCTAGAGGTGGAGTGGTGGTCAAGCAGTATAGAAAATCAAAGCATATTTTATACCCTAGTCATGAGGTGTACAACCTCTTTAATGTGATAGTGAAATCCAGGAAAATAGAAAGAGTGAATATCCCTAAAGGGAGATTAACATAAAAACCTTACAGAGGGTTTAACCCTTCAATTTTACACTTTACCTTTTCTTTTACACTTTAAATACACAGCTTATAATAAAAAGGTGTCTTTAGTTAATGTGTTCATCTCAAAATACTATATGGGGCTACACTGACCGTCTAGCATTCTGCATAGATTTCCTTATTTAAACTGATAGATTGGCAATTGCCATGGCAACAGAAACAGTGCGGTGACTTTAGGATTTTTACATCTGCATTCTCTGTTTTCAGTACTGTGGCACATAAAATAATCATCTTCGGAGATAGCAGTCTGGTGACTGCAGAATGTCACATCCCTTAAGCATAGACTTAAGAAGTCTAGGGGTTTAAAGGATAATCCACTTCTGAAATACATAAAATCAAATTAGTTATAGAAACCTCAACCGACTGTCTCGTGTTGTTTCAAAATGGGTTCTAAAAGCCTACACAGTATAAAACATCAAAAGAATACGTTGGTGGAGCATTGTGATGGAAGTAGACTACAGAACGGCAATTACAAATGCATTATTTGGTCTAGAATAGTAAATGACTGAGCTTGTTAAAAAAGAGTAACAATAACCAGTTTTGCTCAGTTTTATTTTTCACTTTTTTTTTGAAAGAATAAAAGTGTAGAAAATGATGTTTAGACGTGTTATCTATTATTTTTTTCAAATCATTTTTTTTTTCACAAACATTTAACCACTTCAAGTCTGGACTGTTTTACTCTCATCCAGACCAGGCCATTTTTCAGTTTTCAGTGAATGACAAATACTCAACCATGCAACATGCAAATTAATTTTATACCATAGTTTTGAGATATAATATTTAATCACCACTGGGTGTTTTATTTTTAGCTATATTCAATTTTTTTCTTCTTCAATCTTTCTTCATAAATTTAGACCAAAATGTATTCTGCTGCATTTCTTTGGTAAACATAACTCAAATGACTTCATATTATTTAGTATGTGTAAAAATGATACAGTCTACAAACTATGGCATATATATTTGAAAATTGATCAATCTTGCTATCTACTTTCTTGAGGCCCTAAAATGCTAGGACTGTACAAGTACCCCACAATTGAACTCCTTTTTGGAAATTAGATAGTCCAGGGTATTTAGTAAGAGGCATGGTGAATTTTTTGAAGTTGTATTTTTTTGGTCACAATTTTTTGGAAAATGAAGAAATTAAATAAAATGTGTATTTTTTTCACAAAGTTGTCATTTTTACTGATTATTTTTCACACACCACAAAGGCTTACTTAGAATTACACCCCAAAAACACATTTACACATTTTTATATGCCTCCTAAGATACCACATGTGTGAGACTTTTTCACAGCCTAGATGCATAGGCCCAAAAATCCAAAGACCATCTTTGCGCTTTCAAGGAGCATACATTACACATCTAATTTCCTGACTACTTTTGAGTCCCTGAAGTGCCAGGACAGGAAAAACACCCATAAAATGAACACATTTTGGAAAGCAAACACCCCAAGGTATTTTCTGAAGGCATAGTAAATCTTTTGGTAATGTCATTTTTTGTCACAGGTTTTTGGAACTTCCTGACTACCTATCACATTTTTGAAGGCTCTGGAGCACCCAGACAGGGAAAACACTCACAAAAGAACCACATGTTGGAAAGCAAATACCCCAAGGTATGGTGAGTCTTTTGAAGATTTCTTTTTTGCCTAAATATTTTGGAAAGTACAGAATGAATTTTTTTTTTTTTTTTTTACGCAAAGCATAGACATACTTAGATTTACACCCCAAAACACATTCTGTTATTATTTCTGAGTGTGGTGATACCACATATGTGAGATTTTTTCACAACCTAACTACATAGAGAGGCCCAAAATCCAAGCAGCACCTTCAGGCTTTCTAGGGGCATAAATTATGCATCTAATCTCCTGACTATCTATGGGGTTTTTGGAGGTCCTGGAGCACCAACACAATATAAACACCCACAAAAAGACCACATTTTGGAGAGTAAACAACAAAAGACTTAGTGCTGTCCAGTGTTAATTTTGGCAACATATTTCAGATTAGTTTTAGTCTTAGGACTAAAATTGCATTTTATTTTTAGTTCCATTTTAGTTTTCTGCAAGTGTTTTAGTTTTAGTCGTATTTAATCTACTAAAATCTCCAGTACATTTTAGTCGACTACAATCTCCAGTACATTTTAGTCGACTAAAATCGAATGTGTTTAGTTATTATTTAAGCATTTCTCTAGAATTTAAAAACTCATTATACACTCCTGGAGTAAAAAAAAAACAAAAAACTAATATCATGTTTTTAGGTCATTTTTTTTTGGTTTGAACAAACTACACAGACACAGATTTAGCCGTCTTTACTTTGTAAAACCAAGTTTCAAACAGCTTCATTCCTTGCTATAAGTGCATGCTACTATTCTGTTGTTGAGAATGAGAACAAGTAGCCCAAAGCTCACCCACACACTGCATAATCAATTAATTACTTCTGGACCGCCTGCCGTCGTTATATGTCGGTATTTTGATGTTGAATACCATTGTTATGGCAGCAGATAGCTGCCATAACCCCAGGATTTTTTTTAAATGGTTGGCGTTCTGCTTTCGGATAAAAGTGGTCTCTGTGATGGATTCGCCGCGAGAACACTTTTATAGGCGGCGGGAGAGTTGCCCACTCCCTCACACCGCATTCCGGTCATCTCCGCTGCTTACCGGAGCTGTTAGCGACACAGACGATTCAATGCTTTCCCCTCTGAGGCATGAAGTAGAGTGAGGGAATGATGGCCCCCACTTGACTCCATACCCTTGGATGATGGAAGCGACCTCAAATGTCACTGCCACCGAATGGTCTTAAAAGGGGAAAAAAAATGTTATTGAAAAAAAAAGATTTTTTTTTATTGCATTTAAGTGTAAATGTGAGATCTGAGGTCTTTTTGACCCCAGATCTCACATTAAAGAGGTCCTGTCATGCTTTTTTTATTACAAGGAATGTTTAAATTCCTTGTAAAAGGAATAAAAGTGATCCAAAAATTTTTTTTTAAACGGACAGTGTAAAAATAAAAATAAAAATAAATAAAAAAGAACATATTTTTTTAAAGCGCCCCGTCCTGCCGTGCACGGGTGCAGAAGTGAACGCATATTTAAGTCACGCCCACATATGTAAGCGGTGTTCAAACCACAGATGTGAGGTATCGCCATGATCGTTAGAGGAAGAGCAATAATTTTAGCAAAAAACCTCCTCTGTAACGCAAAACTGGTAACCTGTAGAAATTTTTAAACTTTGCCTATGGAGATTTTTTCAGTGTCAAAGTTTGTCCCCATTCCACGAGCGGGCTCAATTTTGAAGCATGACATGTTGGATATCAATTTACTCAACGTAACATTATCTTTCACAATATAAAAAAATTGGGCTAATGTTAGGGTTTTCTTATTTTTTAATTTAAGAAAGTGTATTTTTTCCCCAAAAACTGCTTTGTAAGACCCATGAGCAAATACGGTATGACATAAAGTATTGCAACGACCGCCATTTTATTCTCTAGGGTGTCTGAAAAAAAGTATGTAATGTTTGGGGGTTCTAAGTAATTTTCTAGCAAAAAAACCCCTGATTTTAACTTGTAAACACCAAGTGTAAAAAATAGGACCGGTCCTTAAGTGGTTAAATCACAAATGCTTGCACGTGTAGGACATACCAAAGAGGAAGATCCTAAGCGTTATAACAGACAATAGGAGTAATATGGTGGCAGAATTTAAACAAACCACAGCAGCATCAAAAGAACCACTCAGCTCTAAGGAGGAAGACTCCCCCATAACAGAAAGTGACTGCGTGACTGAGTCCAAAATTAATGATCTGCGGTGAGTCATTTTTATTATTCTTTTACATGATGACACTACAGTCAATTATCAAATGGATATGAAATGAATGATCTTGGGGCTGTTTGCTCTACTGGTGTATCTTTGCTATTCTTCCACTTTATTTGTGTCTCCTGTAAAACTATTCCCATACGATGTTGGACCGGACACCATCTGTGGTCTCATCTGGTGCATGGAGGCAAGTGTTAAAAGAAACTTTGATAAAGCAAGATCAATAGTGAATGCCTTCAAGTTTTCCATTCCATTGCAACACTGAAGATATTGAAGCATTGTAGCCTTACTCTTTTAAATGACTGCCCCACACGCTGGTCAAGTAATACTACTATAGTGCATTCAACATGATCAAAAGACTCCTCAAACTGAAAGAGTCGGTCTGCCAAATCGCAAACAACATGGGATTGGACACAGCTTGCTCCCTAGTTAAATGGAAAAAGCTCACATCATTGCATGACCTACTGCTACCTTTTGCGGAGCGGAACATACTAAAACCCTCCAGAGTGACACCATGTCTATGTCCCTGCCCTCTTTGATCTACTCTCTACTCAGACACCTTGAGGACTTTAAACAGAACACTAGTTACCAAGACCATGCCACAATTACACAGTGGATGAAAGAGAATGTGAACCAGCATTTGCTTCATTCTTAGATCCAAGTAACTGATGAAATGTTCTGGCCAGTGTTTGCAGCAGCTGCTTTGTCAATTCTGCTGTCTGTGAAAACCCTCGTTGATGAGAATATTCAGGAACTGCCTAAGAAGGCAGAGGAGTATGCCCATGCCATTAGAAAATCCATATTGCCCCACTTACAAGATGAGGATCTGTCTGACTCTGAAGATGATGTGTAAGAAAAGAAGAATATTGAAAAATCACAGAAAGTGGAAGAAGCACCATCCACATCAAAACAGCTAGTCTTTTGGTTTCTTTCAAAATGCCACAGAAGATCCAGGCAGGTAGAGCATCTCACCCAAACAGGCAGCATGGAGCATCAGATCAGTCTGACTGGTAATCCAGTGCACACAATCCATTTTTCTATGGCCTTCTCACTGGCCTCAGTGTCCTGTTGTTCCTTAGAGTCAATTTTGTATTTTGAAACACTTAAAAGAGCAGTGCAAATAGTTTGCTGTTATGGTGCACTGGCTTGATTTGGCTCATCATTGGAGCTTTTATGTATATGTGGGGTTGAATTAGGGAAACAAATCAAGTTATTCTGATTTTACTTTCTCTCTCACCCCACACAGCCAGCTCTAAGTTGTCTCTCTATAATATACTACATGTATGACCCTTCCCAGGGCTGGCCTTAGTTCTTTAGGCACCCTGTGCTCTGTGAAAATTATTGATAGTGCCCCTCCCAGTGACCACACCCCTTTAACAGCTTTATATCGTTGAGCTGGATCTGAAGAAGAGGAAGGTTCCTCAAAATGCATCCTGTGACCAGGTGGACATCACCATCCGTTGGCCATTGGCACTGGGAATGAGGAAGCCGGGGCACACATGCTTGCTGGTCTGTCAGAGCCATTTGCTTACAAAACAGTCAACAGCACAGAGATCTGGACTTTGTGCCTGCAGCAGCTCATCATCCATCCCTCCATCCATCCAGCTACACTCTTTTTAGGACTGCACCTCCACCACAGGCTCACCCTCTCCTGTGGTGGAGGTGTGTGTTTTTTTACAAAATCTTATATATTTTTGTGAGCATTCATTTTTAACTTTTCTTTGTTATTAAACCTTGTTGGAACCTATTGCACCAGAGTGGTTGCACTGTCTCCCTCCATCCTCCTCTCTTAAATGGTTGAGTGAAAGTTCTTGTAAAGAGCTTCTATACTTAGAATTTTTTCCACTGTTCAATTATTCAGGGCCCAAATATATACTTTGTAATCATCGTACAGCCTGTAACTACTGCCCCCCGGCCTCTCTAGGTTGCTGGTCAGTTGAAGTACTTAGTAGGGGCACTTGCCTGATTGTGCCTGCTAATCCTTCCATTACTGGTTTGGCTATTTCCAAAGCCGGGGAGGCACCTTTGGCAGAGTTGAATCACAGAGGGGCATTAACTTATGCCCTGTTTACAAACCTGCAAAGCTGAGCAAAGATTTCATACAACACATTTCCTTTGATATGCTTTTTATTAGAAGACCAACAGTTCCACCACAGAAAGAAAAAAAAAATATTTATATTTTTAAGAGCCTGTATGTGTTTGTAAATAATGAAACATATACTAAACACCAATATATTATTTAAATTGATACTAAAGTCTTGTTTTTTGTTTCCCGTTAAAAATAACAAACATGTTATACTTACCTCCTCTGTGCAGTCGGTTTTGCACAGAGCAGCCCCGATCCTCCTCTACTCAGGCCCCTCTTCAGCGCTCCTGGCCCCTCCCTCCTGTTGAGTGCCCCCACAGCAAGCAGCGTGCTATGGGGGCACTTGAGCCGAGCTGCAGCACCCTGTCGATTGACAGCAGCGGGAGCCAATGGTGCCCGCTTTGTGTTTCAGCCAATAAAAAGGGGAGTCCCAGACAGCCGAGTCTCTCGTGCAACATCGCTGGATCTAGATGGACCTCAGGTAAGTATTAGATGGCCTGGGTGGGGGGGGCTGCTGCACACAGAAGGCTTTTTTTTATCTTAATGCAAAGAATGCATTAAGATAAAAAAAAACCTTCTGTCTTTACAACCAGTTTAAAGATGGACTGTTTCAATAGAAAAATATCAATATTACAAAAAGGTAAGTAAAACCAACAAAAATATTCCCCACACTACCATTACCTCAATTTATAGTGTAAAACAACAAAAATTAACCACTTTGTTGTTGCAACCCGAGTTAATTATACAATTCTCATATTAAAAAAACGTGACATATATGTCTCCCCTCTAATTGACAGACTCCAACCAACATATGTTCACACCAGTCCTTGAATATAATCAATGGCTTTACAATTCAGAAATAAAGTGTATTAATCCTCTGCCTTGTGTCTATGTGATATAATCAATGGCTTAACAGTTAAACAAGAAGGTGCATTAATCCTCCGCCTTGTGACTGTGATTTTATTCCAGTCATCTCAACCAGTGTTCCACCACAATCCACACAATCTGCTTGCGTAAACAAATTGACCTACAATATCAATAGGTCAAATAGCGCCTTGCCCTTTAATTCAGGCTTTCACCACCTCTGGACATTCACCAAATGTACCGATAGTTTATCTTCTGTTTTCAAAAAATATCAGGCTCCAAGGTAAGCTGACACTTCACCACTTCACACTAATGCTCAAAGAAATAAAAAACCATCATCGTGCAGCATATTAAAACCTGTTCCTATTAAAAAAAACAATGGTAACACTCACAAATAGAGTGCACTTTAATCCTGTGTATTTGGGTATGGTCATAATAATATCTCTCTATTGCTCCCTTAATGCCGCGTACACACGAGCGGACTTTACGGCGGACTTTGCCCGGCGGACTGGATTTCGTCGGACAATTCGATGTGTGTGGGCTCCAGCGGACTTTGTTTGCTCAAAAGTTGGACGGACTTAGATTTGAAACTTGTTTAAAATTTATCCGTTGAAATCGAGTCCGGTCGAAAAGTCCGCCGTCTGTATGCTAGTTCGACGGACAAAAAGCCACGCTAGGGCAGCTATTGGCTACTGGCTATGAACTTCCTTGTTTTAGTCCGGTCGTACGTCATCACGTACGAATTCGACGGACTTTGGTGGATTGTGTGTAGGCAAGTCCGTTCATTCAGAAAGTCCGTCGGAAAGTACGTAGAAAAGTCCGCCGGGCAAAGTCCGCCGTAAAGTCCGCTCGTGTGTACGCGGCATAAGAGTGGACTATGATATCACATGTATGAGAAAGCTGCCTTAATTTCGGTTTCGGGAATATGCAATGACGTCACTTAGCTCTGCCCCCGACATGCTTTGTCACGTGCCTCGTGATTTCCTCAAATGGGAAAGACACAAGGCAAAAATTTGAACCATAGTCAGTCATACAATAGCAAGACACATTTGTGCCCAACCAGAAGTCCTGTATTGTACAGTAATGCCCCGTACACACGGTCGGATTTTCCGACGGAAAATGTGTGATAGGACTTTGTTGTTGGAAATTCCGACCGTGTGTAGGCTCCATCACACATTTTCCATCGGATTTTCCGACACACAAAGTTTGAGAGCTTGCTATAAAATTTTCCGACAACAAAATCCGTTGTCGAAATTTCCGATTGTGCCAGGTACTAGCCTAAAACAAACCAATTCAGCCACCGCATCTAATAACTGGTAAGCTGCAATATATAATTTTTTTTTGTTGTAAAAGTAAATGTGGTGCTAACTCACAACAATAAATAAGTTTAAGCAAATAAGTGATTACGAATATCAAGTGCATGTGCAAAAAAACCATAATTCGTAATAAAAAAAATAAAAATAAATAAAAATAAAAATGAATATCAATAATTCCAAGTCCATAAAAATAGTCCAATTAATGAAAATATATATTATGTGTAAAAAAGTGCAGGTGCAGATATTCAATCCAAAAATCATGCAAATAAATAGCAATAAATAGAAGTGCAAAAATATAGTGCAGGAAATGCAGCAAATCCTAACGTGTAGTCACACTTGCTTCCACCATCCGCAATCTACCAAAAGTGTGTTCCAGACTCTCATCTTAAATAAAGACTCCAATGGGTCTAATGACGCTTCTAGCAAATATAATCCTTGCTGGAATTCTCCAATCACTCTTCTCCTTAGAAACCCAGGCAGAGGTATAGGCGGTTGTAATAGGAATACAAAGTGTTCTCCCACGGTGTTAATAAATATCCACCTTAATCTCCTCCACTCTCCTCCATAATGCTTATACAAGAAAAAAAGAGGATCTCCATAGTATAGCATTTCAAAAATATAGATTTAATTAAAGTAGTAACTTGCATACATATTAAGATCATTCAGCATCCATAAAAATCACAGAAAACCTCCAGTCTCATGCCCCGTACACACGGCCGGACATTGATCGAACATTCCGACAACAAAATCCTAGGATTTTTTCCGACGGATGTTGGCTCAAACTTGTTTTGCGTACACACGGTCGCACAAAGTTGTCGGAATTTCCGATCGCCAAGAACGCGGTGACGTCAACCACGTACGACGAGACTAGAAAAGGCAATTTCAGAACCAAGCGCGGCACCCTTTGGGCTCCTTTTGCTAATCTCGTGTTAGTAAAAGTTTGGCGAGAGACGATTCGCGCTTTTTCAGACTCGTGGCTTTCAGATTGTTTTCTGCCGTTCAGTTTTTGCTTGTGGGTTTGTATCTGCTCTTCAGTGCGTGCAAGCAAGCTACGCGTGACTTTCATTAGTCATTGTGTTCTTGTTCGTTCGTTGCTGTTTTTCAGGTCGCTCTTCACAGGCCTTGCTGTTCTTCAGTGCGTTCTGTTACTCCGTTCTGAGCAGCCGACCGTTTTCTAGCCATGTTGTGTTTACACACTCCTCGTAGAGTTCGTGCTGTGTGGGGGCTTGGTGTTGGGGTCCTGACCTTGACACAAGTCCAGTCAATGAACAGGGTGGGGAGGAGTTCATGGACCAAGAATTGGTTGCTCCAGCGTGACCAGTTCTGTCATATGCCTTCGCTCCGTGAGAATAATCCTGATGATTTCAGGAACTTTCTCCGGATGACGGACCCCGTATTTCACTGTTTGTTGGCTTCGCTGACCCCCTATATCAGCAGGCAGGATACCTGCATGAGGCAAGCCATCACTCTGGAGCAGAGGCTCGTCGCTACCCTGCGGTACTTGGCGACAGGGAGAAGCCTGCAGGACTTGAAGTTCTTGACAGGCATCTCCCCCCAGGCTCTGGGGATCATTATCCCAGAGACCTGTTCTGCCATCATCCAGGTCCTGCAGAAGGAGTATATGAAGGTAAGATTTTTATCCTTTAATATCACATTTTATTGTATTTAATGTTTGATAATATATTGTATTTCTTTCCTCATTCCCTAATTACCATGATTGTAATATGCTGTAAATGTCCCCTTTGTCCTCATGCATGCTGGATTTTTATGTAATTATTTTTTTGTCCTTCATACATATTTGCCTTCACTTACCTCCCCAGCATGTTCTCTCCTGGCCCTATATTCACCTCATGTAGCCACTTAACAATGTAATTTATCAGCTCCATAGTAGTGCTTTACCCCAAACACCCCCTAAAATGTTTTGAAATCTGATTTGTGTTTTAAATTCAGGCAGAGTGCCAGAGGCTTTTTTTGTGGTGTCCCCAAATCATTTTTAACCCTCCCTCCCCCCCAACTGCTAAGTCAGCTGATCCCAATTATCTATCTATCCTCAATCATCTATCTGGTGACTTTGCCAAACCCATACACACTATACCCACCTCTTTTGTGGTCAGATGTATGGATGAATTCCCCAATGCATGTAGTGCAAGGGCCTGCCTGTATACTTTCAAATGGTACTGTTTAAAGTTTTTGTATACTATTATTATCTTGATAGGTAATAGCAGAATGTCCAAATGTGCTCAAATGTGTACAGTGTGTATTTATATCTTTGTATTATGACACTTCTTACCTGTCCAATGGGCTGCCAATAGTGTAACTAAGGAGGGGCTGTTCCAAGTAATACACATTATTTAGGCATTCATCTCTCAATGAAGTGGAGAGGGTTACCTGTCCAAGAGCTCCCCCCCTTTAATGTTAGAAATGGCCCATGAGGGGGGGGGGGGATATGATAGGTGTACCTTATACTTTGGTGTTGTAAAATTCCCCTTAATAAATGTTATCTGGATGTTGGCCAAGAATGTTTGTGTCTAATCTGCTTTCCATGTTTTAATGTGCAAAAAGACAAATTTTTATTTTTTTTCCTTAACAGTTTCCTTCCACGCCACAGGAATGGCAGACTGTGGCCTCCCACTTTGCCCAGCAGTGGGACTTTCCTAACTGCAGAGGAGCAATTGATGGGAAACACGTCCACATCGTCCCACCACCCAACTCGGGGTCATACTATTAGAATTACAAGGGGTTTAATAGTATTGTGATGTTGGCGGTGGTGTCGGCTAATTATGAGTTCCTGTATGTGGACGTGTGGAAGAATGGCCGGATGTCCGATGGTGGAGTCATTGCCCAGACGGAGTTTTACAGGCGTCTCCAGAATGGCAGCTTGGACTTGCCACCTCCAGAAGACAATGTGGAAGGACTCCCATTCGTCTTCGTTGCGGATGAAGCCTTTGCGCTGTGGGGACCACCTTATGCGGCCATTCCCGATGAGGACCCTCACCCAGGACCAGAGGGTTTTTAATTACCGGCTGGCCACAGCCAGAAGAGTGGTGGAGAACACATTTGGAATCATGGCCAGCCGGTTCCGCCTATTTCTTACACCCATCCATATGGCGGAGTATAAACTGAATCATATAATCCTGGCGTGCTGTGTTCTACATAACTTTTTACGGCAACATTCTGGCAACTATGCTGGCTCAGTTGGGCCTGAGGCCATAATTATAAATGAAACAACCCTGACGGCGCGTGAAAGTGGCCGTCCTGGCTTGCCCTCCCTGAGTGCCCGTGATGTCCGGCTAAGATACCTTGAGTTCTTTGCGGGTAGGGGGGCCATCAATATGCCAGACAATTTGTGAAACCTTGATCAAATAAAAACAAAAAATTAAGCAAATCTTTGGTGACATTTACTGCTTGCGTTTGTTTTAGCTGACCTTGACTGAAATGTGGCGAGTCCTGAAAATGGCGTGATTGTGTAACCTTATACAAAGCACTGTTGGGTGTTATTTACTAAAGGCAAAGACACTTTGCACTACAAGCGCACTTGAAAATGCACTGAAACTGCACTTGTAGTGCAAAGTGGATTTGCCCTTAGCAAATAACCCCCACTGTTACAGAAAGCACCAATTACAGTGGCTTGCGAAAGTATTCGGCCCCCTTGAACTTTTCAACCTTTTGCCACATTTCAGGCTTCAAAACATAAAGATATAAAATTTTTATTTTTTGTGAAGAATCACCAACAAGTGGGACACAATTGTGAAGTGGAACGAAATCTTTTGGATTTTTGAAACTTTTTTAACTAATAAAAAAATGAAGAGTGGGGCGTGCAAAATTATTCGGCCCCCTTGCGTTAATACTTTGTAGAGCCACCTTTTGCTGCGATTACAGCTGCAAGTCGCTTGGGGTATGTCTCTATCAGTTTTGCACATCGAGAGACTGAAAATCTTGCCCATTCTTCCTTGCAAAACAGCTCGAGCTCAGTGAGGTTGAATGGAGAGCGTTTGTGAACAGCAGTTTTCAGCTCTTTCCACAGATTCTCGATTGGATTCAGGTCTGGACTTTGACTTGGCCATTCTAACACCTGCATACATTTATTTGTGAACCATTCCTGTGTAGATTTTGCTGTATGTTTGGGATCATTGTCTTGTTGGATGATAAATCTCCGTCCCAGTTTCAGGTCTTTTGCAGACTCCAACAGGTTTTCATCCAGAATGGTCCTGTATTTGGCTGCATCCATCTTCTCCTCAATTTTAACCATCTTCCCTGTCCCTGCTGAAGAAAAGCAGGCCCAAACCATGATGCTGCCACCACCATGTTTGACAGTGGGGATGGTGTGTTGAGTGTGATGAGCTGTGTTGCTTTTACGCCAAACATATCATTTTGCATTGTGGCCAAAAAGTTCGATTTTGGTTTCATCGGACCAGAGCACCTTCTTCCACATGTTTGGTGTGTCTCCCAGGTGGCTTGTGGCAAACTTTAGACGAGACTTTTTATGGATATCATTGAGAAATGGCTTTCTTCTTGCCACTCTTCCATAAAGGCCAGATTTGTGCAGTGTACGACTGATTGTTGTCCTATGGACAGACTCTCCCACCTCAGCTGTAGTTCTCTGCAGTTCATCCAGAGTGATCATGGGCCTCTTGGCTGCATCTCTGATCAGTCTTCTCCTTGTCTGAGCTGAAAGTTTAGAGGGACAGCCAGGTCTTGGTAGATTTGCAGTGGTCTGATACTCCTTCCATTTCAAAATGATCACTTGCACAGTGCTCCTTGGGATGTTTAAAGCTTGGGAAATCTTTTTGTATCCCAATCCGGCTTTAAACTTCTCCACAACAGTATTACGGACCTGCCTGGTGTGTTCCTTGGTCTTCATGATGCTCTCTGGGCTTTCAACAGAACCCTGAGACTATCACAGAGCAGGTGCATTTATACAGAGACTTGATTACACACAGGTGGATTCTATTTATCACCATCAGTCATATAGGACATCATTGGATCATTCAGAGATCCTCGCTGAACTTCTGGAGTGAGTTTGCTGCACTGAAAGTAAAGGGGCCGAATAATTTTGCACGCACCACTTTTCAGTTTTTTAATTGCTAAAAAAGTTTAAAATATCCAATAGATTTCGTTCCACTTCACAATTGTGTCCCACTTGTTGGTGATTCTTCACAAAAAATTAAAATTTTATATCTTTATGTTTGAAGCCTGAAATGTGGCAAAAGGTTGAAAAGTTCAAGGGGGCCGAATACTTTCGCAAGCCACTGTACATCACCACAAAAGTGTTGTAGCATTGAGACAATAATCCACACATTCTTGATTAACAATCTTTTTAATACCTGCACAATCACATGTGCGTTTAGAAAAGGTTTTTAAAACAAACCAACATGTTTGTTGTATAACAATTTTTGGGGTGGCATTATCAAAAATAGAAATGTCCATTTAAGATAAAACAGGCATGTTTCAAAACAACAAGAAAGACACAAATCTTGAACTTACAAAGTTCACATTTGGTAGAACTTGAAGGCAATATCAGACATGAGTATTTAGGAACTGTGTTTGATATTGCGTTCAGATGGGGTGAAATCACCCCAGGAAAAGCCAAATTTGGAAGATGCACACCAATTTACGAATGTCAACATGTGCTAGCTTCCATCACGGGGGATCAAGGGACGTGTTTTGGGGGAGCAACGCCTTCCTCACAGCTACTTAATTATTGAGGAAGGGGTTGCACCCCCAAAACACGTCCATTGATCTCCCGTGATGGCAGATAGCACATGTTGACACACTGTGTGCATCCTCCAAATTTGGCTTTTCTAAAAATCGCTAAAACATTTTGAACATTTTAGCACACAAAAAAACAAAGGGATTTGGAGGGGTTTTAAACTCTCTCCAAAACATCAATGATGTTCTTATTTTTTTGAATAACATCATTGATGTTTTTCTTGAGGTTTTCCAATGCTAAATTACACCCCATGATCTCCCCGATCAGGATCTGTGCACTTCCTGAGGTGAAAGGATCTGGATCCACAACATCATGATCACCTAAAAAGAGAGAAACCAAAAAAAAGCAGGTATTATAAATATGCCGGCATCCATCTCTTACCTGAAGCTGTGGTCGCAGACACTCACCTGTTGTGGTGACTAGATCTTTCTGTACTGCTCGTGCTCTCTTAATTTCAGGTCCGACCACCGCTTCCTGAGCTGATCTTTCAATCGACATACCCCGAAATTCCGGTGCAGACTTTTGACCACTTTCGCCATTATCTTGGCCTTTCTGACATTGGGGTTGGGGTAAGGTCCATACTTCCCATCATAGTCGGCCTTCTTCAGGATGTCCACCATCTCCAACATCTCCCCAAAGGACATACAGTATTTGAGGCCGTAAATCGTCTCCTTCTGGATCGGGACATTTCCGGCTCCGGGCTTTCCTCCTCCTCCTCCTCGTTGCTATAATTAGCACGCACCTGCTGTGTCTCCACCATGTGCTCTTCCCCCACTGCGCCGAATGAAAAGGGGCGGGGAATAGACCAGAAAGAACGTCTGGGGCGGGCGGAGTTACACGCATGCGCAGTGTGCATAAAGCATAACTCGCGTGCATAGTACGTACGATCTGTGAGCGGAGGAAGGAGTATTGGAGGCGCTGATCGTGATAACGAAGGTAAGAGCCAAACTTGGGCCTATACTGCTTCTAGATTGAGGCCTATATTGTAACAAGATTAGGAGAGTTTTGCCTAACATTAGGGTTTGTCTTGTGTTGTGTCTTGCAGTGCAAATGGATATCTTTAAAGATACCGACTTTATGGCAATCTTCATTGACATGTTCAGGGAGCTGCCTTGTCTGTGGGAGATAAACCACCCACATTATAAGAACCAAACAAAGAGAAAGGCAGCGCTGGATCAATTGCTGGAAATTGTGAAGCAGGTGATCCCCACGGCAGACATGACATATTTGAAGATCCTAATTGGTGGCCTGAGGAGCACATATCTAAGGGAGCACAAGAAAGCACAAGAAAGTCCAGGATTCGCAGAGATCCGGAGCAGCAGATGACATCTATGTCCCCAGGATGTGGTACTATGACAGGCAGCATTTTCTGGCAGGTCAGACTGTACCCAGGTCATCACTCTCCAGTCTTCCTTCCATGCTTCCTTCCCCCCCAGCTATGGCTTCTGACGCCCAACCTGGGCCTTCCAGGCAGCAACATGTGGAGGAGCCCAGGTTGAGCCAGGTATAGCATTCTTCTAAATATTTCAGGTTGTCCAATCAATGATGTTAACTAGCTGTTAGTTTGGAGTACTAATTTATGATTGTGATTGATGATGCAAAAAATAAAACCATGTCCCTTTTTCATACACAGGGAAGTCTCAGCCAGGAGGTGGCCGGGCCGAGCAGGGTGCCTGATATGCAGGTCCCTCCCCTACACCCACAAAGAGAAAGTGGCAGGAAGAGGAGTACCCTGGAGGAGGCTGCCATAGGCCTCATTTGGAAGGCTACAGAGGCCCTGAGAGCCCCCCACACTGGGGAGGAGGACTTTGCTGGCATAATTGCCTGTAAAATGCAGCGGATGGAGGAGGGCCAACGACTCATGTGTGAGTCCTTAATTTTGGAAGCTCTCAATAAGGGGTTGAGGGACCAAATAACATCTGCTACCCACATTTGTGACCTCACACATGGTCCTCCTCCTCCTCCAGGTCCGACTACTCCTCCTCCTTCTCCTCCTCCTCCAGGTCCTACTAGTCCTCCTCCTCCTCCAGGTCCTACTCCTCCTCCTGCCACATCTCCAACAGCAGAGCCACAGCCAGGAAGGAAGCGTAGAAGGAAGACCAGAAAGTGATGACCCTGGATCCAGTCTGGTCTGGCAAAAGATGCAGCCTCTTGTGGTACCACAGCCTGGGGACACAGATGTCATCTGCTGCTTTCCGGATCTCTGGGACTTCTGGACCAGACTGCACTCCCTTACATATGGACTCCTCAGGCCACCAATTTTGATGTTCAAGAATTTATGTCTGCCCTGGGGGTCCAAGGCTTCGCCAATTTCTGCTGTTTTTACTTCAAAAAGGACAGTTTGTTGGTGAGGATTCAGGTACATTTCTAAAGTACAATGTAAAATTAACAAAGGACACCAACACCAAGCAATCTCCTTGAGATTAAATAATACAAGATATCAATGGTGTTGTGGTAACTTGACACACAAAACACACACAAAAATATCCTGGAGTAAAACTAAAAATAAAATAAAACAAAGATCAGCCTTGAAAAAAATACAAACCTAAAAAAAAAAAAAAAAATAAATCTGCCTTTAAAATAAATAAATAAATAAAACAGCCCAAAAATATTTTTGTCAGATGTGACAAATCAAAATATATTGAGGGAATCCCGACAAATAATAAAGAAAGAAGTTTGTGAGAAGTCTGTGTGAATATGAGCAGCAAAACTACTTCATTCTTCTCACATTATAAAGAAGAAGAGAGTGCGCTGTATTAAACCATTTTAAACATTGCACCGTGACGAAAGTGTTGTATCCATTGCGAACGCTAAGTTTACCAGATCGAGCTGTTCCGTCTCGGAATTTCTTCTGAGCATGCGTGGCACTTGGTGCGTCGGAACAGGCCACACACGGTCGGAATTGACGCGATCGTATTTTGTTGTCGGAAAATTTTATAGCCTGCTCTCAAACTTTGTGTGTCGGAAAATCCGATGGAAAATGTCCGATGGAGCCCACACAGGGTCGGAATGTCCGACAACACGCTCCGATCAGACATTTTCCATCGGAAAATCCGACCGTGTGTACGGGGCATCAGAGGTTTTTGTTTTGGGTTTAATACCGCTTTAAGTGCCTGAATTTGATCAGTATCAATTACTTGCAATCCCCTGCACAGCAGAACTGAGACTTGCAGAGGGACAATTAGCACAAGGAGCCATATAGGTGTTTTCTTTTTTTTTTTTTGACAAACCTGCGGTGCAGTGCGCAAAAACAAAGCACAAATAAGTGAACAAAAAAGTGCACTTAGTGTTAATCCAAGGACCCCACCTTAATTGACCCCCTGGGGCACAAGTCATGTCCTTTTTGGGCCCACTCCTCATGGCCGGCCAAAGCCGGCCAACAAGTGCACGGTAAGGGGCTATCCTGAAGAGATACCACCCAAGACAGGGGAGGAAGATGGCCACACATCCTCCCCCTAGACTTCAGGGTAGACGTAAAGACCCACACATTCTTGATCTTAGCCAAAAGGCCGATCAGGTGTGTTGCTGTGCTCAATCGGAGGAGAGAGAATGTAGGAGTGAGTGAGGCCTGGGTGGTAGGCACCCAAGAGGGAAGGCATGACACACAAAGGGTCTGAGGTTTCAAAGAAGTATATTGTCCAGAACGTTCCAACCACACTGTAACAGAATCTATGCTTCAAACTGGCAGAAACAATCATAGATGATTATACAGTACTTGCAGAGACCAACAGCACCTGGCACAGGAGGCTTCTAGTAGGCAGTGTGCAACGAGGCACTAGTGGTGGAAAATTCCACACAGCAGCACTAATAAGCAGTGACAATCCCTATGCACTCCATCCTCCTCTGGAACCTTTACCTTATGCTAGTCACACTCTCCCTAACCAACAAGTTCCTATCCCTGACTTAACCACACACACACCAAAGCACGCCAACTGCAGGGAGCCAGTGCTTTTTATAAGTACTGCCCTCATCAAAGATGGGCACTGAGGTCATCCGGAGCAGCAGCATCCAATCGGATAGCTGTCCACCCAATGACACATACAGAGGCCTAAGAAGATCATGAGTTCCACCTGTCCTCCACTCTCCTGCATGGGGATAGTGGACAGCGCCACCTGTGTAGGGAGGTCAACCTACACCTGCCTACAAGCAGAGTTAGCAGACTGCCAACTTATCAGTCTGCTGCCTCTCTTTCATTGCCCAATTACAGGCTGAGGGAGGGGGGAAAGACCTAATTGTATAACGTAGCCTCAGAGAAAAAGTAGGTCTCCAATCTGGCTGTACTGTCTGGCCGAAATCTTAGACATGAACAGGCAAAAATACAAAACCATAGGCAGGTAAATCAACTGTCATATGTATTTAATCCGTCTATTTAACTGTCTGGATTTTACATTTTAATACCCTGCTTTACAACTTTGGGTTTACAACCAAGGTGATAGTTCCCTAATAGTTGCATGGCTGTCATGCTAAGCCAGATTCAGTACTTTTGCAGTCACTGGCCCAGAACAAGCATGCAAATAGGGAGCTTTGCCCCTACACTGACTTTTATTTTGTTTTCATGCTTCTTCTGGGTCAGCAATTGAAACCTCAGGCTCAACAAATCAGCCAAGAAACTAGCAACCTCAAAAGGAGGTCAGCAATTACAGTTTCTGTATTTCTCTCACTTCTGGTTTCCTTTAATATTTTAAAGTCTAACAATGAAGGACATTTTATCCAAAGTGATGTCGTAACTGGCTGATGGTTCCAGACTTCCATTTCTTTGTATTCCCTAAAAGCATTTTAGAACTCATCCTTTTGTTCAACATAAAAAATATATTTTCTGTAGGTTTTGTGTGCAGCCATTTGGGAGATGAACAGATTTTATATTAATTATTTAGAAATAATTCATGAGACTGGATTTGCAATGCTCCAAGCACTGGGTTGGAAAATAGCATCCAGCCGTAAGATTTTTTTAGTTTTTTTATAAAGTTGAGTTGATGCTTTTAGCATGTGTGTGTAGAGTTTTCTTTTAAAATTGAATTCCAGGCAAACAGCTTAATACACAGACTAAATACATATAATTGAACCAGCCTGTCAAAGGATTTGTATTGACTGTCCACCCAGTCCTGAGATTTACACCACTCTGCTACACAGCACAGCCAAGTAGATGACACCACTTTCTCTGTTAGTTTTTCAGAGTGTAGAATGAATACAGTGATGTCCTCTTTCCAACCCCACCCTGCTGACAGGACAGTGAAGGAGAAACAGCAGACTGATGTGCTCACTCTTCTCTCCCCTACTATTAGCATGTTTCTTGCCAATACATTCCGAATAACTGATTGCCAGCCTGATTGTCACCATATCCTGTCCCTCCCTCCCTTAGTATTGACGTGGAGATTTCGCTATACACCATGCGTAATCCATGTTACTTGCGCTACTAAGCACCCTTTCAGCCTTTTGATATAATCCATCTTAATCAACCCGTCTCCCGCATTTCCCCAAGTAAACAGGCATAATCACCATCCTCATGTTCTTAGCTCCATTGCTCGACTGCCTCTCCTGAGCACAGCCACTTGATTTTAATTCATGGACAACAAAAGGAAATGACAAACAGGAAGTCATGGCTCCAACAGCCAATAGCTTCCTCCATGCAAAAAGACATCACAGGAAATGACCACACAGGAAATGACAACACTAAAGGGGAGGGCATCCACAGGAGTGGGAGGAGGAAGTGCACATGTCTCATCCACTGGAGACATGTACACTGCCCTCCGCCCAGCCACATGCATGCACATCCACCAGCTTGGTCAGCATGGAACCCACTCAATACTGCTCAGAGTAACCAGTATCTAGTAAGATCATTCTACTTGTTCTTACAGGCTTGAGGAGATCTGCAGGGACATTGCTACTGCTGTTGTCAATATACGGTACGAGTATACCAACAAGGCAGATATCAATGTCCTTTTATTAAAGCAGATATGTATCCAACAAGGGATAGCTTAGCCACAACAGAGATATAATATGTTTCTCTTGTTATGCGGACTTCGCTTCTCTAATGTGCATAGACATTTGAAGGCAAGAAGCCCAGCGCATTGTGTTTGATACTTACAAACCGACAAACGCCCACACATGCAGAGAACACATCTCCAAGCCCATGAGAAGGTTTTCATACTGACGGTTTTAGTGCTGGTCCCGATTCAACCCAAGTGCGCTCTGCTAGAGCGATCCTTGGTTAAATCAGACACACGTAGACAGATGACAATCTATAAAACACACATAATAAAATTTCCACAACAGTATGAGCTCTGCTCTACAGGCAATTGCAAGAGGCTAATACCAGACTTAATTTTGGTACTTACAAAAATTTAGGAACTCCAGCCTAAAACCTAGTAAACACAGGCTGAATGACATTCGGTCATTCAGCCTGAATGACAGCCAGTCCGACAGAAGCCGACTTCTAGGACATGACCGGAAAAGGTCTGCCGATCAGCTCCCGATCAGCACTCTCAGCCAATGGCTCAGAACGCTGACCAGGATGTTCTCGTGGGGGGGGGGGGGGGCAGTACACAATAGCACAGCAGAAGAGATCGCTGTACTAACATTGGATAGTTAATACAGCCCTACAGTGTGTACTAAGCTTTACCTTCAGTCTTGCACAGTTGTACTGGCTCTTTTCCTGTACTGGAATAGTTTTCTCTGAATTCACTAGTCCTTTCCTCCCCAGAATGACTGCTTATGGCCCATTCATTGCATGTTAGTTTTTTCAATCTTGGAGGCTCAGCATCACATGCGGGAGTTATTTAGGGCGATCTGCACGGAATTTCAGTCTTCCTTGGAGTGCCCACTTCCCTAGGCTGATATCCACCTATTAAAGTGGTTGTAAAGGCTGAATGTCTTTTACTTTCATGCATTTTATGCATGAAGGTAAAAAAATCCTCAGTGTCCAGCTGCCCCCTCAGCACCCCCCCAATACTTAGGGTAGCACTGCCCCCTTGAGGGCTGCTTTGATTTACCTGTTCATCTGCACCGCCCTGACCCTGTGAACTCTCCAACCCACCTGACACTCTGGGTTCAGACATCTTTTTGCAGGCACCTTTATATACAGTGAAATGCCAGCTAGGGAATAAAACAGGTGATTGTAAAGAATCCACTAGTTAATGCAATGTGATACCACACTAAAGGGGATCCAAGTCCGGCCTATTAAACCTTTACATCCTAATGAGAGACCAGATAGAATAGGAATAGGATAGGGCCCTTTAACCAATAGCAACAGCAATGTCCAGAGTGTAGACCTACAGTAGTCTTCACCGGCAGTTGGAGCTCTTTAACTTAAATTCAAGATATGTCACAGTGATGTGACTGTAAGCAGGGCAGCCTAAACTGGCTGGTGATATTGAGGTATAGGGGGGGAGGTGCTGCGCTAACCAGAAGAAAGCTGTAAATCTCTGTCTGTGGTCAATTAATAAAATGACATAAAATCGCATAATAACATAAATCGCATAAATAAGTGTTGACACTAAAAACATTCAAGTCTTAATGATCAGAATCCTGTGTATGTGAAAAAAAGTGCATAAAGAATCCTTTTCAGTTGGTATATACTAAATGACAAAAAAAAAAAATCGCAAGTAAAAATCGCATAAATAAGTGTTGACACTAAAAACATATAAATCTAGATAATCATGTGTAGGTGCACAAAGGGACACTACTTCATGTGAATAATTCTAAATAAAAATACATAGAATAAATCAGAAATAACCATCAAAAACATATCCTTATAAATGGTGCAAAACGTACAGAGTGCCAGTGCTTAAAGGTGATCTAGATATCGCAAATAAAACACATCAATCCAACGCAATATGGATGATAAATAATATAAATAAATGTCCCAATAATAGTGATGTAAAATATATTGTGCTGGCCTGCGAAACAAATGACCAATGACATGCCAGTAAGTGCAGCAAACTTAAAGTGCCAGTGTAAAAGTCATTGAAGGTGCAAAAGCAAGTTCTGGTGTATTCAACAAAACAACAGTGGGGTGTTGGGATGCAATTCACTCAGTGTCCTCTTCGTGCATAAAACACTAATGTAAGCAGTGGCCCCTTACCTAGCGGTGCTAGGTCAACCGCATGAATTGTAGCTAAAACGCCAGGTCCTGGGCCTCCATCGCGTCCCTATATCCACGCTTGCCGGTGTTGGGTTATCCTAATGGCAGCTGATTGCAAGTGGCTATGGTCCTACCCTGTTTCCCCTAAAATAAGACCTAGCGTGATTGTCGGTGATGGCTTCGATATAAGCCCTACCCCCCAAATAAGCCCTAGTTAAAGTCCTTGTAGGTCTTATTTTCAGGGTAGGGCTTATTTTCGGGGAAACAGGGAAGGGCTTATTTGGAGGGTAGGGCTTATATTGCAGCCATCACTGACAATCACGCTAGGTCTTATTTTAGGGGAAACAGGGTATCAGGGGTCCTGGACCAGCGCGGATCCTAGCTCAGCCTCCACATCTCAGGTATGTATGTACAGGAATATGCAGGACAAAGGTACTTGATAGTGAAGTATGTCTTAACCAGGTAATGCTTTATTAAAAATCTTTAAGTAGATGTACTCACATAAAAACAATGCAGAGCAAACCTCTCTCCTACGAGCAGCGAACTCGTTCTGTGTCTAGCAATGTGAAACAGCCTATTCCGTCCCTACGCGTGTCATCACCGATCACGTGACTTCTTCAGGGGATGAGCAAAATAGGCTTATTGTGGTCTTAAATAGTCTCTCCCATAGTGATTAATGGGCAGCCATTTTCTCGTAGCCACGCCGGCCATTACTGGGTCTTACATGGGCGCGGCCATTTTGTAGGTTAGAAATGACACATGGGTCTCACATGGGCGCGGCCATTTTGTAGGTTAGAAACGACTACCTGATCTTAAAGCTAATAACTATGTGTCTGATGGGCGCGGCCATTTTATAGGTTAGAGAAGACTTTATACTCATACCAAGGCAAATAGATATCGAATTGGCTGTATGTATATGTAACAATATATTGCGTTGCTCATAAATATGGCTTAATGATATACAGAGGGGCTAATTGGCCAGAGACGGATGCATAGGTGGGCATATATTAAAAAAAGAGAGAGATCCCGCTGTATTAGAAGCTAAAAAATGCCAAATGGTCGGAGGCTACCACTAAAAGTGCATACATGGAAATTTTAATTCGTAAAATATATTGAAGGGTAATAAAAAGGCTAAAATTAAATTATTTAATAAAATATGATTAAAATATATGCGGGGTTAAGGTGCAAATAGCTGGAATATCCAGTAAAATTCAAATTAAAATAGCCGCGGAGGGATGATGGAATGGGCTATTTCATATCATGTATGCTCGTATAAATATCACATGGAATACCTACAATCTCAACTACAGTGCAATCATAAGGAAAGGGAGGGGAGGCAAACCGGGGGGGGGGGGGAGGGAAGAGGGGAAAGAGAGAGGGGGGACAGGGAAGGGAGGGGGAAGAGGAGGGGGGAGACGTAAGGAGGTAATGGAAGGAGGGGGGGCGGGGGGTAGCGAATAAATCTATAATGATAAATCACAACATGTACTAATAATAACGATATCCAAGGGCATAAGAAGAGGGAGAGGAAGGGCCAAAACATGTTCTTAAAATACTGGTGAGAGAAAAAAAAGAGAGCTGGTAATGTACACTCCTATTAAAAATCGTTTAAAAAGCAGTTCAAATCAAATTCGATGTTCAAACCTCTGGGTGCAAAAGTATCTAGGGTGAAAATCCACTTAGATTCGAGCTGGCTGAGGGTCCTAACCTTATGTCCCCCCCGCCAGTGTCTGACATATGGTTCGATTCCCCAAAATTTTAATTGTGTGGGGTCTTTGTTGTGACACAGCAGGAAGTGTTTAGAAACACTATGTTTGTCATACCCATTCAAAATATTCTTCACGTGTTCTTTGATCCTAACTCGAAGGGGTCTTTTTGTGCGGCCTATATACTGTAGGCCGCAACTGCATTCTAGGGCGTATACCGCTCCTTCCGTGTTACAACAGATAAATTCTTTTATTTCATATGTCTCCCCTGTACTAGTCGACGTAAAGTGGGACTTCTTCTCATTGGGGCGCCTAGTTCTCAAACATGCAAAGCACCTTTTACAAGGGAAGAAACCATTCCGGGTAAAGAAGGAGATTACTTTCTTTGGTGGATCAATTATGTTTTTCACAATTTTGTCTCTAAGGGTAGGTGCTTTCTTGTAAATGAACCTGGGATTGGGGGGTAACTTATGCTGTAATTCCTTATCTGCCAGAAGTATATGCCAGTGTCTCTTGATAATCTTCTCAATTCTCTTGTGTTGGGCGTTGAAGTCCAAGATTATCGGTGCTACCTCTAATGTCGTTTCATTTCTGGTTTTATCCCTGATTAATTCTTTTCGGTCCATTTCCTTGACTTCCAGTATTTTGTCTTATGAATTGTTGGTCGTAGCCTTTCTTGGCGAATCTCTGCGCAATCAGTTCTGCTTGTTCTAGATAAATATTAAGGTGGGTACAGTTCCGTCTTACCCTCATAAGTTGACCTTTAGGGACATTAAACAGCCAATTCCTGTGGTGGCAGCTTTCAGTAGGGAGATAACTGTTCCTGTCCACCGTTTTAAAGTGCGTGCGTGACCATAGTGTACCGTTTTCTTGTATGATGTCTAAATCTAAAAATGTCACTTTTTCATCACTGGCCTCCCAAGATAATTTAATATTTCTATCATTGATGTTAAGGTTTTCCAAAAAACTGGTGAGCTGATCCAGTTCACCTTTCCAGAGTATAAAGACATCATCAATATATCTCTTGTAAATGGCTAGTTCGGTGGGCCTGTCTCTAAAAACATTCTGTTCCTCCCACTGGGCCATGAAGAGGCCTGCCACGCTTGGGGCAAATTTAGCTCCCATCGCTACTCCTGTTTGTTGATAGTAGTAATTCTTGTCATACCAGAAATAGTTGTTCTTGAGGCAGAAGTCTAATGCCGCGTACACACGGTCGGACTTTTCGTCTACAAAAGTCAGACAGCCTGTCCGACAGACTTCCGGCAGACTTGCGGCGGACTTGCGGCATACTTTCTAACGAACGGACT
The DNA here is from genome assembly GCA_037952835.1 of Lithobates septentrionalis. Classification (NCBI taxonomy): domain Eukaryota; kingdom Metazoa; phylum Chordata; class Amphibia; order Anura; family Ranidae; genus Lithobates; species Lithobates septentrionalis. The sequence goes on from JBBDGP010001747.1 coordinate 659,750, forward strand.
TGCCTACACACGACCACACAAAAGTCCGACGGATTCGTACGTGATGACGTACACCGGACTAAAATAAGGAAGTTCATAGCCAGTAGCCAATAGGTGCCCTAGCGTGGCTTTTTGTCCGTCGGACTAGCACACAGACGAGCGGATTTCGGGGTCCGTCGTAGTTACGACGTAAAGATTTGAAGCATGTTTCAAATCTAAAGTACGTCGGATTTGAGGCTAAAAAAGTACGTTGAAAGTCCGGAGAAGCCCACACACGATCGGATTACCAGCCAGCTTTAGTCCGTCAGCGTCCGTTGGACTTTTGTAGACGAAAAGTCCAACCGTGTGTACGCGGCATTAGCATTTCACTATGAACTTCCTTTGGACGCATGGTAGCTTGGTGTATGACCGTAGGCCCCATTTTGTGGCTTCGCATGCTTGATGGTGAGGTATCACTGTGTATAGGGATGAAACATCCGCGGTAGCCATAATCCATGGACCTGTTTCTTTTGGGACATCTTCTAGTATTTGCAACATCTGCTTGGTGTCTCTGAGGTATGCCTCTGTGTTCTGGACCGCTGGCTGTAGGAAATAATCTATATATTGCCCGATTCTCGATGTCAGTGAGTCTATCCCATTTACAATCGGTCTTGGTGGTGGGTTAATTTTATCTTTATGAATTTTTGGCAATGAATATATGATCGGGGTCCTACAGGAATCAGGTATCAGATATCTGGCTTCTTTTTTATTCAGTATGTTTCTCTTTACTCCTAAGCACACCACCTTTTCTAGTGCTTTTCTGCAATTGAACATCGGGTTACTTAATAATCTGCTGTAAGTCGTCTCATCTCCCAGCATCTTGGTCATACTGCTGTGGTATTGCTCTTTCGATAGAATCACAATTCCTCCTCCCTTATCTGCTGGTCGTATAACCAACTCTTTCCTTCTTGTTAGTTTCTTGATACCACTCTTTATGTGGCTTGGTTCTTCTCTTTTCTTGATTTTTAAAACTTTAATATCATCTAAAACTACTTTTTTAAAAACCTCAGTATACTTGTTGTTCTTTATTGAAGGATTAAAAACAGATTTGTTTCGTAGTGTACTATGCACACCAGTATTTTAAGAACATGTTTTGGCCCTTCCTCTCCCTCTTCTTATGCCCTTGGATATCGTTATTATTAGTACATGTTATGATTTATCATTATAGATTTATTCGCTACCCCCCCGCCCCCCCTCCTTCCATTACCTCCTTACGTCTCCCCCCTCCTCTTCCCCCTCCCTTCCCTGTCCCCCCTCTCTCTTTCCCCTCTTCCCTCCCCCCCCCCGGTTTGCCTCCCCTCCCTTTCCTTATGATTGCACTGTAGTTGAGATTGTAGGTAAATAATATGGTCCCTCGCGCTAAAGTGAGACAAAGGTGAATGTGGTGACAATCACAAAATGGGTTAAAACTAACAAAAACTTGAGGTGGGTGATTTTTATGATGATATCTAAAATGACTGCAGTGAAATCAACAAGTGTACACATAGCACTCGAAACATGAAAATAAAGATAAAGAGATTTCGCGCATAAAATCTATCATAAAATGGTGATCACATCTAATAATAATAATAATAAATAGAAATAAATGTGAATAAATAATGACTGTGGAAAGTCATTAATAAAAACGAATAAAGTGCATCAATGAACAAAAACTGGGCTAAAAATTTGTGTATCCCAATAATAAATCACAATAGATGTCATATATGTGCAAAAATGCAAAACCTGTGCTGAAACTCCATATGTGTAAAATAACAAATTCCAATGAATGGCAAAAGCCAAATCGCATAAATGTGCAAAAATGCAAAAAAACTGTGCAGTAAACTGCAAACAGCGTGGTATACGATACTTCCAATAAATGAGACTATATAAAAAAGTGTTCACAAAAAAGACAATTTAAAGTCCATAACTCATGGTGATCTCAGAAAAATAATGGTAATAGTAATGGTAGTCTTCATAAAACGACTGACGGTTCAACTAGGCTCTCTAAACTCTCACCTCAGAGCAGGAAAAAACAGGCACCAATGTAGATCTTTCCTTTTTGTAACGATGAGGTCAAAGGATGGCTGCGTTCCCCTCTGCTTATTCTCAGGCACCTATCAAAATAAACTGGGAATATTTCCACCTAGGCTTGTGACAGCCCGGTGGGAGGAGGGGGAGGAGAGAGGAGGCCTCTGATGGTGTAGTATTTCGAAAATATATTTTATTGAATTAAAAGCAAAGTGGTCTCTTACATGAAAACAGTTTAAAATTATCATAAAACAGGAAGGAGCGGCGTCCGAGGCGCCTCCTTACGTGACTTCCGGTATAGTCAGCTCTCTGCCACGCCCTACGCGTTACGTCACCGCTCGTGACTTCAACTGGGGAACCGGATTGGCCTGAGAGGAATGCTATTTATATAGTGGAACCGGAAGTAATACAGCGGCCATTTTTATTGTGGTAATGTATTTCTCTATGGGACATCGGCCATCTCAGAGGTGGCAATCTACATAGATTGCGGCCGTTACACAGGGGAGTCGAGCTGGAACTTCAGATAACAGTATATATCTCGAATCCCAGTTTATATTAGTGATGTTAAATATCTAAAACTTAAAAATTAAAAAACTCAAACAATCAGTCGGCATGCAAATGAATAATACCTAATCACAAATAGCTACGCCATTTTCTTGTGGAGAGTGGAAATCTATGGCGGTGGCCATCTTTCTGGTGGTTATCACACTGCAGTCGGCAGCCATTTTTGGGTGGATTAAAGTTATTTGAACACTATATGTTTTACGAAGTGTCAAAAATGTCAAAAATAGACAGAAATAGAGGAAGAAAATATGATTACATTAAAATGATGGAATGATGAAAAATTACATTAAGATTTTGGAATGGACACATTGACTGTGAACCTCAGTCACCAAGGAGGAACCTCTCACATTATATTATAACAGATATGATAAACAATAGGCTATTTGATCAGCGTCACAGTATGAAATATTAATATCGTAATTCATAAATTAGAACAAAATACAATAGTTCATAAAACCTTATGTACAATATTGATAATGATATCTGCAATTAAAAAAATCTAAAACAAAGTAACATGCATAAATTACTAAAATCTTAAAAATTACTTAAAAAACAATTTAAATCGAACTCTACGTTCATACCTCTAGGGGTTAATGTACGCAGAGTATGTATCCAATATGATTCTTTTTGGCTAATACTTCTAATTTTATGGGTACCTCTCCATGAACTTTTATATCTTTCTATCCCCCAAAACTGTAGATGTATGGGGTCCCTATTGTGTACTGCTGCAAAATGTTTAGACACATTGTGTTTGGGATTTCCTTTTTTGATGTTCTGTATGTGTTCTTTCACCCTGACTTTAAGGGCCCTCTTCGTACGTCCTACATATTGCAGTTTACAGCTACACTGGAGTACGTATACAACTCCTTCAGTGTGGCATCCAATAAAGTACCTACCCAAAGAAAATGTTCTCACAGGAAATACCTACTTTAATTCTGGATTACAGTGTCCAACATAAACAAGTATCCAAAATCATTCAAAGACACTGGCATATCTTGAAAAACGATAAAGATTTGACTAAAATATTACCAGAATTACCCAATATCATATATAAGAGGGCACCGACCATCAGAAACATGGTAGTGAAAACAGTGATTGAACCCCCCCAACAAGTACCATACTCATTCTTCACAGGCAAAGGATTCTATCCATGTAGAAACTGCTTTGCATGCAAACACGCCCAGAAGTTTCAAGGAAAAAGAACAGAATTTACAGCTACTACTACAAATGAAACATATGAGATCAAAGACTTTATTGGATGCCACACTGAAGGAGTTGTATACGTACTCCAGTGTAGCTGTAAACTGCAATATGTAGGACGTACGAAGAGGGCCCTTAAAGTCAGGGTGAAAGAACACATACAGAACATCAAAAAAGGAAATCCCAAACACAATGTGTCTAAACATTTTGCAGCAGTACACAATAGGGACCCCATACATCTACAGTTTTGGGGGATAGAAAGATATAAAAGTTCATGGAGAGGTACCCATAAAATTAGAAGTATTAGCCAAAAAGAATCATATTGGATACATACTCTGCGTACATTAACCCCTAGAGGTATGAACGTAGAGTTCGATTTAAATTGTTTTTTAAGTAATTTTTAAGATTTTAGTAATTTATGCATGTTACTTTGTTTTAGATTTTTTTAATTGCAGATATCATTATCAATATTGTACATAAGGTTTTATGAACTATTGTATTTTGTTCTAATTTATGAATTACGATATTAATATTTCATACTGTGACGCTGATCAAATAGCCTATTGTTTATCATATCTGTTATAATATAATGTGAGAGGTTCCTCCTTGGTGACTGAGGTTCACAGTCAATGTGTCCATTCCAAAATCTTAATGTAATTTTTCATCATTCCATCATTTTAATGTAAATCATATTTTCTTCCTCTATTTCTGTCTATTTTTGACATTTTTGACACTTCGTAAAACATATAGTGTTCAAATAACTTTAATCCACCCAAAAATGGCCGCCGACTGCAGTGTGATAACCACCAGAAAGATGGCCACCGCCATAGATTTCCACTCTCAAGAAAATGGCGTAGCTATTTGTGATTAGGTATTATTCATTTGCATGCCGACTGATTGTTTGAGTTTTTTAATTTTTAAGTTTTAGATATTTAACATCACTAATATAAACTGGGATTCGAGATATATACTGTTATCTGAAGTTCCAGCTCGACTCCCCTGTGTAACGGCCGCAATCTATGTAGATTGCCACCTCTGAGATGGCCGATGTCCCATAGAGAAATACATTACCACAATAAAAATGGCCGCTGTATTACTTCCGGTTCCACTATATAAATAGCATTCCTCTCAGGCCAATCCGGTTCCCCAGTTGAAGTCACGAGCGGTGACGTAACGCGTAGGGCGTGGCAGAGAGCTGACTATACCGGAAGTCACGTAAGGAGGCGCCTCGGACGCCGCTCCTTCCTGTTTTATGATAATTTTAAACTGTTTTCATGTAAGAGACCACTTTGCTTTTAATTCAATAAAATATATTTTCGAAATACTACACCATCAGAGGCCTCCTCTCTCCTCCCCCTCCTCCCACCGGGCTGTCACAAGCCTAGGTGGAAATATTCCCAGTTTATTTTGATAGGTGCCTGAGAATAAGCAGAGGGGAACGCAGCCATCCTTTGACCTCATCGTTACAAAAAGGAAAGATCTACATTGGTGCCTGTTTTTTCCTGCTCTGAGGTGAGAGTTTAGAGAGCCTAGTTGAACCGTCAGTCGTTTTATGAAGACTACCATTACTATTACCATTATTTTTCTGAGATCACCATGAGTTATGGACTTTAAATTGTCTTTTTTGTGAACACTTTTTTATATAGTCTCATTTATTGGAAGTATCGTATACCACGCTGTTTGCAGTTTGCTGCACAGTTTTTTTGCATTTTTGCACATTTATGCGATTTGGCTTTTGCCATTCATTGGAATTTGTTATTTTACACATATGGAGTTTCAGCACAGGTTTTGCATTTTTGCACATATATGACATCTATTGTGATTTATTATTGGGATACACAAATTTTTAGCCCAGTTTTTGTTCATTGATGCACTTTATTCGTTTTTATTAATGACTTTCCACAGTCATTATTTATTCACATTTATTTCTATTTATTATTATTATTAGATGTGATCACCATTTTATGATAGATTTTATGCGCGAAATCTCTTTATCTTTATTGAGATTGTAGGTATTCCATGTGATATTTATACGAGTATACATGATATGAAATAGGCCATTCCATCATCCCTCCGCGGCTATTTTAATTTGAATTTTACTGGATATTCCAGCTATTTGCACCTTAACCCCGCATATATTTTAATCATATTTTATTAAATAATTTAATTTTAGCCTTTTTATTACCCTTCAATATATTTTACGAATTAAAATTTCCATGTATGCACTTTTATGCCGCGTACACACGGTCGGACTTTTGTCTACAAAAGTCAGACAGCCTGTCCGACAGACTTCCGGCAGACTTTCGGCGGACTTGCGGCGGACTTGCGGCATACTTTCTAACGAACGGACTTGCCTACACACGACCACACAAAAGTCCGACGGATTCGTACGTGATGACGTACACCGGACTAAAATAAGGAAGTTCATAGCCAGTAGCCAATAGGTGCCCTAGCGTGGCTTTTTGTCCGTCGGACTAGCACACAGACGAGCGGATTTCGGGGTCCGTCGTAGTTACGACGTAAAGATTTGAAGCATGTTTCAAATCTAAAGTACGTCGGATTTGAGGCTAAAAAAGTACGTTGAAAGTCCGGAGAAGCCCACACACGATCGGATTACCAGCCAGCTTTAGTCCGTCAGCGTCCGTTGGACTTTTGTAGACGAAAAGTCCGACCGTGTGTACGCGGCATTAGTGGTAGCCTCCGACCATTTGGCATTTTTTAGCTTCTAATACAGCGGGATCTCTCTCTTTTTTTAATATATGCCCACCTATGCATCCGTCTCTGGCCAATTAGCCCCTCTGTATATCATTAAGCCATATTTATGAGCAACGCAATATATTGTTACATATACATACAGCCAATTCGATATCTATTTGCCTTGGTATGAGTATAAAGTCTTCTCTAACCTATAAAATGGCCGCGCCCATCAGACACCTAGTTATTAGCTTTAAGATCAGGTAGTCGTTTCTAACCTACAAAATGGCCGCGCCCATGTGAGACCCATGTGTCATTTCTAACCTACAAAATGGCCGCGCCCATGTAAGACCCAGTAATGGCCGGCGTGGCTACGAGAAAATGGCCGCCCATTAATAACTATGGGAGAGACTATTTAAGACCACAATAAGCCTATTTTGCTCATCCCCTGAAGAAGTCACGTGATCGGTGATGACACGCGTAGGGACGGAATAGGCTGTTTCACATTGCTAGACACAGAACGAGTTCGCTGCTCGTAGGAGAGAGGTTTGCTCTGCATTGTTTTTATGTGAGTACATCTACTTAAAGATTTTTAATAAAGCATTACCTGGTTAAGACATACTTCACTATCAAGTACCTTTGTCCTGCATATTCCTGTACATACATACCTGAGATGTGGAGGCTGAGCTAGGATCCGCGCTGGTCCAGGACCCCTGATAGGACCATAGCCACTTGCAATCAGCTGCCATTAGGATAACCCAACACCGGCAAGCGTGGATATAGGGACGCGATGGAGGCCCAGGACCTGTCGTTTTAGCTACAATTCATGCGGTTGACCTAGCACCGCTAGGTAAGGGGCCACTGCTTACATTAGTGTTTTATGCACGAAGAGGACACTGAGTGAATTGCATCCCAGACACCCCACTGTTGTTTTGTTGAATACACCAGAACTTGCTTTTGCACCTTCAATGACTTTTACACTGGCACTTTAAGTTTGCTGCACTTACTGGCATGTCATTGGTCATTTGTTTCGCAGGCCAGCACAATATATTTTACATCACTATTATTGGGACATTTATTTATATTATTTATCATCCATATTGCGTTGGATTGATGTGTTTTATTTGCGATATCTAGATCACCTTTAAGCACTGGCACTCTGTACGTTTTGCACCATTTATAAGGATATGTTTTTGATGGTTATTTCTGATTTATTCTATGTATTTTTATTTAGAATTATTCACATGAAGTAGTGTCCCTTTGTGCACCTACACATGATTATCTAGATTTATATGTTTTTAGTGTCAACACTTATTTATGCGATTTTTACTTGTGATTTTTTTTTTTTTTTTTTGTCATTTAGTATATACCAACTGAAAAGGATTCTTTATGCACTTTTTTTCACATACACAGGATTCTGATCATTAAGACTTGAATGTTTTTAGTGTCAACACTTATTTATGCGATTTATGTTATTATGCGATTTTATGTCATTTTATTAATTGACCACAGACAGAGATTTACAGCTTTCTTCTGGTTAGCGCAGCACCTCCCCCCCTATACCTCAGTTTGATTTTGGGCTTATGTCTGACCCTTGCTTCGGTGCATGCAGCTGTCCAGTCGCATATGTGCGTTTTTACTAATTTTTCTGAGTTTTTCTTTTCTTTTCTTTTTCCAATTGGGTAGCGCAGGAATATTCTTATTACATTGGCTGGTGATATTCCTTAGAGTAGTTCAGAATATGGATGTCTATGTACAGTGTCCTATGTAATGCAATAAAGTGTCCAAGTAAGATAACCAAGTAAGGATTGTGAACTATGGGCGACTGCCCTCTCACCAACTGCAGAGCCAGATAGGAACCTCCCGAACAGTGATCCTGGATGAGATGTCCCTCTGGGAAACAACCGGAGATGGCCAACCAGCTGCTGGACGTGGTCGTTGGATCCCTCTGAAGAGGTGGTGCCACGGTGATCTCTCACGAACACCAAGCAGAGTTGGGCCCTCCAGGGCTGGAGTCATGGGATGGCCGCGTGGTAGGCTGCAGCCCTCTCACCTAACAGCAGAGAGGCGTTCACTCGGTGAGGCCCCAGGTAGAAGAGAGCGCGGGGCGGAGCTGCTGACCCTTTCATAGTTCTTCCCAGAGGTCTGTTAGAGTTAACGAGAGGCCTCTGGGATGCAGAGGCGTAACTATAACCTTCAGGGCCCCAGTGCAAGAAACCATGAAGGGCCCCTGACCCTCACTATGATGGGGGAGGGGGGGTATTGTGAAAGAATGAGGGGCAGTATGACGGGGTATTTTGACAGGAGTGGGCAGTGTGACCAAAGAAGGGTATCTGGAAAGTGTGACCAGAGGGGGGAGTGTAATAAGAGGGGGCACTGTGAAAGAAGGGGGGCAGTGTGACAAGAAGGGGCAGTACGATGGGGGCAGTGTGACAGGAAGGGGCAGTATGACAGGGGGATATTGTGACAAGAGGGGGGCAGTGTGACAGGAAAAGGATACCTGGGAAGTATTACAAGAGGGGGGCAGTGTAATGAGGGAGCACTGTGAAAGGAGGGGGACTGTTTAACAAGAGGGGGGTAGTGTGACAGGAGGGGGGTAAATATGACAGGAGGGGGCAGAATGATGGAGGGGCAGTGTTACAGGAATGTATTGTGCCAAGGGGGCAGTGTGACAGGGGACAGTGAGACAGGTGGGGGCAGTATGATGGGGAAATAGTATGATGTGGGCAGTGTGATAAAAGAGGGGCTATGTGGCAGGTGGGTGGCCAGTGTGAGGGGACAGGTGGGGGCCAGTGTGAGAGGGGACAGGTGTGGGGACAGTGTGAGAGGGGACAGGTGGGGGGGACAGTGTGTGGGGGAGCAGTGTGAGAGGGGACAATGTGTGGGGGGGGGGCAGTGTGAGAGGGGACAGTGTGAGAGGGGACAGTGTGTGGGGGGGACAGTGTGTGGGGGGGACAGTGTGTGGGGGGGACAGTGTGAGAGGGGACAGTGTGAGAGGGGACAGTGTGTGAGAGGGGACAGTGTGTGAGAGGGGACAGTGTGTGAGAGGGGACAGTGTGTGAGAGGGGACAGTGTGTGAGAGGGGACAGTGTGTGAGAGGGGACAGTGTGTGAGAGGGGACAGTGTGTGAGAGGGGACAGTGTGTGAGAGGGGACAGTGTGTGAGAGGGGACAGTGTGTGAGGGGGGACAGTGTGTGAGGGGGGACAGTGTGAGAGGTGACAGTGTGAGAGGTGACAGTGTGAGAGGGGACAGTGTGAGGGGGGACAGTGTGTGGGGGGGCAGTGTGTGGGGGGGCAGTGTGAGAGGGGACAGTGTGAGAGGGGACAGTGTGAGAGGGGACAGTGTGGTGGGGGGACAGTGTGGTGGGGGGACAGTGTGAGAGGGGACAGTGTGTGGGGGGACAGTGTGAGAGGGGACAGTGTGTGGGGGGCGGGCAGTGTGAGAGGGGACAGTGTGTGGGGGGGGGGCAGTGTGAGAGGGGACAGTGTGTGGGGGGGACAGTGTGAGAGGGGACAGTGTGTGGGGGGGACAGTGTGTGGGGGGGACAGTGTGTGGGGGGGACAGTGTTAGAGGGGACAGTGTTAGAGGGGACAGTGTGAGAGGGGACAGTGTGAGAGGGGACAGTGTGAGAGGGGACAGTGTGAGAGGGGACAGTGTGTGGGGGGGGGCAGTGTGTGGGGGGACAGTGTGAGAGGGGGCAGTGTGTGGGGGGACAGTGTGAGAGGGGACAGTGTGTGAGAGGGGACAGTGTGTGAGAGGGGACAGTGTGTGAGAGGGGACAGTGTGTGAGAGGGGACAGTGTGTGAGAGGGGACAGTGTGAGGGGGGGCAGTGTGTGGGGGGACAGTGTGAGAGGGGACAGTGTGAGGGGGGACAGTGTGTGAGAGGGGACAGTGTGTGTGAGGGGACAGTGTGTGTGAGGGGACAGTGTGTGTGAGGGGACAGTGTGTGTGAGGGGACAGTGTGTGTGAGGGGACAGTGTGTGTGAGGGGACAGTGTGTGTGGGGGGACAGTGTGAGAGGGGACAGTGTGAGAGGGGACAGTGTGAGAGGGGACAGTGTGTGGGGGGGGGGCAGTGTGTGGGGGGACAGTGTGAGAGGGGGCAGTGTGAGAGGGGACAGTGTGTGGGGGGACAGTGTGAGAGGGGACAGTGTGTGGGGGGGGCAGTGTGAGAGGGGACAGTGTGTGAGAGGGGACAGTGTGTGAGAGGGGACAGTGTGTGAGAGGGGACAGTGTGAGAGGGGACAGTGTGAGAGGGGACAGTGTGTGAGAGGGGACAGTGTGAGAGGGGACAGTGTGAGAAGGGACAGTGTGAGAAGGGACAGTGTGTGGGGGGGCAGTGTGAGAGGGGACAGTGTGAGAGGGGACAGTGTGAGAGGGGACAGTGTGAGAGGGGACAGTGTGTGGGGGGGACAGTGTGAGGGGGGGACAGTGTGAGGGGGGACAGTGTGAGGGGGGACAGTGTGAGGGGGGACAGTGTGAGAGGGGACAGTGTGTGGGGGCACAGTGTGAGAGGGGACAGTGTGAGAGGGGACAGTGTGAGAGGGGACAGTGTGAGAGGGGGCAGTGTGAGAGGGGGCAGTGTGAGAGGGGGCAGTGTGAGAGGGGGCAGTGTGAGAGGGGACAGTGTGAGAGGGGACAGTGTGAGGGGGGACAGTGTGTGAGGGGACAGTGTGTGAGGGGACAGTGTGTGAGGGGACAGTGTGTGAGGGGACAGTGTGTGAGGGGACAGTGTGTGAGGGGACAGTGTGTGAGGGGACAGTGTGAGAGGGGACAGTGTGTGAGGGGACAGTGTGTGTGGGGGGGGGCAGTGTGAGAGGGGACAGTGTGAGGGGGGGGGGGCAGTGTGAGAGGGGACAGTGTGAGAGGGGACAGTGTGTGGGGGGACAGTGTGTGGGGGGACAGTGTGTGGGGGGACAGTGTGTGGGGGGACAGTGTGTGGGGGGACAGTGTGAGGGGGGACAGTGTGAGAGGGGAGAGGTGGGTGGCCAGTATTGTGCTTTACTTACATGAGAAGCAGCATGCTTCCTTGTGATGTCCGCAGGATGTCCCTCCAGGCAGCACAGTTCACTTCCCGAATATCATTGTATCCAATGGAGAGGGGAGGGGCCTCTGACCTGAGCGTATATTAGCAAGACTCAGAGTGTACAAGCAGAGGGACAAACTTGTGCACTCAATCTGGTGTCTGCTCGGGTCAGAGGCCCCTCCCCTCTCCATTGTACTCACTGATATTCGGGAAGTGAACTGTGTGCTGCCTGGAGGGACATCGCGCAGAGCGCAGACATCACACAGCTTCCAATCGCCCCCTTACGCCCCCCTCTACTGTATAGTTAGATGCCAGCCAGGGGAGGTGCGGCGTCTTGGGGCCCCCCCACACTGGCAGAATTCCAGGGCCCAGTCGCAAGTGCGACTGTTGCGACCCTGAAAATTCCGCCACTGCTGGGATGTGTAGTCCAGGGGAAGTTTCACAACATCAGAATGGCTAGTCCCACAACCCTCCCTGCTAGGCTCAAAGATATGATGTCAGTTACTGGAGCCCAGCACTAGAGGAACACAGGAATATATGGAGAATGGCAGGGGTGGTCTGTGGAACAAGGTCACTGTGGTCCACTGTAGGCTACATTAGCCCTATCTCGATCCAGCAATGTATGTGAGCAGGGCCACCAATAAGGCAGTACAGCCAGCCCTTATGTACTGGGCCTGGGCCTCATCAGTTCAAAAGGGGGCCCAGTCACCTGCTGAGTAGGATGGCTGGTGTTCTGTCAAAAAGAGCCAACTTGTCAAAATCTCCAACCACGTCTCTGCCAGTGACTCTCCAGCAGCAATAATTGGAGATTTCGACAAGTTACCTGGTTTCACAGAACACTGGCAGCGTATACACTACGGTATATGCTATAATGAGTATACATTGTTAGTCCGCCTGCTAATAACCAACAGCATGGCCGCCTCTAAGGCGGTGACAACTTTTTACCTCCTTAGCTGGTGTTCTGTGAAAACAGCCAACTCGTCATGTACCATAGTGTATACGCTGCCGATGTTCTGTGAAAACAGCCAATTCATTGAAATCTCCAATTACAGCTGCTGGAGAGTCACCGGAAGTCACGTGGTTTTGATTTTGATGAGTTGGCTCTTTTGACAGAACACCGGCTGTACTGTCTTATTGAAGACACTAATCCACTTCTGCCTCCCCCTGTAGTGCTGTGAGCTTCTCCTCCTCTCCCTCTCTCTGGCTGCACTGCAGGGGGATTGGTTCTAGCACATGCGCCCCTTAGGGCCATCTGCTGTACGGGCCCCCGTGTGCCCCTTTTCCCTGCAGCGCTGCGGGATTTCCTCCTCCCCCACAGCACTGAGGGATTTCCTACGCTTCCTGCCGGCAGCTGCTGTGGGTCCACAGGGAGATAATTCAGGATAGAGAGATGGGAAAGGGGCCAGAAAATATGTAATTTACTGCCCCCTTCCTTTCTTGAATGAACACAGTGAGCAATCGGTACCAATCACTCCTGTTTCCATTTATCACTGAAGCATAGTAAACTGTGTTTACTATGCTTCAGCTTGTGAATGAGCAGGAAGCCATTCATCTGTGCAGCTGAGGTTGTAGAGAATAGGACTGATACATCTATGTCCTCAATCACTTTCGGCTGGGGGGGGTTGTCAAGTAGGCCTGTATGGGGCTCCCGTGATTTCTAACAGCAGCCCTGTGCATGAGAGCAGAGGCTCTCCCTGGGCTATTGCTCCTGATTGGCCATTGGCTCTCTCTGCTGTCAATCACAGCCAGTGGGGCGGGGCTGAGCTGCGTTCTCAGCTCAGGAGCGAGCATGCACAAGTGCCCCCATAGCAGGTGACTTGCTGTGGGGGCACTTGGCCAACCTCTGTTGCTGGCATCCGTTGTCACCGTGATCCAGGAGACAGGTGCTATGGAATGGCAATTGAGGAGATTTTTCCGCTGCAGCCACCAGGGGAGGCTCTCCCGCATGGAAGGGGTTATCCGGACAAGATGGTCTTGAGACCCCGGATCCCACTGTTGGAGAAAACCCTTCTGAAAGGGCCGCATCTTCCATTGTGCCCATTTCACCATGGGGGCTGTGGCCACCATGGTGCCGATTTATCTTGGAGACATTGTGAGGCTCTGAGAAGAGATGACGACATTGCGAGATGAATTCTGTCCCGGATCACCGGAATTTTCTCTAGAGGCAAGGAGATCCATTCGACACGGTGTTCTTCACCGTGTCGAATTGAGCTCCGAGGAATATCAGAGACTGTGTTGGCTCTAGATGGCTTTTTTCCTTGTTCAACAGCCAATCAAACTCTGTCAGAGTAGAGATGACCTGAGCTCGATGTATCAACAGCTGCTCCCTATCTTGGGAAAGTAGATCATCCAGATAGTGGTGTAAGTGGTGTGTTCTTGATGAAGGAGTTCAGGTGTGTCAAATCGATGACTGGCCTCCAGGAGCCATTCTTTTTGAGGACCATGAAAAGGGGGGAGTAAACCCCTTGAAATCTTTCCTCCGTTGGAACCAGAATGGCGGCGCCTTGAGCCATCAGGGAGTCTGTATAAGACAGAAGAACTTGTTTCTTTACTCCCAAGTGCGGTAGGATTGTGGGAACAAACTGCTGTGTGGGTGGACTACTGAATACCCAAGTATGAACTGAGGAGACCGTTTTGACGGTCCAGTAGTCTCGAATCGAGGCTGCCCAGACGTGTTGAAAATGGAGTAAAGGAGCCCCGACTTGCTCCGTCTGGACAGGCCCCATATCAAAAGGACTTGGAAGCATCCTGTCCCCCTCACGGGGCTGTCTTTGAGGATTTCTGGCTGAAAGGTTGACTTCTCTTCCAGTTCTTTCTAAATTCACGGCCAGGCTTGTAGCGGCAAGCATCTCTAGCGCACTCCGGGTCTTGTCTGGGTTGAGCTCTTCTTTGGCTCAAGAGGCGACGGTCCTGAGGTAAGAACCCTAATTTACCTCCAGTAGCATGGGTAATGGCAGAGTCAAGCTTATTCCCGAAGAGAGAGGAGCCCTCAAAGGGAATTCTACACCTTGCCTGCTTAGAGGCAGGATCCGCAACCCACGGGCGCAGCCACAAGGCGCGTTTAGCTGTAACCGAAGAGAGCATGACACGTGCTACTAGGTGAATAATATCAAGGGATGCTTCCCCCAGGAAGACTGATACCAGCCTCAGTTCGTGTACTGGTGAGCTCTTGACCAATTCCTTAGAAACGCTTCCTAAAGCTGCACCCACATCATCCGTCTAGAACTCCATTGCTTTTGACAATGCTGCAAGAGCCAAGGCTGGTTTACAAGCCATACCTGCTGTGATATAGATGTGCTTCAGATCAGTATCAGTTTTCCTTTCTAAACTATCTTTGAAAGAAACGGTACCTTCCAGAGGGAGTGTAACATGTCTCACCAACCTCATTAGAGCCGCATCAATAAGAGGAGCCGACTCCAGATGCTTTACCTCATCACTCTTGAATGGGTACATCTTTGCTCTTTTGAAAATTAGGTAGTTTTTTCTCTCAACCTAACCCCATTCATCCAAAATAATGTCGCTAAGTTCACCCAGGAAGGGGAAGTTTGGGCGATCTTTCTTAAAATGCTTGAAGTATTTCCTCTGCTTACAGGGTGCTACTACTGGCTCTTCCCATCTCAATGCATCTTTAACCACTCTGACCAACTGTGGAACCAGGAAAAAAACAAAACCTGCGCCAGGTTCATCCACCTCTGCCTCGCTATCCGAGGATCCACTCAAAGAGAGACTACGTCGAGAGGGACCCGGAATCTCAGGGTCGGCCCCTTTAGTGACTAGAACTGGAACAGAAGGAGGTTTGAATGTACGGTCAGAATCTGTTTTGTTCAGAGATTCTTGAATCACCTTTCTGACCAGAGCTTCCATTTGCTTGTCTCCAGCTTCTCTTTCCTTTACAGCTCGGGAATAGCATAACTCGCAGACCTGAGCAGACCTAAACTCTACATCCCCAGCTTTTTTCTCAGAGCGGCTGGAATGGCGGTAAGAATGGTGTCCAGACCCAGATTTTGACCGATCTCTGTGGTGTCTGGAGGACGATCTAGGGAGTCTAGATAATGACGTCAAAGATAATGACAAGTCTAGCGTTGCGACCTAGACTTGTCATTATCTTTGCGTGCCGAAACTTGAGGTTCAGACCTAGAAGGGCTGAGGGAAAGGAAAGGTATTAACCTGCTCCTGAATACTAACCCAAACAAACAGGCAGAAGGAAAGAATTCCATCTTACCTGCGGCATAAGGGTTGGCCACTGGGGGGCGGTGACACATCCATAGTGGCAGAGTCAAAAAGCTGAAAACAATACAATCAAGACAATGAGCAGGCAGGTTTGAGAAGCAGAGATAAAAAATCAATCCACTAAACAAATAAGCAGCATAACCTCCTAACTTATACAGCAGAGACACAAGCACGGGGAAGTAGCTGCCTGAGCCTGCAAAACAACACAGGGAATAGCTGTTTCTGACAGCTATTTGAATCTGCCACCCGTTGGTGATGTCATCATGTCTACAGCGCACCTGCTTTGTGACCGACGCCGCTCTATGGTGCTCGTGCTCATGCGCGACCGACGTCATCTTGCCCCGACCGCACACGCGCAAACCAAGCCTCGATCTCAATTGAGGCTTCACAGATAAACAGATTGGACGAGGAGTGGCTGACTGGAATGCAGATGCATCCCAGCCGCCATGGCCAGAAACCGGAGCAGACCTAGCAGACAAACAAACAAAAACAGCTGCCATGTAAGTAAAAATCCATACATTACCACCATGGCATGAACGCGATCCATCCTGGGACTGGGAGCATTGAAGCGCTCACTGCACGATCGGGTCATATTAAGAAGGGCCTCCCGCTAATAGCTGGGACATTTGGCCATGTTGCCGCTTGCCAACCAATGGCTGACTAGTAAGATCTTCAAGGCATCGCTTTTAATCGCCCGTGTCTGCCCTTCTAATAGCTGGGGAAGCTGGACTCCAGAAAGAACACCGCCATCACCATTATTCATGTGCAAACCACCAGGACTGGATCAAGAACTTTGTATGACTGCACCTTGGTCCTAGGAGGAGGACAAAAAAGAAACACGGTCTCTGACTAGAAGCAAAGATTTATGGGAGTGGGGTCCTATGAGGTATGAGAGGCGGGATTAACCCATACGTAGGCTGCCATGGAGACTGTCAGGAAATTCAGGTTTAAACTGATAAAAAAAAAGCGGGCTGTGGGCTGGTCGGTAAGTTAAGCTTGGTTTTTCCCTTGGATTTATCATTGGCCTTGTTTAAACTGATAAAAGCCTGAGATTATTTAAAAAATGTATATCTAAAGATGTATAAGTGAATAGAAAGTATCTAAAATTTTCCAGTACTTTCTGATTCTTGATTAGAAAGGTGGGGCAGCACATTAAATACAGTATGACTTTTCTCTTCACGCTGGTGAAGAACATCTACTACTAATTTGTCCACTAATTTAACTGGTAAAGATGACTGCCTAATTCTTCTATGGTCATATCTTGTGGCGGATACAATAATTTGAATTATTTTCAAGTGACAGAAGCTCTCCCCATGTAATTCCACATTTCATTAAACAGTGAGCTGACAGGGTCATGAGACCTTAAGCAATCCTCCTCTAATTTACTGAGAGTCTCTTTCATTCCATCAGAAGCTTCTGACAGGATGGGGGCATTGCAGTCCGATTTAATAGAGAGAATGATTAGAATACCGTATTTATGCCGGTCTTGCTGGGAGAATCACTTTCTTTTACACAGCACGGTCTACAGAGTCTTAATACCCCTAGATACACTGAAAAAGAGAGGAAGAGATTCAATTTGGCTTTATTACCTATGCCTGTAGGAGCTGATCACACTTTAAAGCCTAAAGCTGGGCATACAAGAGTCAGTTTCTTTTTAATCAACCAGCCGGCTGACCAAAAAACACACATTCGAGGTGGATAGGGGAAATCCTCCCCGCCGCACTATTGTAGTCTAACAGCAAGACTCTTCCACCCTAGGAATGTACTGATCAGTGTTAATCGTAAAAACGTTTTCGAATAAGCCCGTTCATGAGAAGTGGTTAGTTAGATTGACTTCTCAGGAACAGGAATAGCCATAGATGGATCGAGTTTTGACTAGTTCAGCAGAGACCTGCTGGATTTTGACACATCTATGGCCAGCTTTTAGTTAACTTAAAGAGGAGTTCCACCTGGGGAAAAAAATTAAAAATTAAAAATTAAAAGAAAACATTCCCCTCTGGGTAATCCTAGGTACATTGCAAGGAGTTTAACAAATTTTTCTGTGGATTCCTACCTTTTGTTATTCTGAAGAAATCCCTGTGTGCTTGTCTGTGCACATGTTAGAAAGTAAGTCTAATGGGAGTGGTTTCATAATTATCAATCAGCTGCAGCACCTGCAGGCCTCTAATGAGGAAATCTGCTGGGCCTGCAAACATCTACCCATCCTCCATTCATAGATCCTGTTCCTTGTAGAGGTAAACTTAGGCTATAATTAAGACTCCTTTCACACTGGAGCGTTTTGCAGGCGCTATAGCGTTAAAAATAGCGCCTGCAAACCGCTCTAAAACAGCTGCTCCATTCACTCGTCATTGTAATCAATGGGGCAGCACTGCGATACCGCCGGCAAAACACCACTCCGGCGGCGTTTTGCGGGCGGATTTTACCCCTTTTCAGCCGCTAGCTAGCTAGTTGAAACTGCCCTGCTAGCGGCTGAATAGCGCCGCTACAACGACGGTAAAGCGGCCCTAAAAATAGAGCCGCTTTACCACTGACCCCGGCGGCGGCACAGTGTGAAAGGGGTCTAAATAAAACCACTAATGATAAATGGTCTTTAAGTTGACCTGAACTTAAATAGTAAAGATTTGCTACCTTATAAACATCTAGAAATGTTAATTGTGCTCAAACACTTTAGAAGATCATGGCTGGTTGAAAGCGGAGCTACACTGCATCTGAGCACCACAAACCAAAAAAGCTATTTAATTCCTTTTTAATATTTAAAGCAAACTCACCCATCCATCCATGTCTCCATGCTTTATTTTGCAGATAAATTACTTTGAAAAACACCCCCTAGCATTTCTGGCTGTGGACATCTTGAGTAGGTTCAGATTATACATTCTAGCATTTACTTCCTGGAATCCATCTGCCCTTAGCTCGAACATGCAGACAGGAGGGTGTGCTTAGCTTAGAAAAACCCTCCTCCCCTCCTGAAGAGTCCTGGGATGTATGATATCATTTTGGCCTAGGCCTGGAAACCAGGAAATAACTGAAGAGATTTTAATAAAAAAAGTTTTAAACCAGTAAATATGATATACTTTCCTATCTATTTACTAATATAATGACTAAAAAGAGTCAATATTAATTGAGAGAGTGAATTTTAGAAATTGAATTTTGGCAAACTGCCCAAGAATGGCAGATAGAGGGCAAATGACTAGTCACAAGTACTGCTTGTTGTCTCCCGGCAGCTGATCTTCCCCCATTGCTGACTTACCATGCATTGTTCTGCACTGTGTCTCTGTGTGAAGTCGGGCATCTTGGTAAAGGCAGAGTTTAGCTTTCTCATATCTAAGCCTCCATCGAAGAGAATAATGAGCAGCATAGTAGCGACATCATCAAATCTCACTCCAGATTTCCTGGTACTAGCATGCAGAGGCTTTAGCTCTCACGCTGTAGATATATACAGCTATGGAGCTATTGGCACAGGAGTGCCTCGGCACACTCACATACTTGGAAGTGCACTGATATTTTTCAGGAGGAATTCAACACATAGATTTGTTAGGGTATTGCTTAGGTACAAATAACATTTCTAACATATCAACATATCTTTCACTTTTTGAGTTCAGGCCCACTGTAAAGGGAAACTTTAAAGAAAGAGCAGAAGTTTACTTTCTAGCTGACCCCGTCTGATTGACACTTAGATTGAGCACTTTGATAACTCATTCAGCTGGAGCTAATGTAGACAGCCCTCCTGGGCAGTGGTGGCCCATCCATTAGGGGCACACGGGCGCCGCCCCCCCATCCATGCGTCAGGCCCCCTGATCTACATACAGGGCGCTGGACTGTGGATTCCAGTGAGGGGGTGTGTTTTTTTGAAGCACGTGATTAGAGCCAGAAGCGCTAATAGGCTTCAAAAAAGGGTGATCCCACCCAGTTGTGTGACAACAGCAAACGAATATTCGCTATTTTCACACTAAATCTTCCACCCGCCACTCAGGAAGCAGGTCGTGAGACCCGTTTCCCGATTGCCCAAAACACCGGCGATCCTATTGGACGCCTAGCGCTTAGGAGGAGGAGACACGGCGAAAGCCACCATGCTGGAGATGAGAACACCAGAGCCATTGGCCGCAGCCCGTTACCTACCATCTAGATCAAGCCAGCTGTGCTGGAGCAGAGGACACCAGAGCTGCTGCCCGCAACCCGCCACCTAGATGGGGTAAGTGCCGGACCATCCGGCAGATAGCAAGCTGGGGGGGGTTAGGGATGCTGCCGGCCTCCTGAAGGGGAGGGGGGGTGGTTGTATGCCACCCCATAAAAAAAAAAAACACCAGCCACCACTGCTCCTGGGGTCAAGAAACTGTACAGCATGTGAAATTAAATCTAGAGCTACATCTGCTGGCTGGATAAATGCTTACATTTTTATTCACAATACAAAAGGACGTACACTGCTCAAATTCTTGTAATTCTTGTAAATTCTCCCCTCAGCTGCGGGCGCTCCAGTTACTGGCCCTGGGAACCCCCCTGGCTCCTTGTAACATCATACAAGAGACAAATAGGATGCACAGCGATGTTGTCACCTCTTTCAATCAAACTTTTTTGATGCTAACAAAACATTCTGCTGGTTCCCGTCCAACAACCACCCAAGCCTCAGAGGGTGAAACATGTTAGAGAGGGCAGATCCTTGGTGGGAACCGACACAATGTTTTGTCTGAATGTTTGCACCCTCTCTGTTACGTGTATATTTTTATTCAAATGCATTGTTTCAGATTAACTTGGCAAAAAAAACCACTACAAAAAATATTTAATTTTTTTTTTTAGATTTTTTATTTAGCGAGAAACATGAGTTTACAAACTGTATACACATAAGACCTGAACCACATGCCTTTCAACAAGGATTTTTATTGAATTGGTTGGTGTTAGGTGGGGGAGGAAGGAAAAAGGGGGGAGCACCGGGGTTGGGGGGAGGGAACCAGGGCCAGCCTAAAATAGTTGGATTGATAATCATTGTCTTAGTGCTCTGGACGTAACCCTGTTGGTCAGGTCAATAAGCTCCTGATAAGTGATAGAATAGAAAAACATCGACCACAGGTACCACGTATCACAAACCTTTTCTTCCTTACGATCGAAGAAAGCCGTAACGCATTCCATATGTTTAATATCGTTAATTTTGAACAGCCACAGACAAATAGGAGTGAAAGGTTGTTTCCACAAGGCAGGGATGCAAGACCTAGCTGTATTTAACAAATGTACTGTAAGCAAAGATTTATATTATGAAAGGGGAATGCTATTAAGGTGAAGTAAATAACTTTCAGGGTGAGAACCCAGATCTACTGACGTGAGCTTGAGTACAAGCTGGTGTACTTGGTCCCAGAAAAGGTGGGTTTTGAGGCAATGCCAAAAAATCTGTAAAGAAGAGCCTTCTTCCCACCCACATCTCCAACAAAGTTTGGGTGTACATTCTATGTAGGGTAGATGGGACCCTGTACCAGCGTAATAGAATCTTGTAACACTGCTCTTGAAACCTGTTTGCAATGGAAGATTTATGTGTGAACAGGATTGGTCGCTCCACCTGGAGCCTCAATCCAATTATGGTTGATCACGATGTAAACAGGAAGAGCCGGTGATCGGCTTTTCCTCACTCACGTCTGACAGATGCGAGTAGAGGAGAGCCGATCGGTGGCTTTCCTGACAGGGGGGTCTGTGCTGATTGTTTATCAGCACAACCCCCCCTCTGATCCCGCCCAGGACCACCATCATGCCGCCCAGGACCACCAGGATGGATGGCTATCCACACTGGACCACCAGGTATGCACCCCCTAGACCACCAGGGAAATGCAAATCTGTGCCAAGGCAGCTGCCAATCAATGCCCAGGCAGCTGCCAATCAGTGCCCACTCACAATGCCTACCACTGCCAGTGCCACCTGGGATGCCTATCAGTGCCGCATATCAGTGCCGCATATCAGTGCCCATCAGTGCCACGTATCAATGCCCAGCAGTGCCGCCTATCAGTGCCCATCAGTGCCCAGCAGTGCCGCCTATCAGTGCCACCCATAAGTACCCATCTTTGCAGCCTTTCAGTGCCCATCAGCATCACCTGTCAGTGCCCATCAGTGCCCACCAGTGCCACCCATGAGTGCCCATCAGTGCCGCCTATCACTGCCAATCAGTGCTGCATATCAGTGCCACCCATCAGTGCCGCCTACCAGTGTCCATCAGTGCCGCATATCAGTGCCCATCGTTGGTGCCTGTCAGTGCCCATCAGTGCCCGCTCATTGGTGCCACCTTATCAGTGCCCGTCAGTTCCGCCTTTTCAGTGCCCATCAGTGAAGGAGAAAACTTACTTATTTACAAAATTTTACAACAGAAACAAAAGCAAAACTTTTATTTTTTTCAAAATACTCGGTCTTTTTTTATTTGTTTAGCAACAAATAAAAACTGCAGAGGTGATTAAATACCACCAAAAAAAAGTTCTATTTGTGGGAACAAAATGATAAAAATTCTGTTTGGGTACAGTGAAGCATGACCGCGCAATTGTCGTTTAAACAGCGACAGCGTAGAAAGCTGAAAATTGGCTTGGGCAGGAAGGTGTATAAGTGCCTGGTATTGAAGTGGTTAAATATCCTTTAATGTAGGCAGAAGTGGAGACTGGCTTGGTGAAATGTCCTGAATAGGGATGGGCGAACGGTTTGGCCCGAGCATAAGTTTGGGCCGAACTTTGGTTGTTCTGATGTTCTATGAACACCGAACAATATGCGGTGTTTGGGGCAAATTCGAAAGCCGCGGGAACACCGTTAAAGTCTATGGGACATTAACATGAGAAATCATGAGTGTTCATTTTAAAGGCTTATATGCAAGTTATTGTCATAAAAAGTGTTTGGGGACCCGGGTCCTGCCCCAGGGGACATGTATCAATGTAAAACTTTTTTTAAAAAATGGCCATTTTTTCGAGAGCGTGATTTTTTTAATGCTTAAAGTGAAACAATAAAAATGAAATATTCCTTTAAATATAGTGCCTGGGGGGAGTCTATAGTATGCCTGTAAAGTGGCGCATTTTTCCGTGTTTAGAAAAGTAAAGGAAAAATTGTCATTTAAAACTGATCTCGGCTGTAATGAATTGTTGGGTCTCGGCAATATAGATACAGATAATTGAAAAAAAAGAGCATGGGATCCCCCATCCATTACCAGGCCCTTTGGGTCTGGTATGAATATTAACCACTTGAGCCCCGGACCATTATGCTGCCTAAGGACCAGAGGTCTTTTTCCAATTTGGCACTGCGTCGCTTTAACTGCTAATTGCGCAGTCATGCAATGCTGTACCCAAACGAAATTTGCGTCCTTTTCTTCCCACAAATAGAGCTTTCTTTTGATGGTATTTGATCACCTCTGCGGTTTTTATTTTTTGCGCTATAAATGGAAAAAGACCGAAAATTTTGAAAAAAAATGATATTTTCTACTTTTTGTTATAAAAAAAATCCAATAAACTCAATTTTAGTCATACATTTAGGCCAAAATGTATTCGGCCACATGTCTTTGGTAAAAAAAATGTCAATAAGCGTATATTTATTGGTTTGCGCAAAAGTTATAGCGTCTACAAACTAGGGTACATTTTCTGTAATTTACACAGCTTTTAGTTTATGACTGCCTATGTCATTTCTTGAGGTGCTAAAATGGCAGGGCAGTACAAAACCCCCCCAAATGACCCCATTGTGGAAAGTAGACACCCCAAGGAAATTGCTGAGAGGCATGTTGAACCCATTGAATATTTATTTTTTTTGTCCCAAGTGATTGAATAATGACAAAAAAAAAAAAAAAAAAAAAAAAAAAATATTTACAAAAAGTTGTCACTAAATGATATATTGCTCACACAGGCCATGGGCCTATGTGGAATTGCACCCCAAAATACATTCTGCTGCTTCTCCTGAATATGGGGATACCACATGTGTGGGACTTTTTGGGAGCCTAGCCGCGTACGGGGCCCCGAAATCCAATCACCGCCTTCAGGATTTCTAAGGGCGTAAATTTATGATTTCACTCTTAACTGCCTATCATGGTTTCGGAGGCCATGGAATGCCCAGGTGGCACAAAACCCCCCCAAATGACCCCATTTTGGAAAGTAGACACCCCAAGCTATTTCCAGAGAGGCATATTGAGTCCATGGAATATTTTATATTTTGACACAAGTTGCGGGAAAGTGACACATTTTTTTTTTTTTTTGCACAAAGTTGTCACTAAATGATATATTGCTCACACAGGCCATGGGCATATGTGGAATTGCACCCCAAAATACATTTAGCTACTTCTCCTGAGTACGGGGATACCACATGTGTGGGGCTTTTTGGGAGCCTAGCCGTGTACGGGACCCCGAAAACCAATCACCGCCTTCAGGATTTCTAAGGGTGAAAATTTTTGATTTCATTCTTCACTGCCTATCACAGTTTCGGAGGCCATGGAATGCCCAGGTGGCACAAAACCCCCCCAAATGACCCCATTTTGGAAAGTAGACACCCCAAGCTATTTGCTGAGAGGCATGGTGTGGTATTTTGCAGCTCTCATTTGTTTTTGAAAATGAAGAAAGACAAGAAAAAACTTTTTTTTTTTTCTTTTTTCAATTTTCAAAACTTTGTGACAAAAAGTGAGGTCTGCAAAATACTCACTATACCTCTCATCAAATAGCTTGGGGTGTCTACTTTCCAAAATGGGGTCATTTGGGGGGGGGTTGTGCCACCTGGGCATTCCATGGTCTCCGAAACTGTGATAAGCAGTCAAGAGAGAAATCAAAAATTCACGCCCTTAGAAAGCCTGAAGGCGGTGCTTGGTTTTCGGGGTTCCGTACGCGGCTAGGCTCCCAAAAAGTCTCACACATGTGGTATCCCCGTACTCAGGAGAAGCAGCAGAATGTATTTTGGGGTATAATTTCACATATTCCCATAGCATGTTTGAGCAATATATCATTTAGTGACAATTTTGTGCAAAAAAAAAAAAAAAATTGTCTCTTTCCCGCAACTTGTGTCGCAATATAAAATATTCCATGGACTCGACATGCCTCTCAGCAAATAGCTTGGGGTGTCTACTTTCCAAAATGGGGTCATTTGGGGGGGGTTTTGAACTGTCCTGGCATTTTATGCACAACATTTAGAAGCTTATGTCACACATCACCCACTCTTCTAACCACTTGAAGACAAAGCCCTTTCTGACACTTATTGTTTACATGAAAAAGTTTTTTTTTTTTGCAAGAAAATTACTTTGAACCCCCAAACATTATATATTTTTTTAAAGCAAATGCCCTACAGATTAAAATGGTGGGTGTTTCATTTTTTTTTTTCACACAGTATTTGCGCAGCGATTTTTCAAACGCATTTTTTGGGGAAAAAACACACTTTTTTAAATTTTAATGCACTAAAACACACTATATTGCCAAAATGTTTGATGAAATAAAAAAGATGATCTTAGGCCGAGTACATGGATACCAAACATGACATGCTTTACAATTGCGCACAAACGTGCAGTGGCAACAAAATAAATACATTTTTAAAAGCCTTTAAAAGCCTTTACAGGTTACCACTTTAGATTTACAGAGGAGGTCTACTGCAAAAATTACTGCCCTCGATCTAACCTTCGCGGTGATACCTCACATGCATGGTGCAATTGCTGTTTACATTTGACGCCAGACCGCCGCTTGCGTTCGCCTTAGTGCGAGAGCAGGGGGCGACAGGGGTGCTTTTTTTTTTTTTTTCTTTATTATTTTTTTGCTTTTTTATCTTATTTTTAAACTGTTCCTTTCATTTTTATTTTTTTTTAATCATTTTTATTGTTATCTCGGGGAATGTAAATATCCCCTATGATAGCAATAGGTAGTGACAGGTACTCTTTTTTGAAAAAATTGGGGTCTATTAGACCCTAGATCTCTCCTCTGCCCTCAAAGCATCTGACCACACCAAGATCGGTGTGATAAAATGCTTCCCCAATTTCCCAATGGTGCTATTTACATCCAGCGAAATCTAAGTCATAAAATGCTCGTAGCTTCCGGTTTCTTAGGCCATAGAGATGTTTGGAGCCACTCTGGTCTCTGATCAGCTCTATGGTCAGCTGGCTGAATCACCGGCTGCATTCTCAGGTTCCCTGTTGAGACAGGAGAGCCAGAGAAAAACACGGAAGACGGTGGGGGGGGGGCATTCCCTCCCACGGCTTGTAAAAGCAGTCTAGAGGCTAATTAGCCGCTAGGATTGCTTTTACATGAAAGCCGACCGCTGGCTGAAAAGAATGATACCAAGATGATACCTAAACCTGCAGGCATCATTCTGGTATAACCACTCAAAGTTGTGAATGGCGTACCTGAAGACAAAAAAATGGTTAACAATAAAGCACAGTAAACGGTAAAGTATAAAAAATTGCATACCTGAAAAGCAAACATGATAAAGCATAATAACAATAAAACATTGCAGAATAGAATACAGTAAAAAAGAGCAGAACAATAGAGAGAATAGAGAGAGAGAGAACAATAAAACGACAACTATTTTTTTTTATTTTATATATATATATATATATATATATATATATATATATATATATATATATATATTTTTTTTTTTTTTTACACTTTTTTTGTAACTAACTTTTATAACTGTAACCGGTTCCAGGTTCGGGTCTCTCAAAATGCGATGGCATCTTGGGAGACCCTGTGAAAGTGTGCCTAGTCTGTGCAATGCTGTACCCTACGCTAATACTCAACTAGTGTATGGTAGCGTTCAAAACATTCACCAATGCAAAGACCAGGATTGTCAGGACAGGAGGGACAATAATAGCGGGTGTCACGCCTATATCCGCGCTAGCTGCAGACACAATATCTTTTTTGGGGGCGTTCGCTGGGTAGGGGTACTCGGGAGGACATAAAGAAAATGCCTCTCATGCAGCCGACTGCATTTGGTTGGGGATGTGAATGGGGGAAGTACGGGCGCTGCAGAAGCGGTGGGTTCCCAATTAGGATTGGCGAATGCAGTAGGAAGGTCACTATGGGCACGACGGGCCTGTGTTTGTCTTTCTGGTGGCAGCGGGACACTACTTGTGCTTGCCACCTCACCAGCTTGAACTGCACTTATGGGACTCGCCACGTCACCAAGTGTTACTGCAGTACTGGTTTGACTACGACCGGGGTGTACTAGGCCGCTGGCGCTTGCCAGTTCACCAAAACGCTACCAAAAAATCTGTTAGCGATCGCAGGGATCAGGCCTGACTCTGCGAACGCTGCAGTTATGCGTTTTAGTCTTTTGTAAGTGACAGTGATCGATCGATACTGCACTTGGGTGGGCTGGGCTGGGCCGGGCGGAGGGGCAAAACGCAGGTGCTAGCAGGTATCTGGGCTGATCCCGCTAACACTGCGTTTTTGGGAACCCTAAACTGCTGGGGATGCTAGTATAGATCTGATCGGATCAGATATTGATCCGTTCAGATACTATACCACTAAGGGTGGTGTACGGTGCGTGCGTGGGTGTTAGCGGTACTGGCGCTAACCTGACCCTGCCTGGGGCTGGTGCTTGCCAGTTCACCAAAATACTACCAAAAAAACTGTTAGCGATCGCAGGGATCAGGCCTGACTCTGCGAATGCTGCAGTTATGCGTTTAGTCTTTTGTAAGTGACAGTGATCGATCGATACTGCACTTGGGTGGGCTGGGCTGGGCCGGGCGGAGGGGCAAAACGCAGGTGCTAGCAGGTATCTGGGCTGATCCCGCTAACACTGCGTTTTTGGGAACCCTAAACTGCTGGGGACGCTAGTATAGATCTGATCGGATCAGATATTGATGCGTTCAGATACTATACCACTAAGGGAGGCGCATGCTGCGTGCGTGGGTGTTAGCGGTACTGGCGCTAATCTGACGCTGCCTGGGGCGACGCATATCACCGCCGGGCGATCAGGGGGCTAAACCTTTATTCGGTAATAAACGGCGGGTGCCCTGACACTATAAAAAATAAACAAACTAACCAGCGTCAACCGTAACGGTTATACGGTGATCAGTGGTGAAAGGGTTAACTAGGGGGCAATCAAGGGGTTAAAACATTTATTCGGTAGTATATGGGGGTCCCTGACGCTATAAAACGCTGACGGCGAACCTAAATATTTATGTCCCTAACTAGCGTCACCAGCGACACTAATACAGCGATCAGAAAAATGATCGCTTAGTGACACTGGTGACAGGGGGTGATCAAGGGGTTAAAACTTTATTAGGGGGGGTTAGGGGGGTACCCTAGACCTAAAGGGGGGTAATACTCACTGTCCCAACACTAACTGTCACAAACTGACACCAATGCAGTAATCAGAAAAAAAAAAAAAAAAAAAAACTGCTGGTGTCAGTTTGTGACAGGGGGGGGGGGGGTGATTGGGGGGGGGGATCGGGGGGCGATCGGGGGGGGGGGAATCAGGGTGTTTTGTGTGCCTGGCATGTTCTACTGTGTGTGTGTGTGTTGGTGCACTCACATTGATGTCTTCTCTCCTCGGGCCGGAACGGAAATTACCGACCCGAGGGGAGATGACATCATTTCCTTTGCTGCTGTTTAGCATACAGCAGCAAAGGAATGATTCGATTGGCTGGCGGCGATCGCGAGGGGGGGGCCACGAACGGATGGTCTCCCCCTCACCACCGATCGCCAGGGCACAAAGGACGACCGCCTCGGGCACCGGGGGGGGTCCGATCGGACCCCCCACCCGCGGAAGGCAAATCACGTACACTGTACGTGATTTTGCCTGTCCGTGCCACTTTGCCGACGTACATCGGC
This sequence comes from Lithobates septentrionalis, assembly GCA_037952835.1. Lineage (NCBI taxonomy): Eukaryota > Metazoa > Chordata > Amphibia > Anura > Ranidae > Lithobates > Lithobates septentrionalis. Next base: position 688,232 of record JBBDGP010001747.1, read on the forward strand.
GTGAGGCGGTCGTCAAGTGGTTAAGGAGAACCCCAAATCAAAATTTTTTAAAAAATTGCGTGGGTGTCCCCCTAAAATCCATACCAGGCCCTTGGGTCTGATATGGAAATGAAGGGGAACTCTGCGCCAAATTAAAAAAAAATGGAGTAGGGGCCCCCCCAAAATCCATACCAGACCCTTCATGTCTAGTATGGATTTTAAGGGGAACCCTGCGCCAAAATTTAAAAAAAATGGCGTAGGGGTCCCCCCCAAAATTCATACCAGACCCTTATCTGAGCACACAACCTGGCAGGCCACAGGAAAAGAGGGGGGATGAGAGAGCGCCCCCCCTCCTGAACTGTACCAGGCCACATGCCCTCAACATGAAGAGGGTGCTTTGGGGTTGCCCCCAAAGCACCTTGTCCCCATGTTGATGGGGCAATGGCCTCATCCCCACAACCCTTGCTTGGTGGTTGTGGGGGTCTGCGGGCGGGGGATTATCGGAATCTGGAAGCCCCCTTTAACAAGGGAACCCCCAAATCCCGGCCTCCCCCTCCCCCCCAGTGACACAGATGCATTTTACTTTAGTTACAGCAGTATTTTCTTAAAATATAATACATGTGCTTAGAGGGTAAGGGGTTTAATACTGTACTAGTGGAAGGGAGTACTAAAAATACATGGGGTAGGGGGTGCAAATTACGTGACTTTCCCCGGGTGCTGAGAAACCCACGCTACGTCACTGGCTGCAGCTCCCCCCCAGGGCTCCCCTTTTTCTTACCTGAACCCGTCCGTTACAGCGACAAGCACGAGCCATTGGCTCCCTCTGCTGTCAATCAAATCCAGTGACATGAGTGGCAGGGCCGAGTTCCACTGTCTGTGTCAATGGATGCAGCAGCAGGACTCGGGAGCTCGCCCACACGGGTGCCCCATGGGAATTGACTCTCTCACAATGAAGAGAAGGAGCCAGGAGCTCCACCGGGGAACCCCAGAAAAGGAAGAGTGGGGCTGCTCTGTGCAAAACCCTTGCACAGAGCAGGTAAGTATGACATGTTTGTTATTTAAAAAAAACAAAAAACCTTTACACTCACTCTTTAAGTGTGGCTTCAATGGTCAGGTGGGATAGAAGGGGTGAAAAACATGGCGGGGTGAGCCACAGAAGGCATAACATTGGAAATGGAGAAAATTCCTGTTTGATTGTGACCCACATTTTAAGTTTTGCCTGCCTGCACCAACTTATCAATGAAGACAGGTGAAGGGTACTAAAGTATGATAAAACATCTGGTAAACCCACTCCACGTTTCACTTTAGGAAGGGTCAGGAGTGAAATACAGACCCGAGGTCGTTTGCCCTCCAAATGAATTTGAGTAGTAACAATCTCAGCTGTTCAAAGAAGGCAGGGGAAATCCAGATGAGGAGTGTCTGGACCAGATACAAAAGCTGAGGTAACGTGGTTGTTTAAAAGTGTTACAAACTAGGTCAGATTCAGAGACTAAATGTTCTGAAAGTCAAGACGTATCTTAGCCAGGAGGGGAAGAAAGTTTGCCTCAAACAAGTGGTCCGGATGAGAAGTAAGTTGGATTCCGAGATATAAGAGAAAGGAAAAGCCTGTTTCAGTCTGTTCACTCGGTCACCTGCCAAAGAGACCTTAAGAGCTTCTGACTTAGAATAATTTATCCTATAGTTGGAAAGATCCCTGTAATGTTGGAAGAAGACATTAGGTTAGGAAGGGATACCTCTGGGCTGGAAACCAGAAAGAACAGGTCATCTACATAAGCCATGTTCTTATGGTGTCCTAACTCACTACAAAGCCCCTGAATGTTGAGGTTGGCCCGAATCATGCAATGCGTTTGACAAGGCTAGCAAGATAGAACATATATTAAAAACAATTCTTATATACAATGGCTATAAGGGGATAGGGGTTGCCAGATGCAAAACTCCACCTTAAATTATAGCAACATCAAATCATATTACAAACATAAAAATGGACAAAATGAAAACCCGTGGCCATCTCTTCACATAAATATAATCAGGCACATTTAAAATACTTAAAAACAACCTGAGCTCTTATCTATTTGTCTGATATAAAACAATTCAGGTCAAATTCAACGTTTAGCCCTTAGTGTTTATTTACTCTTTCCAATCCCCAGAATCTGAGACATTTGGGATCCCTATTGTGAAAATTTCTAAAATGTTTAGAAACATGTGTTCTTAAGCCTCTTTTAATATTATTAACATGCTCAGCAATGCGTACACTCAGAGGTCTTGAAGTCCTCCCCACATACTGGAGTCCATAATCGCACTCCAGCATGTACACAACCCCCATTGTGTTTCACGTAATGAGATTTTTTATTGGGTACGTTCTGTTGGTGGCAGAGGACACAAAATCCTTACGTCTTTTCAAGTTATGCTTACATTGCCTGCATGGAGGACATTTTCCGCAAGCATAAAAGCCAGTCAAAAAAGAAAATATTCTATTCTATTATTCTTAATCACAGGGGGATCCACAACACTTGGGGCTTGAACATCTCTAAGGGTTGGAGCCCGTCTGTAGATGAACCTCGGGCGTGGGGGTAAAACTGTACCTAAAACCCTATCCTTCCAGAACATTCAGTGGATTGGAATCTTTCTTCCCACGAGGTGTCTTCGTCTTCTACTGGGAATCCATTGGTCCCTTTATATTTGTTTATGGACTTACCGTGTTTTATTGCGCTGCACAAATTTTGTCTTTTAATATACATTGGAGGTGTTGTGAACAGCCTATAGTGTACAGCTTGCATTTTTTTCATACCCAATAACTGCTTGCGCTGATTGTCTCTTTATTTCATATTGCTTTTGGTGTAAGACTCTCACAAAATGTTTTGAAGTAGGAGGATGTCCAGGTCTAGGAGATTTGACTGATTTCGATGATGAGGTGGCAGAGTGAAATTCCACATCAGAAATAGGATGTTTAAGGGATTCACAGTCTTCCGCTGATGAGGGAGGCCGTGTCAGAAACCATGAATAATACTGAGACAGAAGTACAGTTAAATCACACTTGTTTAATAATAATAAAAAAAGGTAAACAGAGTAAATGTAGTCAAAACATAGCCAGAGTTCAGGAACTGGAACGGATAGTCAGACAAGCCAAAACGTCAGGGAGCCAGAGAACAGTGTAGTAGAACTGCAAGCAGCATCTGGAGCCAGAAGGAATGTCAGCCAAGCAAGTCTTTAACAGGAACACAGGAGAGCGTCTCTAGAGATGTGACCAAGACGAAGGCAGAAATCATCTGGACTGGACGGTTTAAGTAGGCAGAACTGACGAGCAGGATGACATCAACAAGTGAGTCACTGTGGAGAGATAGGAGCTAGCAATTAGCCGACAGCTGAGCGGCCAGCTCAGAGAAGGAAGGGCTGAGCCCAGCCCTGACGGGCCGGGAAATCACAAAGGAAGGCGACTTTTGTTTAAGACAGCACGATGAAAGAGGAGGAGGAAGGTAAGTTGTATAATTTAATTTTAATTGTATTTAGATTGGAACTCCCTGGCTATAGACTGACACGTAACACATTTTACTCCCATCGGGGACAGAATAGAAGAAATTTAGGTTTTCTGTTGGGGGCCTCGAAGAGCTCTCGCCAGCATGCGGCTTGGCTTGTTGGAGAATTCATAAAGAGAATGATGCACCTTTACCAGTTTTTGTTTAATATCATCAAACAAAAGCAAATTAGGTTTCTAAGGCTATAAAGTCTTGGTAAACTGCAATTGCCAGAGATTTTTTATGAAGACATTCTAGTTGTCAAACCTGCTGATACAGGATCTGACATTGGGTGAGATGTTGTTTCTTCAAACGGGCACAGTGTTTTTAGAAAAGACCCCTAAATAGGCATTTGTAAGCCTCCCACAACTTCAGGGGGGGCATATCGTTTTCCCTAAAGCACGCAGATAATTTTCTACTGTTTTCCACCATGGTCTCTGGGTCTTGAACTAAAGTCTCATTGAGTCACCACATAGGTATCGATTCTCTTGGGGGAACTATCGCCAAGGTGAGATGGACAGGTGTATGATCGGATAGGAGCATTGACCAAATGTAGGTAGAGGACACATTAGGTAGATCCCTATGGCAATTAAAAAGGAGTGGAGTCTGGAATCAGTTTGATGAGGAGCCGAAAGAATGGTATAGTCCCATCCAGACGGATGTAAAAAGTGCCAGGTGTCTACAAAATCATGTAGATGAAGTTCATGCTTCAATTTTTTCAAATAGGCATAGAAGAGGTGTGATGCGCCTCAAGAAACTTTAAGTAAAGGTTTGTATGCAAAATTAAAGTCACACCCCAAAAGACTGCCAAATTCAGTAATAGCTTGAAAGAGTCTACTCAAGAATATAAGGTGGTCTGAGTTGGGGAAGTATACATTGATGAACAGGGTCAGAAACTCTCCAACTTAATTTTGTATTATTTTTAATTTTATAATTATTTTTTTCATTTCTAGTCATAGAAAATAAAGAAATAAAATATGTACAAAACCACTGTACATTCCCTTTAGTAATATTCGGATACAAAATGGATGCGTAATAATATGATATTTTTTAACAACTGACGAATGTGGAGTTTCTTTACAGCATGAAGCCCAAGCAGCATTATTCCTCATTTTGCCTTTTACATAGATTGTAACTGCCTGTATCCAATGATTATAGTACTTTGCAATATGTGTATCCCAGTAAACAGTAATATAATGACTTTTAAGTGACTTTGACCTGCATGAATGTTAAATAAAAATTATAGTTCACCGGCACAGCGAACCCCACAGAGAAAGTAAGGGCTGCATCTGCTATTTATTACATACTATGAAGGAGCAGCAACTTTTATACTTATTAGCTCTGCATTACTCAACAAAAGCTATTCTGTTGGAAGTTTATTGAGGCTTACAATGTTAATTAGGACTGCCTAATACAAGCATGCCTCATCAAAGATTCTGTTTTATAAAATTAATTCTCACAGTGCATGTTCAAACGACAGCTCTATTATATATCACTGGTGTCCAGCAATCTCAGCCATGAAATAGAGGTTATAAGCAGGTGCCAGTGCAGTACCATACTTCATAGTTCATGCTGTTAGGATAATAGGATTTTTAAGTATTGATTTTAAATGTGCATAATTTTCAGTTAGGTTTTGAGGTAAGTCAAAGATTGATGTTTAGTGTAGGAGAAGAATTTTTAATGTACTACATCTGGTTTATCAGGACTAGCCAAATATTTTACATTGAAGGAGGAGTTTCAGGTGCAGGGGTATTTACATGTCAATAGAATGGCAAAACTCTAAAGCTCCGTACACACGATCGGACTTTCCGTCGGGGGAAATGTTGGATGTCAGGCTGTTGGTGAAAAATCAGACCGTGTGTATGCTCCATCGGGCAATTTTTGTCAGACTTTCCGCCAACAAATGTTGGCTAGCATGTTTTCAAATTTTCTGCCAACGAATGTGTGTTGTCGGATTTTCCGATCATGTGTACACAAGTCCGTCGGACAAAAGTCCAAAGTACAAACACGCATGCGTAAGCAGAGGCGGTCGGTCTTGTAAACTAGCCTTTATAATGGAGACTTGACATTTGTGATGTGCAAATTATGACATCTCCAAATGCAGTGCACATTCTCTTCTTCTATAATGGGATAATAATGAAGCTTCTTTTCTGGTGATATTGATGGAGTTATTGCAAAAAAATTTCAAAGGCTTTTTTTTTCTAGTTATATCAAGAATAATATTATTATGTTTTTTTTTTTAATTGTGCAAGTTACCACAACAAAATTATCCAGTAGTTTTTAAGATCAAAGGTACAACTATGTTGGTGTCCCTTGTTAATTTTACATTGTATTTTTTAAAATGCAGCTGCCTACTACCAAACTGCCATTTGAAGTAAAACACAGAGCCAAGTATTATTCTACACCATTTTTTATTGTGTATTAAAAAAAAAAAAAAAAATTAGACATGCTATCTGCCAATAGAACTTAACCAAAAAGTGCATTCTATGCATCCAAAAATATAGAAAATATACCAAATTAAAATCATTATTCAACCAAAAAAATAATGTCAAAGCAATAACTCCAAGGCCAATAATAAATAACACGTTACCTCCTCCGATTCCGCAACATGTCTGGTTGACGAACAGCCATTCAGAAACGAACTGAAAAGCACGAAATGAAAAGCGCGAACTGAAAAGTGCAAATCAACACTCACCAAACTTCTACTTACACGAAATTAGCAGAAGGAGCCCAAAGGGTGGCGCTGAATAGCTGAAAAACCACATAGTACGTCTAGTACGTCACTACGTTCGTAATTGTTGGCCAACATTTGTGTGACTGTGTGTATGCAAGGCAGGTTTGAGCCAACACCCTTCGGACAAAATTCCACGGTTTTGTTGGCGGAAAGTCCGATCATGTGTACGTGGCATTAGAAGGTCTCCAAGAAGGAGTTATAGTTGGGAGATTTCCCTTCATTTCCTGCCCCATAGCCAAAACAAGAAGTGGGAGGAAATCCCTGCAAACTAAGGGAATGTCTTTGGAAATTCAAGGCCACCAGAACCAGTGTCCCCATTGGAAAATGTCCCCTCTATTACTTTTCTGGGGACAGCCCAAAATGTGGGAATTTTTTTACAGACAGCAATAAAATCCTTAAAGGTTTTCTTTTAAGAAAAAGTTTTGCCTTTCGTTATACTTTAACCACTTCAGCATCCCCCTTCCTGACCAGGACATTTTTTTTTCGATACTGCACTGCCTTGTTTTAACTGATAATTGCGCGGTCATGCAACACTGTACCCAAATAAAACTGATGTCCTTTTTTCCCACAGATAGAGATTTCCCTTGGTGGTATTTGATAACCTCTGCGGTTTTTATTTTTTGTACTATAAACAAGGACCGACAATTTTGAAAAAAAAAATGTTTTTACTTTCTGCTATTAAACATATCCAATAAAAAAATAAAGAAAAAAATCTAATTTCTTCATCAATTTAGGCCAATATGTATTCTGCTACTTATGTTTGGTAAAAAAAATTGCAATAAGCATATATTGATTGGTTTGCACAAAAGTTATAGCGTCTACAAACTATGAAATAGATCTATGGACAGGCCCCAGAGCCAAAGAAAAAAAAAATCACAGTATATGTTTGTGGGGAGGTTCTTAAGCGGTTGTTAGGTATGGGGACATTAGGTTAGGGGTTGAGTATGAAAGTAGGGAAAGTATTAAGTGTATACTTTTAATTTGGGAGTTAAAGTTCTAGTAGCTAGTGTTTAATTGATTGGGGGCATATTTTTTTTCAAGAAGACACTTTGTGAGTTTATTCTGCCAAAAACTTCTCCTTATTCATAGCAGGTTATTCTTTGTTTAAACTGCTTGCTGCGCACTTGTAGGAAGCCAAAAATGAAGCCAGGTGCATGAACATGTAACTTCAGCATGTATGCACTAGATGTACATCATTAGTGGTCACCAAACGGTCAAAGAGGAAATACACGAAGATTCAGAAAAAGTGAAGATGTGGATAAAGTGGCTAGGTGGATCTGTCTGCACTGAAGTAGAACAGGCTAGGAGATAAGTCTCTCATAATGTAACATTCTGCTCTGTATACTGCAGATTATGGCAAGAGCTCCCCTTCCCTGTGAGCTGGCTGTGAGCAAGGTGCAGCGTGATAAGTAAGTAAGCACACAGAGTCTGTTATCGACAAGAACAGTATAATGTAGAAAGTTCCAACAAAGTACAACTAGCCGTCTGGAGCCACTTACGAACAGTAATAGTGGTCTGTATTCTTGGATGATGCTGACAGCATCTGCAACGAGACACAGAAATGTGGCCTCGCCGGTCCACACCCAAAGTGGAGGCTTCCTGAAACAAAGATAGATATAGGCCCTGTACAGTCCCTACTCTTCTGGAACCTTTCCCTACCTCTGCACATTTTCTCTCAGACGGGGAACCTGTCCCTACCCTGACCACTTGCAAAATGCATGCCAAAACCAGGGGCCAGTGCTTAAATAGACAGTGCCCCGACCCAAGTTGGCTGCTGAGGTCACGGGGCCACCATCGTTCAATCAAACAGCTGTTCCCCTATTGACCTTTGGAAGTAATAGGGAAACTGAGTTCCCATGGGTTCCCTCCCCTCCTGCATTGCTGCTTCGGTTGCGCGTCATCTACGGTGGGGAGTCCAGGCTGCACCAGCCTACATGGCAGTTCAGTTCCACTTTAACTGTGAGGGTGAGGATAGGTTTTCAGTATGTGATAGTTGGGGAGATATGGGTGACTACTTTAAAATTTACATTTCACTGCTCCAAGGGACATCTATCAATGCAAAAAAAAGTTTTTAAAAGAAAACCTTTTTAAAGGAGCAGTGATTTTAATGATGCTTAAAGTGAACAACAACATGAAATATCCCTTTAAATATTGTGCCTGGGAGGTCCCCTTAGTCTGCCTGTAAAGTGGCGCATCTGTGCGATGTATAGAACATGCTGCAGCAATACAGACATTTCTAAAGGAAAAAATGTAATTTAAACTCACTTGCCGCTGTAATGTATTGCTGTCTCCCAGTAATACAGATTTAAAAAAATGAAAAAAAAAAATGGTGTGGAGAACCCCCCCCCATCCATACCAGGCCCTTTTGGTCTGGTATGGATTTTAAGGAGAACCCCACGCAAAAAAAATTAAAAAAATGGCGTAGCCCCCCCCAAATCCATGCCAGACCCTTATCCGAGCATGCAGCCTGGCAGGTCAGGAAAACGGGGGGGGGATGAGCGAGCACCCCCTCACCCCACGCACCTTGTCCCCATGTTGATGAAGACAAGAGGCTTGTCTCGACATCCCTGGGCTGTGGTTGTCGGGGTCTGCGGGTGGGGGCTTATCGGAATCTGGAAGCCCCCTTTGATAAGGGGGCCCCCAGATCCTGACCCCCCCTATGTGAATGGGTATCGGTTACATCGTACCCCTACCCATACACCAAAAAAGTGTCAAAAAGTAATAACCACAGGAAACAGTTTTTGACAAGTCTGTTATTAAAAAAAGAAAAAAAAATTGTGTCCCTCGATGTAATCCATTATCAATCACGCTGCCCACAAAAATAGAAAAAAAAAACCCTGCTATCATCTCTTGGGAGCGATCTGCCTCCTCTCTGCTTTGACAGCTCTTACAGTGACTTGAAAAAGTATTCATACCCCTTGAAAATTTCCATATTTTGTCATGTTACAAACAAAAGCGTAAATGTATTTTATTGAGATTTTATGTGATAGAACACAAAGTGGCACATAATTGTGAAGTAATAGGAAGATGATATAATGCTTTTCAAAATGTTTTACAAATAAATATCTGAAAAGTGTGGCGTGCATTTGTATTCATCCCCCTTTACTCTGATACCCCTAACTAAATTCTAGTGGAACCAATTGCCTTCAGAAGTCACCTAATTAGTAAATAGAGTCCACCTGTGTGTAATTTAATCTCAGTATAAATACAGTACAGCTGTTCTGTGAAGCCATCAGAGGTTTGTTAGAGAACCTTAGTGAACAAACTGCACATGAAGGCCAAGGAACACACCAGACAGGTCGGGATAACGTGGAGAAGTTTAAAGCACGGTTAGGTTAGAAAATAGTACCCCAAGCTTTGAACATCTCACGGAGCACTATTCAATCCATCATCTGAAAATGGAAAGAGTATGGCACAACTGCAAACCTACCAAGACATGGCCGTCCACTTAAACTGACAAAATAGAAAGAGGGACCCTGGGATTGTACGGGTGGGGGGGGGGGTAGGAAATCTTGGTTAACTAATCAATTGGGGGGGAGAAAGGACAGTATAATGGGTAATGTGATTGGTGTAACAAATACCCAAAGGTAATAAAAAATATGCTTTATTTGAAATATACCAAAACAATATTTAAAACAGTATACAATCCATACAAAATACCTAAACCATATGAATGAGCATTCTGGTAAAAAGAAGCATACATATATGTGGTATGTAGGAACCCAACATGTTTCGGCAATGTAATTCCTTCTTCAGGGGTTTTCTGTAGGGATTATTGTATGATCTGGGGGAGGTACATAGGTAAAACATACCAATCATTAATATACATGTATAATGGGCGTATAACATAGGTATAGGTGGTAAGGAATCAGAATCTATAGAAACAAGAGAAAGGAAGAAAAAGGAGAAAGGGAAAGCCGGGACGCTGGAGAAACAAGAGAATTAAGAAGCAGTAAAAAGGTACTGAGAGGACTTACTCAATTCAAGAAGTTCACTGCATATCACGACTGGGCTGTCGCTTGACAAACTGTCGATTAGTGCTTTACAACCTTATTGCCACATCACAAATTGCACGTCACAGGAGGCCATGTGTGGAAAGCCCTGAGTGGGTGGTCAGGGATAGTTTGGAGACTTTATGGTGTAAATCAAGGGGAGATCAATTGGAGCCAACCAGATGCGGCACAGCGCGCCAAAACACCAGCGTCCACGAGGAACAGCAAATGTAAGCAGGGGAATGTGCGTCCCTACATATAAAGAAAAGTATATTATAGTAGAGATTTCAATGAGTGAAAAATGATTGGACAACAGTCCACCAGAAGGAGAGTGTCCAATGTTCAATATGTATGGTTATATCAATGCAAAAAGTAATAAAAATAAAATTAAAAATATTGGGGTTGCATCAAGGGGGTGTGTGGCAAGCATATATAATAGACCTATGCGTTACCCAGACCGGTATAGAACAAAAGTTAGGTGTATTAGTTTAATTTTTTTTTTTTTTTTTTTTTTAATTAGCTATCCTATAATTACCATCCATTGTAACACATACAAGGAATTGATGTTAGGGAGGAGGGTAAATGGTACAAATATGAGTGTATGGAACTTTCTAGCAAAAAAGTGACGATATGCCAATGCAGAAAGATGTACCTAATATTAAAGTGTTTGAGATTTAGAACTTACTTTGTGGAGTCTCAAGGGCAGCGACCTCCTCCTAAGGATATGATTTAGGTATGCAGCCTAGCCATGTATCTGCACTTAAGGGTTTTTATAGGGCGGGGATGTAATGGAATACACCTGTGTTAAATAGAGGGTGTATGTTGCTTTTAATTGAGCTGATGCAAACAGTGCAAGAAGGGGTACGGCGTCACTACCCCTCCGCTGATCAGTGTCAGCAGAGGAGGTATTGTGCGCCAGGAACTGTTCCCCCGGCGCGGCGGCGTACAGCGCCCTCCGCGTCCTAAGGCGCGGTGACGTCAGACGTCGCAGCGCCGCCGACACGGGAAAGGAGGACCCAATGTAGGCCGTCCCAAGGATCGGCCGCACCGCGCATGTGCGAGCGGCGGATACAATGGGCGGCTTGGAGTCTTAGGTACGGCCCCACTGACAGATGCAGAGGAGCCTACCCGTGCAGGGGGACATGATGCCGGTGGTTGGCGCGGTTAAACCGATCATTGGGCGATCAGTCCCAAATGTGATCAGGCATCCAAACATGGTACTTCTGTACTGTAAACCCATAAGCATTGCTAACTATGCAAAAAGATAATAAAAGATGGTAGCAGGCCATGTGCGACTATGCATGTATAGATATTTGCATACATGAAACTTAAAAGTACAAAGATGCGTTAGTAATACATCCAGCTATTAATTATACAATATAGATGCAATGTCACAGGGTACCACATGATGAAATACAATATTGATTATAAAGATACAAATAATCATGTTGACAGCAATATATAATATATGTCTCATGTGACAAAGCGTAACATCACATTGGTACGATAACAAAGATTTTTACAAAAACATCTATTTGAAGAAAGGTCGATTTATAACACATATTGATAAGTTTCATGTATGAGGTATGTTTGTGATTATGACTATAAGGCAAATTCCCGCTACAGAGCAAGTCCACAAAACAGGTCGATATTTATAAGTTCCCTTCATAACCCCCTGATGTAAAGCCTTGTAGAAACAGTTTGAAACGTAATATTTCAATTAGGCCTGGGGGTGAGGTGGCGTTCAAATTTGCAATCCATCTCATTTCACGTTGGAGAAGCAATTTATTTGAGTCTCCTCCTCTGAAAGTTTGGTGGATGCGGTCCAAAACTAGGACTGAGATCTTGGGGAAACGTTCATTGTGCATTAAAGCTATATGGCGACCCCATGGAGAATCTGGATCTTTTGACTTCATAGCTGCTATATGTCGGTATAAACGCTTACATAGTTTTTGGATAGTTTTTCCAACATAAAAACATCCACACTCGCATTGTATAAGATACACCACAAGTGTGGTCTTTCAGTTGGCGTAGTGTTTTGCAAAAAAGGTCCATCCATTGGGGAGGCGTGGATTGTTGTGGGTATTAATATACTTGCAATAGCCACACAAGCCACAAGGAAAGGTGCCCAGTGTGTTGCAGGGGTCGCCACGGGTCAGTCCTTTGAACTCGCTTTTGACCAAACGATCTCCAACTGAGATGTTCCGTCTATAAGTGATGAAAGGATTGGGGGAAACAAAGGGGCCCACCAAGGGGTCGTTGGTCAGCACATGCCAATATCTGGCAAGGATGTGTCTTATCTCTGTGTGTTCATTTGAAAATGTGGTGATAATTCTCGTATAGGGATTGGTATCACGAGTAGATCTGTTACGTGGTTGTAGTAATTCCTGTCTGTCCCGGCTATTGGCCTTGTTAAAGGCTTGTTTTAAGCATCTATGGCTGTATCCTCTATCTAAGAGGCGATTTTTTAGGGCTCTAGATTCACGTAAAAAGTCATCATTGTTAGTACAATTTCTCTTGATCCTAAGGAATTGACTAAATGGGATGGAGTTTATTAATGGTTTTGGGTGGAAGCTGTTCGAGTGTAGAATGGTGTTACCGGATGTTGGTTTGCGGTGGAGTTTGCACTCTAAAAAATTATTTATGTCCTTAAATATCTCAACGTCCAAGAAAGTTATTGAGGTGTAATCATAAGTCATTGTAAACTTTAAGTTAAATTCGTTGCAATTTAATGCAGATAAGAAGTTGTGAAGTAAATCAATTGATCCCTCCCACAAGATGAGGATGTCATCGATGTACCTGCGCCACATAGTGATGTGGCGCAGGTACATCGAGAGATCCACATCATTGAATAAGGACTTTTCCCATTCCCCCAGGTACAGATTAGCGTAGCCAGGGGCACAACAAGTGCCCATGGCCACGCCCTGCACCTGGAGGAAGTATTGTCCATGGAAGCTAAAGACATTGTGTTGAAGAATGTAATCCAATGCCTGTAATATAAATTCGTTGAATGAACTATCGGAGGGGGTAGTTTGAGATAGAATGCGTCGGATACAGGCTAGACCCTTACTGTGCGGTATAGAGTCTATATAATGTTTCAACGTCGATAGAGACCAAGACAGTGTGGTCAGATACTTGGATTCCATTGGTAATTTGAAGTAGGTGGATCGTATCTCTTATGTAAGATGGTAGGGACGATATTAAGGGTCTAAAGTGTTCGTCAACTACCTTAGACAAGTTTTCAGTGATAGACCCATTACCCGACACAATGGGTCTGCCTGGGGGGTCCTTGGGGTTCTTATGAATTTTGGGGAGGGAATAGAACGTGGGAATGACTGGAAATGTAGTGCGGATAAATTTCCACATCTTATTGGAGATGATGTTATTGTTCAATGCTCGGTCAACGAGAATATAAAATTCCTCGTTAAACCGGGTGATTGTATGAAGTTCAATCGGTCTATACCAATCTGTATTGTTCAATAATTTCATGCACATGGATAAATATTTCTCATTATTCATCAAAACGATGTTCCCGCCCTTATCTGAGGGTTTAATAACCAGATCAGAATTTTTGGCTAGATCATTAAGGGCTGTTTGTTCATTAGTTGTTAGATTATCAGATACTTGGGAGTTGGTACTCATACTTTTGATCTCTTGAGTGATTAATTTAAGGAAAGTAGCAATGCCATGATTGGCGCTTGGGGAGGGATAGAGGTCAGACTTTTTCTTTAGTTTGGAGGCTGATTGTTCTGTAGTTGTTGGATTAGTGGGTACATTTAAATAAGCGTCCAGATCGATGGTATCGATCAGATCTCGAGAGTCGCTCTCTTCTAAGAGTGCATTTAAATCCGCTAATGCTTGGCGTTCTTTAACTGTTTGGAAAGTACTTGAATCAACGTCAGTCTTGTTGAACATGCTCTGTAGCTGGAGCTTGCGAGTATTATTTCGAATTTGTCCATTTTACGGTTGGGGCAAAAGGTAAGTCCCTTGGATAGCACAGAGGTTTCATCCACTGTGAGGGGATATGATGAGAGATTAATTATGTTATACGATTGAGATGCCGTGTGTTCTATGTCTGAGAGGTGGGGGGGGTATTGGAGTTTTTTGGGTGAAACAGACTAGGAATTTTAATGGTGATAGACGGAATTTCTTTTATGGTCGATCCAACCGAAATTGGGCCGGACATATTGTCAGGGAGGGTGGGTGTTTTGGTAGGGGTCTTGCGTGTGCGGGTCCCTTGATTCCGTTTTGGTCTGCCCTCAGAGCTATCGCCATCTCTTTGTCTCTTTTGTTTTCTTTATGTCTATTAGCTTTAGAAAATGAGTGCGATACACTTGAGGCCACAGATGAGGTGTCTGAGGAGTCTGATTGGTAGCCATGTTGTGTGTGGCGACGTTGTTGATTCCTATTGTTAGTCTGTTGGTGCCATTTATAGGCCCGTCCTTCTTGGAAGGCCCGTTTATCACGTAGGAATTTATTTTCCTTTTTGGCGAGAATCTCTCTATTAAATGTTTCAATGTGTACCCTTAATTTCTCATTCAGCTCTGGGAAAGAGGGGTGGGTATTGAGTGTGTTGATTTGAGAATATAATTTATCTATGTTTCTGTCAATATCTATGAGTCGCCTCTTGTACTCTTCAATGAGGAGACTCATCATTTGACTGGAGCATGATTTTAAAACATTTTCCCAAGCCATTTTAAAAGTAGAATCAATGTTTTCAAAAGATGGGAAAATCTGGACTCTGAGTCCCAGTGGGTTCAGATCCTACCTGATATATTCCTGGAATGTTCTGGTGTGCCAGTAAAGTGAGGATTTTTTCTCTAGCCATTTAGTGAGATTAAAGAATAGAAAAGATAGTTCCGATTCTTTTGATTCCTTCTGTTCATAATCTTTTTGAAGGTTGTTTGCAAATGCAACCCACACTTGACCTATGAATTCTGCCATATTCAAATGAGTACTGTAAAGAATGTACTGATTGCCGGCAGTGCACCAAAGGGAGGGTAACCTTGGTGGGTATCTTCTACCCGGATACAAGTTTAGTTATTAATAAAAGATGGTGTACTGCCACATAAGAGTATAGAGGTAAATTCCTACTCAGTTCACCACATCCCAATAATATATTGAAAAAATAGAAAGAGGAACCCTGGGATTGTACGGGTGGGGGGGAGGGGGTAGGAAATGTTGGTTAACTAATCAATTGGGGGGGAGAAAGGACAGTATAATGGGTAATGTGATTGGTGTAACAAATACCCAAAGGTAATAAAAAATATGCTTTATTTGAAATATACCAAAACAATATTTAAAACAGTATACAGTCCATACAAAATACCTAAACCATATGAATGAGCATTCTGGTAAAAAGAAGCATACATATATGTGGTATGTAGGAACCCAACATGTTTCGGAAATGTAATTCCTTCTTCAGGGGTTTTCTGTAGGGATTATTGTATGATCTGGGGGAGGTACATAGGTAAAACATACCAATCATTAATATACATGTATAATGGGCGTATAACATAGGTATAGGTGGTAAGGAATCAGAATCTATAGAAACAAGAGAAAGGAAGAAAAAGGAGAAAGTGAAAGCAGGGACTCTGGAGAAACAAGAGAATTGAGAAGCAGTAAAAAGGTACTGAGAGGACTTACTCAATTCAAGAAGTTCACTGCATAATTTTGAAAACATTGATTCTAGTTTTAAAATGGCTTGGGAAGAGAAGGCTAATGGAAGAGAATGGTGGCTGAAACACGAGATGACGTGTGAGGAATAGGGGAGGAGCCACGCAGTGGGGCGGTGGAGGACGGAGGAGGGGAAGATGGTGAACGAGACAGCGTGAGGTGAGAGCCGCGCTGTTTCAGTGAGACAGGAGCCCTTACAGCAGGGAAACAGCTAACGGCCGACAGCTGTGAGACACCAGGCAACGAGGAGCGAGTTGAACCGGAGCTCGAGCTGGAGATAGTAACGGCAGCAGCAGTCCGTGTGCTACGAGGAAAGACTTGCCCAGAAGCCTCGCACCTCTAAGGAGTTGAAGCCGGTCCGGAGCTGGTGTGTCCTTAGACGCCTCTCGAGGTGTCTCCGCTCGCTCCGTCACCCCCCCTTCCCCCCCTAGGTGAGATCGGAGGAAGGACCTGAGACACCCCTCCCCTCCAGCCTTCTTCATACCCCCTCATTCCCAACCCCTGTTCACAGGGGGAAAGGGAGCCAGGAAAGCTCTCTTCGCTGCACTGGAAGATAATCACCTTGAAAGCAACCTGTGGAGCCTGCGGATCGCTGGTCTCAGAGAGAAACATCCCAGCCAGCCCTGCAGGAGAAGGAATTCCGGCTTGGTGTCCCCTGTGCCCCCTGCTACAAGACAGCATCAGGTAGGACATCTTTGAAACAAATTTCCATATACTTGAAGCGTGCAAATGCCTGATGCAAGTGTATAAGAAAATAAAGTCAAGGGGCACAGAGTGGAGCAAAGAGGTTTGAGAAACCATTCAAGGAAAGTGGAAGGGGGGAGAAGCTGAGTATGAAAGGGCGCTCTACTAAAGCTGCAGAAGTAAAAAAACCTAGAGACAGTTTGAATACAAGTACTATCCAAAAATACATGACAGAAACGCAAATTAGAAGCCCAGGTATGGAAAATAAACAACAAAGTGCAAAAGAGAAAAAGAAGGACCCCAATAAAAATAAGAGAGCAACGGGAAATGGCTCCAGATTAGCAACCTCACCAGAGCCTGAAATAGGAAATAACATAGAAACAAATATGGATGTTTTCCCCACAAAAACAGATATTCAGGACATGTTTATTAAATTAGAGAATGTATTGAAGGCAGAGATTTTGAATGTTAGAGAAGACCTGGGACACTTACTAAAAAGAGTGGAAAAAGTGGAGGATTTAACGGAGCAGCATGCAACAGCGATTGAGGATTTGAAGAAGCAGGTTAAAAACCTGAAATCGGATCATAGGGAAATGCTCCTTAAACTTGAAGAGCAAGAAAACCAAAATAGAAGGCAAAATCTCAGAATCAGAGCCATCCCAGAACAAGGGGGGGTAGATCTGTTCTCCGTTATGAGGGAAATTTTTAACCCTGTATTAGGAAGAAATAAGGAGGAGGAGCTCAAGATAGAACGTGTTCATAGAATAAGAAAGCCCGCAAGCGCCAGAGAAGACGCCCCTAGGGATGTGATTGCGAGGTTTCACCATTATGAGGAAAAGGAGAGGATTTGGAAAAACCTGAGAGGGGTTCAGTCATTGAAATATAACAACCAGGACATTCAAATCTTTACAGACCTCTCAGCCAGAACCCTCGCAAGGAGAAGACAACTAAAACCATTGTTGGACACTCCTAAGGGATGCTAATCTGAAATACAGTTGGGGCCACCCATTTGCACTACTGGTGACAAGAGATGGGAGGAGCTTCAGATTAAAACAGATGGAAGATTTACAGGACTTCTGCATAAATATAAACATTAGAGTTCCTCAGGATATGGAGGGCAGGTCCTTTTGAGGGGGGGAGGTGTGATTGGGGGGGGGGGTGGGGGGGAGGTTATAAGGTAATAAGGTCAAAATGTGATTTATAGATAGGGTATTTTCAATATGAAACGGTTTTGTTTTTCCCTTACTTTTTCTCCTTCCCTGCTCTCAATTACATGGGAGGTGGGGGGGAGTCCTCCGAACCCCACGGCGGGAGTAACACCCTGCACACGGGGGGGGCGTTGGCGTGAAGGTAACATGAGAGATGCCACGACCCCAAGGTTGGGGAATGGCGGGGGGGGGGGGGTGGCGGGGACGTGGGCGGGGGGGGACTGGGGGGGAGGTGGGGGTGAGGGGGGGGAGGAGGGGGAGGGTGGGTAACCGCAGATCCAGAGTACAACCTGAGAGATTTAACTTATGTGTTCCTTCTTATCTATTTCCCCGCTTCCCTAGATATGGGATACAGTTTAGGGGCATTTATTTTCCCTTCTTGTCTGATTTGCCTAGGTTCTTTGATTACAATCTTCATATTACCCGGTGTAAAGGTGGAGGACCTATCCAGAATAAAATAAAAGTTTTTCAAAAGGGACAGGAGGACAGATATAAGGATTGAATGGCAATGGAAATCAGATGCCTATCATATAATGTGAGGGGCCTCAACTCACCAGGGAAAAGGTGGAAACTGGATCATGAATTACAGAGATTGGACATAGATATAGCTTTCCTGCAGGAAACACATCTAGTGTATGAGGAGGGTATTAAACTATCATCAAAAGGTCTTCCAGTATGGATATATGGGGATTCCCCATCCAAAAGGACAAAGGGGGTGGCCATTGGATTCTCGAGACGGATAAAATTTAATTTGTTAGATAAGAGAGGGGACCCAGAAGGACGATTTTTGTTTGTGAAAGTGAAAATCAACGAAAAAATTTATACACTGGCAAATTTATACTGCCCAAACAGAGATCCGATGGGGTACCTTGCCCGAATCCTGACTGGATTGGAGGAATTTAAAGAAGGGGAGGTGATTTTAGCAGGCGACTTGAATTTTTGCCTAGATCCAGCCTTGGATAGGTCAGCTGACTCCCATTGGGAAGATAAAAGGGCATGTGCCAGAATAGGGAAGAAATTACAAGCTCAGCAGCTGATTGATGTGTGGAGAGTGTTGCATCCCAAGGAGAGGGACTATACATTCTACTCACAGGTGCATGCGACCTATTCAAGGCTGGATTATTTTTTGGTTGATCATAGTTTATTGGACTCAGTGAGAGGAAAAAAGATTGAGGTTCAGACCTTGTCAGATCATGCTCCAGTAGTTATGACATTATTGTTTGAAGGCCTTCATAGGATTCCATACACCTGGCGCCTGAATGAATTTCTTTTAAATAAAAAACAGGTTGTTGAAAGGGTTCAAAGAGAGATCGAGGGCTTCTTCCTCACTAATGAGACCAAGGAGGTCCCGGCAACTATTGTTTGGGAAACCTTTAAGGCCTACATTAGAGGGATATTAATCTCAATTGGTACAGGGGAGAAGAGGGAAAGAGCTAGAAAACAAGAAGAATTGATAGAACAAATATACAAACTGGAACATACCCATAAAACGAGCAAGGAGGCGAGCAGAGAGGTATTAAGGGAACTAACAATAAAAAGGGATGAGTTGCGAGATTTACTAGAAACAGAAGCCCTCAAAAGAAAATATAAAATCAGTAGGAACTTCCATATACAGGGGAATAAAATAGGGAAACACCTAGCTGCAACTACTAGGAAGAAAAGATTGGAGAACTACATAGAGAAGGTGAAGGACAAAAAAGGGGAAATGAGATACTCAACAAAAGAAATAGCAGAAGAATTCCGAAATTACTTTTCCTCCCTTTATGCAGTTGAACAAAAAGAAAAGCAGGAGGGGAAAAAAGAAAAAATGGTAAAGGAATTTCTAAAAGAAGCTGCCCTGCCCACTTTGTCACAAATAGACTCATTGGAGTTGGAAAGGCCAATATCGGAAGAGGAGGTCTTTAGAGCCCTGAAGCAATCCCCAGGGGGCAAGAGCCCTGGTCCGGATGGCTTCACGACTAATTTTTATAAAAAAATTTAAGTTACTCCTGGTACCAAGGCTTTGCCAGATGTGGAATGGCCTAGGAGACCAGGAAATGTGCAGGGACGCTTTGCTGGCAGCGGTGACATTGATTCCTAAGGAAGGGAGAGACCGCACCCTATGCTCAAGTTACCGGCCGATCGCGTTATTAAATGAAGATACTAAACTTTACGCGAAAGTGTTGGCTCTCCGATTGAGGGGGAAAATGCCCCACCTGGTTAATCCGGACCAGGTGGGATTTGTACCCGGGAGAGAGGGAAGGGACAATGGGGTGCGGTCCCTACTTGTACTGGAGGCATTTAAAACAGGCAAGTCCCCAGGGCTACTCCTGTCGATCGACGCCGAGAAGGCGTTTGACAGGGTAGACTGGGGATTTATGTTTAGGAGGTAATGGGAGTCGGGCCAGCAATGCTAAGAAGAATTAAAATTCTATACAACCACCCAGCGGCCTTTGTAAGAGTGAATAACATGCCCTCCTCCAGCTTTACTATGCAGAATGGCACTAGACAGGGCTGTCCGTTGTCCCCACTCCTCTTTGTCCTGGCCCTGGAGCCTCTCCTTAACATAATCAGAAAACACCCTGACATTAGTGGA
Source organism: Lithobates septentrionalis (assembly GCA_037952835.1). NCBI lineage: Eukaryota > Metazoa > Chordata > Amphibia > Anura > Ranidae > Lithobates > Lithobates septentrionalis. Next base: position 708,592 of record JBBDGP010001747.1, read on the forward strand.
TGTGTAGTAGGGGAGGAAGAGCACAAGCTAGCGGCATTTGCCGACGATATCCTATTTTATATTTCAAAGCCCAGAATATCAATCCCCAATCTGCTATCGATTATGGGGCGGTATAGCGCATTATCAAACTTCAAAATTAACATAGAAAAATCTGAAGCTTTAAAGATTAACATAAACAAACTGGAAGCCAATAGGTTAGCCGAGGTCTTCCATTTTCCATGGAGGGATAATATTAAGTATTTAGGAGTGAGATTAACGGGTTCCAGGGGGGACCTGTATAAGATAAATTATATACCCCTCCTAAATGAAATAAAAACGGAAATAAAAAGAATAGCTCATGGCCCTGCCTCTTGGATGGGGCGAATAAATATAGTAAAAATGGTGCTCGCACCTAAAGTACTGTACAAAATGCAAATGCTCCCTATCCCAGTTCCTTGAGAATTTTTTAGGGTCCTGTCAGAGATTATAAAAAAATATAAAAAAAAAAAAAAAAAAGAAAAAAATATTAAACTGCGCTAAACAAAAATTATGTGTGTTGGGGTGAGTAGATAGTGTGATCTATCACCAACAAAAATATAATACAAATAAATAAAGTCCAAATTCCCAAAGTGGTAAGTATTCAGTATAAATGTGGATGCTGATCCAAATGAGCTATGATTGCTCTTACCAGAACTCCAAAAGTATAAGTGGATGGCAAAAAACCCTTGCCAGGGCCTCTGGGGTATTGGACCAATCAACACCGTCCGTGGTCAGATCAAAATCCCCTCAATGGATACAGGAAAAAAGCAAACACAAGAAAAACTGGCCATAGTGTAGTATGTTAAATGCTGGACATAGACATACGGACATACCAATCACCCAGGTGTGCACATAAAAACAACCAAAAAAGGAGGGGAGGGAAGTGAAAAACCCCACCACCGTGGCTGTAGATTGTGCTTACCGACTCACGGTGATACACAGGCTTTTAGTAGAATAGGAGCTGTCATATAGCTGGCAAGGAGCACCTTAATACGTCCTCATTACTCGGAGTCCACATCATCAGTAAATCACCCAGAATATAAATGATAAACTCTCCATGGTGAAGGGTACGCTGGGTACGCACGCAGCGACGCTACCACGTGACCAGGAAGTAGGACGAGCTTCGCTTCCATGCTTGTATGCCGGCCGGCGACATATGCTTATGCGATATAAGTGCTTTTATTCTGTAAGTGCAATACTTTATTTATTAAATCTGTTTTTAAACGTACTTCACCATGGAGAGTTTATCATTTATATTCTGGGTGATTTACTGATGATGTGGACTCCGAGTAATGAGGACGTATTAAGGTGCTCCTTGCCAGCTATATGACAGCTCCTATTCTACTAAAAGCCTGTGTATCACCGTGAGTCGGTAAGCACAATCTACAGCCACGGTGGTGGGGTTTTTCACTTCCCTCCCCTCCTTTTTTGGTTGTTTTTATGTGCACACCTGGGTGATTGGTATGTCCGTATGTCTATGTCCAGCATTTAACATACTACACTATGGCCAGTTTTTCTTGTGTTTGCTTTTTTCCTGTATCCATTGAGGGGATTTTGATCTGACCACGGACGGTGTTGATTGGTCCAATACCCCAGAGGCCCTGGCAAGGGTTTTTTGCCATCCGCTTATACTTTTGGAGTTCTGGTAAGAGCAATCATAGCTCATTTGGATCAGCATCCACATTTATACTGAATACTTACCACTTTGGGAATTTGGACTTTATTTATTTGTATTATATTTTTGTTGGTGATAGATCACACTATCTACTCACCCCAACACACATAATTTTTGTTTAGCGCAGTTTAATATTTTTTTCTGTTTTGTTGGTGTTGTCGCACTGTTTACTGCTGCTTCCTTTTTTTGCTCCTAGCACGGAATTTTTTGTTTTATATAAAAAAATATGTTTGGGGCCACAAGAAACCGAGAATAGCGCACGGGGTGTTATGTAGAGAGAAAACACGTGGGGGTTTAGCTCTCCCTGATTTTAGAAATTACTATAGAGCTATTGTAATAGCACGGGCACTGGAGTGGGGTAAAAGTACCAATACAAAAAAATGGGTGAACTTAGAAATAGGGTTAAGTAAGGTATGTTTGAACCAGATGATCTGGAATCCACCACAGTATAGGGATTTAGGCATAGAAACACATTATATTACACATCACACACTTAAAGTTTGGGACCAGATTCACCAATTAAATAAGTGGGGCTACAACTCACCATTAATCTATTTAAAGAATAATCCGTTTTTTCCCCCAGGAATGGGGAAAATAGGTGGAAATTGGATCCTTGAGAAGGAAACACAAATAAGACATATAATAAGTAGGGGGGAATTAAAATCATTGGAAGAATTAAAAGCACAAAGGGAGAGATTAATAATAAATGGGTGGAGGCATAGTCAATTAAAACACTTTATTGGTAGTCTCCCAGGCCCCTTAAGGGAGGAGGAGAACTACAGGGGACTAGAGAAAATGGCACTTAGAGAAGAATTAAAGGGGACGGTTTCGAAGGTGTACAAAATTCTGATGGGTAGGGGCGGACAGGACACGCCCCCGTTCATCAGAAAATGGGAGGAGGATCTGGGATCACTATGTGATGAGGAAACGGAAAAACGCATTTTGGAGGCCACGCATACAACAGCAGTAGATATGAAGTCAAGGGAAAGCAATTATAAATGTTTAGCCCGGTGGTATATGACCCCGGCTAGAGTGAGTAAATTCTCCCCAGATAAATCCCCTAGCTGCTGGAGAGGGTGTGGAGGCCCGGGTACAATGGCACATATCTGGTGGGACTGCCCTAAAATCCAAATTTATTGGCAGGAAGTGACAGGATTGATAGACGGGATAATAGGGAAAAATATTAAAAGGGACCCATGGATCTGCCTGTTCCATGGTCAGGAGGGAGGGAAGAGGAGATATAATTCCTCTCTGACACCAATTTTATTGAATGCAGCTAAAAATGTTATCCCAAAGAAATGGCAAGAAACAGAACCCCCAAAGATTAAAGACTGGATTACAAAAGTAGATGAAATCTATAGATTAGAGTATATAGAGAAGAAAGAGCCCCTAGATGGGAGTCAAGAGAGAGAACAAGGGAAATGGTATCCGTGGGGGATCTTTAAAAAAACAGAGAACTATGTGGAGGTAGTGTCAAGATAGTTCTGGGGAGTGGGGCAGGGACATTAAGGATGAGTGGAGAAGTTACGTGTCTGCGGGGGGTGGGGGGAAGGTTGGGGGGGCGGGGGGGTTTAGGGGGAGAGGTAACCCCGGAAGGCGGTGAGGGGGGATATGAAGAGATGTCATAGTGAAAAAGAATAAGACCCTCTTTGCTGGCGGGGTGTTCCTTCCCTTTTTGTATTTATGTGTATGTATGATATTTTTGTATTCTGAAAAATAAATAAAGATTTATAAAAAAATAAATAAAATGGCTTGGGAAAATATTTTAAAATCATGCTCCAGTCAAATGATGAGTCTCCTCATTGAAGAGTACAAGAGGCGACTCATAGATATTGACAGAAACATAGATAAATTATATTCTCAAATCAACACACTCAATACCCACCCCTCTTTCCCAGAGCTGAATGAGAAATTAAGGGTACACATTGAAACATTTAATAGAGAGATTCTCGCCAAAAAGGAAAATAAATTCCTACGTGATAAACAGGCCTTCCAAGAAGGACGGGCCTATAAATGGCACCAACAGACTAACAATAGGAATCAACAACGTCGCCACACACAACATGGCTACCAATCAGACGCCTCAGACACCTCATCTGTGGCCTCAAGTGTATCGCACTCATTTTCTAAAGCTAATAGACATACAAGAAAACAAAAGAGACAAAGAGATGGCGATAGCTCTGAGGGCAGACCAAAACGGAATCAAGGGACCCGCACACGCAAGACCCCTACCTAAACACCCACCCTCCCTGACAATATGTCCGGCCCAATTTCGGTTGGATCGACCATAAAAGAAATTCCGTCTATCACCATTAAAATTCCTAGTCTGTTTCACCCAAAAAACTCCAATACCCCACCTCTCAGACATAGAACACACAGAATCTCAATCGTATAACATAATTAATCTCTCATCATATCCCCTCACAGTGGATGAAACCTCTGTGCTATCCAAGGGACTTACCTTTTGCCCCAACCATAAAACGGACAAATTCGAAATAATAAAAGATGTACACCTGTTTACTCGCAAGCTCCAGCTACAGAGCATGTTCAACAAGACTGACGTTGATTCAAGTACTTTCCAAACAGTTAAACAACGCCAAGCATTAGCGGATTTAAATGCACTCTTAGAAGAGAGCGACTCTCGAGATCTGATCGATACCATCGATATGGACGCTTATTTAAATGTACCCACTAATCCAACCACTACAGAACAATCAGCCTCCAAACTAAAGAAAAAGTCTGACCTCTATCCCTCCCCAAGCACCAATCATGGCATTGCTACTTTCCTTAAATTAATCACTCAAGAGATCAAAAGTATGAGTACTAACTCCCAAGTATCTGATAATCTAACAACTAATGAACAAACAGCCCTTAATGATCTAGCCAAAAATTATGATCTGGTTATTAAACCCTCAGATAAGGGCGGGAACATCGTTTTGATGAATAATGAGAAATATTTATCCATGTGCATGAAATTATTGAACAATACAGATTGGTATAGACCGATTGAACTTCATACAATCACCCGGTTTAACGAGGAATTTTATATTCTCGTTGACCGAGCATTGAACAATAACATCATCTCCAATGAGATGTGGAAATTTATCCGCACTACATTTCCAGTCATTCCCACGTTCTATTCCCTCCCCAAAATTCATAAGAACCCCAAGGACCCCCCAGGCAGACCCATTGTGTCGGGTAATGGGTCTATCACTGAAAACTTGTCTAAGGTAGTTGACGAACACTTTAGACCCTTAGTATCGTCCCTACCATCTTACATAAGAGATACGATCCACCTACTTCAAATTACCAATGGAATCCAAGTATCTGACCACACTGTCTTGGTCTCTATCGACGTTGAAACATTATATAGCTCTATACCGCACAGTAAGGGTCTAGCCTGTATCCGACGCATTCTATCTCAAACTACCCCCTCCGATAGTTCATTCAACGAATTTATATTACAGGCATTGGATTACATTCTTCAACACAATGTCTTTAGCTTCCATGGACAATACTTCCTCCAGGTGCAGGGCGTGGCCATGGGCACTTGTTGTGCCCCTGGCTACGCTAATCTGTACCTGGGGGAATGGGAAAAGTCCTTATTCAATGATGTGGATCTCTCGATGTACCTGCGCCACATCACTATGTGGCGCAGGTACATCGATGACATCCTCATCTTGTGGGAGGGATCAATTGATTTACTTCACAACTTCTTATCTGCATTAAATTGCAACGAATTTAACTTAAAGTTTACAATGACTTATGATTACACCTCAATAACTTTCTTGGACGTTGAGATATTTAATGACATAAATAATTTTTTAGCGTGCAAACTCCACCGCAAACCAACATCCGGCAACACCATTCTACACTCGAACAGCTTCCACCCAAAACCATTAATAAACTCCATCCCATTTAGTCAATTCCTTAGGATCAAGCGAAATTGTACTAACAATGATGACTTTTCACGTGAATCTAGAGCCCTAAAAAATCGCCTCTTAGAGGATACAGCCATAGATGCTTAAAACGAGCCTTTAACAAGGCCAATAGCCGGGACAGACAGGAATTACTACAACCACGTAACAGATCTACTCGTGATACCAATCCCTATACCAGAATTATCACCACATTTTCAAATGAACACACAGAGATAAGACACATCCTTGCCAGATATTGGCATGTGCTGACCAACGACCCCTTGGTGGGCCCCTTTGTTTCCCCCAATCCTTTCATCACTTTTAGACGGAACATCTCAGTTGGAGATCGTTTGGTCAAAAGCGAGTTCAAAGGACTGACCCGTGGCGACCCCTGCAACACACTGGGCACCTTTCCTTGTGGCTCGTGTGGCTATTGCAAGTATATTAATACCCACAAGAATCCACGCCTCCCCAATGGATGGACCTTTTTTGCAAAACACTACGCCAACTGCCAGACCACACTCATGGTGTATCTTATACAATGCGAGTGTGGATGTTTTTATGTTGGAAAAACTATCCAAAAACTATGTAAGCGTTTATACCGACATATAGCAGCTATGAAGTCAAAGGATCCAGATTCCCCATGGGGTCGCCATATAGCTTTAATGCACAATGAACGTTTCCCCAAGATCTCAGTCCTAGTTTTGGACCGCATCCACCAAACTTTCAGAGGAGGAGACGCAAATAAATTGCTTCTCCAACGTGAAATGAGATGGATTGCAAATTTGAATGCCACCTCACCCCCAGGCCTAAATGAAATATTAAGTTTCAAACCATTTCTACAAGGCTTTACATCAGGGGGTTATGAAGGGAACTTATAAATATCGACCTGTTTTGTGGACTTGCTCTGTAGCGGGAATTTGCCTTATAGTCATAATCACAAACATACCTCATACATGAAATTTATCAATATGTGTTATAAATCGACCTTTCTTCAAATAGATGTTTTTGTAAAAATCTTTGTTATCGTACCAATGTGATGTTACGCTTTGTCACATGAGACATATATTATATATTGCTGTCAACATGATTATTTGTATCTTTATAATCAATATTGTATTTCATCATGTGGTACCCTGTGACATTGCATATATATTGTATAATTAATAGCTGGATGTATTACTAACGCATCTTTGTACTTTTAAGTTTCATGTATGCAAATATCTATACATGCATAGTCGCACATGGCCTGCTACCATCTTTTATTATCTTTTTGCATAGTTAGCAATGCTTATGGGTTTACAGTACAGAAGTACCATGTTTGGATGCCTGATCACATTTGGGACTGATCGCCCAATGATCGGTTTAACCGCGCCAACCACCGGCATCATCTCCCCCGGCACGGGTAGGCTCCACTGCATCTGTCAGTGGGGCCGTACCTAGGACTCCAAGCCGCCCATTGTATCCACCGCTCGCACATGCGTGGTGCGGCCGATCCTTGGGACGGGCTACATTGGGTCCTCCTTTCCCGTGTCGGCGGCGCTGCGACGTCTGACGTCACCGCGCCTTAGGACGCGGAGGGCGCTGTATGCCGCCGCGCCAGGGGAACAGTTCCTGGCGCACAATACCTCCTCTGCTGACACTGATCAGCGGAGGGGTAGTGACGCCGTACCCCTTCTTGCACTGTTTGCATCAGCTCAATTAAAAGCAACATACACTCTCTATTTAACACAGGTGTATTCCATTACATCCCCGCCCTATAAAAACCCTTAAGTGCAGATACATGGCTAGGCTGCATACCTAAATCATATCCTTAGGAGACTCCACAAAGTAAGTTCTAAATCTCAAACACTTTAATGTTAGGTACATCTTTCTGCATTGGCATATCGTCTCTTTTTTGCTAGAAAGTTCCATACACTCATATTTGTACCATTTACCCTCCTCCCTAACATCAATTCCTTGTATTTGTTACAATGGATGGTAATTATAGGATAGCTAATTTAAAAAAAAAAAAAAAAAAATTAAACTAATACACCTAACTTTTGTTCTATACCGGTCTGGGTAACGCATAGGTCTATTATATATGCTTGCCACACACCCCCTTGATGCAACCCCAATATTTTTAATTTTATTTTTATTACTTTTTGCATTGATATAACCATACATATTGAACATTGGACACTCTCCTTCTGGTGGACTGTTGTCCAATCATTTTTCACTCATTGAAATCTCTACTATAATATACTTTTCTTTATATGTAGGGACGCACATTCCCCTGCTTACATTTGCTGTTCCTCGTGGACGCTGGTGTTTTGGCGCGCTGTGCCGCATCTGGTTGGCTCCAATTGATCTCCCCTTGATTTACACCATAAAGTCTCCAAACTATCCCTGACCACCCACTCAGGGCTTTCCACACATGGCCTCCTGTGAAGTGCAATTTGTGATGTGGCAATAAGGTTGTAAAGCACTAATCGACAGTTTGTCAAGCGACAGCCCAGTCGTGATATGCAGTGAACTTCTTGAATTGAGTAAGTCCTCTCAGTACCTTTTTACTGCTTCTTAATTCTCTTGTTTCTCCAGCATCCCTGCTTTCCCTTTCTCCTTTTTCTTCCTTTCTCTTGTTTCTATAGATTCTGATTCCTTACCACCTATACCTATGTTATACGCCCATTATACATGTATATTAATGATTGGTATGTTTTACCTATGTACCTCCCCCAGATCATACAATAATCCCTACAGAAAACCCCTGAAGAAGGAATTACATTTCCGAAACATGTTAGGTTCCTACATACCACATATATGTATGCTTCTTTTTACCAGAATGCTCATTCATATGGTTTAGGTATTTTGTATGGACTGTATACTGTTTTAAATATTGTTTTGGTATATTTCAAATAAAGCATATTTTTTATTACCTTTGGGTATTTGTTACACCAATCACATTACCCATTATACTGTCCTTTCTCCCCCCCAATTGATTAGTTAACCAACATTTCCTACCCCCCCCCCACCCGTACAATCCCAGGGTTCCTCTTTCTATTTTTTCAATATATTATTGGGATGTGGTGAACTGAGTAGGAATTTACCTCTATACTCTTATGTGGCAGTACACCATCTTTCATTAATAACTCCACCTAAACTGACAGTCCTGGCAAGGAGAACATTAATCAGAGAAGCAGCCAAGAGGCCCATGGTCCACAGCTCAGGTGGGAAAATCTGTCTACAAGACAACTATTAGTCAAGCACTCCACCCATCTGGTCTTTATAGAAGAGTGGCAAGAAGAAAGCCATTGTTGAAAGAAAGCCATAAAAAGTCCCATTTACAGTTTGTGAGAAGCCATGTGGGGAACACAGCAAACATGTGGAAGAAGGTGCTCTGGTCAGATGAGACCAAAATTGATCTTTTCAGTCTAAAAGCAAAACGCTATGTGTGGCGGAAAACTAACCCTGCATATCATCCTGAAAACCCTCGTGAAACATGGTGGTGGCAGCATCATGTTCTGGGGATGCTTTTTTTCAGCAGGGACAGGAAAGCTGGTCAGAGTTGATGGGAAGATGGATGGAGCCAAATACAGAGCAAACTTAGAAGAAAACCTGTTGGAGTCTGCAAAAGACTTGAGACTGGGGCAGAGGTTCACCTTCCAGCAGGACAATGACCCTAAACATACAGCCAGAGCTACAATGGAATGGTTTAGATCAAAGCATATTCATGTGTTAGAATGGCCCAGTCCTGAATCCAATTGAGAATCTGTGGCAAGACTCGAAAATTGCTGTTCACAGACACTCGCCATCCAATCTGACAGAGCTTGAGCTATTTTGCAAAGAAGAATGGGCAAAAATGTCACTCTCTTGATGTGCCAAGCTGGTAGAGACATACCCAAAAAGAAGTGCAGCTGTGATTGCAACGAAAGGTGATTCTACAAAGTATTGACTTAGGGGGGCTGATCACAAATGCACGCCACACTTTTCATATATATATTTGTACAAAATGTGGAAAACTATTTATCCTTTTCCTTCCACTTCACAATTATGTGCCACTTTGTGTTGGTCTATCACATAAAATCCCAATAAAATACATTTACGTTTTTGGTTGTAACATGACAAAATTTGGAAAATGTCAAGGAGTGTGAATACTTTTTCAAGGCACTGTATATAGCCAAGGGGCTGGGCCACCCGGTTACGTCACCCAGTGGTACTGCCCCTTCTTACATCACATGTCTTGTGATGTCAGAAAGGGCAGTGCCACCAAGTGACATAGCCAGGTGGCCCTGCCCCTTGCCCACATAGGAGCTGTCAAAGCAGAGAGGAGGCAGATGACCGGAGGCCTCCCAGGAGATGACAGTGGGTGTTTTTTCTATTTTTTGAGGGTGGAATGATTGACAAAGGATTACATTACACTATTTTTTTATTTATTTTTTATTTTAATATATGATGTTTCCTGTGGTTATTACTTTTTGACACTTTTTTTGTAAATGAGTAGGGGTACGATCTCCATGTTGGGGGGGGGGGGGGGGCACTCGCTCATCCTGCCAGGCTGCATGCTCGGATAAGGGTCTGCTTTGGATTTTGGGGGGCACCCCACGCCATTTTTTTCTTTATTCTGTCATAGGGATCCCCTTAACCACTTCAATACAGGGCACTTTCACTCCCTTCCTGCCCAGACCAATTCTCAGCTTTCAGTGCTCTCACACTTGAATGACAATTACTCAGTCATGCAACACTGTACCCAAAAAATATATTATAATTATAATTTTTTTCACACAAATAAATCTTTCTTTTGGTGGTATTTAATACCCACGGGGTTTATTATTTTTTGCGATATAAGTAAAAAAAGAGCGAAGAATTTGAAAAAAAAACCCACTTTTTTTTGTTTTTATTATAAAATTTTGCAAATAAGTAATTTTTGTTCATAAATTTGGGCCAAAATTTATACTGCTACATATCTTTGGTAAAAATAACCCAAATTAGTAGATATTATTTAGTCTGTGTGAAAGTTATAGAGTCTACAAGCTATGGTGCAAATCATAAAAAATTGATCACACCTGATGTACTGATGGCCTATCTTATTTCTTGAGGTGCTGAAATGTCAAGACAGTACAAATACCCTGCAAATGACCCCTTTTTGGAAAGTAGACCGTCCAAGGTATTTCGTAAGAGGCCTGAGTTTGTCATTTGTTCCCACAATTCTTGGGAAAATTAAGAAATTATTTTTTTTTTACACAAAATTGTCAAAATAAGAAGTTATTTTCCACACACAGCATATGCATACTTCCTATTATACCCCAAAATACATTCTGCTACCTCCTCCTATGGTGATATCACATGTGTGAGACTTTTTCACAGCCTGACCACATAGAGAGGCCCAACATGCAGGGAGCACCATCAGGTGTTCTAAGGACATAAATTACATATCTAATTTCATTCCTACCTATCACACGTTTGAAGGTCCCGGAGCATCAGGACAGTGGATGTACCCCATTTTGGAAAAGAAAACACCCCAATGTATATTCTATGAGGTATGGGCTGCAGATAGGTACTCAGGTACTCTGATGGGCTGCAGATAGGTACTCAGGTATTCTGATGGGCTGTAGGATGGAGGGAGTGTTCCTGCTGGCGTCATTTTACAATGTGCCGGTAGGGAAGTGGTTAAAATCAATACCAGACCCAAAGGGTCGCCCCATGTCATTTTCCCCCCAATTTTTTTTAATTTACATTTTTTTTTACATTAATTGTTCAAAATTTAGCTCTCAGCAGGGAAGCCTTAACAACCTTTTGATTGTGCGCACGGTGGGCGAACATCCCACTAAGTGCCCAGAAAGTTTGGGTCTTAGGAGAGTACTCGAATGGGTGATGTTCATGCCAAACTTATGCATGGCCCAAACTGTTCATCCCTCCCTAGTGGTGCCTGAACACTGTAACCCCTCATAGTTACTCTTGCTGCTTCGCAGGAATGGACCCTGCTGTTAAAAATTGTAATTATTTTTTTTTTAATTACCTGCACCTGTCAAACAGGTGCAGAAAAATTGGACCTTAGTGATGCCTTGTCACTGTAACCCCTCACAGTTATTCTTGCTGGGCGCAGGAATGGGCGAAATTCTAAAATGACATGCACCTGTCAAACTGATGCAGAAAAATTGGGCCTCTTCTGCATGTTGTGGCTCAATAACACAGCCAGCATCTGAAAAAAAGGAAAAGCATGCCAATCCTACAGAGGATGAACCATGTCCGTCACCACCACTTTTTACTGTAGACACAGAGGCTGCGTGCCCTCTTTTAGTGGCCTGTGAGCGTCTGTCTCTCTTTGTTGGCCTTTTGGACACAATAGGGATTTTTTGGGGGGATTTTTATAACTTTTTATTATAGAGTGTGATATGGGAACATGGTGCTTGGGTGCAATACTTTTGTGCTAGGTGCTCTATAAACCATTTTATTATTTTTTTTTATTTTTTATGGGGGATTTTTATAACTTTTTATTATAGAGTGTGGGATGGGAATATGGTGCTTGGGTGCAATACTTTTGCGCTTAATGCACTATAGACTGTTTTATTATAGTTTTTTTTAATAAAGAAAATAAGGGTTTAGCAATTGTGGAGAATTTTTTTTACTGCTGTTGCAAAAAAAGCTAAAATAAAATAAATGTAAAAAAAATTAAGAAAGGCCAAAAGAAAAACAGTGGTGACTCAGAAGAAAGACCACCTGTGACTCAGAAGAAGGAACAGCAATTAAGAAGAATTTTTTTTTTTGCTGCTGCTGGAAATGTTTTTTTTTAAAAAGTCAGCACCCCCCCCCCCCCCAAAAAAAAGGGCTGACCCAGAAAGAGGAACACCTGCAACACAGAAGGGGCAGTACTAATAATGCAGCAACAGAACCTGATAGTGCAAAAAAAATAAATAAAAATGAATAATGAAAAAAAAATGGGACCAGTGGTGACACAGAAGTGTTGTACATACCAGCACTTCAGTAGCACCACAACACTGTGTTATTAACACTGCACTACACTGTATTATATACACCACACTACACTATATTTTATACACCGCACTACACTGTGTTATATACACTGCACTACACTGTATTATATACACCACACTACACTGTATTTCATACACCACACTACAATGTGTTATATACAATGCAATACACTGTTATATACACCGCACTACACTGTATTATATACACTGCACTACACTGTGTTATATACACTACACTGTATTATATACACTACACTGACTGCACTAAACTGACTAAACGCACAATGCACTAACTACCTGCCTAATCCAACAATACACACTATACATGGCCACCATGTGTAATACTATGCCCAAACCATTGTAACTCCATTTTGATATGCTTTGATATGCTTTGCCATTTCAACTATGAAAGAATGCTTAGAAAAATGCTTGCACAGGCTCTGTACTCTATATATATCATTGTGGGTCGGTGTGTCCTTTCCTGTTCTCTGTTCTGTAGGCCATGGGATAAGATGCATGACTTATGACTCATAACCAGATGGCCTGTTGACTCTTGTAAGCTTGTGATAAATGTATTTTAGGGGTCATTGACTTGTATAACCATATATTTTATACCAATACATCATTTACTAACCACTCCCCCCTCCCCTCTTTCTATTGGTATGTTGAACCATATATAAGCTGTAACGCACCTAATAAAAGCAGACATTTTACGAATGCACAACCTGCTTCTAGTTTCATTCGGTGTCTCCAGATATCTGAGGGCCCTGTTGGTGTACCTACTAGAAGGGTGGCCATCCAAGAATACCTACTATTTCCTTTCAAATGGGGGCTCATGTCCGGGTAAGACAATCATCCATGGTGGGTAGACCTTTGTCTATTTTCACAAATTCTTCCTTACCCTGGTTCTGATAAAGTCTTAGAGAAAAGAGGATGATGACGTAAGAACCAACTGGGTAATAACTATAAAAAAGTAGATAAATTACAGTAAATATAAAACAAGATCAAAGTCAGTTCAGGTAAAAACTGTTCCAGTTCAAATTCCAGTTACACTGGCGGCTGCAACCCTGAGAGTAGAAGCACAACTCTGGAAGACAAAATAGGACAAGGACAAGGTGCGCCAGACTCAGTGCAGTATTTAAGTATTCATTTAATAAGAAAAAACAAGCAAAATGGCTACTCACAACAGGAAATTGATATCAGGCACATAAGTAAATGGTCCGGGGGTCGGGGTCACTCTGTGGTCCGAGATGCTGTCCATGTGATGAAGAGCTGGCTTGGTCACAGTAATTGTGGCTGGTATGCCGCTAGAAGATGTAGCACCTGTGAGGCCTCTGTGGATATCCGGGAGGCTTGAAAAACCAGCACGCCGAAGTTCTCTATGACAAACTGCAACCGGAACCAGAAGTGCGTGTCAGCGTGGAACGCAAGCTACGAGGACCAGAAGTGACGTTTTTGGGCAGCCAATCAGATGTCGCGTTTCACAGCCTCTGCTATTTCTTCAGATCTCCGCCACCGCTGCTCCATCTTCTAGCGGCATACCATTCACAATTACTGTGACCAAGCCAGCTCTTCACCACACGGACAGCATCTCGGACCGCAGAGTGGCCCCGACCCCCGGACCCTTTACTTATGAGCTTGATATCAATTTCCTGTTGTGAGTAGCCATTTGGCTTGTTTTTTCTTATTAAATGAATACTTAAATACTGCACTGATTCTGGCGCACCTTGTCCTTGTCCTATTCTGATAAAGTGTTAGCCTTTTAAATTTAAAGAGAAAGGAAGGATGGACCACGCCTTAATAGACACACTCACTTCAGTGTAAAGCCCCATACACACTATCAGGTTTTCTGCTGATTTTTGTCTTCAGGTTTACCAAAACCATGTAGTGCAAGGCCCTGCCTGATTGCATACAAATTGAAACTCCCAAGGTTTGACCTCATATTATATGGTTTTGGTGAATCTGAAGACAAAAATCAGCAGAAAATCTGATAGTACGTAGGCGGGCTTAACATTTTAGGGTCTGTGGGAGACCCAAGATTCCATATATTAGAAACTGCAGTACAGTATCCTTTTGGGAAGGGTATTTAGGTAACCAACAGCGCCCGCTAAATCTTTGCTTCTCTTTCTGTTGCATAGAAGTAATAAGATAACTTATGATTGCTAATTGGTATTGGTAGATTACTTGCATATTTTTTTGTTGTAGCAGCTTGGGGTTTCTAAAATGTTATGCCTAGGTTGGCTTTAAGCATTTTGGGAACGCTGTGGAAAAGTGTACGCGCCCATTGGAAGATTGGTGCTCGTGGGAATAAAGGTGATCGATCAGGTAGGTAGGAATTTTAGTCAGAAATAGGGACAAAATAAATTAGAAATCTCCCTTGCTTATATCCAAATATCATGATTGTGGTAAGTACTTTTGTATTTATGTTTATATAAATCTGCTAAGTTTTCTTTAAAGAATGAATGAAAGAAGGTATGGGGAAAATTTCAAATGTGGTTTTGTCATTGCTTAAGGTGTTAAAAAGAAATTAAGAAATGTTGTTACTGTGGTGCATATGGGAAAAAGGGGTTTTGGCTATGCGATTTAAATTTAGAACGGATATTTATCTTAAGAGAACAAAATAGACATACAGTATATAAAGAGAATGAATATAAAATGACCAGTCAGTACAGTAACACTACAGTAGTGTGTGAGGTAGGTCTCCCGCTTTACTAATATTTGTTTATGGAAATTACAGTGCTTAATTTTGCTTGAAAGATGTGTAATTTGCTTGAAGTACATGTTAAATACATGTTTTAATGACTCTTTGAAGCTAAAAAGAATAGTATTTTGAAGGTTGCAAAATAATGTGTTAGGTGGGCTGGGGGTTTGTGTAAGGAAAGGGAATGTTCTGAGAACACCCTACACGAGCGACCTTTTCGTTTGGACTGGTCCGACGGACTTTCGGCGGACTTCCGACGGACTTTCCAAACGAACGGACTTGCGCACACACGACCAGACTTTCTGGCAGAATAGGTCCGACGGTCTTCCCGACAGACTTTCGACGGAGTTACAGCGGACTTCCGGACTTGCCCACACACGTTCATTTTGTACGTAATGAAGTACAATGGGACTAGAAAACAAAGTCAATTTTGCCGCTTTTATCGGCGAGATTAACACCTTGTGAGCCCCGTCGCAGAATTCCAGACCCTCAGGTCTGGTATGGATTTTAAGGGGAACCCCCTATGCCGAAAAAAACGGCGTGGGGGTCCCCCCAAAATCCATACCAGACCCTTTTCGAGCACGCAGCCCGGAGCGAGCGCCCCCCCCCTCCTGAACCGTACCAGGCCGCATGCCCTCAACATGGGGGGGTGGGTGCTTTGGGGAAGGGGGGCACCCTGCGGCCCCCCACCCCAAAGCACCTTGTCCCCATGTTGATGAGGACAAGGGCCTCTTCCCAAAAACCCTGGCCGTTGGTTGTCGGGGTCTGTGGGCGGGGGGCTTATCGAAATCCATGAGCCCTCTTTAATAAGGGGGCCCCAGATCCCAGCCCCCCACCCTATGTGAATGAGTATGGGGTACCCCTACCCATTCACCTGCGGAAAAAAGTGTCAATAAAAAAACACACTACACATGTTTTTAAAGTAATTTATTAGGCAGCTCCGGGGGTCTTCTTCCGACTTCAGGGGTCTCTTCCAACTTCCCTGCTCTCTCCGGCCTCTTCTCCCAGTGTCCGTTTCTTCTCTCGCTCTCCAGCCTCTTCTCCGGTTCTTCTCCCGATCTCCGGCCTCTTCTCCGGTTCTTCTGCCGGGCTCCTCCGCTATCTTCTGCTCTTTTGCCGCTCTTTTGCTAGCAGTGGCCCAATCTTCTCCATCGTCTTCTTCCCTCTTCTCTTCTTCCGATGTTGACACGACGCTCTCTCCCGCTGTAATGCTGGGGGACTTTTATAGGCATGGGGCGTGGTCACCGGGTTTTGACCCTGCCCCTTATGACGGCACAGTCCCAGCATGCCCCGGGACTGGGGCTCCCGGATTCCGATAAGCCCCCCGCCCGCAGAACCCAACAACCCTGGCCGTTGGTTGTCGGGGTCTGCGGGCGGGGGGCTTATCGGAATCAACATAGGGACAAGGTGCTTCTGCGGGCTCATCAACATGGGGACAAGGTGCTTTGGGGTGGGGGGCCGCAGGACGCCCCCCTTCCCCAAAGCACCCACCCCCTCATGTTGAGGGCATGCGGCCTGGTACGGTTCAGGAGGGGGGGCACTCGCTCGTCCCCACCCCCTTTCCTGACCGGCCGAGCTGCGTGCTCGGATAAGGGTCTGGTATGGATTTTGGGGGGACCCCCACGCCCTTTTTTTTCGGCGTAGGGGGCTCCCCTTAAAATCCATACCAGACCTAAGGGACATTGTCGCCTCTTTCTTGAGCTCGCTGCGGAAAATGTGTTTTTCCTATTGCAGCGAGCGCGAGATGCATAGCACCCTGTCGCCGAGAACCAGCGCGATAGGATCGCGCTGGAAACATTCTCGTAGGCAGGTGCTATAGCTGCCCTTGCGTCGTATTTGGTCCGTCGGACCAGCAGACAGACGAACAGGCTTCCTGATAGGAACTGGGTCCAGCGGAAAGATTTGAAACATGTTTCAAATCTAAAATCCGTCGGATTTTCGACCGAAAAGGTCCGTCGGAAGTCCGATGAAGCCCACACATAGTCGGATTGTCCGACAGATTCGGTCCGTCGGATTAGTCTGGTCGAAAAGTCAGCTCGTGTGTACAGGGCATAAGTGAGTTTAAAGGTGTTTTAATGAAAACATCCTACATTGTAGAGGGTAAAGCAAGTTAAGTTTTGAAGAGATGAGTTATTTATGAATGAAAGTTAAATTAAATTAGAAAAAAAAAAGAGAGGGATTGCAGTGGAAAAGTTAATAGAACTTACCACTCCTAGGGCCAGGTAGAGCTCACATCTAGAAGCTTAGGAACACTGTGTCTGCAGTTAAATCCATTATTGAAGGTGAATTAGTATGCTACCTATATGTCTGCCATACAGTTCAGAGACAAGATACGCAGGAGTAAAATTTAGTTTTAAAAAACAGGAAGTAACATTACGGAGCTTTTAGAGGTTTAAAGGGACATTGGAAAACATTAATGGCATAAATACATGAAAATTCATTTTCATGTATTTATTGATTATGGAGAATATTTTAACCAAAGGATGCTCAGCATTTTCAAGGACTGTCTAGATTGAAAAGATGATAGCTTGTTTAATATGAGGAAGTAAATTTTTTTGCAGTCCTTGTCTTAAATCTACACAGAGAGAGATGTTGAGATATGAGATATGTGTAAGCCCATGTATTAAAATAGAGAGAAAAAAAAAGGGGGAACTTGCCATTCAGCATAATATTGTTACTTATTTTAAATGATTAGCCAAATACAGCCCAAGTGTTTTAACCCATATAACATTGTCATCTTTGTTCGGTTGTATAGCAGAGCTTTGGAGTGTGTATGTGTGCAGGGCACACACAAGTGGTATCACTGGTAGAATTTTTTGAAGCTCGTGAACTACTGGGGAATTACTGGTTATTAGGTAAGGGAAAGTTGTTGTTGGTATAAGGAATTCTCTTAAGAGAAATGCTTAATTTTATGTGCATGTGAATTTTTGTCTTGTCTTGGAATTCTAATTTAGAGTATAAATAGTTTTTTCTCCTGAATGCAAATGGATTGCTAGGTAGTTGGTATATGTCCTGTGATCCTGCCAAGACGGAGAGCGTTGCTAAAGTGGGCAGGTGAGAGGGACAGAGTAGGGTACTCATCTGTGTGTGGTGCATTAAGAGGATTGAATCACGGATTTGGTCAAGGACAAGTTACTATTTGAGTGATTCCTCCTATCCACAATATTGTTTAGCACAATATATAGAGGTACAAATCTGCTTGCATAGATCTACTATATTGCTTCAAGTGAAAAAAGGGGATCAAAGCGCCGACCATTCCTTCGCCACCTCTTTTGCATTACATATTCAGCGAGTCAGAGAGGCTTGCTGAGGTGGAGAGTGAATGTTAAAGAAGGATTTAATTAAAAAAAGTTATCTATATAGATTAAAAATACATGTTTATTGTTAAAATGTTGCAACTATTATCAGTCTATTCATGAAATGTGTTGGGCACATATTAAGCCCATGCCCAATGCATAGTTGATTGGAAACATTAAAAGGGGAATGTGACACGTCACTGATAAATTACATGTATGCGCTGGTACCAAATGTTTTTTTTGAGGAATCTGATCAGATACAATTTTTTAAGAGTAGCATTTCAATTTATGTATAGGGTATTTTGATTATTTCAGTTAGAGTCTGACTTTAAGGACTGTTTTAATTGTA
The DNA here is from genome assembly GCA_037952835.1 of Lithobates septentrionalis. Taxonomy (NCBI): domain Eukaryota; kingdom Metazoa; phylum Chordata; class Amphibia; order Anura; family Ranidae; genus Lithobates; species Lithobates septentrionalis. The sequence continues at coordinate 727,525 of JBBDGP010001747.1, forward strand.
ATTGCCTATCCTTACATTATTGAAGTTAAAAGTAGTTTTTTTTTTTCAATAACAGCAAATGTCCTATATTTGTGCAAATGGTTTTAATTGTGTTTAAGCTATATTAACAATGATTGGGGATTTTAAAATGTTTGATTTTATCTTTTTTTGGTTAAATACAAGTTTAAGAATATTATAATTAAGAAGTATATATCTATGCTATGGAAAGAATAAGAAGGTTGTGTATTCCAGGCTCTATGCCAGAAGAATTGTGGTTAGTTAAGAAAAAGAGACGTAACTGTGTTGTGTAATCCTATGCACTAGGGAAAATTTATACTTCGGGTGAGATAAGGATTTAAAAATATGAAAAAAAGGTGTTCAAAGGTGTTCAAGGGAAAAATATGGAAAACAGTTCTAAATGAAGAATGAATGGAAGGGCCAAATGAATGTGGAATGAGAAAGTGGTTCTAGTGTGTTTAATAAATGCACAGGGTATTATCATCTTAGGTGTTTGATTAAAATGTACACAAAGAGTTGTCTCATATTGTGTTTCTTGTTTTGAGAGTAGAGGTTATTAGGCCCATGTTCCTGATAATATGTATTTCCCTAAAAGTAATTAAGGGTGAAACTATAAAAGTTTGAAGAGTTACTGAAATTAAGTGACCAGGACCAAAATAAATTGCTGCATGTATTGAATCCATGAGATTCTAAAGTATTGAGGGGAACGTTTGTTTTAATAACAGTCAGAGTGACTGGATATATTTACCTTTTGAATTCTTAGAGTGTCAATCGTGAAGTGTTAAGTGTAATGTTGTTTATCCTTCAATGTTTTGTTTTTTGCTGATGATCAGATATATTTGCAAGGTTGGGAGGCTGACTTTTGAGTCAGAATGTGTGTTTGGGGAAATTGTTCTGTTCGGAGACACTTTGATCCACTTGGGTCCCGGGGATAGAAGGAGCTAAAGGTGCTTAACCACTTCCGGACCGCCGCACGCCGATGTACGTCCCTACTTTGAGGATGGATATCGTTGTTATGGCAGCAGTTAGCTGCCATAACCCCGGTATCCTCGTGTTCAGCCGGCGGTCCAGTACAAGATAAAATTGGTCTCTGTGACGGATTTGCCGCGAGATCGCTTTTATCGGTGGTTAGAGAGGGCCCCCCCTCCTGCCACGATCCGGTGCCTTCCGCTGCTTACCGGAGCCGTCGGCAGAGGTGATCGGATCCTTCCTGTGGCTGTGCATGAAGACGATTTTATTTTTTTTTATTTTTTTAAATCACAATTTTTTTTGCATTTTAGTGTAAATATGAGATCTGAGGTCTTTTTGACCCCAGATCTCATATTTAAGAGGTCCTGTCATGCTTTTTTTTCTATTACAAGGGATGTTTACATTCCTTGTAATTTGAATAAAATTGACACTTTTTTTTTTAAAACAGTGTAAAAATAAAAAATAAAAGGTAAAATAAATAAGAAAAAAATATATATTTTTTTTAAACGTGCCCCGTCCCGCTGAGCTCACGTGCAGAAGTGAACGAATACGTGAGTAGCGCCCGCATAGGAAAACAGTGTTCAAACCACACATGTGAGGTATCGCCGCAATCGGTAGAGCGAGAGCAATAATTGTAGCCCTAGACCTCCTCTGTAATGAAAAACATGCAACCGGTAGAATTTTTTAATGTCACCTATGGAGATTTTTAAGGGTAAAAGTTTGTCCCCATTCCACGAGCGGGCGCAATTTTGAAGCATGACATGTTGGGTATCAATTTGCTCGCGTAACATTATATTTCACAATATAAAAAAAATTGGGCTAACTTTGTTGTTGTCTTATTTTTTAATTCAAATAAGTGTAATTTTTCAAAAAAAAGGGCGTTTGTAAGACCGCTGCGCAAATACGGTGTGACAGAAAGTATTGCAATGACTGCCATTTTATTCTCTAGGGTGTTATAAAAAAATGTATAATGTTTGGGGGTTCTAAGTAATTTTCTAGCAAAAAAAAATGTTTTTAACTTGTAAACACCAAATCTCAAAAAGAGGCCCGGTTTTAAAGTGGTTCAGTTTTGTTGAAATCCTGCTGTAATACTGGATTTGAGGAAAAAATGTTTAGTTAAATATATTGAATCTATATAATGAAAACTCTTGCTGAAAGACATTTTTATTTCTGCATGCTTTACTTATGTTTGAGTCAATGAGGGATATTATTTTTGATACCTCCAATGGTTAAGGCCTGAATTGATCAGGTAGATTCTGTGATTATTCACGTTGAATGAGGAGTATCTGCCCCAGCCAGCCAACATTCACCGCTAGCCCTATACACATGAAGAAAAGCCCAGCCCATTTATACCCTATACCCCATTCATACCCTACCCTATACCCTATCCGGATGAAGAGATGACTGCAGCTTTTACATGGAAATCTTCATTGTTCATTTTTGTTGTTCAAATGCCATGGGAGGTGCTGAGATGAGTAAAGGCGGACTCTTGCTGGAAAATGTTCCTGGAAATGACACCTTGAGGGGGAGCCAAATGACGTAAACCCAAGGTCTACGAATTACAGTGAGCATCACAAGGGAGAATTCCAGATGTGCCAGCCCGAAGACCCAAGTCTAGCCCAATGCATCAGTTCCAGTCTGTCTGTGGATATCGAGTTTTATCCTTACAAAAAGAGGCAGGGTTTTTGGGGTGGAGGATCTCTGTAAAATATGGATGAGCACAGAATCGAACCAAATGTTTTGAGAAAACTTTAGGAGAATGAGAATTATAATGTGGACATTTCCTTTTCCTTCCTTTTTATGAATTTGATGGACATTCAGAAGCCATACAAGAGACTTTTTTTGTGCTTTTCTTTGGGACTATTTTTTATTTGGCCTAAAGGCTGTCATGCCCCTCCCACTTGCTTTTATGGACTGTCACGCCCCTTCACCCTTTGTATTTTATGGACAATTGCTATACAGCTGAAATTATGTGTTCATTGTTCTCTATTTTTACATGCTAAGGATAATGGTAAATTTGTGGTAAAGTAGTCCAGGTGAATGTTGGGGGCATATTGGGGGCAACAGGGTTTGTGATTGTCACGTTCGTGACAAATGAGAGGATTGTAATAATATGTCCAAACCATTGTGACTCCATTTTGATATGCTTTGATATGCTTTGCCATTTCAACTATGAAAGAATGCTTAGAAAAATCCTTGCACAAGCACTCTACTCTATATATATCACTGTGGGTTGGTTTGTCCTTTCCTGTTCTCTGTTCTGTAAGCCATGGGACAGGATGCACTCTTGTAGCCTCGTGATAAATGTATTTTAGGGGCCATTGACTTGTATAACCATATATTTTATACCAATACATCATTTACTAACCCCTCCCCCTCCCCTCTTTCTATTGGTATGTTGAACCATATATAAGCTGTAACACACCTAATAAAGGTGCCTACAAGAAGGGTGGCCATCCAGAATACCTACTACTACCTTTCACCGTGTAAGCAGCTTTATATAGTGTGGGGTGTGGACTTAGCCCCTGAACCATGATTGGCCAAAGGCACCCATGAGAATGGGAGATTTGAAGACAGGCCAGAAATATATAAGTGATGGAGGAGGGATGTGGAATTTGAAGTAAGAAGGGGGTCTAAAAGTGATAAGACGAATTAAGATCAAGAGAAGTTTAAAGCAGGGTTAGGTTATTAAAAAATTTCCCAAGCTTTGAACATCTCATGGAATACTGTTCAATCCATCATCACTCAAAAATGGAAAGAGTATGGCAAACTGAAAACCAACCAAGACATGGCTGTCCACCTAAACTGACATGCCGGGCAAGGAGAGCATTAATCAGAGAAGCAGCCAAGAGGCCCATGGTAATTCTGGAGCAGCTGCAGAGATCCACGGTTAAGGTGGGAGAATCTGTCCACAGGACAACTATTAGTCAAGCACTCCACAAATCTGGCCTTCATGGAAGAGTGGCAAGAAGAAAGCCATTGTTGAAGAAAAGCCATAAGAAGTCCAGTTTGCCGCTTGCGAGAAGCCATGTGGGGGACACAGCAAACATGTGGAAGAAGGTGCTCTGGTCAGATGAGACCAACATGTAACTTTTTGGCCTAAAAGCAAAATGCTACGTGTGGCAGAAAAATAACACTGCACATCACCCTAAACACACCATCCCCACCATGAAACATGGTGGTGGCAGCATCATGTTCTGGGGATGCTTTTCTTCAGCAGGGACAGGAAAGCTGGTCAAAGTTGATGGGAAGATGGATGGAGCCAAATACAGGGCAATCTTAGAAGAAAACCTGTTAGAGTATGCAAAAGACTTGAGACTGGGACAGAGGTACCACCTTCCAGCAGCACAATGACCCTAAGCATACAGCCAGAGCTATAATGGAATGGTTTAGATCAAAGCATATTCATGTGTAAGAATGGCCCAATCAAAGTCCAGACCTAAATCCTTGACATGATAGTTGCTATTCACAGACACTCTCCATCCAATCTAACAGAGCTTGAACTATTTTGATAAGAAAAATTTGCAAAAATGTCACTCTATAGATGTGCAATGCCGATAGAGATATACCCAAAAAGACTTGCAGCTGTAATTGCAGCAAAAGGTGGTTCTACAAAGTATTGACCTGGGGGGGTGAATACAAATGCATGGCACACTTTTCAGATATTTATTTGTAAAGAAATTTGAAAAACATTTATCATTTTCTCTCCACTTTACAATCATGTGCCACTTTGTTTTTGGTTGTAACGTGACAACATGTGGAAAATTTCAAGGGGTATGAATACTTTTGCAAGGCACCGTATTTGGAGCACTATGCAAAGTACAGGCACGAAGGCAACTTCTCTAGTGTGAACAGCCCCAACATGCCAAAAGATCTTATACTTCCTAAAGCACTAAACTTGCTGCACCCCAGAATTTAAATCCCAGCAAAATTGACCTATAAATCCCACCCTTTTGAAAAGGATAAAACAAAAAATAATAGAAAGCGTGATATACATTATTAAAAAAAGCAAATTGCGCTAAAAGTGTAGAAAAGAAAGCTGCGACTAGAGTGTTATACGACCCCAAACAGAAACAAAAAAGCAAAAAATCGCACTAAATATTGAGGCTATTGGAGCAATGTAATATAAGCCCCCAATAGTATATGCCAAAATAACACACTAATAGGGCGTACACACGGTCAGACTTTGTTCGGACATTCCGACAACAAAATCCTAGGATTTTTTCCGACGGATGTTGGCTCAAACTTGTTTTGTCTACACACGGTCGCACAAAGTTGTCGGAAAATCCGATCGTTCTAAACGCGGTGACGTAAAACACGTACGTCGGGACTATAAACAGGGCAGTGGCCAATAGCTTTCATCTCTTTATTTATTCTGAGCATGCGTGGCACTTTGTCCGTCGGATTTGTGTACACACGATCGGAATTTCCGACAACGTATTTTGTTGTCGGAAAATTTTATCTCCTGCTCTCCAACTTTGTGTGTTGGAAAATCCGATGGAAAATGTCCGATGGAGCCCACACACGGTCGGAATTTCCGACAACAGGCTCCGATCGGACATTTTCCATCGGAAAATCCGACCGTGTGTACGGGGCATTAGTGTACATGGATGATATGAATAAAGTAAACTCAACTAAGTATAAAGCAGAGTGATTATAACGTCAATTGAGAATAAAGCAGTGTGAATAAAACATCAAACATACATGAATACAAAAAATGTCATAACACAAATGAACAAATGATAACAAATGTGCAGTGACAAACTAAAAATATAAATTACTCCACAGTGAGAAGAAAATCGGTCAATATTCAAATGAAAAAAAGGGATAAAAGTGAAAGTCCAAAAAAACTAGTAGTGATCCAGAAAAATTTAAATGAATGAAGTGCCGTGAAGTCCACACTAGAGTGACAGGTGAACAATTCCTCCATCACAAAAGGACTGCCGCTTACCAGAAATCAATGGTCCCTTATTACAGGGGACCGTCCCAAGCAGATGGCTGCAACCCCAGCCTGGGATCTCACTGGCAAGCACCGTATTCCTCAGCACCAAAGTAGACAATCCATGAACAGATCGATATGGTAGAAATAGTCATCATATTCATCATGAAAAAATAAAAAGACTCACATAGCATAAAACCTTACATTTATTGTAGTATAAAAAAAGCCAATTGAACACTTACAAATAGGCGAACATTAATAAGCGAAATAGGATTACAAGCCGGCCGGCTCCTACACAGCTCGTGCCTCTCGGGACTGATCGTACAGCGCTTATTTCGCTTATTAACCACTTGCTTACTGGGCACTTAAACCCCCCTCCTATCCAGACCAATTTTCAGCTTTCAGCGCTGACGCACTTTGAATGACAATTGCGCGGTCATACAACACTGTACCCATATGAAATTTTTATCATTTTTTCACCACAAATAGAGATTTCTTTTGGTGGTATTTGATCTCCTCTGCAGTTTTTACTTTTTGTTAACCACTTGACGACCCCTCACTGTATATGTACGTCATTTTTTTGAAGATGGATATCTCGGTAACGGCAGCATCTGCTGCCACAACCGAGGTATCCATATCTTTACAGCGAGCGGTTCTGTACATGATAATGGTGGTCTCTGCGGCGGGTTCGCCGCGAAATCACCGTTATCGGCGGCGGGAGAGGTGCCACCCCCCCTCCCGCCGCTCTCCCGCGCCCTCCGCCGCTTACCGGAGCCGTCGGTAGCGGCGGAGGAGATCGGGACATGTCACTGCTGAGGTACTGAGATGAGTGAGGCCAAGATGGTCCCCACCCGTCTCTATACCATGTGACGGCCGGAGCGACGTCATTATGACGGCTCCGCCCACTTCTCTTAAAGGCACAATTTTTTTTGTGTCATTTTTTTAAACAATTTTTTTTTCTTTTTTTTTTTTTGCATTTTAGTGTAAATATGAGATCTGAGGACTTTTTGACCCCAGATCTCATATTTAAGAGGACCTGTCATGCTTTTTTCTATTACAAGGGATGTTTACATTCCTTGTAATAGGAATAAAAGTGATCCAATTTTTTTTTTTTAAAACAGTGAAAAAATAAATAAAATAAAGTAAAATAAATAATTAAAAAAAAAAAAAATTTTTTTAAAGCGCCCTGTCCCGACGAGCTCGCGCGCAGAAGCGAACGCATACGTGAGTAGCGCCCGCATATGAAAACGGTGGTCAAACCACACATGTGAGATATCGCCGCGACCGGTAGAGCGAGAGTAATAATTCTAGCCCTAGACCTCCTCTGTAACGCAAAACATGCAACCTGTAGAATTTTTTAAACGTCGCCTATGGAGATTTTTAAGGGTAAAAGTTTGACGCTATTCCACGAGCGGGCGCAATTTTGAAGCGTGACATGTTGGGTATCAATTTACTTGGCGTAACATTATATTTCACAATATAAAAAAAAATTGGGCTAACTTTACTGTTGTCTTATTTTTTTATTCAAAAAAGTGAATTTTTTCCAAAAAAAGTGCGCTTATAAGACCGCTGCGCAAATACGGTGCAAAAAAAAGTATTGAAATGACCGCCATTTTATTCTCTAGGGTGTTAGAAAAATAACCATATATAATGTTTGGGGGTTCTAAGTAATTTTCTAGCAAAAAAAACTGTTTTAAACATGTAAACACCTAAAATCCAAAACGAGGCTGGTCCTTAAGTGGTTAAAAAAATGTAAAAAACTGAATTAAAAAAAAAAAAAAATAATAATTTTTTTATATTTTGTTATAAAAAATTTAAAACAGGTAATTTTTCTCCTTCATTGATGTACGCTGATGAGGCGGCAGTGATAGGCACTGATAGGCGGCAGTGATGGGCACTGATCAGTTACACTGATAGGCAGCACTGCTAGGTGGCACTGATTGGCCCTACTGGTGGGCATTGATAGCTGGCACTTGTGGGCATTGATAGGTGGCACTTGTGGGCATTGATAGATGGCACTTGTGGGCACTGTGGGCACTGTTAGGTGGCACTGTTAGGTGGCACTGTGGGCACTGTTAGGTGGCACAGTGAGCACTGTTAGGTGGCACTGTGGGCAGTGTTGGGTGGCACTGATGAGGCAGATGTGCCTCTTCCACTTCGGGACCGATTTCCCTCACAATTCTTTGCTGGTGATCGGCTTTTTTTTCTACTCACGCTGTCAGCGTGAGTAGAAAATAAAAACGATTACCGATCTTTTGTTTACATCATGTGATCAGCTGTCATTGGCTGACAGCTGATCACATGGTAAGGGGCCGGGACCGGCCCCTTCCTTAGATCGGTGATCACCCGAGTCTCAGCGACTCGGTGATCACAGCGTGTGCACAGGGCAGGCCATCATATGACAGCCTCCCGGGAATTCAGGTCCGCACTGTGGCCGTCATTCGGCCATAGCGCGGATGCCAAGTGGTTAATGTTCGCCTATTTGTAAGTGTTCAATTGGCTTTTTTTATACTACAATAAATGTAAGATTTTATGCTATGTGAGGCTTTTTATTTTTTCATGATGAATACTATTTCTACCATATCGATCTGTTCATGGATTGTCTACTTTGGTGCTGAGGAATACGGTGCTTGCCAGTGAGATCCCAGGCTGGGGTTGCAGCCATCTGCTTGGGACGGTCCCCTGTAATAAGGGACCATTGATTTCTGGTAAGCGGCAGTCCTTTTGTGGTGGAGGAATTGTTCACCTGTAACTCAAGTGTGGACTTCACGGCACTTCATTCATTTAAATTTTTCTGGATCACTACTAGTTTTTTTGGACTTTCACTTTTATCCCTTTTTTTTTCATTTGAATATTGACCGATTTCCTTCTCACTGTGGAGTAATTTATATTTTTAGTTTGTCACTGCACATTTGTTATCATTTGTTCATTTGTGTTATGACATTTTTTGTATTCATGTATGTTTGATGTTTTATTCACACTGCTTTATTCTCAATTGACGTTATAATCACTTTGCTTTATACTTAGTTGAGTTTACTTTATTCATATCATCCATGTACACTTAGTGTGTTATTTTGGCATATACTATTGGGGGCTTATATTACATTGCTCCAATAGCCTCAATATTTAGCGCAACTTTTTTGCTTTTTTGTTTCTGTTTGGTGATATACATTAATCTTCTATGGAGAAATGCTGCTCCATGCTCCCTTCAAAGCTGCTTATATGTCTAAAGGCCTAGGCAGCGCCGATAAGGAAGATCAGCCAATCTGACTCTATCTTCTTCTTCACATGGCCAACTCTTCTGGCTTTGTGGCCACCAGCAAAAATCAAGGCCTGATGCAGCATTTTTTAAAGCTCTTCTATTGTTCTTTATCCATGTAATCAAGACTGCTTCAAATCCCAATTTCTTTGTTTTTAAGGTCTGGAGTGAGTGATGAGGAGTTAAGACTCCTGTCAGCTTCTTTTCACTTATTGTGTTCCCACCGGGCTGATTTCACTCATTTCCCATTCAGATGGCTTTCAGGATGAGTAGAAAGTAGGGTCAAATGTCAGCAGGGACAAAGACAGCATTTAAAACCCGATGGGGTTTCTAGCTCTATATAAAAACAAAATCCTAGCTGGAGTTGAGCTTTAAGGAAGAAGAAAAGGCTCTCTACATTAGCTTTAAATGGTGTCTTCCCTCTGCCTTTACCAAACCTGCACGGCTTACGTAATATTAAGCCATGTAAATATTGTTTTGTAACCGGTTTCCTAGCTGTCACGTGACTGCACAGCTCAGAGTCCTATGCAGCTGCTGTTAGAGCCAACACCGGAGGAATTACCAGAGCAGTGATGTCACCCAAACCGCACCAATGCTCTGGACGTTTTGGAGGTCTCTTACCATCAGCTGCTATTTGAATTGAAGGAAATTCCTTCCATATCTTCTGTCATTCTGTATTTTTTTTAATATATATGAGAAAAAGAAAATAGATAGATAGATAGATAGATAGATAGATAGATAGATAGATAGATAGATAGATAGATAGATAGATAGATAGATAGATAGATAGATAGATAAGCAACCATTTAACTTGGCTGGACTGCTATTAATGCCCAACTGAACTTTCGGTTTTAGTCAGCTAAATACATTCCAGGTGCATCAAAGCAAGCGGTGTGCAAAGTCTACAGTTGGTTTTGTTGATCTTTATTTCCAGCTCTATGACTGCCATTTCAATTTTCACTGAACTTTGCTGTAAATAATTGTAATTTTTCTTTTTAAATAAGGGTTCCTTCTCCTGGTGTGCTCAGTTGACAACATTTTAATAAAATGTGATAGTTATACAGTAACTGACAGTTAAGGCCATTGAGATGTGAAAATTACAGTCCCCTGGCTGGTTGATGTATAAACTGTATAAAAAAAAGGAGCCCCCTGCAACTATCATTTGTGGCTGCCACTTAATGTGAGTTGGTTGTACTCCTTTTTACTATTACTGATATTTTATGTCTCCTGTTGGTGTAACCTGATATGAAACAAACTCCAGCCATATCTTCCATCATTTTATATGATTGTTAAGGTTTTCTGTAAAATATGAGAAAAATACCTCTTAGATAACAATAACGATAGATAGATAGATAGATAGATAGATAGATAGATAGATAGATAGATAGATAGATAGATAGATAGATAGATAGATACGTTCTGCCACCTCCGATGCTAGTCACTTGCTCGCCGCACACAACTGTCACTTATAAATACAGAAGCTCAGGCTCTGTATTACCAACTGACAACGCTCCTCTCTCAGTGGACGCTCAGAACCTCCCTATACTGCACATCACTATATGGCAGCAGAGGAGGAAGGGTACGGTGGAATCTACACAACCTCTAGTCTCATGACTGAAGCTCCTCTTGAAGCCCGTGCCGTGCACTCACATATTGTAAGTTGTAGCTGCTCTTCTGCAGGAACCTCTGCCTATAAAACTTTTGAGGTGGTGGGAGAGGATTTGAGGAGGGAGGGAAGCCCTGTACTGGAAGCGCAGGGGGGGGGGGGGACGCTGGGATGATTGAATGCTATACTGGAATCTGGAGGGAGAGGGGGACTGAGTTCTTTATTGGTAACTGGGAGGGGCAGTTACTGGGGTGGAGAGCTGTGTACTGGAATCTAGGAGGAATGGGTTATTAGGGAGGAGAGCTCTGTAATGAAGGGGGTGAAGGGAGGAAGAATTTGGGAGTAAACCATTTTTGGTTGTAAAGTGGCTTGTGAGACAACCCTGCATCATGTGTATAACGCACTCCTTATCCCTGCATTCTATATGTAGCGTACTCCTCAACCCTACACTCTCTTACATAGCATACTCCACAACCCTGCACTCTGCATGTAACGCACTCCTCAACCCCTCACTCTGTACACGGCACACTCCTCAACCCTGCACTCTGCACATAGAATACTCCACAACCCTGAACTCTGTATGCAGCAGACTCCTCAACTCTGCATTCTGTATGTAGTGCACTCCTCAACCCTGCAGTCTGTACATAGTGCACTCCTGAACTCTGCACACTGTATGCAGTGCACTCTTCAACCCTGCAATCAGTACATAGCATACTTTACAATCCTGCACTTTTTGTGTAGAGCACTTCTCAACCCTGCATTCTGTATGCAGCACACTCTTCAACCCTGCACTCTGTTTGTAGCGAACTCCTCAATCCTGCACTCTGTAAGTAGTGCACCCCTAAACTCTGCACTCTGTATGCAGCACACTCCTCAACCCTGCAATCAGTACATAGCATACTCACCAACCCTGCACTCTTTATGTAGCGTACTCCCCAACCCTGCACGCAAAACACAGCACAATCCTCAACCCTGCACTCTGCACATAGCATACTTCTCAACCATGCAATCAGTACATAGCATACTCCAAAACCCTGCACTCTTTATGTAGCGTACTCCTCAACCCTGCACGCTGTACAGAGCACAATCCTCAACACTGCACTCTGCACAGAGCATAACCCTCAACCCTGCATGGTCATTGTCTTGTTTGAAGGTAAACCTTCGGCCCAGTCTGAGGTCCTGAGCACTCTGGAGAAGGTTTTCGTCCAGGATATCCCTGTACTTGGCCGCATTCATCTTTCCCTCGATTGCAACCAGTCGTCCTGTCCCTGCAGCTGAAAAACACCCCCACAGCATGATGCTGCCACCACCATGCTTTACTGTTGGGACTGTATTGGACAGGTGATGAGCAGTGCCTGGTTTTCTCCACACATACCGCTTAGAATTAAGGCCAAAAAGTTCTGTCTTGGTCTCATCAGACCAGAGAATCTTATTTCTCACCATCTTGGAGTCCTTCAAACTCCATGCAGGCTTTCATGTGTCTTTCACTGAGGAAAGGCTTCCGTCGGGCCACTCTGCCATAAAGCCCCGATTGGTTGATGGCTGCAGTGATGGTTGACTTTCTACAACTTTCTCCCATCTCCCGACTGCATCTCTGGAGCTCAGCCACAGCGATCTTTGGGTTCTTCTTTACCTCTCTCACCAAGGCTCTTCAGGCAGTTCCTTTGACTTCATGATTCTCATTTTCTCTGACATGCACTGTGAGCTGTAAGGTCTTATATAGACAGGTGTGTGGCTTTCCTAATCAAGTCCAATCAGTATAGTCAAACACAACTGGACTCAAATGAAGGTGTAGAACCATCTCAAGGATGACCAGAAGAAATGGACAGCACCTGAGTTAAATATATGAATGTCACAGCAAAGGGTCTGAATACTTAGAACCATGTGATATTTCAGTTTTTCTTTTTTAATAAATCTGCAAAAATGTCAACAATTCTGTGCTTTTCTGTCAATATGGGGTGCTGTGTGTACATTAATGAGGAAACAAAATGAACTTAAATGATTTTAGCAAATGGCTGCAAATTAACAAAGAGTGAAAAATTTAAGGGGGTCTGAATACTTTCCGTCCCCACTGTAGATAGATCATGTATATACAAGGACAAGCTTGTTTTCTTTAGAAATTATCTACAAACTGTGTAAAAAAGCCTGTCTCCTGACCTATTAGCAAAACTAATATTCCTTTGGAGAGGTTTAAATTTTAGGTCTGATTGTCATGTTTGAGCTTTTGCTTAGTTTGCTGGTTTTATTTCTTGCCTGGTTGACTGTTTTGAGTTCTGGCCAGCTGACTGCATAGAGTACTGGCATGACTGGCAGGTCTGAGTTGTGGGCTGGCTGATTGCTTTGAGTTCTGGCCTTCTGGCTGTTTGCTGTGAGTTCTGGCCAGGCTGTCTAGTTTGAGTTCTGGTTTGGCTTACTGGGCTGAGTTCTCGCCTGAGTTCTTGTCTGGCTTACTGAGCTGAGTTCTAGTCTGGCTGGCTGGTTTGAATTCTGGCCTGGCTGGCATAAGCTGAGTCTGTAAGAGAAATATGCATTTTGCTTAGGTCAGCGCAGGATTAAGTAATGCAGTGTTCAGAGGACAGTGAGATCTCTACACTGAGTTCTTGCATTGATCTTCTCATTGGTAGCAAGTTTAATACATCCTTGATTGTCCTCATATAAAATTGTATGCTGGGACATTGGCTCTCCAAGATCTCCAAGCAACTGGCATAGGCAGCAGCAATGTATTCTTTGTCTGTTGAAGAGAAAGCTACTGAGATCTGTTTCTTGTTGGACCAAGATATAGGACTGTTTCCTAATTTGGCCAAGTAATTACTTGTGGATTTGTGAGTGCTTAGGTGACCTGCCAAATCAGAGTCCACTTATCCTACAAGGTTCAAATCACCAACTGCAGACATTTTCGGAATCAACTCTTTTGTTTTTTTTAAATATCTCATGACTCTGTTAATTGTAGGGCTGCAACTAACGATTATTTTCATAATCGATTAGTTGGTCGATTATTGTTTCGATTAATCGATTAATCGGTTAAAAACCTTAAAAAAAAAAGTGTGGTGTATAATTTAGTTAATATGTAAAGTTTTTTTAAAAAAAAAGCAATTTATTCTTAAATACCTCTATGCAGTGGTAAATATAAACAACCAACTATATGGTTAGGGAGCAAAATATTGAATCCACTCTGAGAATAACAGACAGAAGAGATATACTGTATATACACTATTAGAGGAATATACTGTATACACTATTAGAAGAGAAATATATTTTTTTGGCCAATTTGTTGTTGGGCAGATTAAAAAATACAAATTGCTGCAAAAACGCATTACATGCTTTTCTACAGCTTCTCCATTGAAGTATATTGAACCAAAAAAGCACCGTTTTGCGTTAATAAAAAAAAGTCCTTGACCCTTTCCAAATACGCAGTGGCTGAAAAAAAGCATCGATGTGAACGTGTCCCATAGAAAACCATGTTAAATGAAGTGTAGTGTGTTTCTGCAAAAAGCACCAAAAAAAACATAGATGTGAACCAGGTCTAAGACGTTCAGTAACATAATGGGGTAAAAAAAAAAAAAATTAGCCCTTTATAGTACAAAAAAAAGCAAATAATGTGAAAGTAATATTTACAGTAGCGATTATTTGCTCTTTTTGTACTATAAAGGGCTAATTTTATTATTTTTAACCCCATTATGTCACTGGCCGATTAATCGATTATGAAAATAGTAATCGATTAATTTCATAATCGATTAGTTGTCGATTAATCGATTAGTTGTTTCAACCCTAGTTAATTGATGTTAACTAGAAACAAGGCGTTACTAGATCTGCTGATTACCAACAATACAGACCTGATCACGAATGTGGAAATACGGGGCAATTTCGAAACGGCGATCACAGGTCAATTGGCTTCAGTATAAATCACACAAATAGGAAACACAAGGGGAACACAAAGACACCGAATTTCAAAAGGGCCAACTTCCCTAAACTACGAGCCTTGCTAGAAGATATAAATTGGGATACAATCTTAGAAACAAAGAACAGAGGACAGATAAGTTTGCTTTAAGAGCATAGTAAAAAAGGGCATTAGCCAAAGCAACCCATTGAGAAATACATTTAAAAGAGAGAACAAAAGTCCTGGATGGCTTAACTCTAATGTACAAATGCATAAAAAAGCAAAGGAGAAGGCATTCAAAAAATACAAGGCTGAGGGATCATTATCAGTATTCAGACTTTACAAAGAATGCAACAAGATATGTAAGGGTTAGGGCGGCTAAGATAGAACACGAAAGACACATAATAAAGAACAAGGAGTGACCACATTGGACCCAACCAGATTGTATCATACACATGCCTCCATCCCCATATACATGTAGAAAAAGAAAGGAAAGGGTTTTGGGACTTTAAATGAGGCATGTGTATGTACATAAAGAAATAAAGGGTATCTAGTTATAAACAGGCTACATGTCGTAGTTCCCAATGGGAACAACATGTAACCGTAGGGTAATTCGTTTAAATTCATAACTCCAGTCAATAAAATGCAATTAATAAATACAATACACAGTATGATATATGATGTATCATATAAATAATATATAATACATGATTTCCACAAAGAGGAACGTAATAAATAATAATAATCATAATCATATTGACATATTTAATATTAATAATTAATAAACATAATTGGTACAGGCGAAGGCAAATAATGGATTAGATACAGATACAGGTCCAATAATTATAATCATCATGATAAATGTAAACATTCAATAATATTAACAGAATTCATAATTTTAAGACAAGCTTGGCTTGGCATCCTTGAGTGAACACTCGACGCATTTCATGACGTTAGTAGCCAATCATCAGAAGTAGGATGCATAGACTTTGGCTACAGGGTAAGATAGAAAAAATAAATGAATAAATCAAGTCTAAAGGGGTATACCATATACTCTACAAGGGGGAACTGGGGACTTATACGTTACCTATGGTGTAGCCCATATATATACAGAGCTTTTATTCAGCTGCAACTTGGTGGAACTCAGTTCCACCACCTCTGGCTCAGACCCCCTGCTCTCTGCTCACCAACATTACTGGTAAAAACAGAAGTCTGGCTTCTGTGTTTAAAAGTGACAGCTTGTCTGCCAAAGATCAGATCTCCTGAGCAGCTCCCACTGAGTGCAGGATGGGGAAAAAAGAAAAGCAGGTGTTCAGGGTGCAGTGCGGATGCCGACACCTCCACTGGATGAACTCCCTACAAGTGAGAAAGACAGGCGGACTACAGTGTGAGGGAAGGTACTAGAAGCGGTTGGGTGCTTCAGCTTAACACAGCAGCAAAAGTTGGACATGTGGAAGATAGTGGAGATTTTAATGAGGGGGGAGCATAAGTCGATGGGGGATTGCATGCAGAGGTCAGAGCTGAAGAGTGGTGAAAGTGAGATGTGGACGGGGATACAGAGGCAAGCAGCTGTGGAAGAAGGCTGAACTCTGCACTCTGTGTAGCTCACCCCTGAACTCTGCACTATGTAGGTAGTATACCACCAAACTCTGCACGTAGTGCAACCGTGAACTCTGCACTCTGTGTGTAACCCCCCGAACTCTGCCCTCTGTATGTAATGCACTCCTGGTATTTAATGCTCTTTAAGACCCCCCCTTTGTAAAATGTAACCACACCCACTATTTGATGGAGGGTGTGCGTGGGGGAGAAGGGGATTTCGGGGGTCGTGGTTGAGTTTCTGCACCTATTTTTAGAGAAAAAAAGGCCTGTATACATATATATAGATATATATCTATATCTATAGATATATATCTATAGATATATATAGATATATCTATAGATATAGATATAGATATATCTATAGATATATATCTATATATATCTATATATATATATATATATATATATATATATATATATATATATATATATATATATATATATATATATATATATATGTTGCCCCTGCAGTTGCCGAAGATGGATTGGGACTGTGGCTCAGAGAGAGCCGTCTCAGCTGTCTCACCCGGGGTTGAGGCGGGGACAAACCCCCACTCCCCAGAAAGCCTAAGGGAACCAGAGAGGGAGCCATGGATGATTAAAGTGTAACTGTCACATGCAGATGCACTTATATCTCCTTATTGTACATACATCACTGATAATACACTTATTTACTTGTTGTAACACTCCCCATCATCCACCCCTCACTCATTTTCATACACCTGATATTACATCCCTTTTCATCTCTTCTTATTTCACTTCATTTTCACTTCCTTTTATTTACTTTTCCTCCTAGAGCCTGACGTGTCCCATGTGTTCGCCTCTTCTCTCTTCCCGGCTGCTTTCATCCCTCTCTGGTTCCCTTAGGGTTTCTGGGAATTTGCCCTGCCTCAACCCCGGGCGAGACGGCTCTCTCAGAAAGCCATCCCAATCCATCTTGGACAACTGCTGGGCCAACTATATATACAGTATCCCACAAAAGTGAGTACACCCCTCACATTTTTGTAAATATTTTATTATATCTTTTCATGTGACAACACTGAAGAAATGACACTTCGCTACAATGTAAAGTAGTGAGTGAACGGCTTGTATAACAGTGTAAATTTGCTGTCCCCTCAAAATAACTCAACACACAGCCATTAATGTCTAAACCGCTGGCAACAAAAGTGAGTACACACCTAAGTGAAAATGTCCAAATTGGGCCCAAAGTGTCAATATTTTGTGTGGCCACCATTATTTTCCAGCACTGCCTTAACCCTCTTGGGCACGGATTTACCAGAGCTTCACAGGTTGCCACTGGAGTCCTCTTCCACTCCTCCATGATGATATCATAGAGCTGGTGGATGTTAGAGACCTTGCGCTCCTCCATCTTCTGTTTGAGGATGCCCCACAGATGCTCAATAGGGTTTAGGTCTGGAGACATGCTTGGCCAGTCCATCACCTTTACCCTCGGCTTCTTTAGCAAGGCAGTGGTCGTCTTGGAGGTGTGTTTGGGATCATTATCATGTTGGAATATTACCCTGCGGCCGAGTCTCCGAAGGGAGGGGATCATACTTTGCTTCAGTATGTCACAGTACATGTTGGCATTCATGGTTCCCTTAATGAACTGTAGCTCCCCAGTGTCGGCAGCACTCATGCAGCCCCAGACCATGACACTCCCACCACCATGTTTGACTGTAGGCAAGACACACTTGTCTTTGTACTCCTCACCTGGCTGCCACCACACACGCTTGACACCATCTGAACCAAATAAGTTTATCTTGATCTCATCAGACCACAGGACATGGTTCCAGTAATCCATGTCCTTAGTCTGCGTGTCTTCAGCAAACTGTTTGCGGGCTTTCTTGTGCATCATCTTCAGAAGAGGTTTCCTTCTGGGACGACAGCCATGCAGACCAATTTGATGCAGTGTGCGGCGTATGGTCTGAGCGCTGACAAGCTGACACCCCACCCCTTCAACTTCTGCAACAATGCTGACAGCACTCATACATCTATTTCCCAAAGACAACCTCTGGATATGACACTGAGCATGCGCACTCAACTTCTTTGGTCGACTATGGTGAGGCCTGTTCTGAGTGGAACCTGTCCTGTTAAACCTCTGTATGGTCTTGGCCACCGCGCTGCAGCTCAGTTTCAAGGTCTTGGCAATCTTCTTATATCCTAGGCCATCTTTATGTAGAGCAACAATTCTTTTTTCAGATCCTCAGAGAGTTCTTTGCCATGAGATGCCATGTTGAACTTCCAGTGACCAGTATGAGAGACTGAGAACGATAACACCAAATTTAACACACCTGCTCCCCATTCACACCTGAGACCTTGTAACACTAACGAGTCACATGACACTGGGGAGGGAAAATGGCTAATAGGGCCCAATTTGGACATTTTTACTTAGGTGTGCACTCACTTTTGTTGCCAGCTGTTTAGACATTAATGGCTCTGTGTTGAGTTATTTTGAGGGGACAGCAAATTTACACTGTTATACAAGCTGTACACTCACTACTTTACATTGTAGCAAAGTGTCATTTCTTCAGTGTTGTCACATGAAAAGATTTAATAAAATATTTACAAAAATGTGAGGGGTGTACTCACATTTGTGAGATACTGTATATATGGGCTACACCATAGGTAACGTATAAATCCTCAGTTCCCCCTTGTAGAGTATATGGTATACCCCTATAGACTTAAATTATTCATTTATTTTTTTCTATCTTACCCTGTAGCCAAAGTCTATGCATTCTACTCCTGATGATTGGCTGCTAACGTCATGAAACGCAACACTTGTAGGGAGTTCATCCAGTGGAGGTGTCGGCATCCGCACTGCACCCTGAACACCTGCTTTTCTTTTTTCCCCATCCTGCACTCAGTGGGAGCTGCTCAGGAGATCTGATCTTTGGCAGACAAGCTGTCACTTTTAAACACAGAAGCCAGACTTCTGTTTTTACCAGTGATGTTGGTGAGCAGAGAGCAGGGGGTCTGAGCCAGAGGTGGTGGAACTGAGTTCCACCAAGTTCCAGCTGAATAAAAGCCCTGTGTATATATATATATATATATATATATATATATATATATATATATATATATATATATATATATGGGCTACACCATAGGTAACGTATAAGTCCCCAGTTCCCCCTTGTAGAGTATATGGTATACCCCTTTAGACTTGATTTATTCATTTATTTTTTCTATCTTACCCTGTAGCCAAAGTCTATGCATCCTACTTCTGATGATTGGCTACTAACGTCATGAAATGCGTCGAGTGTTCACTCAAGGATGCCAAGCCAAGCTTGTCTTAAAATTATGAATTCTGTTAATTTTGTTGAATGTTTACATTTATCATGATGATTATAATTATTGGACCCGTATCTGTATCTAATCCATTATATGCCTTCGCCTGTACCAATTATGTTTATTAATTATTAATATTAAATATGTCAATATGATTATGATTATTATTATTTATTACGTTCTTCTTTGTGGAAATCATGTATTATATATTATTTATATGATACATCATATATCATACTGTGTATTGTATTTATTAATTGCATTTTATTGATTGGAGTTATGAATTTAAACGAATTACCCTACAGTTACATGTTGTTCCCATTGGAAACTACGACATGTAGCCTGTTTATAACTAGATACCCTTTATTTCTTTATGTACATACACATGCCTCATTTAAAGTCCCAAAACCCTTTCCTTTCTCTTTCTGCAAAAGACACATAGCGGAGTAGAGCAAAGAAATTCCCCAAAAATTCTTTAAGTATATAAACAGTAAAAAAGGGAGGACAGACCATACTGGCCCTATAAAGAATGAGGAAGGACATCTGGTTACAAATGAGGGGGAGATGGCAAAGGTATTGAATTTATTCTTCTCCTCCGTCTTCACAAGGGAATCAGGGGGCTTCAGTAACCAAAACTGCAGTGTTTGTCCTCATGACACATCACAGGAAGCACCCTCATGGCTAACAGAGGAATTAGAAATAGACTTGGGAAACTTAACATTAATAAATCACCGGGACCAGATGGTTTGCACCCGAGGGTACTTAGGAAACTCAGTCAAGTAATTGCCAGACCATTGTTTCTAATTTTTACTGACAGTCTACTGACTGGAATAGTACCAGCTGATTGGAGAAAAGCCAATGTAGCACCAATATTTTAAAAAGGGCCAAAAGACATCCCTGGAAATTACAGACCAGTTAGCCTAACATCAAGAGTATGCAAGCTCTTAGAGGGGATGATAAGGGGCTATATATAAGATTTTAGAAATTAGAACGGTATCATTAGCAGTAATCAGCATGGATTTATGAAGAATCGTTCTTGCCAAACCAATCTATTAATCTTCTATGAGGAGGTGAGTTGCCTCTAGATAAAGGCCCGTAGACATGGTCTATCTGGATTTTGCAAAAGCATTTGACACAGTTCCCCATAAACGTTTACTGTACAAAGTAAGGTCCGTTGGCATGGACCATAGGGTGAGTACAACTGGCTACAAGGGCGAGTTCAGAGGGTGGTGATAAATGGGGAATACTCAGAATGGTCAGGGATGGGAAGTGGGGTACCCCTGGGTTCTGTGCTTGGACCAATCCTGTTTAATTTGTTTATAAACGACCTGGAGGATGGGGTAAACAGTTCAATCTCTGTATTTGCGGACGATACCAAGCTAAGCAGGGCAATAACTTCTCTGTGGAAGGATGTGGAAACCTTGCAAGAAGATCTGAAAAAATTAATGGGGTGGGCAACTACATGGCAAATGAGGTTTATTGTAGAAAAATGTAAAATAATGCATTTGGGTGGCAAAAATATGAATGCAATCTACCCACTAGGGGGTGAACCTCTGGGGGAATCTAGGATGGAAAAGGACCCGGGGGTCCTAGTAGATGATAGGCTCAGCAATGCCAAGATGCTGCTAACAAAGCAAATAGAATATAGGCATGCATTAAAAAGGGGATTAACTCCAGGCATAAAGTGATAATTCTCCCACTCTACAAGACTTTGGTCCGGCCGCACCTAGAGTATGCTGTCCACTTCTGGGCACCAGTCCTCAAGAAGGATGTACTGGAAATGGAGCGAGTACAAAGAAGGACAACAAAGCTAATAAAGGGTCTGGAGGATATTAGTTATGAAGAAAGGTTGTGAGCACTGAACTTTATCTCTCTGGAGAAGAGACGCTTGAGGGGGGATATGATTTCAATTTACAAATACCATACTGTTGACCCCACAATAGAAACAAAACTTTTTCGTGGAAGGGAGTTTAATAAGACACGTAGCCACTCACTAAAATTAGAAGAAAAGAGGTTTAACCTTAAACTGCGTAGAGGGTTCTTTACTGTAAGAGCGGCAAGAATGTAGAATTCCCTTCCACAGGCAGTGGTTTCAGCGGAGGGCATTGATAGTTTCAAAAAACTATTAGATAAGCACCTGAACGACCGCAACATACAGGGATATACAATGTAATACTGACATATAATCACAAACATAGGTTGGACTTGATAGACTTATGTCTTTTTTCAACCTCACCTACTATGTAACTATGTAACTATGTTCAGTCTCTTTGATGTGGTTTACTCTCGTGTGTACAAAAAAGTGACATGGCAGTTGCGATGTCCGGATGTGTAATGTTTGCAATATCTGCATTAAACGGCATGCTTTTTCCACCCTCACATAGAGTACGGTTCATTTTTTTCTGCAACCCCGTTTTGTACTCAATTGTATGGCAGAGTAGTTTGAAATATTATGCCATGCTTTCTAAGAATCGCCCGTGTGATATCAACTGTATATTCAGTTCCATTGTCTGGGCCCAATACACTCATAATTTTGCCAAATTTCTTGCTTACTTGCGCCAAATACAGTTTCTTTGGAAATTCACTATTGTTGTGTAACAGATATAATGTAGTATACCTGGAGTAATCATCTATAAAAGTGAGAAAATACCTTTTCTTTTCTGGAATCAATTTTTCCATTGGACTGCAAATATCTAAATGAATTAAGTCCAGAGGGTTTTTTTCTCTGCTGTTACTCTGCTTTGGAAAGGCTTTTCATGTAATTTTTTCTTTTACATTTGCATTTCATTGTTTGATCACGTGGACTCATTTTTATTCCACTTGCATAGTTATCCTCAGTTAGTTTCTTTATTATGTCAGGACTTGTTGTTTTTCCACCTTGACAGTATCAACCATTTCATTGCAGTTTAGCTGATATAGTTCATCTGTAATTTTTTTTTAATTATGTCAAAATGTATTAGAAAATCAACAAACCAAACAGGTAAAATAGAAAATTTCAGACATAATAACATTCATAACAACTACATAACAATATTATGACAGGTACATAAACATAATTCAACACACAAAGACTTGTACTGTAGACTACGTGTACTGCATTACAAGAAACATCAGCGTATGGAAAGAGAGAGCTCCTGCTTCACGTTTCCTCATTCTCATCAGTAAACCAAGATCCGATCACTATGGCTGGGAGTCCATCTGTAATTTTAGCCTTTGCAAGTAAGATATCCCCTTTTGTGATGGCACAAATGTCATCTTGGAAAGTCACTACATTGCCTTTTTTGTGAGCTTCTTCACTGACAAAAGATGTTTCACGATCAGAGACATAGAGGACATTTTTCACAGGTATCTTTCTTGTGACACTCTGGGAAATAGGACAGTAATTAAAATCGTCTCCTATTCCTTCTGATTCCATTATTAGCCCATTAGCTGTGGTGATTTTTTTCTGCTTTACTCAAGTCAGGTCAAGGTGAATACAGACATTTCTGTCATTTGTCATGTGATATGTAGCTTCTGAATCAACACACCACACCCGCAAAGATGAGGTGCAACTTTTGGATTGAAAAACATATTCATTATCTGAAGCAAAATCAGTTTCTTCCTTCACAATTTTGGCCTTTTGTAGTTGAGTTTGTTTTTGCATTCTAGCTTTCCAGTTTCTGCAATCTGCTTTTAAATAACCTTGTTTCGTGCACACAAAACATTCACATATATCTTGTTGCATGTTATTGTTTTTATTCCTATTTTTTGATCTTTAAAGCAGACTCTGCGACAGAAGCACCATCACTAATAATGCTTTCTGAAGAAAAAGTTTGTAGCGCCAAAAGTAAACGAACAGCGATGAGACGAGAATACTGTGTTATAAATGAACAGCACATTGAAATAAAGTCCAAAAACGTGTTAAAGTGAAAAAATGCTAAAGTAAAAAAAAAACCCACTATATATATATCTATTTATATAATATATAAGTCCAATCTTGTGGATGGAAATCAACAATAAAAAGCAAGTGTAGTGAAAATATAAATTTTAATGCACAGTCTCATGATAGGTGATAGGATCAGCAATATAAACTTATTGGTGAAAAAAAATGTGCCTTTAAGACGTATGGGCGGAAGTGACTTTTTGACGTCGCTTCCACTCAGCAGTGTCATGGAGACGAGTGGGCGCCATCTTAGCTTCACTCGTCTCCAGGCACAGAAGGGAGACAGATGCGATCACCTCTGCCGCTACCGACGGCTCTGGTAAGCGGCGGAGGGCACCGGATGGTGGCGGGAGGGGGGGCCTCTCCCGCCACTGATAAAAGTGATCTTGCGGCGAATCCGCCGCAGAGACCACTTTTATCTGAAAGCCGACCACCGCATGAAAACGGGGATACCGGGGTTATGGCAGCTAGCTGCTGCCTAACAACGATATCCACCGGCAAACTTTGGACGCACATCGGCGTGCGGCGGTCGGCAAGTGGTTAACATATTCCAATGTCAGTTCATCATCTGGACGTGCATCAAGTGCTGTGACATACGTTTCATTACTTTCTGATAAGCCACTGTGTAATAGTGTTGCGACGTTGTGAGTAATAGTGTTGCAACGAGTGTCAGGCGTTCAACCATTTCCAAGGAGCGCCTCATGTAATCCTGCTTATCCTGGCCTTTAATTAGCTTGGTTTGGTATAGCTTTCTAATCAAATACAATTTAATGCTGAGATTAGCTGTTTCATGCACCTTTTGTAATCCTTCCACACATTTCTTTAGCAGTTTCAAACTTACATACTGTATATGTATGATTTGATCATCTTCTTTGCTAAGAGAGATTGTGCTCTGAGCTTTTTTAATGTTCTCTATCCATTCATCTGAAGAGGGTTCTGGCCTGACTTAATTTATACATTTTCACGTACCTTCTATTATTAACAGAATTTTCATCTTTAATTTCCAAGGCTGATAGTTCTAGTTAGTTAGATTTGCAAATGAAAGCTTTGTTTCAGCTGTGTTGCTGGTCATTTTCCTTTAAATCCTTTGCAGTCTTCTTTCTGTTGCTGTAATTTGCACTGTTGCTGTAGCAGACGATGACAGGGCTCTCAGCCGTTCTCTGGGTGGGTATCTGGGCTATGTTTGGGCCCATAACCTGCTAGAAATTCTGTATGTAGCCTTACAGAACATACAGTGCACAGTCCACATGGGCTTTGCTGCTTAACTGCAGACAGGAAAGAGGAAACTTGATTCAGAGAAAAGGCATGCTACAAACACATAAACACTTATAACATACAAAAGGTGCAGCGCTAAGAGATAGTCAAAATGGTTTTAAAAGGCAAATTCAACCAAAAGAGTCCAATTAGTGCGAAATACAAATAGTAATAGAAAATCTTGTAAGAAGTCCTCCACTGGCAGAGGCACACTGCCTCTTACTGTCTAGATATAGCGGTCAATTGCACTTTACAGAATTCAGTTAACTAAAAGCCAAAAGTCAGACATTAGAACTCTTCCACCCTTGGACAGATTCCATAAGGACCTCAATGGATGTGATGTTCCACAAGGTATAAAAACACTTCATAGTGTAGTATGTTCAATATAAATTTTATGAAAATTCAGCAAACACACTCACCATGTGTAGGATGCAAGCTCGCATGTACATCAATGATAAAACGGAGAACAATTCCAACCAGCAAGATGACTGACCTCTGTGCGTGGCGACGTCACGTGATCCAGCTCCTTCCAACGTGTTTCATCATAGAGACATCATCAGGGGCGTGGCCTCACATGTACTCAATGTTTTATATATGGTAAGGGCTGGATATGGGTCAATCACTGGCCGTGCGATCCAAAAACCAGAAACGTTTGCCTGGCCGGAACCAGACAAAACATAATTATAGAAATCAGAAGGTAGAACCTAAATTAAAGTTTCTGATTGCGCAATTGGCTCCAATCATCACACCATATACAAAAACTGCAAAAATGGAAGCTTAAATAAAAATTAAGTACAGCGCTACGTTTAGAAAGAAAAGTGAAAAGCAGCCAACACACCTATAGACTCAAGGCAGAAAAAAACTAAAGAAACAAAAGTGTGGCGCTATATATCACATCCACAGCCGTGTGTATTACAATAAAGACATATAAAAATAGTGAATACTACCAAAAAATGTATGATCATAAAATGGATAGTGTCAAATAATTAATCAGTGTAGATCACATATAAAGTAAATACACAATAATGCTTAATCATCAGATGTGCCAGTGATTAGTAGAAACCCGTGCTGGTTCCGTGAGCCAGACACCAAACATAAAAAACATAAACTTTAAAAGTCCATAAAAAATGTGTAAAAAAATAGTGAAGAAAACATTAACAGAGTTCAAAGGGGGTGATGCATGGCCAGATGGTATTCACAGAATTTTAGTCGCACCAAATCTGGCGAGTGGGCAGAAGTCGCACCAAAGTCGCACCAAATCTGGCGAGTGGACAGAAGGGAAACCACAAGTATGCATAGATTGTACATCAGTGCCGGGGCCAACACCAGGAGTAGAGGAGGCTTACCGGAAAAAATTGACCTGAAATGGCGTACGCCAGACAAGTCAAAAAAGCATGATAACCACTGGTTCTGGGAAATGCGTCTTGTCAGATGTCATCAACAGATGGTGGAAAGAAAAAGGGGGGGTCCACACGGCTTCCTCTCCCATAGGTAATCCAGCATAAGCCAAACGTGTAGTTTCATATGCCATGCAAGGAGCAAACAAAACTCACATAGCGTAATAACGTTTTAAAACACTAGTTTATTAAAATAATAAAAAACAAACTCACATTTGGAACAACGAAACAGAGCTCAAATATCAAATAGCGGCGATCGTGAGGGGTCCACCCGACATGTTTCAGCTGAGGAGCCGTCATCTGACGGCTGAAACATGTCGGGTGGACCCCTCATGATCGCCGCTATTTGATATTTGAGCTCTGTTTCGTTCTTCCAAATGTGAGTTTGTTTTTTATTATTTTAATAAACTAGTGTTTTAAAACGTTATTACGCTATGTGAGTTTTGTTTGCTCCTTGCATGGCATATGAAACTACACGTTTGGCTTATGCTGGATTACCTATGGGAGAGGAAGCCGTGCGGACCCCCCCTTTTTCTTTCCACCATCTGTTGATGACATCTGACAAGACGCATTTCCCAGAACCAGTGGTTATCATGCTTTTTTGACTTGTCTGGCGTACGCCATTTCAGGTCAATTTTTTCCTGTAAGCCTCCTCTACTCCTGGTGTTGGCCCCGGCACTGATGTACAATCTATGCACACTTGTGGTTTCCCTTCTGTCCACTCGCCAGATTTGGTGCGACTTTGGTGCGACTTCTGCCCACTCGCCAAATTTGGTGCGACTAAAATTCTGTGAATACCATCTGGCCATGCATCACCCCCTTTGAACTCTGTTGATGTTTTCTTCACTATTTTTCTACACATTTTTTATGGACTTTTAAAGTTTATGTTTTTTATGTTTGGTGTCTGGCTCACGGAACCAGCACGGGTTTCTACTAATCACTGGCACATCTGATGGTTAAGCATTATTGTGTATTTACTTTATATGTGATCAACACTGATTAATTATTTGACACTATCCATTTTATGATTATACATTTTTTGGTAGTATTCACTATTTTTATATGTCTTTATTGTAATACACACGGCTGTGGATGTGATATATAGCGCCACACTTTTGTTTCTTTTAAAAATGGAAGCTTAAATAGAAAAAGCTCTGGTCAATTACACCAATTTAGGAGGTGGCAGGTTGGAATAAACACTGCCATCTACTGTTTGAAAAATAGTGTTGGCCAAATGAGTTTGGGCCAAGTTCGGAGAACACGCAAAATTGTCTGGGAGTTCGACCGTTTGTCCGGCCCGCCGAGCAATCCACAATGCACTGCACGCCGTACAGTGCACTGGAAGCAATGATTGACTGAAGCAATGAAGGATTTGTCCAATCAGGGAACAAAACACAGTCAGAGCCATGATTGGAGAAAGTAATGATGACTGTGCCCAATCATGGCTCATTGCTGATAGACCCACCCCATGCTGTGCAAGGTTCCTTCCCAGAGCAGCCATTTGCAGTGTGATATTGGAGTGGATATAGATAGAACAGGGCTCTGTTCATTGCTACTAATGATTTAGTGTGCTATAGTGTGCTATTGTGATTCTATTGTGAGTGTCAAGTATCAGTGTAGTGAGAATATAGTGATAGTGCAGCATGAGTGTAGTGCGACTGTTAATTTTTACTGTAGTGTCAGTTTAGTGTTTCAGGGCAGGTTACCTGCAATATATGAATGAGAGAGAGAGAGGAGCGGCGCCACTCTGAGTGCAAGATGTCAGTTAAAAGGTTTAATAAAAGTAAGATCAACTCACATTTTGGTGAGATATAATGTGCATGGCATAAGTAGGTTGGGCTCCTATAGTCCAGCTGGGCAGCGGTGGTGGTCAGCAGTTCCTGGCGGATCCGGTGGTTCCCGAGGCTCAGAGGCTGAAGACGGTCGCACAACAGCATATTGATATGCCTGATAAAGAAGAATGCATGCTCCAAACATGAGCTCGACCACGCCTCCCATCCATCACCGCTGACGTGCTTGTTGTGTGACCGTCTTCAGCCTCAGGAACCACCGGAGCCGCCGGAACTGCTGACCACCACGGCTGCCCAGCTACACTACAGGAGCCCAATCTACTTATGCCATGCACATTATATCTCACCAAAATGTGAGTTGATCTTACTTTTATTAAACATAGAATTTTAACGGACATACTGCACTCAGAGTGGCGCCGCTAGTCTCTCTCTCTCTCACCCATATCAACAGAGTCTGCTCTCAAAACTTCTGCTCTCTACAGCTGGCTGTCCACACTGATACAGACCAGAACCCCCTAAACCCTGGTCTGGTCTCAGCAGTGAATGAACTTTGCCTACTGGCAAACCTGGACCTTGGAACTATTTCTATATCGCACTAGCTGTGTTTCTAGCACTCCTTCTTTTTTAACTTTCGGACTATACTGCGGCAGGTTAGCTCCCCTGTGCAAGACTTCGTAGCTGTATGTCGGCTCTTTAAGACGCCTCCAGCGGCGCACATGCACCCAAATCGTGCCCCTGTAGCCGATGCAAGTGCCCGGCAGGCGCGATGACCGCTGGGCACCCGCGGTTGCTCGATAAAGAACGAGAACGGGGATGTGTGTATGTGTGTAAACACACAAATCCCGATTCTCTCAGGGGAGAGGAGACAGATTGTGTGTTCATACTGAGTATGAACACCGATCTCTCTCTTCCTCTAGTCAGTGCCATCCCCCCGACAGTTAGAACACACCTAGGGAACACAGTTAACCCCTTGATCGCCCCCTAGTGTTACCCCCTTCCCTGCAAGTGTCATTTATACAGTTATCAGTGCATTTTTATAGCACTGATCGCTGTATAAATGTCACTGGTCCCAAAAATGTGTCAAAAGTGTCTGATTTGTCTCCCGCAATATCGCAGTCCCGATAAAAATCGCTCATTGCTGCCATTACTAGTAAAAAAAATATTAATAATAAAAATGCCATAAATCTATCCCCTATTTTGAAGACGCTATAACTTTTGTGCAAACTAATCAATATACAATTATTGCGATTTTTTTTACCAAAAATGTAGACTACATATCGGCCTAAACTGAGGAAAAAATTTGTTTGTTTTTTTTTTAAATTGGGATATTTTTTATAGCAAAAAGTAAAAGATATTATTTTTTTTAAAAATTGTTGCTCTTCTTTTGTTTATAGCGCAAAAAATTAAAAACCGCAGAGGTGATCAAATACCACCAAAATAA
Source organism: Lithobates septentrionalis (assembly GCA_037952835.1). Taxonomy (NCBI): domain Eukaryota; kingdom Metazoa; phylum Chordata; class Amphibia; order Anura; family Ranidae; genus Lithobates; species Lithobates septentrionalis. The sequence goes on from JBBDGP010001747.1 coordinate 756,863, forward strand.
AGCTTTATTTGTGGGAAAAAAAAGGATGTCAATTTTGTTTGGGTACAGCATCGCACGACCGCGCAATTGCGACGCAGTGCCTTATCGCAAAAAATGGCCTGGTCATTGAGCAGCCAAATCTTGACTACTTTGACGGCAGTATACTGAAGTGTGTTAGTGCATTTTATGGCACTATATTGAAGTGCATTAGTGCACTTTTACTGCAGTATATTGAAGTGCGCTTGTGCACGTTTACTGCAAAGGTGGACGTAGTCTGTCCTCAGGCAGGGCACCATTTTCTCTGTTTAGTGATGTTGCCCAGACACAGCATGCAGAGGAGGTGGTGGACTTGCTTACTAAACTATGCTCATGCTCCTCATCCTCTATCACTCAAGCAGAGACTAGTGCGCAGTCCCTTGCAGCTGCCAGAGTGGCTTATTCTGCCTCCTTGTCCACAGCTACTTCTGTCATAGCCCCAGCATCATGCATGGAGGAGTCAGTTATTTGAACACAGTGTCAGCCACTTGCTCCTTGATGATGCACAGGCTTTACTTGATTCATATCTTGGTTCTGAGGTTAAGGAAGGTAGGAACATGGGCCTACAGAGAGGGGAGAATACTGGTAAACAAAGAATTGGCAGATATGTTTCCCCAGCCGCAGCGTATTGCCAAGTTGGCTCCAGTGTTGATGAGGATGGAGGGGATGATGATGATGAGGTCATTGACACAACTGGGGTTGCAGGTAGAGCAGAGGAGGAAAGTGATGGAGAGGCATATTCCCAACAAGGCAGCCATCATGGAAAAGTAAAGACCAGCCACCCTATTCCATCAGATTGTGAAGCTATTATCTCCCGGCCCACTTCCCACAACTCAGCTGTCTGGGCCTTTTTTTAGCACATGTGCAGCCGATCACACTGTTGCAATTTGCAAACTTTGCCTCAAGTGGATCAAGCACAAACACCAGCCATTTGGGTACCAAATGCTTGACAAGGCATTTAACCAGTGGTGTATTTAGGTTTTGTGCTGCCCTAGGCCTGACTAAACACATGCACCCCCCTAATTTAAATATGACCCACCCCATCCTGCCGAGGCCACACCCCTTCATGTTTAAGACCCACCCTATCATCTGTAAACCACACCCCTTCCTCTTTAGGCTTATTTGGCACCTTTCAGGGGGGAACGGGTACATGTTTCTGACAGGTACCCTTCCCCACTTCCGGGAGACTGCGCTGTCCCCTCTGAAGTTTGCCCCCCTCCTCCTTCCTCCACTGGGCCATTCAGAAAGTGCAACGTGATTCGCACATGTGCAGTAGGGAACCGGTCGGTTTCCCTTACCATGAATGATAGTGGCAAAACCCGAGAGCCAATCTGAAAATCGGCTGTGGTGTCGACATCGCTGGATCCCTGGACAGGTAAGTGTCCTAAAATTAAACGTAAGCAGCTACAGTATTTTTAGCTGCTGAGTTTTAATCCTATCACGGGGGGGGGGGGGTCTCACTGTGCCCATCAATTGCAGTATCACTGTCCCCCATCAAACTCAGCCACTGTGCCATCAAACACAGCCACTGTGCCATCAAATGCAGCCACTGTGCCATCAAATGCAGCCACTGTGCCATCAAATGCAGCCACTGTGCCCATCAAACGCAGCCACTGTGCCATCAAATGCAGCCACTGTGCCCCATCAAACGCAGCCACTGTGCAATCAAATGCAGCCACTGTGCCATCAAATGCAGCCACTGTGCCATCAAATGCAGCCACTGTGCCATCAAACGCAGCCACTGTGCCCATCAATTGCAGCCTCACTGTGCCCCATCAAACTCAGCCACTGTGCCATCAAATGCAGCCACTGTGCCCATCAATTGCAGCCTCACTGTGCCCCATCAAACTCAGCCATTGTGCCATCAAACGCAGCCACTGTGCCCCATCAAACACAGCCACTGTGCCCATCAATTGTCGCCACTGTGCCCATCAATTGCAGCCTTTGTGCCATCAAATGCAGCCACTGTGCCATCAAATGCAGCCACTGTGCCCATCAATTGCAGCCTCACTGTGCCCCATCAAACTCAGCCACTGTGCCATCAAATGCAGCCACTGTGCCAATCAATTGCAGTCTCATTGTGCCCCATCAAACTCAGCCACTGTGCCATCAAACGCGGCCACTGTGCCCCATCAAACACAGCCACTGTGCCCATCAATTGTCGCCACTGTGCCCATCAATTTCCACCTTTGTGCCATCAAATGCAGCCACTGTGCCATCAAACGCAGCCACTGTGCCCATCAATTGCAGCCTCACTGTGCCCCATCAAACTCAGCCACTGTGCCATCAAACTCAGCCACTGTGCCATCAAACGCGGCCACTGTGCCCCATCAAACACAGCCACTGTGCCCATCAATTGTCGCCACTGTGCCCATCAATTGCCACCTTTGTGCCATCAAATGCAGCCACTGTGCCATCAAACGCAGCCACTGTGCCCATCAATTGCAGCCTCACTGTGCCCCATCAAACTCAGCCACTGTGCCATCAAATGCAGCCACTGTGCCCATCAATTGCAGCCTCACTGTGCCCCATCAAACTCAGCCACTGAGCCATCAAACGCAGCCACTGTGCCCCATCAAACACAGCCACTGTGCCCATCAAACGCAGTCACTGTGCCCATCGCCCATCAATTGCAGCCACTGTGCCCTCAAACGCAGCCACTGTACCCATCAAATGCAGCCACTGTGCCCATCAAATGCAGCCACTGTGCCCATCAAATGCTGCCACTGTGCCCATCAAATGCTGCCACTGTGCCCATCAAACGTAGCCACTGTGCCCATCAAATGCTGCCACTGTGCCCATCAAACGTAGCCACTGTGCCCATCAAATGCTGCCACTGTGCCCATCAAATGCTGCCACTGTGCCCATCAAACGTAGCCACTGTGCCCATCAAATGCTGCCACTGTGCCCATCAAACGTAGCCATTGTGCCCATCAAATGCTGCCACTGTGCCCATGAAATACTGCCACTGTGCCCATCAAACATAGCCACTGTGCCCATCAAATGCTGCCACTGTGCCCATCAAACGTAGCCACTGTGCCCATCAAATGCTGCCACTGTGCCCATCAAACGTAGCCACTGTGCCCATCAAATGCTAACACTGTGCCCATCAAATGCTGCCACTGTGCCCATCAAACGTAGCCACTGTACCCATCAAATGCTGCCACTGTGCCCATCAAATGCTGCCACTGTGCCAATCAAACGTAGCCACTGTGCCCATCAAATGCTAACACTGTGCCCATCAAATGCTGCCACTGCCAGTGCCCATAACACTGATATCATTTATTCAATCATTGTACCTGCTGTCCTGTGGGTTTCCCTCGTGCTCCTCTCTCTCCTCCTCCTGACGTCACAGCCAGATCCCGCCCCAGGGCCGAGGAGACGATTCACTGCAGGAAAGCAGTGCAGGGGAGGGTGGGCGGAGCTTAAGGCTCCACCTGTCACCTGCTGCTTATGGGGGCGAGAGTGACACACGCCACCCCCCCCCCCGCATGAGAAAAAGCCCCCCCCACCCGTCTTGCCGATTCCCGGCTCCCGCTGCCGCCTCCCGCACACATGCAGCCCACGGCGGCCGGCTTTCTATAGCGGCGCCGCGGTGTATGGGCGTGCTTGTCAGAGAGTGGGGGCGTGAGATACACGCCCCCCCCTGCCAAGCATGCCCATACACAGTGGCCCTTTTTGCCGCCCCCCGCAAAGTGCCGCCCTAGGCCTAGGCCAAAACACAGCCCTGCATTTAACCTCCCACCACTAAGCCTGTTGGCAACAGCACCTGAAAGCCAAACAAAAGGGACGCAATTCTGCTCCTCCTCACCTTTCAGGTCTACCTCCACTATATCTCATGACCTCTCAGCACTGACAGGGATGAAGCACTGACGTGGATGATGGTATAGCAAAGAGTGTCACAGGTCCTTGCAGCACGTCTGCCAGCAGCATGTCACCAGCTGTAGACTATAGCAGGCAAATTTCTCTGTCCCAGCTACTGCAGCAACAAAAAAATACAGTCACTGCCACCCACAGCATCCAAATTCAAGCTTTATAACTCCTGCCTTTGCATCTGGTGGCATTTGTCTCCTTATGTGATTTTGCAGAATGTACGTTACCACAATGGCAGGTTCCTAGTCACTATTTCTTTGCACGTAAAATCATTCCAGGTCTGTACCATCACTTGGAAGGCAATGTTTTGGCATCATTGGGCAAGGCAGTCAGCAACAAGGTCCACGTTACTGCTGACACGTGGTCTAGCAAGCATGGTCAGGGACAATATATTTAGTTCACGGCACACTGGGTAACCCTGCTTGCAACTCGGAAGGATGCAGAACAGGGCTCAGTCCTGCAGCTTGTTTTTCTGCCACGTCTCCATACAGCTGGTGGTGATGATGCTAGATTTATCAGCTTCACCCCCTCCTCCTTCTCCTCCTCCTCCTCCTCCTCCATGCCCTCCTCTGCTGAATTGTCCTATGAACCACCAGTATCCCCTAAGCGTTCAAGGGGTTATTCAAAGAGTCAGGCTAAAATATGCCATGCAGCGCTTCAACTGGTCTGTCTAGGGGACAGGAGCCACACCGGAGCAGATATTTTTTTTCAGCTCTGCAGGGGCAGGCCCAAAGGTGGTTCATGCCATGCCAACTGGAGCCAGGAATAGTGGTGTGCGATAATGGCAATAACCTCCTGTGTCCACCCTTAGACAGGGAAAGTTGACACATGTGCCATGCCTGGCACATGTCCTCAATTTGGTGGTGCAGCATTTCTTAACGACTTAAGGACTGCCTCACGCCGATATACGTCGGCAGAATGGCACGGGCAGGCAAAATCACGTAGATATACGTGATCTGCCTCCCGCGGGTGGGGGGTCCGATCGGACCCCCCCGGTGCCCGAGGCAGTCCTCTTTTGTCCCCCAGCGATCGGAGGTGAGGGGGAGGCCATCCGTTCGTGGCCCCCCCCCCTCACGATCGCCGCCGGCCAATGAGAACATTCCTTTGCTGCTGTATGCTAAACAGCAGCAAAGGAAATTATGTCATTTCTCCTCGGCTCGGTATTTTCCGTTCCGGAGCCGAGGAGAGAAGACTGTAATGTGAGTGAAAACACACTACACACACAGTAGAACATACCAGGCACACAAAACACCCCCGATCCCCCCCCCGATCGCCCCCCCCCCGACAACCCCCCCCTGTCACAAACTGACACCAAGCTGTTTTTTTTTCTTCTGATTACTGCATGGTGTCAGTTTGTGACAGTTACTGTGTTAGGACAGTTAGGGTTAGCCCCCTTTAGCTCTAGGGTACCCCCCTAACCCCCCTAATAAAGTTTTAACCCCTTGATCACCCCCCGTCACCAGTGTCACTAAGCGATCATTTTTCTGATCGCTGTATTAGTGTCACTGGTGACGCTAGTTAGGGACGTAAATATTTAGGTTCGCCGTCAGCGTTTTATAGCGACAGGGACCCCCATATACTACCTAATAAATGTTTTAACCCCTTGATTGCCCCCTAGTTAACCCTTTCACCACTGATCACCGTATAACTGTTACGGGTGACGCTGGTTAGTTTGTTTATTTTTTATAGTGTCAGGGCACCCGCCGTTTATTACCGAATAAAGGTTTAGCCCCCTGATCACCCGGCGGTGATATGCGTCGCCCCAGGCAGTGTCAGATTAGCACCAGTACCGCTAACACCCACGCACACAGCATACGCCTCCCTTAGTGGTATAGTATCTGAACGGATCAATATCTGATCCGATCAGATCTATACTAGCATCCCCAGCAGTTTAGGGTTCCCAAAAACGCAGTGTTAGTGGGATCAGCCCAGATACCTGCTAGCACCTGCGTTTTGCCCCTCCGCCCGGCCCAGCCCAGTCCACCCAAGTGCAGTATCGATCGATCACTGTCACTTACAAAACACTAAACACATAACTGCAGCGTTCGCAGAGTCAGGCCTGATCCCTGCGATCGCTAACAGTTTTTTTGGTAGCATTTTGGTGAACTGGCAAGCACTAGCCCCAAGCAGCGTCAGGTTAGCGCCAGTACCGTTAACACCCACGCACGCACCGTACACCTCCCTTAGTGGTATAGTATCTGATCGGATCAATATCTGATCCGATCAGATCTATACTAGCGTCCCCAACAGTTTAGGGTTCCCAAAAATGCAGTGTTAGTGGGATCAGCCCAGATACCTGCTAGCACCTGCGTTTTGGTGAACTGGCAAGCACCAGCGGCCTAGTACACCCCGGTCGTAGTCAAACCAGCACTGCAGTAACACTTGGTGACGTGGCGAGTCCCATAAGTGCAGTTCAAGTTGGTGAGGTGACAAGCACAAGTAGTGTCCCGCTGCCACCAAAAAGACAAACACAGGCCCGTCGTGCCCATAGTGCCCTTCCTGCTGCATTCACCAATCCTAATTGGGAACCCACCACTTCTGCAGCGCCCGTACTTCCCCCATTCACATCCCCAACCAAATGCAGTCAGCTGCATGAGAGGCATTTTCTTTATGTCCTCCCGAGTACCCCTACCCAACGAACCCCCCAAAAAAGATGTCGTGTCTGCAGCAAGCGCGGATATAGGTGTGACACCCGCTATTATTGTCCCTACTGTCCTGACAATCCTGGTCTTTGCATTGGTGAATGTTTTGAACGCTACCATACACTAGTTGAGTATTAGCGTAGGGTACAGAATTGCACAGACTAGGCACACTTTCACAGGGTCTCCCAAGATGCAATCGCATTTTGAGAGACCCGAACCTGGAACCGGTTACAGTTATAAAAGTTAGTTACAAAAAAAGTGTAAAAAAAAAAAAATATATATAAAAAAAAAAAAATAGTTGTTTTATTGTTCTCTCTCTCTCTATTCTCTCTCTCTATTGTTCTGCTCTTTTTTACTGTATTCTATTCTGCAATGTTTTATTGTTATTATGTTTTATCATGTTTGCTTTTCAGGTATGCAATTTTTTTATACTTTACTGTTTACTGTGTTTTATTGTTAACCATTTTTTTGTCTTCAGGTACGCCATTCACGACTTTGAGTGGTTATACCAGAATGATGCCTGCAGGTTTAGGTATCATCTTGGTATCATTCTTTTCAGCCAGCGGTCGGCTTTCATGTAAAAGCAATCCTAGTGGATAATTAGCCTCTAGACTGCTTTTACAAGCCGTGGGAGGGAATGCCCCCCCCCCACCGTCTTCTGTGTTTTTCTCTGGCTCTCCTGTCTCAACAGGGAACCTGAGAATGCAGCCGGTGATTCAGCCAGCTGACCATAGAGCTGATCAGAGACCAGAGTGGCTCCAAACATCTCTATGGCCTAAGAAACCGGAAGCTACGAGCATTTCATGACTTAGATTTCGCCGGATGTAAACAGCGCCATTGGGAAATTGGGAAAGCATTTTATCACACCGATCTTGGTGTGGTCAGATGCTTTGAGCGCAGAGGAGAGATCTAGGGTCTAATAGACCCCAATTTTTTCAAAAAAGAGTACCTGTCACTACCTATTGCTATCATAGGGGATATTTACATTCCCCGAGATAACAATAAAAATGATTAAAAAAAAATGAAAGGAATAGTTTAAAAATAATATAAAAAAGCAAAAAAATAATAAAGAAAAAAAAAAAAAAAAAAAAAGCACCCCTGTCGCCCCCTGCTCTCGCGCTAAGGCGAATGCAAGCGGCGGTCTGTCGTCAAAAGTAAACAGCAATTGCACCATGCATGTGAGGTATCACCGCGAAGGTCAGATCGAGGGCAGTAATTTTTGCAGTAGACCTCCTCTGTAAATCTAAAGTGGTAACCTGTAAAGGCTTTTAAAGGCTTTTAAAAATGTATTTATTTTGTTGCCACTGCACGTTTGTGCGCAATTGTAAAGCATGTCATGTTTGGTATCCATGTACTCGGCCTAATATCATCTTTTTTATTTCATCAAACATTTGGGCAATATAGTGTGTTTTAGTACATTCAAATTTAAAAAAGTGTGTTTTTTCCCCAAAAAATGCATTTGAAAAATCGCTGCGCAAATACTGTGTGAAAAAAAAAAATTAAACACCCACCATTTTAATCTGTAGGGCATTTGCTTTAAAAAAATATATAATGTTTGGGGGTTCAAAGTAATTTTCTTGCAAAAAAAAATAACTTTTTCATGTAAACAAAAAGTGTCAGAAAGGGCTTTGTCTTCAAGTGGTTAGAAGAGTGGGTGATGTGTGACATAAGCTTCTAAATGTTGTGCATAAAATGCCAGGACAGTTCAAACCCCCCCCCCAAATGACCCCATTTTGGAAAGTAGACACCCAAAGCTATTTGCTGAGAGGCATGTCGAGTCCATGGAATATTTTATATTGTGACACAAGTTGCGGGAAAGAGACAATTTTTTTTTTTTTTTGCACAAAGTTGTCACTAAATGATATATTGCTCAAACATGCCATGGGAATATGTGAAATTACACCCCAAAATACATTCTGCTGCTTCTCCTGAGTACTGGGATACCACATGTGTGAGACTTTTTGGAAGCCTAGACGCGTACGGGACCCCGAAAACCAAGCACCGCCTTCAGGCTTTCTAAGGGCGTGAATTTTTGATTTCACTCTTCACTGCCTATCACAGTTTCGGAGGCCATGGAATGCCCAGGTGGCACAAACCCCCCTCAAATGACCCCATTTTGGAAAGCAGACACCCCAAGCTATTTGCTGAGAGGTATAGCGAGTATTTTGCAGACCTCACTTTTTGTCACAAAGTTTTGAAATTTGAAAAAAGAAAAAAAAAAGTTTTTTCTTGTCTTTCTTCATTTTCAAAAACAAATGAGAGCTGCAAAATACTAGACATGTGCACACTGAAATATTTCGTTTCGGAATTTCGTTTTCGTCTGAAAAATAAATTTATTTAGTTACTCCCGAAATTCGTTTTTATTTATTTCGTTTTTCGTTAAAAATTGCATTCGTCCGAAAATCCAAATTAAGGTCGAATCTGTCATTGAAGGATTATGGTGTCTGTCGAATGTTCAAAGAAGATTCGACGGAGCAGCTAAACTGTACAATGCCGTATAGTTTACCTGCTCCGTCGAATCTTCTTAGAACTTTCAACAGACACCATAAGCCAAACTACGTGTGTACTTAGTTCTAGCTATTTTACTGCTCCACCTCTTTGGTTACAATCAGCCAATAACATTCATCATCATCATTATTTTTATTTATCTTTTCTCCCCTACGTCGAATCTTTCCTCCCCTACGTCAAATCTTTCCTCCCCTACGTCGAATCTTTTCTCTCTATATCGAATCTTTTCTCTCTATGTAGAATAATCTTGGACTAATAGAGCTAAGGTTAGGCACATTCGACCACAGGTTTGATGGACACAGATTGTTATTGTCATCATCATGTTGAATCTCCTATCTATATCGAACTGTTGTAGCAATGAAAACGAAAATAAAGCATTTGTTTATGTCGGATCTTTCGTTTTTCGGACTCTGCACTTTCGTTATCGTTTGGTAAAACGATAACGAAAATACCTAAAATTCGGACGAAAATGCATTCGGACGAAAACGAATGCACATGTCTACAAAATACTCACCATGCCTCTCAGCAAATAGCTTGGGGTGTCTACTTTCCAAAATGGGGTCATTTGGGGGGGGTTTGTGCCACCTGGGCATTCCATGGCCTCCGAAACTGTGATAGGCAGTGAAGAGTGAAATCAAAAATTTACACCCTTAGAAATCCTGAAGGCGGTGATTGGATTTCGGGGCCCCGTACGCGGCTAGGCTCCCAAAAAGTCCCACACATGTGGTATCCCCATACTCAGGAGAAGCAGCTAAATGTATTTTGGGGTGCAATTCCACATATGCCCATGGCCTGTGTGAGCAATATATCATTTAGTGACAACTTTGTGCAAAAAAAAAAAAAGTGTCACTTTCCCGCAACTTGTGTCAAAATATAAAATATTCCATGGACTCAATATGCCTCTCAGCAAATAGCTTGGGGTGTCTACTTTCCAAAATGGGGTCATTTGGGGGGGGGGTTTGTGCCACCTGGGCATTCCATGGCCTCCGAAACTGTGATAGGCAGTGAAGAGTGAAATCAAAAATTTACACCCTTAGAAATCCTGAAGGCGGTGATTGGATTTCGGGGCCCCCGTATGCGGCTAGGCTCCCAAAAAGTCCCACACATGTGGTATCCCCATACTCAGGAGAAGCAGCTAAATGTATTTTGGGGTGCAATTCCACATAGGCCCATGGCCTGTGTGAGCAATATATCATTTAGTGACAACTTTTTGTAAATATTTTTTTTTTTGTCATTATTCAATCACTTGGGACAAAAAAAATAAATATTCAATGGGTTCAACATGCCTCTCAGCAATTTCCTTGGGTGTCTACTTTCCAAAATGGGGTCATTTGGGGGGGGGGGGTTGTACTGCCCTGCCATTTTAGCACCTCAAGAAATGACATAGGCAGTCATAAACTAAAAGCTGTGTAAATTCCAGAAAATATACCCTAGTTTGTAGACGCTATAACCTTTGCGCAAACCAATAAATATACGCTTATTGACATTTTTTTTACCAAAGACATGTGGCCGAATACATTTTGGCCTAAATGTATGACTAAAATTGAGTTTATTGGATTTTTTTTAATAACAAAAAGTAGAAAATATCATTTTTTTTCAAAGTTTTCGGTCTTTTTCCGTTTATAGCGCAAAAAATAAAAACCGCAGAGGTGATCAAATACCATCAAAAGAAAGCTCAATTTTTGGGAAGAAAAGGACGCAAATTTCGTTTGGGTACAGCATTGCATGACCGCGTAATTAGCAGTTAAAGCGATGCAGTGCCAAATTGGAAAAAGACCTCTGGTCCTTAGGCAGCATAATGGTCCGGGGCTGAAGTGGTTAAACAGCTACACAGGGTTGAAAGATCTGCTAAAGCAGGCCAGAAGAGTCTATAGCCATTTCAGGCAGTCATACACAGCCAGTGCTGTGTTTGCTGAAATTCCACCTGCCCGTAAACTGCCTGATTTGTTACATGCCTATCAGGTGGAACTCAACTTTGGCAATTCTGCACATGCACATGCAGCAGAGAGCCATCAACGAGTACCTGTGTGACTATGACACGACAGGCTCCGGCCGGCTAGGCTTTTTACCCCATGCATATGGCTGCTCATAAAGGATACATGCACTGCACTGTCACCATTTGAGGAGGCCACAAGGATGGTGAGTTGTGACAATGCATGCATCAGTGACAGAATCCCTATTGTGTTCCTGCTGGAGCAGACTCTGTGTGGCATTATGAGGAGGAATTCCTTTCCTCTCAAGACCCGCTTTATGCAGACACCATTTTTGCAACGCCACAGAACACACAAGACGAAGATGAGGAGGATTCTGTCAGTTTTGAAGGCATTGAAGCAGAGGAAGACATACGTCAAACCTTAAAAGATGGTTTTCTGTCCCCTGAATCCTTGGTTGTACGTGGCTGGGAGGAGGCAGCTCCAGATACTGTAATCTTCAGTGACACCGAGGATTGCTTTTCATACCTCTGCAAACTTGCGGTGCACGGGCACCCTCAATCTTCAAAGCCTGCGAAAGGACCCGAGAATTTGTGGCATCAAGGAGAAGGATTACTATTGGTTGGCAACCCTCCTTGACCACCATTACAAGGGGAAAGTCTCAGAACTCATCCTGTCCTCACAGGGAGCAAAGGATAAAATATCTTGAGGACACCTTAAAGAGGAGTTTATGTAATGCCTTTCCAGACTCTGCTAGGTTACAGTCTCATGGAAAGGCTAGTTCTGAGGCTTCTGTTAACCAAGAGAGGAGTGGTGGAGAAGGGAGCCGTCTAAGTGATGCATTTCAAAAAATTTTTAGTCCTCGGCGCACTTGGCTGTCAGCTTCCACATCCCATCGGCAGTGTCTGCATCATACGGTGGCAGATTATCTAGGGGCGAAAATAGACATGGGGAGCTTTCCAGTTGATGATCCACTGGGTTACTGGGTCATGAGAATAGACCACTGGCCAGAAATAACCCAGTATGAAATTGAGCTGCTGGCTGTCCTGCATCCAGCGTGCTTTCTGAATGGGCATTCAGTGCTGACGAAGGTTCTGAGACAGATAAAAAAGCGCGTCTGTCCACAGACTCCATTGACCAGCTAACATTTATCAAAATGTGTCAGTGCTGGATTAGCAGAAGCTATCAAGCCCCTGATGCCCATGTCACCGATTAAGTGTTTTCTGGATCTGGAATTTCTGTAAGACTGTAAGACTGTCTATGCTTCCTAGCTTTGTGGGTGTTGATTTTATCTGGAAAAAATGTTTTGGTATAGGTTTCATGGGCACATTTAACATCCAAGGACCATTTTTTTTTGCTCCTGTTTGACAGGTGAATATCATTTTAAATGTTTTACAGCAAGGCCAATTCTTGCTTTCATCAAGAGTACCTCTATAAGATTATGGTGTGAAGACACCACCAACACCCAAAGACCAATTTTTCTGCCACTCTTTGACCGGGCATATCATTTCATTATTTGAAAGCAAGGCCAATTCTTGCTTTCATCAAGAGTACCTCTATACAGTTATGGTGTCAAGGCACCACCCACACCCAAAGCCCAATTTTTCTGCACCTGTTACTTCTATCCAAAGTCTACAAAACAGACACCAGAATTTATCCAAAAAAACTCTACTCTTGTTCCGAGTGCACTAATTGTGGCTTCATCATACAGACTGGCTCCCCAAGCTGTTGTTTATAAAATAAAGAAAGCTTGCAGGGAAAATGTCATTTTTTTTTACTTTATACATTTTATTTTTGCTGAAGCAGGTTCTATATATGGTACAGATACACCACTTTACATGCAGACTAAGGGAACCCCCCAGCACTATATTTAAAGGATTTTTTCATTTTTATTGTTTCACGTGAAGCTTTAAGCTTTTCACTTTAAGTAAATCACTGCTCAAATAAAAATGTTTTTTACACACTTTTTTTAATTGATATATGTCCCCAGGGGCAGTACATGAACCCCTATACCTTTTGTATGCCCAATAACTTGCATTTAAGCCCTTAAAATGGGCACTTTAGATTTTTTCCAGTTTGGGTCTTATAGACTTTACTGGGGTTTGTTATTCGGGAGATTTTATTCCCTGAGATATGAGTACAGCCCACGGTTATTATCCTGAACATCATTTAGGTATAACTAATGTCTTTTGATTTTATTGTTTGTTGTATTGTCATTTTTATTTTATTTTTTAGCATAAGGAATATCATATACTATTGTAATGCTGTATTTGTATACATTGGATATTATTGGTCATGCTGTCCTGTATGGAACTGAATATTGTGACACTTGCAGCTATCGCTTAGTCTGGGCCTTGGGCCTCATGCTTTAGTGATTAAAGCATAACTCCACTTTTGTTGAGAAAAAAACATTCCCCTCTAAGTGATCGATGTACATTGCAAGGATTATAACAAACTTTGTTGCAGATTCCTACCTTTTGTTATTCTGAAGAAATCCATGTGTGTTTGTCTGTGCCTCTGTACCGAGTGGGTCTAATTGGAGTGGTTTCCTAATTAACTGCCAGGAGTGCAGCTGCACTAAGGAGGAAATTTGCTGGGCCTGCATCCCTTTAGACCAGTGGTTCTCAACTCCGGTCCTCAGGACCCACTAACAGGCCAGGTTTGCAAGATAACTGAAATACATCACAGGTGATATAATTTGCTGCTCAGTGATTGCAGTATTCTAGTCTGCATCTCCCCAAGGTAATACTTAAAATCTGGCCTGTTGGTGGGTCCTTGAGAACCACTGCTTTAGACGTTCTCCTATTGAAAGTATCTCTCCAAAAATTACATTTTTGTTGCAGGGGATGCCTGAAATCTGACTTGTTTCTTAGGCAAACTTCTGGGAAAATTGGTGAGCCGAATCACACAAGCAGGAAATTATGTTTCTGGGGAGTGGTCAGTACACACTCTGTGTACAGAACAACTCCAGGTAGCCATGTTGCAATGCAGTCTCAGAAAATTAAGACAAGTAAAAAGGCGCAAAGCACAATTACCTTCAATAAAAAAAACTATTAGTCCAGAAGCTTAAATTAGACGGGAAAGATGCATGTAAATGTTCATGCATATATGTTGGGAGTATATAAATGGAGGTCAGTCAGGGCAGCCACCGAAGGAGCCAAAAGCGGAATCCAGCAAGCTGGAACAACAACAAGGAGAGGGGCGCCTCTGAATATATATCATAAACACATTTTATTAAAACAGCAATATCCACTCACATAAAAGTTGGAGAAGTTGCATTTAGGTCTGTTGGCTGAGCTTGAAGAGATGCAGTAGAACTACAGGTCACAGCGGTTCCTGCAGGGCATATGAAGTCCAGGGAGGAAGGATGAGCTGGTGCAGCCAGATGCAATCTCTTGCAGTTATCAGTCCAACGCATATCCTGCTGTATAATCCTGGTGGTGTCCTGGATGTCAGGATAAGGGTTCCAAGTAGGAAAAAACAGGGGAGGGGAGGACGCCAGAGCAACAGTTCGGCCGCGCTGCCGCTCACCACTATGTACTGAGAGCCTCTAAGCTGGAACACGGCCGGCCGTGTGGAGAATCCCAACGAGGCTTGGGGAGCAAACAGAGTGTGGCGCCTGGTGATGACGTCACACGACGCGTTTCAGAATCGGCTTGCCATTGGTGGAAGAATGGCCGCATTCCTTTATCAAACATAGGGGATGAGAAACTTACTGGGCTTAAATAGTCTGAGGGGGGGCAGGGCCAGGAAGTCCGTGATACATGCAGAATGTTCATACTGGGCAGCATTTAGCAACAGGGGGGACAATAAAAGAAGGACCTTACAGCAGCATGATAAAGAAACTATTTTTACAACAGGGCACCAATAGAGGTAAAAAGGTAGTCATTATAGAACAGGGTAAATAAATGAATTAAAAATAAAGATAAAAACGAACATTATTAAGCATGAAGGAAAATTATATAATAAAAGTATCATGCGATAATTAGATTAAATTACAAAACAGCTACAAAAGGAAATACACAGTACATTAAATGAAGGATCCATATTACTTGTAAGCAGTATATAGTATACAATATGGTATATTAGGATAATAAATTGATCTTAGGCTGTGTAGGTGTAAAGAATATGCAATTAAATAATAAAGGGGCTTAGACATAAAAAATGTATTGGACACTACGAGGCGGAGTCATACGTTATAATAATTAATGTATATGTATCTACACACACACACACATGGGTGCAAACACATGCGTGTACAAGTACGCATGCGTGCGCAGCCACATATAGGATGCACAAGTGTGCAGAGATTGTATGTGTGTGTATACATACACACACAGACAAATCGAGTTGGCAAAAAATGAGGGGGGGGGAAGGGGGTGGGGTAGATTAAAAGTGAAAGAGGGAACGAGAGTAATTAGGGGGGAAAAAAAGGGGAGAAAGAAGGGGGGGGGCTGGAAAGAGGGGGGAGAAGAGAGGGGGAAAAAAAAGAGAAGGTAGTGAAAGGGGGAAGAGAAGCGGGGGGCATAGAAAAAGGGGAGGAGGAAAGAAAGGGGGGGGGTGTTTGGGGGGGTACCAGTTACCAATACTTACTACATGAGCAAACGAGCCCACCACCCCCATGATTAGAATAAAGACATAGAACCTGCGGTAAACAATAGTGATAAAAGTTATATGAACGTGTGTATGTATGGAAGAAAAAGCATCAATAAAAGATATGAAATAGGTTATTCGTATAATAAGTACCCCCATATGTACATATGGGCACATTTGTAAACAAACATCAACAATAGTAGGTAGCTACATACGCATGTATATATGCTCACCAATAGGGTATGTGAAACTCATGATGACTGTAAATTATTAGAGGGATTGTTTATAAGACAGTGTATATCTTTATCCCTTCGTTTAGGCCGCCAGGTGAGAGCACGTCAAGAGAGTATATCCAGAAAGTCTCTCTGGCGCATAGCTTTTTGAAGCGTTCAGCTTCTGACATGTGTTTGGGGATTTGCTCTATGACCCATACTGATAGGCCAGTAGTAGATTTGTTATGGTGTCGGCAAAATGCTGAGGGACACTATGTTTGTCCCTTCCACCCTCGATGAGCCGTCGATGCTGGCCGAAACGCTGCCTATGTGGGCAAATAGTTCGCCCAACATAGATTAGCCCACAGGGGCAAGTAAGGCCATATATGACAAAATTGGATGAGCAATTGTAGAATTCTTCTGATGTGAAAGTTCTGCCTTTGGATTGAAAAGATTTTTTGCCGTGTTCGACAAACATACAGGTCTTACAGCAAACTTTTTTACACTGATACATACCGGTCAGAGGTATCAGGGTGGTGGAATTGGAGATGGGCATGTCCACAGGCAGTTTGCTCGGGGAAATCTTGTTTTTAAGGCTAGGGGCCTTTCGATAAGTAATTCTTGGTATGGGTGGGAGGGAGTTTTTAAGAAGTGGATCCTGTAGCAGAATGGTCCAATGTTTTTTTAATATATTTTCCATTTTTTTATACTGAAAATTGAAGGTGGTTATGAACCTGGTGGAGTGGTCTGTTATCTCTTTTTCTTTTTTGGCTGGTTTGCCTTTGGCGTAATAATTATATGCTTCGTCCACTAGATCTTTGGGATAATCCTTGTCAGCAAACTTCTTTTTGAGTTGTATACTCATGGTGTCGTAGTCACTGTCTAGCGTACAATTCTGTCGTAAGCGGCAGAACTGACCTTTCGGTATATTTTGTGTCCATTTTGGATAGTGGCAACTCCTAAAATGCAAATAGGAGTTGCCGGCAGTGGGTTTAGTGTGATTTTTAGCGATAATCCTATCGCCTGAATGACCAAGATCTAGATCTAGGAAAGCCAGATTAATATAATCTGAGACGTGGGTGAAGGACAAGCTGTATGGATTAGAGTTGCAGTGTTCAACAAAAAGGGGGACCAGGTCAATAGGGCCATCCCAAATAATGATTATGTCGTCAATATAACGACCAAAAAATATGATATTGGCACAGTAGGGGTTGTTGTGTATGATGAAATTCTTCTCCCAATATTCCATGGCCAAATTAGCGTACGATGGAGCGAAATTGGCTCCCATCGCAGTTCCCTTAGTTTGTAAGTAAAAATCGCCATTGAAATCAAAATAGTTGTGAGTAAGGCAAAACTTAGTTGCCTCCAAAATAAATGCAGCTTGTCTAGGATTGATCAAGGGGTCCTGTGCGAGAAAAAATTCTAACGCAAGTAGGCCAAATGAGTGTGGAATTGAAGTGTAAAGTGACGTGACATCTAGGGATAACCAAAGATAGGAGGATTCCCATTTATATGGTGCGAGTAGTTCCAACAAGTGTGAACCATCTCTAATGTAGGACGGTAATAATTTGACAATGGGCTGGAGATAAAGATCGATGTATTGACTGAAACCGGTGGTAACACTCTCCATGGCGGCCACAATGGGCCTGCCAGGGGGAGAGGTAAGACTTTTGTGGATTTTTGGTAAGTGATAGACGTATGGGATCTGATAGAAGTTTTTGGTGAAGAAAGAGGCTTCCGTTTTGTCAATCACTCCGCAGTCAAGAGCTGACTTTACCAAAACGTTTACCTCAGCTGCAAGTTCTGTGGTAGGGTCTTTGGAGAGCTTTTTATAGGTGGTTTCGTCCGAGAGGAGTCTAATGCCGCGTACACACGAGCGGACATTACGGCGGACTTTGCCCGGCGGACTGGATTTCGTCGGACAATTCGATGTGTGTGGGCTCCAGCGGACTTTGTTTTCTCAAAAGTTGGACGGAATTAGATTTAAAACTTGTTTTAAATTTATCCGTTGAAATCGAGTCCGGTCGAAAAGTCCGCCGTCTGTATGCTAGTTCGACGGACAAAAAGCCACGCTAGGGCAGCTATTGGCTACTGGCTATGAACTTCCTTGTTTTAGTCCGTCGTACGTCATCACGTACCAATTCGACGGACTTTGGTGGATTGTGTGTAGGCAAGTCCGTTCATTCACAAAGTCCGTCGGAAAGTACGTCGAAAAGTCCGCCGGGCAAAGTCCGCCGTAATGTCCGCTCGTGTGTACGCGGCATAAGGGCTTCGTTGATATAGTCCGCCCTGTTTTGCAGAACAATACCTCCCCTTTGTCCGCTGATTTGATGATAATGTCAGATGAATGTGTTAGGGAGTCAAGGGCACGAGTTTCAGAGGCAGATGGATTATGTATGTGAGGAGGTATCGTGGTGGATGTCTGGCAAAGTTTCAAAAAATCGGCATATACTACCCTGTAAAAACTTTCAAGGTAGGGGCCTTTTGACTGGGCAGGGTAGAAAATGGACTTGGGTTTCAATGATGAGTGTATATAATGGGTGGAGACGTGGCAAGATGTTGAGTAAAGAGACTTAGAGTGTCTCCTTCATTGGTTAGTGTATCTAGTATGTCTATGATGTCACCATCATATTCAAACATGTCTGTGGGAGGAGTGGTGGAAGAGGAGTCTGGGCAGACCTCAATAGGTTTATTTTGTTTGGCATAAAAAAACCTTTTGAGAGTAAGATTACGAATGTATCTATTTAAATCTTTAAATAAAAGGAAGGGATTGGGCTTATTGATAGGGGCAAAATTCAGACCTCTACTTAGTAGGCTGATATCTACAGGGGAAAGTTCGAGGGATGATAAGTTGAAGATTTTTACAGTTTGCGGAGCTTTGTTGAGTTGGTTTCGGGAGTTTTTTCGTCCTCCTCTGCAGCCTCTCCGGTGAGTTTTCGTTTTCTCCGATTGGCTCGAGGAGGACTGAGAACTAAAAAAGGGTTGCTGTCAATGGTGGCAGAGGAACCTATTGTGTGGGATGTGGAAGCGTCAGTAAGAGGTGTATGTGAAAGAGGGATGATGGGATCAGAAATGGCAATAGGATGACTAGTGAGAGGACAAGTAGAATCAGGATTATCCCGGGTGGAGGCAAGAGTATTATTATTGGGCTGGACATCCATGGTTGGGTCATGTGGTATCGTGACCAGGTTAGATGCTGACGTCAGTTGGGAAGCTGGATTGGGCACAAGGGCAGTGTTCTTATTGGTGTTAACATGTCCCCTTCTGGCATAGGAAGGTCTGTTGTAAAAGTTACTAAGGTCACCAAGTAGTTTATTGGTTTTGGTGGTAGAAATTCTGTTGGTCAGGTGACTGGAGCGGGTCATGGGGAGAGAACCAGATAAAGTGTTCCTATGAGGAATGGAAATGCTCATGAGGGGTGGGGGTAGATGATGTAGAGAAGGGGGTACGATGGAAGGTAATGGGCGGGGGTAGGGGGGACAAAGGGAAGTAAGGGATGAGGGAAGATGGGAGGAGGAAGGGACCACATATGGATGATGGGAAGTGGACAGGGGGGGAGGTTTATGGTGGGGACGGGGTAGTCGGGTATCAGGTAAGGGAGGTGATGATCAGGGGTGGACTGATAACTCATGGGGCCCCCGGGCAATAGGAGATTATGGGGCCCCCAGGCAATCAGAGATTATGGGGACACACAGTATACACACACAGTATACAATCACACAGTATACACATACATGTACACACAGTATACACAGACAGATGTAAAAAAAACACAGATTTATACATACTGTCCCTGGTTTTACTGAGGCTGGCAACCCTGATGGGGCCCCCTAGTGGCCCAGGGCCCTCGGGCAGTGCCCTAATCGCTCAATGGTCAGTCCGCCCCTGGTGATGATTTGAGTTTCCAGTTGAAAACTCTATTGGTATTGAAATCATCAAAATCTCTTTTAAATTTGCCTAATTTGGTTTTAATCATATAATCCTCATCAGACTTGGTATTCTTTTTGAGGACATTAAGCCAAGAAAGTGGAACTGTGACCTTTCGATCTGTAATTTCTGTGGCTATAGTGTTGGCTTCAGATTTGAGTTTCTCGAAGAGATGTAATCTATGCTCGATGAGTATTTCCATCCATTTGGACGTACAGAATTCGGAAATGGTTTCCCATTCTTTTTTGTTGGTGGTGTTTAAAAAAGGGCAATCTTGGGGGCGCATGCGCGGCGTGAACCGAGGAGGAAGCAAGGGCTGAGAGCTCCGTGAGCCACGAAGGAGAACGGCACTTCCCCGGGGCCATCCACACGGAATTTCGACCCAATTCTTTCTAACACCCCCGGTGGAACATCCAGCGCATGCCGGGACCCAAAAATCGCCGCTCCAAACCTGCTCAAAGATCTCTAACCACATACTTATTAAGGGTGAGAGAGAAGAACATGCAGGCCCAAGATGGCGCCCGGAAGACACAGTCACAGGCACACCTTCCCGCTGCAGCTACTTCACCGGCACACTCCCTAGGAGAATGTGAGTACTCATTACAATTAACTAAGGCGGATTTGGATGCAAGTCTAACCCTGATGTATGACAAAATTGCCCAGAAGTTTCAATCAGAGCTGCATAAGTCCACTAATACCTTGTCTCTGGAGATTGCAGCTCTGGGCAGTAGAACGGACTTGCTGGAGACTAAACATGATGAACTGTCCCTTGGGTACTCTGATCTTAGAAAAGAGCATGAATCTTTGTCAGAAACGGTCCTACAATTACAAGCACACATAGAGGACCTCGATAACAGGAATCGATGTAACAATCTTAGGGTGCGTGGAGTCCCTGAATCTGTGACAGAATTGCTGCCAGCCGTTCAAAAGCTATTTCAATCTCTCCTGCCTGACTCCCCATTGACTGCCTTTTCCTGTGATAGGATTCATAGGGCCTTACGCCCCCCTCCACCCCCAGAAAAGCCTCCTAGGGACATAGTGCTATGCCTCAAGGACTTCCTGATTAAAGAGGATATCCTCAGGGCCTCTAGGAACACTCCTAGCATTCATTTGGATGGGACCCCGGTTCAAATTTACCCGGAAATCTCCCCCACTACCCTGGACAAACGCAGGAAGATGAAGGAGGTTACGTCGGTGCTGCAGTCGGCAAGTATTCGTTACCGCTGGGGCTTCCCTTTCAAGCTACAGGTGCCCCATAATGGCACGACCTACACTGTGACCACGCTGGCTGAAGGCAAGGAGGTACTTGTGAAACTGGGCCTCCTAGATGCTGCTTCTCTGCCTAGACTACCATCCACACCACGACACTCAGCAATTTGGGCTACCCCTCCACCCAGAAGAGACCGCCGTGATCAACGACGGGACTAACAGAAGCAGCAGCATTTAATTTTTGTTTTGTTTTTTTTTTCTCTCTCCCTTTTTCGATGTCTCCTCTCGCTGCTCTGTTTTGTTTTACTCCCATAAGGTTGAGAACTCTGATCCTCCCCTGCCATGCTTTGATGCACCTAGAATCTCCTGGCTCCATGTGGAATCCTGGTCGCGTCCGCCTGTGAGACCCCACACTCGTCAATATTGGGGACTGGCCGGCTCTTCATCTGTTTAGTGATGTTGGAGCCGACAGACCCATCACAGGTAAACCCTCCGGATATATCTGCATCCGTGCAGATCACACGGACACTAAAACATGGAGTGTTGGACCTTTTGGTCCGAATGGACACCATTTTTTGGGTATATGGGATGTCTTTCCCCATTGCCCCCCTAGACTATTGTTGGCTATTTTTTGGCCTGGTTTTCAAATTCTTCGCATTGGTTTACTATTTTATTTTATTTTTTTATTTTCTTTGCTTTTTTTGCTCTTTTTGTGCTACCCAAGAGATGAGCCGAACACCCCCCGGTTCGGTTCGCACCAGAACCTGCGAACGGACCGAAAGTTCGCACGAACGTTAGAACCCCATTGACGTCTATGGGACTCGAACGTTCGAAATCAAAAGTGCTCATTTTAAAGGCTAATTTGCATGGTATTGTCCTAAAAAGGGTTTGGGGACCCGGGTCCTACCCCAGGGGACATGTATCAATGCAAAAAAAACTTTTAAAAACGGCCGTTTTTTCGGGAGCAGTGATTTTAATGATGCTTAAAGTAAAAAAAAAAGTGAAATATTCCTTTAAATATCGTACCTGGGGGGTGTCTATAGTATGCCTGTAAAGTGACGTGTGTTTCCCGTGTTTAGAACAGTCCCTGCACCAAATGTCATTTTTAAAGGAAAAAATCTCATTTAATACTGCTTGCGGGTTTAATGTCATGTCGGGTCATGGCAATATGGATGAAAATCAGTGAGACAAACGGCATGGGTACCCCCCAGTCCATTACCAGGCCCTTTGGGTCTTGTATGGATATTAAGGGGAACCCCGCACCCAAATTAAAATAAGGAAAGGTGTGGGGCCACCAGGCCCTATATACTCTGAACAGCAGTATACAGGCGGTGCAAACAAGACAGGGACTGTAGGTTTGTTGTTAAGTAGAATCTCTTTGTAATTTTGAACGGGTACATTTTTAACGTATTTAGCTCCAGCCAAAAAATCTTTTTTAAGCTTTTTGGAATACATAGGGAAGGGTTATCACCCCTGTGACATTTGTTTTGCTGTCTTTCCTCCTCTTCAGAAGATTTCACCTCACTTTTTGTCCCAATGAAAAATGTTTTTTGAAAATTTGGGTTTTTTTGTGGAACAAGGATTGGAAAGCATCAGTGGAAAGGAGAAATTGTTTTCCCATATTAACTCTTACAGGAGAGAATTTCCCTTCCTAGGGGTAGATTTCATCTCACTTCCTGTTGTCTCCTTCCGTTTGCAAGTAGGAGTCGTTTGTAAGTTAGATGTTTGAAAGTAGGGTCCTGCCCTATATACTCAGCAGAAATTTGGGCCTTAGGTGTTGCTGTGGCCACAACACTGTAAGTCCTCACAGGGCCCTGCTGTGAAATATTAGATCAAGAATTGTAATTACATGCCCCTGTTGAACAGGAGCTGAAAAATTAGGCCTTAGGCACTGGTGCTGGTGCCACAACACTGCAACCCCTCACAGACACTCTAGTTGGAACGCAGGAATGAGCCCTGCTGCAAAGTATTGCATCAAAAATTGTAATTACACGCCCCTGTTAGACAGGGGCAGAAAAATTGGGCCTTAGGCACTGGTGCTGGTGCCACAACACTGCAACCCCTCACAGACACTCTAGTTGGAATGCAGGAACGAGCCCTGCTGCAAAGTATTGCATCAAAAATTGTAATTACACGCCCCTGTTAGACAGGGGCAGAAAAATTGGGCCTTAGGCACTGGTGCTGGTGCCACAACACTGCAACCCCTCACAGACACTCTAGTTGGAATGCAGGAACGAGCCCTGCTGCAAAGTATTACATCAAAAATTCTAATTACACGCCCCTGTTAAACAGGGGCTGAAAAATTGTGCCTTAGGCACTGGTGGTGGCGCCCAGAACCAAAAATGTTCTTACAAGCTATCAGCGTGATGATTGAGGAGGAAGAGGATAATTACTCAGGGATAGTCACTCAGCATCAGCATAGGCAGTCTTTGAAGGGATCTGAGATTTCAAAAAAAATTATTCGGTTACATCAGCATCAGGTGCTTGGTAGCTGGTGGTGATCCAAGACTGATTCATTTTTATGAAGGTCAGCCGATCGACCGAGTCGGTGGACAGACACACCCTGTGATCGGTTACCACGCCTCCAGCAGCACTGAATGTGCGTTCCGAAAGAACGCTGGATGCAGGACAGGCCAGTAGCTCAATTGCATACTGTGCAAGCTCTGGCCAGTGATCCATCCTCAAGACCCAGTAACCCAGAGGATTTTCGGTGGGAAAGGTGTCCAAGTCTGATCTTGCCCCTAGGTATTCCTGCACCATGTAAAACAGATGCTGGCGATGGTTGCTGGAACTGATCATACCTTGGGGCTGCGGACCAAAAAATTGTCTGAACGCATCTTCTCCACCGCTCCTACTTTGACTGACCGAAGCCTCAGCAACACGTCCAGAAACAGGAGTTTGTAACCTCCCAGTCTCTGGGAACGCATTGCACAGACCTTTCTGCAAGGCCTCCCGAAGATGTTTCATCCTCTGCTCCCTCTGCGATGGCAAGATAAGGTCCGCAACCTTACCCTTGTAACGTGGATCAAGGAGGGTTGCCAGCCAGTATTGGTCCTTCTCCTTGATACCACGAATACGAGGATCCTTACGCAGGCTTTGCAGGATCAGGGAGGCCATGCAGCGTAGGTTTGCTGAGGCATTCGGTCCGGAGTCCTCTGGGTCACTAAGGACGACAACGTCCGCAGCCACCTCCTCCCAGCCACGTACAAGTCCATGTGTTTCTTGGGACTGATCCCTTAAAGACTGCTGCTGATGCTGAGTGCCAGGCTCCACCTCCATACTGACACAATCTTCCTCCTCCTCCTCCTCCTCCTCGTCCTCTTCCTGTGTGATCGGCGGGCACGCAGGAACACTGTCTGGATAAAGGGGGCCTTGAGAGCTAAGGAAGTCCTCCTCTTCCTGCCTCTGTTCTGCCTCAAGTGCCCTGTCCATTATTCCACGCAGCGTGTGCTCCAACAGGTGGACAAGGGGGACAGTGTCACTGATGCATGCACTGTCACTGCTCACCATCCTCGTGGCCTCCTCAAATGGTGACAGGACAGTGCATGCATCCCTGATCATGGCCCACTGGCGTGGGGAAAAAAAAACAAGCTCCCCTGACCCTGTCCTAGTGCCATAGTCGCACAGGTACTCATTGATGGCCCTCTGCTGCGTGTGCAGCCGCTGCAGCATGGCCAACGTTGAGTTCCACCTGGTGGGCATGTCACAGATTAGGCGGTTCTTGGGCAGGTTAAACTCCTTTTGGAGGTCCGTCAGCCGAGCACTGGCATTATATGACCGGCGGAAATGCACACAGACTTTCCTGGCCTGCCTCAGGACATCCTGTAAGCCCGGGTACCTGCCCAAGAACCGCTGCACCACCAAGTTAAGGACGTGAGCCAAACAGGGCACATGGGTCATTTGTCCCTGTCGGAGGGCAGAGAGGAGGTTGGTGCCATTGTCGCAAACCACCATTTCTGCCTTAAGTTGGCGTGGCGTCAACCACCTCTGAACCTGCCCCTGCAGAGCTGACAGAACCTCTGCCCCAGTGTGGCTCCTGTCCCCCAAGCACACCAGCTCAAGCACCGCATGGCATCTTTTGGCCTGCGTACTTGCGTAGCCCCTTGAACGACTACGGAGCACCGCTGGTTCCGAGGAAGAGGCCATGGAGGAAGAAGAAGAGGAGGGGGTGGAGGAGAGAGGTGTGTCACAATCAGCATTTTGGAGGCGTGGTGGCGGAACAACCTCCAACACTACTGCACCTTGTCCTGAATCCTTCCCAGCTGCCAGCAGAGTCACCCAATGCGCCGTGAAACTTAGGTAATGTCCCTGTCCATGCCTGCTGGACCATGAGTCAGCGGTAATATGCACCTTACCGCTGACCGCCCTGTCCAGCGAGGCATGGACATTGCCTTCCACATGCCGGTAGAGAGCCGGAATCGCCTTCCGTGAGAAAAAGTGGCGTTTGGGTACCTACCACTGAGGAACCGCACATTCCACAAACTCACGGAAGGGGGCAGAGTCTACCAACTGAAAAGGCAGCAGTTGAAGTGCTAGCAATTTTGCCAAGCTAGCATTCAACCGCTGGGCATGTGGATGGCTGGGAGCAAACTTCTTTCGGCGGTGCAGCAGCTGGGGCAGGGAAATTTGCCTGGTACAATCTGACGTCGGTGTACCAAAAGCAGATTGCCCACAAGTACTTGGCTGTGACACACCTAATTCTACACCTTCATTCCTCTCACTGCAGGTCTCAGAGAGGACTGGAGGTCTAGTGGGGTTGGAAATCTCAGCTGATGAGGAGCAAGGAGAGATCCTCTTTGTTCTTTGGTGTGGGTCTTTTAGATACGCTTGCCAACGAACTGCATGGCAGGTCAACATATGTCTGGTCAAGCATGTGGTACCCAAGCGGGAGATGTTTTGGCCACGTGAGATACGCTTGAGACATATGTTGCAAATAGCAGCGGTGCGATCTGATGCACTCGTCTCAAAAAAGGCCCACACCAAAGAACTTTTTGAATAACGCGCAGAGACTGCAGCGCCCTGCACATGTGGAGCTTTGGGGTGTGATGCAGTCAATGTGCTGCCCTTAGGCTGGCCCCTGGAGGGCATCCTGCCTCGTTGGTGATGTGCCGCCTCCTCCTCCTCCTCTCTCCTATCAGGCACCCACGTTGAGTCAGTGACCTCATCATCCCCTCCCTCCTCATCACTGGAGCAAACCTGGCAGTATGCTGCAGCAGGGGGATCATGACTGCCAGATTGCTGTCCTTCTTGGGCACCCCCTCTGTCCGTGCTCATGTTACTGCCTTCATCGAGCTCAGTATCATCATCAGAGCCTTCCAAACGCTGGGCATCCTCCTGGAGCATGTACCCAACACTGTGGTCAAACAGTTCGAGGGAATCCTCAGGAGGACATGGTGGAGCTAGGGAAGGAGTCACTGATGACATTGAGCTGAGGGAAGAGGCCGCTGCTTTGCCAGACAAAGCACCCTGGGCATGGGTGAGAGAGGATGAGGAGGATGAGGACGGCTTGGTCATCCACTCGACCAAGTCTTCCGCATGTTGCGGCTCAACACGGCCAGCTGCCGAAAAAAAGGCCAAGCGTGTCCCATGGCCACGTGCTGATGAGGATGCACCGTCTCCACAACCAGCACTAGACACAGAGCCTGCTTGCCCTCTCTTATTGGCTTGTGACTGTCTGCCTCTCCTTCTTGGCCTTCCAGACATACTAATGGCCTGTAGCTGCACTAAGCTGGGATAGAACACCAGTAATTTTCTTCAGGTAGCTTTATATACTGTAACCAGACAAGCCTGCCTGTCAGTAGGAAGATAACAGGAACGGATCTAGCTGAACACTGTGAGCAGGACGCACTGTACTAAATGTAAATAGTCTAGCTGCCTGACCGTGGTACTAATAGGATCAAATAGAACACCAGTAATTTTCTTCAGGTAGCTTTATATACTGTAACCAGACAAGCCTGCCTGTCAGTAGGAAGATAACAGGAACGGATCTAGCTGAACACTGTGAGCACGACGCACTGTACTAAATGTAAATAGTATAGCTGCCTGACCGTGGTAATAATAGGATCAAACAGAACACCAGTAATTTTCTTCAGGTAGCTTTATATACTGTAACCAGACAAGCCTGCCTGTCAGTAGGAAGATAACAGGAACGGATCTAGCTGAACACTGTGAGCAGGACGCACTGTACTAAATGTAAATAGTCTAGCTGCCTGACCGTGGTACTAATAGGATCAAATAGAACACCAGTAATTTTCTTCAGGTAGCTTTATATACTGTAACCAGACAAGCCTGCCTGTCAGTAGGAAGATAACAGGAACGGATCTAACTGAACACTGTGAGCAGGACGCACTGCACTAAATGTAAATAGTCTAGAAGATAACAGGAATGGATCTAGCTGAACACTGTGAGCAGGACGCACTGCACTAAATGTAAATAGTCTAGAAGATAACAGGAACGGATCTAGCTGAACACTGTGAGCAGGACGCACTGCACTAAATGTAAACAGTCTAGAAGATAACAGGAACGGATCTAGCTGAACACTGTGAGCAGGACGCACTGCACTAAATGTAAATAGTCTAGAAGATAACAGGAACGGATCTAGCTGAACACTGTGAGCAGGACGCACTGCACTAAATGTAAATAGTCTAGAAGATAACAGGAACGGATCTAGCTAAACTGAATACAGTGTATATATATATATGCAACACCTGGGATGCATATATATACACAATACACTGTAAGTGCAGCTAACTGACTGACTGTTCTGCCTAATCTATCTAACTCAAATGAAATGACACTGTCTCTCTCTCTCTCTATCTCTCAGCACACCGGAACACACACTACACAGGGCCGCCGTGTAGGCGGCCTTATATAGTGTGGGGCGTGTACTAAATCCCCTGAGCCCTAATTGGCCAAAGCCTCCTTGGCTTTGGCCAATTACGGCTCTCTGTTCAGGCGGCGCTGTGATTGGCCAAGCATGCGGGTCATAGTGCATGCTTGGCCAATCATCAGCCAGCAATGCACTGCGATGCCGCAGTGAATTATGGGCCGTGACGCGCCACACGAATTTGGCGCGAACGGCCCATATCGTTCGCAATTCGGCGAACGGTCGAACAGCTGATGTTCTTTTATCAGAAACTATTTTCTGATAAACCCAGATCCCTCCCTTCCCCCACCCATGCAGTCATGGTTGGACACTCTCTTGCTTCCCCAGTTGACAGAGGAGCATCTTGATATCCTCAATGCTCCTTGTTCGTCAGAGGAAGTGGCTTCCATCATATCCTCCCTTAAGCCATCTAAGGCCCCAGGCCCGGACGGGTTCTCAGCAGTCTATTACAAAAAATTTGCAGATTCTTTACTCCCCACACTTACCAACATGTACAATCAGGTCCTCGGAGGAAAACAATTCCCTGAGGAAATGCTGTTAGCTAACATGTCTCTCATACCCAAACCGGGCAAAGACCATACTCTCCCTCAAAATGTTTGCCCCATATCGGTTATTAATAACGACCTTAAAATATTTGGAAAGATCTTGGCAGACAGGCTAGCTAAAGTGATACAGTCTTTGATATCCCCTGACCAAACCGGTTTCATCCCATCGAGACAGATCACAGATAACATCCGTTTAGCCACCAACATTGTGCAGGACGCCCATATGCACTCAAACCAGGTACTGCTTCTAAGTTTGGACATAAATAAAGCATTTGACAGTGTCCTTTGGACGTATCTAGACACAGTATTGTTAAAATTTGGATTTAGGGGGGCATTTCTACAAGGCTTTAAAGCCCTTTACCATCACCCTAAGACCCGCATAAAGTTGCCGGGATGTAATTCAGACTATTTTTCTTTGCAGTGTGGTACAAGACAGGGGTGTCCCCTCTCTCCTTTATTATTTGCACTCGCCATGGAGCCCCTGTCTAGGTCCATTTCCAACAACCAGAACATTAGAGGTTACATAAAAAGAGACCGAGAATTTAAACTTAGCCTCTATGCGGACTATGTACTTTTATTTATTTCGGACCCCTTGATCTCCCTCCCCAACCTCATGTCCACTCTAAATTCCTTCCAAAAATTAACAGGCCTCGGAATTAATCCTAGCAAGTGTACGGCGATGCCCATCCACCTTCCACAACTTTTATTAACTACACTTAAGGATAAATTCAAATTCACGTGGAACCACACCTCTTTACAATATCTAGGCATTAAGCTGGCCCCCTCTCTCAAACAAATATACTCTTTAAATTATCCCCCGGCGTTCTCCAAAGTTAAACTCCTTTTAAATCAATGGTCCTCATACCGTATATCATTTCTGGGTAGGATTCAATCAATAAAAATGAATATCCTTCCAAAACTTCTATTCCTGTTTAGGTCTTTGCCTCTATATGTTTCTCGCTCCACCCTGTGGACGGTGCAGTCGGCTCTGCTCAAGTTTGTATGGCAAAACAAAAATCCCCGCATAGGACGTTTGATGATGTATAGAACACAGATAAGGGGGGGCTTAGGTTGCCCGGACCTTTGGAAGTACTTTTTGGCATCCCGCCTCACTCAATTGGCGCAGTGGCATACCCCCCCGCCTCTATACCATGGCTGCAGTTTGAGCAGATCTCAGTTGCACCGTACCACCTTCCAGGTCTATTGTGGTCTCGCTCTATAACCCCAAAAGATATCACCCCACTTAACTCTATAGTAGGCCAATCACTGTACCTTTGGTCCCTTTACTCCAAGAAATTTAAGTTACAATCAGACAGACCCCTCTTATCCTCCTTTTTAGGTGAACCATCCTTCCCCCCGGCCTTCTCATCCAAATCATCATTCTGTGGTTGGATCGCTAGGGGTTTGGTGAACCTTGAATCCTTGCTGCAGAACGCCTCCTTTTGCTCTTATGCTCACCTGCAGCAAACCCATGATATGGGACGATTTGAGTTTCACCAATACCTGCAAATACGACACTTTTACTCAGCACTTATCTCTGGTGGAGTTGACTTATCTAAGACCCCGTTTGAGTCGATGTGTGGAGAGGCTTCAAGAGATAGGGGGACCATATCCATTCTATATAGATACCTTAATGACCTTAACTCTCCTCAAAAATCTAAGGCAATGGAGGATTGGGAGGCAGAGATGGCCCAAGAATTCTCTGTGGAGGACTGGCAAGATATGATAGCTAATATGCACAAATGCACGCGATCTATATCCATTAAAGAGACAACTCTCAAAATTCACACCAGGTGGTATTACACTCCTGATCGTCTCCACAGAATTTATCCCCTGGTGCCTGGCACATGTTTTAGAGGATGCCAGGACAGGGGAACGCTGTTGCACACGTTCTGGAGCTGTAAGGCCCTGGATACCATATGGCATAAGACTATGTCTCTCATATCACTTGTCTCAGGTATCTCAATTACTCTGACCTCTCCAATGTGTCTGCTTTTTGCAGAACTCCCAGAGGTTCCCATCCCATTACAGAAATTATTTCACACTCTTTTTAGTGCTATTCAATGGGCAATAGCCTTGAACTGGAAACATCCCCACGTACCTTGGTCGCAGGTGATCTCACGTATGGAGTCCATCAGGACTATGGAAAGAATACACCATACTCTCCTGGACTCCGTGCACATTTTTGACCGTAAATGGAATATTTGGACGGCTCACCTGCTAAGTGATAGACTAGGGGATCCTTCGGCCCCAATAGCTGAATCACAATAGATATGATTATGTTCCCAAAAGATGGAATCTGTATGAGAATGTACCTCTAATAGCTGCATAGCCTCCAGATTTCAGGTATAAGGTCACACAACATCCTCATGGATTGATGGCTATGATAATATGTATGGGATGCACATTTATCACAATAATGTGTTTTTGTTTCCTTTCCCTTTTCTTTTTTTTTGTATTGTTTCTTTTTTTATGTTTCTCATTGCTCTGATTTATTGGGTGCACCATGATTGTACTGTACAACGAGATATACTTTGCAAGTATTATATTGTTCAGCTATTACTGATTATATTACCATTGTACCTCCTGTACCTTCAACACTTGTTCACCCAGATATTATACCATCCTGCAATAAAAACTTTTGTAAACAAAAAAAGGGCAATCTTTGGTAATTCTAAGGCCTCAAGGGGAAATTTTGGTCGAGATGTATTTTTCCAGGAAAAATTTACCCCACCATTGTTGATTAAGGTTTTTTATTATTCTTTCGAGGTGTTTAAATTTTCCGCAGAGGGTGTATCTAGTGGCGCCTGTTAATTTAACATCATTGGAAAAAATAGTAGGTGGAAGAATCATGTACATATCCTCTAAAACATGGTGTCTGTATGTCTCTATATCTTTGAGAAGGTCCATAGTATAAGGTTTAGACAATATTGATCTTTATATGTGGAGGAATAATGAGGCAAGGGGTGGGGAGAGGGGGACACAAAAGAGAGCACTTGCAAATATATCTGTGGGGATAATAGTAAAAACAAGAATAATTTACATTATAAACAGATATACAAGTGCAGTTTCAATATTTGGTATACAACAAGGAAATTGTTAAAGGTACACATCATAGACATAGACATACTAGATACGCTAACCAATGAAGGAGACACTCTAAGTCTCTTTACTCAACATCTTGCCACGTCTCCACCCATTATACACTCATCATTGAAACCCAAGTCCACTTTCTACCCTGCCCAGTCAAAAGGCCCCTACCTTGAAAGTTTTTACAGGGTAGTATATGCCGATTTTTTGAAACTTTGCCAGACATCCACCACGATACCTCCTCACATACATAATCTATCTGCCTCTGAAACTCGTGCCGTTGACTGCCTAACACATTCATCTGACATTATCATCAAATCAGCGGACAAAGGCGGAGGTATTGTTCTGCAAAACAGGGCAGACTATATCAATGAAGCCCTTAGCCTCCTCTCGGACGAAACCACCTATAAAAAGCTCTCCAAAGACCCTACCACCGAATTTGCAGCTGAGGTAAATGTTTTGGTAAAGTCAGCTCTTGACTGCGGAGTGATTGACAAAACGGAAGCCTCTTTCTTCACCAAAAACTTCTATCAGATCCCATACTTCTATCACTTACCAAAAATCCACAAAAGTCTTACCTCTCCCCTCTCCCCCTGGCAGGCCCATTGTGGCCGCCATGGAGAGTGTTACCACCAGTTTCAGTCAATACATCGATCTTTATCTCCAGCCCATCTTCAAATTATTACCGTCCCACATTAGAGATGGTTCACACTTGTTGGAACTACTCGCACCATATAAATGGGAATCCTCCTATCTTTGGTTATCCCTAGATGTCACGTCACTTTACACTTCAATTCCACACTCATTTGGCCTACTTGCATTAGAATTTTTTCTCGCACAGGACCCCTTGATTAATCCTAGACAAGCCACATTTATCTTGGAGGCAACTAAGTTTTGCCTTACTCACAACTATTTTGATTTCAATGGCGATTTTTACTTACAAACTAAGGGAACTGCGATGGGAGCCAATTTCGCTCCATTGTACGCTAATTTGGCCATGGGATATTGGGAGAAGAATTTCATCATACACAACAACCCCTACTGTGCCAATATCGTATTTTTTAGTTGTTATATTGACGACATAATCATTATTTGGGATGGCCCTATTGACCTGGTCCCCCTTTTTGTCGAACACTGCAACTCTAATCCATACAGCTTGTCCTTCACCCACGTCTCAGATTATATTAACCTGGCCTTTCTAGATCTAGATCTTGGTCATTCAGGCGATAGGATTATTGCTAAAAATCACACTAAACCCACTGCCGGCAACTCCTATTTTCATTTTAGGAGTTGCCACTATCCAAAATGGACACAAAATATACCGAAAGGTCAGTTCTGCCGCTTACGACAGAATTGTACCCTAGACAGTGACTATGACACCATGAGTATACAACTCAAAAAGAAGTTTGCTGACAAGGATTATCCCAAAGATCTAGTGGACGAAGCATATAATTATTACGCCAAAGGCAAACCAGCCAAAAAAGAAAAAGAGATAACAGACCACTCCACCAGGTTCATAACCACCTTCAATTTTCAGTATAAAAAAATGGAAAATATATTAAAAAAACATTGGACCATTCTGCTACAGGATCCACTTCTTAAAAACTCCCTCCCACCCATACCAAGAATTACTTATCAAAGGCCCCTAGCCTTAAAAACAAGATTGCCCCGAGCAAACTGCCTGTGGACATGCCCATCTCCAATTCCACCACCCTGATACCTCTGACCGGTATGTATCAGTATAAAAAAGTTTGCTGTAAGACCTGTATGTTTGTCGAACACGGCAAAAAATCTTTTCAATCCAAAGGCAGAACTTTCACATTAGAACAATTCTACAATTGCTCATCCAATTTTGTCATATATGGCCTTACTTGCCCCTGTGGGCTAATCTATGTTGGGCGAACTATTTGCCCACTGAGGCAGCGTTTTGGCCAGCATCGATGGCTCATCGAGGGTGGAAAGGACAAACATAGTGTCCCTCGGCATTTTGCCAAACACCATAACAAATCTACTACTGGCCTATCAGTATGGATCATAGAGCAAATCCCCAAACACATGTCAGAAGCTGAACGCTTCAAAAAGCTATGCGCCAGAGAGACTTTCTGGATATACTCTCTTGACGTGCTGTCACCTGGCGGCCTAAACAAAGGGATAGAGATATCCACTGTCTTATAAACAATCCCTCTAATAATTTACAGTCATCATGAGTTTCACATACCCTATTGGTGAGCATATATACATGCGTATGTAGCTACCTACTATTGTTGATGTTTGTTTACAAACGTGCCCATATGTACATATGGGGGTACTTATTATACGAATAACCCATTTCATATCTTTTATTGATGCTTTTTCTTCCATACATACACACGTTCATATAACTTTTATCACTATTGTTTACCGCAGGTTCTATATCTTTATTCTAATCATGGTGGTGGTGGGCTCGTTTGCTCATGTAGTAAGCATTGGTAACTGGTACCCCCCCAAACACCCCCCCTTTCTTTCCTCCTCCCCTTTTTCTATGCCCCCCACTTCTCTTCCCCCTTTAACTACCTTCTCTTCCCCCCCCCCTCTCTTCTCCCCCCTCTCCCCCCCTCTCCCCCCCTCTTTCTCCCTTTTTTTCCCCCTAATTACTCTTGTTCCCTCTTTCACTTTTAATCTACCTTCCCCCCCTCCCCCCCCCCTCATTTTTTGCCAACTCGATTTGTCTGTGTGTGTATGTATACACACACATACAATCTCTGCACACTTGTGCATCCCATATGTGGCTGCGCACGCATGCGTACTTGTACACGCATGTGTTTGCACCCATGTGTGTGTGTGTGTAGATACATATACATATACATTAATTATTATAACGTATGACTCCGCCTCGTAATGTCCAATACATTTTTTATGTCTAAGCCCTTTTATTATTTAATTGCATATTCTTTACACCTACACAGCCTAAGATCAATTTATTATCCTAATATACCATATTGTATACTATATACTGCTTACAAGTAATATGGATCCTTCATTTAATGTACTGTGTATTTCCTTTTGTAGCTGTTTTGTAATTTAATCTAATTATCACATGATACTTTTATTATATAACTTTCCTTCATGCTTAATAATGTTCGTTTTTATCTTTAGTTTTAATTCATTTATTTACCCTGTTCTATAATGACTACCTTTTTACCTCTATTGGTGGCCTGTTGTAAAAATAGTTTCTTTATCATGCTGCTGTAAGGTCCTTCTTTTATTGTCCCCCCTGCTGCTAAATGCTGCCCAGTATGAACATTCTGCATGTATCACGGACTTCCTTGCCCCGCCCCCCTCAGACTATTTAAGCCCAGTAAGTTTCTCATCCCCTATGCTTGATAAAGGAATGCGGCCATTCTTCCACCAATGGCAAGCCGATTCTGAAACACGTCGTGTGATGTCATCACCGGGCGCCACGCTCTGTTTGCTCCCCAAGCCTCGTTGTGATTCTCCACACGGCCGGCCGTGTTCCAGCTTAGAGGCTCTCAGTACATAGAAAATTGGGAGAAACCGCGCTAATAAACCAAAATAATCAATTAATATGAAAAGCTGCAATCCCCACAAAAACATCAATTGTGGATAAACATAAGAAAAAAATAAGGGGTTGCGCTAATACCTGTGTACCTTAATATAAAATCTATAGTGAAAAGATATTTATATCATGACTATAAATGAACCAAAAATAATGTGCAAACATTGAGTATTAATATGAAAAAGTCCCATCAAGTGAAAACATCAAATATGATATCTTAGTGAGTCCAAAACACCAACAGAAACCAACAAAAGTCCAAGTGATGATTGGTATTAATCCGTGACAACAAGGGAGGGTCCACCACCAGAAAATGGAAGGGGTTGCTTCTTACCAGATGGCCATGACCCCCCACCACAGAGGATCACAGCAAGCAGAAATCTTTAAAGACCAGAATCAGGAACTGCCAACGATGTCCACCAGAGGTCCTCTCATCATCAGTCACACCAACGAACCCATGGCAAGGATACCATAAAACACAGAGGGAGCTCACATAGTGTAAAACTGATAGATTTATTAAGAATAAAAGCAAGTAACAAAATGCACACTTACAAAGCGTGATGTAATAAACAGCCTTAAGTCCGGCTCCGTGGCCACCGGAGCTCGGACAAACCCGTCCTGCTGGAATGCGGTTTGGTTGGGGGTGACGTCAGCGTGTTGTCTGGCTCCGCCCTACGCGTTTCGTGACATCATCACGTCTTCCAGGGGCACAGGCGGCACGCTGCGTCACCTCCCTTAAATAATCCCAGAACTAAACAAGCCTCGTTATGGATCGCTACACACTATGGGCGACCCTAACCACCACAGACACTTCCGGTATCCGGATGCGTTCCACAGCGCGAGCGATCAGCAGAGGCTGCATAATTAGGGCAGTCTATGTGGACCAATGCATGTTCATACAAGCCCATACATTCAAACAGCAGATCCGGACATAAACACTGTGCAAATGCATATCATGCCTGATAGATATAAAACCAAATATAAAATATAGAGTGAACGGAATAGAGTAAACCATTCTAACACATCTTAACAGTATTCAATCTCTGGTTGGTAACAGGAACTCTAAGTTGAGTGGTTTGACCCAATACAAACGTAGAGACCCACAATCTCTGTTTGGTAAATAAAAAAGAACTGTAAAAGGAGGAATTGGGGATATGAATATCCCCATTCCTCCATCTTGACATCTAAAATTGGATTTTGGAGACCGGAAGTACCAAAAATCAATGAATCGTGGTCCCTAATCTGCCTCTCCCAAATGGCTACAGCAGCGCCACCTGGTGGTGGAGTCCTACAAACCCATTGGGTGACGAACATCATTTTATTGATTTATTAGAAAAACAATCAAAAGTTGTAATGAAGCTGAAATGACTTGTAGTCGGTGGATTGGAGCTGTGGAAAGAGGGGTCCCCAAAGGGACCTCTATCCAATACCAACTCGAACTTCTAAGTTCTAAAAACCGGAAGCGTGGTAATATGCTGGTTATAGTCTCCAACCAACAATCTCCACCATTATTAAGTAGCGCCATCTAGTGGATGTATAAAAAAGTGCTACAAATGCCTGTGTTAGAAACTGCATTGCCAGTGTGTCCCCATTCAATATAAGGAACATCAATCTGATATTGTGTGAATCACAAAAAAGTAAAAATAAAACGAAATCTATTAATCAGTGAGTCTTTAAACATGACCTTACCTAATAAAAGTTAAAAACTAATATAAAATGGCTAGTCAGAGCTGCCAGTGCCATACATGATATATACAGCAAATGACTATGTGTATATAGCGTGCACCCTAGTCTTATAGATACAGATATGTAAATGCATTAAGAATTATTGATAAACGCATTAACATCTGTATCTACGTTTAATCCAAAAGGGGCGTAAGTCTTTAATCTGTAAATCCAGGACATTTCACATTTGGAGATTTCCCTTACAAGCGAACTCCCCCTCCAATGTGGTCTATACTTGTCAATCCCAACATACAGAGTGTTGGAGGGGTCCCTGGCATGCACTTCATCGAAATGCCTCGATACGGGGTGCTTATCAAAACCCCTGCGGATATTGCCAATATGTTCGGCCAATCTGACCTTAAGGGCCCTCTTGGTCCTGCCCACATATTGCAATCCGCAGGGGCATTGTATAAGATAAATGACCCCCTCAGTGGTACAGGTTATAAAAGGTTTAACCTGATAGGCCCGTGAGGTGCTAGTGGACGTGAATTGACAGATTTTCCTACCCCTACAGCTGTTGAGGGAACAAACTTGACAGTTCCTGCATTTGTAGTACCCTGTGAGGTCATGAAAAAAGGACCTATTAATAGCAGGTGGGTCCTGCACCGTTGGGGCAATCCTGTTCCCCAATGTAGATGCACCCTTAAATACAATACGAGGATTTTTAGGTAAAATTGAGCTTAAAACAGGGTCCGTGGTCAAAATGTGCCAATGTTTCTTTATGAGGTCCTTAATCTGGCGATGTTGAGTAGAGAATGTGGTAATGAAAGGTAAACTGAAATCACCCTTAACCTCCTGACGTTGACCTGTACCTAATAACAGGGATCTATCTCTGTCCCTTACTCTTTCCAGTGCTCTTGATAGTTCAATTTGATCGTATCCCTTCTCAAAAAAACCTCTCAGTTAAGATGGTTGCTTGGTTGTCAAAGGTCTCAATTTCCATGCAGTTCCGCCGAAGGCGTGTATACTGCCCTAAAGGGACCGCTTTCAACCAGGGTTCGTAGTGACAACTATCTAAGGGAATGAAAGAGTTTTTATCCGTTGCCTTAAAATGGGTGGACGTCACCAGTTTATCCCCCTGGACCCTAATCTTAAGGTCAAGGAAGCTAATCTCTAATGTGCTGGTCTCGAAAGTCAATTTGATACCCCTATCGTTCTCATTCAGAAACAACATGAAGTTATCAAGCTCTGCCTCACTGCCATCCCATAGGAGGCGGACGTCGTCGATGTATCTGGCCCACAAGACTACCTGTGGTCTATCCCAGGCCTTGACGACGTCCTCCTCCCACTTGGCCATAAAGAGATTGGCCAAGCTGGGGGCATATTTTGCCCCCATGGCCACGCCCCTATCTTGACGAAAAAATTGATGGTCGAACCAAAAATAATTGTGGCTCGCGGCATAGTGGAGCAACTCCATGATGAAGTGTCTTTGGGGTGGAACAAGGTCGGAATCCCGGGTCAGATACATATCTACTGCCTCAAACCCCAAATCATGGGGTATGATGGTGTAGAGTGAGGTCACATCGGCTGTGACCAACCTTATACCCGGCTTCCACACAACACGAGACAGCATATTTATGTCCTGTGTGGTATCCTTGATGAAGGATGGAACCGTCTGGACTAGAGGCTGAAGGAAATGATCTATATTCTTGCCCACCCGGGACGTAACCGAATCAATACCACTGACAATCGGCCGTCCCGGGGGGCGAGTCAGGCTTTTATGGACCTTGGGGAGATAATAAATTACCGGGGTGCGGGGAGCACTCGGCACTAAAAAGAGTTTTTCCCTTTTTGTCGAGGATCCCCTGACGGTATCCCCTATCCACTATCACCTCAAGTTCTTTCTTATACTTAACAACAGGGTCCCTGGTGAGGGGAGTGTATGTATCTGGGTCATCAACGATCCGATGCATCTCCTCCAGATAGTCACTCCGGTCAAGAATGACTATCCCCCCACCTTTATCCGCGGGGCGGATAACCAGAGACTTGTTGTTGCATAAAGATTCTAGACCTACTTCCAGATTCCCCCTCATTTTTGATTTATTGACCCTAATACGTTCCAGATCTCTCAATACAACTTCCTTAAATGTTTTGATAGCTGGAGCAAGAGAGCCTGGGGGGTTGAAAAGTGAGGCATTGGCAAGGCCCGAGTGCCTATAACCTGAGTCACCACTAGCATTACTTGTAATAGGATTGTTTAATATATACCTCTTGATATTGATTTTGCGTATATATTTGTGTATGTCCATATAAGTTTGAAATTTGCTCAGGCTCCTAGGCGGAGCAAACTTCAAACCCTTATCCGCAGGGGTTTTGATAAGCACCCCGTATCGAGGCATTTCGATGAAGTGCATGCCAGGGACCCCTCCAACACTCTGTATGTTGGGATTGACAAGTATAGACCACATTGGAGGGGGAGTTCGCTTGTAAGGGAAATCTCCAAATGTGAAATGTCCTGGATTTACAGATTAAAGACTTACGCCCCTTTTGGATTAAACGTAGATACAGATGTTAATGCGTTTATCAATAATTCTTAATGCATTTACATATCTGTATCTATAAGACTAGGGTGCACGCTATATACACATAGTCATTTGCTGTATATTTCATGTATGGCACTGGCAGCTCTGACTAGCCATTTTATATTAGTTTTTAACTTTTATTAGGTAAGGTCATGTTTAAAGACTCACTGATTAATAGATTTCGTTTTATTTTTACTTTTTTGTGATTCACATAATATCAGATTGATGTTCCTTATATTGAATGGGGACACACTGGCAATGCAGTTTCTAACACAGGCATTTGTAGCACTTTTTTATACATCCACTAGATGGCGCTACTTAATAATGGTGGGGATTGTTGGTTGGAGACTATAACCAGCATATTACCACACTTCCAGTTTTTAGAACTTAGAAGTTCGAGTTGGTATTGGATAGAGGTCCCTTTGGGGACCCCTCTTTCCACAGCTCCAATCCACCGACTACAAGTCAATTCAGCTTCATTACAACTTTTGATTGTTTTTCTAATAAATCAATAAAATGATGTTTGTCACCCAATGGGTTTGTAGGACTCCACCACCAGGTGGCGCTGCTGTAGCCATTTGGGAGAGGCAGATTAGGGACCACGATTCATTGATTTTGGTACTTCCGGTCTCCAAAATCCAAGTTTAGATGTCAAGATGGAGGAATGGGGATATTCATATCCCCAATTCCTCCTTTTACAGTTCTTTTTTATTTACCAAACAGAGATTGTGGGTCTCTACGTTTTTGTATTGGGTCAAACCACTCAACTTAGAGTTACTGTTACCAACCAGAGATTGAATACTGTTAAGATGTGTTAGAATGGTTTACTCTATTCCGTTCACTCTATATTTTATATTTGGTTTTATATCTATCAGGCATGATATGCATTTG
Organism: Lithobates septentrionalis; assembly: GCA_037952835.1. Taxonomy (NCBI): domain Eukaryota; kingdom Metazoa; phylum Chordata; class Amphibia; order Anura; family Ranidae; genus Lithobates; species Lithobates septentrionalis. The sequence continues at coordinate 796,985 of JBBDGP010001747.1, forward strand.
CACAGTGTTTATGTCCGGATCTGCTGTTTGAATGTATGGGCTTGTATGAACATGCATTGGTCCACATAGACTGCCCTAATTATGCAGCCTCTGCTGATCGCTCGCGCTGTGGAACGCATCCGGATACCGGAAGTGTCTGTGGTGGTTTGGGTCGCCCATAGTGTGTAGCGATCCATAACGAGGCTTGGTTTAGTTCTGGGATTATTTAAGGGAGGTGACGCAGCGTGCCGCCTGTGCCCCTGGAAGACGTGATGATGTCACGAAACGCGTAGGGCGGAGCCAGACAACGCGCTGACGTCACCCCCAACCAAACCGCATTCCAGCAGGACGGGTTTGTCCGAGCTCCGGTGGCCACGGAGCCGGACTTAAGGCTGTTTATTACATCACGCTTTGTAAGTGTGCATTTTGTTACTTGCTTTTATTCTTAATAAATCTATCAGTTTTACACTATGTGAGCTCCCTCTGTGTTTTATGGTATCCTTGCCATGGGTTCGTTGGTGTGACTGATGATGAGAGGACCTCTGGTGGACATCGTTGGCAGTTCCTGATTCTGGTCTTTAAAGATTTCTGCTTGCTGTGATCCTCTGTGGTGGGGGGTCATGGCCATCTGGTAAGGAGCAACCCCTTCCATTTTCTGGTGGTGGACCCTCCCTTGTTGTCACGGATTAATACCAATCATCACTTGGACTTTTGTTGGTTTCTGTTGGTGTTTTGGACTCACTAAGATATCATATTTGATGTTTTCACTTGATGGGACTTTTTCATATTAATACTCAATGTTTGCACATTATTTTTGGTTCATTTATAGTCATGATATAAATATCTTTTCACTATAGATTTTATATTAAGGTACACAGGTATTAGCGCAACCCCTTATTTTTTTCTCAGTACATAGTGATGAGCGGCAGCGCGGCCGAACGGTTGCTCTGGCGTCCCCCCCTCCCCTGTTTTTTCCTACTTGGAACCCTTATCCTGACATCCAGGACACCACCAGGATTATACAGCAGGAAATGCGTTGGACTGATAACTGCAAGAGATTGCATCTGGCTGCACCAGCTCATCCTTCCTCCCTGGACTTCATATGCCCTGCAGGAACCGCTGTGACCTGTAGTTCTACTGCATCTCTTCAAGCTCAGCCAACAGACCTGAATGCAACTTCTCCAACTTTTATGTGAGTGGATATTGCTGTTTTAATAAAATGTGTTTATGATATATATTCAGAGGCGCCCCTCTCCTTGTTGTTAGTCTCAGAAAATTACAGTGGCTGCAGATTGAAAAGGAAAGGTAATTTTTTAATAACATTCAATTACAAATTGATTCGTGTCGCAATTATATCTGTTATATTATTTTTTCTTTACTTGCTATTTTTTCCCCACAAAAGTGGAGTTACCCTTTAAATATCTAGTAAGTGTTTTTTTTCTTTGGCTGGTCTGTGCTGTGATATACTTACCTAGCTGCTTACATTTGGCCAACCAGTGTTTTGCTCATTTTCTTTTATAATAGGACTAATAGGAATAGGGATCTAGTTATATCTTCCTGTATGACTTATCGGCATCACATACTAAGCTGCTCCTGGACAACATATGGCACACCATTCCTGCCTCTTTATCTACTGGTTCACTTTAGACTCATGTAAGTGGTCCTTCTATATATGCATATGTATATGAGGGGGGCATGACAATGGAGTACATGTTATGTTCATATCTAATGAAGTATAATTAATAGTTATGCTTTCTTTTGGATTGGCCACCTCTATTTTGTGGTCAAGACATTGAGGTCCTGAAGAAGCAATTTTTGTGAAACGCGTCGACCTCTTGACACGGTATTAATAGAGTCAATATTATAGTATACAATTGGCCTATAATATCTGTATAGAACCAATGTTTTTGTGGTTTTATGAACAATATGCTAGGTATAGATTTCAATTTTTGTAACAAATACAATATTATATAAACTATTGGTTGTTGTTGTCTCTGATACCATTATAGTTCATACAGCTGTTCTCTACAAATTTTCTGATTGGAGGATGCAGAGTTAGGGTCTTCATAGGTTCACTTCAACTATGGAAAATAAAGACTCTTGTTGTTTTTCGTCGTATAAAAACTTTGTCCTATATTTAACTGTCATGGTTATGCAATAGAGTTTGTCGATTAGCATACCTGTCTCCATGTGTTCATCTCTAGAGACCAGCTGACCCTCATCTGACTGCTTTTGTAACCTCTCCTCTAAGCATGGCCCCACCCCAGGCCCTATCAGGGAACCCTATATTAACCTGTGCACTGCAAGCCAGCAGTGCTGATCAACCATTGTGTGTTAGCCTCTGTGTGTACTTGCTGTGTTTCCTACATCTGATTCCTGTTACCGACTTTGGCCTGTTCTTAACTATTCCTGTCTGCTCGTGACCCTGACCTTTGGCGTGTTCCCGACCATGCCTGTTTGCCTGTGACCCTGAACCTTGGAGTGTACTCTGTTGTCCTTGTCTGCTTGTGGCCCCCGACCTTGGCTTGTCCCTTATTTTTCTTGTTGTCTCAGCCTGCTGCCTCCTTCCTCTTCTCCTGTAGTCTACCGTGAGCGTGAGCTGTGAGACCCTGGGGGCCGCGACCTGGAGCCAGACTGCAGCGCAGTCCATCCTCACCATTAAAGGCTCTGGTGAACACCTGCTGGCTCTTAGACTCCGCGCTCTGGGGAATCTATGCTCTAGCTCCCAGTGGGATCTGTGTCAGTGATCCAGTAGACCTGCTTCCTGAACCTCCCAGGGTTCAATCCGCAGCAGTCAGCCGTAGGGTCCACTACCTTGCGGTGCACTCCTGATCCCAACGGTGTGCATCTGTCACCCAGCCTCTAGGTGACCTGACATTAATGCTTTCTATTTTTCAATGTAAATTATTTTATTAAATTGAATACATATTTACATGTGCATTCTTTGCATTTTTAGCATTCTAGAATTATCATACATTAAATCATAGAGCTTTCAGTCTCAACAAGGTTGCCGTGCAGGCACCCGATGTCCTCCTTATTAACCGATGATGGTATTGTTAGGATGCTGGCAGTTGGAAGTTTGTAATGGTGCGCAATGAAAACCTGTGATTTTGTGTAACTAAAAAGCAGGTTTCATCTACTTGCTGGCTTGTATACGGTTTTTGGGAAATTTGTATGCATTTTGTCAAGGCACCCCTGAAAAGACCCAAAGGAATCCCAGGGTGGTTGAAAAAAGCTGGTGGGAATATGGAGCTGCAGGTGCCAGGGGAGGTTAGTTGGGTGACAGATAGAAGATGGGGTAGAGGGAAAAGCATTAGAGAGGCTAGTCCTAGGCTGACACACCCCAAATCAAAACGCCTTGTTGCGTGACGTTGGGGATTTCAGTTCACGAGTGGCATTGCTGGAGCAGATTACCTTCCCTAGCTGCCAGGGGAACAACTCCTCCAGTGAGGATGGAGGCAAGGCTACAGAAAAGGATAGACAAATACTGGTGGTAGGTGACTCAATTATTAGAAGGATATATAGAGCAGTCTGTCACAGAGATAGTGATCTCTGAACACATGTTTTTTACCGGGTTCGGCACATTGCGGATCTGATAGACAGATTGTTGGGTTGGGCTGGAGAGGGCCCAGCTGTCATGGTACACATTGGTACCAGTGACAGAGTTAGAGGAAGATGGAGCATTCTAAAAAAAACTATTTCAGGGACTTAGGAGCTACAGTATATAAAAGAAAAAGACCTCCAAGGCAGTATTCTCAGAAATACTGCCTGTAGCTGGAGCCATAGCAGAGAGACAGCAGGAGCTTAGGGAACTTAAAGTGGAGTTCCACCCATACAGAGATGAGGCCATGCGACAACTATCAGACACCACTACCTATTGCAAATTAAGGGGTGACCCTACTGAGTCATTTAGGGCAGAGCTCTCCTCATTGTTGGATCGAGCCGTCCGAATGGGTCTATTCACACAAAAAGAGAAGGAGATGTTTATACCTATGTTTCCTGTTATGCCAATTTTCCACCACCTCCCTAAACTACACAAAGGGTTAACTCCCCTCACAGGGAGACCGATCGTGGCAGGCATAGACTCACTAAATGAGAGATTGGGTCATTGGGTGGACCAGCAACTGCAACCATTGGTAGTGGAGCTGCCAGGTCACCTCCGTGACACCAAACAACTTTTATCTAAACTTAATGGTTTAACATGGAATGAAAATTACAGTTGGATAACATGTGATGTTTCCAACCTGTACTCTTCAATTCCACATGCTCTGGGTCTACAGGCGGTATCCTTCTTCTTAAAGAGATCAGGAAACTTCTCTCTGGCTTCACAGGAGTTCATTATCATGTGCCTGGAATATCTCCTTACACATAACTTTTTTATGTTCGACGGGGACTTTTACCTCCAAAAGTGCGGGGCCTCTATGGGAGCTAAGTTCTCACCATCCCTGGCCAATTTGTATATGGGATGGTGGGAGAGGTCCCGCATTTTTGGACCTGAAAGTCCCCGTCGAAAAGACACTGCATTCTATTGTCGATATATAGACGATCTCCTGTTCATTGTCTCTGAGCCGCACATCTGTTTAGATCAATGGTTGGAGTATATGAATGATAATGCTTTAAATTTAAAATTTACAGGACAACATGAACCAAAGTCTATAGAGTTTCTAGATGTTAAGCTCACAGGAGACAACAATGAAATCATTTCAAATCTCTATAGAAAGCCCACTGCGGGTAATACTCTTCTACGTGCAGACTCTAGCCATCCGACCCATACCATCAAAAGTATTCCAGTGGGCCAATTTCTAAGGCTGAAAAGACTATGCACTAGACAAATAGATTTTGAACAAGAGGCCATACATATGTCAGCTAGATTTGAAGCTAGGGGTTACCCCAGGTCAGCTATCAATAGGGCTTTGTCCATTGCAAATAAAACACCTCGGGCCAATTTGCTAATGGACAAACCCAGTAACCACATTTTCCACTCCGTACAGTGCTGAATTTCATAAAATAAAGAAAATAGTTACCAAATATCTGCCGGTTAGGGATGAGCTTCGAGTTCGAGTCGAACTCATGTTCTACTCGAACATTGGCTGTTCGCAAGTTCGCCGAACAGCGAACAATTTGGGGTGTTCGCGGCAAATTCGAATGCTGCGGAACACCCTTTAAAAGTCTATGGGAGAAATCAAAAGTGCTAATTTTAAAGGCTTATATGCAAGTTATTGTCATAAAAAGTGTTTGGGGACCCGGGTCCTGCCCCAGGGGACATGGATCAATGCAAAAAAAAGTTTTAAAAACTGACGTTTTTTCAGGAGCAGTGATTTTATTAATGCTTAAAGTCAAACAATAAAAGTGTAATATCCCTTTAAATTTCGTACCTGGGGGGTGTCTATAGTATGCCTGTAAAGGGGCGCATGTTTCCCGTGTTTAGAACAGTCTGACAGCAAAATGACATTTGGAAGGAAAAAACTCATTTAAAACTACCCGCGGCTATTGCATTGCCGACAATACACATAGAAGTTCATTGATAAAAACGGCATGGGAATTCCCCACAGGGGAACCCCGAACCAAAATAAAAAAAAAAAAAATGATGTGGGGGTCCCCCTAAATTCCATACAAGGCCCTTCAGGTCTGGTATGGATATTAAGGGGAACCCCAGCCAAAATTTAAAAAAAAAATTGACGTGGGGTTCCCCCTAAATTCCATACCAGACCCTTCAGGTCTGGTATGGATTTTAAGGGGAACCCCGCGCCAAAAAAAAAAAAAAAAACGGCGTGGGGTCCCCCTAAAAATCCATACCAGACCCTTATCCGAGCACGCAACCTGGCAGGCCGCAGGAAAAGAGGGGGGGACGAGAGTGCGGCCCCCCCCCCCTCCTGAACCGTACCAGGCCACATGCCCTCAACATTGGGAGGGTGCTTTGGGGTAGCCCCCCAAAACACCTTGTCCCCATGTTGATGAGGACAAGGGCCTCATCCTCACAACCGTGGCCGGTGGTTGTGAGGGTCTGCGGGCGGGGGGCTTATCGGAATCTGGAAGCCCCCTTTAACAAGGGGACCCCCAGATCCCGGCCCCCCCCCTGTGTGAAATGGTAAGGGGGTACTTACCCCTACCATTTCACTAAAAAACTGTCAAAAATGTTAAAAATGACAAGAGACAGTTTTTGACAATTCCTTTATTTAAATGCTTCTTCTTTCTTCCTTCATCTTCTTCTTCTTCTGGTTCTTCTGGCTCTTCTGGTTCTTCCTCCGGCGTTCTCGTCCAGCATCTTCTCCGCGGCGTCTTCTATCTTCTTCTCCTCGGGCCGCTCCGCACCCATGGCATGAGGGGGGAGGCTCCCGCTCTTCTCTTCATCTTCTTCTCTTCTTCATCTTCTTCTTCATCTTCTTCTTCTTCTTTTTCTTCTTCTTCCTTCTTCTCTTCTTCTCTTCTTCCTGTCTTCTCCGGGCCGCTCCGCAATCCATGCTGTGGCATGGAGGGAGGCTCCCGCTGTGTGACGGCGTCTCTTCGTCTGACGGTTCTTAAATAACGGGGGGCGGGGCCACCCGGTGACCCCGCCCCCCTCTGACGCACGGTGACATGACGGGACTTCCCTGTGGCATTCCCCGTGACGTCACAGGGAAGTCCCTCAAGTCACCGTGCGTCAGAGGGGGGCGGGGTCACCGGATGGCCCCGCCCCCCGTCATTTAAGAACCGTCAGACGAAGAGACGCCGTCACACAGCGGGAGCCTCCCACCATGCCAGCATGGCTGCGGAGCGGCCCGGAGAAGACAGGAAGAAGAGAAGAAGGAAGAAGAAGAAGAAGAAGAAGATGAAGAAGAAGATGAAGAAGAGAAGAAGATGAAGAGAAGAGCGGGAGCCTCCCCCCTCATGCCATGGGTGCGGAGCGGCCCGAGGAGAAGAAGATAGAAGACGCCGCGGAGAAGATGCTGGACGAGAACGCCGGAGGAAGAACCAGAAGAGCCAGAAGAACCAGAAGAAGAAGAAGATGAAGGAAGAAAGAAGAAGCATTTAAATAAAGGAATTGTCAAAAACTGTCTCTTGTCATTTTTAACATTTTTGACAGTTTTTTAGTGAAATGGTAGGGGTAAGTACCCCCTTACCATTTCACACAGGGGGGGGGCCGGGATCTGGGGGTCCCCTTGTTAAAGGGGGCTTCCAGATTCCGATAAGCCCCCCGCCCGCAGACCCTCACAACCACCGGCCACGGTTGTGAGGATGAGGCCCTTGTCCTCATCAACATGGGGACAAGGTGTTTTGGGGGGCTAACCCAAAGCACCCTCCCAATGTTGAGGGCATGTGGCCTGGTACGGTTCAGGAGGGGGGGGGGCGCACTCTCGTCCCCCCCTCTTTTCCTGCGGCCTGCCAGGTTGCGTGCTCGGATAAGGGTCTGGTATGGATTTTTAGGGGGACCCCACGCCGTTTTTTTTTTTTTTTTTGGCGCGGGGTTCCCCTTAAAATCCATACCAGACCTGAAGGGTCTGGTATGGAATTTAGGGGGAACCCCACGTCAATTTTTTTTTAAAATTTTGGCTGGGGTTCCCCTTAATATCCATACCAGACCTGAAGGGCCTTGTATGGAATTTAGGGGGACTCCCACATCATTTTTTTTTTTTAATTTTGGTTCGGGGTTGCCCTGTGGGGAATTCCCATGCCGTTTTTATCAATGAACTTCTATGTGTATTGTCGGCAATGCAATAGCCGCGGTAGTTTTAAATGTGTTTTTTCCTTCAAAATGTCACTTTGCTGTCAGACTGTTCTAAACACGGGAAACATGCGCCCCTTTACAGGCATACTATAGACACCCCCCAGGTATGAAATTTAAAGGGATATTACACTTTTATTGTTTGACTTTAAGCATTATTAAAATCACTGCTCCTGAAAAAACGGCCGTTTTTAAAACTTTTTTTTGCATTGATTCATGTCCCCTGGGGGAGGACCCGGGTCCCCAAACACTTTTTATGACAATAACTTGCATATTAGCCTTTAAAATTAGCACTTTTGATTATTCATGTTCGTGTCCCATAGACTTTAACGGCGTTCGCGTGTTCGAACGAATTTTTTTCCTGTTCGCATGTTCTGGTGCGAACCGAACAGGGGGGTGTTCGGCTCATCCCTACTGCCGGTGTTGTCTAACGATCATATCTATTCTCAAATTTTAAATAAAGGCATACGTACGGTATCAAGGAAAGCACCTGCTTTAGGTGGACTTTTGTCCCCTAGCCTTTGCATTAGCAAAAAACAAACTGCTCATTGGCTGCGGTTTAAGGGAACATACAGATGCGGTGGTCGGTCTTGCACATATTGTCCCTTCATAAAAGGGGGTGACACTGTCACATCTACTTCAACAGGCAAATCATATAAAATACAGTCCTTCATCAATTGCAACACGCGTTACATAGTTTATGTCATCACATGTACCATTTGCTCTATTCAATATGTTGGCAGGACCACTCGCAGACTGAGGGATCGTCTTTACGATCACCTCTATGACATAGAGAAGGAACATGCCACTAACATTGCTCGCCATTGGGTTGATATTCATTTCAAGGATACTTCCAGCCTTACCATTCAAGGCATTGAAAAAATTGTTAAACCTCCTAGAGGTGGGGACAAATTTGGCATATTGTGCAAACAAGAGGTTCGGTGGATTTTTAATCTAAATACTAGACGTCCCACCGGCCTCAATTTTGAATGGGACGTGTCCCACTTTTATCAATAGATATGCACCATGTTATGCCCATGTGTATCCCCAATATCTCACATACATGTGTGGCTATCGTGATACCTTAGCCTAAATTTATTTAGTATATGATGTAATGCTCCCTGGTTTATATTTGTCAGTGGCCATCTTTCACTTCGATTTTTTTGTTTTTTGTTCTTCCAATTTGCTATAAATTTTGTGTATTTTTCCATGTTTTTTTCGATTTTTTTCGATGTTTTTTGATTTTTTGCGATATTTTGTGATTCTGCGACTTTTTGCGATTTGTGCGTTTTTTGTGATTTTTTTGCGATTTTATATATATTTGGTGATCCATTGCTGTTTGTGATCTACTTAGAGCCTGGAAGTTTAAATTATAGCTTTTGTAACAAAATTATCATCTTAATCATGTTATTGCACCAAGTATAGAGAGACTATGTCTCCTACACATCTATCCACACAATATCTGTTGATTTTTTAGGGTTCTTTGAGATTCAACTGAGAAAATCAGTAGCGTGACCACCTTTCCCATAGCAGTTACAGGTACAACGAGATCATTGCTCTTTGTTTACTGTTCCTTGCATAGCCATCCAGGTAATATTTATAGATCTCTATAAATTTTGGACCACCGTCTGAAGTTTACGTTATTTAGCACACATAGCTAGTCTATTTAAAAAAATGTTAACGTAACTCCTTTAAGGTCCCTCTCTATTTTCCCACCTTTTCCATGCACCATTTAAATGCTTCCCCATTGGATGACGATTTTCTGTCTTTTTCTTCTCTTTTTTTCTTGGCCGTTTGTTGCAAATTTGAGATATATTTTTTGTTTATGTTTCCAATATGAATGGATTCCAGACGTCGTTGAATGGGGCTTGCGTTCTTGTTGAGTGCATGGATTTATGTGGGAATAATGATTTATACATAATCATTTTTAAACGAAAATCAAGGTTTTATTTACTCAATTTTCAAATGTAATTAGGTTTATATATTTCAGGATGATGTGTATGTGTATATATATGTAGTTACCAAGACATAATTGATAGTGCTGGGAATAGGATTATTGGTATTTTCACATCAATTTCTTGTATATGTTATTTTGCGATTTTGCGATTTTGTATGGTTTCAGCATGTTTTACACTTTTACAAATTTTGTTTATCATCATTTATACACAAGTTTTCCTTTGAGATTATTTAGCATTTATGATTTGAAAATTAGTGTTGTTACTTTGTACTTTACTATTGTTTAATATTGTTTTAGTATTTATCATGGTCTTCATCCCAAGGTTATGGATGTACACAATGGGAGAAGTTGAATAATGCGAATAGTAAAAATAATCATGTGTCTAGTGCATGTATATACATATATATATGCGCATTGGTTCACTTAGTAAACTTTTTTAGTTTGGTGGACCTTTATAGGCATTATTACATTGTCATGTTATCTTGTTTTCAAATTTTGATTCAAAATTCAACTTCACATCCCAGGTGTCTCCTATCTCTTGGGTGTCGGTCTAGAGTTTGATTATGTGGGCAGGTCTCTATTTGAGACCATCTCTGGATTGGCTATCAAAACCTGAAGTCCCTATATATACCCATGATCAAACTTTAATCATTCAGCTATGAATAAGCGCCATGCTGGGGCGTGAAACATGTTAGCTGTCTTTCCTGTTCCTCCCTGTACATGAGGTGACTGCATTTGGATTTTATTTCTTCATATCAATAAAGATGTCTTCTATGGTGTGCGGCCGTCCAGGATATTTTTCTCTTTCCTCAAGCTTGTGCAGAGCCAGCACCTGTGAGTTCCATTAGGGCGGGTGTCTTGATACGGATTTGAGAGATTGGAGCGGCAATCTTTTGCTTATGATTTCCACCCACTTTTACAACTCTTCAGCATCCCTCACTAAACTGTGCACTGTAAACAAATTGGATATTTTTTTTTTTTTTCTCAGCACCTACTGTATGTCTGCTGTATTCATTTTTCACTTCCTCCTCCCTGGCCGCGGCCAATCGCATCATTTCCTGTTTGCAATGCCTTCTGGGAAGGGGCGGCAATTTCCTCTGAAACTGCCGTTGCTATGGAAACCTGACCTGAAACCTATTACACTGCTTGTGCTGCACTGAGCATCTGCAAGATCTGCAGGGATGAGATCCAGGAAGAAATACAGTCTGGCTTCAGATGCCCACACTTAAGATGGCCACGGCCTGCTGTAATTTTATAAAATAACAAACTACGGCTATAAACTAACAAAACAGACCTTAGTTTACAGACTAACTTTACTAGAATACATTAAGCTTGTGTATTATAGGGGTATTTTTATTTAAAAAGTATAATTTCGGCCGGAACACCACTTTAACAAGTGGCTGGAGAACCAGTGCATGGCTAGAAGGTTTGAGTTTAAACTAGTTGGGGGGGATAAGAGGAAGCAATACCAGGCAAGAACCAGGGGGTCAGAGGGTGATGATGTGGGCAAAGTTGGTATTGTAATTAGAGGCCTAAGATCAATGCACATAGGCTGTCAGAATCCTATTGCAGCCTTAGAACAAACAAGATGAAAATATTATGCACTTGTACAAAATTCAAAGGTATATTCACAAATGCTAGAAGCTTGGGTCATAAAAAGGAAGAACTGGAACTGCTGATACATGAAGAGGATTTTGACTTCATGGGAATATAAGAAACCTGGTTTGACAGCTCATATGACTGTCTTGTGACTGTCCAGGGGTAACCACTGTATCGGAGGGACAGGGTAGATAGACGAGGAGGAGGGATGTGCCTGTATGTCAACCTGAAGGATGAAGAGGAGGATGATCTTCTCTAACAGTTAGAAATGGTGGCAAGGCAGGGCAATATTATTATCAAGAGTATCAGAATTTCAGGGTCTTTAAAGGGGATAAACCATGCATGTATTGCAGAGATGTACTTCAAATCTTTAACTGCATACAATATATATTTATATATACTGTATATAGTTAAAGATTGGGAGTGTGTTTAATACTATATATATATTTACACATTGGCTTTTATGGCCTCAAACATTACCTACATTGTATATAGCTGACATTGTCAATGGATAGTTTATTGACACAATGGAAACAACCTGTGTGTTTCAAATGTTGCACAGGAGGTTAGCTTGCATCCCTTTCATCTTTTTATACAAAAATAGTGATTTTTAGGAACAATTTTACACCTCTCTTTCTGATTACCCACTTGAAAGGCATAAAGATTACCTCACTGCATTCATGAAGTGAATACCATTTTTTCAGCAAGCAATATCTGCCTTTTTACAACAAATGGGAGTAAATAAACATCTCTAAAGTGTCCATTGATTTAAATTGATATACCAAGAGACAATAAATCAGATCCAACTACATTTATGCATTTGCTAGGTAGGAATGTCACAACTCTGAGAAGCAACCGTGTCACTCCGATTAAATATATTCTTAGATTACATTAGTGACACTAATGCATGTGATAGAAACAAATATATATACCATATGACACAAACTGACATGTGTGCAACATATATACAGTGGGTATAGAAAAGAATCTCCACCTTTAAAATAATCACATTTTGTTGCTTTGCAGCCTGAAATGTAGACAGACAGTTTTTGTTTTATCCAGCTGTATTTACTAGTGTAACTTATAACATCCAAATGAAAAATATAACACCAACGTGTCAGAAAAATAAAAAGAAAATTCAAAAACAGAATCGTTGAGTTGCAAAAAGGTCACTATTTTGCTGGACCACCTTTTGCTTTAATTCCAGCCTTTAGTCTGTTGGGATATGTCTCGACTAACTTTGCACATTTAGACTTTGCAATATTTGTCCTCTTTTTTGCAGAACTGCTCAAGTTCAGTTACATTTGATGGTGACCGTTTGTGGATTGCAGTCTTAAAGTCATTCCACAGATTTTCAATGGGGTTTAAGTCTGGGCTCTGACTAAACCATGCAAGGACATTCACCTTTTTTCTCCTTCAATCACTGTGTGGTCATTTTTGCTGTGTACTTTGGCTCATTGTCATGTCGGAAGGTAAAACTTCTTCCCATTGGCAACTTTCTGCAGAGGGCAGCAGATTTTCCTCAATAATTTGATGGTATTTTGCTCCATCCATTTTCCTTCTATCTTGACAAGTGTTCCAGTCCCTGCTGCAGAGAAACACCCCCATAACAGTATATTACCCCCTTCATGCTTTACTGTAGGAATTGTGTTATTTGGATAGATTTCTGCCAGATGTATGGCGTTGAGGCCAAATAATTCAATTTTAGTCTCATCTGACCATAGCACCTTTTTTACATGTGGCCTCAGAATCTTCAAGGTGTGCTTTGGCAAAGCTCAGTCATGACTGCATGTGGTCTTTCTTGAGGAGTGTTTTTTTTCTTGCAACCCCCCATAAAAGCCACATTTGTGGAGAATTTGTGATATTGTTGTCCACTCTTTTTCATAAATTCCGGCAACTGCTTCAGAGTTGCTATAGGCCTCTTGGTAGTGTCCAGGGAGGGTCTGTGTTGTACCAAATACCTTCCACTTCTTAATAGACTTCACTCTGCTTCTAAGCATTGATAAAGCCTTTGTGTCCATCTCCGGAGTTGTGCCTGTCCACAACTTTATCCCGGAGATCCTGGTGACAGTGCCTTGCCACCCATAAGTTGATTGTTTGCTTCAATTGCTCTACCAGGGGCTGAAATGCTCCAGGAAAGCTCTTTTCATGCTGAACCAATCAAAATGACCATAGCTGATCACGGTTGAAAGTCAAATGGCTTTATGTGCCATTAAGAAGGTGATTAGCTACACCTGATTGAGTTTACAAACTTTGAAATGGATGTATTTTCTGGGTATTTTATTTGTAGGTGAAAAGATCCTGATGAAGTCACATGATGTGTGACATAACACGTAGGGCGGAACATGAGGGGTCGCGGACCAGAAGTGATGTCAAACCAGGAAGAATAATACCCCATTGAATGTTATTCAAGTAAGTGTCATTTAAATTAGAAATAAAGTGTTACCATACAGTTTTACACTATTAGGGGCATCCTCTTAATCTCAACATGGCACAGAGTGGGTAAGGCGCTCTTAAATGGACCAGCACCCAATCCTCCAGGAGTAATATCTGGCAGGATGTGAGTATCCTATTGAGTAGGAGGCCACATTACAAGCATACATATCGGTTGGAGATATCAAGCTAGATATGATTATTCATGCTCTGTATATCATATCACTAAGGTGAGGACTATAGACGTTAGTTCAATGTTTATTTTCATTATATTTTCATTATTATTTATTGGCATATTGTTATTTGAACTTCACATTATTAATGTTAAATCTTATAACATCATAATTGTTGCTTGTGTACAATACTATTTCTGTAGATGCTCACAGTCATTTAATAGTTAGTACATGAAGCAGAATTAAACCCTAAAGCAAAAATGTATTCTATTTAAACTTACGGATTCTTATATTTGATGGCTGCTTTCGTTTTTATAAGGCTTTATTTCCTTTATTTTCACATAGAGATCTGCACAGTAAGTCTGTTTTTCGACAGTTACTGGCCAGATCAGCGGGTGAAACAAGATGGAAAACATACTAAAATAAAGAAAACAAATCCAGCCCCCGCATCTAATGATTGGTAAGCTGCAAAATATTAAATTTTTGGTTATGAGTTTAAAACCACTTTAACCATTCTAGTACCGCACTGTAGCCAAAAGACAGCTACAGCGTGGCTCTCTAGTTCTGGGAGGGCGTTCATGGATGTCCTCCCATAACCCCGCCCCCTGATCACATGTAAACAGACTTGCTGGTTATTGGAAGACTTTTCCTCACGCGCTGTGTTTGTGTGAGGAAAGGAGAGCCAATAACCGGCAAGGCTCTCAGTACATTCTTTATACTGATAATCAGGGCACTTATCAGTGCAGCCCAACAGTGCCCACCAGTGTCCATCAGTGCAGCCTATTAGTGCCCATTAGTGCAGACTCATCAGCGCACAGTGAAGAAGAAAAATTACTTATTTGCAAAATGTCATAACAAAAACTAAGGAAAAACATTTTACAGTTCCAGTCAATTGTGAAAAAAACAAAAGCCAACAGCTACAAAAACTGTAGCTGCTGTCTTTCAAAAAATAGCCACTTACCTGTTCCACAATCCAGCGGTGTGCTCACCCCAGTCGGTCGTACCTACTATCTTAGTTCCTCGGTGCCGGCATCTTTACTATGGGCACCCAGCTATGACAGCTTGCAACTTCACAGCTGGGTGCCTAGTGCATGTGCGAGTAGCACTGTGCATCGTGACTGGTCCATGCAGTCTTCTGGGACCTGTCAGTGTCCCAGAAAACTGCGGGGGGGGGGGGGGAGAAGGAGAACTTCAGTTTTCGACCGCCTGGGCAGTCGGAATGGAAGTGGGAGTGAGTGCCTGTCAAAATCAAAATCGGATACCCCGCTCCTCAAAAGTACCAATTGTTCAAGAGGAGTGGGGGACTAGTCCCTGAAGCGGAACTTCCTCTTTTGGGTGGAGCTCCATTTTAACTTGTTTGCCAAAATAATAAAAAAAACACAGTGGTGATTAAATACCACCAAACGAAAACTCTATCTGTTTAAAAAAATGATAACAATTTCATATAGGTACAGTGTTGCATGACCGCGCAATTGTCTTTCAGCTGAAAGATGAAAATTGGCCTGGGCAGGAAGAGGGTGAAAGTGCTCAGTATTGAAGTGGTTAAATATATCAAACTTGTTGAATTTGCTTATCAAGTATGGTATTTCTAAGTGCAATGTACTGTAATTTGTGGAGCGTCCTATAAAAAAAAAAATTAGATCACCTGATACTTTGGTCCCAAATGACATTGTTCATTTTTCTTCCTGCTTTGTGTACTCATTAAATGAATCCATACAGTAGCTGAATAATTAAAGCATTCTGTACCTCTCATTTCCAATGTGAAGAATATATCTATATGTATTTTGTGACTTGATGAAATCTTTAGGGTCTTTATTTGAAGAGCAGCTGTACCATTAGCATTTTGTTGACCCAACAGCATTTGGTCAATTAATACAGCTGCTGGCTCATCATCTAAATATGAATACTCTGGTGGAGTTGACTCAGAAAAGGGCAGAACAACGGAAATTCAGTTTTACATGCATAGACAAGATCAAGAGTGATTTCCCATAAGCTTTTACCAATGGAAGCTGCCTAACAAATAGACTTAAGCCTCTTAATGGCCTTATTAATTATTAACGTATGGAAGCATATTACAAGATCCACTGATCTTATATACTGTACATTGTAGAATCTGAAAGCTAAACATAGTAAAATGTATTTCCATTCATTTCCCATTAATACGTTGCCAAATAATCATGGGACAGAAGGTAGACAGGGTAGCTGTCCCTCAGATACATATACTGTATTTTTACAAATAGGGACTTACATTCACCTGACCTCTTTATCTTTATAGCACAACTGAACCCAAAAACAAAAGATGTAATATATTGCAGCTTATTAGACCTTAAAGCAGTATTTAACCTAAAAGCAAACATTTATTATATTTACCAATTCTTAGATGTGACATTAGTTTCCTTTTTTAGGCTTGTTTTCTTCTATTTTCATCTGGTGATTAATATTTAAGGATTGCTAAGCTGCAAGATATAAAAAGTTAGTTTTTTAGTTATACTACTGCATTAATAAATGTCATTTCATTCGTCTTTTTATGATGCAAATGTGTAGGGGTAGGTTTAGCCGTGTGTACCTGAGTATTGTGTGTATTGTGAGTACCTGTGTATTGTGAGTGTCTGAGTAGCATGTGTGTATTGTTAGTACCTGAGTGTTGTGTGTATTGTGAGTACCTGGGTATTGTGAGTGCCTGAGTATTTAGAGTATTGTGAGTGCACGTGGACTGTGAGTACACGAGTGCTGTGACTGCACGTGGGCTGTGAGTGCACGTGGACTGTGAGTGCACCAGTGCTGTGAGTGCACATGGACTGTGAGTACACATGGACTGTGAGTGCACAAGTGCTGTGAGGGCACGTGGGCTGTGAGTGCACGTGGACTGTGTGTGCACGTGGGCTGTGTGTGCACGTGGGCTGTGTGTGCACGTGGGCTGTGAGTGCACGTGTGCTGTGAGTGCATGTGTGCTGTGAGTGCACATGTGTTGCGAGTACACTGTGTATTGTCTTGTTGAGAACCTGTGTATTGTTGAGTATTAGTGTCAGGAAGCTAGTTGTTAGTTAATGTGGACAGAGTATAATTAGTAGTACGATGCCTGGCAGGTGTGGATGCAACTTGGTGTACATCTTGCGGCATGTATGCATTCCTTGATCATCCAATGGAGGGTGAATACTGCTGTGCAAAATGTAAGCACATTGTTTCCCTGTAAGCCCAGGTTCTGAATCTAGGGAAGCAACTGTCAGCACTGAGAAGTCCCTTCATACTAAAGGAGAATTGGGATCGCACCAGGCAGGTGCTGGCAGAGGCCAACACAGAGGCGGGTGAAGATAAAGAGGGGGAGGCACTAAAGCAGAGTAGATGGGTGATAGTCAGGAAGGATAGGGGGGAAAGAGTCAGGGAGGCCGATCCTGGGCTGGAACATCGCAATAAGTACGCTCCGTTAAGTGACATTGGTGAAACCAGTCAGGGACCAGCACTGCTGGAGCTGAGTGACTCCCCTATCTGCCAGGGGAGTGACTCCTCCAGTGAGGGTGGGAGTAAAGCCAAGGGAAAGGAACGACAGATTCTGGTAGTAGAGGACTCAATTCTTAGAAGGCGAGAGAGGGAAATCTGTCACAAAGACCTGAAGCGCCGAACTGTATGTTGTCTACTGGGCACTTGGGTTCCGCACATCACGGATCTGGTGGAGAGATTACTGGGAGGGGCTGGGGAAGACCCGGCTGTCATGGTGCATGTTGGCACCAATGACAAAGTCAGAGGAAGATGGAGTGTCCTAAAATTTTTTAGGGATTTAGGAGCTAAATTGAGACAAAGGACCTCCAAGGTAGTATTCTCAGAAATACTACTGTACCTCGAGCCACACCAGAAAGGCAGAGGGAGATTAGAGAATAGGGATGAGCCGAACACCCCCCTGTTCGGTTTGCAGCAGAAAAGGCAAAAAATTTGTTCGAACACGCGAACACCGTTAAAGTCTATGGGACACGAACATGAATAATCAAAAGTGCTAATTTTAAAGGCTTATATGCAAGTTATTGTCATAAAAATTGTTTGGAGTCCTGCCCCAAGGGACATGGATCAATGCAAAAAAAGTTTTAAAAACGGCCGTTTTTTCGGGAGCAGTGATTTTAATAATGCTTAAAGTGAAACAATAAAAGTGTAATATCCCTTTAAATTTCGTACCTGGGGGGGTGTTTATAGTATGCCTGTAAAGGGGCGCATGTTTCCCGTGTTTAGAACAGTCTGACAGCAAAATGACATTTCAAAGGAAAAAAAGTCATTTAAAACTACTCGCGGCTCTTAATGCATTGCCGGTCCGACAGTACACATAGAAGTTCATTATTAAAAACGGTATTGGAATTCCCCACAGGGGAACCCCGAACCAAAATGTTTAAAAAAAATGACGTGGGGGTCCCCCTAAATTCCATACTAGGCCCTTCAGGTCTGGTATGGATATTAAGGGGAACCCCGCGCCAAAATTGAAAAAAAACAGCGTGGGGTCCCCCCAAAAATCCATACCAGACCCTTATCCGAGCACGCAACCTGGCAGGCCGCAGGAAAAGAGAGGGGGAAAAGAGAGCGCCCCCCCCTGAACCATACCAGGCCACATGCCCTCAACATTGGGAGGGTGCTTTGGGGTAGCCCCCCAAAACACCTTGTCCCCATGTTGATGAGGACAAGGGCCTCATCCCCACAACCCTGGCTGGTGGTTGTGGGGGTCTGCGGGCGGGGGGCTTATTGGAATCTGGAAGCCCCCTTTAACAAGGGGACCCCAAGATCCTGGCCCTCCCCCCTGTGTGAAATGGTAAGGGGGTATACCATTTCACTAAAAAACTGTCAAAAATGTTAAAAATGACAAGAGACAGTTTTTGACAATACCTTTATTTAAATGCTTCTTCTTTCTTCTTTCTTCTATCTTCTATCTTCCTTCATCTTCTTCTTCTTCTGGTTCTTCTTATTCTTCTGGTTCTTCCTCCGGTGTTCTCGTCCAGCATCTCCTCCATGGCGTCTTCTTCCCTTCTTTTCCTCGGGCCGCTCCGCATCCATGGCATGGAGGGAGGCTCCCGCTCTTCTCTTCACCTTCTTCTCTTCATCTTCTTCTCTTCATCTTCTTCTCTTTATCTTCTTTTCGGGTCGCTCCGCATCCATGCTGGCATGGAGGGAGGCTCCCGCTGTGTGATGCTTCTCCTCTTCTGACGGTTCTTAAATAACGGCCACGGTGACTTGACGGGACTTCCCTGTGGCATCACGGGGAATGCCACAGTAAAGTCCCGTCATGTCCCCGTGCGTCAGAGGGGGCGGGGTCACCGGGTGGCCCCGCCCCTTTGTTATTTAAGAACCGTCAGAAGAGGAGAAGCGTCACACAGCGGGAGCCTCCCTCCATGCCAGCATGGATGCGGAGCGGCCCGAAAAGAAGATGAAGACAAGAAGATGAAGAGAAGAAGATGAAGAGAAGAGGATGAAGAGAAGGAGATGAAGAGAAGAGTGGGAGCCTCCCTCCATGCAATGGATGCGGAGCGGCCCGAGGAGAAGAAGGGAAGAAGACGCCACGGAGGAGATGCTGGACGAGAACACTGGAGGAAGAACCAGAAGAACCAGAAGAACCAGAAGAACCAGAAGAACCAGAAGAAGAAGAAGATGAAGGAAGATAGAAGAAAGAAGAAAGAAGAAAGAAGAAGCATTTAAATAAAGAAATTGTCAAAAACTGTCTCTTGTCATTTTTAACATTTTTGACAGTTTTTTAGTGAAATGGTAGGTGTACTTTTGTACCCCCTTACCATTTCACACAGGGGGGAGGGCCGGGATCTGGGGATCCCCTTGTTAAAGGGGGCTTCCAGATTCCGATAAGCCCCCCGCCCGCAGACCCCCACAACCACCGGCCAGGGTTGTGGGGATGAGGCCCTTGTCCTCATCAACATGGGGACAAGGTGTTTTGGGGGGCTACCCCAAAGCACCCTCCCAATGTTGAGAGCATGTGGCCTGGTACGGTTCAGGAGGGGGGGCGCTCTCTCATCCCCCCCTCTTTTCCTGCGGCCTGCCAGGTTGTGTGCTCGGATAAGGGTCTGGTATGGATTTTTTGGGGGACCCCACGCCGTTTTTTAAAAAAAAATTGGCGCGGGGTTCCTCTTAATATCCATACCAGACCTGAAGGGCCTGGTATGGAATTTAGGGGGACCCCCACGTCATTTTTTTTTCAAATTTTGGCCGGGGTTACCCTTAATATCCATACCAGACCTGAAGAAGCTGGTATGGAATTTAGGGGGACCCACCACATCATTTTTTTTTTTTAATTTTGGTTCGGGGTTCCCCTGTGGGGAATTCCCATGCCGTTTTTATCAATGAACTTCTATGTGTGTTGTCGGACCGGCAATGCATTAATAGCCGCGAGTAGTTTTAAATGACTTTTTTTCCTTTGAAATGTCATTTTGCTGTCAGACTGTTCTAAACACGGGAAACATGCGCCCTTTACAGGCATACTATAGACACCCCCAGCTACGAAATTTAAAGGGATATTACACTTTTATTGTTTCACTTTAAGCATTATTAAAATCACTGCTCCCGAAAAAACGTCCGTTTTAAAACTTTTTTTGCATTCAAACATGTCCCCTGGGGCAGGACCCAGTTCCCCAAACACTTTTTATGACAATACCATGCATATAAGCCTTTAAAATTAGCACTTTTGATTTCTCCCATAGACTTTTAAAGGGTGTTCCGCAGCATTCGAATTTGCCGCGAACACCCCAAATTGTTCGCTGTTCGGCAAACTTGCAAACAGCCCATGTTCGAGTTGAACATGAGTTCGACTCGAACTCGAAGCTCATCCCTATTAGGGAATAAAACAAGTGGCTGAGGAGCTGGTGTAGAAAGGAGGGGTTTGGGTTCCTGGAAAACTGGAGTGACTTCTCAGTCGTTTACCAGCTCTATAGAAGGGACGGACTGCACCTAAATGGGGAAGGTGCAGATCTGCTGGGAGTGAAGATGGCCGAAAAGTTAGAGGAGCTTTTAAACTAGGGGACGGGGGGAGGGTTCAGAGGTAGAGATAGTCAGCATGAAGCATATTCCAGAGGGTAGTATTGGAGGCATTAGTGGTAAGTTGACTCAAGCACCTAAACCCGAGGTAAGTATAGTAACAAGTCCTATTTGCAACCCCAGAGCACCCAATAAGGAGATAGTATGCGACTGGTCTAAACTACGTGGCATGTTCACCAATGCCAGGAGTCTGGAGGACAAGATGGGAGAACTAGAACTACTGTTGTACGAGGAGGATTTAGATTTTGTAGGAATTACAGACTTGGTTCAACAGCTCTCATAATTGGCTGGCAACCATTCAAGGGTATTCCCTATATCATAGGGATAGAGAGGGTAAAAAAGGGGGAGGGGTATGCCTGTATATCAAAATGGATGTACAAGTAAGAGTGAGAGATGACATCACTTAGGGAGCAAGGGAGGAGATGGAATCATTATTGGTAGAGCTACAAAGGGAGGAAATGGAGAGTACTCGGAATGGTCCGGGTGGAAGGTGGGGTCCCCCAGGGTTCTGTCCTTGGACCAATCCTATTTATATTATTCATAACTGTCCTGGAGGATGGGGTAAACAGTTCAATCTCTATATTTGCAGACGATACTAAGCTAAGCAATAACTTCTCTGCAGGATGTAGAAACTTTGCAAGAAGGTCTGAACAAATTAATGGGGTGGACAACTACATTGCAAATGAGGTTTAATGTAGAAAAATTTAAAATAATGCATTTGGTTGGCAATAATATGAATGCAATCTAATCACTAGGGGGAGAACCACTGGGGGAATCTAGGATGGAAAAGGACCTGGAGGTCGTAGTAGATGACAGGCTCAGCAATGCATCCAAGCTGCTGCAAGCAAAGCAAACAGAATATTGGCATGCATTAAAAAGGGGATTATCTCCAGAGATAAAACGATAATTCTCCCACTCTACAGGACTCTGGTCCGGCCGCACCTGGAGTATGCTGTCCAGTTCTGGGCACCAGTCCTCAGGAAGGATGTGCTGGAACTGGAGAGAGTCCGGAGAAGGGCAACAAAACTAATAAAGGGACTGGAGGACCTTAGTTATGAGGAAAGGTTACGAGCACTGAACTTATTCTCTATGGAGAGGCGACGCTTGAGAGGGGATATGATTTCAATGTACAAATACCGTACTGGTGACTAGGGATGAGCTTCGAGTTCGAGTCGAACTCATGTTCGACTCGAACATCGGCTGTTCGACCGTCCGTCGAATTGCGAACGTTATGGGCCGTTCGCGCCAAATTCGTGTGGCGCGTCACGGCCCATAATTCACTGCGGCATCGCAGTGCATTGCTGGCTGATGATTGGCCAAGCATGCACTATGACCCGCATGCTTGGCCAATCACAGCGCCGTCAGTAGAGAGAGCTGTAATTGGCCAAAGCCAGGGTGGCTTTGGCCAATTATGGCTCAGGGGATTTAGTACACGCCCCACACTATATAAGGCCGCCTGCACGGCGGCCCTGTGTAGTGTGTTCCGGTGTGCTGATAGAGAGAGAGACAGACAGTGTCATTTGATTTGAGTTAGATAGATTAGGCTAGATCTGTTCCTGCTATTTACATTTAGTGCAGTGCGTCCTGCTCACAGTGTTCAGCTAGATCCGTTCCTGCTATTTACATTTAGTGCAGTCAGTGCGTCCTGCTCACAGTGTTCAGCTAGATCCGTTCCTGCTATTTACATTTAGTGCAGTGCGTCCTGCTCACAGTGTTCAGCTAGATCCGTTCCTGCTATTTACATTTAGTGCAGTCAGTGCGTCCTGCTCACAGTGTTCAGCTAGATCCGTTCCTGCTATTTACATTTAGTGCAGTGCGTCCTGCTCACAGTGTTCAGCTAGATCTGTTCCTGCTATTTACATTTAGTGCAGTGCGTCCTGCTCACAGTGTTCAGCTAGATCTGTTCCTGCTATTTACATTTAGTGCAGTGCGTCTTGCTCACAGTGTTCAGCTAGATCCGTTCCTGCTATTTACATTTAGTGCAGTCAGTGCGTCCTGCTCACAGTGTTCAGCTAGATCCGTTCCTGCTATTTACATTTAGTGCAGTGCGTCCTGCTCACAGTGTTCAGCTAGATCCGTTCCTGCTATTTACATTTAGTGCAGTCAGTGCGTCCTGCTCACAGTGTTCAGCTAGATCCGTTCCTGCTATTTACATTTAGTGCAGTGTGTCCTGCTCACAGTGTTCAGCTAGATCTGTTCCTGCTATTTACATTTAGTGCAGTGCGTCCTGCTCACAGTGTTCAGCTAGATCCGTTCCTGCTATTTACATTTAGTGCAGTCAGTGCGTCCTGCTCACAGTGTTCAGCTAGATCCGTTCCTGCTATTTACATTTAGTGCAGTGCGTCCTGCTCACAGTGTTCAGCTAGATCTGCTCCTGCTATTTACATTTAGTGCAGTGCGTCCTGCTCACAGTGTTCAGCTAGATCCGTTCCTGCTATTTACATTTAGTGCAGTGCGTCCTGCTCACAGTGTTCAGCTAGATCTGTTCCTGCTATTTACATTTAGTGCAGTGCGTCCTGCTCACAGTGTTCAGCTAGATCCGTTCCTGCTATTTACATTTAGTGCAGTCAGTGCGTCCTGCTCACAGTGTTCAGCTAGATCCGTTCCTGCTATTTACATTTAGTGCAGTGCGTCCTGCTCACAGTGTTCAGCTAGATCCGTTCCTGCTATTTACATTTAGTGCAGTCAGTGCGTCCTGCTCACAGTGTTCAGCTAGATCCGTTCCTGCTATTTACATTTAGTGCAGTGCGTCCTGCTCACAGTGTTCAGCTAGATCTGTTCCTGCTATTTACATTTAGTGCAGTGCGTCCTGCTCACAGTGTTCAGCTAGATCCGTTCCTGCTATTTACATTTAGTGCAGTGCGTCCTGCTCACAGTGTTCAGCTAGATCCGTTCCTGCTATTTACATTTAGTGCAGTCAGTGCGTCCTGCTCACAGTGTTCAGCTAGATCCGTTCCTGCTATTTACATTTAGTGCAGTGCGTCCTGTTCACAGTGTTCAGCTAGATCCGTTCCTGCTATTTACATTTAGTGCAGTGCGTCCTGCTCACAGTGTTCAGCTAGATCCGTTCCTGCTATTTACATTTAGTGCAGTCAGTGCGTCCTGCTCACAGTGTTCAGCTAGATCTGTTCCTGCTATTTACATTTAGTGCAGTCAGTGCGTCCTGCTCACAGTGTTCAGCTAGATCCGTTCCTGCTATTTACAT
Organism: Lithobates septentrionalis; assembly: GCA_037952835.1. Taxonomy (NCBI): domain Eukaryota; kingdom Metazoa; phylum Chordata; class Amphibia; order Anura; family Ranidae; genus Lithobates; species Lithobates septentrionalis. The sequence goes on from JBBDGP010001747.1 coordinate 821,044, forward strand.
TTAGTGCAGTGCGTCCTGCTCACAGTGTTCAGCTAGATCTGTTCCTGCTATTTACATTTAGTGCAGTCAGTGCGTCCTGCTCACAGTGTTCAGCTAGATCCGTTCCTGCTATTTACATTTAGTGCAGTGCGTCCTGCTCACAGTGTTCAGCTAGATCCGTTCCTGTTATCTTCCTACTGACAGGCAGGCTTGTCTGGTTACAGTATATAAAGCTACCTGAAGAAAATTACAGGTGTTCTATCCCAGCTTAGTGCAGCTACAGGCCATTAGTATGTCTGGAAGGCCAAGAAGGAGAGGCAGACAGTCACAAGCCAATAAGAGAGGGCAAGCAGGCTCTGTGTCTAGTGCTGGTCGTGGAGACGGTGCATCCTCATCAGCACGTGGCCATGGGACACGCTTGGCCTTTTTTTCGGCAGCTGGCCGTGTTGAGCCGCAACATGCGGAAGACTTGGTCGAGTGGATGACCAAGCCGTCCTCATCCTCCTCATCCTCTCTCACCCATGCCCAGGGTGCTTTGTCTGGCAAAGCAGCGGCCTCTTCCCTCAGCTCAATGTCATCAGTGACTCCTTCCCTAGCTCCACCATGTCCTCCTGAGGATTCCCTCGAACTGTTTGACCACAGTGTTGGGTACATGCTCCAGGAGGATGCCCAGCGTTTGGAAGGCGCTGATGATGATACTGAGCTCGATGAAGGCAGTAACATGAGCACGGACAGAGGGGGTGCCCAAGGAGGACAGCAATCTGGCAGTCATGCTCCCCCTGCTGCAGCATACTGCCAGGTTTGCTCCAGTGATGAGGAGGGAGGGGATGATGAGGTCACTGACTCAACGTGGGTGCCTGATAGGAGAGAGGAGGAGGAGGAGGAGGAGGAGGAGGCGGCACATCACCAACGAGGCAGGATGCCCTCCAGGGGCCAGCCTAAGGGCAGCACATTGACTGCATCACACCCCAAAGCTCCACATGTGCAGGGCGCTGCAGTCTCTGCGCGTTATTCAAAAAGTTCTTTGGTGTGGGCCTTTTTTGAGACGAGTGCATCAGATCGCACCGCTGCTATTTGCAACATATGTCTCAAGCGTATCTCGCGTGGCCAAAACATCTCCCGCTTGGGTACCACATGCTTGACCAGACATATGTTGACCTGCCATGCAGTTCGTTGGCAAGCATATCTAAAAGACCCACACCAAAGAACAAAGAGGATCTCTCCTTGCTCCTCATCAGCTGAGATTTCCAACCCCACTAGACCTTCAGTCCTCTCTGAGACCTGCAGTGAGAGGAATGAAGGTGTAGAATTAGGTGTGTCACAGCCAAGTACTTGTGGGCAATCTGCTTTTGGTACACCGACGTCAGATTGTACCAGGCAAATTTCCCTGCCCCAGCTGCTGCACCGCCAAAAGAAGTTTGCTCCCAGCCATCCACATGCCCAGCGGTTGAATGCTAGCTTGGCAAAATTGCTAGCACTTCAACTGCTGCCTTTTCAGTTGGTAGACTCTGCCCCCTTCCATGAGTTTGTGGAATGTGCGGTTCCTCAGTGGCAGGTACCCAAACGCCACTTTTTCTCACGGAAGGCGATTCCGGCTCTCTACCGGCATGTGGAAGGCAATGTCCATGCCTCGCTGGACAGGGCGGTCAGCGGTAAGGTGCATATTACCGCTGACTCATGGTCCAGCAGGCATGGACAGGGACGTTACCTAAGTTTCACGGCGCATTGGGTGACTCTGCTGGCAGCTGGGAAGGATGCAGGACAAGGTGCAGTAGTGTTGGAGGTTGTTCCACCACCACGCCTCCAAAATGCTGATTGTGACACACCTCTCTCCTCCACCCCCTCCTCTTCTTCTTCCTCCATGGCCTCTTCCTCGGAACCAGCGGTGCTCCGTAGGCGTTCAAGGGGCTACGCAAGTACGCAGGCCAAAAGATGCCATGCGGTGCTTGAGCTGGTGTGCTTGGGGGACAGGAGCCACACTGGGGCAGAGGTTCTGTCAGCTCTGCAGGGGCAGGTTCAGAGGTGGTTGACGCCACACCAACTTAAGGCAGGAATGGTGGTTTGCGACAATGGCACCAACCTCCTCTCTGCCCTCCGACAGGGACAACTGACCCATGTGCCCTGTTTGGCTCACGTCCTTAACTTGGTGGTGCAGTGGTTCTTGGGCAGGTACCCGGGCTTACAGGATGTCCTGAGGCAGGCCAGGAAAATCTGTGTGCATTTCCGCCGGTCATATAATGCCAGTGCTCGGCTGACGGACCTCCAAAAGGAGTTTAACCTGCCCAAGAACCGCCTAATCTGTGACATGCCCACCAGGTGGAACTCAACGTTGGCCATGCTGCAGCGGCTGCACACGCAGCAGAGGGCCATCAATGAGTACCTGTGCGACTATGGCACCAGGACAGGGTCAGGGGACCTTGGTTTTTTTTCCCCACGCCAGTGGGCCATGATCAGGGATGCATGCACTGTCCTGTCACCATTCGAGGAGGTCACGAGGATGGTGAGCACTGACAGTGCATGCATCAGTGACACTGTCCCCCTTGTCCACCTGTTGGAGCACACGCTGCGTGGAATAATGGACAGGGCACTTGAGGCAGAACAGAGGCAGGAAGAGGAGGACTTCCTTAGCTCTCAAGGCCCCCTTTATCCAGACAGTGTTCCTGCATGCCCGCCGATCACACAGGAAGAGGACGAGGAGGAGGAGGAGGAAGATTGTGTTAGTATGGAGGTGGAGCCTGGCACTCAGCATCAGCAGTCTTTAAGGGATCAGTCCCAAGGAACACATGGACTTGTACGTGGCTGGGAGGAGGTGGCTGCGGACGTTGTTGTCCTTAGTGACCCAGAGGACTCCGGACCGAATGCCTCAGCAAACCTACGCTGCATGGCCTCCCTGATCCTGCAAAGCCTGCGTAAGGATCCTCGTATTCGTGGTATCAAGGAGAAGGACCAATACTGGCTGGCAACCCTCCTTGATCCACGTTACAAGGGTAAGGTTGCGGACCTTATCTTGCCATCGCAGAGGGAGCAGAGGATGAAACATCTTCGGGAGGCCTTGCAGAAAGGTCTGTGCAACGCGTTCCCAGAGACTGGGAGGTTACAAACTCCTGTTTCTGGACAACGTGTTGCTGAGGCTTCGGTCAGTCAAAGAAGGAGCGGTGGAGAAGGTGGCTGTCTGACCGATGCGTTCAGACAATTTTTTGGTCCGCAGCCCCAAGGTATGATCGGTTCCAGCAACCATCGCCAGCGTCTGTTTTACATGGTGCAGGAATACCTAGGGGCAAGATCAGACTTGGACACCTTTCCCACCGAAAATCCTCTGGGTTACTGGGTCTTGAGGATGGATCACTGGCCAGAGCTTGCACAGTATGCAATTGAGCTACTGGCCTGTCCTGCATCCAGCGTTCTTTCGGAACGCACATTCAGTGCTGCTGGAGGCGTGGTAACCGATCACAGGGTGCGTCTGTCCACCGACTCGGTCGATCGGCTGACCTTCATAAAAATGAATCAGTCTTGGATCACCACCAGCTACCAAGCACCTGATGCTGATGTAACCGAATAATTTTTTTTGAAATCTCAGATCCCTTCAAAGACTGCCTATGCTGATGCTGAGTGACTATCCCTGAGTAATTATCCTCTTCCTCCTCAATCATCACGCTGATAGCTTGTAAGAACATTTTTGGTTCTGGGCGCCACCACCAGTGCCTAAGGCACAATTTTTCAGCCCCTGTTTAACAGGGGCGTGTAATTACAATTTTTGATGTAATACTTTGCAGCAGGGCTCGTTCCTGCATTCCAACTAGAGTGTCTGTGAGGGGTTGCAGTGTTGTGGCACCAGCACCAGTGCCTAAGGCCCAATTTTTCTGCCCCTGTCTAACAGGGGCGTGTAATTACAATTTTTGATGCAATACTTTGCAGCAGGGCTCGTTCCTGCGTTCCAACTAGAGTGTCTGTGAGGGGTTGCAGTGTTGTGGCACCAGCACCAGTGCCTAAGGCCCAATTTTTCTGCCCCTGTCTAACAGGGGCGTGTAATTACAATTTTTGAAGCAATACTTTGCAGCAGGGCTCGTTCCTGCGTTCCAACTAGAGTGTCTGTGAGGGGTTGCAGTGTTGTGGCACCAGCACCAGTGCCTAAGGCCTAATTTTTCAGCTCCTGTTCAACAGGGGCATGTAATTACAATTCTTGATCTAATATTTCACAGCAGGGCCCTGTGAGGGCTTACAGTGTTGTGGCCACAGCAACACCTAAGGCCCAAATTTCTGCTGAGTATATAGGGCAGGACCCTACTTTCAAACATCTAACTTACAAACGACTCCTACTTGCAAACGGAAGGAGACAACAGGAAGTGAGATGAAATCTACCCCTAGGAAGGGTTAATATGGGAAAACAATTTCTCCTTTCCACTGATGCTTTCCAATCCTTGTTCCACAAAAAAACCCAAATTTTCAAAAAACATTTTTCATTGGGACAAAAAAGTGAGGTGAAATCTTCTGAAGAGGAGGAAAGACAGCAAAACAAATGTCACAGGGGTGATAACCCTTCCCTATGTTTTCCAAAAAGCTTAAAAAAGATTTTTTGGCTGGAGCTAAACACGTTAAAAATGTACCCGTTCAAAATTACAAAGAGATTCTACTTAACAACAAACCTACAGTCCCTGTCTTGTTTGCACCGCCTGTATACTGCTGTTCAGAGTATATAGGGCCTTTCCTTATTTTAATTTGGGTGCGGGGTTCCCCTTAATATCCATACAGGACCCAAAGGGCCTGGTAATGGACTGGGGGGGTACCCATGCCGTTTGTCTCACTGATTTTCATCCATATTGCCATGACCCGACATGACATTAAACCCGCAAGCAGTTTTAAATGAGATTTTTTCCTTTAAAAATGACATTTGGTGCAGGGACTGTTCTAAACATGGGAAACACGCGTCACTTTACAGGCATACTATAGACACCCCCCAGGTACGATATTTAAAGGAATATTTCACTTTTTTTTTTTACTTTAAGCATCATTAAAATCACTGCTCCCGAAAAAACGGCCGTTTTTAAAAGTTTTTTTTGCATTGATACATGTCCCCTGGGGTAGGACCCGGGTCCCCAAACCCTTTTTCGGACAATACCATGCAAATTAGCCTTTAAAATGAGCACTTTTGATTTTAAACGTTCGAGTCCCATAGACGTCAATGGGGTTCTAACGTTCGTGCGAACTTTCGGTCCGTTCGCGGGTTCTGGTGCGAACCGAACCGGGGGGTGTTCGGCTCATCCCTACTGGTGACCCCACAATAGGAATAAAGCTTTTCTGCAAAAGGGAATTTAATAAGATACGCAGCTATTCACTAAAATTAGAAGAAAAGCGCTTTAACCTTAAACTGCGTAGAGGGTTCTTTACTGTAAGAGCGGTTAGGATGTGGAATTCTCTTCCACAGGCAGTGGTTTCAGTGGGGAGCATCGATAATTAAAAAAAAACTATTAGATAGGCAGCTGAATGACCACAACATACAGGGATATACAATGTAATAATGACATAAAATCACACACATAGGTTGGACTTGATGGACTTGTGTCTTTTTTCAACATCGCCTACTATGTAACTATGTAACTATGTCTAAATCTCACCTTTTCACTGAAACCTGATCCACATTCGGATCGCGCTTTAGAGGGCACCGACAGGCGATGAGAAAGTTGTGTAATGCCTGCTCACTGTGTGTTTTAACCACATTTGGCCAACAAATGTGGCACAACCATATGCTCTGCAGTTGCGGGTTTTTTGCTACATGTTGGATAAATACCCTGTACATTTCCTATTGCAGCTTAAGGGGAGGCAGTTGTCAGACAGCAAAAACACAGTTAAACCGTGCCTTTTTGTTGCCCACGACCCCCCCCCCCCCCCCCGACCAAACCTTTAAATGAAGCTTCAAAGCAGATCATCCCCAATGTAAGCTTTACAGGGAACATAATAAGAATGAAAATAAAAAAACTTAACCCGTAGCACAGAATTACTGCACTTCCCTTTGGGTGAGATATAAGTGTTGGTACCATACCCATCTGCCTCAGTTTTCTCCTAAATGTATAAGAAAATTAGGAGACTTTGACATAATTTTATCATTTTGGTGAGTCCGTTAATGAGGACTTTGAGATTAAAATAGTATATGGTGAATTATAAGACTTTGTGGGCTGTAGATGATCCTGGGGGGGGGGGGGGGGGGGGGATAGGGAAGCTCCTTTGAATTATCCCGAACATATTCTTGTACCAAAAATTGCCCCCCCCCCCGATCAGCTTAATTTAATAAAAAGAAATAGCCAGTGAAAAAAGTAACCTAAAAATTTGAAAGCAACAGTACACAAATAACAACCAAATATCAAATAGACTTAACTTATGACATACTTGCGACACTACAACAAGCAAATCTTATATCATATAATTACAATTTATTTGGTATTTCTAAAAAAACAATTTAAACTTAAACAAAACCTGTAATGTTCTCATATCACATGATTACAACAGCCAAAATAAATTATATATACCGTGTATGTATATATATATATATATATATATATATATATATATATATATATATATATATATATATATATATATATATTGTACAAGACGTTTGTTTTGACTGTGGTCCCTTTAAGGAAACAAAAAAAGGGTTACCTCACCTGTCAGAGGAAGTGGGTTTAAAACAAGACAGGAAGTTGTAGGTGGATGTGGAGGAGGAGTATAGTGGAGACTGTGGATGTAGGATGGTGAATGGTGGACAGTGGATAGAGGACGGGGAATAGCTGTGAAAGCGCATGGCAGTATCCTGCCTGGAAACCTAATAGCAGGGAAAGTTACCTGCGATACAAATTAAGGACTGTTTAACTGCGACAGCAGTTCTCAGCTCTGCAAGTCGGTGAGACTGTTATTTCTTTTGGTTTTGCTGCTGTGAAGCTATTTAAGTTTAATAAACCTCCTTTTGACTCTGCGATTCTGCAATGATTTCCGGAAACTTAATGCAGTTTCACTGTTTGATGCCTACCCCATGCCCTGGGTAGATGAGCTTATTGAGAGACTAGGTCCAGCCAGTTATGTTACTACATTAGACCTTACCAAGGGGTATTGGCAAATCCTGTTGACTAAGGCTGCTGGAGAGAAAACTGCTTTTTCTACCCCAGAGGGGAGTTTTAAGTACAAAAGACTGCCTTTTGGACTGCAAACTGGATCGGATTTTACGACCTCACCGGAAATATGCCTCAGTGTACTTGGACAACATAGTCATTTTTATCAGAGACTCGGAATCACACTTGCCCAAAGTCCAGGCAGTGCTGGACTCACTTTGGAAGGAGGGATTTACAATAAACCCAGAAAAATGTGCTTTGGGAATGGAGGAGGTGAAATACCTGGCCTATATCATGGGTAGAGGGGTGGTGAAACCTCAGGTCAGCAAGGTAGAGGCTATACAGAATTGGCCCCGCCCCCTCACAAAAAAGCAGGTACATGCATTCCTGGGCATGGTGGGATACTACAGGAGGTCTGTACCCAACTTTGCCACATTGGTGGCTCCATTGACCGATCTGACTAAGGGTCGGAAATCGGTCATGGTGGAGTGGAATGCAGACGCTGAGAAGGCTTTTTTGGAGCTCAACTCGGCACTGTGCCAACACCCTGTCCTGATAGCATCCCAATTTTTCGAAAGAGTTTGTTGTCCATACTGATGCTTCCGATGTACGATGGGGTTGTTCATGGCGAAGAGTACCCGGTAGTCTTCCTCAGTAGGAAGTTGACACCAGCGGAGAAAAACTATGCTATTATTGACCGAGAGTGTCTGGCCATTAAGTGGGCTCTGGAATCCCTCAGATATGACCTCTTGGGGTGGAAGTTTAGGCTGGTTTCTGACCATGCCCCTATAACATGGATGAGACAAGGTAAAGGGACTAATGCCAGGATTACTCCATGGTTACTGGCACTCCAGGAATTTAAATTTGTAGTGGAGCATAGGCCCGGGAGACTACCTCAAAATGCAGATGCCCTCTCCCGAGTCCATTGTTTTAGCTCCACTGTTGCCTCCACCTCCTTGGCATTGGGGCACGGGGGGGGGGGGGTAAGTACTGGACGCCATGGCTGGGTCCTGGAAGGATGCTATATTTCCCCTCTGTTTGGACTGTGGTGCCTTTAACCACTTCAGCCCCGGAAGGATTTACCCCCTTCCTGACCAGAGCACTTTTTACAATTTGGCACTGCGTTGCTTTAACTGCTAATTGCGCAGTCATGCAATGCTGTACCCAAACTAAATTTGCGTCCTTTTGTTTCCACAAATAGAGCTTTCTTTTGATGGTATTTGATCACCTCTGCGGTTTTTATTTTTTACGCTATAAACGGAAAAATACCAAAAATTTTGAAAAAAAATGATATTTTCTACTTTTTGTTAGAAAAAAAATCCAATAAACTCAATTTTAGTCATACATTTAGTCCAAAATGTATTCAGCCACATATCTTTGGTAAAAAAAATGTTAATAAGCGTATATTTATTGGTTTGCGCAAAAGTTATAGCGTCTACAAACTAGGGCACATTTTCTGGAATTTACACAGCTTTTAGTTTATGACTGCCTATGTCATTTCTTGAGGTGCTAAAATGGCAGGGCAGTACAAACCCCCCCAAATGACCCCATTTTGGAAAGTAGACACCCCAAGGAAATTGCTGAGAGGCATGTTGAGCCCATTGAATATTATTTTTTTCGTCCCAAGTGATTGAATAATGAAAAAAAATAAAAATTACAAAAAGTTGTCACTAAATGATATATTGCTCACACAGGCCATGGGCATATGTGGAATTGCACCCCAAAATACATTTAGCTGCTTCTCCTGAGTATGCGGATACCACATGTGTGGGACTTTTTGGGAGCCTAGCCACTTACGGGGCCCTGAAAACCAATCACCGCCTTCAGGATTTCTAAGGGCGTAAATTTTTGATTTCACTCCTCACTACCTATCACAGTTTTGAAGGCCATAAAATGCCAGTACAGTTCAACCCCCCCCCCCCAAGTGACCCCATTTTGGAAAGTAGACACCCCAAGCCATTTTCTGAGAGGCATGTTGAGTCCATGGAATATTTTATATTTTGCCACAAGTTGCGGGAAAATGACAAACTTTTTTTTTTGCACAAAGTTGTCACTAAATGATATATTGCTCAAACATGCCATGGGCATATGTGGAATTACACCCCAAAATACATTCTGCTGCTTCTCCTGAGTATGGGGAAACCACATGCGTGGAACTTTTTGGGAGCCTAGCTGCGTACGGGGCCCCGAAAACCAATCACTGCCTTCAGGATTTCTAAGGGCGTAAATTTTTGATTTCACTCCTCACTACCTATCACAGTTTCGAAGGCCAATATGGCACAACCCCCCCCCCCAAAATGACCCCATTTTGAAAAGTAGACACCCCAAACTATTTGCTGAGAGGCATGGTGAGTATTTCTTTTAAAGAAAGAAAAGAAAAATGTTTTTTTTTTTTTTTCAATTTTCAAAACTTTGTGACAAAAAGTGAGGTCTGCAAAATACTCACCATACCTCTCAGAAAATAGCTTGGGGTGTCTACTTTCCAAAATGGGGTCATTTGGGGGGGTTTGTGCCATCTGGGCATTCCATGGCCTCCGAAACTGTGATAGGCAGTGAGGAGTGAAATCATAAATTTACACCCTTAGAAACCTTGAAGGTGGTGCTTGGATTTCGGGGTCCCGTACACGGCTAGGCTCTCAAAAAGTCTCACACATGTGGTATCCCTGTACTCAGGAAAAGCAACAGAATGTATTTTGGGGTGTAATTTCACATATTCCCATGGCATGTTTGAGCAATATATCATTTAGTGACAACTTTTGCAAAAAAAAAAAAATTGTCTTTTTCCCGAAACTTGTGTCACAATATAAAGTATTCCATGGACACGACATGCCTCTCAGCAAATAGCTTGGGGTGCCTACTTTCCAAATTGGGGTAATTTGGGGGGGGGGTTTGAACTGTCCTGGCATTTTATGCACAACATTTAGAAGCTTATGTCACACATCACCCACTCTTCTAACCACTTGAAGACAAAGCCCTTTCTGACACTATTTGTTTACATGAAAAAATAATTTTTGTTTGCAAGAAAATTACTTTGAACCCCCAAACATTATATATTTTTTTTAAAGTAAAGGCCCTACAGATTAAAATGGTGGGTGTTTCAGTTTTTTTTTCACACAGTATTTGCGCAGCGATTTTCCAAACGCATTTTTTGGGGAAAAAACACACTTTTTTAAATTTTAATGCACTAAAAAACACTATATTGCCCAAATGTTTGATGAAATAAAAAAGATGATCTTAGGCCGAGTACATGGATACCAAACATGACATGCTTTAAAATTGCGCACAAACGTGCAGCGTCGACAAACTACATACATTTTTAAAAGCCTTTAAAAGCCTTTACAGGTTACCACTTTAGATTTACGGAGGAGGTCTACTGCTAAAATTACTGCCCTCAATCTGATCTTCGCGGTAATACCTCACATGCATGGTGCAAGTGCTGTTTACATTTGACGCCAGACCAACGCTTGCGTTCGCCTTTGCGTGAGAGCAGGGGGGGGACAGGGGTGATTTTTTTTTTTTTCTTTATTTTTTTTTTTGCTTTTTTTATCTTATTTTTAAACTGTTCCTTTCATTTTAATTTGTTTTAATCATTTTTATTGTTATGTCAGGGAATGTAAATATCCCCTATGTTAGCAATAGGTAGTGACAGGTATTTTTTTTTTAAAAAAATGGGGTCTATTAGACCCTAGATCTCTCCTCTGCCCGCAAAGCATATGACCACACCAAGATCAGTGTGATAAAATTCTTTCCCAATTTCCCAATGGCGCTATTTACATCCAACAAAATCTAAGTCATGAAATGCTCGGAGCCTCTGGTTTCTTAGGCCATAGAGATGATTGGAGCCATTCTGGTCCCTGATCAGCTCTATGGTCAGCTGGCCGAATCACTGGCTGCATTCTTAGGTTCCCTGTTGGGACAGGAGAGCCAGAGAAAAACACAGAAGACGGTGGGGGGGGGGGCATTCCCTCCCACGGCTTGTAAAAGCAGTCTAGAGGCTAATTATCCGCTAGGATTGCTTTTACATGAAAGCCGACCGCTGGCTGAAAAGAATGATACCAAGATGATACCTAAACCTGCAGGCATCATTCTGGTATAACCACTCAAAGTCGTGAATGGCGTACCTGAAGACAAAAAAATGGTTAACAATAAAACACAGTAAACAGTAAAGTATAAAAAAAATTGCATACCTGAAAAGCAAACATGATAAAACATAATAACAATGGAAGACAGTGGGAGGGGGGGATTGCTTTTATATGAAAGCCGACCGCTGGCTGAAAAGAATGATACCAAGTTGATACCTTAACCTGCAGGCATCATTCTGGTATAACGAGAGAAAGAGATTGATTGGTGGGTATGCCCACCATTAGAATACCTCCCTTCATCCACCCACTTCTAATGATGGGCATACATGCACCATTTATATATGCCGAAGCATGGGGGCATCCGCCCCAAAAGATTAGGAGGAAGTCGCTCCTCTGCCCCTGCTGCACCCAGGCTTTGGCATATATCACCTCCGACAACGCTGGAGTCACGTGGGAGCAAACGCTGTTGCTGTCAAGATAAATAAATCCGTACTGCAGCTGAATGGCGTACGTGAAAACAAAAAAATGGTTAAAAATAAAACACAGTAAACAGTAAAGTATAAAGAATTGCATACCTGAAAAGCAAACATGATAAAACATAATAACAATAAAACATTGCAGAATAGAATACAGTAAAAAAAAGAGAGCAGAACAATAGAGAGAGAATAGAGAGAGAGAGAACAATAAAACGACAACTATTTTTGTTTTTTCATTTTATATATTTTTTGGTGGTTTTTTTTTTTTTTTTACACATTTTTTTGTAACTGTAACTTTTATAACTGTAACCGGTTCCAGGTTCGGGTCTCTCAAAATGCGATGGCATCTTGGGAGACCCTGTGAAAGTGTGTCCTAGTATGTGCAATGCTGTACCCTACGCTAATACTCAACTAGTGTATGGTAGCGTTCAAAACATTCACCAATGCAAAGACCAGGATTGTCAGGACAGGAGGGACAATAATAGTGGGTGTCACACCTAAATCCACGCTTGCTGCAGACACTACATATTTTTTGGGGGGGTTCGTTGGGTAGGGGTACTCGGGAGGACATAAAGAAAATGCCTCTCATGCAGCCAACTGCATTTTGTTGGGGATGTGAATGGGGGAAGTACGGGTTCTGCATAAGTGGTGGGTTCCCAATTAGGATTGGCGAACGCAGCAGGAAGGGCATTATGGGCACGACGGGCCTGTGTTTGTCTTCTTCTTGGTGGCAGCGGGACACTACTTGTGCTTGCCACCTCACCAGCTTGAACTGCACTTATGGGACTTGCCGCGTCACCAAGTGTTACTGCAGTGCTGGTTTGACTACGATCGGGGTGTACTAGGCCGCTGGTGCTTGCCAGTTCACCAAAACGCTACCAAAAAAACTGTTAGCGATTGCAGGGATCAGGCCTGACTCTGTAAATGCTGCAGTTATGTGTTTAGTGTTTTGTAAGTGACAGTGATCGATCGATACTGCACTTGGGTGGGCTGGGCGGAGGGGCAAAACACAGGTGCTAGCAGGTATCTGGGCTGATCCCGCTAACACTGCGTTTTTGGGAACCCTAAACTGCTGGGGATGCTAGTATAGATCTGATTGGATCAGATATTGATCCGTTCAGATACTATACCACTAAGGGAGGTGTACGGTGCGTGCGTGGGTGTTAGCGCTACTGGCACTAACCTGACGCTGCCTGGGGCTGGTGCTTGTCAGTTCACCAAAACGCTACCAAAAAACTGTTAGTGATCGCAGGGATCAGGCCTGACTCTGCGAACGCTGCAGTTATGTGTTTAGAGTTTTGTAAGTGACAGTGATCGATCAATACTGCACTTGGGTGGGCTGGGCCGGGCGGAGGGGCAAAACGCAGGTGCTAGCAGGTATCTGGGCTGATCCCGCTAACACTGCATTTTTGGGAACCCTAAACTGCTGGGGACGCTAGCATAGATCTGATCGGATCAGATATTGATCCGTTCAGATACTATACAACTAAGGGAGGTGTATGCTGCGTGCGTGGGTGTTAGCAGTACTGGCACTAACCTGACGCTGCCTGGGGCTACGCAGACCCTATCTGACCCTAAAACCTAACTTATATCACCGCCGGGCGATCAGGGGGTTAAACCTTTATTAGGTAATAAACGGCGAGTGCCCTGACGCTATAAAAAATAAACTAACTAACCAGCGTCACCCGTAACAGTTATACGGTGATCACTGGTGAAAGGGTTAACTAGGGGGCAATCAAGAGGTTAAAACCTTTATTAGGTACAGTAGTATATGGGGGTCCCTGACGCTATAAAACGCTGACAGCGAACATATATTTACCTCCCTAACTAGCGTCACCAGTGACACTAATACATCGATCAAAAAAACGATCGCTTAGTGACACTGGCAACGGGGGGTAATCAAGGGGTTAAAACTTTATTGGGGGGTTAGGGGGGTACCCTAGACCTAAAGGGGGCTAACACTAACTGCCCTACCACTTATAACTGTCACAAACCGACACCAATGCAGTAATCAGAAAAAAAAACTGCTTTTGGTGTCACTGTAACGGGGGGGGGGGTGATCGGGGGGAGATCGGGGGGTGATGGGGGGGTGAATTGTGTGCCTAGTGTGTTTTACTGTAAGTGTAGTGTTTGTGCACATACTCAGATGTCTTCTCTCCTCAGCGCTGGAACGGAAAAAAACAGGTACGTGATTTTGCCTGCCCGTGCCATTTTGCCGCAGTATATCTGCGTTAGGCGGTCTGCAAGTGGTTAAGGGAACAAAAAAGGGTTAACTTACCTATCACAGGAAGTGGGTTTAAAACAAGACAGGAAGTTGTAGGTGGGTGTGGAGGAGTATAGTGGAGACTGTGGATGGTGAATGGTGAATAGTGAATAGCTGTGAAAGCGCAGGGCAATGGCCTGCCTGGAAACCCACTAGCAGGCAAAGTTACCTGCGATACAAATTAAGAACTGTTTAACTGCACCAGCAGTTCGGAGCTCTGCAAGTCGGTGAGACTGTTATTTCTTTTTGCTGCTGTGAAGCTATTTAAGTTTAATAAACCTCCTTTTGACTGAAAAGCCTGTGTCCTGCGATCTAGCTGGTTCCCCGAACTTTCCAATATATATAATGACAAAGTGAAAACAGAATTTTAGAAATGTCTGTGAATTTTTTAAAAAGAAAAAACTGAAATATCACATGTACTTAAGAATTCAGACCCTTTACTCAGTACTTTGTAGAAGCACCTTTGGCGGCAATTATAGATGCGTGTCTTTTTTGTGTATGACGCGACAAGCTTTGCACACCTGGATTGGTGGATTTTCTGCCATTCTTCTTTGCAAATCCTTTCAAGCTCAGTCAGGTTGGATGGGGTCCGTCAGTAGACAGCCATTTTCAGGTCTCTCATGAGATGTTCAATAGGGTTCAAGTCAGGGCTCTGGCTGAACCACTCTAGGACATTCACAGAGTTGTCCCTAAGCCAATCCTGTGTTGTCTTGGCTGTGTGCTTAGGATCGTTGTCATGTTGGGGTTTTTTTGCAAACTCTAAACGGTTTTCTTGTGCTTTGCACTTAGCAGAAACTTCCATCTAGCCACTCTGCCATAAAGCCCAGTTTGGTGGAGAGCTGCAGTGATGGTTTTTCTTCTCCACACAAGATCTCTGGAGCTTAGTCAGAGTGACCATTGTGTTCTTGGTCACCTCTCTTACTAGCCCTTTGTCACGATCAGGGGTTTAGGCTCAAAGACCAGTTGCTATAGCAATGGGAAGCTCACACAGGAACCATAGGTACATAGGTACACTCCTGATGGTGGAGATGGATTTTGCTGCACGTTAGTACCAGATCGCAGTCCTCAGGATTGCCCCACCAAGAGGTGAGCAAGCTGGGGTCCAGAAGCGGATAAACAAGTAAGGATCAAACGGAAGTATAGTCATTAAACAAGCCAAAGGGTCAGTAAGGAGTAGTTGCAGCTTGGGATCAGGCAGGAGCGTACTTCGAGGAACAAGCCATAGGGTCGATACCGAGTGGTAGCAAATATGGACAGCAGCAGGGAAGACAGGAGCGAGATACGGGCTGGAGATAGCACAATATTCTGGCAAACAGGAAGTGCAGAGACATGGCTAAAATCAGGAAGTTTATGGGAGGAGCAAAGAGTTCAAGGTTCAGCAGAAATCAAGGCACAAGGCAGGGTTGTCCTAAGGATCCGACAAGGTGCTGTCAACTCAGGTAGCTCAGTAAGAAGATTCATTGCCGTACACAGCAGAGGTCCCAGGTTCGAGTCCAGGTCCGGATACCCTTCTCCCCCCAATTGCTAAGCTCTTGGAGGAGTCCTGGTTGTGGCATCGAGCTTCTATTTGAGAATTTTGGAGGCAACTGTGCTATTGGGAACCTTTAGTGCTAAAAAAAAGCCTTCCCCAGATCTGTGTCTTGCAATAATCCTGTCTATGAGCTCTGCAGGCAATTCTTTTGATCTCATGGCTTTTGCTCTGATACAGTATGCATTGTCAGCTGTGAGGCCTTTTATAGAGAGGTGTTTGCCTTTCCAAATGTCCAATCAATTTCATTTACCAGTGGTGGACTCCAATCAAGGTGTAGAAACATCTCTACAATGATCAAGAGAAATGAGAGGCACCTGAGCTAAATCTCAAGTGTTGTTGCAAAGGGTCTGAATACTCATGCCAATGGGATATTTCATTTTTTTATTTTCATTAAATTCACAGAAATTTCCAAAATTATGTTTTCACTTTGTCATTATGGGCTACAGAGTGTAGATTAATGAGAAAAAAAATTATTGGAAACAACTGTAGTATCAGGCTGTATCATAACAAAATTGAAAAAAATGAAGGGGATCTGAATATGTTATGAATGCACTGTATATATACTGTACTATGTGTGTATATATATATATACACATTACAACGGGAATATAAAAACAGCTCTAATACCCCAGCAGCATAATCTAAACTATGACACCTTTGAGAAGCCTTTGTTTAAGTAATATGTCAATATGATTCAGACTTAGTTCCAAAACATATAAAACCCAGCAGTTTAAAATATAACTGAATGGAAACTTTTTATCTTATCAGAATTGTACAATAAATACTTATAAAGTATAAACTCCAAACCCTAAAAATGTCTGCTTGTTGGCTCTTTTATTGCCTTGCCTGTTTTCCTCTGTGTATCCTAATGCCTTTATAATTTATAGCTGGACTTTCCTATTCTATATCTTTTTTTTTATTTTTTATTGTTTATTTGTAAATTTTGCATATAGACATAGAAGCAGTCACACAACCACAGAAGTAATGCATATGTAGCCATATGTTTGACTATGACAATATGGAGAAGGAGGCATTGCTCTTTTTTACTCCTTCCCCTTTTTTTGTGTGGTTAATATTGTTAATATTGAACTGTACAACACTCATTCGGCCAGCAGGGGGAGATCCAAGTCCTTTGACCTTATAGACTTCAACATGGCACGCCTGAAACCCTGGGAGTTATACTTCGAAGGCGCAACGACCCAGATAGCAAGGATAACTTGCTACAAATATGTGGCAGTGTTGAATTGTAAGTCTGTTAACTTGCTGCACATTTTCACTGGCAAGTTGTACACTTGCAGAGCACTTAAAGCACAAGTTCTAGTTGACACTATTCCAATTTGTAGAAAATTTGCGTGGCAAGTCTTTAGCAAGAACAAAGTTGGTGAGTCTACAGCAAGAGCTCTGCAAGTCTACAGCATGAAAATTCAGCCACAGTGACCCCTGTGGTGGGATGACTATTGCACAACATAACTGAACCAGAACTTGCAGCCGACTTGCAGAATGTTTGCAAAGAAAGTTGATCTGGAGTCATGCAATGTGGACTTGCGGCAATTGTGCAGCAAACTTGTGAAGCCTGGCAAGTCTAGCAATAGCCTAGCAAGTCATTTTCAAACTTGCAGCACAATTGCTTGCTATCTGGGCCTGCACTGACTTAGCCAGCTTTCTGAACTACAGGTTCCACAAGACCCAGTGCAAGCAGGAGTAGACAGGGAGAGCTTTTATTGAATTGCCTGAAAAAGCCTGCTCTTTTGGCACCGCGGGAGTCCAAACATTGAGACCTGTCTGTGCCAGTGGCGGGGAATAGAGTAGCCAAAGAAAGCCTGGTGGTAGAGAGGAGACCGCTGGGGATCAGAAGTCTTGTCACTTCAGTTCACCTTGCAGGGTTACCGCCAAGAGACCAGAGCATTCTCCAGACCCTCTACTCCTGCTGTTCAAGCTACAGCCACACTGGTACCTGCCTAAAGGGGCCTCTTCCATCGCAAAAGCTTATCAACACATCAGAGAGTGGGTAAGAGGGCCACTGGCCCAACTTGTACTGTTAGCAGTAGACAAGCCGCTGAGAGCAGGACAATCATAGCACCCAATCTGCATCCAGAAAAAGCAATCTGGTATCCTGTCACTTTAAGCAGGTACCACACCAATACCAAATCAGGGCTGCGGTCATAGTACATTATTATTTCTTACCCTGGCTCACTTCTATTTTACCCTGCATTGAACTGAGCTGCACCTGTTGTCATCTTATTGCTTACAGGTTTGAGGGACCATCTTAAGTGCAACAACGCTTACTCAAAGGGCCCCAACATAAGCCAGGCCTTACAAGTTTCCCTTATATTCTACTATTTTGTTTATATTGTTCAAACTTAACCACTCTTACCCAGTCAGTTTAGGTCTAGCACCACCTTCATTACTGCACATCAGCAGCATAGTCCCCTGCATTGGTAGATCAAGTCTCACTGTTGCTCACTGTCACATTTTGAATGGCATTGCTACTGTTTATGCTGGTATGGGCAGTCCATGCTTCGTATATTTAGTCCTGATGGTTAGCCATCCTCTATGCTGAATTGTGGTATAATATTTGTCAATTACCTTATATTTGCTTTGTTTTCAATGTTACTGGGTAAAAGGGATGGGCAAACGGTACGGCCCGAGCATGAGTTCGGGCCGAACTTTGGCAGTTCAGATGTTCTCCGAACAACTGAATTATCTGGTCGTTCGTCCGTTTGTTCGGCCCCCTGAATGACCACAATGCACTGTGCATTGAAAGCTCTGATTGGCTGAAGCAATGAAAGCTTCACTCAATCAGGGCACAGAGCACTGTCAGAGCCATGATTGAATGCTGTCATGATAACTGTATCCAATCATGGCTCATTGCTCTTAATCCCGCCTCACACTATAAAAGTATTCTTTCCATAGCAGCCAATTGTAGTGTGATAGCGGCGGGAAGAGAGATAGATCAGGGCTCGGTTCAGTGCTATAAGACAGTGTGCTATTCTGATTCTATTGTCAGTGTAGAATATTAGTTTAGTGTGCATATAGGTATAGTTCAGTGTGAGTGTAGTGCGACCATTCATCTTTACATTAGTGTGAATGTTGGGATAGTTCAGTCAGTGTGAGTGTAGTGTGACCACCATTTATCTTTTATCTTTACATTAGTGTTAATGTAGGGAAAGTTCAGTCAGTGTGAGTGTAGTTCAACACAGTATATTTTATTGCGTTACTGCAAGTTTAACGCTGTATATTTCAGTGCGTTACGTGCCATTTAACGCAGTTTATTTCTGCGCGTTAGTGCACACTTAAAGCAGTATATTTCAGTTGCTTACTGAAAATTTAATACCGTACAGTTCAGTGCCTAACTGCAAGTTTAACGCCTTATATTTCAGTGGGTTACATGTTGTTTAATGCAGTACATTTCTGGGCATTACTGCACGCTTAACGCAGTATATTTCAGTTGTGTTACTGCAAGTTTAACGCTTTACAGTTCAGTGCGTTACTGCAAGTTTAATGCCATATAGTTCTGTGTGTTACTGCAAGTTTAATGCCATATGTTTCATTGCGTTACTGCAAGTTAAACGTATATTTCATTGGATTACTGCAAGTTTAAAGCCATATAGTTCTGTGCGTTACTGCAAGTTCAACATTGTATATTTATATTTCCTTGCATTAGTGCAAGTTTAATGCAGTATATTTCATTACATTACTGCAAGTTCATAGCCATATATTTCATTGCGTTACTGCAAGTTTAACGCCATATATTTCATTGCGATACTGCAAGTTTAACACCATATAGTTTTGTGTGTTACTGCAAGTTTAACACCGTAAATTTAATTGCATTACTGCAAGTTTAACGCCATATAGGTCTGTGTGTCACTGCAAGTTTAATGCTGTATATTTCATTGCGTTACTGCAAGTTTAACGCCATATATTTAATTGCATTACTGCAAGTTTAACACCCTATATTTAACGGTGTTACTGCAAGTTTAAGGCCATATACTTCATTGCGTTAATGCATATAGTCTGTACTGAAAGTTTAACACCGTATAGTTCTGTGCGTTACTGCAAGTTTACCGCTGTATATTTCATTGCGTTACTCCAAGTTCAACACCGTTTATTTGATTGCGTCACTGCAAGTTTAACGCAGTATATTTCATTGCATTACTGCAAGTTTAACGCCATATATTTCATTGCGATACTGCAAGTTTAACAACATATAGTCTGTGCATTACTGCAAGTTAACGCCATATATTTCATTGTGATACTGCAAGTTTAACAACATATAGTCTGTGCATTACTGCAAGTTAACGCCATATATTTCATTGCGATACTGCAAGTTTAATGCCATATAGTTCTGTGCATTACTGCACGTTTAATGCAGTATATTGCAGTATATTATAGTGTATCCGTTGAGGGTGTCTGTGTAGTGAATACTCAAATTAAAGTGCACCAAACACCACTTTCCATTGATTAAAGTGCATCCACGTACACATTTACACATCTTTATTACATTTTGGTAATAAACACCTCCCACCCCCCATCATGTCTTGGAGGACAGCAAGGAGAGGCAGACATTCCCATGGCACTGTAAGGGGGTCACCAGCACATGTGTCCACAGGCAAAGGTGGACGTGGTCAGTCCTCGGGCAGGGCATCATTTCCTCTGTTTAGTGATGTTGCTGGTACTATCCAGCCACAGCATGCAGAGGAGGTGGTGGACTGGCTTACTAAACTGTCCTCATCCTCCGTCACCCAAGCAGAGACTAGTGTGCAGTCCCCTGCAGCTGCCAGAGTGGCTAAACCTGCCTCCCTGTCCACAGCCTTTCCTGCCATAACCCCAGCATCAGTCAGT
Source organism: Lithobates septentrionalis (assembly GCA_037952835.1). Classification (NCBI taxonomy): domain Eukaryota; kingdom Metazoa; phylum Chordata; class Amphibia; order Anura; family Ranidae; genus Lithobates; species Lithobates septentrionalis. The sequence goes on from JBBDGP010001747.1 coordinate 841,317, forward strand.
GGAGTTATTTGAAAACAGCATCAGCCACTTGCAGCTTGACGATGCACAGTCATTACTCAATTCAGATGTTGGTTCTGAGGTTGAGGAAGGCAGGAACATGAGCCCACAAAGAGGGAAGAACACTAGTACACAAATTGGCATTCATGTTCCCCAGCCGCAGTACACTGCTAAGTTGTCTCCAGTGGTAATGAGGATGGAGGAAATGATGATGATGAGGTCACTGACTCGACTTGGGTGCCGGATAGAGCAGAGGAGGAAAGTGAGGGTGAGGCACAACCCCAACGAGGCAGCCATCATGGAAGAGTAGAGAGCAGCCACCCTATTCTATCAGATTGTGGAGCTGTTATCTCTCGGCCCACTTCCCCCAGCTCAGCTGTCTGGACCATTTTTAGTACATGTGCAGCCGATGTTGCTATTTGCAAACTTTGTCTCATGCACATCAAGCATGGCAAAAACACCAACCATTTGGGTACCACATGCTTGACAAGGCATTTAACCTCCCATCAGTCAGCCTGTAGGCAAGAGCACCTAAAAGCCACACAAAAGGGGCACAAATCTGTCCCTCCTCCTTACTCACCTCAGTCTGTCCCTGCTATTTCTCATGACCTCTCAGTAGCCTCCACAAACAGGGATGATGGTATAGAGCAAGGTGTCCCAGGTCCTTGTAGCACATCTGCCAACAGCACACCACCAGCAGCTGTAGACTATAGCCAGCAAATTTATCTGCCCAATCTGCTGCAGCGTAAAAAGAATACACCTACATGCCCAGCGTCTAAATGCAAGCTTGTCAAAGCTGCCGGCACTACAACTTCTGCCTTTCTGCCTGGTGGATTCTGCGCCCTTCTGTGAATTTGCACAATGTGCTGTACAATGGCAGGTTCCAAGTCGCTATTTCTTTTCAAGTAAGGCCATTACTCTCTACTATCACGTGGAAGGCCATGTTGTGGCTAGGGATGAGCTTCGAGTTCGAGTCGAACTCATGTTCTACTCGAACATTGGCTGTTCGCAAGTTCGCCGAACAGCGAACAATTTGGGGTGTTCGCGGCAAATTCGAATGCCGCGGAACACCCTTTAAAAGTCTATGGGAGAAATCAAAAGTGCTAATTTTAAAGGCTTATATGCAAGTTATTGTTATAAAAAGTGTTTGGGGACCTGGGTCCTGCTCCAGGGGACATGGATCAATGCAAAAAAAAGTTTTAAAAACGGACGTTTTTTCAGGAGCAGTGATTTTATTAATGCTTAAAGTCAAACAATAAAAGTGTAATATCCCTTTAAATTTCGTACCTGGGGGGTGTCTATAGTATGCCTGTAAAGGGGCGCATGTTTCCTGTGTTTAGAACAGTCTGACAGCAAAATGACATTTGGAAGGAAAAAACTCATTTAAAACTACCCGCGGCTATTGCATTGCCGACAATACACATAGAAGTTCATTGATAAAAACGGCATGGGAATTCCCCACAGGGGAACCCCGAACCAAAATAAAAAAAAAAAAATGATGTGGGGGTCCCCCTAAATTCCATACAAGGCCCTTCAGGTCTGGTATGGATATTAAGGGGAACCCCAGCCAAAATTAAAAAAAAAAATTGACGTGGGGTTCCCCCTAAATTCCATACCAGACCCTTCAGGTCTGGTATGGATTTTAAGGGGAACCCCGCGCCAAAAAAAAAAAAAAAACGGCGTGGGGTCCCCCTAAAAATCCATACCAGACCCTTATCCGAGCACGCAACCTGGCAGGCCGCAGGAAAAGAGGGGGGGACGAGAGTGCGGCCCCCCCCCCTCCTGAACCGTACCAGGCCACATGCCCTCAACATTGGGAGGGTGCTTTGGGGTAGCCCCCCAAAACACCTTGTCCCCATGTTGATGAGGACAAGGGCCTCATCCTCACAACCGTGGCCGGTGGTTGTGGGGGTCTGCGGGCGGGGGGCTTATCGGAATCTGGAAGCCCCCTTTAACAAGGGGACCCCCAGATCCCGGCCCCCCCCCTGTGTGAAATGGTAAGGGGGTACTTACCCCTACCATTTCACTAAAAAACTGTCAAAAATGTTAAAAATGACAAGAGACAGTTTTTGACAATTCCTTTATTTAAATGCTTCTTCTTTCTTCCTTCATCTTCTTCTTCTTCTGGTTCTTCTGGCTCTTCTGGTTCTTCCTCCGGCGTTCTCGTCCAGCATCTTCTCCGCGGCGTCTTCTATCTTCTTCTCCTCGGGCCGCTCCGCACCCATGGCATGAGGGGGGAGGCTCCCGCTCTTCTCTTCATCTTCTTCTCTTCTTCATCTTCTTCTTCATCTTCTTCTTCATCTTCTTCTTCCTTCTTCTCTTCTTCATGTCTTCTCCGGGCCGCTCCGCAGCCATGCTGTGGCATGGAGGGAGGCTCCCGCTGTGTGACGGCGTCTCTTCGTCTGACGGTTCTTAAATAACGGGGGGCGGGGCCACCCGGTGACCCCGCCCCCCTCTGACGCACGGTGACATGACGGGACTTCCCTGTGGCATTCCCCGTGACGTCACAGGGAAGTCCCGTCAAGTCACCGTGCGTCAGAGGGGGGCGGGGTCACCGGGTGGCCCCGCCCCCCGTTATTTAAGAACCGTCAGACGAAGAGACGCCGTCACACAGCGGGAGCCTCCCTCCATGCCACAGCATGGCTGCGGAGCGGCCCGGAGAAGACATGAAGAAGAGAAGAAGGAAGAAGAAGATGAAGAAGAAGATGAAGAAGAGAAGAAGATGAAGAGAAGAGCGGGAGCCTCCCCTCATGCCATGGGTGCGGAGCGGCCCGAGGAGAAGAAGATAGAAGACGCCGCGGAGAAGATGCTGGACGAGAACGCCGGAGGAAGAACCAGAAGAGCCAGAAGAACCAGAAGAAGAAGAAGATGAAGGAAGAAAGAAGAAGCATTTAAATAAAGGAATTGTCAAAAACTGTCTCTTGTCATTTTTAACATTTTTGACAGTTTTTTAGTGAAATGGTAGGGGTAAGTACCCCCTTACCATTTCACACAGGGGGGGGGCCGGGATCTGGGGGTCCCCTTGTTAAAGAGAAGAAGAGAAGGAGATGAAGAGAAGAGTGGGAGCCTCCCTCCATGCAATGGATGCGGAGCGGCCCGAGGAGAAGAAGGGAAGAAGACGCCACGGAGGAGATGCTGGACGAGAACACTGGAGGAAGAACCAGAAGAACCAGAAGAACCAGAAGAACCAGAAGAAGAAGAAGATGAAGGAAGATAGAAGAAAGAAGAAAGAAGAAAGAAGAAGCATTTAAATAAAGAAATTGTCAAAAACTGTCTCTTGTCATTTTTAACATTTTTGACAGTTTTTTAGTGAAATGGTAGGTGTACTTTTGTACCCCCTTACCATTTCACACAGGGGGGAGGGCCGGGATCTGGGGATCCCCTTGTTAAAGGGGGCTTCCAGATTCCGATAAGCCCCCCGCCCGCAGACCCCCACAACCACCGGCCACGGTTGTGAGGATGAGGCCCTTGTCCTCATCAACATGGGGACAAGGTGTTTTGGGGGGCTACCCCAAAGCACCCTCCCAATGTTGAGGGCATGTGGCCTGGTACGGTTCAGGAGGGGGGGGGCCGCACTCTCGTCCCCCCCTCTTTTCCTGCGGCCTGCCAGGTTGCGTGCTCGGATAAGGGTCTGGTATGGATTTTTAGGGGGACCCCACGCCGTTTTTTTTTTTTTTTTTTGGCGCGGGGTTCCCCTTAAAATCCATACCAGACCTGAAGGGTCTGGTATGGAATTTAGGGGGAACCCCACGTCAATTTTTTTTTTTAATTTTGGCTGGGGTTCCCCTTAATATCCATACCAGACCTGAAGGGCCTTGTATGGAATTTAGGGGGACTCCCACATCATTTTTTTTTTTTAATTTTGGTTCGGGGTTGCCCTGTGGGGAATTCCCATGCCGTTTTTATCAATGAACTTCTATGTGTATTGTCGGCAATGCAATAGCCGCGGGTAGTTTTAAATGTGTTTTTTCCTTCAAAATGTCATTTTGCTGTCAGACTGTTCTAAACATGGGAAACATGCGCCCCTTTACAGGCATACTATAGACACCCCCCAGGTATGAAATTTAAAGGGATATTACACTTTTATTGTTTGACTTTAAGCATTATTAAAATCACTGCTCCTGAAAAAACGGCCGTTTTTAAAACTTTTTTTTGCATTGATTCATGTCTCCTGGGGCAGGACCCAGGTCCCCAAACACTTTTATTGACAATAACTTGCATATTAGCCTTTAAAATTAGCACTTTTGATTATTCATGTTCGTGTCCCATAGACTTTAACGGTGTTCGCGTGTTCGAACGAATTTTTTTCCTGTTCGCATGTTCTGGTGCGAACCGAACAGGGGGGTGTTCGGCTCATCCCTAGTTGTGGCATTGTTGGGCAAGGCAGTCAGGTGCAAAGTCCACGTTACTGCTGATATGTGGTCCAGCAAGCATGGGCAGGGATGATATATTTCGTTCACAGCACACTCTGCTTGCAACTTGGAATGATGCAGGACAGGGCTCAGTGCTGCAGCTTGTTGTGCCCCCACATCTCCATACAGGTGGTGGTGATGATGCCAGATTTGTCAGCTCTACCCCCTCCTCCTCCTCCATGCCCTCCACTGCCGAAGTGTTCTATAAACCTCAAGTACCCCCTAAGCATTCAATGAGTCAGGCTAAAAGCTGCCATGCAGTGCTTCAGCTGGTGTGTCTAGGGGACAGAAGCCACACTGGAGCAGAAATTCTTGCAGCTTTGCAGGGACAGGCCTAGAGGTGGTTGACGCCACACCAGCTGGAGCCAGAAAGGATGGTGTGTGATAATGGCACAAACCTCCTGTCTGCCCTTAGCGAGGGAAAGTTGACATATGTTCCATGCCTGGCACATGTCCTCAATTTGGCCATGCAGCATTTCTTAAATAGGTACCCAGGGTTGGAAGATCTACTAAAGCAGGTCAGAGTCTGTAGCCATTTCAGGCGATCATACACAGCCAGTGCTCAGTTAGCTGAAATTCAGCGGGAATTCCACCTGCCTGTAAACCGCCTGATTTGTGACATGCCCACCAGGTGGAACCTGAATTTGGCTATGCTGCAGCAGCTGCACATGCAGCAGAAGGCCATCAACGAGTACCTGTGTGAGTATGGCACAACAATCTGCCCTGCTTTTTTTCCCCACGCCAATGACTGCTCACAAAGGATGCATGCACTGTACTGTGACCATTTGAGGAGGCCACAAGGTTGGTGAGCCATGATGATGCATGCATCAGTGACATAATCCCTGTTGTGTTCCTGCTGGAGCAGACTCTGCGTGGCATTTTGGACAGGACACTCGAGGCAAAGCAGCGGGATGAAGAGGAGGACTTCCTTTCCTCTTAAGGCCCACTTTATGCAGACACCATTGTTCCTATGCCACAGAGCACACAAGAGGAGAGAGAGGAGGAGGATTCTGGCAGTTTTGGAGCCATTGAAGAAGAGGCAGACATACGTCAAACAGTAAGAGATGGTTTTCCATCCTCAGAACTCTAGGGAGTAGTACATGGCTGGGAGGAGGCAGTTCCAGATACTTTACTCCTCAGTGAACCTGAGGAGTCTGCTTCTCATACCTCCACAAATTTGTGGTGCATGGGCTCCCTCATGTTTCAAAGCCTGCAAAAGGACCCAAGAATATGTGGCGTAAAGGAAAGGGATCACTATTGGCTGGCAACCCTCCTTGACCACCGTTATAAGGGGAAACTCTCCAAACTCATTTATTCCCCACGGAGAGTGCAGAAGATGAAATCTCTTGAAGACACCTTAAAGAGGAGTTTATCGAACTCTTTTCCTGACTCTGGTAGGTTACAGTGTTGTGGAAAACATAGTTTTGAGGCTTCTGTTGGTCAAGAGAGGAGCATCACATGGTGGACGATTATCTAGGGGCGAAAACAGAATGGAGGGCTTTCCAGTCGACGATCCATTGGCTTACTGGGTCATGAGAATAGACCACTGGCCAGAACTTGCCCAGTATGCTATTGAGCTGCTGGACTGCCCTGCATCCAGCGTGCTTTCTGAACGGGTATTCAGCGCTACTGGAGGTTTTGTTACTGATCATTGAACGCGTAGGACTTCTAGGCTGCCTAGTGTTGTGGGAGTTGATTTCATTTGGAAGAATGTTTTTGGTGTAGGTTTCAGGGGCACAATTAACACCCAAAGACCATTTTTTCCGCACCTGTTTGACAGGTGCATATCATTGCAATTTTTGACAGCAGGGCCAATTTTTGCTTTCATCAAGAGTACCTCTATAGGGTAACGGTATGAAGGAGCCACCGACATCCAAAGAATTTTTCCACACCTGTTTGACAGGTGCATATCATTGCAATTTTTGACAGCAAGGCCAATTCTTGCTTTCATTAAGAGTACCTCTATAGGGTTACGGTGTGAAGGAGCCACCAACACTCAAAGAACAATTTTTCCGCACCTGTTTGACAAATGCATATCATTGCAATTTTTGACAGCAAGGCCAATTCTTGCTTTCATCAAGAGTACCTCTATATTGTTACATTGTGAAGACGCCACTGACACCCAAAGAAAATTTTTTCCGCACCTGTTTGACAGGTGCATATCATTGCGATTCTTGACAGCACGACAAATTCTTGCTTTCATCAAGGGTACCTCTATAGGGTTATGGCGTGAAGGCGCCACTGACACCCAAAGAACAATTTTTCAGCACCCGTTACTTCTATCCAAAGTCTGTGGTAGAGACACCAGAATCTATCCAAAAAATCTCTAATCTTGTTCCCAGTGCACTACATAAATGGGGAGTACTCAGAATTGTCAGGGGTGGGTAGTGGGGTCCCCCAGGTTTCCGTGCTGGGACCAATTCTATTTAATTTGTTCATAAATGACCTGGAAGATGGGGTAAACAGTTCAATCTCTGTATTTGCGGACAATACTAAGCTAAGCAGGGAAATAACTTCTCCGCAGGATGTGGAAACCTTGCAAAAAGATCTGAACAAATTAATGGGGTGGGCAACTACATGGCAAATGAGGTTCAATGTAGAAAAATGTAAAATAATGCAATTGGGTGGCAAAAATATAAATGCAATCTATACACTGGGGGGAGAACCTCTGGGGGAATCTAGGATGGAAAAGGACCTGGGGGTCCTAGTAGATGATAGGCTCAGCAATTGAATCCAATGCCAAGCTGCTGCTAACAAAGCAAACAGAATATTGGCATGCATTAAGAAAGGAATTAACTCAATGGATAAAGCGATAATTCTCCCATTCTACAAGACTCTGGTCTGGCTGCACCTAGAGTATGCTGTCCAGTTCTGGGCACCAGTCCTCAGGAAGGATGTACTGGAAATGGAGCGAGTACAAAGAAGGGCAACAGAGCTAATAAAGGGACTGGAGGATATTAGTTATGAGGAAAGGTTGCAAGCACTGATCTTATTCTCTCTGGAGAAGAGATGCTTGAGAGGGGATATGATTTCAATATACAAATACCATACTGGTGACCCCACAAAACTTTTTCACGCAAAGGAGTTTAACAAGACTCGTGGCCACTCATTATAATTAGAAAAAAAGAGGTTTAACCTTAAACTACGTAGAGGGTTTTTTACTGTAAGAAGGGCGAGATTGTGGAATTACCTTCCACAGGCGGTGGTCCCAGCGGGGAGCATCGATAGTTTAAAAAAACTATTAGATAAGCACCTGAATGACCACAACATACAGGGATATACAATGTAATACTGACATATAATCACACACATAGGTTGGACTTGATGGACTTGTGTCTTTTTTCAACCTCACCTACTATGTAACTATGTAACATTGTGGCTTCATCATACAGACTGGCTCCCCAAGCCGTTGCTTACAAAATAAAGAAAGCTTGCAGGGAAAATGTAATTTTTTTGGCTTTACAAATGCAATTATTGCTGCAGCAGCTTCTATACACAGTACAGATGTGCCACTTTACAGGTGGACTAAGGGGACCCCCCCCAGGAACAACATTTATGCTTTCACTTTAAGCATCAATAAATCACTGCTCATTTAAAAATGATGTTTTTACAAACTTTTTTTTCATTGATACATGTCCACAAGGGCAGTACCCAGACCTCCATAACCATGGTATGCCCAATTACTCGCATATAAGACTTCAAAATGGGCAATTTTGATATTTTACGTTCGGGTCTCATAGACTTCAATAGGGTTTATTATTTGGTTCCGAACTTTCGCAATGTTCGAAAGTTCTGGTACGAACCGAACAGGAGGTCGTTTGGGCCCATCCCTACTGGGTAATAATACATTAATACAAGACTACCTTTGTTTACTGGTTTGGTTTCTACTTTTGGTACAGCACGGTCAATAGATCATCAGAATTATTTCCTGTATTTCACTGTGTTTACTTGTCTTTACACTCAACCTGGTGTGTCAGAGGGGCTGAGGCCCTTGGGAAAGTTGGGCAAAGAACACAGGACCCATCTTACTCTGCGGCTCCTACATGGGTAGCTCTACATATACAGTACATGGGTGAAAATGATACAAGTTACTATTATGCCACGTACACACGATCGGAATTTCCGTCAGAAAAAACTTAGATGGTTTTTCCAACGGAATTCCGCTCAAGCTTGCCTTGCATACACACAGTCACACAAAAGTTCTCTGAACTTTCGACCGTCAAGAACGCGGTGATGTACAACACTACGACTAGCCGAGAAAATGAAGTTCAATGCTTCCAAGCATGCGTCCAATTGTTTCCGAGCATGCGTGATTTTTTGCGAGTCCGAATTGCATATAGACAAACGCATTTTCGGATAGGAACTTTTCCCGACAGGAAAATAGAGAACATGCTCTCAATCTTTTGCTAGCTAGCAAAAGACCGATGGAGCATACACACGGTCGCATTTTCCATCAAAAAGCTCTCATCGGAGTTTTGCTGGCGGCATTTCCGATCGTGTGTACGCGGCATAAGACATGTTATAGGATTCACGGTTAAAATTTCACGCCACCCCCATCCATCTAGAACATTATGAAAAAGCAAGAGCATGGCCATCTTCCAGTCCCACTATAAATTGTTGTATATCTTTATCAAAATCTTTATAAATGCTTCTCTCCATAACATTTAAGAGGGGAAGGAATACATTTTTATTTGTAGCCTTTTACTTGCTGCTCTTCAGTAAAATAGATTTAAAGCAATTTTCACATTTCTGAATGGCTCTGAATAATCATGACCTTAGAATAAAACATACCACAATGACGGTTCACTAGAAATATATTTAGCAGGAATGCCTGAACTCTGCTTTATTGCTGCTAAATCAAAGAAATGTTTCATGCAGCAAACTGGTACATTTTCTGTGTTAAAGATATGAAGTATGATGCAAACCTTTAAATAAAAGCAATGCTGTCACTTTTTCTGGTGACTTTTGCCACAATTTATATTTACTCGTTACTTAACTACATCTGAGCACCACAAACTGAAAACCGGATTTAATAAATTTTTAAATATTCAAAGCAAGCTCACCCGTCTATCCTCTATGCTCCATTTTGTTGAGAAATCATTTTGAAAATCACCCCCCCCCAGCATTTGTGGCCGTAGCCAACTTGAGTAAGGCCAGATGATTCGTGTAGCATTTACTTCCTGGAATCCATCTGCGCTTAGCTCAGGCATGCAGGCAGGAGGGTGTGCTTAGCTGAGAAAACCCCTCCACCAAATAAAGGAAAAAATGGCATGAAGACTCTAAGGATAGGGTGACTAGACGTTTCCGGTTTCCAGGGACAGTTCCTGGACTGAGGACACTGTCTGTCCCCGGTTTTGTCCCCAGATCTCCCTGCCTCTCCTGCTGCTGTTCAGTGGAGGAGAGGCAGAGCCAACATTTTACAGTGTGGTGGGCTGAGACTGGGAGGTGAAAAAATGGGGGGGGGGGGGGGGATGTGTGTGTCTGTGTGTACACAGGTGAGGGCAGAGGGGGATCAGGTGTGAGAGCTGATGCAGCTGCATGGAGAGATGGAGAGTTTAGCAGTTGTGGGGGGAAGGGCTAAGAGATGTCTGCAGAGATAATCTGTGAAAAAAGGGTGCAGAGGTGAGCTATGGATATGGGGGCAGAAGTGTCCTCTGTGCATAGCAAACCTCTGAACCCCGCTGTGTATTATGCAGTCCTGTACCCAGTGCTCTGTGTATTATGCAGTCCTCTATCCAGCGCCCTGTGTATTATGCAGTCCTGTACCCAGCACTTTGTGTATTATGCAGTCCTGTACCCAGCACTCTTTGTATTATGCAGTCCTGTACCCAGCGCTCTGTGTATTATGCAGTCCTGTACCCAGCGCTCTGTGTATTATGCAGTCCTGTACCCAGCGCTCTGTGTATTATGCAGTCCTGTACCCAGCGCTCTGTGTATTATGCAGTCCTGAGCCCAGCGCTCTGTGTATTATGCAGCCCTGTGCCCAGCACTCTGTGTATTATGCAGCCCTGTACCCAGCACTTTGTGTATTATGCAGCCCTGTACCCAGCACTTTGTGTATTATGCAGTCCTGTACCCAGCGCTCTGTGTTCTATGCAGTCCTTTACCCAGCGCTCTGTTTATTATGCAGTCCTGTACCCAGCGCTCTGTGTATTATGCAGTCCTGTACCCAGTGCTCTGTGTATTATGCAGTCCTGTACCCATCGCTCTGTGTATTATGCAGTCCTGTACCCATCGCTCTGTGTATTATGTAGTCCTGTACCCATCGCTCTGTGTATTATGCAGTCCTGTAACCAGCGCTCTGTGTTTTATGCAGTCCTGTACCCAGCGCTCTGTTTATTATGCAGTCCTATACCCAGCGCTCTGTTTATTATGCAGTCCTTTACCCAGCGCTCTGTGTATTATGCAGTCCTGTACCCAGTGCTCTGTGTATTATGCAGTCCTGTGTAATTTGCCAATAAAATAAAAATATGTCCCCAGATTGAATTTTAAAAATCTGGTCACCTTATCTTAGGATGTATGACATCATTTTGGCCTAGGGTGTGCTTAGCTGAGAAAACCCCTCCACCTTCCACAAGGCTGTGCAAATCTGCATCAATTCAACCTGGATCAATGCAAACTTGCCAAGCAATGTGACCGAGCCAGGACTTAATATTCAGGGATACAGCCGCATAAGCCGATACTCTTCTTCTAGTACCGGCCACACAGTCTCTCAGAGCGGCGGAGTGATATGCTGTGAGGCACAGAATCTGCACGGCTCTCTCACAGCAGAGGAGGGAAGGGGGCATGCGCTGTGCACAGTCTGGTTGCAGCTTGTATACATGAGATCTGGAGAGCGAGGAGGGAGGCTCACATTCCTGTGGAATTCCCCAGTGTACAGAGATGGATTGAGGTAAACTGTTCCTGATCCTGCAGCTTAGAAGTTTGCTCTACACTTATTTCAGTTTAATACTATAGCCTGGCTGTGCTCTGCATAGTTTCCCCTGTGTGGACTCTGCAAGCAAAGAGAGATTATGTATTACTGCTGTTGGGTACTGCTGACCATTACATGTACAGTATGTGCCCTTGAACACACTCTGCATTCTGTGTGTTACGCACTGGTGAGCCCTGCATTCCATGTATAACGCACTGGTGAGCCCTGCATTCTGTGCCTAATGCACTGGTGAGCCCTGCATTCCATGTCTAATGCACTGGTGAGCCCTGCATTCCGTGTCTAACGCACTGGTGAGCCCTGAATTCCATGTCTAATGCACTGGGGAGCCCTGCAGTCCATGTCTAATGCACTGGTGAGCCCTGCATTCCATGCCTAAAGCACTGGTGAGCCCTGCATTCCGTGTCTAACGCACTGGTGAGCCCTGCATTCTGTGCCTAACGCACTGGTGAGCCCTGCATTCCATGTCTAATGCACTGGTGAGCCCTGCATTCCGTGTCTAACGCACTGGTGAGCCCTGCGTTCTGTGCCTAACGCACTGGGAAGCCCTTTAGTCCATGTCTAATGCACTGGTGAGCCCTGCATTCTGTGCCTAACGCACTGGTGAGCCCTGCATTTTGTGTGTAATGCACTGGTGAGCACTGCATTCCATGTAGGGTTGCCACCTGTCCAGGATTCACCTGGACAATCCGGGTTTTTAATCATGTGTCCGGGTTTCAGGCGGACTGAAACCCAGACACATTATTCAGACTGGGCTGTGGCTCCCAAAGTAACCAAGATAGTCACTCACAAATCTGTTGCTGTCTGGGAGCTGCGGGCAGGTTTGGCACTACTAAGGGGCAGGGAGATGATGTCACCAAAAGCAATTTGGCCACACCCACTGTTTGCTGTGGCACCCTATGTGCACCGCATTACTACTCTCCTTGGGACACCCAAAGGTGTCCCAGGCCACTAAACTGTTCTGGTTTGGCTTGAAGAAAAGGTGGCAACCCTAATTCCTTGTGTAATGCACTGGTGAGCCCTGCATTCCGTGTGTAACGCACTGGTGAGCCCTGCATTCCGTGTGTAACGCACTGGTGAGCCCTGCATTCCGTGTGTAACGCACTGGTGAGCCCTGCATTCCGTGTGTAACGCACTGGTGAGCCCTGCATTTTGTGTGTAACGCACTGGTAAGCCCTGCATTTTGTGTGTAACGCACTGGTGAGCCCTGCATTCTGTGTATAACGCACTGGTGAGCCCTGCATTCTGTGTGTAACGCACTGGTGAGCCCTGCATTCTGTGTGTAACGCACTGGTGAGCCCTGCATTCTGCGTGTAACGTACTGGTGAGCCCTGCATTCTGCGTGTAACGTACTGGTGAGCCCTGCATTCTGTGTGTAACACAGTGGTGAACCCTGCATTCTGTGTGTAACGCACTGGTGAACCCTGCATTCCGTGTGTAACGCACTGGTGAGCCCTGCATTCCATTTGTAACATACTGGTGAACCCTGCAGTCCGTGTGTAACATACTGGTGAACCCTGCATTCCATGTTTAACGCACTAGTGAGCCCTGCATTCCATGTGTAACGCACTGGTGAGCCCTGCATTCCATGTGTAACGTACTTGTGAGCCCTGCATTCCGTGTGTAATGCACCGGTGAGCTCTGCATTCCGTGTGTAACGCACCGGTGAGCCCTGCATTCCATGTGTAACGCACTGGTGAGCCCGGCATGCCGTGTGTAACGCACTGGTGAGCCCTGCATGCCGCGTGTAATGCACTGGTGAGCCCTGCATTCCGTTTGTAATGCACTGGTGTGCCCTGCATTCCGTGTGTAACGCACTGGTGAGCCCTGTATTCCGTGTGTAACGCACTGGTGAGCCCTGCATTCTGTGTGTAACGTACTTGTGAGCCCTGCATTCCGTGTCTAACGCACTGGTGAGCCCGGCATGCCATGTGTAACACACTGGTGAGCCCTGCATGCTGTGTGTGACGCACTGATGAGCCCTGTATTCCGTGTGTAACACACTGGTGAGCCCTGTATTCCATGTGTAACGCACTGGTAAGCCCTGTATTCCGTGTGTAATGCACTGGTGAGCCCTGCATTCTGTAGGTAATGTCGCACGGTTAGTGGTGCCTCCTGCTTAGGTGTTGCAGCCTCTGGGGCCTTTCAAAAAGGTGTGTATATGTAATGACAGATCATGTGACACTTAGGTTGCACACAGGTGGACATCATTTCACTAATTATGTGACTTCTGAAGGTAATTGGTTGCACCAGAGCTTTTTATGGGCTTCATAAAAAAGGGGGAGAATACATACGCACATGTCAATTATCAGTTTTAAATTTCTGAAAAATAGTTTACGGTATATATTTTTCTAATTTTACTTCACCAACTTAGACTATTGTGTTCTGATCCATGACATATAATTCAAATTAAAAAAAACATTGAACTAAAGGCTGTAATGTAACAAAATAGGTAAAAAGCCAAGGGGGTGAATACTTTTGCAAGGCACTGTAAGTATAAAGATATCTCATATATCAAAGTAGAAGAATTTGATCCAATAACCCCTTTACACTTGCTTGTAAGCGCGTTTCACTAGATATTAGCTTCCGCAGGACAATTACTGGGTAGGTGCTGGTATATTTAAATACAGAGACAGAAAATTGTGTATAAGTATTACATATGGTATATATTTGTATAGGCACAACAGCAATTATTTCATTACGTATCCAAGAGAGACAGACACCAACACACAAAACAAATACACGGACACACATATGCTTGCCTGGTAGGTCTGTGTCCAAGGATATGGGAGACTCCACAAAACTGAACAAACATGCAAAGATCTATTGTTTTAAGTATAACAAACAAGGTCAATGCATGAAAGGTTGTTTATAATTAACCCAAAAGATAAAGTGCAAAAAGGCTATACGCGACTATAGAACCAGGTTCAGAAATGTATATCTGGAAAAAAAAAAAGCACAGAGATTGATATAGATGAAATTGCCTAAATATTGGAAATAGTAATACAAACATATAGGGTCCCTTAAGATCAGAACAATGCTAAAAATTGTTTATACCTACTAATTAGTAGTGACTAGACCAGCCACATATCGGAGCGCAGAGTTCAAGCTGTGATAAAACTATATGTTTTGGTACACTGTGGCATAGGACATTAGCCAAGAAAAATATCTAGGAGATATAGACAGGGTAAAGGGGTAGCCATATAGGTGATCACATCAAGCGTGACCGAAAATATGTAAGTAGCACTTGCCAGGTACATATAGGCTTGATCCTGAATTGCTGTGACTAGATTACAGAAATGAGTGTTTCTCCCAACTGAGAGGAAAAGGATGACATCTGAGAAGGAAAGATTATAAGAAACTATTAAGTACCGGTATGAGCCAGTTGAAAGATCACATTGGTAGGTCAATTAGAACATACCTACCAACAAGTAATCAGATAGAGTCTCAAAGAGTTAGCTCACCCATATGATCTGCTCCAATATGTATAGGTAGCCTCTCCGTATGTAGCCACAACCTCTCTGCCCAACATCTATATATATAGGAGTTGAAGTGTAGAGAGGGCTGGAACGCTGCCAATTTGGCGCCAAAAGATGGCCCAATCACATGACGCATATCGTCAACCACGTGGTCGCACAGCCACACCCCCACATCGTACCAGGAAAGTGTAAGGACGAGGAGCGGATAGATGCTAGCCGTCGGCGTCAAACACACTGTATGCACGTCGGCACGCCAAGACGAACACCAGAGGGGGCTGGAACGCCACCAGTTTGGCGCCAAAAGATGGCCCAATCACGTGACGCATATCGTCAACCACGTAATCGCACAGCCACACCCCCCACATCAGCGCGACCAATCTCACCAGGAGAGTGTCAGGACGAGGGGCGGAGAGAGGCCTACCATCGGTGTCAATACACAGTGTGCATGTTGGCAAACCGGGGCGAACCGCAAATGTAGGCCGAGCTAGTGAAACGTGATGTAGTAATGCAGCTGACGAATCCCGCACATGCGCTGTGGATGTCCACATCACAGTGCGTGTGCAGCTCCTAACATAAGTCCACCACAAACTAAAAGGGAAGACATCATTACATGTGGATGCAAACCCATTCAGAAACATATATTCCACACCACAACGATCTAAGGGGACACTCCATCAGATAACAAGAATGGGTGCCAACTCCATACCAATATCAGACCAAAATAAACTAAAAAGGGGAATGGAATCGGACTTTAAACTGTTCCACAAAAGAGCAGTAACAATCAACTTAAATTAATCAAATATATAAGCTGTTGGTCAAAAACTCCCATATCCAGGGACAATAGACAAACCAGCAGACAATCCCAAATAAACATATAAACACGGAAAAAAAAAAATTATAAAAGGTGAAACAAAACATAAAATGGCCAAAGGCATATAGATTAGACAGACCCAAATCAATTGTAAGAAAACGTGACTCAAAGAGGTCAAACCACATACATCTGTACAGGCGGGCAGTTAATTAAAGAACGGGGAAATGTGTCTACCAATCACAGAAAAGGTTTATAGATAAAGAGTGAATCCAACGCATTTCCCTCTGTAAAATCTTTTTATCACGATCACCACCTTGCAAGTTCATTGGAATGTGCTCTAGTGCTGCAAATTTCAGAACGCTATTGTCACCAGCGTGCATTTGATTTACATGGCGTCCTATCGGTGTCAGCAGCTAATTGCTGCTAATATAGTATATATGATCTTTAATTTGACGACAAAAGGCATGTTTAGTTTTGCCCACGTAAAAACTGCCACACTTGCAAAAAATGATGCACACCACGCCCTCCATTTAACAGTTGACATGGTGTACACCAGAATGCCCCATTGGGCAGATACATTGCATGGTTCTCATATATCCACGGGCAAAAAGTACAAGAGTCACATTGCCAAGTCCCTCTCAAGGTGGTGTCCTCACTTACTATGTTTGAAAAATGACTCTGTGTCAATCTATCCTTCAGTGATCTCGCCTTTCTGAACGTAGTATCATTTTTAACCCCAGTATATTTGCAAAGAATAGATTCATTGGTGAGAAGATACCAATGTTTGTTAGGTATTTCCCTTACACATGAGTATTGGCGGTTATAGGTGATAATAACCCGGGTGGTGTCTTCCTCATTGCTGCGTGCTCTTTTGCAAAGAGCTTCCTGTCTGGTCTGTTTTTTGTCTCTCTTGAAAGCTTTCTTAAGGGAGGTTTTTGAGTATCCCCTAGCAATTGGGTGCTCACTTAGTGCATCTGCTTCCTACTGGAATAGGGTATCACTGGAGCAGATTATCTGCAATCTGAAGTAGTGGTCGTACGGGATTGTCAGGGCTGGGTCAGCCCTTCCTTCTCTGAGCTGGCCGCTCAGCTGTCGGCTAATTGCCAGCTCTCATCTCTCTCCACAGTTAACCAGCTGTTGTGGATCTGCTCGTCAGCCCCGCCTACTTAAAGATCTCCAGCTCACTTCATTCCTGCCTTCACCTTGGTCACATCACAAGAAACCATCTCCTGCGTTCCTGTTTAAAGACTGGCTTTGCTGACATCCCTTCTGGCTCCTTATCCTGCTTGCTGTTCCTCTACTTGGATCCCTGACTTCTGGCCTGGCTGATTACCTGATCTGGTTACTAAACTCTGGCTTGGCTGATTACCTGATCTGGCTACTGAACTCTGGCTTGGCTGACTGCCCGATCCGGTTACTGGACTCTGGCTATGCTTTGACTACGCTTAATCTATTTACCTTTTTATTTTTATTAATAAACAAGTGTGATTTTACTGTACTTCTGTCTTGGTCTGGTTCATGGTTTCTGACAGTAGGTGAAGGCCATGAATTCAGAAGATACAGTCAATCCACTTGTTGGTAATATTTTTTCCAGGGGGCGTGGCTTGGCGCGCGGCTTGGATGGCAGCACATTAGAGGAGCTCCGTCAGACACACAGCCTGTTAGCCTGACACCCTTTCCAAGAACCTTCCATGCCGGCCAGGAAGCTACACGGCACCCCGCACACTCGTTCCCGCAAAGGGCTGAGGACTTCCACAGCCAGGAATATCGTGGATTTGTTGAGACAAAAGTCGGAGGCTGAGAACGGCAAGGCCGAACCCAAGATGGCGCCGACGCAGCAGGCAGAGCTCCACGAGGAAGACTTCAGCGGTGAGTCAGACGTTAATGAGGACATGAACAGGGGGAAATCAAGACTCCATAAACCCCTAACATACGCAGATATGTCCGGTTTTATTGCCGAAATCAAATCGGCCTTTTCAGCCGCAATAACCGATCTCAAAACGAATCTGGCTGTCCTCACTGAAAAACTAGCATCGGCGGAACATGCGGGGAAACAGAGAGATAAGGCCCTGGACAGGATGGACAAGATTGCTGTGTCCCATACCCAACACTTTATAGATGTAAACAGACACCTAGAAGACCTCGACAACAGAGGCAGGAGGAATAATATTAGGGTGAGGGGGATCCCCGAAACTGTGGAGGCAGATCAAATAGCCCCGGCTCTACAGAGGGTCTTTAATAGCCTACTGGAAAGGCAAGAGGAGACTGTGATTGATTTCATTAGGGCTCACAGAGCACTTAGGCCTAGAGGCCCTGACACTGCACCACCCTGGGACATCATTTGCTGCTTGCAAAGCTTTCAATTAAAGGAGGACATAATGCGCAAAGCGAGGAGGAATGAGAGGATCATTTTCAATGGAGAGAACATAATGCTATTCCAAGATCTATCCCAGATTACACTCAAAAACCGCAGGGCCTTGCGCCCACTACTGGACAAACTTCGCGAAAAAGACCTCAGGTACACTTGGCGCTTCCCCTTTGCCCTCATTGTGGCGACAAATGGGCACCAGCACATCCTACGCACCCCATTGGATCTCCCCGATTTCTGTGCAGGACTTGGCCTGGACCTAGTGGACTTGCCGGACTGGTACGCTGAGTTTGCTTTACCACCACACAACAGGAGTCCATCCAGATCACCATTTTCCACACCTGAAAAAAGGTCGTCCAAGAAAATGAAGTCAAGCAAAGCAGGAAGTTCCAAATTCAACACACCGAATCCAAGAGCTCTTTGGGACTGTGAACACGCGGAGGATTGATGCCAAGCTGTCCAGCCTATGATCCTCCACATCGTTCTGACCAACTGTTTTGACGTCAAAGGGAGTTATTCATGCCCAATCTAACCTCCAATTTTTCTCCCCCCCCCCCCTTTTTTTTTTTGTTTTTTTTTTTTTAATTTAATTTTTTTTTTTTTTTAATTTTTAATTTTTTTTATTTAATTTTTTTTTTTTTTTAATTTTTAATTTTTTAATTTTTAATTTTTATTTTTATGTTTTCCTTTTCTTAAGGTTCAGTATATTAGGGCATTGCACCACTGACTTCCATGTTCTCAAAGCAGACATAGGCGTGCTTATTGCACATATCTTGTACCACAAATTTTTTCATGACGTTTAAGCATTAGTCTGAGTTATTGCAGTTTTGTGACCCTCGCGGCGGAGGGGGCCAGCTTGGTCGTGACACTTTAGAGGTGGCGGTCGGCTGAGTCTTCACGTCGCGGGGGTGACAATGATAACGGGGCCTCTTGGCCCTCCTGTGCGGGTCCGGAGAGGCTCCCTTATTCTACAGGGTGAATTAATCATATATATTTTACTTCAGTTAAGAGAAGTATATCTTTTTTAGCCACAGGCTGTGTGTCCGTTGGAGGTTGGTTATGCCAGATATATCCTTCATAAGTTTTCTGTTTAAACTTAACGGTTTGTTCTGTTTGACTTACACACCAGGCAGCTGCCTCCCCCTACCCCCGCAAGTGGTCTGTCATTGCATTAAGCTTTGCAGACGCACTACAGTTCTCTAGATAGGGCTCTATCTAGAGGTTAAACTTAATTCTTATTATACTCGCTACTCTTCCCACCTTCACCTCCTTGTTTTCTTACTTTCTGCTCTTTTTCTCCTTTTCTGTTTCTTTCCCCGCCTACCCCCCCTTTTTTTTTTTGTCATTTATCTCGGGGGTTTTGACCACCCACGTACTCGACCTTAACTGACCTTAACTGACCACCGATATCTCTTTTTCAGATCAAAAGTTTCGCACCGCTCCTGAGTCTGCACCATGGCTTACTCTTTTCTGGGGCGCAACCCCACAGTAATATCCCACAACATACAGGGATTGAATACTCCAGAAAAGAGATCTACATTACTTAGAGAAATTAAAAAAGGTAAGCCACATTTCATACTGCTACAGGAAACCCACTTTAAAACTGGTCATGTACCCAGGTTCACCGACTCGAACTTCACAAGGGTTTTTCATGCCACAAATAACCTTGCTAAAACTAAAGGTGTCTCAATACTGGTCAGTAAAAATGCACCTTTTGACCTGACGGACCAACTGATAGACCCTGAGGGTAGATACATTTTTCTGAAAGGGCACTACAGCGGAACGCCCATCACAATAGCAAATGTGTACTTTCCAAACTCAGCTCATCTGCTATTTTGTAAACAGATGGTCCATAAGCTGCAGGAGTTTGCTACGGGGTGTCTGATACTGGGAGGAGACTTCAATATCCCTTTGAATCCCATAACAGACACCTCCAATGGCAACACTAGCATTAGGTACCAAACCCTGAAAGGTATTAAATCTCTTCTCCATAAGCTGGGACTGGTAGACTCTTGGAGATTCCTCAACCCACAGGGACGTGACTATACGTTTTACTCAGCACCCCACAAAAAATATACACGGATAGACTATCTGTTTATAACTCAAAAAGACCTTAATGTTCTTTCTGAGGCTTGCATAGGCACACAATCCTTCTCTGACCACGCTCCAGTGGCAGTAACGCTAGACCTGACAAGATCCCCACAAAAGACCCAGATTTGGAGACTTAACTCCTCGATACTCTCGGACCCCACCCACCTATCCAAACTCAAAGAGGCCCTGTCAAATTTTTTCACCCAGAACAACACTCCAGGGATGGACCCACTAATGATTTGGGAGGCCCACAAATGCACACTAAGAGGGGAACTGATCTCGATGGGTGCTAGAAGGAAAAAAGAGAGAGAAAGGGAAATCAAAACTCTAATAAGCTGTATCCATAAGTTAGAATCCCTACACAAACAATCTCTTGCTGTGGATACAGCCACAGAATTACTAGTAGCCAGGAAACAACTTCAGACACTTTTTGATGCTAAAGCCAAACGGTTTTTATTTTTTAGGAAAAAAATCTATTATGAGGGGGGCAACAAACCGGGCAAGACATTGGCAAGGGCGTTACGAGTACACACCCAAAACAATAACATTACAGGCATAAGACAGAAAAAAAATGGGACACTAGATGTCACCACAGAGGAGATTGCTAAACATTTTCATACATTTTATTCAAATCTCTACAATTTACCGCCACAACACAAACAACCGGGTATGGACGGTAATAGATCACAAGTAATCGAAGACTATCTTAGCAAGAGTGGTCTTCCATCTCTTGACACCACGGAAGCTAACACCCTTGAAGACACAATAACCATGACTGAAGTTAGAATGGACATTAAGAATTTGAAACTAGGCAAGAGTCCTGGCCCAGATGGGTACACGGCCATTTACTACAAAACTTTTACAGACTTGTTGACAGACCCTTTGACGGCAGCCTTGAACGCCTTGTCCGAACCCAAATCCACTACTCCAGACTTACTTTCAGCCTTCATAACAGTAATACCGAAGACAGGTAAGGACCCCTCCGATTGTGCCAGTTATCGTCCTATTTCCTTACTGAATCTGGACGTGAAAATTTTTGTGAGGATACTTGCTGACAGACTGAGACCCTTTCTCCAAAAAATAATTGGCCCGGAACAGGTGGGTTTCATGCCCGACCGTGAAGCCAAAGACAATGTCACCAAAGCCCTCCTACTAATTCACCAAATGGGGTCCAGCGGATCTGAGGGCCTTCTCCTATCCACGGATGCGGAGAAGGCCTTCGACCGCGTGGCTTGGGACTACATGCTGTCTACTTGTAGACATATTGGATTGGGTGATAGGATGTTGGCCTGGATCTCCGCACTCTATCATAATCCTTCGGCTAGATTGAAAATAAACGGCACTCTTTCGGATCGGGTACATATAGCGAATGGTACAAGACAAGGCTGCCCCCTTTCACCACTCTTATTCATTTTAACCCTAGAGCCATTTATTAGACAGGTCAATGCAAATAATTTGGTCGGGGGATTTCAGGTGGGGGGGCGGGAGTTCAAGGTAGCCGCCTATGCCGATGATTTGCTATTTTTCATATCTAGGCCCCACACCACTCTCCCTAATCTTATGAAAGCCTTTGAACATTATAGCTATGTCTCTAATCTAAAGATAAACTATTCCAAATCCGAAGCCATGAACATATCCCTCCCCAACCACTCACTCACATCGGTGATAGAAAACTCACCCTTTAAATGGGACCACAAAAAACTGAAATATTTGGGGGTGTTTTTAACACCTCAATTATCGACAATATACGAACAAAATTTTCCTCCTCTCTTAAAATCTATTGAAACGGACTTACACAAATGGCATGCTGGAACTTTCTCTTGGTTTGGAAGGGCAGCAATCATTAAAATGACGGTCCTTCCCAGACTCCTCTATCTTATGCGCACTTTACCGATTAAACTACCGCCCAACATGTTCAGGATATTGAGAACCATGTTTTTGAAATTTATATGGGCACAAAAAAATCCGAGAATCAAACTTGAAACACTGCAGAAAGCGAAGACACTGGGAGGGTTAGGAGTACCCAACTTACAGGGCTACTACAAAGCATCTCACGTAACAAGGGTCATCGATTGGCACTGTCACAGAGATTCCAAAGACTGGGTGAAACTGGAAATGGACCTTCAAGCCTTCCCTCTCACCTTTGCACCTTGGCGACCTTGGCTTTCATACACTGACGACCTAAAGCAACATCCCTTAACGGGTACCACTCTGAAAGTGATCCATGAGATACCCGCTGACACAGGAGTTACATCCGCCTTGGGTCCACTTACCTCACTGAGGGATAACCCAGATTTCATCCCAGGGGTGGGCAACCCTCACCTCAGATCCTCTCACAGTGACAGACCTCTTTTAGCAAGAGACTGTTACCACCAAGCCAAAATGAAAGACTTTCAGACACTTAAAAAAAATGACAATGTGACTGACTTACCCTTCTGGACTTACCTCCAAGTTAGAAGTTATGTAAGCACTAATCACAAGGTGGGAGACTTTTCTAGGCCTTTGACGGACTTCGAGTCGGTGTGCCTTAGGGGAGAGCCAATACGTGGGGCTACTTCAATTATTTATGCGTGGCTACAGAACACAAAAACACCCATGGATGACAGACTCAGAGAGCGGTGGTCAGAAGCCTTACAGGTAAACATAACCCCGAAACAGTGGAGGAACGCTTGCATCTTATCACATAAGTGCTCTATCAGCACCAAAGTGCAAGAGACAGCTTTCAAACTCTTGACTCAGTGGTACCTAACTCCAACAAAATTAAATAAGATGTTCCCCCAGGCTTCAGATCGATGCTGGAGGTGTTTGGGAGATAGTGGAACTTTGCTACACATATGGTGGCATTGCCCCTTGATTACCCATTTTTGGGACAGTGTACGAGAATATATCAAAAAAATCACTGAGAACACCCTACCTTTAGACGCAGCTTGTTGCCTGCTGCATATTTCGAGCTGGCCTCTGAAGAGATACAAGCGTTCGCTCACAAAACATTTACTGAATGCGGCCAAGTCCCTCATCCCAATTTATTGGAAATCAACTTGCGTACCAACAACAAAGGAATGGCTAAACAGGGTCACAGAATTTTATGAAATGGAAGACACTTTGGCGCAAGCAAACGAACAAGTTGAAAACTTTCTTGATACATGGCGCCCATGGAACGTGTTTAAATACTCCCAAGCATTTTCCGACATTGTCGGTGCTCAGGTTTAGGCGATAAGCTAAATTAGTTTTAGATAGGGCCTAACAGTGGATCTGTGCTGGATTACACACTTGGTCGACGTGGGTGGTCGAGGTCAACTAAGATCATTCAAGATCATTCCCTCTTCTTTTCCCTTTTTTTTTTGTTTTTTTTTGTTTTTATAATTTGATTTCTGAATAAACACAAACTTCACTTCTCATACTCCACATAGGGTTTTGGTTTCCGTTTACCCTTCTTTCACATGTATACTTTATCTTTTCCCCTCTTTTCATCTCTTTGATCTATTCAGAGGGTCAATCGTAACATCGCATATAATATTATTATAGGCCTAGGCGAAAGGGGTTGTGACATTGAACAGGCTTACTCCTGAGATGATATGGTTTATGTAAACGACACAACCGATATTACACTGTTTAATTTTTGATTATTCTGAATCAACATCGCATAAACAAATGTAAACTGCGGCCGTTTTACTGAAACTTATGCTCGGTCAGAAACATTTTTATTTGTTATTGTACTCTCTGATCTGTATTGTTTACTTAATACTTCTGTAATAAACTTCTTTAATGAGAAAAAATATTTTTTCCAGATTGGATGAGCAAAATCACAGCATGGATCATTTTTCCATGGTGTTACAAACGCTCCTGAGTCGCACGGCTCACCTGGAATCCCCCACTGTGGCTGCTGCAGTACAACCTGAGTTGCAGGCCTTCCCTGCTGCTGCACCAGTCTCTGTGCAGGCACCCGCCTTGAGTATTACCTCTATAAGAGGTATGTCTGGTTCTGCCCCGCTTCCCCAGTGATTTGGGGGTGATCCAGTTCAATGCAGAGGGTTTCTCAACCAAATTGAGATATACTTTGAGATGCTGCCCCAGGCATTTCCCACGGACAGAAGCAAAGTAGGGTTTGTGATATCTTTGCTTTCTGAGAGAGCCTTGGCCTGGGCTAACCCTCTATGGGAGACGCAAAAACCTGTTGTCTTCAGTTACCCTGAGTTTGTGGCCTCCTTTAAAAAGGTATTTGACGTTCCCGCACGCTCCGCTTCTGCTGCAAAGTGCCTCATGTCCATCAAACAGAGTACGAGAACTGTTGCTGACTACGCCATCGAGTTCCGAACTCTGGCAGCAGAGGTTGCTTGGAACAATGAGGCTCTCGTGGCTGCTTTTTCTCTTGGTCTCTAGGATTCCATCAAGGATGAGATAGCAGCCCGAGATATACCCACTGAGCTGGAGAGCTTGATCTCGTTTGCCATCCTCATTAACTCCAGACTCAGAGAAAGACTTTCTTTTAATTAGTGCTTGCGGAAGCCTCCTGTACGTTTGCCTCCTAGTTTTGCATTTCCACCCATGCCTCCCTCACCTCCTATGCCTCCTGGTACCGAGTAGGTCAAAGAAGATGATCCCATGCACTTGGGCTTCACGCGTCTCTCTGCGGATGAGAGAGCCTTTTGGAAGAGGGAGAGATTGCGCCTTTATTGTGGCCAGGCAGGTCACTTTTTGAAGTCTTGTCCTACGCGTCCTGGGAACACCCGAACCTTGAGGTCCTGTCATGGACAGACCTTAGGTGGTGTTGTGTCGTCCCCAGTTATCCAGAAGTATAAGCCCCTGGTTTCGGTCACCCTTTCTGAGTCGTCTATCGAGATACAGGCTCTAATCGATTCTGGGGCTGCAGGCCTGTACATTGATGCTGCCTTTGTATCAAAGCACTTGATTCCACTGCAGCTGCGTAACACTCCACTTGCCATTGAGGCTCTTGACGGGAGACCTCTACAGCCTGCCCATGTGACTCATGAGACGGTTCCGTTGTCCATGGCCGTAGGGGCTCTTCACCATGAGATAATCCAATTCCAAGTGATTTCCTCTCCTAAGTTTCCGCTGGTTATTGGTTATCCTTGGTTACAGAGGCACAACCCCTCTTTTGATTGGCTCCGTGCTGAGGTTCTCTCCTGGTCACCACAATGCAGTGAAACATGCTTCCGGAAGGTAGCCAAGGTCCTGTGTACCTCTTCACTCTCCTCCCTGCCAGAGGAGTACCGTGATTTTAGGGATGTCTTTGACAAAGGTCAAGCCGGTAGTATGCCTCCACACCGGCCGTATGATTGCGCAGTTGACCTTTAACCTGGTGCCACTCCCCCTCATGGCCGGGTTTACCCTTTGTCGGTCTTGAAGGATAAAGCCATGGAGAAGTATGTTGCAGAAGCACTTTTTCTGGGTTTCATCCGCAAATCCTCATCTCCTGCTGGTGCTGGTTTCTTCTTTGTGAGGAAGAGGAGTGGTGAACTGAGACCTTGTATTGATTATAGGGGTCTCAATCATTTCACGATTAAGAATGCCTACCCCATCCCGTTGATTACAGAATTATTTGACCGCCTCAAGGGAGGAACGGTTTTCACTAAACTTGATCTGAGAGGGGCATAAAATCTCGTGAGGATTAAGGAGGGCGACGAGTGGAAAACTGCATTTAATATCAGAACAGGCCATTATGAGTATCTTGTAATGCCTTTTGGTCTTTGTAACGCCCTGGCAGTTTTCCAGGAATTTATTAACGATGTCCTCCAAGATTTGTTGCAGTTATGTGTGGTGGTTTATCTCGATGATAGCCTTATATTTTCCAAGTCCCTGGAGAGCCACCACACAGATGTCTGTCATGTGCTTCAGAAATTAAGAGAGAACAATCTCTATTGTAAACTGGAGAAATGTGAGTTCCATCGGGAACAGGTTAAATTCCTGTCATTTCCACTGCTGGTTTTTCGTTGGACCCAGAGAAACTTTTGGCAGTCCTACAGTGGCCTCGACCTGTGGGGTTATGTCCTCTGCAGCATTTCCTGGTTTTTGCTAACTATTATCGGAAGTTTATTCGTAACCTCTCGTCTCTGGTCAAGCCCCTGACCGATATGACCAGAAAGAATAGTAACCCACGGAGTTGGTCTCCGGAGTCCATTAAGGCCTTTGAAAGTCTCAAGGCTGCCTTTGTTTCTGCTCCTGTCTTGGCACATCCTGATCCTACGTTACCTTTTTATCCTTGAGGTTGATGCTTCTGAGACTGGTGTTGGCACCCTTCTATCTCAACGTCCTACCTCTGAGAGTGCTATGCCTCCTTGTGGCTACCTTTCCAAGAAATTGTCACCTGCCAAGTGCAATTACGAGATTGGTGACAGAGAGCTATTGGCAATCATTTTAGCCCTGAAAGAATGGAGACATCTCCTCGAAGGTACCACTGTGCCGGTTCTCATTCTTAATGACCATAAGAATCTCACATTCTTGTCTGAGGCTAAACGCCTCTCTCCCAGAAGGACGCGAGGGGCTCTTTTCTTGTCAAGTTTCAATTACATTGTCTCATTCTTACCCGGTACTAAGAATGTAAGGGCTGACACCTTGTCACAACAATTTTCCTCCACTTCCAAGTTGGAGTTGGTTCCAGTTCCTATGATTCCTCCTGATCGTATTCTGGCTACGGTTCACACCAGTCTTACTTCTCCTTTGGGTGACAAAATCTTGCTGCTCAGGTCGATGCTCCTCCTGAGAAACCTTGTGACCGCTGCTTTGTCCCAGAGTGTCTCCGAACTGCCGTGCTCCAGACTTACCATTCTCCCAAGGTAGCTGGCCACCCTGGTAAGAATCAACTCGTTTGGGCCATTTCTTAACAATTCTGGTGGCCTAGTCTATGTGCTGATGTAACTGCCTTTGTAGCTGCCTGTTCCATGTGTGCTCAGAGTAAGACTCCACGACACCTTCCAGTGGGCCTCCTACAACCCATACCCAATGGAGAGAGGCCCTGGACCCATCTGTCTATGGATTTCATTGTGGAGTTGCCCAACTCCCAAGGCAACACAGTTATCCTTATGGTGGTTGACCGGTTCTCAAAGATGTGTCATTGTATTCCACTTCTAAGAAACTGGCTTCCATTTTTGCTCGGGAGATCTTTCGCTTATGTGGGCTACCCAAGGTGATTGTCTCAGACAGGGGCAGTCAGTTTGTGTCCCGGTTCTGGCAAGCCTTTTGTGCACAGCTGGGAATTCAGCTTGCTTTCTTCTCTGCGTATCACCCGCAGTTTAATGGGGCTGCAGAACGAGCCAAGCAGTCCTTGGAGCAATTCCTACTTTGCTATATTTCTGACCATCACAACAACTGGTCAGACCTATTACCATGGGCATAGTTTGCTCACAACAGTGCCCTGAATTCTGCTTCCCAATTGTCTCTGTTTATGGCGAATTATGGTTTCCAACCCTCCATGTTGCCTGACTCGTTTGTTCCGCAGAGTATTCCTGCGCTAGAGGAGCATCTCCGTGGTCTTCGTTCCACTTGGGCACAAGTCCAGGAGGCTTTGTCTCATGCTAATGATAGGTACAGACTCCATGCTGACTGCAGACACCTGCCTGCGCCTTCCTACCAGGTTGGGGACAGGGTCTGGCTGTCATCTTGCAACCTCTGACTTCATGTTCCCTCACTGAAGTTTGCACCTCGGTTTATTGGGCCTTTCCATATCCTTCTCAGGATTAACCAAGTGGCTTTAGCATTGGACCTTCCTCCTAGTATGCGCATCTCAAATGTGTTTCATGTTTCCTTATTGAAACTGTGGGTCTGCAACCGCTTTACCACCTCGGTGTCACGTCCTCACCCTATACCGGTTGAGAACCATGAGGAGTATGAGGTACAATCCATTGTTGACTCCCGTAGGTTCCATGGGCGCATACAGTACCTGGTGCATTGAAAGGGGTACGGTCCAGAGGAATGCTCCTGTTCTTCTACTTGGATCCCTGACTTCTGGCCTGGCTGATTGCCCGATCTGGTTACTGAACTCTGGCTTGGCTGACTACCCGATCCGGTTACTGGACTCTGGCTATGCTTTGACTACGCTTACTCTATTTACCTTTTTATTTTTATTAATAAACAAGTGTGATTTTACTGTACTTCTGTCTCGGTCTGGTTCATGGTTTCTGACAGGGGTACTGTTAATGAGAGGAGTAGGATGGAAACTACTAGTATGTAGGAGAGTGTTGCCGGCTGTCTCCTTTCGATATAAAGTAGTATTGATGTTCCCATCCTCCTCAGTTATAACAGTGATATCCAGAAAAGGGTGGATTGCCTATTCTGATGCATAGCAAACTTTAAATTAAATGCATTCTGGCCGAGATCCAACATAAAACTGGCCAGTTCAGTAGCAGAACCAGTCCAAAGCATCAGGACGTCATCTATATATCGGTTCCACATTAAAATGTGGTCCTAATATCTAGCATATCTTTCCTCAGAAAACAGCATGGGTTCCCCACCTCCCCAGGTACAGGTTGGCATACGATGGGGCACAGGAGGTCCCCATTGTTACCCCCTGCACCTGAAGGTAGTGGGAATCATTGAAGGTAAAAACATTACATGTCAGAATATGCTCCAATATAGTGAGGATAAACTTACTGAGGGACTATGAGTCCTGTAACCTTTCACTAAGGAAATCTTGTATCACAGAGAGACCTGAGGAGTGTGGAATACTACTGTATAGAGCCTCAATGTCAATAGCCACAAAGAGGAGGTACTTGGATGTTTTCTAGATGCTTCAAAAGATCTGGTGTGTCCTTGACATAAGAGGGAAAAGCCACAACATGAGGGCAGAGATATTGGTCAACAGAGTACAGCAACCTAGGAACCACAATGAACAGGAAATTAGGGATTCTGATTCTTCCAATGCTTCTAATAACTCTTGTTTTTCACAAGGTACGGCCAGATCGCATGGGAGAAATTGCAACCCCCAAAAGGAACCCCTCAGGCATAATAATGGACGCACACGAAGTGGTAAGAAAAGGCTTCTCGACGGCTCGCACCCAGGGGGCCTACAGGGAAACACCCAGTCCAATCCTAACGAGGAGGGTCTGAATACACTCACTAATAAGCCAACTATACAAGTGGGTGAACATCAGGATAGGGCAATCCAAATCTTCTTCCCTATCCGTTACATCCACACCCTCTTTTTTTGCTGCCCAAAGAAAGGGGCAGCCCCTCCACCAAAAGAAAGAAAATTAGGCAGTAACCTAGACCCATTTGTAATCAAGACCACATAGGAGATACTGCTCTTAATGTGATCAATTTATCAGGCTATAATTTGTCTTATGCAGAAATAGAAGTACTGGGTTTGGGCCTAACATTCTGCCCTACTCAAGAAATAGATCATTTTGAGACTATTAAGCACTTAAATCTATTTGCCCGCAAGCTGACCTATAAATATCTATTTGATCAAGATAGGAAAAGAAAGGAGAAAGATAAAAAATTGAGAGATTAATGGAAAACTTTCTCAGTAAGGGACTTTCGGGCATTAAGAGATCTCATGGACCTCTTGGAAGAAAATGAAAGATATGACCAGCAGGCACAAACTGGGATAGGGATTCTACTCCTAATATTCAGATTGACACCTTGCAAAACTTAAAAAAAAAAAAAAAAAAAGTGAAATTCCCTCCCTTGCAAACCATTCCAAATATCTGGGCATTTCTTACACAAGTTACAAAAGAAATTGAAAAGTTGCAAATCTATCCCCATAATGTGGACAATTTATCCACTATACAGAAACAGGCGTTACAAAAACTCTGTTCACAAGACGGAATCATTATTAAACCTTCGGATAAGGGGGGCAATATTGTCCTTATGGACAAGGTCCAGTACATTGCTATGTGTAACAAAGTTCTAGATAATGAGGATTGGTACTAAAGGACCCCTTCAGAATATGGCAGCAAAGTGCAGGATGAGTTTTACTTACTTCTTTTGCACTCTTTTCATCAAGGAGTTATTACTAAAGACCTATATGAAGCTCTCCTTGTTAAGCATCCTGTCACACCAACCTTCTATGCCTTACCTAAGACGCATAAGGATCTGGGATGTCTTTCCCGGGAAGGCCTATAACATCTGGGAAGGGGGGTTATACAGAACAAGCCAGTCAACTCGTGGACCAATATCTCCACCCTCATGTTGTGGCTCTTCCCTCTTATGTCCAGGATACACCGTCTAGAAAACATCCAAGTACCTCCTGACACCATCTTGGTGGCTATTGACATTGAGGCTCTATACAGTAGTATTCCACACTCCTCAGGTCTCTCTGTGATACAAGATTTCCTTAGTGAAAGGACACAGGACTCATGGTCCTTGAGTAAGTTTATCCTCACTATATTGGAGTATATTCTGAAATGTAATGTTTTTACCTTCAATGATTTCCACTA
Organism: Lithobates septentrionalis; assembly: GCA_037952835.1. Classification (NCBI taxonomy): domain Eukaryota; kingdom Metazoa; phylum Chordata; class Amphibia; order Anura; family Ranidae; genus Lithobates; species Lithobates septentrionalis. The sequence continues at coordinate 871,800 of JBBDGP010001747.1, forward strand.
CCTCCAGGTGCAGGGGGTAGCAATGGGGACCTCCTGTGCCCCATTGTATGCCAATCTCCACCTGGGGGGGTGGGAACGCATGCTGTTTTCTGAGGTAAGATATGCTAGATATTGGGGCCAGATTATAATGTGAAACCGATATATAGATGACGTCCTGATGCTTTGGACTGGCTCTGCTACTGAACTGGCCAATTTTATGTTGGATCTCGGCCAGAATGCATTTAATTTAAAGTTCACTATGCATCAGAGTAGGCAATCCATCCAATTTCTGGATATCTCTGTTATAATTGAGGATGATGGGAACAACAATACTACTTTATATCGAAAGGAGACAGCCGTCAACACTCTCCTGCGGAGAATCTGCTCCAGTGATACCCTATTCCAACAGGAAGCAGATGCACTACGTGAACACCTAATTGCTAGGGTATACTGAAAAACCTCCCTTAAGAAAGCTTTCAAGAGAGCCAAAAAACAGACCAGACAGGAAGCTCTTTACAAAAGAGCATGCAGCAATGAGGTAGACACCACCCGGGTTATTATCACCTACAACCGCCAACACTCATGTGTAAGGGAAATACTTAAACATTGGCATCTTCTCAAAAATGACTCTATTCTTTGCAAATATACTGGGGTTAAACCTGATATTACGTTCAGAAAGGTGAGATCACTGAAGGATAGCTTGACATTTTTCAAACATAGTAAGTGAGGACACCACCTTGAGAGGGACTTGGCAATGTGGCTCTTGTACTTTTTACCCATGAATATATGAGAACCATGCAATGTATCTGCCCAATGGGGCATTCTGGCATACACCACGTCAACTGTCAAATGGAGGGCGTGGTGTACATCATGTTTTGCAAATGTGGCAGTTTTTACGTGAGCAAAACTTAACATGCCTTCTGGCATCAAATTAAGATCATATATACTATATTAGCAGCAATCAGCTGCTGACATCGATAGGACGCCATGTAAATCAAATGCACGCTGGTGACAATAGCGTTCTGAAATTTGCAGCACTAGAGCACATTCCAATGAACTTGCGAGGTGGTGATCATGATAAAAAGATTTTACAGAGGGAAATGCGTTGGATTCACTCTTTACCTGCTACTGTTTTTCAGGATCTCAATCATGCTATGAGCTATAAACCTTTTCTGTGATTGGTAGACACATTTCTCCCTTTCTTTAATTTACTGCCCGCCTGTACAGATGTATGTGGTTTGACCTCTTTGATTCACATTTTCTTACAATTAATTTGGGTCTGTCTAATCTATATGCCTTTGGCCATTTTATGTTTTGTTTCACCAGTTATGATTTTTTTTTTCCTTGTTTATATGTTTATTTGTGATTGTCTGCTGGTTTGTCTGTTGTCCCTGGATATGGGAGTTTTTGACCAACAGCTTACATATTTGATTAGTTTAAGTTGATTATTTCTGCTCTTTTGTGGAACAGTTTACAGTCCGATTCCATTCCCATTTTTAGTTTATTTTGGTCTGATATTGGTATGGAGCTGGCATCGATTCTTGATGCTGGCTGTTATCTGATAGAGTGTCCCCCTAGATCGTTGTGGTGTGGAATATATGCATGTGCGGGATTCGTCCGCTGCATCACTACGTCACATTTCACTAGCTTGGCCTCCTTTTGCGGTTCGTCCCGGCATGCCGATGTGCGCGCTGTGTATTGACGCCAATGGCTGGTATCCCTCTGCCCCTCGTCCTGACACTCTCCTGGTGCGATTGGTCGTGCTGATGTGAGGGGTGTGGCTGTGCGACCACGTGGTTGACGCTATGCGTCACGTGATTGGGCCATCTTTTGGTGCCAAACTGGCCCCTCTGGTGTTCGTTTTGGCGTGCCGATGTGCCTGCTGTGTGTTTGACGCTGACAGCCGGCGTATCTCCGCCCCTCGTCCTGACACATTCCTGGTACGATATAATATAAACCAAATTGGTAACATTTATATATATATATATATATATATATATATATATATATATATATATATATATACAGATAAAAAATACTTGATTTGTTCAAAATGTTGACGCCCACACAATCATGTGATGGTTCGGGTCCACTCAATGGTAATGGGAACAGCTGAAACCCAGATCGCAACCCTTTGTTGGTATTACAACCAGGTGGAACCAAAATCTACACGATGGGCTCTAGATTCTTATGAATAAGTATCCGTTAGTAAACACACACCTCAAAATATAAAATCCTAAAAGCAAAAAAAAAAGATAAAAATATATAATACTGAGTATATTCATAGACAGTCATAAATGTTACCAATTTGGTTTATATTATATCGGAAAATGAAAGCATATGTGAATAGACCCATACAATCAAAAATATATATTTAATACCCTATATAACCAAAAATGGAAAGTTTTATAGTTTCTATAAAATACAAAAAATCAAAAAATTAAGAAACTATAACTAGTAGAACTAGTAGAGCAGAACCCTTATGACATTGCTGAAGAAACCGTGCCTTGTCTGGATACAAAAAAATGACAAAGTAAATATCAAAGATGAAAAATTAAAAAACGTATAAAAAAACACAAAATCCAAATCCCATATCCAGAATAAAAGTCAACCAGCACAGTCCCCAGCAAGTCACTTGGAAAATGGTACACTGTAAAGGGAAACCCCACATGAATACTTAAGCATCCCAATACCGGCATATATATATCTATAACAGCACTTCTCGATTATATCCCTAAAACAGATAATGGTGATGGTGAAACCGACAAAACAGCCTAAATGTAAACACATTAACCTTGACCTTGTAGAATTCTGAATAATTGTATATGGATATTTATTGATAGAAATATGGGAAACATCCCATTTGAAGTTTAAACCTGCTGGCTTCCTCGTATTAAAGAGAAATATCCAATATACCTCTCTTTTACACAGAATCCTAAATGTATCACCTCCTCTAACTGGCAACACTATCTTTTCTACAGCTTGAATGACCAAGTTAGACACGTCCTTCTGATATATATCATTCCAGTGTCTTGCGACATTGGTATTGTGATTTTTCTCTATATCGTACAAGTGGTCGTGTAGACGACCCCGCAACCTGCGGGTCGTCCGACCAATGTACTGAATGTGACACGATTTACAAGCGATGATATACACCAGATACCTGGTATTACAGTTGATGAATGATGACATGTTAACGGATTTAACATCTGTAACAGATGTAACAGATTTTCATGTGGGGTGTTGTCAGCAATCCTCATGGCTCTATGCAGCACCGGTTTAGGATAGCCTCTGTCCTCAAAGCGTCAGAACATATCTGAAGCCTGCTGTTGATAGTCATTCTCATCGCTACAGATTCGCTTTAATCTTAAAGCGGAGTTCCACCAAAATATGGAACTTCCGCTTGAAGTGCAGGTGACCCCCTGATATGCCACATTTGGCATGTCATGTTTTTGGGGGGGGATCGGATACCCTCTTTTTAGAGGGATCCAGCTCCCACTTTTTCCCAGGGCACCGCGTCACCGGAAGCAAGTTCGCCTCTCCCGCTCCCTTCCGGCAATCATCTGGGACACGTCATAGGTCCCCAGATGATTGCCCAGCCAGTCACAGTGCACAGTGTGGCTCATGCATACGCAGTGCGTGCCCAGCTGTGAAGCCACAGCCGGGTGCCCACAGTGACAATGCCGTTGCTGCAGAGAGGAGGGGAAGAGGAGCGGGGCTTCGTTCACCGGCATCGCTGGACCGTGGGACAGGTGAGTATCCGATTAATAAAAGTCAGCAGCTACACTTTTTGTAGCTGCTGACTTTTATATGGGTGGAACTCCGCTTTAAGAACTGTTCTACTGGGATACCTCTTAACGTATGCTTAGGATGGCTCCAATTTGCTCGCAAGAGCGTATTACTTGCTGTTGGTTTCGTAAAGAGGCTAGAACTTCACTGTTTCCTTCTCCTCTCAAAAGTAGATCAAGAAAATCAATGGATATGGAATTGCAACAACCCGTAAACTGCAAGTTTAAATCATTGTCATTCATGTAAGACAACCAATCATCAAGACTACAAACTTCATCAGATACAATAAACAGTAGGTCGTCATTGTCAATGTAGCGACAGTAAAATAGGGTATTTGTATGGCGGGGACTATCAGGTGCAAAGATGCGGAACCTCTGCTACCATCCCATATAGAGATTGGCAAGGGAGAGGGAGAACTTAGCTCCCATAGAGGCTCCGCATTTCTGCAAATAGTAGTCCCTGTCAAACATAAAAAACTTTTGAGTGAGTAAATACTCTAAACTCAAAATAATGAATTCCTGGAGGATAAGGGAGTATCTGCTGGACCTAGATATACCTATATATCCGCTGTACCTAGATGTACCACCCAAATCCCCCTCCCAGCACAAACCCACCCTCCTAGCACAACAGCACAACCCCCCTCCTAGCACAACCCCTCACCCAAATCCTACTCCCAGCACAACCCCCAACCCCCCTCCAAGCACAACCCCCCACCCAAATCCCCCTTCCAACAAACCCTCCCCCCCGGCACAAATCCTGCTCCCAGCACAAACCGCCACAAATCCCCCCCTCCTAACACAACCCCCCCACCCAAATACCACTCCCAGCACAACCCAAACCCCCCTCCCAGCACAAACCGCCACAAATTTCCCCCTCCTAGCCCAACCCCCCACCTGCTCCCAAATCCCCCACATAGTACAATTACCCCCCCCCCCCCCTTTTCCTTACTGTAGTGACAGCAGCCAAGAGGGGAGAGAGCCAGGAGGAGGTGTGGGTTGTGCTTTTTATCCCCCCCCCCCCAGCTTCCAGAAATCTGAGTGATCCTTAGTTAACAGAAGAGAGAGCTCATAGATAACTACTGTGTACAGAGGGGGCAGAGAGCTCAGTTTTCTCTTTTGCCAGCAAGAGTACAGAGAGGAGCAGAGAGCGGGGAAAGGGGGACACAGGAGTTAACCGTGTGCTCTCCCTCCTGTGGCACAGGAGCTACCAGAGGATCGCTCAGGGCTGTTGCTGCGGCACCCCTAAGGACTCCTCACAGCACCCCAGGGTTCCGCGGAACCCCAGTTGAGAAACACTGATCTAAGGCACTGCTGTCTCTGACTGCAAGCTTCATGAGATGTGGAGTAAGATTTGTCATTACTGTGCTGCTCACTGCTCTTTTTGCTGAAGCTTCTGATATGAGGAAGCAAAACCCTGCCTCTACTGAAATGGCCACCAGCACACGAAGCGTAGAACAAGACATAATAGGTCAGTTTTGGGGGAAATATCAGCTGTAGGAAGACCACAGCCAATACCTTTCACTGCTTGCCTTTTTTGGGCAGAGATTTCAGGGTTCAATTCCTTTTTAGCAACATATAACATTAAACGTAATGCGAACGAGGTGAGACACATCATTAACATTCTCTAAATTTACCAGCTCAATATATCACATCTATTAACTTTGGTATCCAAACAATACATCTGTGTATCTATAATCAGGTTTGGCAAGGGCAACTGAATTGGGCTTATTCAACAAAGCAGTGGCGAGAACAATAATGTAGAGCATCCAGGTTATTAACCACTTGCCGACTGGCACACGCCAATTTACGTTGGCAAATTGGCGCAGGCAGGCAAAAGGGCGTACTTGTACGTCCCTTTGAATTTGCTGCCTGCCGGTCCCGCGAACTAGATGTGCCCACGATTGCGGCGAGGAGAGGCAGAACGGGGAGATGCCTATGTAAACAATGCATTTGCCTCTTCTGTCTAGCACCATGACAGGGATCTACTGCTCCCTGTCATTGGGAACAGTGATCTCTGCCATGTTGTAGTTAGCCCATCCACCCCCCACAGTTAGAACACATCCAGGGAATGCACTTAACCCCGTGATAGCCCCCTAGTTTTTAACTCCTTCTCTGCCAGTGTCATTTATACAGTAATCATTGGCTACTTGATCGCTGTATAAGTGCCGGTTCACACAGGGGCGGCACGACTTGCAGGTCGCCTCACCGAGGCGACCTGCACACGACATGCACGGCGACTTGCAAAACGACTTCTGTATAGAAGTCTATGCAAGTCGCCTCAAGTCGCCCCAAAAGAAGTACAGGAACCTTTTTCTAAGTCGGAGCGACTTGCGTCGCTCCTATTAGAACGGTTCCATTGTACAGAACGGGAGGCGACTTGTCAGGCGACTAGGTCGCCTGACAAGTCGCCCCAGTGTGAACCGAGCCTCAATGTCAATGGTCCCAAAATAGTGTCAAAGGTTTCCGATCTGTCCGCCATAATGTCGCAGTGCAGATAAAAATCACAGATCGCCTCCATTACTAGTAAAAAAAAATGAATAATAAAAATGCCATAAATCTATTCCCTATTTTGTAGACGTTATAACTTTTGCGCAAACCAATCAATTATTAAAATTTTTTTTACCAAAAATATGTAGAAGAATACATATCGGCCTAAACTGTGTAAGAAATTTGGTTATTTTATACATTTTTTGGGGATATTTATTATTATAGCAAAAAGTAAGAAATATTGTTTTTTTTTCAAACTTGACAGTCTTTTTTTTTGTTTATAGTGCAAAAAATAAAAACCACAGAGGTGATCAAATACCACCAAAATAAAGCTATATTTGTGGGAAAAAAAGAACGTCAATTTTGTTTGGGTACAATGTCGCATGGCCGCGCAATTGTCTGCTAAAGCGACGCAGTGCCAAATCACAAAAAAATGCTCTGGTCAGGAAGGGGGTAAATCCTTCCGGGGCTGATGTAGTTAAAGCCATGTTATTGAAAAATTGATTAGTTGCTCTAAATGACTGCACTTTGCACATTTGGGTATTTTCCCTGCTGAATACTGAGCTCAATTCAACTCTTCACTAAATTCTGAACAACAGTAACTGCATATCATGATGTCAAAGAACAAGAAATGAAAACGTCTATTCAACGGTCTGCAGTTCTCAATGCTTGAAAGCTCACATTTTACATACTCATCTAAGAACAATAGGTAACCAAAATATAGACAGAAGGAAGAAGAAGAAGAAAAAAGGACCAGAAAGGATTTTTTACTCCTCTGATGGGCATTTGTTTTTTATCTGCTAAATGAACCATGAAAAGACGGACGGACACATGTAAGCTAGATGGTATAGCAGGTTTCTGTGGCAGAAACCCATTCCTGCTAATTTTTGATACAGGGTTTTTAATGCCATACATTATTCTCTGGTACCTATCCTAACTCTAACTTATCTCTAATACTTAATGTTAAAGATAATTTGTCAGGTTACAAGTTGCAGGATCTTTTGAGAGGTCAACTCCCTCCTCCCCCCCCAACTGTTTCTAATGTTCCATGCACTCCTCCACCGCCCTGTTCACCTGCCAGAGCTCCGAGTCTAATCCATGTTTAATTCCTGTTGGAGCATACACAGATTTAATGACCTCCCTTTTCCAAAATCACAATGTACTGCATCCTGGGTGAAAATGTAAAAGATCAGATACTCCCTCATATCTAGGCATTTCTGAAGGCTCCGACAGATTAACAGATTGTTAAGGGAGTATAGCAGAGGTGAGCATCAATTGGGAGAGGTTGTTATTAAATGCCCATTCAGGTTCTTTTTAACCTGCACCCAACCCTTACAACCTAACCTCTAAAATGAACATGTAAAACCCAATTTTACTGCATACTTAATTTTTACTTAGCTGTCTCCACGATGGTCATGTAATCAGAGCAGGTGCAAGGATTTTTAAAACCCTAGGCGAAAACTAATTTTGCGCAGCTCCCCTTGGCTCCACCTCTGACTCCACCCCCTTTTCCCTGCCCATGTATACCCCACCTTTTTAATGAAGTGCCCATCAAATGCAGCCTCACCAGCGTCCATCAAATGCACCCTCACCAGCGCCTATAAAATGCAGCCTCACCAGAGCCCATCAAATGCAGCCTCACCAGAGCCCAACAAATGCAGCCTTACCAGAGCCCATCAAATGCAGCCTCACCAGAGCCCATCAAATGCAGCCTCACCAGCGCCCATCAAATGCAGCCTCACCAGCGCCCATCAAATGCAGCCTCACCAGCGCCCATCAATTGCAGCCCCATCAGCGCCCATCAATTTCAGCTTCACCAGCGCCCATCAATTGCTGCAGCCTCACCAGCGCCCATCAATTGCAGCCTCACCAGTGCCCATCAAATGCACCCTCACCAGCGCCCATCAAAAGCACCCTAACCAGCGCCCATCAATTGCAGCCTCACCAGTGCCCATTAAATGCAGCCTCACCAGCTCCCATCAATGCAGCCTTACCAGCGCTCATCAATGCAGCCTCACCAGCACCCATCAATGCAGCCTCACCAGCGCCCATCAATGAACGTTTGCTTGCGTCCATTCATTCGGGAGTTGGAACACAGACACAGTCCTCCTCCACCGCTGCGCCTTTGACACTATGTGCAAATGGAGCGGCGGCTGCCTGCTGATGCTGAGACTTAGTATATTGCTGCAGAGAGAACAGAGTAGGAACACCAGTGGCCAGGCACCCTAGGCAGCAGTGGCGCCCTAGGCGGCTGCCTAGTTTGCCTAGTGGTAGCACCGGCCCTGCATGTAATGCGCAGGGTCCTCTTTCTCTTTGCCTCTTTTCTGGAGCTGTACAGACCTCAATGAGACCTTATGTCATCCTTGCTCGTTGCAGCATTTACTGTGGTGCAGCACACCATGACACAATGAATCTGTGAATCAATGATGACCTGGGCTCACAGGAAGCTGAGAACAGGTTGAAACACTAGATTCCATTAAACCCAGAAGAGCTGGACCATGGAACAGTGTGAATTTGGGGCACACCACCAAAGAGAATTGGGGTTTGCAGACAGAGTTGCACTTACAGCTACTTATTTAAAAAGATCAAAAGGTTATTTTGCTTGAATACAACCTTCTCTAACATTTAAACAATAGACAGATATACTTTTATATCATTTTAAACACTTACTGAAGAGGAAATGGGCATAATGTGATCATAATGTAGTGTGATGGAGGGTTAGTGTGGTCAGACACTTCTCTCTATAGAGGACATTCATTTTCCTTGGGGATTTCATTATTCTCACATAGAACCAAATCATTGTTGACAGTGCCACGGGTCAAATAAAAAATATTAGGTCTGAATATTAATATTTCATGATAATTCAGAATTATGCAGAATACAGTATTTACCAAGTAAATTTATCATGTAGTTGGTGTCCTGAGATGCCACATCACAGCCAGCTCAGACTGTACATGACTGATTTACAGAATGATGTGGACAGGAGTTTCCTCTTTCTCTCTGCTCCATTCCTTTGCTTTTTAACACACTAAGGCCGGCCATACACAGAGCTAATTTCTTTCCTGCAACCAGGGGTTGCAGGAAAGATATTTGCTCGATTCCCCAATCAACACAGAATCCCTCCTGCCTGGCCAGTGTCTTCTCCCGGCGAGGGGGCGGGGGAGGGCAGTAGAAGCTGTCCCCACCAGGAGAAGACAGTGATTATTGGTAGCAGCTATAGCAGCCGCTATCGATAATCACAAGAAAATCCAGCAGGCTGGTTGTACCCAAGTCGATCAACTTGGCACATTCAGATTGCCCATACACAGTTTGAATCTTGGCCGGTTCAGCAGGATTCAAACCGTGTATGGCCTGCCTAACGACACCATCTTCAGATTGGTTGGTGTTTTCACACAATCACACGTAAACAGGTTTGTGAAACCTCTGATAAAAAGCCGCCATTTACCAACTCTCGGGTTGCATATTAGTTACACACAGTAATGGAATTACCAGTTAAGCTGTATATACTATGTGGCCAGAAGTTTGTGGATATCTGACCATTGAGCTTGTGGGACTTCTTCTTCCAAAGCCATGGACATTAACATGGAGTCCCCCCCCCCCTCCCCCTCCCCATTTCAGATATACCAAACTCATCTTAACATTTCTAAAAAAGGCTTTCCAGAAGACTTTGGAGTGTTTGTGGGAATTTGTGCCCATTTAGGCAAAAGAGCCTTTGTGAGGTCAGGTACTGATGATGGATAAGAAGTCGTGGCTTATAATTATTGTTCCAATTCATCCCAAAGGTTTTTAATATTGTTTAGGTCAGGCCTTCACATCACACTAGTTTGACCATCTCTTTATGGACTTGGCTTTGTGCACAGGGCCACAGCCATGCTGAAACATAGCTAAAAGTGCATGATTTTCTAAAATGTCTTTGTATGCTGTAGGATTTACAGTATTTTTCAACAGAAACACCTAAATTCAATAGTCCACAATCGTGCCATCACTATCCAGATGCTAAATATACATCAGCCTAGAGATGTCTGAATCTCTTCCTAAAAGCTTTTAGAGAGCGTATAAACCCTAGGGCACTTAATTATGTAAATGGCGACTTGAGCAGCAAAGTTGGAACTCTAATCTACCCCCTCTCTGCCTCCTGCTGCTTATCATTGGTGTATAACTTTAGTGGATGGTTTGACTGATCAATACTGTGATTTGAGGAGAAGGATAGTGTATGCCACATGCCAGCAGGCCAAACATATAATTTCTTTCTGTAAAAGGATGTTTATGGAACATTGCTCATATGAAACTCTGAAGTAATCAGTTAAAACTCTGGAAAGCCTAACCCATATGTGTCCATAGATAAACAAATTAATGATTTGACAAGCCTGCATATTCAAAATAGCCTCGATTAGCACATGTCATTTTTTGTGTACCTGCAAACTAAAGATGCAATTCACTTTCAATTTGTAAAACTTCGAGAGGATAACATATTTTTTAAAATGCTTTTTATTATTTGTTGTGTTCATTTAAGCACTGTGTGAACTGTCAGCGCTATCTCAATCCTGTTTAATAATAAGAATTTAGAAAAGAAAATACAGCAAACGTGTGACATAATTACATCACGCAATAAAAATATATCATAGAAAGACAGTCTTGTGTCTTTTTGCTGGATACACATGAGATCTTATAACAAGCACTGTTGAATTATACAGTGCCTTGAAAAAGTATTCATATCACTTGACATTTTCCACATTTTGTCATGTTACAACCAAAAACGTAAATGTATTTTATTGGGATTTTATGTGATAGACCAACACAAAGTGGCACATAATTGTGAAGTGGAAGAAAAATGATAAATTGTTTTCTATTTTTTTTTTTACAAATAAATAGCTGAAAAGTGTGACGTGCAATTGTATTCAGCCCTCCTGAGTCAATACTTTGTAGAACCACCTTTCACTGCAATTACAGCTGCAAGTCTTTTTGGGGATGTCTCTACCAGCTTTGCACATCTAGAGAGTGACATTTTTGCCCATTCTTCTTTGCAAAATAGCTCAAGCTCTGTCAGATTGGATGCAGAGCGTCTGTGAACAGCAATTTTCAAGTCTTGCCACAGATTCGAAATTGGATTTAGGTCTGGACTTTGACTGGACCATTCTCACACATGAATATGCTTTGATCTAAATCATTCCATCGTAGCTCTGGCTGTATGTTTAGGGTTGTTGCCCTGCTAGAGGGTGAACTTCCGTCACAGTTTCAAGTCTTTTGCAGACTTTAACAGGTTTTCTTCTAAGATTGCTCTCTATTTGTCTCCATCCATCTTCCTATCAACTCTGACCAGCTTCCCTGTCCCTGCTGAAGAAAAACATTCCCACACCATGATGCTGCCACCACCATGTTTAATGATGGGGATGGTGTGTTCAGGGTGATGTGCAGTGTTACTTTTCTGCCACACATAGTGTTTTGCTTTTAGGCCAAAAAGTTAAATTTCGGTCTTATCTGACCTTCTTCCACATGTTTGCTGTGTCCCCCACATGCCTTCTCGCAAACTGCAAATGGGACTTCTTATGGCTTTTGTCTTCCCACTCTTCCATAAAGGCCAGATTTGTGGAGTGCACGACTAATAGTTGTCCTGTGGACAGATTCGTCCACCTGAGCTGTGGATCTCTTCAGCTCCTCCAGAGTTACCATGGTCCTCTTGGCTGCTTCTCTGAATAATGCTCTGCTTGCCTGGCCTGTCGGTTTAGGTGGACGGCCATGTCTTGGTAGGTTTGCAGTTGTGCCATACTCTTTCCATTTTCGGATGACGGATTGAACAGTGCTCTGTTAGATGTTCAAAGCTTAGGATATTTTTTTATAGCCTAACTCTGCTTTAAACTTCTCCACAACTTTATCCCTGACCTGTCTGGTGTGTTTCTTGGCCTTCACTACACGTTTGTTCACTGAGGTTCTCTAACAAACCTCTGAGGGCTTCAGAGAACAGCTGTATTTATACTGAGATTAAATTACACAGAGGAGGACTCTATTTACTAATTAGGTGACTTCTGAAGGCAATTGGCTCCACTATATTTTAGTTAGGGATATCAGAGTAAAGAGGGGCTGAATACAAATGCACGCCACACTTTTCAGATATTTATTTGTAAAAAAAAATTGAAAACCATTTATCATTTTCCTACCACTTTACAATTATGTGCCACTTTGAGCTGGTCTATCACAAAAAATCCCAATAAAATAAATGTACGTTTTTGGTTGTAACATGACCAAATGTGGAAAATTTCAAGGGGTATGAATATTTTTTCAAGACACTGTACAATATAAGAAATGTCTGTAACATACAATATCACAACAATAATACTGTCTCCTAACTTACTGAACATTTGGGGGTGAATCTGTGAGAGGTGAGTTAAAGCATCTTCCCCAAATTTTGTAAAGCCTCTGTGGAGGGTCTCTATTAGGATGGATAGGTTGATACAGAGGTGGGCTGAGTTAAATATCTTTATAAAAACTAGAAAACAGCAATGACCCTAATGCCGCGTACACACGAGCGGACATTATGGCGGACTTTGCCCGGCGGACTGGATTTCGTCGGACAATTCGATGTGTGTGGGCTCCAGCGGACTTTGTTTTCTCAAAAGTTGGACGGAATTAGATTTGAAACTTGTTTAAAATTTATCCGTTGAAATCGAGTCCGGTCGAAAAGTCCGCCGTCTGTATGCTAGTTCGACGGACAAAAAGCCACGCTAGGGCAGCTATTGGCTACTGGCTATGAACTTCCTTGTTTTAGTCCGGTCGTACGTCATCACGTACGAATTCGATGGACTTTGGTGGATTGTGTGTAGGCAAGTCCGTTCATTCACAAAGTCCGTCGGAAAGTACGTCGAAAAGTCCGCCGGGCAAAGTCCGCCGTAATGTCCGCTCGTGTGTACGCGGCATTTGGTGGGCGCTTTACTGCTTGCAAAAAGACGGCCATAACATGGAACATAGCTGGTGGTTTGCTTTCAGGATAGGCAAATCCCATTTAACAATCTTTTTTTTTTTTTTTCGGTTTTAAAATAAAGTTTATTTGAAAAAACAAGAAAATACATCGAGACAGAGAAAGAAATAAGAGCAAAATGCTCATCGTGTACATAGCGTAATAATAGTACAGCAATTACAAAGAATGACTACAGCAGATCTTCCTGTACCTTTATCTTGAGGGTAAAAATGAAAAGACTATAGTAAAATTAAAGAAAAAGTTACCAATCGCTATGGACTTAAGAATTACCGCCGCCAGAGCCCCTTATGGGAACTAACTGCTCTGGCTAGCTGGGAATCCCCACGCCCACTTCGATACCTAATGTGAGGGAATATGTAGGTTAAAAAAAAAAAAAAGATTATAAAAGGGGAATTATATCTAAGGTACAGTTGAATATTACAATAAAATCATATATAAACAATCTGTAAGTAGTCAAAGAGTCGAGCTATTGGGTTGAACTCTCTCAAGGTAGGGTAAGCCATAGTCCCTTGGACAGGACCATGATCAAGTGTGTTTAATAAACAGGGGAAAACCCTTTCCCAGGATCTACCCTGAGAACAACTTTCAGGCTAATATCAAAAAAGGTGCAGAATACCAAGAGCCTGAAAAAATAATATAATAATAAAAAGAAGCTGAAAGGTGAAAGAAGGAGAGAAAGAAGGGGAGAGAAACGAAAAAGGAGAGGGGAAGAGGTGGTTGAAGAGAATAGCGAAACATAAAGAGTAAAGGGAAGGAAGTGCACAGGAGACCACTAGGAGAAAGAAATTAGGGGCCGTCCAAAAAGGGGCGACAATTGAGGCCTATCGTTTACACATACAGGGGATGTCCGATGAGGGTAGCCCAAGGTTCCCAGATAGCCTTGAATTTGTCTAGGGTATCCAGTATGGTACTAGATATCTTTTCTTGCAGCATAATCCAAGAAATTTTTTGTTTGGCCGCTCGAGCAGACACTTTCGGTGATTTCCAAGATCGGGTTATGGTCATTTTAGCACCCAAGAGAATAAACTGAATCAACTTCTGGGTATGCTTGGATGTTTTGGGAATGGGGCCATTAAGTAGAGCAATAACTGGATCCTGTTTTAGTGCACACCCGCATGTTCTGCGGATGAGGGAGAATATCTTATTCCAAAACATTCTGATTTTAGGGCATTCCCATAGTATGTGCAAAAGAGTGCCTCTGTGGTTGCAACCTCTAAAACAAAGAGGTGATGTTTGCGGGTAGATTTTGGCCAGTCGTGAAGGAACCATATACCAGCGTGTAAGGGTTTTCAGGCCCGCTTCATTTAAGGATGTGTTCACAATACCTCTGAAGGAGCGGGCAAAGTTAGAATGCCACGTATCCAATTCCCAACTGAAGTCAAGGTCCCGCTCCCAGCTCATCATATATGCTGCTTTCTCTGTGGGTTCCGCTAGGGATGAGTAAATAAGAGAGATACCCCCTCTTGTGTCTAAGGCTGAAGAGCACCATTGTTCATAGGGCGTAACTGATAGATGATTCTCACCACTCTTCCATATCCGGTTCAAAAAATGTGATAATTGGAGAAACCTGAATTTCTCATTTGAGGGCATTTCAAGTTTAGTGGTACAATATGTTAAGGTGAGGGGACCATTAGCGTTAAAGAATTGTCCGATCCTGTAAAGGCCTTTATCTAGCCACCATTTGAAGGATCGGATGTCTAAGCCAGGGGGAAAGTTAGGGTTCCTGAAGATATGTGCAAGTGGGTGCCAAGTAGAAATGAGGGGTGTTAGTTTATGGAGGGTGTCACATAACTTCATGGAGTGGGACAATGTGGGAGCTAGTATAGGGGGACGTTTTTTGGGGATGTTCCAAAGTAGATAATCTAAGGTGAAATTAGGGACCGCCTCTCGTTCCATGTTCACCCAATCTGGTTTGAATCCTTTCATGTAAATTGTGGAAAATTGGCTTAACTGCGCTGCCTGATAGTACCACCATATGTTAGGTACCCCTAGGCCTCCCTTCTTTCTGGGTCTAAATAGAACCTCTTTAGAGAACCTGTGGCCTTTTTTGTCCCAAATAAAGCGAATGATAGCAGATTGTAAGCGTTGAACGTGTGATTTGGGGACCGGAATGGGTAGGGAGCGAAAGAGATATAAAATCCTAGGTAGAAGCGTCATTTTGACCGCGTTCACTTTGCCTAGCCAGGAGAGTTTATAAAGCGACCACTGGGTCAGATCATCCGTGAGTTTTTTAAACATAGGGAGAAAATTATGTTTAAACATTAAATCTATACTGGACGTGAGGTTGATGCCGAGATAAGGGATGGAGGTTGAGTTCCACGAAAATGGAAATTTATTTCTTAAATTTTGAACAATGTCCTGTGGGACGGATACATTGAGGGCGACTGATTTGGAGACATTGACTTTAAGTCCGGAAGCTAGTTCAAAGTCGTGTAAAAGTTGAATTAAGTTGGGGGTGGAAATTAAGGGGGATGTTATGAACAAGAGAACATCATCCGCAAATAAAGCGCATTTGTGGATAGATTGTCCGCAACGGACTCCATGAATGTCCGGATGATGTCTTATCGCGATGGCTAAGGATTCGATAGCCATCGCGAAGAGAAGAGGGGATAGGGGACATCCCTGCCTCGTTCCCTTCTGTATGGGGAATTTATCTGAGAGGTATCCCTGTATTCTAACCTGTGCTGTAGGTTGGTGATATAGAGCTTCCAAAACATTCATGAAGTTTGGGCCAAAACCCCATTTACGTAAAATCGTAAAGAGGTAGGGCCAAGCCACCGTGTCAAACGCTTTTTGAAGATCAATGGAGAGGAGGAGGCCCTCCTGAGGGGGGCCCCCATCCCACCCAGATTTCATTAAGGAAATTGCATTTATTGCTCTCCGTATCTGGTCCGGGCCCTGTCTCCCTGGTATAAACCCCACTTGGTCCTTATGTATGTATGAACCTATAAAAGAAGCAAGTCTGTTTGATAATATTTTCGTCATGATTTTAAGGTCATTATTAATTAATGAAATAGGTCTGTAATTGCTCACTTCACTGGGGTCTTTACCCGGTTTAGGAATGACCGAGATGAGGGCCAAATTGGCGTCAGGATCCAAGGGGGAGGATTTGCTTAAGGAGTTAAAGAGGCGAACCAGATACGGAGAGAGAGTATCTATAAAAGTTTTGTAGTAGAAGTTTGAAAACCCGTCCGGGCCTGGGGCAGAATCTTTTCTGAGGTCTTTAATGACCGCTCGGATCTCTGATTCTTGAAATGGTGATTCCAAAATGGAGCGATGAGATTCAGAAATTTTGGGCAGTGTAATTTTCTCGAGAAATGCGTCTATTTTCTGTTGATAGATTGGGCAATCATCGGAATAAAGGTTGGCATAAAATGATTGAAAAGTCGTTAGTATCTTATTTGGATTTTGGGTGAGTGAACCTGACTGAGATTTTATTTTGGGTAGGGCAAAGGATCTATGTTTGGGGGTTAGTTTGGCCGCTAACTGGGGGCCAAATTTGTTCGCGCGCAAATAGAAGCTACCGCTAAGCCAATGAAGGTGCTTATCCGCATTAGAGGTCAAGGCTGAATTAAGGGACAGTCTTACTGCGTCAAGTTTAGAGAGAGTGATAGGATTGGGATTTTGTTTATGGGAATTACTGAGAGCCTTGAACTCTTTCTCTAGATTTAGGATATCTGCTTGCCGTTCACGCTTTAATTTGGCAGAGAATTGTATCAGTTTCCCTCTAATTACCGCTTTGTGGGCATTCCAGAGAGTACTAGGGGAGATTTCTTCAGTGTCATTAATCAAAAAATATTCTTTAATATCCTTCTCCAATAAGGTGCAATGGACCGGGTTAGACAAAATCTTTTCATTTAGGCGCCAAAGACGAGAGCCGGAGGGAGATAACGAGTTGGATAATTTTAGGGTTACTAGGGAGTGATCAGACCATGGAACGTCTTGGATAGAGGCATGATTAGCAGAGTGTATATCAGAGTTTGACATGAAAACATGGTCAATTCTAGCATAGGTCTTATGGGGAGCTGAGTAGTGTGTATAGTCCTTCGTCGTTGGATTGAGTTCCCTCCATGTATCAATCAGACCTAATGAGTGGAGCAATCTAGCAATCTGGAGGCTCTGTTTGGGGGGTTTTTTAAAGTGGGGGATCCCTAAATTCGATTTGTCGAGGATCTGATCAAACGTGATGTTGGAGTCCCCACCCATAATCACCCTTCCTTCAAAGTGGGGAGAGAGTGTAGCAAGTAAGGAGGAGAAGAATTTAGCTTGGCCTTTGTTGGGCGCATAATAGGATATAATCGTGTAGAGATTACCTTCAATGGTACCTTTGACTAAAATATATCTCCCCTCATTATCTTTGATGGTCTTAGTGTGTGAAAATGGGGTCTGTTTAGAGAATAGGACGGCTACCCCCCGTTTTTTCTCGCCAGCGTTTGCAAGGAAGAAAGTGGGGTATTTATTGTGTAGAAAAGTGGGGGAGTAATTTGGAGGAAAATGAGTTTCCTGAAGAAGAACTATATTTAGTCCTCTGGAGTTGTAACTTTGAAAGGCTTTACGCCTTTTGACTGGGGAGTTGAGCCCTTGGGTGTTGTGAGAGGCAATCTTGAGAGCCTTCTGAAGAGGAGGGGAGTCAGCCATAGCCACAGGAGGGGTAAAACTGGTGCATTTGGTGTGAACCTACCTGGTTCCTAGTTGAAGCGATTTTGAGTCTGGGAGGGGGACCTCGGAGCTGCAGCGGAGGATTCCAGATAATGATGGTCTCCTGTGCACAATCCTGAAATAAATGGAGGGAGAAAGAGAAAGAAGAGGAAAAGAGGGTGGTGATAAGAAAAAAAGGAAAAAAGGAAAAAATGATTAATATGAGCAAACTACAAAAATCAAGAAAGACCAGGCTTAATGCCTAGTAAACCAAGGAACTGGACTAATAAGTTCAGTTCGAATCCAAGACCCGAAAAGAAAAACGGGGGGTCTCAGAAAAACAAAAACAACCTCAGCCGAGGTTGTATGTCTGATGTAACCAGGAGGGAACCCCCCTGGTCACAACAGAAGGAGTGGCAATACTAGCCCAGCCGAGCCGCCGGGTCCCCAATACTAGGGGTAATATGGAACCTCAAAAATATGGAGAATGAATTCTCTTACAAGTGTACTAAAATAAAAGAGAACATATATAGAACCTTGAACATACCCTCTAAGAGGAACAGGCATACCTCACTACATTGCAGAAAAATACCTGGACAAGGCATGCAGTAAATTTCAGCCTACGAGTAATCGGGGAGGGGGAGGAAAGGCAGGGAAAGGGAAATGGAGGGGGAGGAGGGGGAGGGGTGGTGGTCTGGGATATGAAATTATGCCCTAGGGTCGCTAGAACCCAATGGAACCACTAGGACAATCCATCAAAAAGACTGGTGAGGAGTTCCAAAAAAAAAAAAAAAAAAAATAAAATAAAATGTAAAAAAATGTCAGAGGATGCGGGGTTGACTTCTTCCATCTTCTCAGTGAAAAGCTAAGTGAGGAGAGTGCGGAGAAGTATTGTTGATCTCGTGAATAAGTAAGTAGATTCAAATGGGGTGTACACAATGTACCCAGTTGCCCCTCAATCAAGGGGAAGGTCCTGGAGGGGAAAAATTATCAGCACATCCCTTAAAGGGACAAACGGAGATGGGATCATCTGGGTGGGATGGAGTCACGGTGGCGCTTCGTTTGCTGTTTGTTCCAGATAGGAGTGATGGGGCTGCACGGCGGAGGCCTCTTAGAGGAGCTTGGCTTGGATGGAGGTTCCTGGGGGGAAGCTTCTTGAGTAATGAATCCTAGTCTCAGGAATAGATGTTCACCCTCTTGGAAAGAAGAAAAGCCATATGATCTTTCTTTGTGTTGAAACAGAAGGCGAAATGGGAAGGACCAACGGTATTTAATTGATCTTTGCGAGAGGATTTCGAGAAGGGGTTTTAGGGCTCTCCTCTTAAAAATTGTGGTCTTGGAAATATCTGCAAAAACTTGGATCTTACTTCCTTGAAAGGATAAATTATCCAGGTTGCGGGACCTTTTCATAATTTCCTCTTTGGTCTCGTAATAGTGGGGTTTAACGACTATGTCCCTTGGGAGACCATCCTGTCTGGGTGGTTGCAGCGCTCTGTGGGCCCTGTCAATCTCTAATTTATGGTTAGAGATGTCTGGGATAAGTTCTTTCATGAAAAGCTTCACTGTGTCATGTACATTAGTTACCGCCTCAGGGATGCCTCTTATGCGGAAGTTACATCTCCGATTGCGATTTTCCAAATCGTCGATCTTCCCTAATGCAATATCAAGTTGGTCCTGCAGCAATTGAATGCAGTCAGTGTTCTGATTGGTGCGTGCTACTGTGCGGTCAACTGCTTGTTCAATCACATCAATGCGAGCCCCCAAGCTCTGTAAATCAGCCTTTATAGATGTAGTAATTTGCGTGGCATTCTGAGCCAGGCCTGCAGCTAGCATCTCTGAAAAGCAGTTCAGTAGTTGAGCCATGTCAGTCTGGTGGGGAGAGTTGAGGAGGGCAGCCTGTTGTGTGGCTGAGGGTGGGGTGGTGGCATGCATTGTGGGGAAATGCAGCATATCAGACAGGGCTCTGTTGAAGAGGGAATCTGTACTGGTGGGATATATGTTCTTAGGAGGCTTAGTACTCACAGAGGGCTCCGGTGTAGTGGTGGCAGGCTGATCATCTGCAGGGATGTCTGCGATGGAGTCTCCCTCTTCTGTGTCTCTGTGGGGAGAGGCCGCGGTCGCCATCTTGGGAGAAGTGGAGGCGAGCAGGCCGTAGGTGAGTTGCCGATTAACCGCTGGTTTCCGAGCGCGGTTCTGCATCAATAACTGTGCCCCCTACCCTCCTCTGCTGTGGGGTGTCAAGTAAGAGAGGTTCCGCTAACGATAATTGCTTCTGGGGATCGCGGAAGGCTCGGCCGGGACGGAGCTCCCGTTCAGTGCGTCTTCCCGGAAGTCCCGCGCATGCGCACTCCCCCATTTAACAATCTATACTCTGTCTCTATACTCCACTAAATAGTAGGTAATAAATGTGGACACACATGGTCTTTTATTAGATCTTATGTAGATTTTATGTAAAACAATCTGCTTTGCTCTGTCAGAAGATCTCAGCTACCTGCTATGAGTAAGACGATGCTCTGTAGTTTGTATCTAGAGTGCATAACCCTCCTCATCAAGAAAGTTTTTGTGGGCACTCCCATGAATTGTCAAATCCAGGACATGGATACATTTACTGGATCCCAGTGGCTAGTGATCTACAAATTAAGTTCATTGTTAGTTGCACAATCCAGAAAGTCTTGCATAATTTCTGGTTGTTACTGCCAAATCAACAATAAGGTCATCAAATTGCAACCATACCAAAATATAAAAATATAAGTTTGCTAAAAAGGGTTTACACCTGTAAATATGCAGATCCTCCCTCCCACCTACAGTGCCTTGAAAAAATATTCATACCCTTTGACATTTTCCACATTTTGTCATGTTACAACCAATAACATAAATGTATTTTATAGGGATTTTTTTTTTTATTTCAATGGTTTTTGTTGAAAGTTGCAAAACATGTTTGACATTTTGGCATAAACTGTTTGCCATAACTCAGTATAAGTATACAACGTAATCTTTACATAAAAGCAAGTTATTTACTTCCACCTAGCACATCTGTTATTGCAATTCTGGAAAGAACGAAACATTAACACAACCAATTAACATTTCTGTAGTCTAGAAGGCAAATATGAATATCGCTCAGTCCCCCCATTCCCCCACACCCCACTAAGGGGGAGGGGGATTACCAAGACCACAAACGACTCCAGAAGAAGAAAAAGGGAAAGAATAGAAGTAAGAAAAAAGGAATTTCAGAGAAAATAAAAGTGCACTCCCTAAGGTTGATTTAGTGAATCCCTGATATCTCACAGGGGGTCAGACAAGTATCTTATCCAGGGTTCCCACACCTTGTTAAATTGGGCTCATTTGTCTTGTAGGATCGTCGAAAGGCAGTCATTTACCATGACCCATGTCAACTTATTTCTAACCAAATCTAAAGGGATTGTTGCTGTCTTCCATGATCTGGCAATTGCTATTCTGGCTGCCGTAAAAATGAAGGCTGCAAGTCTCCCTGCTCGTTTGGGTGTGCCTTCTACCAGACGTCCCAGAAGAGCTTGTTGCGGGGATTTAATTAAATTCACCTGTGTAAAGGAGAAGATAAAATTGTAAAGGCGAATCCAAAAATGTTTCACCTTGGAGCAGGACCACCATATATGAAACATCGTTCCTTCCAATCCACACTCTCGAAAGCAGGAGGGAGAGGCCCCTGGAACGAACGAGGCTATTCTTGTCCGTACCATGTAAAATCTAAGCAAAACCTTGTAATTTGCTTCAATTAATGAGGTATTTATATATGATTTTGACGCACACTGCAACGTTGTGGACCATTCGACAAGAGTGAGTGTCTCACCCATGTCTTGTTCCCGCTTCTTCATGTAAAACTTTTTTTCTGAAGCAGAGGTCAATATACTGTAGATTTTGGAGATGAAGCCAGTGTGCTTATTAAAGCATCTACACAAATACTCCATTGAGGTGGACGTGGTTATATCGACTGCGTGTTGCAAGGAGTGCACAAAATGCACTATTTGCATATAATGAAAGATTTCTGAATGTGGGAGGAGGTACTTCTCTTGAAGGGATCCTTGTGTTAGAATCCCCCTATGATCACTGAGGTTGGCTATACATATCAAACCCTTGTTTGTCCACCAAGCAAGGGACTGGGAATTGAGACCTGGGGTGAAATCCGGGTTGCCCACTAGGAGGGCCATGGGAGTATGTGGGGATTTGAAATTATGGGATTTCGACAGTCTATCCCATAGGTTTAATGAGAATGATAGTGTGGGACACATCATGACTGGTCTGTCTTTTGGTTTCAACCACATCAGGTGACTGATTGGTTTAGTAGGATGCAAGGTTGATTCAATTTTCATCCATATGGACAGGGGGTGTTGAGGAGTGAAAGCGAATTAGCTGTGCCAATTGTGCTGCATAGAAATATCTAGCTAAATCTGGGACTCCCAGGCCTCCTCCCACCCTAGGCGTGTAAAGGGTGCGTTTATTCACCCAAGGTCTCTTGTTCCCCCATATGAATTTCAAAACCTTGTTTTGGAATTTGCGTAAATCTGGCATACAAATGGATATAGGCAGTGTTCTGAATAGGTATAGTAACCTTAGCAAGAGATTCATCTTAATTGTGTGCAGTCTACCGAACCACGATGGAGGATTAGTGCCCCAACATTGGAGATCAGCCATCATGTTGTTGTAAAGAGGGGGATAGTTTGCCCGATACAGCTTATCTAGAGTGGGGGTCAGGAAGATTCCTAAATATGAGGGGGCTTCTGTCTGCCATTTAAATGGAAATTAGGTTTGTAGTTGTGCTACTGTGTTCGGGTCTAGTGAGAGGTTGAGGGCAACCGATTTCGAGTGGTTGATGGAAAGACCTGAGATCCTTGGGTAAGTGGCGCAATGTGCGGTATAGATTTGGTAGTGACGTGACCAGGGACGAAAGGGGCATGAGGATGACATCAGCAAACATAGCACACTTGTGCTCGAGCTCACCACAATGTATGCCTTTTATGTCAGGGTGGCTCCTAATTTTAATGGCTAAGGGTTCCAGAGCCCATAAAAAAAGAATGGGCAATAGAGGACACCCTTGTCCAGTTCCTCTATGGATATCTATTTGAGGTAATGTGTATCCCTTGACCAGGATTCTTGCCGAGGGTAAGCTATAAAGAGTCCGCAGCACCCTCAAAAATTTTGGGCCAAACCCGTAGCCTTTCAGTGCATAAAATAGATAATCCCATGAAAGAGAATCAAAGGCCTTACAAAGGTCTAATGATAACAACATGCTCCTCCTGGTTCCATGGTTGTCCCAGTTGGATTGAACCACTGATATGACATCTATTTGTCGCCAGGTCTGATCTGGCGCCTGGCGGTTGGGCACAAACCCCACCTGGTCCGGATGGATATAGCTGGATAGGAAGGTATTAATTCGGTTTGCCAAAACTTTGGTCATCAATTCAAGATTCATGTTAATTAATGAAATTGGGCGATAGTTGGAACAATCCCCGTTTTTATAGGGATTTTATGTGATAGACCAGCACAAAGTGGCGCATAATAGTGAAGTGGAAGGAAAATGATAAATGGTTTTCAATTTTTTTTTACAAATAAATATCCGAAATGTATGGCGTGCATTTATATTCAAACTAAAAAAAAAAAGGGAAAGAGATTCCCAAAGGTATTCTTCAAAGAAGATTCATGGGTTTTTGGGACTAATCATCTTTATTAAATATCCACAACAATAGAAAGACATATACATACAATATGAAATAAGTATATAAATACCCTCCTTCAGAACATTTAGTTTAAAATTAAGACAAGAAGGTCTTAAAAGTCACCGGTGTCCACCACAATGAGCCATACACAACTATCATCCATCCCATTAAACAAATTAACTCAACAAAAGGGGAATTCTAATAAAGGCTTCGCTTAGTCAAATAAGGTGTGTGAAAAAACTACACTGATTCTGAAAAACAACCAATTGGTTAGTAATTGGTTAGTAAGTAGCCTTCAGAGATCCTATTGTTTGTTGAGAGTTCTAAGAATCCGTTCAGAAAAAAGAGTATAAAGTATAATTTCTTTGACCTTCATTCGGGCATATTTGAGTAATGAAAAGCAAATGCAGGGGGGTGTTCATTCATGAAACACTCAGCAGAGACACATTAATTCGTTGATTGTAATATGTATGAGTGTGGATCGCAGAGGGACAAGTGAAAGATAGCATTGGTCAGAGAGACAACACGGAATTTATGCAATAAATGTTTTCCCCTTTAGTTTAGGGGGAACTAATACAGCTCACCGTTTAGACGTCTTATACCGAGTGTTTGCATTCCTTGTATTTTAAGTCCATAGATGCGGTCCAATCACTCAACGATGAAACCACCACCAGAAATGCTAGCGTGGCGGTACTACTCGCAGTGATAAGTGTGTTCTATTACTGATAGGTGGCGCACATGTTGCGGGATAGTCCAGAGACCATTAATCAAGATGAGACCGATGAGACACTCAGCTGTAGTAAGACATCTGAATTGTGTAAACATTTCAAAGATGCCCGTACATCCATCAGTGACGATCCCGGTCAGGGTGGTTCCCAGCCCACAGCAGTCATTCCTGTGAACATTCAGCACATGGAACGCCTGATCCTGGACAATTAACGCATAACCTGCAGTGAAATTGCACAAGACACAAATATTTCTGTGGGAACATTGAACATAATCATTAATGAACATTTGCATTTTCGAAAAGTTAGCGCACACTGGGTACCAAGACAGCTTTCCACTTATGACCAGCACAGAAGAGTTGAAGTCTGCACTGCGTTGAAGGAGCGTGACAGGCAATGCCGGGATTTTATGGATAGCATAGACCTCACTCTGAGTGATTTCCACCTGTTTGGACCCCTAAAAGAGTTCGGAGGTCAGCAATCAGCATTTCAGCACCGATGTCGAAGTGAAGCAGGCTGTCCTAGGATGGGTCAAACGTACTGATAATTCTTTCTATGCTGAAGCTTTCCAGGCATAAGTTAAACGCTCCGATAAGTGTATAATTGTAGCAGGGGAGTATGTCAAAAAATAAATGCAGTTTCCACTCCTTAAAATTTGTTCTTTTATCATATAAACTCAAAATTCCTGGTTTAACTTGAATGCCCCTATATTGAACTGGAACATAGAAAAAAATAGACACCAAGATAAAAAGGCAGTTTATCCTCATTCAGCTCTACAGGCCATAAGTTCAATATATTGGTGCATTAATTCCTCACTGATTTGTTGCGTTGGGGTATCTCAATGAAACTTTGTGTTTTTGAATTAAACAGCTTTGTCCTTTTTTCTTTTCTCCTTGTTTTTGTCTTTCAAACGTTTTCACTGACCCTGATGGTGTAATCTGTTGCAGCTTTTTGAGACCTTCCTATTTAAATAGTTAAAAAGAACTGAACTTGTAGAGCTCCTGGAATCAGTTGAAGTGTTGCCTGAGGTCTCTGATTGTTCTGATGCATTACTGATGCATTACTAATGCTTAGAACAGAGTGGTTTTCCCTCTAGCAAGTACAATAGGTTCCTTTATTTGTTTATATTCCAGAAAAAGGTTTCTATCAGCATTCAGTGTTTATTCAGCTTATCAATTATTTGACATTTCAATTGGCTGACCTTGTGCCTAGTCTTCCCAAGTGGTCATTACAGACAGTCCAGTCCAAAGAAGTTTTCTTGGGACCCATTCACACAATTGTAATGCATTTTAACTGTGTTGGCCCAAGCACGTTGGAGGCGAATGTGCTTTTCAGAGCAGTGCTATGCTGAAAATGCTGCAAGCACAATGTATGGTCCGTTGTAGTACATTGGGCAGTTCTTTCAAATGACCATTAATCGACCAGGCTGATACATTCATAAAACTGTTTAGATTATTTTTCCATAGTGAAAACAAATCGCACTTTAAAGAAAAAACACACACAGAGATCATAAAAACAGTACTAAACCTGAACTACTGGCCACACTACTGCCTAGTTACTCTGTACTTCACCACTTTGATCGCTGCAGACTTCTGCCTGTTCCTGACTCTTATGCCTCCTTATATCCTGGTGTCCAGTCACTTAATCAGGTGTTGGACCTAACTCCACCATCAACTGGACTTGGTGTTTCTACAGTGCATCACTAGCTGTACCTGTGCTCATCAGATACCAGATCTCCCGTTCCTGCTCACAGTGTCTACACCTTGGCACTTGTGCCTTTTCTTCACCCCTGCAGTTCCTGTCTCAACATCCAGGGGTGCTTGGACAGGAACTGTGCACCTTTGTTATCAGGCTCTGCATGCAGGTATGTGACGGTACTGTACAGCCAAATAGAGCCTGAAAGGGGGGCCTGGCCTATGGACATTCTGTCAGCAACTAATAGCACTCACTCAAGCTGTCAAGGGTTTTCAGGAGGCCTACTTCCAGCTGAAGGGCCACCTTGAATCAATGTCTCCGGTCTCACCTACTCCTCAGATATCTCCGCCTCTAGTGACTTCCATATCAGAAACAACTAACTCAATGGTAGCAGCTCCACTACCTGAGTCCCAACACCAGAAAGATTTATGGGAAATCACAGCAAGTTTCGAAATTTCAGAATCGCCTGCCATCTTTACTTTACTCTCAAACTATGAACTTTTGCAATAAAATCCAGCAAGGTGTGGGTTCATTATCTCTCTTCTTGTGGGAGCAGCATAGCCCATTCCTGATTACCATGACTTCCTTTTTATTGCCATGGCTTAGCTTTATGATGACCCTTAGTGCTCTGCAACTGCCGGGGCCACACTTCATGCCCTCCAGCAAGGTCGAAAACCAGTTGCATATTATGTGGCAGAATTTCAGCAATGGTGCTCTGCCACTGAGTGGAACGACACTGCCCTCTGCTATCAGTGTCGTCTTGGGCTCTCTGATGAACTAGCCCAAATCGAAGCACCCAGCTCCCTGGAGGAACTTATCGAGGTCTTTGTCTGAAAGACCGCAGTTCTGAGTGAGTGGGTCAGTCCTGTTCTACCTGGATGCTACACAGGGCTTGTCCTTCAAAGAGGTTGGGACCTAGATACATTGGTCTATTCCCCGTTAAATTCAAGATTAATACAGTGGCCTATGAACTAGAACTCCCAAAGTCTTTCTGAATCCATCCAGTATTCCACATGTCCCTGCTTAAACCTGACATGGTCCTGGGCCTCCCAATTGTGAAGGCTGATGGTGAAGAAGAATTTGAGGTGGAGGCTTTAGTTGATTGCAGGAAACATAAAAGATGGATTCATTATTTGATTAAGTGGAAGGGGTATGGGCCAGAAGAAAATTAATGGGAGCCAGAAGCAAATATTCCCACTAATAGACTATTGTAATCCTTCTGATGCACTCATCCTGAAAAACATAGCTCAGATGGACATCCAGAGGCTGTCCTTAAGGAGGGACAATGTCAGGAACATGGTACCAGTCATCATACCAAGATGTGCTGTCTGGCTTCAGCCACTGATGATGTCACATGTGATGAATTGCGTTTAGCAAGAGTTACAGCCTGGATTGAACAGTCTAGACAAGATGTGGGCTGGAGGGATCTCTAATTTACCATTGCAGTATTGGCTCTACTCCTCCTGGACAGCGCTGTTGTATTACATCAGTCGTGTGCCATTTGAAGCACTTATTCTTCCTGTATGTATGTGAGTGTGTTTTTAATGTTTTTATAAATTGTTTGATTGTGCTGAGCACTATGTTTGGTTTTATGCCCTTTTGAGCATGAAAGGTGAATACAATCCATAGTTGGTCTGATATATTGATATATTCATGGAGCTGGACTTTGTGGTTCCTTACAGCGGTGTACGGTGTATGGCTAAACATCCAGGCTGTGTCAGATTAAAGGCACTCATTCCTAGTGCCATATCCAAGTGTCCTCTGGGTCTTGGTGCCTGACAATATAGTTCTTTGACCTTTGTAGTGAGGGTCAATATTGGAAATGAGCACTTGCACTTTGGGGAATGGCGGAGATGTGCTTCACTAGAAGCACATCTGATCACGGAGAGACTTCTTGCACAGTTTTGGGACTGTTCGTGGTTTTGGGACTTTTTATTTCATATTGTGTACACTATGGGGGAGATTTCCTAACACTGGTACACACAGAATCTGGTGCAGCTGTGCATAGTAACCTGTGGGTTGGATCAGGCAAATTGTTATATATCTGGAGCAACCTTCTAGAATGGTCGTTTGGGTCCTATTTCAAAAACCTGGGTCCTATTTCAGGGTATTGTGGACTCCTCAACCCTCATGGTTGAATAACAGGATTCTGTTATTTTCAAAATCACCCTGCAAAAGAGAGTTAATACTCACCTGTCCCAACATTGATCTGTGCTCTGTCCAAGAACTACTACTGCAGAAAAATGTATACTTCCGACACAGTGCCAGGTGTGTAGAATACCTGGTCTCTAGCTGAGTGCTGTGGTTCCTCCTGCCAGTCCCTACATCAACCCTGTGTCCTTTAATGATGTAAGGGTCAGCAGAAGGAACCATAATGCTTGGTAGGTGATGCAGGATTCCGACACTCATGGAGGTTTCAGATGTGAACATTCTCTTATCCATCCCTAAAATAAATGTAAAATAAAACACCCTACAAAAAAAAGTTAATACTTACAAGGAAAACAACTATGGGGAGAATTGATAAAAAAATGGAGCAGACAGAATCTTTAGTAGCTGTGCATAGCAACCAATCAGCTTTAATCTTCAGCTTGTTCAATTAAACTTTGGAAATGAAAGATAGAAGCTGAATGGTCACCATGTACAAGCTGCTCCAGCTTCTGACTGTTCTAATTTTGATAAATTCCCCTTGGTGTGTATTATCCTCTTTTGTAGGTATTTTTCTGCTACAGAGAATATTAACAAAAATAAATCAGAACATCCATTCAGTGACTGCCATGTGAAAATGTCTGATTAGGCTAACAGGAGGATTACAATTTTATTATAGATTAGAGGGCAGGGGATCCAGTCAAAAGACTGCTTGAGACCGTATTTCTGTGACCTGCATTCACAAGTAGATTTTCTTTTACCCTTAAAGCAGAAAACTTAATTAATTAATAAAAATTAAATCTCATTTTCCCAGCAAATGTAAAAAACAAAACAAAACATCTTTTGCTGTAATACATACATTCAATACAATGATGCCCTCCTGAAATTCCAGGTTGATTGACAGATAGCATCATTCAATCACATCCTTTGGACCAAGCTGTAAAAGACATACTCTTTGTACATGACTCATCATGCCACCTTGGGCTCAGAGTTAATAGAAAAAAAAATATATTCATTTATGTACAGTGTGTATGTGTATGTATATGTGTATGTATGTGTATATATATATATATATATATATATATATATATATATATATAAATAAAATCACAGTTGTACTCAAAAGTTTACATACCCTGGCAGAATGTATGATTTCTTGGCCATTTTTCAGAGAATATGAATAACACAAAAACTTTTCTGTCACTCATGGTTAGTGTTTGGCTGGAGCCATTTATTATCAATCAGCTGCGTTTACTCTTTTTAAATCATAATGGCAACAGAAACTATCCAAATGACGATGATTAAAAGTTTACTTACCCCAGTTCTTAATACCGTGTATTACCCCCTTTAACATGACAGCTTGAAGTATTTTGTGGTATTTGTGGATGAGACTCTAATGCCCTGTACGCACGATCGGACATTGATGGGACATTCCGACAACAAAGACTATGGATTTTTTCCGACGGATGTTGGCTCAAACTTGTCTTGCATACACACGGTCGCACAAAGTTGTCAGAAAATCCGATCGTTCTGAGCGCGGTGACGTAAAACATGTACGTCAGGACTATAAACGGGGCAGTAGCCAATAGCTTTTGTCTCTTAATTTATTCTGAGCATGCGTGGCACTTTGTGCGTTGGATTTGTGTACACACGTTTGGAATTTAACCGATTGGATTTTGTTGGCGGAAAATTTTATAGCCTGCTCTCAAACTTTGTGTGTCTGAAATTCCAACGGAAAAAGACTGATGGAGCCCACACACGATCGGAATTTCCGACAACACAATCCGATCGCACTTTTTCCGTCGGAAAATCAGACCGTGTGTACAGGGCATTAATCTTCTCAGATGGTAAAGCTGCCCATTCCTCTTGGCAAAAAGCCTCCAGTTCCTGTACATTCTTGGGTTGTCTTGCATGAACTGAACGTTTGAGATCTCCCCAGAGTGGCTCAATGATATTGAGGTCAGGAGACTGAGATGGTCACTCCAGAACCTTCACTTTATTCTGCTGAAGCCAATGACAGGTTGACTTTGCCTTGTGTTTTGGATCATTGTCATGTTGGAATGTCCAAGTACGTCCCATGCGCAGCTTCCTGGCTGATGAATGCAAATGTTCCCTCAGTAATTTTTGATAACATACTGCATTCCTCTTGCCAACAATTTTGACCAAATTTCCTGTGCCTTTGTAGCTCACGCATCCCCAAAACATCAGTGATCCACCTCCATACCTTTCATCATAGGCTTTGTTGACTCCTCTCCAAATGTAGCGTTTATGGTTGTGGCCAAAAAGCAAAATTTTGGTCTCATTACTCCAAATGACTTTGTGCCAAAAGGTTTGAGGCTTGTGTCTGTGCTGTTTGGCATATTGTTAGCGGGATACTTTGTGGCATTTGTATAGTAATGGCTTGCTTCTGGCGACTCAACCATGCAGCCCATCTTTCTTCATGTGCCTCCTTATTGTGCATCTTGAAACAGGCACACCACATGTTTTCAGAGAGTCCTGCATTTCACCTGAAGTTGTTTGTGGGTTTTTCTTTGCATCCCGAACAATTTTTCTGGCAGTTGTGGCTGAAATTTTAGTTGGTCTACCTGACCGTGGTTTGGTATCAACAGAACCCCTCATTTTCCACTTTTTGATTAGAGTTTGAACACTGCTGATTGGCATTCTCAATTACTTGGATATCTTTTTAGATCCCTTTCCTATTCTATACAGTTCAACTACATTTTCCCGCAGATCCTTTGACAATTCTTTTGCTTTCCCCAAGACTCAGAATCCAGAAACGTCAGTGCTGCACTGGATGAAAGATGCAAGGGTCTGTCAGGAGTCCCTAAAGGCATTGACCTTTTATACACCCCCTAATTACAAGCAAATAGATCATAGATGAGGATGGTCACCTTTAATAGCCATTTAAACCCCTTTTTGTCAACTTATGTGCATGTTATCAGGCCAAAATCAAAAGGGTATGTAAACTTTTGATCAGGGTCATTTGGGTAGTTTTTGTTGTCATTATGATTTAAAAAGTGTAAATACAGTTGATTGATAATAAATGGCTTCAGCCAAACACTAACCATGAGTGAAAGAAATGTTTTTGTGTTATCCTTCATATTCTCTGAAAAATGGCCAAGAAATCATAAATTCTGCCAGCGTATGTAAACTTATGAGCACAGCTGTAAATACAGTGGGGACGGAAAGTATTCAGACTCCCTTAAATTTTTCACTCTTTGTTATATTGCAGCCATTTGCTAAAATCATTTAAGTTCATTTTTTTCCTCATTAATATACACACAGCACCCCATATTGACAGAAAAACACAGAATTGTTGACATTTTTGCAGATTTATTAAAAAAGAAAAACTGAAATATCACATGGTCCTAAGTATTCAGAACCTTTGCTCAGTATTTAGTAGAAGCACCCTTTTGATCTAATACAGCCATGAGTCTTTTTGGGAGACATGCAACAATTTTTCACACCTGGATTTGGGGATCCTCTGCCATTCCTCCTTGTAGATCCTCTCCAGTTCTGTCAGGTTGGATGGTAAACGTGGGTGGACAGCCATTGTTAGGTCTCTCCAGAGATGCTCAATTGGGTTTAAGTCAGGGCTCTGGTTGGGCCATTCAAGAACAGTCACGGAGTTGTTGTGAAGCCACTCCTTCATTATTTTAGCTGTGTGCTTAGGGTCATTGTCTTGTTGGAAGGTAAACCTTCGGCCCAGTCTGAGGTCCTGAGCACTCTGGAGAAGGTTTTCGTCCAGGATATACTTGTACTTGGCCGCATTCATCTTTCCCTCGATTGCAACCAGTTGTCCTGTCCCTGCAGCTGAAAAACACCCCCACAGCATGATGCTGCCACCACCATGCTTCACTGTTGGGACTGTATTGGACAGGTGATGAGCAGTGCCTGGTTTTCTCCACACATACCGCTAATGCCGCGTACACACGAGCGGATTTTACGGCAGACTTTGTCCTGTGGACTTTTCAACGGACTTTACGACGAACTTTCCAAATGAACGGACTTGCCTACACACGATCAATCAAAGTCCAATGGATTCGTACGTGATGACGTACAACCGGACTAAAACAAGGAAGTTCATAGCCAGTAGCCAATAGCTGCCCTAGCGTCGGTTTTTGTCCGTCTAACTAGCATACAGACGAGCGGACTTTTCGACCGGACTCGAGTCCGTCGAAAAGATTTGAAACATGTTTCATTTCTAAGTCCGTCTAACTTTTGGGGAAAAAAGTCCGCTGGAGCCCACACACGATCGAATTGTCTGATGGACTCCGGTCCGCCGAACCAAGTATGCCGTAAAGTCCGTTCGTGTGTACGCGGCATTAGAATTAAGGCCAAAAAGTTCTATCTTGGTCTCATCTAGGGATGAGCTTCGTGTTCAAGTCGAACCCATGTTCGACTCGAACATCGGCTGTTCGGTCGTTCACCGAATTGCGAACGATATGGGCCGTTCGCGCCAAATTCGTGTGGCGCGTCACGGCCCATAATTCACTGCGGCATCGCAGTGCATTGCTGGCTGATGATTGGCCAAGCATGCACTATGACCCGCATGCTTGGCCAATCACAGCGCCGCCTGAACAGAGAGCCGTAATTTGCCAAAGCCAAGGAGGCTTTGGCCAATTATGGCTCAGGGGATTTAGTACACGCCCCACACTATATAAGGCCGCCTGCACGGCGGCCCTGTGCAGTGTGTTCCGGTGTGCTAAGAGATAGAGAGAGAGAGAGACAGTGTCATTTCATTTGAGTTAGCTAGATTAGGCAGGAC
The DNA here is from genome assembly GCA_037952835.1 of Lithobates septentrionalis. NCBI lineage: Eukaryota > Metazoa > Chordata > Amphibia > Anura > Ranidae > Lithobates > Lithobates septentrionalis. Next base: position 904,688 of record JBBDGP010001747.1, read on the forward strand.
AGTCAGTCAGTTAGCTGCACTTACAGTGTATTGTGTATATATATGCATCCCAGGTGTTGCATATATATATATACACTGTATTCAGTTTAGCTAGATCCGTTCCTGTTATCTTCCTACTGACAGGCAGGCTTGTCTTGTAACAGTATTTACAGCTACCTGAAGAAAATGACTGGTGTTCTTTTGATCCTATTAATACCACAGTCAGGCAGCTAGACTATTTAAAGTTAGTGCAGTGCGTCCTGCTCACAGTGTTCAGCTAGATCCGTTCCTGTTATCCTCCTACTGACAGGCAGGCTTGTCTTGTAACAGTATTTACAGCTACCTGAAGAAAATTACTGGTGTTCTTTTGATCCTATTAGTACCACAGTCAGGCAGCTAGACTATTTAAAGTTAGTGCAGTGCGTCCTGCTCACAGTGTTCAGCTAGATCCGTTCCTGTTATCTTCCTACTGACAGGCAGGCTTGTCTTGTAACAGTATTTACAGCTACCTGAAGAAAATTACTGGTGTTCTTTTGATCCTATTAGTACCACAGTCAGGCAGCTAGACTATTTAAAGTTAGTGCAGTGCGTCCTGCTCACAGTGTTCAGCTAGATCCGTTCCTGTTATCTTCCTACTGACAGGCAGGCTTGTCTTGTAACAGTATTTACAGCTACCTGAAGAAAATTACTGGTGTTCTTTTGATCCTATTAGTACCACAGTCAGGCAGCTAGACTATTTAAAGTTAGTGCAGTGTGTCCTGCTCACAGTGTTCAGCTAGATCCGTTCCTGTTATCTTCCTACTGACAGGCAGGCTTGTCTTGTAACAGTATTTACAGCTACCTGAAGAAAATTACTGGTGTTCTTTTGATCCTATTAGTACCACAGTCAGGCAGCTAGACTACTTAAAGTTAGTGCAGTGCGTCCTGCTCACAGTGTTCAGCTAGATCTGTTCCTGTTATCTTCCTACTGACAGGCAGGCTTGTCTTGTAACAGTATTTACAGCTACCTGAAGAAAATTACTGGTGTTCTTTTGATCCTATTAGTACCACAGTCAGGCAGCTAGACTATTTAAAGTTAGTGCAGTGCGTCCTGCTCACAGTGTTCAGCTAGATCCGTTCCTGTTATCTTCCTACTGACAGGCAGGCTTGTCTTGTAACAGTATTTACAGCTACCTGAAGAAAATTACTGGTGTTCTTTTGATCCTATTAGTACCACAGTCAGGCAGCTAGACTATTTAAAGTTAGTGCAGTGCGTCCTGCTCACAGTGTTCAGCTAGATCCGTTCCTGTTATCTTCCTACTGACAGGCAGGCTTGTCTTGTAACAGTATTTACAGCTACCTGAAGAAAATTACTGGTGTTCTTTTGATCCTATTAGTACCACAGTCAGGCAGTTAGACTATTTAAAGTTAGTGCAGTGCATCCTGCTCACAGTGTTCAGCTAGATCCGTTCCTGTTATCTTCCTACTGACAGGCAGGCTTGTCTTGTAACAGTATTTACAGCTACCTGAAGAAAATTACTGGTGTCCTTTTGATCCTATTAGTACCACAGTCAGGCAGCTAGACTATTTAAAGTTAGTGCAGTGCATCCTGCTCACAGTGTTCAGCTAGATCCGTTCCTGTTATGTTCTTACTGACAGGCAGGCTTGTCTTGTTACAGTATATACAGCTACCTGAAGAAAATTACTGGTGTTCTTTTGATCCTATTAGTACCACAGTCAGGCAGCTAGACTATTTACAGTTAGTGCAGTGCGTCCTGCTCACAGTGTTCTGCTAAACCTACAAGTTAGTGGGGTGCGTCCTGCTCACAGTGTTCAGCTAAATCTACCTGTAGAAGGTTGGTGGTGTTCTCATACTACAGGCAGGCAGTTGATTTTGCTAGCTGCAGTATCAGTACATATATATATATATATATATATATATATATATATATATATATATCTCAGCTTAGTGCAGCTACAGGCCATTAGTATGTCTGGAAGGCCAAGAAGGAGAGGCAGACAGTCACAAGCCAATAAGAGAGGGCAAGCAGGCTCTGTGTCTAGTGCTGGTCGTGGAGACGGTGCATCCTCATCAGCACGTGGCCGTGGGACATGCTTGGCCTTTTTTTCGGCAGCTGGCCGTGTTGAGCGGCAACATGCGGAAGACTTGGTCGAGTGGATGACCAAGCCGTCCTCATCCTCCTCATCCTCTCTCACCCATGCCCAGGGTACTTTGTCTGGCAAAGCAGCGGCCTCTTCCCTCGGCTCAATGTCATCAGTGACTCCTTCCCTAGCCCCACCATGTCCTCCTGAGGAGTCCCTCGAACTGTTTGACCACAGTGTTGGGTACATGCTCCAGGAGGATGCCCAGCGTTTGGAAGGCTCTGATGATGATACTGAGCTCGATGAAGGCAGTAACATGAGCACGGACAGAGGGGGTGCCCAAGAAGGACAGCAATCTGGCAGTCATGCTCCCCCTGCTGCAGCATACTGCCAGGTTTGCTCCAGTGATGAGGAGGGAGGGGATGATGAGGTCACTGACTCAACGTGGGTGCCTGATAGGAGAGAGGAGGAGGAGGAGGAGGAGGCGGCACATCACCAACGAGGCAGGATGGCCTCCAGGGGCCAGCCTAAGGGCAGCACATTGACTGCATCACACCCCAAAGCTCCACATGTGCTGGGCGCTGCAGTCTCTGCGCGTTATTCAAAAAGTTCTTTGGTGTGGGCCTTTTTTGAGACGAGTGCATCAGATCGCACCGCTGCTATTTGCAACATATGTCTCAAGCGTATCTCGCGTGGCCAAAACATCTCCCGCTTGGGTACCACATGCTTGTCCAGACATATGTTGACCTGCCATGCAGTTCGTTGGCAAGCATATCTAAAAGACCCACACCAAAGAACAAAGAGGACCTCTCCTTGCTCCTCATCAGCTGAGATTTCCAACCCCACTAGACCTTCAGTCCTCTCTGAGACCTGCACTGAGAGGAATGAAGGTGTAGAATTAGGTGTGTCACAGCCAAGTACTTGTGGGCAATCTGCTTTTGGTACACCGACGTCAGATTGTACCAGGCAAATTTCCCTGCCCCAGCTGCTGCACCGCCGAAAGAAGTTTGCTCCCAGCCATCCACATGCCCAGCGGTTGAATGCTAGCTTGGCAAAATTGCTAGCACCTCAACTGCTGCCTTTTCAGTTGGTAGACTCTGCCCCCTTCCGTGAGTTTGTGGAATGTGCGGTTCCTCAGTGGCAGGTACCCAAACGCCACTTTTTCTTCCGGCTCTCTACCGGCATGTGGAAGGCAATGTCCATGCCTCGCTGGACAGGGCGGTCAGCGGTAAGGTGCATATTACCGCTGACTCATGGTCCAGCAGGCATGGACAGGGACGTTACCTAAGTTTCACGGCGCATTGGGTGACTCTGCTGGCAGCTGGGAAGGATGCAGGACAAGGTGCAGTAGTGTTGGAGGTTGTTCCGCCACCACGCCTCCAAAATGCTAATGATTGTCACACACCTCTTTCCTCCACCCCCTCCTCTTCTTCTTCCTCCATGGCCTCTTCCTGTGCTTTGTCCTCGGAACCAGCGGTGCTCCGTAGCCGTTCAAGGGGCTACGCAAGTACGCAGGCCAAAAGATGCCATGCGGTGCTTGAGCTGGTGTGCTTGGGGGACAGGAGCCACCCTGGGGCAGAGGTTCTGTCAGCTCTGCAGGGGCAGGTTCAGAAGTGGTTGCGTGGAATAATGGACAGGGCACTTGAGGCAGAACAGAGGCAGGAAGAGGAGGACTTCCTTAGCTCTCAAGGCCCCCTTTATCCAGACAGTGTTCCTGCGTGCCCGCCGATCACACAGGAAGAGGACGAGGAGGAGGAGGAGGAGAAGGAAGATTGTGTCAGTATGTAGGTGGAGCCTGGCACTCAGCATCAGCAGCAGTCTTTAAGGGATCAGTCCCAAGAAACACATGGACTTGTACGTGGCTGGGAGGAGGTGGCTGCGGACCATGTTGTCCTTAGTGACCCAGAGGACTCCGGACCGAATGCCTCAGCAAACCTACGCTGCATGGCCTCCCTGATCCTGCAAAGCCTGCGTAAGGATCCTCGTATTCGTGGGATCAAGGAGAAGGACCAATACTGGCTGGCAACCCTCCTTGATCCACGTTACAAGGGTAAGGTTGCGGACCTTATCTTGCCATCGCAGAGGGAGCAGAGGATGAAACATCTTCGGGAGGCCTTGCAGAAAGGTCTGTGCAATGCGTTCCCAGAGACTGGGAGGTTACAAACTCCTGTTTCTGGACAACGTGTTGCTGAGGCTTCGGTCAGTCAAAGAAGGAGCGGTGGAGAAGGTGGCCGTCTGACCGATGCGTTCAGACAATTTTTTGGTCCGCAGCCCCAAGGTATGATCGGTTCCAGCAACCATCGCCAGCGTCTGTTTTACATGGTGCAGGAATACCTAGGGGCAAGATCAGATTTGGACACCTTTCCCACCGAAAATCCTCTGGGTTACTGGGTCTTGAGGATGGATCACTGGCCAGAGCTTGCACAGTATGCAATTGAGCTACTGGCCTGTCCTGCAACCAGCGTTCTTTCGGAACGCACATTCAGTGCTGCTGGAGGCGTGGTAACCGATCACAGGGTGCGTCTGTCCACCGACTCGGTCGGTCGACTGACCTTCATAAAAATGAATCAGTCTTGGATCACCACCAGCTACCAAGCACCCGATGCTGATGTAACCGAATAATTTTTTTTAAAATCTCAGATCCCTTCAAAGACTGCCTATGCTGATGCTGAGTGACTATTCCTGAGTAATTATCCTCTTCCTCCTCAATGATCACGCTGATAGCTTGTAAGAACATTTTTGGTTCTGGGCGCCACCACCAGTGCCTAAGGCACAATTTTTCAGCCCCTGTTTAACAGGGGCGTGTAATTACAATTTTTGATGCAATACTTTGCAGCAGGGCTCATTCCTGCGTTCCAACTAGAGTGTCAGTGAGGGGTTGCAGTGTTGTGGCACCAGCACCAGTGCCTAAGGCCCAATTTTTCTGCCCCTGTTTAACAGGGGCGTGTAATTACAATTTTTGATGCAATACTTTGCAGCAGGGCTCGTTCCTGTGTTCCAACTAGAGTGTCTGTGAGGGGTTGCAGTGTTGTGGCACCAGCACCAGTGCCTAAGGCCCAATTTTTCTGCCCCTGTTTAACAGGGGCGTGTAATTACAATTTTTGATGCAATACTTTGCAGCAGGGCTCGTTCCTGCGTTCCAACTAGAGTGTCTGTGAGGGGTTGCAGTGTTGTGGCACCAGCACCAGTGCCTAAGGCCAAATTTTTCTGCCCCTGTTTAACAGGGGCGTGTAATTACAATTTTTGATGCAATACTTTGCAGCAGGGCTCGTTCCTGCGTTCCAACTAGAGTGTCTGTGAGGGGTTGCAGTGTTGTGGCACCAGCACCAGTGCCTAAGGCCTAATTTTTCAGCTCCTGTTCAACAGGGGCATGTAATTACAATTCTTGATCTAATATTTCACAGCAGAGCCCATTTCTGCACCCACCAAGAGCGAGTGAGGACTTACAGTGTTGTGGCACCAGCACCACCACCACCACCACCAAAGGCCCAATTTTTCTGCCCTTGTTCAACAGGGGCATGTAATTACAATTCTTGATCTAATATTTCACAGCAAGGCCCATTTCTGCACCCACCAACATCGAGTGAGGACTTACAGTGTTGTGGCACCAGCACCACCACCACCAAAGGCCCAGTTTTTCTGCCCCTGTTTCAACAGGGGCATGTAATTACAATTCTTAATCTAATATTTCACAGCAGGGCCCTGTGAGGGCTTACAGTGTTGTGGCCACAACAACACCTAAGGCCCAAATTTCTGCTGAGTATATAGGGCAGGCCCCTACTTTCAAACATCTAACTTACAAACGACTCCTACTTGCAAACGGAAGGAGACAACAGGAAGTGAGATGAAATCTACCCCTAGGAAGGGAAATTCTCTCCTGTAAGAGTTAATATGGGAAAAACATTTCTCCTTTCCACTGATGCTTTCCAATCCTTGTTCCACAAAAAAACTCAAATTTTCAAAAAACATTTGTCATTGGGACAAAAGTGAGGTGAAATCTTCTGAAGAAGAGGAAAGACAGCAAAACAAATGTCACAGGGGTGATAACCCTTCCCTATGTTTTCCAAAAAGCTTAAAAAAGATTTTTTGGCTGGAGCTAAACACGTTAAAAATGTTCAAAATTACAAACAGATTCTACTTAACAACAAACCTACAGTCCCTGTCTTGTTTGCACCGCCTGTATACTGCTGTTCAGAGTATATAGGGCCTGGTGGCCCCACACCTTTCCTTATTTTAATTTGGGTGCAGGGTTCTCCTTAATATCCATACAAGACCCAAAGGGCCTGGTAATTGACTGGGGGGTAACCATGCCGTTTGTCTCACTGATTTTCATCCATATTGCCAGGACCCGACATGACATTAAACCCGCAAGCAGTTTTAAATGAGATTTTTTCCTTTAAAAATGACATTTGGTGCAGGGACTGTTCTAAACACGGGAAACACGCGCCACTTTACAGGCATACTATAGACACCTCCCAGGTACGATATTTAAAGGAATATTTCACTTTTTTTTTTTTTACTTTAAGCATCATTAAAATCACTGCTCCCAAAAAAACGGCCGTTTTTAAAAGTTTTTTTTGTATTGATACATGTCCCCTGGGGCAGGACCCGGGTCCCCAAACCCTTTTTAGGACAATACCATGCAAATTAGCCTTTAAAATGAGCACTTTTGATTTCGAACGTTCGAGTCCCATAGACGTCAATGGGGTTTTAACGTTCGTGCGAATTTTCGGTCCGTTCGCAGGTTCTGGTGCGAACCGATCCGGGGGGTGTTCGGCTCATCCCTAGTCTCATCAGACCAGAGAATCTTATTTCTCACCATCTTGGAGTCCTTCAGGTGTTTTTTAGCAAACTCCATGCGGGCTTTCATGTGTCTTGCACTGAGGAGAGGCTTCCGTCGGGCCACTCTGCCATAAAGCCCCGACTGGTGGAGGGCTGCAGTAATGGTTGATTTTCTACAACTTTCTCCCATCTCCCGACTGCATCTCTGGAGCTCAGCCACAGTGATCTTAGGGTTCTTCTTTACCTCTCTCACCAAGGCTCTTCTCCCCCGATAGCTCAGTTTGGCCGGACGGCCAGCTCTAGGAAGGGTTCTGGTCATCCCAAACGTCTTCCATTTAAGGATTATGGAGGCCACTGTGCTGTTAGTTACCTTAAGTGCAGCAGAAATTTTTTGTAACCTTGGCCAGATCTGTGCCTTGCCACAATTCTGTCTCTGAGCTCTTCAAGCAGTTATTTTGACCTCATGATTCTCATTTGCTCTGACATGCACTGTGAGCTGTAAGGTCTTATATAGACAGGTGTGTGGCTTTCCTAATCAAGTGCAATCAGTATAATCAAACACAGCTGGACTCAAATGAAGGTGTAGAACCATCTCAAGGATGGTCAGAAGAAATGGACAGCATCTGAGTTAAATACATGAGTGTCACAGCAAACGGTCTAAATACTTAGGACCATGTGATATTTCAGTTTTTCTTTTTTAATAAATCTGCAAAAATGTCAACAATTCTGTGTTTTTGTGTCAATATGGGGTGCTGTGTGTACATTAATGAGGAAAAAAAAAATGAACTTAAACGATTTTAACAAATGGCTGCAATATAACAAAGAGTGAAAAATTTAAGAGGGTCTGAATACTCTCCGTCCCCACTGTGTATGTATATATATATATATATATATATATATATATATATATATTGTATGTCTATTGCAAATCATGCTTTCTAAATCAACTGCAAGGTGCCACAATCCAACCCTGGACAGCAGTGAAAACCTGGCAGGGTACAGGATTACTCCCTTCTTGAAAGTCTTTCAAGAAGGGAAATCAATTTTAGGTGGTGTCGCCCATATTTTTTTACTTTTTTTTGTAACCATGTTTTTTTAACCTTTTTTTTAAAGATAGGCACATGATTAAAGCGGAGTTCCATCCATTATTTTGGGTTTATTAAAAGTCGGCAGCTACAAAAAGTGTAGCTGTTGACATTTAATAAACAGACACTCACCTGTCCCAGCTGGGTGTGCACTGCACATGCGCGAGGCGCGCTGCGTGTTCTGAATGGCTGGGAAATCTTCTGGGACCTGTGACATGTCCCAAAAATTTGCAGGGAGTGAGGGGGAGAGGAGAACATCCACTTGGCGCTGTGGCACCATGAGCGGAAGTGGGAGCTGAATACCTGTCAAAACTAGGTAACCCCCCCAAAAAAAAGACATGCCAAATGTGGCAAATCAGGGGTCAGGAGTCCTTAAAGCGGGAATTCCACTTTTGGGTGGATCTCTGCTTTAATGATGGTTGATGGGGTTAATGACCAATTTTTATAAACCATTGGGGCACATATGACTAGTGTCAGTTTGTAGTCACTTTTGTAGAAAATGTGCAAATGCATACTTGACAAGTGCTCTTTAATCATAGCAAAAGATTTGTTAGAGGCCTGATTTATATGCAGGTACATGTTTTGAAAAATGTTATTAAACACTAATTACAGCAACAGCTTTTATTCCATTAGCCATTCTACTTATTCCAAGATGTACAGTATGTCATTCAACAGTATTGGCCCTTTAGGCTCCCACTGATCAATTGTCCTTGGGCCTAAGAATAGCTCCTATGGGCTTTTTATGAGTAACATAGCTCTACCCATATGGTCTGTACACACAATCCGAATATCGTACAAAAACTGCCGTCTGAGGAAGAATTGTACGATTTTAGTTTTTTTTAATAATCAAAAATTTTTATTGTTTATTTCATTTATATATACACCATTTATACAACATTCTATACCCCTTTGTTCAAACAATAGAAACATACTACACATTACATCCTACATCACCTACCACCGTTTTCCCCCCTGTCCCAGCGGCCGACATTTACATATGCGAGGGGAAAAAAAAAATAAAAAATAAAAAAAAATAAAAAAAAATAGATAAATAAATAAATAAATGGTACCCACCCCACCGTGTTTATCGTGCTTATGTTTATAAAGTGTTAAAAAAATAAAATTATAAATAAGTTCCCCCTAATTCTTATTAGTGTCATTAATCACTTCAAAAAAAAAAAAAAAGAGGGGGGGGGTGGGGAGTTCCCCCCTTATTCTGATTAGTGTCTTTAGTCCCTACAATTCCTTGTTATGTATTGTGAAAAAAAAAAAAAATTAAAAATTTCCCTTCCGTGTATATTCGTGTTTGTATTTATATAATTTATAAAGTGTTTTTAATGATAAATTCATAAGTACATTCCCCCCTTATTCTAATTCGTGTCACTAATTACTTCAGTTCGTTATCAAATACAACCCCTTTATTCTAGTTCGTGTCACTAACCACTAAAATTCATAATTATGAAGATGTGTTAAAAAAAAAAAAAAGGGGGGGGGGGGATTTTCCCTATAATTCATAATTGTTATTAATCGTGTGCCTATTTCCTTCCCCTCTCCACCTCCAATGTTTGTCAAAACTGGGACAAGAGGGAAATAATAAAAAAACAAAAAAAACAGAGACCACATATACATTTAACCATACATTATCTTACCCCCCTCCCTCTTTGATTAGCATTAGAGAAGTTATATGACTATTTACATCTACCCTTCAGGGTCATTCTTCTTATGTCTCTATTCTAAATGACTATACCATTCCTTCCTCCTACCCATCTGTATTTCCCTCTTCTATTATCTCCTCAGCGCATTGTTCCCAGTTTGCCCATGTCGTTTCAAATTTCTTTCTTTGGTTTTTAACCACATGAACCCATCTCTCTGCTTCCTTTATTATATTAACCTCGTTTCTCCACTCTATGACTGACGGAATCCGGTCCTGTCTCCAGTACTTCGGAATTCGTTTTTTTGCTGCATTTAACAAATGTGGGGTTATACTTTCTCTATATTTTTTGATAGGTCCAGTCATTCCATGAAATAAATATTGTATGGGCCCAAACTCTATGTGCTCTGTCGTCATTTTCTTAATCCAGGGGGCTACTAATTCCCAAAAACGCTTAATTATTGGGCACGTCCACCATAGATGAAGAAAAGTTCCCCTCTGTCCACAGCTCCTCCAGCATTTGTCATTAGCTTCTGAAGAGATTTGTGCCATTTTAACTGGTGTCCTATACCATCTCGCTAGGAATTTATATGCCATTTCTTGCACCTTTGTAATTATGGAGGTAGTAAATGTTAACGATATCATTTTATTTATTTGTTTATCTGTCCACACTTGGCCTAGCTCCCACTCCCATTCTTTCATGAAGTATGGGGGTTTCTTTTCTTGTTCTCCTAGGATCATTCTGTACGTCCAGGATAATGTATGCCCATCTTCTGATGTCTGTGCACACTTCCTCTCAAATGCGGTAAGTGTATTTATGGATCTTAACGGTTTTATTTTCTTAAGGAAGCTCGTCATTTGACGGTATTTCCATTCTGCCATTCTTGTCTCCCCAAATTTCAAGATCATCTCAGTCAGTGGTATTAAAACTCCACTTGGGGCAAACTTACCGCATCTAATATTCCCATCTTGTCCCCACGACCCCAGACTTCCCGTCTTCTCCCCCGGGAGGAACCACGGAAATCCCTCCAGAGGAGTCAGAGGGGAGGTCTGTGGGGCATACCTGCCCTCTTTATTCATTCTATCCCATACTTCTAATGTATTCAGGGTTATTGGTGATGTCCATTGTGACAGCCCTCTCAGTGACCCTTGGATCCATGGTGCTCCTGCCAGGTTTCTCCCCGCCATTATCATTTCTGCCTGTACCCATGGTTTTCTATCTAGGTCATGGCACCAGTCTATTATTCTAACTAGCGCCATGGCCTTATAATAGGATGTTATATCCGGGAGTCCTAGGCCACCCTCCGCTCTACTCCTTCTTAAAATGTCGTACGCCAATCTAGGCCTTTTATCGTTCCATATAAAGGCCATTAATAGCCGACGCATTTGTTTAAGGAGACTCGCCGGCAACCTGATTGGCACTGTACGCAGCACATAAACTATTCTGGGCAGTATACTCATTTTTATGGCACTGATTCTTCCGAACCAGGTCAGGTATTTCCCCTTCCATTTCTTTAATTCTTCTGTTATTTCTTTCACTAATGAGCCATAATTATGCTCCAACAATAGTTCATAGTCTGCGCTTATCTGTACCCCCAGGTATGTCAACGACTCCCTGTTCCATATAAATGGGTATTTCTCCTTCAGTGTTCTCTCCATCTCTGCTGGGACGTGACTTGGAAGGATGACTGATTTCTCGAAATTAATCTTAAAGCCAGACACCCTTCCAAAATTCTGTACTTCTACCATCAATGCGGCTATAGATGTCTGGGGAGTGGACATAAAAAATAATAAATCGTCCGCATATGCTGCTACTTTATGTTCCGTATGGCCTATGTGCGTCCCCACTATCTCCTTGTTCTTTCTGATTCTACGCAAAAAGGGTTCCATTACTATTGCAAATATCAATGGGGACAGTGGGCACCCCTGCCTGGTACCGGTTCGTATGTTAAAGCATTCAGATACTGTCCCATTTACCTTAATTCTTGCTCTTGGTTTTGTGTATAGTGCCATAATCCATCCCAGCATTCTCTCCCCCAGTCCTATCCTCCCCAGTACTTCTCTCATAAAGCCCCAGTTCACTCTGTCAAAGGCTTTCTCCGCATCCATCGACAGAGTGATTCCTGGGGCTTCACCTGGGCCATATTGCATCCAATGCAGTATATGGAGTGCGCGGGTGGTGTTATCTCTTGCTTCTCGCCCCTTTACAAACCCTGCTTGATCTGGGTGCACTAAATCTCCTACATCTTCCTGTAGTCTCAGGGCCAGAATTTTTGCCAGTATCTTGGTGTCTGAGTTCAGCAGAGAGATTGGCCTGTAATTGGCACATACCTGGGGATCTTTTCCCTCTTTTGGCAAAACCGTTATGTACGCCAGTGATGCTTCTGAGGAGAGTGGATTTCCAGCACCCATAGAGTTGAAATAGTCACAAAGTGGCCTTACCAAAATTGGGAGAAATTTCTTGTAATATATGTTTGTCAGCCCATCCGGGCCCGGGCTTTTCCCTGGGGGTAGGGCTGCTATCACTCTGCTCAACTCTTCCACCGTGATTGGGCGTTCCATAATCTCGGAGGTTTCTCTATTTAGTATGGGCATGTCTGCGTTCTCAATGTAATCCTTGATCTTATCTCTCCTTTGTTCCTCGCTTTCCCCTTCTTCAGATGGTTCTGTTTTGGAGATGTCATTCTACTTATTCCAACATGTACAGTATGTCATTCAACAGTATTGGCCCTTTAGGCTCCCACTGATCAATTGTCCTTGGGCCTAAGAATAGCTCCTATGGGCTTTTTATGAGTAACATAGCTCTACCCATATGGTCTGTACACACAATCCGAATATCGTACAAAAACTGCCGTCTGAGGAAGAATTGTACGATTTTTGGATCGCGTGTACACTACTTTCGACAGATGATCACAACAGTTCATTCAATATTATTCGATCGGACATGCACAAAAATTTTCCTCGTACCATTCCAGATCGTACGATTTTCGTTTAGTCAGTATAATTGTCGTCCGAAAATACAATACAAATACATTACAACACATGACATCACTTCTGATTTTTTTTCTGTCGTATGAGAATTTTCATGACTTTATTTACCTATTCAATTTCTATTTGCGACTATTAAGCGAAAAAGGTCGTACGATCTGTCGTAAGATATTCGGATCGTGTGTACGGGCCATTAGGAACCCCTGCTCTCACAGGACTATAATATTTTTGATAAAAACCTTCACAATTTTCTTAAATTTTCTAAAATACTGTATATGTAAATGCACTTATTATTATTATTATTATTATTATTATTATTATTATTAATACAGTGGGGAAAATAATTATTTGATCCACTGCAGATTTTTTAAGTTTGCCCACTTACAAAGAAATTAAGGGTCTATAATTTTTATCATAGGTGTATTTTAAATCATAGAGACAGAATATCAAACAAAAATCCAGAAAAAAAAACACATGATACAAATGTTATAAATTGAGTTGCAGTTCAGTGAGTAAAATAAGTATTTGATCCCCAAGCAAAACATGACTTAGTACTTGGTGGAGAAACCCTTGTTGGCAAGCACAGAGGTCAGACGTTTCTTGTAGTTAGTGACCAGGTTTTCACACATCTCACAAGGGATTTTGGTCCACTCTTTTTATAGATCTTATCTAAATCCTTAAAAGAGAAGTATAGGATTTTTTTTAACCCACATTAACACTTACCTAGGTGGATGCAGCATCGGACCGGACCGTCGATGGCTTGGTTCTCTCAGCTCCTCGATAGGAGAGCTGCTGCCTGTCAGTCAGCATCTCTCCTGCTCTGCTCCTCCACGCTCATTGGAGCACTGAGCTGTGGAGAGCTGTGGAGGGCGGGCATCGGCCGTCTCAGCAGCTTGCTGAGAGCCTGAGACTGCCATCAGACCAGGCACCGGACGGATCTCAACTTCCTAAGTCGGGATGACGCAGTGCCTGGACTGATCCTGGTGACATCAGCAGAGAGCGGACTTCAGTCCGCTCTCTGCTGAAAACTACTTGCACTCCTGTGACTCATAGGTGAAGCCCAGCCAAATGAGCCCAGGCTGGACTTCTCCTTTAAGGTTTCTTGGTTGTAGCTTGGCAACTCAAAGTTTCAGTTCACTCAATACATTTTCCATAGGATCAAGGTCTGTAAACTGGATAGGCCACTCCTTAATGTGCTTCTTCTTGAGACACTCCTTTTGTTGCCTTGGCAGTATGTTTTGGGTCATTGTCATGCTGAAAGACCCATTTATGACCCATCTTCATTGTTCTGGCTGAGGAAAGAAGATTCTCATCCAAAATTTTACAAGACATGGCCCCAACCATGGACTCACTGTGTTTGGAGAAAGAAAAATGCTGACTATGACCTTAAGAACACCATTGCTACAGTCAAGCATGGAGGTGGAAACATGATGCTTTGGGGCTGTTTCTCTGGTAAAAGTACAGGCCGACAAGGCAACAAAGGAGTGGCTCAAGAAGAAGCACATTAAGGTCATGGAGTGGCCTAGTCAGTTTCCAGACCTTAATCCTACAGAACATTTATGGAGGGAGCTGGAACTTCGAGTTGCCAAGGACAGCCAAGAAACCTTAAGGATCTAGAGAAGATCTGTAAAGAAGAGTGGACCAAAATTTCTCCTGAGATGTGTGCAAACCTGTTAACCAACTACAAGAAACGTTTTACCTCTTTACTTGCCAACAAGGGTTTCTCCACCAAGCACTAAGTCATGTTTTGCTTGGGGATCAAATACCTTTTTTAATCACCGATCTGCAACTTAAAGTGTTACTAAACCCACAAGAGTAGAATCAGTCAGTATATGCAGTAAAGCATGCTTGTTATACTCAGTGCGGAACCTAAGGGGTTAATCCTCTGCATTGTGTAAAAAGGCTGTTTGATCTTGTATGCACAGATCCTCCCTGCACTGTCCCCCTGGGCAAGTGGGGATAAGACACATGCTCAGTTTGGTGTGTATTGCTACAGAGTTTTTTTTCTCTTGGGAGAGCGCATGTGATCAGCACAGGGCCAATTGGCACTGTCCAGAGATGTCCAAACAGAGGATCAGGAGCCCTGCTAATTTATAGCATTTGTTTTTTCTGGATTTTTGGTTAATATTTTGTTTCTATTATTTAAAATAATGATAAACATTATAGACCCTTCATTTCTTTGTAGGTGGGCAAACTTACAAAATCTGCAGGGGATCAAATAATTATTTTCCCCACTGTGTTTATTTTAATCTTGTACCATTATAAACTAACTGTTTATTTTTATTATTATTATAGTTGTTATTATTATTTTATCTTTTTTTAATCTTGTACCATTATAATCTATTTATAGTAAGATGTACAGTAAACATGCATTTATTGTTATCTTTACAAGACAATACCATAAAACATAACCAGAAGGCTACACTTAATAGAACTTATAAATCTATTACCATACTAAGTCCATGAATAATCAAGAATTGCTGAAGGCTGTCCTTTACTGATAATTTTCTTCTGTTTTTTCTCTCGGTATGTGAACAAATATGAATTTTGTTTCTGCAAGCACATAGGTGCTATAATCACGCTGTTGTAGGTAAATCGTCTTCTTTTCTTTAAACTTGGATATGAAAAATCATAATCCCCTCAAACAAGGAACATTTCATCTACTTTAATCCTAACAGCTAGTGCAAGCATCTCTTTTTTGGAAGTTTACTTTGCATTTATAAAGACAAATTTAATTGCTGCTGCAGTTATTCAGCATAATTTCGAAAACTAAAAGCATAAGGTAGCCATAATGCGGAAGATTAGTCATTTCCTCCTGGCATTTCAGTCATGTTTATCAAATCTCCAAGCATTTGTTGCAGGAATTGAACTTGGTCAAACATTGTAGCTGTACAATACAGACTCCATCTAGGATTGCATGTGTCTAGGATCCATCTAGGATTGCATCGCTTGATAGAGCCTGCAGGCGGGGTCTACCCAGTGTACCCGAGAACTGGGAGGAGTCTACAAACGCGGGTACTTACTTTTTTTATGTTTGGCCATTGAATGATCACAAAAATAAAGCAGTTTACAGCAATATTACCCTGTAATAGGAAACCTATTCTTTCTATTCTTCTAGCCTTCCTCGATTGATAGCTCCCCCAGTGCTACTCCTACTCTCTCTGTCAGGGAAGAATTCTGAGAAGACCTGGCAATTATGCAAATATCCACTATGGCTGCGCTAATTTGCGCATGGACATTAGCGAACGGGGTGCAATGGTGAATCTGTGTGCGCAATGGTCACAAAGCGCGCTAATTGCCAGCGTCCACTGGCCTATATAAGGACAGCAGCTCCTCTCACAACTTGCTGGATTATCATCAGCCTTCTATCCTGTATTCCTGTGCCTTGTGCTTCTGCTTGATTACACGTTACTGATCTGGCTTACCCCTGACCTGCTGTGGCTTCTCTCCTGGCTCTGAACCCGGCTTTCTCTACAGACCTGCTTCTGCCTTGTTCCAGATTGACATCCTGTGTTTGACCCCGGATGGATCTCGGCCACGCTTCTGCCTCTGCTCCTGACTGACTTCCTGTGTTTGACCCCCGACCTGGCTTCTGACCTTGCTTCCTGCTTTACCCATCTGTCAAGATCTGTCATCTGCTGTGATTACTCCTCTGTTCTTGGGTGTCTACACATCTGGAACCATCAGGCAGCTTCACCTCCAGACAACCCGTACATCTTTGGGCATAGCACCTTCTGTCATCACCTTCAGGGGTACTCTGCACTTAGCCGCAATGAAAGCTCTCTTGTCACCTCAGCTTCCAGTTAGGTATGTGACACTCTCCCTAACAAGCTGACTTTACTCTCACACCGCAGGCACACTGGATGAAGCAGGATCTCTTATTTAAGGGCTTTTGTGTTAAGATGACCATGGGATTTTGGTATCCAAAAAGATATGCCTTCCTCTGCAAGATGGCCACCTGGAGCCCATAGCAGGGGACAAATTAGCCCTTAATGGTCTCCTGCCAGCATGAGGAAATGGCACAGTGCCACCTTGACTTGAAATGGTAGCTGCTAATATAAGACCCCTCGGTAGCAGTCTTCTGCCACAGCAAACATAGATCACCTCATGGTATGACTAGGATTTCTGGAAGGAAAAAAAAAATGTTTGTATTGCCCTTGGTGTACATGCCAACAAATATGCACACTCCATCATATTCTTCTATTTGGCCATGAAAAGTCCCTCCCATGTTCTTTCCTTATACTACAGAAAATACTACAAAAAATTCTAATATGAAGCCAAACTCTCTACTTAGAGTATCTAATTACACTATAGAAAATGATCCACAACAAAGCTTGCAGAACAGCTTTACTAGGCAAATTGATGATCTAGGTTAAATTAATAACTTGGAAGGAATTGCAGACCCTCTAATGAATGATTATGCATTGCTGGATGTCCACAAAAGGAAACTGATGAAACTTGAAAGCAACATATAAGACTCATAAAGGAGGCTCAGTAGCTAAATCTTGAGAATATAAGCTTCTCTGAAGAATGTACTGGACATCTCCTGAAAAATTCTCCATGGCAATATTCATTATGGTTTGTCCTCATTCAGCAAATAACGCTGATTCTTATCTGCTAGTAAACCAGCAGCCATTTAGAATCCACCTAGTACTGATCTGGCTTCAGAAAAGTGGAATTTGATCTTGTTGCTAGAAGCTACCTGCAAGCTATTCTGCATCCTACTTACTCCAAAACATTAGTAAACATATCCTCCTAGGGGTCACCAATTAAGCTCTTGACCCTGTATATCGTCTATGGACCAGAGCCATGTTTACATTTCTATTGGTACTGTTTATTTGGTTAGAATTTTGTAGAGCGACAAAGTAATGCATACATACAGTATCTTACAAAAGTGAGTACACCCGTCACATTTTTGTATATATTTTTTTATATATTTTTTGTGACAACACTGAAGAAATGACACTTTGCTACAATGTAAAGTAGTGAGTATACAGCTTGTATAACAGTGTAAATTTGCTGTCCCCTCAAAATAACTCAACACACAGCCATTAATGTCCAAACAGATGGCAACAAAAGCCCAAATAGCCATTTTCCCTCCTCGGTGTCATATGACTCGTTAGTGTTACAAGGTCTCAGGTGTGAATGGGGAGCAGGTGTGTTAAATTTGGTGTTATCGCTCTCACTTTCTCATACTGGTCACTGGAAGTTCAACATGGCACCTCATGGCAAAAAAACTCTCTGAGGATCTGAAAAAATAATAATTGTTGCTCTACATAAAGATGGCCTAGGCTATAAGAAGATTGTCAAGACCCTGAAACTGAGCTGCAGCATGATGGCCAAGACCATACAGCGGTTTACCAGGACAGGTTCCACTCAGAACAGGCCTTGCCATGGTCGACCAAAGAAGTTGAGTGCATGTGTTCAGCGTCATATCCAGAGGTTATGGGAAGTAGACATATGAGTGCTGCCAGCATTGCTGCAGCACTTGAAGGGGTGGGGAGTCAGCCTGTCAGAGATCAGACCATACACTGCACACTGCATCAAATTGGTCTGCATGGCTGTCGTCTCAAAAGGAAGCCTCTTCTAAAGATGATGTACAAGAAAGCCCACAAACAGTTTGCTGAAGCCAAGCAGACTAAGGACATGGATTACTGGAACCATGTCCTGTGGTCTGATGAGACCAAGATAAACTTATTTGGTTCAGATGGTGTCAAGCGTGTGTGGCGGCAACCAGGTGAGGAGTACAAAGACAAGTGTGTCTTGCCTACAGTAAAGCATGGTGGTGGGAATGTCATGGTCTGGGGCTGCATGAGTGCTGCCGGAACTGGGGAGCTACAGTTCATTGAGGGAACCATGAATGTCAACATTTACTGTGACATACTGAAGCAGAGCATGATCCCCTCCCTTCAGGGACTGGGCCGCAGGGCAGTATTCCAACATGATAACAACCCCAAACACACCTCCAAGACCAGGCGAGGAATACAAAGACAAGTATGTCTTGCCTACAGTAAAGCATGGTGGTGGGAGTGTCATGGTCTGGGGCTGCATGAGTGCTGCCGACACTGGGGAGCTACAGTTCATTGAGGGAACCATGAATGCCAACATGTACTGTGACATAGTGAAGCAGAGCATGATCCCCTCCCTTCAGAGACTGGGCCGCAGGGCAGTATTCCAACCTGATAACGACCCCAAACACACCTCCAAGACCACCACTGCCTTGCTAAAGAAGCTGAGGGTAAAGGTGATGGACTGGCCAAGCATGTCTCCAGACCTAAACCCTATTGAGCATCTGTGGGGCATCCTCAAACGGAAGGTGGAGGAGTGCAAGGTCTCTAACATCCACCAGCTCCGTAAAGACGTCATGGAGGAGTGGAAGAGGACCCTAGTGGAAACCTGTGACGCTCTGGTAAACTCCATGCCCAAGGGGGTTAAGGCAGTGCTGGAAAATAATGGTGGCCACACAAAATATTGACACTTTCGGCTCAATTTGGACATTTTCACTTAGGGGTGTACTCACTTTTGTTGCCAGCGGTTTAGACATTAATGGCTGTGTGTTGAGTTACTTTGAGGGGAAAGCAAATTTACACTGTTATACAAGCTGTACACTTACTACTTTACATTGTAGCAAAGTGTCATTTCTTCAGTGTTGTAACATAAATAGATATAATAAAATATTTACAAAAATGTGAGGAGTGGGCTCACTTTTGTGAGATACTGTATATCATTTTCTATTTAAGGACAAACGCATTTTTTTCTGGTGATACACAAAAAATTGACAAAACAAAATTTATTTACAAATTAAAGGACTGTTGTGCATTTTTTCTAAAAAAAAGAAAAAAAAAGAGTAATAAAAAAAAAATATTTCAATATTATTAGTAATGAAAATAGTAATAAACAACAACAGCAAAACGAAAATTAGCCAAGGGGTGAAGAGAAAGAAAATGTTAATTATAATGTACACACGGTCGGACTTTTCAGCTACAAAAGTCTGACAGCCCGTCCGACAGACTTTTGGCGGACTTTCAACAGACTTTCTGACGAACGGACTTGCCTACACACGATCACACCAAAGTCCGACGGATTCGTACGTGATGATGTACACCGGACAAAAATAAGGAAGTTGATAGCCAGTAGCCAATAGATGCCCTAGCGTCGGTTTTTGTCCGTCGGACTAGCGTACAGATGAGCGGATTTCTGGGTCCGGCGGAGTTACGACGTAAAGATTTGAAGCAAGTTCCAAATCTAAAGTCTGTCAGATTTGCGACTGGAAAAGTCCGCTGAAGGTCCGGTGAAGCCCACACACGATCGGATTGTCCGCCGGATGGCGTCCGTCGGACAAGTCCAGTCAAAGTCCGACCGTGTGTACATGGCATTAGGGTAAACGAAGGGTTAATAAGAAGTGTAAGTGGTTGTAAACCTCAAACATGAGATATGAACAAAGCATATCCCTCTATAGTGTGTATGTGTCTCAATTAAGAGCACTAAGTGTCATTTCTGTCTGCTGCTTCCTTCCTCTGCTATCAGCATGAGTCACTTCTGACAAGTTTTTTCTGACATCAAGAAAAAAAAAGTTGACAGGGGAGGGGGCTCCAGCTGGTGACAACCTCAGTTCTGTTCCTGTGTGCTTTGTGGAGGGTGTGCGCTTCTTCCCTCCAAACAGGTCTCAGAACTCTCCTTTACTTAGCTTTGCAGAAGGAGAGGTGAGGCAGATTGTGAGTTCCTGGTAGCTAGGAACAGCGATCTGTCATCTCCTCTAGTCAGTTCCATCCCCCTACAGTTATCACACACACTAGGGAACACAGTTAACCCCTTGATCGCCCCCTAGTGTTAACCCCTTCCCTACCAGTGACATTTACACAGTAATCAGTGCATTTTTATAGCACTGATCGCTGTGTAATTGTCAATGGTCCCAAAAATGTGTCAAAAGTGTCCTATCTGTCCGTCATAATGTCGCAGTCCCGATAAAAATTGTAGATCACTGCGATTACTAGTAAAAAAAAATAATAATAATAATAATAATGCCATAAATCTATCCCCTATTTTGTAGACGCTATAACTTTTGCGCAAACCAATCAATATATACGCTTATTGTAATTTTTATTACCAAAAACAAGTAAAAGAATACATATCGACCTAAACTGAGGAAAAAATTAGCTTTTTTTAAAAAAAAAAAAAAAATGGGGAAATGTATTTATTTTTGCAAAAAAGTACAAAGTATTGTGTTTTTTTTCAAAATTGTCGCTCTTTTTTTGTTTACAGCCAAAAAATAAAAAACTGCAGAGATGATCAAATACCACCAAAAGAAAGCTCTATTTGTGGGAAAAAAGGACGTCAATTTTGTTTGAGTACAGCGTTGCAATTGTCAGTTAAAGCGACGCAGTGCTGTATCGCAAAAAATGGCCTAGTCATTGAGCAGCCAAATCTTCCAGGGATGAAGTGGTTAAAAAGGGAACAAATTTTATTAAAAAAAAGGTTTTTGTGCTTGTGAGTTTTCTTTAATTGACACTGTATGCAGATCAACTGTCACTTCTTTGACCTGCAGATAAAAGGAACCTAGTAAATAAAAACTAATAATGTCACTTGGTATCTCTGAATCACGCTTCCAAACAGTGTTTATAAACACTGTTCAAAAGGTAAATTTTTGGCAGCAGCAGCTGTAATAGCTGCTGTATTTACACAGTAAGTCCTGACTGTCAATGCCATTTTCACAGGTGTAATTTTCTGGCAAGAGGTAAGAGAGAGAAGGCATATGATGTATACCCAATGTACTTTAGTGAGCTTTTTTAGGGTGCACATATGTATGCCTAAAACTGATTAAAAAGCAGTGGCATAGGCTTAAAAAAATTGCACAAAATATGTTAATAGCATGCTACTGGTTTTGAGGTACCAAAGCCTGCAGGGCACTGTTAAAATTAATGAAAAGAAAAAAAAAAAAAGCTATGAGCAAAGCCTGGCCATGTGTGACCACTTGTTAAAAATTACACTCCCAGCTCTAGTACACTGCATACAGTGCAGTGAAGACTATGTGGATCACTTGTACTCCACCTCCTCCATTCATAAAACTTTTTGTATTTTCATAGATGTTCTTTAATTGGAGGAAAGTTGGATGAACGGACATTCTCCACTCCTCCAATTACTGAACACCTTCTGCACACAGGAGGAAGTAGGGAGTGGCTGGAATCCATGTTCCAGTTTCACCTGAAAAGTCCAATGTCGTTTGTTAAAACCTAATGCCCCGTACACACGATCACACATTCCAACAACAAAATCCATGTTTTTTTTTTTCCGACAGATGTTGGCTCAAACTTGTCCTGCATACACACGGTCACACAAAGTTGGTCGGAAATTCCGAACGTCAAGAACGTGGTGACGTACAACACGTACGACGAGCTGAGAAAAATGATGTTCAATAGCCAGTGCAGTTCTTCTGCTTGATTCCGAGCATGCGTGGAATTTTGTGCGTCGTACACACAATCAGAATTTCCGACAACGGATTTTTTCATAAACGTAAATGTATTTTATTGGGATTTTATGTGATAGACCAACACAAAGTGTCACATAATTGTGAAATGAAAATGATAAATGGTTTTCAAAATGTTTTACAAATAAATATCTGAAAAGTGTGGCTTGCATTTGTATTTAGCCCTTTTACTCTGATACCCCTAACTAAAATCTCTTTCCCTTTATCTACACAAATTTTGTCCAATTGATATGCTGTAGTAACAGTTTTTCATTGTTTATGCCTTTGGGCAACTACATTTTTCTTTGATCATCTGTTAATTAAATTACAGTCATACTCCTGATGAAGAGGCTACAGTCCGCGAAACTAGTTGAGAGATATTATCCGTGATCAATTGTCCCTTTGTGATCTTCCTCATCTGGGGTTAATTATTTTGGTGATATATATGAAATGCTACCATTTTTTAAATTGTAACTTATTATTTTCTCTGTATCAATAAAAAAATGTTGTATTATTTTTATATCTGTTATGTATCTGTTCATATTGATGTGTTAGAATGGCCCAGTCAAAGTCCAGACCTAAATCCAATTTAGAATCTGTGGCAAGACTTGAAAATTGCTGTTCACAGACACACTCCATCCAATCTGACAGAGCTTGAGCTATTTTGCAAAGGAGAATGGGCAAAAATGTCACTCTCTAGATGTGCAAAGCTGGTAGAGACATCCCCAAAAAGACTTGCATAGCTTACTTTTTTGCAGGTCCTCAAGTAATGGAGTGGAATCACTCTCTAGACATCAGGTCCTTTATTTGGTCTGAACACCCTTTTTTCCTGACAATACATCCTACACAAACCCCACGTTCAGTTTGGTGCTGGTGGCTGAACAATGTCAGATTCTCTTTGCCATCAGGCAATTGTGGAGGCGATTCACAACTTTATCTCGACCATGAGCGTGATGAGACTACTTTACCTCTACAATGTGAAGCATCCTCCGAGGGCTATTTATCCAGCACGGCACTCGTCTTAAGAAGGAGAGGTCTGCTTCCATTCCAAACAAATCTTTGCTGGTACGTGTGTACCACTGTACTACTATTTTGTATTTTAAAAAATGTTTTCAATAAACTCAGATTGAACATAAAATGGCAAGCAAACCTAAAACATCTATGTCTGTTTCTAAAAAAAAAATCTAAAATCTAAATCCAGTGTAGAACGACTTGTCCCCTTACCAATTCAAATGGACAGCCACTCACCAGATAGTATTGTGTCTCTTTAAGCAAAGATCAACTAAAAAGCGCTATTCATGGAAATGATATTCCTAAAGGGTTAAGGCTGCAGCAAAAGGGTGACCTACTGTCAGGGCTGGGCTTAGCCCTTCCTTCTCTGAGCTGGCCGCTTAGCTGTCGGCTAATTGCCAGCTCCCATCTCTCTCCACAGTTACCCAGCTGTTGTTGATTCTGCTCGTCAGTCCTGCCTACTTAAAGCCGTCCAGCTCACTTGATCTCTGCCTTCGCCTTTGTCAACATCACAGAGAATTTCTCCTGCGTTCCTGTTTAAGACTTGCTCGGCTGACGTCCCTTCTGGCTTCTGATCCTGCTTGCTGTACTACTACGTTTACCTCTGGCTCTCTGACATTGGCTCGGCTGACTACCCAATCCGGTTACTGAACTCTGGCTTGTTTTAACCACGCTTACTCTGTTTGCCTTTTTGTTATTATTATTAAACAAGTGTGATTTAACTGTACTTCTGTCTCAGTCTGATTCATGGTTCCTGATACCTACTCAATATCTCAATATTGGATGGGTGGTCATAAAGTTATGGCCGATTTGTTTATCTCTCTCTCTATTAGGGATGAGTTTTGAGTTCGAGTCGAAATATATAAATAAGTGTAATATTCCTTTAAATTTCGTACCTGGGGGGTGTCTATAGTATGCCTGTAAAGGGACGCATGTTTCCCGTGTTTTGAACAGTCTGACAGCAAAATGACATTTCAAAGGAAAAAAAGTACTCGCGCCTATAATTAATTGTCTGTCCAACAATACACATAACAGTTCATTGATAAAGACGGCATGGGATTTCCCCACAGGGGAACCCCGAACCGAAATAAATAAAAAATGGCGTGGGGGTCCCCCTAAATTCTATACCAGGCCCTTCAGGTCTGGTATGGGTATTAAGGGGAACCCCGCGCCAACATTTTTTAAAAAAATGGCGTGGGGTCCCCCCAAAAATCCATGCCAGACCCTTATCCGAGCACGCAACCTGGAAGGCCGCAGGAAAAGAGGGGGGGGCAAGAGAGCGCCCCCCCTTCCTGAACCGTACCAGGCCAAATGCCCTCAACATTGGGAGGGTGCTTTGAGGTAGCCCCCCAAAGCACCTTGTCCCCATGTTGATGGGGAGAAGGGCCTCATCCCCACAACCCTTGGCCGGTGGTTGTGGGGGTCTGCAGGCGGAGGGCTTATCGGAACCTGGAAGCCCCCTTTAACAAGGGGAGCCCCAGGTCCCGCCCCTCCCTGTGTGAATTGGTAGAGGGGTACAAATGTACCATTTCACAAAAATGTGTCAAAAAGTTTAAAAAACACAAGAGACGGTTTTTGACAAGTCCTTTATTAATTTCTTCTTCTTTTGGCTTCTTCTTCCACCTGCTTTCTTCTGGTGTTCTTTCGGTGTTCTTCTTCCTCCATCTTATTCTTCATCTTCTTCTTCATCCGCTCTTCTCGTCCCACATCTTCCTCCACACTTCCCCCCCCCCCAAATGCAGCCTCTGTCCCCCCCAAATACAGCATCTGTCCCCCCCGAAAATGCAGCCTCTGTCCCCCCCAAAATGCAGCCTCTGCCCCCCCCCCCAAAATGCAGCCTCTGTCCCCCCCAAAATGCAGCCTCTGTCCCCCCCAAAATGCAGCCTCTGTCCCCCCCCCCAAATACAGCCTCTGTCCCCCCAAATGCAGCCTCTGTCCCCCCAAAATGCAGCCTCTGTCCCCCCCCAAATGCAGCCTCTATCCCCCCCAAAATGCAGCCTCTGTCCCCCCCAAAATGCAGCCTCTGCCCCCCCCCCAAAATGCAGCCTCTGCCCCCCCCAAAATGCAGCCTCTGCCCCCCCAAATGCAGCCTCTGTCCCCCCCCCAAAATGCAGCCTCTATCCCCCCCCAAAATGCAGCCTCTGTCCCCCCCAAATGTAGCCTCTGTCACCCCCATTCTCCACACAGTGGTACTTACCTTGGGTCTCCTGTGGTGTCTCCTTCACACTGGCAGCAGCATTCTTCCTGTTTCCTCTCTCGGGCGCAATGAGAGAGCGAAGCAGGAAGTGACATCTGACTCAGGGCAGATGTCAATCAAATCTGAAGCGCCGAGTAGCTTCCGCCCGGCGCCTGTAGTATCTATTACTATAGCCGGGCGAAAGCTACTCGGCGCTGCAGAAAAAGCCACAAGGCGGGCTAAACGCCCACAAATGCAGCGCCACGTTTGCAATCTCGTGATTGCATAGACGTAGCGCTTCCCATAAGTGCACTGTGTCCGGCGTCGCACTGTGTCCGGCGTCCGAACACAGTGCATTTAAGGACTTTTTTTTTCCTTTTTTTTTTTAAAAGGGCCAGTAATAAATTATTTTTTTTTTTGCTGCCTGGAGGGGGGGGGGGGGGCCCTATGGACGGGCCGCCACTGGTCAAATATTTAATTTCTAATGGTCCCACATTCTGCGCAGCAACTATACAGCTAACTAAATATTTGTCTAATGAAGGGTTCAGAATATGAATTTGTTTTGTTTGTTTATGTACAAATCTAACAATGAAAAATGCATACATTTGAATCCAGCCACCTTATTGCCTCCATTGGAGGAGGCTGGAAACAAAGGAAAACCACATGTGTTAAATTGATGACATAGGAATCAGCTGCTGTGAGCCCAGTGCAGGACACACTCTCTGAAGACCCAGATATTTCATTTTTTGTAGAGTTATTCCCGGTTTTATACTGAGGATGGTAATACCCATACTTAGTATGCAGCTTATCACCCAGAAGGATACTCTGTATTCAGAGTCATTGAATCCTTTTTCCCCAGCTCAAGAAGCAGAGCTCCATGTTTTAGCAAAGCCTGTGAGCTATAAAAAGAGTACATATTTATATAGATAGTCGAGATATAGAGAGCTTTTGGTTCCATTTGAAGGGCCAGAAGTTTCTTTTTACTTCGGCAGGTAAACCAATAAAGCATGCCAAGTTAATTTGATTGGCTGTTTTCAGCCTTCCAGGTTCTTGCTGAGGTAGCCATACTAACATTAAAATTCACACATAGAAGCAGACCACATGACTAAGGATGCTGCATTACAGCCCTGGACACTTGATGGGTCTGTGCAACTCACAGATTCCACCCTAGTTCTGGCCCAGTATAGCTGGTAATAATTATTCAACTTTAAGGACCCCAGAACGAGAAAAACAAGTGGTCCACAGAGGGGCAACTTCTTATGAAACAGGACTTTGGAAAAGGTGATCATATATGTCTGCCAGTCACTCTTTTCCCTCCAGCTTGACAGATGGACCGTGTCATCAGTCACAAGCAGTTATGGCTGCCTTAGTAAATGAGCGTGGGATAGAGCCAGGGTTCTCCACAGTTTTTTTATAACATACCACTTCTTGTTTTACTAATTACCAATGGTGTTACCAAAAGCTGAACATCCCTTCCAGAGATTACAAAAAGATATATCCAGATGCCCAAGTCAGGATCTTACGAGTATGCATTTTGTCTGTATGGACATGTTTACTGGATGCCCAGTGGCAAACGCTACTGCAAAGGCCACAGTAAAAAGTGTTATCAGAAGTAGTTTGTAAGTACAGAGTGCAGAATCTACAGAGAGTAACAGAGGAAATCATTTTATAGGAGAGTCCTTACTAGGAGTTTTGAGGTTTTATTTTTATACCCCCTACTGTCTACAATGCAGTATGCATTGCAGTATGCATGGAGTAAGAAACTAGAAAACTTTTGCCTGAATGTTTTCTTATATTTTATCAAGCCCCTAAGGGGATGTTGGACTCTCTCCCTATGATATTTTGTTTGGGAGTGTGTTACTCACTTGCTTATATTTTGTCTCAGTAGCTGAAGTCCTCCATTCAGATCTCACAGAGAATGTTGCTGATCTTTTAAGGTTTTTGACAAACTCATTTATGTGTTTTCTCCCCAATTCCAGATCCTAAAAGTTTGGAAGGATCTAAAACTAAAGCCAGGTGACTTGTGGATTGTTAACCACTTGACGACCGCCTCACGCCGATGTACGTCGGCAAAGCGGCACGGACAGGCAAAATCACGTACATGGTACGTGATTTGCCTTCCGCGGGTGGGGGGTCCGATCGGACCCCCCCCCCGCCGCCCGAGGCGGTCCCGTTTTGTCCCCCGGCGATCGGAGACGAGGGGGAGGCCATCCGTTCGTGGCCCCCCCCTCGCGATCGCCGCCGGCCAATGGGAACACTCCTTTGCTGCTGTATGCTAAACAGCAGCAAAGGAAATGATGTCATCTCCCCTCGGGTCGGTAGTTTCCGTTCCGGCCCGAGGAGAGACGACATGTGAGTGACTGCACCAACACACACATACACACACACAGTAGAACATGCCAGGCACACATTACACCCCGATCCCCCCCCCCCCCCCGATCACCCCCCCCCCCCCCCCCGTCACAAACTGACACCAGCAGTTTTTTTGTTTTTTTTCTGATTACTGCATAGTGTCAGTTTGTGACAGTTACTGTGTTAGCACAGTTACTGTTACCCCCCTGTAGGTCTAGGGTACCCCCCTAATAAAGTTTTAACCCCTTGATCACCCCCTGTCACCAGTGTCACTAAGCGATCATTTTTCTGATCGCTGTATTAGTGTCGCTGGTTTCGCTAGTTAGTGAGGTAAATATTTAGGTTCGCCGTCAGCGTTTTATAGCGTCAGGGACCCCCATATACTACCTAATAAATGTTTTAACCCCTTGATTGCCCCCTAGTTAACCCTTTCACCACTGATCACCGTATAACCGTTACGGTTGACGCTGGTTAGTTTGTTTATTTTTTATAGTGTCAGGGCACCCGCCGTTTATTACCGAATAAAGGTTTAGCCCCCTAATCGCCCGGCGGTGATATGCGTCGCCCCAGGCAGCGTCAGATTAGCGCCAGTACCGCGAACACCCACGCACGCACCGTACACCTCCCTTAGTGGTATAGTATCTGATCGGATCAATATCTGATCCGATCAGATCTATACTAGCGTCCCCAGCAGTTTAGGGTTCCCAAAAACGCAGTGTTAGCGGGATCAGCCCAGATACCTGCTAGCACCTGCGTTTTCCCCCTCCGCCCGGCCCAGCCCACCCAAGTGCAGTATCGATCGATCACTGTCACTTACAGAACACTAAACGCATAACTGCAGCGTTCACAGAGTCAGGCCTGATCCCTGCGATCGCTAACAGTTTTTTTGGTAGCGTTTTGGTGAACTGGCAAGCACCAGCCCCAGGCAGCGTCAGGTTAGCGCCAGTACCGCTAACACCCACGCACGCACCGTACACCTCCCTTAGTGGTATAGTATCTGATCCGATCAGATCTATACTAGCGTCACCAGCAGTTTAGGGTTCCCAAAAACGCAGTGTTAGTGGGATCAGCCCAGATACCTGTTAGCACCTGTGTTTTGCCCCTCCGCCCGACCCGGCCCAGCCCACCCAAGTGCAGTATCGATCGATCACTGTCACTTACAAAACTCTAAACGCATAACTGCAGCGTTCGCAGAGTCAGGCCTGATCCCTGCGATTGCTAACAGTTTTTTTGGTAGCGTTTTGGGGAACTGGCAAGCGCCAGCGGCGTAGTACACCCCGGTCGTAGCCAAACCAGCACTGCAGTAACACTTGGTGACGTGGCGAGTCCCATAAGTGCAGTTCAAGCTGGTGAGGTGGCAAGCACAAGTAGTGTCCCGCTGCCACCAAGAAGACAAACACAGGCCCGTCGTGCCCATAGTGCCCTTCCTACTGCATTCGCCAATCCTAATTGGGAACCCACCGCTTCTGCAGCGCCCGTACTTCCCCCATTCACATCCCCAACCAAATGCAGTCGGCTGCATGAGAGGCATTTTTATGTCCTCCCGAGTACCCCTACCCAGCGAACCCCCCAAAAAAGATGTTGTGTCTGCAGCTAGCGCGGATATAGGCGTGACACCCGCTATTATTGTCCCTCCTGTCCTGACAATCCTGGTCTTTGCATTGGTGAATGTTTTGAACGCTACTATGCACTAGTTGAGTATTAGCGTAGGGTACAGCATTGCACAGACTAGGACACACTTTCACAGGGTCTCCCAAGATGCCATCGCATTTTGAGAGACCCGAACCTGGAACCGGTTACAGTTATAAAAGTTAGTTACAAAAAAAGTGTAAAAAAAAATAAATATATAAAATAAAATAAAATAGTTGTCGTTTTATTGTTCTCTCTCTCTCTCTCTATTCTCTCTCTCTATTGTTCTGCTCTTTTTTACTGTATTCTATTCTGCAATGTTTTATTGTTATTGTTATTGTTATTATGTTTTATCATGTTTGTTTTTCAGATATGTAATTATTTATACTTTACTGTTTACTGTGCTTTATTGTTAACCATTTTTTTGTCTTCAGGTACGCCATTCACGACTTTGAGTGGTTATACCAGAATGATGCCTGCAGGTTTAGGTATCATCTTGGTATCATTCTTTTCAGCCAGCAGTCGGCTTTCATGTAAAAGCAATCCTAGCGGCTAATTAGCCTCTCGACTGCTTTTACAAGCCGTGGGAGGGAATGCCCCCCCCCCCACCGTCTTTCGTGTTTTTCTCTGGCTCTCCTGTCTCAACAGGGAACCTGAGAATGCAGCTGGTGATTCAGCCAGCTGACCATAGAGCTGATCAGAGACCAGAGTGGCTCCAAACATCTCTATGGCCTAAGAAACCGGAAGCTACGAGCATTTCATGACTTAGATTTCGCCGGATGTAAATAGTGCCATTGGGAAATTGGGGAAGCATTTTATCACACCGATCTTGGTGTGGTCAGATGCTTTGAGGGCAGAGGAGAGATCTAGGGTCTAATAGACCCCAATTTTTTCAAAAAAGAGTACCTGTCACTACCTATTGCTATCATAGGGGATATTTACATTCCCCGAGATAACAATAAAAATGATTAAAAAAAAAAATATGAAAGGAACAGTTTAAAAGTAAGATTAAAAAAGCAAAAAAATAATAAAGAAAAAAAAAAAAAAAAAAAAAAAGCACCCCTGCTCTCGCGCTAAGGCGAACGCAAGCGGCGGTCTGTCGTCAAACGTAAACAGCAATTGCACCATGCATGTGAGGCATCACCGCGAAGGCCAGATCGAGTGCAGTAATTTTTCCAGTAGACCTCCTCTGTAAATCTAAAGTGGTAACCTGTAAAGGCTTTTAAAGGCTTTTAAACATGTATTTATTTTGTTGCCACTGCACGTTTGTGCGCAATTTTAAAGCATGTCATGTTTGGTATCCATGTACTCCGCCTAAGATCATCTTTTTTATTTCATCAAACATTTGGGCAATATAGTGTGTTTTAGTGCATTAAAATTTAAAAAAGTGTGTTTTTTCCCCAAAAAATGCGTTTGAAAAATCGCTGCGCAATTACTGTGTGAAAAAAAAAATGAAACACCCACCATTTTAATCTGTAGGGCATTTGCTTTAAAAAAATATATAATGTTTGGGGGTTCAAAGTGATTTTTTTGCAAAAAAAAATAACTTTTTCATGTAAACAATAAGTGTCAGAAAGGGCTTTGTCTTCAAGTGGTTAGAAGAGTGGGTGATGTGTGACATAAGCTTCTAAATGTTGTGCATAAAATGCCAGGACAGTTCAAAACCCCCCCAAATGACCCCATTTTGGAAAGTAGACACCCCAAGCTATTTGCTGAGAGTCATGTCGAGTCCATGGAATATTTTACATTGCGACACAAGTTGCGGGAAAGAGACAAATTTTTTATTTATTTTTTTTGCACAAAGTTGTCACTAAATGATATATTGCTTAAACATGCCATGGAAATATGTGAAATTACACCCCAAAATACATTCTGCTGCTTCTCCCGAGTACGGGGATGCCACATGTGTGAGACTTTTTGGGAGCCTAGCCGCGTACGGGACCCCGAAAACCAAGCACCGCCTTCAGGCTTTCTAAGGGCGTGAATTTTTGATTTCACTCTTCACTGCCTATCACAGTTTCGGAGGCCATGGAATGCCCAGGTGGCACAAAACCCCCCCAAATGACCCCATTTTGGAAAGTAGACACCCCAAGCTATTTGCTGAGAGGTATAGTGAGTATTTTGCAGACCTCACTTTTTGTCACAAAGTTTTGAAAATTGAAAAAAGAAAAAAAAAAAAATGTTTTTTCTTGTCTTTCTTCATTTTCAAAAACAAATGAGAGCTGCAAAATACTCACCATGCCTCTCAGCAAATAGCTTGGGGTGTCTACTTTCCAAAATGGGGTCATTTTGGGGGGTTTTGTGCCACCTGGGCATTCCATGGCCTCCGAAACTGTGATAGGCAGTGAAGAGTGAAATCAAAAATTTACACTCTTAGAAATCCTGAAGGCGGTGATTGGTTTTCGGGGCCCCGTACGCGGCTAGGCTCCCAAAAAGTCCCACACATGTGGTATCCCCATACTCAGGAGAAGCAGCTGAATGTATTTTGGGGTGCAATTCCACATAGGCCCATGGCCTGTGTGAGCAATATATCATTTAGTGACAACTTTTTGTAAATATTTTTTTTTTTGTCATTTTTCAATCACTTGGGACAAAAAAAATAAATATTCAATGGGTTCAACATGCCTCTCAGCAATTTCCTTGGGGTGTCTACTTTCCAAAATGGGGTCATTTGGGGGGGTTTTGTACTGCCCTGCCATTTTAGCACCTCAAGAAATGACATAGGCAGTCATAAACTAAAAGCTGTGTAAATTACAGAAAATGTACCCTAGTTTGTAGACGCTATAACTTTTGCGCAAACCAATAAATATACGCTTATTGACATTTTTTTTACCAAAGACATGTGGCCGAATACATTTTGGCCTAAATGTATGACTAAAATTTAGTTTATTGGATTTTTTTTATAACAAAAAGTAGAAAATATCATTTTTTTTCAAAATTTTCGGTCTTTTTCCGTTTATAGCGCAAAAAATAAAAACCGCAGAGGTGATCAAATACCATCAAAAGAAAGCTCTATTTGTGGGAAGAAAAGGACGCAAATTTCGTTTGGGTACAGCATTGCATGACCGCGCAATTAGCAGTTAAAGCGACGCAGTGCCAAATTGGAAAAAGACCTCTGGTCCTTAGGCAGCATAATGGTCCGGGGCTCAAGTGGTTAAGAGACATTTATATATAAGGAAATGTTTGGAAACTCAATACAGCATGTATTTCATGTACAGTTGTGCAAAACTTGAAGGAAAAGTCACCTGGATCCACACCAGACACTGCAAAAATGACTACAGTATCTCACAAAAGTGAGATACTGTAGTCATTTTTGCACCCCTCATATTTTTGTAAATATTTTATTCTATCTTTTCATGTGACAACACTGAAGAAATGACACTTTGCTTCAATGTAAAGTAGTGAGTGTACAGCTTGTATAACAGTGTAAATTTGCTGTTCCCTCAAAATAACTCAACACATAGCCATTAATGTCTAAACCGCTGGCAACAAAAGTGAGTACACCCCTAAGCGAAAATGTCAAAATTGGGCCCAAAGTGTCAATATTTTGTGTGGCCTTCAATAAAAATCATTGAATTAAAAAAAAAAAAAAAAAATATTTTGTGTGGCCACCATTATTTTCCAGCACTGCCTTAACCCCCTAGGGCAGTGGTTGTTAACCTTTCTAGTGCCGTGACCCCTTGATATAATTTCCCAAGTTGTGGGGCCCCTAACATTATTTTCGTAGCCTGGGTTGTCAGCACCCAAAGCAAGACAAGTATTTTGCGCCCCTAACCCATGGACATTTAGCACTCCCGAGTCCCTTCCACTCGTACAGTATTAAAACCTCTTATGGTACATTTTAGGATGTATCACTCTTTCTCTTTGTTCTCCTTTCTTTACCTTTTATCTCTCTCTATGCTAATTTCTTGTTTCCCCCCATCCCTCTCTCTAGCCGTCTTTCTTGTTCTTTCTCTTATTCGTTCTCTCCCTTTTTCTTTGTCCCTTCCCCTCTTTTCCTCTCCCTTCCATGTATCCTCTTTTTTTTCCTTCTCTTGGTGGTGGAGGGGGGGGGGTGGGATGAGTGTCAGCGATGGCGGGGAGTTGGGATGAGTGGCAATGCTGGGGGGAGTTCTGATCAGCCAACTTAGGTGCTCTTGATCAAGGTCATCTGCTGATCTAAAAACTGTAGTGGGGACTTTTAATGGCAACTATAATCACAGGTAGTGTTACTCACTGTGTCTCCGGCTTCACTGTGTCTCCAACTTTGTGGTGTCTCCCAGCAGTGACACCTATTCCCAAATCAAGAGATAGGGTCTCCTCCAGCCCTTTCCACTTCATTCCTCACCAGTCAGCTGATCTCTAGTCTCTGCCCCCCAGCCATGCTGTGAACTGAATAGGTGGCTGCGAAGAGGCTGAATGGGTGGCCGTGGGCTCCAGGAACAGTCCAGCTGGGCGGCCACAGGCTCCAGGGACAGCCCTGGTGGGTGGCCGCGAAAAGGCTGGGAGAGCAGCGGGGGCTTCAGGAACAGCCCAGGATTCGGTGACCCCTGGCAATTTTGTATTTTGACCCCCAGGTTGAGAACCACTGCTCTAAGGCATAGAGTTCACCACCATAGAGTTCAGGTTGCCACTGGAGTCCTCTTCCACTCCTCCATGACAACATCAAGGAGCTGGTGGATGTTAGAGACTTTGCACTCCTCCACCTTACATTTGAGGATGCCCCACAGATGCTTAATAGTGTTTAGGTCTGTTTGGCCAGTCTATCACCTTTACCCTCAGCTTCTTTAGCAAGGCAGTGGTCATCTTGGAGGTATGTTTGGGCTCGTTATCATGTTGGAATACTGCCCTGCGGCCCACTCTCCGAAGGGAGGGTATCATGCTCTGCTTCAGTATGTCACAGTACATGCTTCCCTCAATGAACTGTAGCTCCCCAGTGCTGTCAGCACTCATACAGCCCCAAACCATGACACTCCCACCACCATGCTTCACTGTAGGGAAGATACTCCTCACCTGGTTGCCGCCACACACGCTTGACACCATCTGAACCAAATACATTTATCTTGGTCTCATCAGACCACAGGACATGGTTCCAGTAATAAATGTCCTTAGTCTGCTTGTCTTCAGCAAACCATTTGCCGGCTTTCTTGTGCATCATCTTTAGAAGAGGCTTCCTTCTGGGACGACAGCCATGCAGACCAATTAAATGCAGTGTGCGGCATATGGTCTGAGCACTGACAGGCTGATCAGCCACCCCTTCAACCTCTGCAGCAATGCTGGCAGCACTCTTACATGTATTTCTCAAAGACAACCTATGGAAATGACGCTGAGCATGTGCACTCAACTCCTTTGGCGAGGCCTGTTCTGAGTGGAACCTGTCCTGTTAAACTGCTGTATGGTCTTGGCCACCATGCTGCAGCTCAGTTTCAGGGTCTTGGCAAGGTGCCATGTTGAACTTCCAGTGACCAGTATGAGAGAGTGAGAGCGATAACACCAAATTTAACACACCTGTTCCCCATTCACACCTGAGACCTTGTAACACTAATGAGTCACATAACACCGGGGAGGGAAAATGGCTAATTGGTCCCAATATGGACATTTTTACTTAGGGGTGTACTCACTTTTGTTGCCAGCGGTTTAGACATTAATGGCGGTTTGTTGAGTTATTTTGAGGGGACAGCAAATTGACACTGTTATACAAGCTGTAGACTCACTACTTTATATTGTAGGAAAGTGTCATTTCTTCAGTGTTGTCATATGAAAAGATATAATAAAATATTTACAAAAATGTGAGGGGTGTACTTACTTTTTTGAGATACTATAAATTAAATGTAAATGAAAGTAAAGTAAAATGTAATGTAAATTTAATTTAAAGTAAATTAAATTAAAATAATCTCTGTGTTTGATGATTTGTTTCCCTCTTTGAATCACAGTCTAGGGTACTATTTATTCAAATACTATTTTTAGCCATGTTGAAGCCATATTTGTCTTTTGTACGTCTTCCATCTTATGTAGAATTGTCTGTGTTTACATGTGCTGATAAGTCAGCATGCCAACAATTAAGCTAGAAGGCAATTCTGGCCACAGGAGTGTACAGCCAGTACTCTGTAAATATGTCTTATCAATCATTTGTTTTTCTCAATGAAAAGTCATTTTGTAATGAAAAAAGCTGCTCAGCAATTATATTCTCCACAAAGGAGTTTTACCTCTTTGGCCAGGATTACCTTTACCTAAGCGTGGGGAGGTTGCAGGTTAACCACTAGACATCCGCGCTATGGCTGAATGACTGCCACAGCGCGGACATGCATTACCGGGAGGCCGTCACATAATGGCCTCCCCTGTGCACGCTCGGCTGATCACTGATCCATGTAAGGGGCCGGTCCTGGCCCCTTACCATGTGATCAGCTGTCAGCCAGTGACAGCTGATCACATGATGTAAACAAAACATCGGTAATCGGTTTTTTTTTTACTCACGCTGACAGCGCGAGTAGAAAAAAAAGCCGATCACCGGCTCACATGTCAGGGACATCGGTCCCGAAGTGGAAGAGGCACATCTGCCTCATCAGTGCCCACTAAAAGTGCCACCTAACAGTGCCCACAGTGCCACCTAACAGTGCCCACAGTGCCACCTAACAGTGCCCACAAGTGCCATCTATCAATGCAAACAAGTACCACCTATCAATGCCCACCTGTAGTGCCAATCAGTGCCACCTGCCAGTGCTGCCCATCACTGCCACCCATCAGTGCCCATCACTGCCGCCTATCAGTGCCCATCACTGCCGCCTCATCAGCGTACTTTAATGAAGGAGAAAAATTACCCGTTGTAAATTTTTTATAACAAAATATAAAAAAATAAAAATTTTTTTTTAAAAATTCAGTTTTTTTAATTTTTTCAACAAAAAGTAAAAACCGCAGAGGTGATCAAATACCACCAAAAGAAAGCTCTATTTGTGGTGAAAAAATGATAAAAATTTCATTTGGTTACAGTGTTGTATGACCGCGCAATTGTCATTCAAACTGCGTCAGCGCTGAAAGCTGAAAATTGGTCTGGATAGGAGGGGGGTTTAAGTGCCCTGTAAGCAAGTGGTTAAAGGTGATAGCAGGTATGGTTAGTGATCAAAACATTGATCAAAAGAGAGACTGTAAAGGAAATTTGTAAGTTCTGTATATAATTGTATTCTATTTTGTATGTATTTCACACTGCCCTCACTGTGCAACGGCACTAATAATGTTTTAATTACATGTTTACATTCTTTTGAGTCCTGATTAGAATTAGTCTGCCTATATTATGCCCCTTGTTACCATAAATGTACAATTGTAATATTAATGTGATACCTACGTAAAAACCTTCCATTGCGTCATAATAAAGCAGAACAGTTATTTGGAAAGATGCAGAGTGTATCTTTTGTGTCTGTTCCCTACTGCAGTAGTTATTATTAATTTTTAACCACTAATCAATATGAGGATAGGAGTTGCCTATCTAAAAATTTCCATGCAAGGGGAAAAGAGAGCGCTGAAAAACAGACATATACAAAATCCTCGGGTAGGAAGCATAGACTCTATATTTTATAAAAAGTGAAGGTAATTACCAAGGTTTACAGCAGTCTATAGATGGTCAGAGAGAGAGTTAACCTGAAGAAGGGGCGTGGCCCCGAAACATGTAGTGATCTTTCTTGCTTCTCTGGTACCAGCAGCTTTTGATTGGCCCCAGCAGCAGGGTTTGCCCATAGTCGTAGGATTTCCTTGGCTGGCTTCAGCCAGGCTGTGATGTCACTTCCGTGCACCGAACGCAGTCCGAGCGGCTGTTGGACACTGGTCCTACAGTTCCCGTGGCTACAGTTGCAGCTCCCCCTCCACCGGACCCCTGGCCCTACGGTTCTGGTTGGGCCCTTTCCAGTGGCACTCCTGCACTTTCTGCTCCACGGCTCTGTGTTGGTTTCCCTGAGCCCCTGTGACATCCATGTGGCTCCAGCCTCCAGGTATTGCCAGCTCCTTATCCAAGTCTCTGCATGACCATCTATAGACTGCTGTAAGCCTTGGTGATTACCTTCACTTTTTATAAAATAAAGAGTTTTTGCTTAATACCTGAGGATTTTGTATATGTCTGTTTAGCGCTGTCTTTTTCCCATGCATAGCGTGTTTTGCAGCGATTTCAGGGCATTTTGGAATCATGTGCAAAACTGCACCAATTCTGCAGTGATTCCAAATTGCTAGGTGTGTATAGGGCCTCATGAAAATCTTGTACTTATACAACAAGATCTTGCAGTATTGTCATGCATGAGATTAAACGCATGATGTCATGTGCCTTATTTTGCGGATGCGCCGTATGAATTTACACTCATTTGCTGACAGATCTCAGGGGAAGGGTTTTTTCTTGTTTCAACAGTTGCATGTGATGTCATATGGTGCATGCATAATATGGGGTGTATGACATCATGCTCTTTATCTTGCACGTGTGCAATATGAAGTGAAGTTTGAAAATGGCGATGCTGGAACGGGGGGCCCAGGGAGCACAGAGACAGAAAAAAAATTAAGAAAAAGTCACATGGACATAAGTCCATATTATTTGCAGTTTTATAGAGTGTGTGTGTGTGTGTGTGGGGGGGGGGGGGCAGGCTTTTTAAGTAACATTTACAGTTCTCGTCCAGCGGCGGTCTGTCCATATGGAGTGCAGGGGCGCCGCACCCCTAATCCATGCGCCCAGCCCCTAATTTACATGCAGGGCGCCAGAAACATGTATTCCAATGGGAGGGGGGTTTAGAAGCACATGATTAGAGCCGAGGGCCACCCAGTTGTGTGACAATACCGAAATAATGTTCACTATTGTCTTCCTGCTTCTCCTCCTGGCCAATCCTGTCCCGGCTCAGGAAGCGGGTCCTGAGACTCGATTGGCTGAGAGGAGAAGTGATCTTATTGGCTGTGAGAAGTAGGAGGAGGGGGGGAGATTCAAGGGAAGCCGTGCCTCCATGAAGCCGAGGAAGGAGGAGATGCAGAGACCCGCTACCCGCTGCCTGGAGGAAGCCCGTGACCTAGATGGGGTAAGTGCGGGGAGCGATCCATTGACCAACCAAGGGGGGGGGTGCGGGAGACCCATCCGACCGCTGGGGGGCATGGTTTGCCGTCCCCCCCCAAAAAAAATATACAAGCCGCCACTGGTCTTGCCCCTTCCCCAGCCTGTGACTAGACAGTAAAAGAAAAAGTAGCAGACAAGTGAGCTTATCCCTCTGCCACACAGCTCCCTCCTCCTATCACCATGGTCTCTGTTAACATGCAAGCTCTGCTGGACAGCTGAAATAATAATAAACGTGGAGATACATTTATTTTTGTCTTTTATATCTGTCCGGAGTCCAGCTGTAATGTATAAAAGGAAAGTAAAAAAATCTAGAAAAAAAAAATCATCTAAGGCGGCTTGAAAAATATAGTAACTGGTGTAAACTGAAGCCCCTGGAGAGCTGAATAAAAAGTTGCAGATTACCGCACTGGCCGTCAGTCACCGTGAACTTTAGCTGTGGCATGGTTGCTCTTTTATAAACTTGCTGAACAGTTGTCTGTGATGAGCATTCACTCTGAGCCATTTCCCTAACCACCACCTATTGTATGTGATCGTTCAATTAAAGTGAATGATGTGTGAAATTAACACCACTGAAATGTGTTGCAAGTCACTGTTCATCAGTATTCCACATCTAACGTCCATTTTTTGCTTTATAAACACTAAA
Source organism: Lithobates septentrionalis (assembly GCA_037952835.1). NCBI lineage: Eukaryota > Metazoa > Chordata > Amphibia > Anura > Ranidae > Lithobates > Lithobates septentrionalis. The sequence goes on from JBBDGP010001747.1 coordinate 943,581, forward strand.
ATACATCTGAAAATAAAGGATATTTTACAACTTTGTAACAGCAAGCTAAGTTAGCAGAGCCAGCCAGGCATGACGATGGACAGGCCAGTGTAGAATGGATGTTTTCTCAGAATATTGATAAGCTGTCCAAAGCACCCCCTTTATTCTGGGTAGTCTTAGAGGAAATTTATAATGTGTCTTTTTTTTTCAAATTGTTATCTTTTATCTGAGTTTTACTATATTATTATTATTATTATACAGGATTTATATAGCGCCAACAGTTTGTGCAGCGCTTTACAACATGAGGGCAGACAGTACACTTACAATACAAATCAATACAGGAGGGATTAGAGGGTCCATGCATATGTCTTTGTTTCACAAATAAATATTATATACAGTGGGTAAAATAATTAAGCACATCACCATTTTTCTAGGTAAATATATTTTTTAAAGGTACTATTTACATGAAATTTTCACCACATGTTGGAAACAACCCATGCAATCCATACATACAAAGAAACCAAAACAAATACCGTATTTATCGGCGTATAACACGCGCCGGCGTATAACACGCACCCAAAGTTTAGGAGGGAATTTTAAGGAAAAAAATACTTTTAGGAGGGAAGTTGAAGGGAAAAAAAACTTACATTTAAATGCCCATCATTGCAGCCTTCTCAGTGCAGCCATGCCCCAGTGCAGCCATGTGAGTGCAGCCTTGTCAGTGCAGCCTTGTCAGTGCAGCCTTGTCAGTGCAGCCATGTCAGTGCAGCCATGTCAGTGCAGCCATGTCAGTGCAGCCATGTCAGTGCAGCCTTGTCAGTGCAGCCTTGTCAGTGCAGCCTTCCCCGTGCAGCTTTCCCCAGTGCAGCCTTCCCCAGTGCAGCCTTGTCAGTGCAGCCTTCCCCAGTGCAGCCTTGTCAGTGCAGCCTTCCCCAGTGCAGCCTTGTCAGTGCAGCCTTCCCCAGTGCAGCCTTGTCAGTGCAGCCTTCCCCAGTGCAGCCTTGCCCCAGTGCAGCCTTCGATCCTGTGATCCCCTGCCATCCTGGGCTTCAAAATCGCTGACCACGATTTGAAAATGGCGCCGCCGGTGCCAAAATACACAGAGCCGGTCCTCGGCTCTTCTCGGCGGCTCTCGTTCACTTTCGGCTCCACTTGTAGTCCCGCCCGGGATGGGCGTGACTGTGAGCGGAGCTATCCGAACCTAGCCGAGTACACTCGGCTAGGTTCGGGCTGCGCTCGAGTGAAGCCGAAAGTGGGCGAGAAGAGCAGAGGACCGGCTCTGTGTATTTCGGCGCCGGCGGCGTCATTTTCAAATCGCGGTCGGCGATTTTGAAGATCTGACAGCTCGGGATCGCAGGGGATCAGCGTATAACACGCACCCGCGATTTTCCCCTGATTTTAAGGGGAAAAAATGCGTGTTATACGCCGATAAGTTCAGAAACTAAGTTATGTGTAATAAAATGGAATGCCACAGGGAAAAAGTATTGCACACATGAAGAAAGGGAGGTGGCATAGACAGCCAAGACACCAGCTAAAATCTATCAGTAATTAGAAAGCAACCCTGCCCCTTGTCAAGGCAAATTAATAGCAGCTGGTTCAGTCTCAACTGATGGCCTATAAAAAGGTGTCTCATTACTAAGGTGTCACACATCTCATGATGAGTAAAAGCAAAGAGCTCTCTTAAGACCTTCACAATCTTATTGTTGCAAAACATACTGATGGCATTGGTTACAGAAAGATTTATAAACTTCTGAATGTTCCAGTGAGCACTGTTGGGGCCATAATCTGGAAGTGGAAAGAACATAATTTCACCATAAACAGGCCACGACCAGGTGCTCCTCACAAAATTTCTGACAGAGGAGTGAAAAGAATTATCAGAAGGGTTGTCCAAGAGTGAAGGATCACTTGTGGAGACCTTCAGAAAGAACTGGAATTAGCAGGTACAATTGTTTCAAAGAAAACAATAAGTAATGTACCACCATGGCCTGTATGCACGCTCACTACGCAAGACACCATTGCTGAAGAAAAATCATTTTGAAGCTTGTTTAAAGTTTGCTGCACAACATTTGGACAAGCCTGTGAAATACTGGGACAATATAGTCTGGTCAAATGAGACCAAAATTGAACTCTTTGGATGCCATAATACACACCTTATTTGGAGGTCAAATGGCACTGTAAATCACCCGAAAAAACACCATAATACCAACAGTGAGGTTTGGAGGTGGGAACATCATGGTGTGGGCCTGTTTTTCAGCATACGGTACTGGCAAACATCATGTCGTTGAAGGAAGGCTGAATGGAAAAAATGTACCAAGTCATTCTTGATAAAATCTGCTGCCATCTACCAGGATGATGAAGATGAAAGGGGGATGGACAGTTGAGCAAGACAATAAAACCAAACACAAAGCCAAGGAAACTCTCAATTGGTTTCAAAGAAAGAAAATAAAGCTGCTAGAATGGCCCAGCCAATCACCTGACTTGAATCCAATAGAAAATCTATGGAAAGAACTAAAGATCAGAGTTCATAGAAGAGGTCCACGGAACCTTCAAGATTTGAAGACTGTTTGTGTGGAAGAATGGGCCAAAATCACACCTGAGCAATGAATGCGACTGACTAGTTTCTGCATACAGGTGGTGTCTTGAAGCGGTCATTACCAACAAAGGATTTCCCCAATCCTCACTAAATTTAATAGGTACGATGCCCGGCGGGTGTGGAGAGGCGGCTCTTTGTACATCTTGCCGCATGTATGCGTTCCTTGATCATCCGATCGAGGGCGAATACTGCTGTGCAAAATGTAAGCACATTGTTTCCCTGGAAGCCCAGGTTCTGAATCTAGGGAAGCAACTGTCAGCACTGAGAAGTCCCTCCATACTAAAGGTGAGCCAGGAACGTACATGGCAGGTGCCGGCAGGGGCCAGCACAGAGGCGGGTGGAGACAAAGAGGTGCAGGCACTAGCAAAGAGTAGATGGGTGACAGTCAGGAGGGGTAGAGGGGGAAGTGCCAGAGAGGCCGTTCCAGGACTGGAGCATCCCAATAAGTACGCTCCATTGAGTGACATTGGTGAAACCAGTCAGGGACCAGCACTGCTGGAGATGAGGGACTCTCCTAGCTGCCAGGGGAAGAACTCCTCCAGTGAGAGTGGGGGGGCAGCAAAGGGAAAGGAAAGACAGATTCTGGTGGTAGGGGACTCAATTCTTAGAAGGACAGAGAGGGCAATCTGTAACCAAGACCTGAAGCGCCGAACAGTATGTTGTCTACCGGGCGCTCGGGTTCGGCACATCACGGATCTTGTGGACAGATTACTGGGAGGGGCTGGGGAAGACCCGGCTGTCATGGTGCACGTTGGCACCAATGACAAAGTCAGAGGCAGATGGAGTGTCCTAAAGAACAATTTTAGGGACTTAGGAGCTAAATTGAGGAAAAGGACCTCCAAGGTAGTGTTCTCAGGAATACTACCGGTACATCGAGCCACACCAGAAAGGCAGAGGGAGATTAGGGAAGTAAACAAGTGGCTGAAGAGCTGGTGTAGTAAGGAGGGGTTTGGGTTCCTGGAGGACTGGGCCGACTTCTCAGTCGGTAACCGGTACTATAGAAGGGACGGACTGCACCTAAATGAGGAGGGTGCAGATCTGCTGGGAATGAAGATGGCCAAAAAGTTAGAGGGGTTTTTAAACTAGGCGATGGGGGGGAGGGTCCAGAGACAGTGATAGCCAGCGCGGAAGATATTCCAGAGGGTAGTATTGGGGGCATTAGTGGTAGGTTAACCAAAGCACAAAAACACAAGGTGAGTATAGTAGCAAGTCCTAGTTGCAATCTTGAAACACCCAATACGAGGACAATATGCGACCAGTCTAAACTATGTGGCATGTTCACCAATGCCAGGAGCATGGCGGACAAGATGGGTGAACTAGAGATACGGTTGTACAAGGAGGATTTGGATTTTGTGGGAATTTCAGAGACCTGGTTCAACAGCTCTCATGATTGGCTGGCAAACATTCAAGGGTATACCCTATACCGCAAGGATAGAGAAGGTAAAAAAGGGGGAGGGGTATGCCTATATATCAAGAATAATGTACAAGTGAGTGTGAGAGATGACATCACTGAGGGGGCTAGGGAGGAGGTGGAATCTTTATGGGTAGAGCTCCAAAAGGGATGAAGCTAAGGGGAAAATAATACTGGGAGTATGCTATAGGCCCCCAAACCTGAGGGAGGAAGTGGAGACGGATCTCCTATCACAAATTGGATTAGCAGCAAGGATGGGAAGTGTTATCATAATGGGAGATTTTAATTATCCAGACATAGACTGGGCGGAGGGAACCGCGCATTCATTTAAGGCTCGCCAGTTCCTTAGTGTTTTGCAGGACAATTTTATGGGTCAGATGGTAGACGCACCAACTAGAAATAAAACATTACTAGATCTACTGATTACCAATAATACAGACCTGATAACAGATGTGGTAATACGGGGCAATTTAGGTAACAGCGATCACAGGTCAATTAGTTTCAGTATAAATCACACAAATAGGAAACATGAAGGGAACACAAAGACACTGAATTTCAAAAGAGCCAACTTCCCTAAACTACAAACCTTGCTAAAAGGCATAAATTGGGATAAAATATTAGGAACAAAGAATACGGAGGAGAGATGGGTTTGCTTTAAGAGCATATTAAATAAGGGCATTAGCCAATGTATCCCATTGGGTAATAAATTTAAAAGAGCGAACAAACATCCTGGATGGCTTAACTCCGATGTAAAAATGCATATAAAAGCAAAGGAGAAGGCCTTCAAAAAATACAAGGTTGAGGGATCATCCTCAGCATTCAGTATTTATAAAGAATGCAATAAGAAATGTAAGGGTGCAATTAGGATGGCTAAGATAGAACATGAAAGACACATAGCGGAGGAGAGCAAAAGAAATCCCAAGAAATTCTTTAAGTATGTAAACAGTAAAAAAGGGAGGACAGACCATATTGGCCCCATAAAGAATGAGGAAGGACATCTGGTTACAAAGGATGGGGAGATGGCAAAGGTATTGAATTTATTCTTCTCCTCAGTCTTCACAAGTGAATCGGGGGGCTTCAGTAACCAAAACTGCAGTGTTTATCCTCATGACACATCACAGGAAGCACCTCCATGGTTAACAGAGGACGGAATTAAAATTAGACTTGAGAAACTTAACATTAATAAATCACCGGGACCAGATGGCTTGCATCCGAGGGTACTTAGGGAACTCAGTCAGGTGATTGCCAGACCGTTGTTCCTAATATTTACAGACAGTCTATTGACTGGAATGGTACCAGCTGATTGGAGAAAAGCCAATGTAGCACCAATATTTAAAAAGGGCCCAAAAAACATCCCTGGGAATTACAGACCAGTTAGCCTAACATCAATAGTATGTAAACTCTTGGAGGGGATGATAAGGGACTATATACAAGATTTTAGTAATAAGAATGATTTCATTAGCAGTAATCAGCATGGATTCATGAAGAATCGTTCTTGCCAAACCAATCTATTAACCTTCTATGAGGAGGTGAGTTGCCATCTAGATAAAGGAAGGCCCGTAGACGTGGTGTATCTGGATTTTGCAAAAGCATTTGACACAGTTCCCCATAAACGTTTACTATACAAAATAAGGTGCGTTGGCATGGACCATAGGGTGAGTACATGGATTGAAAACTGGCTACAAGGGCGTGTTCAGAGGGTGGTGATAAATGGGGAGTACTCAGAATGGTCAGGGGTGGGTAGTGGGGTTCCCCAGGGTTCTGTGCTGGGACCAATCCTATTTAATTTGTTCATAAACGACCTGGAGGATGGGATAAAGAGTTCAATCTCTGTATTTGCAGACGATACTAAGCTAAGCAGGGCAATAACTTCTCTGCAGGATGTGGAAATCTTGCAAAAAGACCTGAACAAATTAATGGGGTGGGCGACTACATGGCAAATGAGGTTCAATGTAGAAAAATGTAAAATAATGCATTTGGGTGGCAAAAATATGAATGCAATCTATACACTGGGGGGAGAACCTCTGGGGGAATCTAGGATGGAAAAGGACCTGGGGGTCCTAGTGGATGATAGGCTCAGCAATGGCATGCAATGCCAAGCTGCTGCTAATAAAGCAAACAGAATATTGGCATGCATTAAAAGGGGGATCAACTGCAGAGATAAAACGATAATTCTCCCGCTCTACAAGACTCTGGTCCGGCCGCACCTGGAGTATGCTGTCCAGTTCTGGGCACCAGTCCTCAGGAGGGACGTACTGGAAATGGAGCGAGTACAAAGAAGGGCAACAAAGCTAATAAAAGGGTCTGGAGGATCTTAGTTATGAGGAAAGGTTGCAAGCACTGAACTTATTCTCTCTGGAGAAGAGACGCTTGAGAGGGGATATGATTTCAATTTACAAATACTGTACTGGTGACCCCACAATAGGGATAAAACTTTTTCGCAGAAGAGAGTTTAATAAGACTCGTGGCCACTCATTACAATTAGAAGAAAAGAGGTTTAACCTTAAACTACGTAGAGGGTTCTTTACTGTAAGAACGGTAAGGATGTGGAATTCCCTTCCACAGGCGGTGGTCTCAGCGGGGAGCATTGATAGCTTCAAGAAACTATTAGATAATCACCTGAATGACCGCAATATACAGGGATATGTAATGTAATACTGACACATTATCACACACATAGGTTGGACTTGATGGACTTGTGTCTTTTTTCAACCTCACCTACTATATGTAACCTACTATGTAACTATATATTTCGTACAAAGTATTTAATACATTTCCGTTAGCGTGTTCAATATTTTTTCCCTGTGCCATTCCATTTTATTACACATAATGTCGTGTACACACGGGCGGACTTTTCGACCGGACTGGTCCGACTGACTTTCCGACGGACTATCGATGAACTTTTGACGGACTTCCGATGGACTTTTGAACGAACGGACTTGCCTACACATGATCATCACACCAAAGTCTGACGGATTCGTATGTGATGACGTGCGACCGTACTAAAATAAGGAGTTGATAGCTGGTAGCCAATAGCTGCCCTAGCATGGGTTTTCGTCCATCGGACTAGCATACAGACCAGCGGATTTTTCGACCGGACTCGAGTCCGTCGGACAAATTTGAAACATGTTCCAAATCTAAAGTCCGTCAGATTTTTGACTGAAAAAGTCCACTGCAGGTCCGATGGAGCCCACACGCGGTCGGATTGTCCGCCGGATTTGGTCCGTCGGACCAGTCCAGTCGAAAATTCCGCCCGTGTGTACACGGCATAACTTAATTTCTGAACTTTGTTTTGGTTTCTTTGTATGTATGGATTGCATGGGTTGTTACCGGCATGTGGTCAAAAATTCATGTCAACAGAACCTTTAGAAAGATATTTACCTAGAAAAATGGTGAGGTGTTCAATGCTTATTTTGCCCACTGTATATTACAACCCAGAGCACTTTGGGTTATCTAAAAAGACAACAACGCAGTAGCACTCTGCCCTGACACACTGCTTTGATGGAAACTTTAACCATTTCGTTGCCACTGGCATAAGGCTCATAAGAACAGAGAGAAGCACACCGCTCCAGGCAAACTCAGGTGCAGGATGGATCACAGGTGCAGACCTCGGCTCACCACCGTGGAAGACAAACAAGACAAGGAATTGGTCGCACACTGGAACTAATTTGGAGTTCCAGTGTGCGACCAATTCCTTGTGTTATTCGACATGAGGCTCATGTCGGTGGAAGTGGAAGCTTTTACACACACCCGTGTGTACTTTGCAAACCGACTAGTGTGTGCGTGCTTTACTAGCAGGCTGTCAGATTTTTCCTGGAAGTGATCTAAGCAGTTTTAAAGCCACCTGATCATCTGCACAGGCGCCACCACCCACCTTGACTTCCCCCACCATGTATCCTAGGTTCTGCTGTTCCACCTGTGCACAAGTATGTAGGTAGGGCGGAGGGAGCTCAGCAAACATCTATTTGATGATCCTCCCTCCAGCAAATGAACCACGATGTGACATGTATTATATCTCTTCCTGGTTCACAGTTGTTATTCCTTGGGAGTGCTGACCAGTGAAGGAGCTAATAGAGCATGATCTGTGTTTCATGTGGAATATGTGATTTTACATTTTAACCATAGATACACTTTAATAAGAACCTGTCACAAGCTTCTGTATAGGTTATCACATACAGGGCTATTTGTAACCTATGTGGTAGCAATAAAATTATGTGAAAAAAATAATACTTCCCAACACTGTTGCAGAAGTTCCCACAAATGTGTTGCTTTGCTTTCACCCTTCTGTCCAGTTCATCCCAAACCAGCTCAATGGGGTTTACGTCTGGAAACTGTGTTTTGGGTCATTATCTTGCTGTAGGATGAACCCCTGACCAACAAGGCGTATTTGGGAGGGCATGGAGCTGGAAAAAATGCTGTGGCAGTAGTTTTGGTTCAGGGTGTCACTCAGTTTTTGCAAGTTGCTGACTCTGCATCCAGCAAAAGAGCCCCCAGACCATCACACATCCGCCTCCATGTTTGACAGTTGGTGTCCGTTCTTTCACCTAATCGACAGCGTACAAAACCCTGCATGATGAACTAAAGTTTGGATTCATCAGTCCTTAACCACGTGCCAACCGCAAAATATATATATATACGTTGCAGTTTGCAAATGGTTTACCAGGGTTTCTTCAGCCAACAGCTGGCTTTCTCCTGAATGTGATTCGAATGGCTCATTAGCCACTGAATCCCTTTCTGAAGTGGCAGGAGGGGACGCCCCCCCCGCCACTCGCCGGTGTTTCTCAGGCTTACTTTTTCACCAGTGTGTCCGAGAAATGATCCGAAGGCTCAGCCAGCTGGTCACAGAGGCACTGAGAGACTAGATCATCTCTGATTGCCTTTATGGCCTTGAAGGACTGGAGCAACGTCATGATGTCACAATCTTTTTTTTTTTTTTTTTTTTTAAATCAAAAGATACTGTTTTTCTTTTTTTTTGTTGATCTTTTGCTTTTAAAGGTAAAGGAGAGATTTGGGGTCTTTTTGACCCCAGATCTCACCATAAAGAGGACCTGTCATCCTTAATTCTATTACAAGGGACGCATACAATACTGATTTGAACTTGTAAACAAAAAGTGCCAGAAAAGGCTTGGCCTTTAAGTGGATAAGACCTTCTTCCAGTCTTCAGTAGATCACTGGCAGTGCTTCATTTCCCAGGCAAGCCTCTTTTTCCTATTTTGCCATCTTAGCAATGGCTTTCTTACAGCCACTCAACCTGTCAAACCTTCATCTCGAAGTCTTCTCTTCGCAGTTTAAACCTTAGACTTGCTTACTTTGATCAGTGTTAATCTGTGCTTGAAGCTGTTGTCCTGTGAACCGTCCTGTTACACAAGCTGTTGATTCTCAGAAACTTGTCTTCTGATTCTGTTGTGGCTTTGGGTCTGCCAGACCTCTTCCTATCAGAGTTTTCTCCAGTTTCTAAGTGTAGGAAACTGTACTCACTGAGACTTTAGCTTTCTTTGCAATCTCTCTAAAAGAAAAGACTTACAATTTTAATAGTTATAATCAGGGCTTTTTTTCAGCTGGAACTTGGTGGAACTCAGTTCCACCACCTCTGGCTCAGGCCCTCTGCTCTCTGCTCACCACCATCCCTTGTAAACACAGAAGTCCAGCTTCTGTGTTTACAAGTGACAGCTTGTCTCCCAAAGGCTTCTACAGATCTGATTTTGCCTGAGCAGCTCCCACTGAGTGCAGGATGGGGAAAGGGGAGATGCAGGTGTTCAGGGTGCAGTGCGGATGCCAACACCCCCACTGGATAATCTCCCAGCAAGTGAGAAAGACAGGGTGAACTGCAGTGTGAGGGAAAGTACTAGAGCCGGCAGGGTGCTTCAGCTTAACACAGAAGCAAAAGTTGGACATGTGGAAGATGGTGGAGCTTTTAAAGGAGGGGGGAGAATAAGGGGGTGATTGGGGGGGGATTGCATGCAGAGGTCAGAACTGAAGAGGGGTGAAAGTGAGATGTGGATGGGGGATGCAGAGGTAAGCAGCTCTGGAAGAAGGCTGAACTCTGCACTCTGTGTAGTTCACCCCTGAACTCTGCACTATGTAGGTAGTGTACCACCAAACTCTGCACGTAGCGCAACCCTGCACTCTGTGTGTGTAATCCCGCGAACTCTGCCCTCTGTACGTAATGCACTCCTGGTATTTAATGCCCCTTTAAGACTCTCCCATTGTGAAATTTGACCACACCCACTATTTGATAAAGGGTGTGTGTGGGGGAGAGGGGGATTTGGGGGGTTGTAGTTGAGTTCCCACACCTATTTTCAGAGAAAAAAAGGCCTGGTTATAATGGTCTTCCTTTTGTTAACTGCCTTTTTCTCACTATTTTGAGAGCAATATACTACTTCCTGTAGTACAATACTGTCCAAATATTGCTTAAAAGGGTGTAATAACACAGTCTGTGTCAACAGTGTTTTTATACAGGCAGCTGTATTGGATTTCCGCCAGACATATTGTTGTTTGGTGCTGTGGCCAAATAATTAATTTTTAGTCTCATCTGACCACCTTAAACACGCTTTAAAGATTCTGAGGCCACATGGAAAAAGGTTTTATGGTCAGATGAGACTAAAATTTAATTATTTGGCCTCAACACCAAATGATATGTCTGGGGTTGGTGAGTTGAGCTATGGAATGTTCTGTTTTTGTCTTTCATGTCTGGGGGAAATCCAATACAGCTCAGCATCCAAATAACACCATTCCTACAGTAAAGCATGGAGGTGGTAATGGGGCTGTTATGGGGGTGTTACTCTGCAGCAGGGACTAGAGCACTCAGGATAGCATAAGAAAAATACAAAATACCATCAAATTCTTGAGGAAAATCTGCTGCCCTCTGCCAGAAACTTGTCAATGGGAAGAAGGTTTACCTTCCAACATGTCAATGACCCAAAGCACACAGCAAAAATGACCACACAGTGGTTGAAGGAGAAAAAAGGTGAATGTCCTTGCATGGCCTAGTCAGAGCCCAGACTTAAACCCCATTGAAAATCTGTGGAATGATTTGAAGACAGTCCACAAGCGGTCACCATCAAATTTAAATGAACTTGAGCAGTTCTGCAAAGAGTGGGCAAATATTGAAAAGTCTAGATGTGCAAAGTTAGTAGAGACATATTTCAACAGACTAAAGGCTGGAATTAGGGCAAAAGGTGGTTCAACAAAGTACTGACTGTCACGGAACGTCCCACACTCCGCTTGAGTGCTTCTGTCAGTATACCACTTCCTTGTAGTCTGGATACAGATTTCAGATATTAAAACCTCTCTGAGCACAAATCAAGGCGACACTTGCTTGTTGCTAACATGAACTCACTCTATTCAGAACCAGAATACAGTCTTATATACAGGAGAAGATGAGGTTCCACCCTCCTGCTCATATTACTCTAACAATACAAACGTAACCTAATTAACCTAATTAACATGAGCTAATTAACTAATCCTTTATACAGCCTAGGTGACTGAGACATGACCTTTTGCCCAGACTGAGTTAATTATCACAGGACATTTTCTCCCAATAGCAGCAGCTCCAATAGGAGTCGTCCCGTCTCCTACATTGTATAGAGGACAATGTGATCAGCTCATTTAATTAACATAAACACAGGTAGTTGGAGTTGATGACACCAGCATCTCCTCACAGTATGTGTCCCAACAGTATTATTCAGTCTTATCAGCAGGGGGCTGCTGGAGGAATCCCCCCTCCCTCTTCAGGGACACAAATCCCAAATGACCACAGCAAGGAGTCCCCAACAGAATCAAACAACATACAATATATACATATATACACGACTGAGTCCGATTAGTACAGTTCAGACTGGATTTCTAATTCACCTCACAAAGAGTATTGTTTGAAAATCCAGGGCCCATAATCAAAAGGCAAGGGGCTTGCATTCAGTCCTCTCCAACAGCCTCTGTCCCAGCTAGGTCTGTCACATTTCTCCCCTTTCGGCAGGAGACTAACACAGGAGGAGACCCCAGACGGGTTGACTCCGAAGTTAGTCCATAGTTCCAGTCCTCTAATGCCTGTACCCACACAGTACCCCAAACAAATTGTTCCAAACAGAGTATTACTCACCCAGCCATCCTCTGCCTCTCTCAGAGAACATGCCCACCGCTGGGGAGAGGCCTGGACTGGCCCTTCTCCCTGGAGTCCTTTATGCCGCTGGAGAGAAGACAGGGGGACTGGGCTCACTCCATCCTGCTGTTGGGGATCTGGGCTGACTGTCCAGCATCCCTGGGGTATACAGGTGGGGACTGAAGCCCCATCCACCGACACCAGATCAAGCTGCAGTTGTGAGGTGTTGACTGCATTCTCTCCTTGGATCCTGATCTGCAGCTCGCGATAGACTGCCACCTCCTCAACTTGGGCCTCCACAATTGCTGCAGGTGTGGGGCAGAGGTCTTGGACCCTCTGTCCGCTTGCCAGCACTTCTGCTGGGGATTTGCTAGGTGGTTCCTCCTCTACAGAAACGTCTATCAAATCCTCAGTCTCTGTAATTGCTAAAAGTGTGGCACAAAGGTCTTGGACCCTTTGTTCAGATACCAGATCTTCAGCTGGAGAAGTTTGTTGTAACTCCATAGATGCTACTGGCAGAAAATCACATGTCCCTGTCAGTGTTGTGGGAGAAAGGCCGACTACCTCTTCTCTCAAGAAGGCTGAAGCCACTGTTGGTGCTGGGCAGAGCACAGTGAACTTTGGCCCTGATAGCAGCTCTTCTGCTGGAGGCTCATCAGGTTGTTCTTCCTCAGCAGAAAAGTCTATCATATCCCATGTCTCTGCAACTGATGTCTGGGGATAGAGGTTCACCACCTCCTGTCCATGGAACCCAGAAGATGCTATCATTGCTGGGTAGAGGTTAGCAGAGCTCTGACCTGTTGTCAGCACTTCAGGTTTGGGGATGGCAATCTCCGGATTTTCCACTGCCGATTCTCTGGCATGCTGCTGAACGTGTTCTAGCAGTTTCCTGTATGCCCTTTCCAGATGCTGTTCCTTCCTTAGCAAATGGTCCAGATCAGGTTTGAGCTCTGAGACCCCTGCAAGACCGAGCATAGCCTCTCTATATTCTTGCAGGTCCTCAAGGTCAGGTTCCCCTTCATCGCCAAACATAAAATGATCTGTAAGGCTCTCCCACAGCAATCCAGGGCCTCCAAAGTCATATCCCTCCAGAGAGCTTTCTGTTGTCTCCCCTAAATATCCCTGCTCTGCGTGCCATTGCAGAGCCCGATGACGATTGTCTAGCTCTATCTCCTGCTGGACCAGCCTGTCCAACTCAGTCACCCATTGCTCCTGGGGCCGCTCTCCCAGGAATGCCATCCGCGATGCCCGTTGGTCACTGGCCCGTTGCTCTTGGGTTGGAAAGCACTTGCCCTGTTTTATACCAGCGAGCTGGAGGGCTCCAATCCAGAGCTCCACCCGAATTTGCTGCCTGAGCTCCAGGTATTCATCCTCAGACACAGTCCTGGTGTATGTTGAAAGGATGATCCGCAGCAGCCCCGGGAACTCTGATGCCAGGTCCATATCTCCGCTGGGGTGACTGAAGTCTGCTATGCTGATCTTGGATCCAGTTGGAGGTTTGGATGTCCCAGACTGCAGGAAGCTTTCCCGCTGTTTGCCACCAATGTCACGGAACGTCCCACACTCCGCTTGAGTGCTTCCATCAGTATACCACTTCCTTGTAGTCTGGATACAGATTTCAGATATTCCAACCTCTCTGAGCACAAAACAAGGTGACACTTGCTTGTTGCTAACATGAACTCACTCTATTCAGAACCAGAATACAGTCTTATATACAGGAGAAGATGAGGTTCCACCCTCCTGCTCATATTACTCTAACAATACAATTGTAACCTAATTACCTAATTAACATGAGCTAATTAACTAATCCTTTATACAGCCTAGGTGACTGAGACATAACCTTTTGCCCAGACTGAGTTAATTATCACAGGACATTTTCTCCCAATAGCAGCAGCTCCAATAGGAGTCGTCCCGTCTCCTACATTGTATAGAGGACAATGTGATCAGCTCATTTAATTAACATAAACACAGGTAGTTGGAGTTGATGACACCAGCATCTCCTCACAGTATGTGTCCCAAAAGTATAATTCAGTCTTATCAGCAGGGGGCTGCTGGAGGAATTCCCCCTCCCTCTTCAGGGACACAAATCCCAAATGACCACAGCAAGAAGTCCCCAACAGAATCAAACAACATACAATATATACATATATACATGACTGAGTCCGATTAGTACAGTTCAGGCTGGATTTCTAATTCACCTCACAAAGAGTATTGCTCCATTGAAAATCCAGGGCCCATAATCAAAAGGCAAGAGGCTTGCATTCAGTCCTCTCCAACAGCCTTTGTTCTGGCTAGGTCTGTCACACTGACATAAGAGGGGTAATCCTTTTTCCAACTCAGTGATTCTGTTTTTGAATTTCTTTTTTTTTTCCTGACATTTTGGTGTTATATCTTTCACTTGGATGTTATAAATTGCACTAGTAAATACAGTTGGATAAAAAAAAAAAAAAAACTGTGTGTCTTAATTTCAGGCTGCAAAACAACAAAATGTAATTATTTTACAGGGGGGTTAAAGGGGGTGATTCTTTTCTATACGCACTGTATATATATATATATATATATGCATCGGGTGTGCCAACAATTGCACTATACATGTTATACTGTAAATGTCACACACAATAAATTTTATGGCCAAGATTTGTGGTTAACTCTAAACAGGTGACCTGTAAGGGCTTTTAAAATATAACTAGTGGATCATTTTGGGTACTGAAGTTTGTTGTCATTCCACAGACGTGTACGATTTTTAGGCTTAACATGTTGGGTATCCATTTACTCGACAAAACCTGATGTTTACTTCTTTACTAAAAACTGGGGAACTTATTGAATTTGTGTGCACTAAAATTAACTAGTGATAATCTATTGTACTAATATTGTAGAAATTGGAATAACTAACATTATATTCTCCAGGTCTCTGCTTTCAGAAAATATATACTGTTTGGGGGTTTTCACAAATCTTAAGGCCTTATGCCGCGTACACACGGTCGGACTTTTCATCTACAAAAGTCCAACGGACGCTGACGGACTAAAGCTGGCTGGTAATCCGATCATGTGTGGGCTTCTCCGGACTTTCAACTGACTTTTTTAGCCTCAAATCCGACGTACTTTAGATTTGAAACATGCTTCAAATCTTTCCGACGGACTCGAGTCCGGTCGAAAAATCCGCTCGTCTGTATGCTAGTCCGACGGACAAAAATCCACGCTAGGGCAGCTATTGGCTACTGGCTATGAACTTCCTTATTTTAGTCCGGTGTACGTCATCACGTAAGAATTCGACAGACTTTTGTGTGATCGTGTGTAGGCAAGTCTGTTCGTTAGAAAGTCCGCCGCAAGTCCGTCGAAAGTCCGCCAAAAGTCAGTCGAAAGTCTGTCGGACAGGCTGTCGGACTTTTGTAGCTGAAAAGTCCGACCGTGTGTACGCCCCATTAAAATGTACCTTTTTAACATGTGTGTGTGCAGTGAAAGTGTTATACTGAGGGGGACCTTTATCAATATGGGAGGTAAAACACTAAACAGGACAGGAGCAATGAGAAAATTTACATTTTATTTAGAACAGCTTGATCCATCCATAAATTCCACCTTTTGGTGCTCTAACCCTGGTCGCTTCCTACAGTGTATGTCAGGTCCCACACTTACCAGACAGGTGAGTCCGCTTGGGCATAGGGTAGGCTCCCTTACGTATCCGATTCGGGGTCCCTGGTAGAGTAGACAGGAGGCCCACGAATGCGGAGTGGTATGAGGGCCTGATGTTAGAGTCCTGGAGCAAGGTGGTCTGTCAAGCAACCGGTAGCGCTTCAAGACTGATGGAGCAGATGCTGAGCAGGAGCGAATCAGGCTGGTCACACACAGGCAGAGGTCGGCAACGGGCTGGCAGCAACGGTACAAGGGAGTAAGCAGAAACAAGGTCAAACAAGCCGGGGTCGGGTTCAGGCAGCAATCAAGGGAGGTCCAAAGGCAAGCCGGGTCACAACGGGTAAACACTACGGAGATACAGGAACACAGGATGATCACGGAACAAGACACAGAGCTGTTTGATCAGGCAGCACTGAATCAGGGCAGAGGCAGGCTTAAGTAGGCTCATGCACGCGCCGATTCGCCAAGGCACCCCGCGCCCCCGCACGCGCCCCCGATACCGGCGTGCACGCCCACACTGCCGGGCATGCCAGCGGCAACGCCCATAGGCGGACGTGCGTTAGCGCGAACGCACGGACGCCACCCCGCACGCCTTGGCCGGTCAGCCCAGACACGCCAGTGCCCCCAGGAACACGCGCCCCAGCACGCACGGAGACACGAGCGCCAACGCGCCCAATCAGGTAACCTCTCTGACAGTGCCCCCTCCTCAAGGGCAGACTCCGGATGCCCAGCTGGGCCATGTTTACGGCATGCAAGGTTTTAAAAGACTGCAGAAGTTCTCTGGCATGTAGGTTACTTTCCGGCTCCCACGAATTATCTTCGGGGCAATAGCCCCTCCATTTTACAAGGTATTGAACCTGATTGCGCCTTCTTCTGCAATCTAAGATTGCTTCCACTTCGAACTCCTCTTCGCCATCAACCACAATAGGTTTGGGTGGGCCCATGTTACGACCAGAAAAGAGGTTGGGGGTGACCGGCTTCAGGAGGGACACGTGGAAGACTGGATGTATCCTCAGGGAGTCAGGAAGGTCAAGTTCGTATGCCACATTATTGATTTTTCTTTTGATCAAGAAAGGACCCAAGTATTTGGGGCCCAGTTTCCTGGATGGACAGGCCAACTTGAGGTTAGCGGTAGACAGCCAGACAGAATTGCCAGGTTCCAGAACAAGTTCTGACCGTCTCTTCCTGTCAAAGATTCTCTTGTAATCCTCCTGAGCCTTGGTCATGGTTTCCTGCAGCAATTTGTTGTTATTTGAAAAAAAATCCAAAGTTTCGGATACTGCAGGAACAGAGCACTCGGAAATAGGTCCAGGCAGGAAGGATGGGTGGAAACCACAGTTGGCATAGAACGGTGACTGATTGGTAGCTGAGTGTAGTGAGTCGTTATAGGAGAACTCTGCGATGGGGAGCAGGGAGGCCCAATCATCCTGGGAAAATGCCGAGAAACAGCGGAGGTATTGCTCCAAGGTTTGATTCGTCCTCTCGGTTTGTCCATTTGACTGAGGGTGGTAGGCCGAAGAAAATGACAATTCGATTACAAGGGCGCCACAAAGGGCTCTCCAGAATCTGGAGGTAAACTGGACGCCTCTGTCCGAAACTATATTGGTCGGTACTCCATGCAGTCTGACGATCTCCTTAATAAAAATGGAAGCGGTCTCCATGGCCGAAGGGGTGCCCTTCATGGGGAGAAAATGGGCCATTTTAGACAGTCTGTCTATCACCACAAAAATGGATGAAAAACCTTCTGATGGGGAGAGTTCAACGATAAAGTCCATTGAAATCATGGCCCATGGTCTCTCTGGGACTGGTAATGGTCTCAACAGACCCCATGCTCTAGTCCGGCTACTCTTGTTTCTGGCACACGTGTTACAGGACTCCACATATTCCTTGCAGTCTTTAGTAAGGTGAGGCCACCAAAAGGTGCGTTGGACAAGATCAGTTGTCTTCCGTGTGCCGAAATGACCGGCAAGTTTGTGATCATGGCACAAGCTCAACACCCGTACTTTTAGCTCCTCAGGGACCACAATTTTATTCTTGAACCAGAACAGCCCATCCTTGGTGCAAGCTTCAGCGGGTGGAGACATTCCCATAGAGGATCGTCAAATTTGGGAGATTAGGTCCTCCTGTAGGATCAGGAAATTTCCAGAGGGGAGGATGGTGTCTGGAGACAGGGCCTTCTCAGAATCCAGAAACATTCGGGAAAGGGCGTCAGATTTGACATTCTTGGATCCGGGTCTGTAGGTTATGTGAAAAATAAATCGGGAAAAATCGGGAAAAAAAAAGTGCCCATCTGGCCTGCCGGGGTTTCAATCTCTTGGCCGTTCTTAGGTATTCTAAGTTTTTGTGGTCCGTGTAGACCAAAATGGGGTGAGCTGCGCCTTCCAGGAGATAACGCCATTCCTCCAGGGCTGCTTTAATGGCTAGAAGTTCCCGATCTCCCACGTCGTAATTCCTCTCGGAAGGGGAGAGTTTGCGTGAGAAGAATCCCACAGGGTACAAGAGTGCTTTGGCACCTTGTCGTTGAGAGAGCACAGCTCCAACCGCGACTTCGGAAGCATCCACTTCTAAGACGAAGGGCAAGGCAGGGTTGGGATGCTTGAGAATAGTGGCTGACGTGAACAGCGCCTTGAGTCTTTCTTTTCCAATATTTTTATTCAAAAAAGTTTTTCTTCACAAGACAAAGTATTCAATTTTTACATACATTGTTTAAGGTATAAAAACCTAATAACAAGTTATTTATACTTAACGACCAAAAGAATGAGATAGGAAGGTTACACAATACCTAATCTCTTGTTGTTAGTGATTCCTTAATGTGTTTCATGGAAAAATATGGGGAGTCGCCTTAGGAGAATTCTCTCTCCCTGACTCCTCTACCTGGTGTAACCTTTTAATTTAACTCTCATAGCAGCCCTAAGGTCTCCATTAACTTCCTAATCTGCAAGAATTATTTTATATAATTAGGAAAAGGGAAAGAAAGAAATAGGAAAGTGAAAAGTAGAAGATAGAAGGAAGTGAGAGAGGTGCACCCCTGTCGCAGAGCAAGGGATTCCTAAGAATCCCTCGCTTTATTTATTCGAAATGTATTTTATCCAAGGGTCCCATATTCTTTCAAATAATGCCATTTTGTCATTTAGAATAGCAGAGAGACGTTCATTTACCATAATCCAAGACAGTTTGGATTTTATAAGATGAAAGGGAATCGTTGGAGACTTCCAAGATTTAGCTATCGCTATCCTAGCAGCTACAAATATAAAAGTTATAAGTTTCCGCTTATGTTTCGATGCTCCCTCCGCTGGACGTCCCAACAGTGCCTGTAAAGGTGACTTAATAAGGTTCACTTGGGTTAATGAATATATAAAGTTATACGTGCGGATCCAGAATCGACGCACCTTTGGGCAGGTCCACCAGATGTGCATCATGGTGCCTTCAATATTGCATCCCCTAAAGCACTGCGGGGAGGCCCCCGGAACAAAAGCTGCCACTCTCGCTGGGACCATATACCATCTCATCAGAACTTTATAGTTTGCTTCTATTAGAGAAGTATTAATGTGTGTTTTGGATGCTTGGAGAGACAGTTTGTTCCAGTCTTCATCTGTTAAGCTGATACCTATATCGTTTTCCCATTTTTGCATATGAAACAATTTCTGGGATGGTGATGATAAGATGCTATATATCAAGGAAATGTGACCCGAGTGTTTGTCTATAGTTCTGCAAAAATTTTCCATTTGGGTGTATTCAGTTAAATCTGAGCTACGATTCAGCGTAGTTAGGAAATGCGCTATCTGAGAATAGCGAAATATTTCTGAATTTGGTAATTGGTACTTTTCTTGCAAAACCTGTTTCGACATAATCCCTCTATGGTCACATAGATCAGCTATCCGTAGTAACCCCTTATTGGTCCACCATTTAAATTCATGGGGACGAAGGCCCGGGGTGAACATAGGGTTGTTTAATATTGGGGCTAATGGAGCTTGTGGAGATTTGAAATTGTAGGTGGTAGCTAGTCTATCCCACAAGTTTAATGAAAAGGACAGAGTCGGACACATTATTGTCGGTCTATCCTTCGTTTTCAGCCACATTAAGTGGCTAATCTCCTTGTTTGGGAATAGCGCCGTTTCCATAGTCATCCAAAGTGGATTTGATTGTCGGGTATGGAACCGAACCAACTGTGATAATTGTGCTGCATGATAATATTTTATCAGGTCTGGAACTCCTAGACCGCCTTTTAATTTGGGAGTGTATAATGTTCGTCTATTCACCCTGGGCCTTTTATTCCCCCAGATAAACTCCAGAAGCTTATTCTGGAACCTCGCCAGGTCTGATCTATCAATTGCTATGGGAAGAGTCCTAAACAAGTATAATACCTTCGGTAGAATAGTCATTTTTACTGAGTACAGCCGACCGAACCAAGACGGAGGGTTATTTGACCATCGTTTGAGATCCTCTAATAATTTTTTAAACAGTGGGGGATAATTATTTTTGTATAATGTAGCTAGTGATGGGGTGAGGAAAATACCCAGGTAAGGGAGGGCTGTGTCTTGCCACTTAAATGTGTACGAGTTCCGTAGGGCACGAGTTATATGCGTTGGTAGTAAAACATTAAGGGCTTGGGATTTCGAGTGATTCACTTTTAGGCCTGAGATCGAAGTATATTGTTTTAGTAACTTGTGCAAAGTGGGTAGCGAGGTAATTGGGGAGGAGAGGAGCAGCAACAGATCATCCGCGAATAACGCGCACTTATGTTCCCTGTCCCCACAATATATTCCCTGTACATCTGGGTGGGCTCGTATCTTAATAGCTAGTGGTTCCAATGCCAGGATGAATAATAGTGGGGATAGTGGGCATCCCTGCCTAGTTCCCCTACGTATGTCTATAGGTTGAGACCGAAAACCCTTGATGACTAGATGTGCTGTAGGAGTCCTATATATATTTTCTAATGTCTTCAAAAAATTTGGGCCGAATCCATAACGTTTCATTATGTAAAAGAGATAGTCCCATGAAAGGGAGTCAAAGGCCTTGTGTAAGTCCAGGGAGATCAGAAGCGCTCCCCTCCTACCCCTCCCATCCCATCCAGAGTTCAGTGCGGCTATTATATCAATTATTCGTCTGGTCTGGTCTGGGGCCTGTCGATTGGGGACGAATCCTACCTGGTCTGGGTGAATATATTTTGTTATAAACGAATTCATACGTGTGGCCAGGATTTTTGTCATTATCTTCAGGTCTAGATTAATTAATGATATTGGGCGGTAATTTGCGCAGTCTCCATGATCTTTATTTGGTTTAGGTATTATGTGAATATAAGCGTTGTTTTCGTGACTTGGAAGTGGGTTTCCTTTTCTTAAGTCATTTAGAAAGGAGCATAAATGGGGAACCAATATTTCTATATACTTGCGGTAGTAATGTCCCGAAAAACCATCAGGGCCTGGTGCTTTGGAAGGATTTATTTGTTTAATTGCTGCTGCCACTTCCCCTGCTGTAAACTCCGCCTCCATTAATTCTCTGTGGTCCTGATCTAGTGTGGGCAATGTGATGTCACTAAGGAACTCCTCAGCTTTGGTCTTTTGTAGAGGTGTGGGGGCGTCATACAATTTGGAGTAGAAAGAAAAAAATTCCTGTAATATTAACTGTGGGTTCTGTGTAGTCTGGCCATTTTGTAGTCGTAATTTAGGTAGGGCTGGTGTGAATGGTCTGGGAGTTAACTTCCTCGCTAAGAGTTTATTAGGTTTATCTCCTAAAGTATAGTATCTGTGTCTGGACCATCTTATGCTTTTTTCTGCTATTGTGGTGAGGCTCAGATTAAGGGCCGTGCGAGCCGTATCAATATGATCTCTGAGATCAATAGACTGGTTTATCCTTTGTTCCCGTGTGAGGCGTTGTAGTTCCGCCGTTTGTTGTTTTATCGTATGTTCGCGCTCTCGTTTCGCTCTAGAGGCCAGCTGAATCAGCTTGCCTCGGATGGTGGCTTTATGTGCCGCCCATGTTATACTTGGGGAAGGGGATGAATGAAGATTATTTCGGAAATATTCTTTAATAGCCAGCTCTGTTTCCTTTGCAGTAATAGGGTCGTTTAATAGGGATTCGTTTAGTCGCCACGACGACGGTTGTGATTTTGACCATAGGTTCGTAAGTGTAATTTGTATTGAGGAATGGTCTGACCATGCCATGGGGATGATTTTGGTCGATGAGACAAACGAAAGTAGCGGGGAGAGTGTAAATAAATGATCTATTCGAGAGTATGTCTTGTGTACATTGGAATAGAATGTGTAGTCTCTAGACGTGGGGTGGGCGTTTCTCCATATGTCGATCAAGTCATAACTATGGAGTAGGCGAGCAATCTCTCCGCTTTGTTTTGGAGTATGTTTTAGGACAGATTTTCCCGGTTTAGATTTGTCTAAAATTTGATCTAATGATGTGTTGCTATCGCCTCCCAGTATCACGTGTCCCTCTACATGGGGCATTATAATTGCTAACATTGTGCGTAGAAACTGTTTTTGTCCTACGTTGGGGGCATAGTAAGAGAGTAATGTCACTACTTTGTCATGTATTTTCCCCTTAGCCATAATATAACGCCCGTCCTTGTCTCGAATAATGCTAGTGGGTGAGAATGGTACATTTTTTGCTATACAGATTGCTACTCCCCGTTTTTTGTCTGGTCCATTTGATAGAAAAAACGTGGAATATCTTGCATTTAGATATTTAGGGGCAGACGTTTTCGAGAAGTGCGTCTCTTGGAGTAATAAAATATCGATTCCCATTTTATAGTATTGTTGAAAGGCCTTAGTTCGTTTGATAGGGGAGTTCAAACCCTGTACATTATGTGATAATACTGTGTATTTTTCAGAGGATCTATTGGTCATGTGTGTTCGGTAGACTGTACTCACGTTTTTGAGGTCTTCTCCGATGTGTATGGGGAACCCATTTCCGCGCCAGGAATGCACCAAAAGAAGGAGAGATTAGAAAGAAAAGAGGAAAAAAGATAGGGTTAGAGATCAGTCGTACTTTGTTCTTTAAACTATAACAATAACCATTCAATAGTGTTAATAAGTAAAAAGCAACCATCGCACTGTTTAACAGTACGATCTTTGGGGTATTTAGCCCCATTATGTTGTAAAGTTGCCTCCGCCCGTAAAGCCGAGGCAAGTTCACCACAAGTGGCACGCGTTGCTGCCCCGACCCTCAGCGTGTTATAACTGAGGGGGACTTAAAAAGCTAAAGCAAACGGGGGGGGGGGGGGGGGGAAGGGAGACCCCAATACAAACAGCGTAGTCAGAAAAATCTTGACTAAAATTAACAGGGGTTTGTGGGAAGAACTGCAGCCTATTCAAAAAATGAGCACAAAAAAAAAAAAAAAAAAAAAAAAAAAAAGGGGGGCAGTCAGACTTTCTAACATAGCGTTCGCCTAATTAGGCATTAAGGTAAATTGTTCTCAACAGGCTGGTATTCTTCTATGGCTTTTGACCAAAGCCTGGCAACTTTTGCCTGAGCAGAGTGGATGATAATCCATAATGGCTTTTATTAAGCGTTCAGGTGATAGGGTGCGATTTCCTCGTGTTGGATCTTCTCTGTTGAGACCACAGGGGCGAGACCGGACGACCTTCATTGTTTGGGGACTCAGGGTGATGAGAATCTCTGTTGATTATTCCTAATTCTAGAAGTAATTCCTCTCCAGACTGGAAGTTAGCGAATGAATGCGACTTCCCTCTGTAATTAAAGGATAGTCTAAATGGAAAAGACCAGCGATACTTAATCTGATGATTAATCAGGTGTGTCAGTAGAGGTTTCAGTTGTCTTCTCTTCTGGATCGTCGTCTGTGATATGTCGGCGAAAATCTGGACTTTATTTCCTTGTAGCGAGATATCTCCTTTATTTCTTGCTTCTAGCATTATTTTTTCTTTGACCCGATAAAAGTGCGGTTTGACTATCACATCGCGGGGTAACCCATCTGGTCTAGGAGCTGTGAGAGCTCGGTGAACTCTATCCAGCTCCAACTGATGAGTGGCAATGTCGGGTATTAAATCTTTCATCAAATCGTGAACAGTTCCTTCCAGATCGTTTATTGACTCGGGAAGACCCCGCACGCGGAAGTTGTATCTTCTAGACCTATTTTCCAGGTCTTCAATTTTCGCATTGGCTTGATCTAATTGGTCTTGTAGTGATGTTATCATTCTGGAATTTTGGTTAACTCTTTTAATGGTACCATCCATTTTAGAATCTATGGTGTCCAACCTCTCCCCTATGTTTTGGAAATCATCTTTTATCCCGGTAGTAATAATAGTGCAAGCTTTGGAAAGTTCCTGTTGAAGAAGAGCAGAGAATCTAGCCAACAGGACCGCATCTCCTGAATAAGCAGTGGGCTCAGACGTTTGAGGTTGTATTGAGCTAGTTTGGCTCAGTGCTATCTCTGCTATTTCTGCCATTTGTCTGTCTGTGGATGAGGCAGGAGAGCTGTTGAACCGCACCTCTCTATCTGGAGAGACTGACAGAGGGGACATATTCAAACTGGCTGCCCGAGGGGTCAGGGGATCTTCCTGGGATTGGGACGAGAAGGGGTCCCGCCCCATGCCCTCCATGGATGTTTCTGGATGTGAGGGGGATGCTTGCTGTGGCGCCCTCTGAGTAGGTGGAGGCCCAGGCTTTTGTGTCTGGGCACCGTTCTTCCCCTGGGCCCTCTGTTGTAATGGGGATGCTGTCTGTGGGAAATGTTGCTGGGGTCGAGGGCTGCCCCACTCCTCCTCCACTGTCCCCTGTCCCTTACCAGGCTCTGGTGTTTGTCCGTCCATGTGGAATCCCCCTCCGCCTCCTCCTCCCTGCCTCGCCGCCGCCATCTTAGTCTGAGGAGACTGCTGCTGGGCGCGTGTGTAGCGGGACTGCTGTGGCTGTTTCTTCCCTCTTCTCGAGCTCCCCGCGGCCCCCGCCTCATGATCCGCTCCCGGGATATGGGCTGGTTGTTCGGTGGCGATCTGGTCGTCCCCGCTGGCTAATTATAGCTTTTTCTGGGTCTGGGCTTGCGGAGCTCGGCTACTGCATGACCAGCTCCGGCGCCGCGCGCATGCGCACTTTTCCGCCTTGAGTCTTTCAAAGGCCTCTTGTGCCTTAGGAGTCCAGCAGAACCGGCTTCCTTCTTTAATGAGTTCCGTAATGGGAGTTATAATCGAAGAAAATCCCTTAATAAATTTCCTATAGAAATTGGCAAAGCCAATAAAACACTGTACTCCTTTTTTGTCTATAGGTGCAGGCCAATCCAGGATAGCGGAAACTTTTTGCGGATCCATTTTGATGCCGTCAGGGGAAATGATCAAGCCTAGGAACTGGATGGATTGGAGCTCAAATTCCCATTTTTCCAGTTTGGCGTAAAGCCCATGTTGTCTAAGCCGGGTGAGTACATTTCGTACATGTTTGCGGTGCTCAGTCAGGGAAGCAGAGAAAACCAGGATATCGCCCAGGTAAACGATGACATATAAGTCCAGGAAGTCACGAAAGACATCGTTGACGAAGTGCTGGAATGTAGCCGGTGCGTTGCACAGACCAAAGGGCATGACGAGGTACTCATAGTGCCCGAATCGAGTACGAAAGGCCGTCTTCCATTCGTCCCCCTCTCTTATGCGGATCAAATTATAGGCTCCACGGAGGTCCAGCTTAGTAAAGACGGTGGCAGATCCTAATCTCTGGAATAATTCGGGAACCAAAGGTAATGGGTATCTGTTCTTTATAGTGATTTTATTAAGCTCCCGGTAATCAATGCAGGAACGTAATGAGTGATCCTTTTTTTCTACAAAAAAGATGCCTGCCCCCGCTGGAGATGTGGAGGGACGGATGAATCCTTTCTTCAGGTTTTCGTCTATATAGATTTTCAAGGTGCCCAGCTCCTGCTCAGTTAGAGGGAAGATCCTCCCGAAAGGAACTTCAGTACCAGGTAAGAGTTCTATTGGGCAATCGTAGGGTCTATGTACTGGAAGAGTTTCTGCCCCCTTTTTACTGAATACGTCCCGGAAATCCCGGTAAGGTTCGGGAAGATTTTGGTAAGACTTCATCTCTGAATCTAGGCACAGGCATTGGGAGGATGTTAAAGGGGTCCTCCGTAAACAGTGACGTTTGCAATACTCTGAAGAAAACTGGATCTTGCCCGTAGACCAGTCGATGCTAGGATTGTGAGCCTGTAGCCAAGGTATTCCTAGGATAATTGGGAAGAGGGGAGAGGAGATGACATCTAGGCGTAAGAGTTCCTGATGTTCCGGGCCAATGGTGGCCAGTAGAGGAACTGTTTCCTGGGTAACAGGACCGGAGCGGAGGGTGGAGCCATCCGCTAAGAAAACTGCCAGTCCCTGGGCCTTAGTTTGAGTAGGGATATGATGGTCTTCGACGAAGGTCCGGTCAATGAATCCGCTACATGCTCCTGAGTCAATGATGACCGGTACTGGGATGTTCCTTCCAGGTAACTGTAATATAATAGAAAATGTTAGGTGGTTACCGGAACTTGGTAGGAAAGGTGCACACAACGAGGAGGATGGCAGGCACTTATGTCTTTTATTGGGGCATGCTCTTGCAAAGTGTCCAGGCTCTCCACAGTACAGGCACAGGTTAAGTGTGCGTCTGCGTGTCTTCTCCTCTGGAGTCAGAGAGGGACGGAGCAGTCCCAATTGCATGGGTTCAGGAGCTTCCTGGTTTGGCATAGACGAGACAAGTGGAGCTTGGTTCGGGGCACTAGGGGCCCTGGGTAACATCCAGGTGAGGCGTGGGTGGCCAACAGATCTCTCAGAGCGTCTTTCTCTGAGACGGCGGTCAATCTGGATTGACAAATTGATTAGCTCCTCTAGTGTCTGAGGTACCCCCACCCGTGCTAATTCGTCCTTCAAGGGGTCCGACAACCTCAGCCGATATTGATGACGCAAGGCCACGTCGTTCCACTCTGTATCTGAGCTCCAACGCCTGAACTCCACAGCGTAATCTTCGGCCGCTCTGCGGCCTTGTTGAAGGGTGTGCAAAGCGGCTTCTGCCGTGGCTGTTAACTGAGGGTCCTCATACAGCTGAGACATGGCTAAGAAAAAGTCATTCAGAGAATCCAAAGATCTGGCCTTTTGCTCCAGCAGATGGTGGGCCCAGGTCTGAGGCTCGCCGGTCAACAAAGAAATCACAAACCCCACTTTGGTAGCCTCCAAGGAAAACGTACGGGGTTGTAAGGCAAAATAAAGTTTGCATGCGTTGCGGAACGCCCGGAACTTGCAACGTTCTCCGGAAAACTTTTCGGGTGTAGGCACCCTGGGCTCCGGTGGGCGCATGACTACCGAGGGTGCTGAGGCAGGATTAGCAGATGCAGCTCCCGGAGGGGAGGCTGAGAGGGCCTGGACCTGTCCTTCCAATCTGGTATAGCCCTCCTGTAGGCTTTTGACGGCTTGAGTAAGGCCTGCTAGGTGCCTGCAGAGTTCATCCATGGGGGAGGCCCCCTGCCCGGACTCAGTCATGGCTGCCTGATACTGTCAGGTCCCACATTTACCAGACAGGTGAGTCCGCTTGGGCAGAGGGTAGGCTCCCTTACGTATCCGATTCGGGGCCCCTGGTAGAGTAGACAGGAGGCCCACGAATGCGGAGTGGTATGAGGGCCTGATGTTAGAGTCCTGGAGCAAGGTGGTCTGTCAAGCAACCGGTAGAGCTTCAAGACTGATGGAGCAGATGCTGAGCAGGAGCGAATCAGGCTGGTCACACACAGGCAGAGGTCGGCAACGGGCTGGCAGCAACGGTACAAGGGAGTAAGCAGAAACAAGGTCAAACAAGCCGGGGTCGGGTTCAGGCAGCAATCAAGGGAGGTCCAAAGGCAAGCCGGGTCACAACGGGTAAACACTACGGAGATACAGGAACACAGGATGATCACGGAACAAGACACAGAGCGGTTTGATCAGGCAGCACTGAATCAGGGCAGAGGCAGGCTTAAGTAGGCTAATTGGCGCCAAAACGCCGCGCTCGTGCCATTTCGCCAAGGCACCCCGCGCCCCCGCACGCGCCCGAGCGCGCCCCTGACACCGGCGTGCACGCCCACACTGCCGGGCACGCCAGCGGCAACGCCCATAGGCGGATGCGCGTTAGCGCGAACGCGCGTACGCCCGGACGCCACCCCGCAAAGCCACGGCCGGTCAGCCCAGACACGCCAGTGCCCCCAGGAACACGCGCCCCAGCATGCACGGAGAAACGAGCGCCATGCGCCCCGGCGCGCCCAATCAGGTAACCTCTCTGACAGTGTATCTAAATCTAAGAACAAAAACGTGTTACAGGTATTCCTGACTTAACGACCATGTTACATTCCAGCGACCCAGGTCGTTAAACGAATTGGTCGTGAAACGAGGAGCCACAATTAATCAATATTTTAAGCATTCCTAACTACTGTACTGTATTCTGAAAAAAAGGTCTAAACACAAAACTCCAATGCAAAAATATTGTTTTAACTTGCATTAGTACAGAACACAAAAATATAAACAAAAATACTGTACAGGATACAATGATGTACAGTGCCCAAAAAGTAAACCTATACAGTAGACATTGAGAGTAACATTTTAGTCATCAAATCATTCAAAGGGTGATAGTGCTTCAGGCTCATCAGTGTCATCATTGAAATTGAAATGTAATTTTCCAGCAGGGTCATCAGTGTCATCATTGGAGTTACCAGCAGGGCCATCAGTGTCATCATTGGAGTTACCAGCAGGGCCATCAGTGTCATCGTTGGAGTTACCAGCAGGGTCATCAGTGTCATCGTTGGAGTTACCAGCAGGGCCATCAGTGTCATCGTTGGAGTTACCAGCAGGGCCATCAGTGTCATCGTTGGAGTTACCAGCAGGGTCATCAGGAGTTGTAGATGAGGGAGAAGACAACAAGGAAATTATATAACTGGTAGGGGTAGCTTGCAAGAAGAATTCTGTTAAGGTGCTCTGCTTTGTAATTTTCTTTTTTTCATCATAAATTTCACGATAACATTGCATAAGTTCCTTCATCTGCTGTTCCACTTAGAGAACCTTTCAACATTTGGGTCCATACTCTCTAATTGTAATAAAGCTGCATTCACTTTTTAGAACACGCCAGCTAACCCCCTGACTGTGAACTTCTTTTGTACTTCTTCCATTGTTTCCTCCTTTACTTCCTCTTCCTGTTCTAAGTGCTGCTGTGCTTCCAACGCTATTAAATTACTTAGCTCTCCCTCAACAAATTCTGCTTATTCTTAATATCGGTCACTTCAACATCTGAGTCAAACATGTTAGCAAGTTGCAGGCTTTTTTGATTTATAACTTAAACATCTGTTCCATCAAACTCTTTGCTATTGTTCACCAAACGCGTTAAACATTTTTTCCATATACCCTGCATGAACTTTTCTGTTACTTGCTCCCAAGCTGATGATGTTTTTTTATACAGTGTAAAAATTTTTAAGCTTTCCAAAAATCACGAAGGGTAACTTCATAATTTTTAGTTGCTGCTACAGCTTTGGAAAAGGTGTTGTGCAAATAGTAGGCCTTGAATGTTGCTTTTGCACCCTGATCCATGGGTTGTAGGATAGCATTTGTGTTTTTAGGCAGATACACTACCTTTATGTCTGGATATAGGCCATCAAGATGCTGGGGGTGGCCTGGGGCATTATCAAGCAGGAGCATAAGTTTAACCACCTCAATACTGGGCATTTTCGCCCCCTTCCTGCCCAAGCCATTTTTCAGCTTTCAGCGCTGTCGCACTTTGAATGACAATTGCGCGGTCATACAACACTGTACCCAAATGAAATTGTTATCATTTTTTCCCCACAAATAGAGCTTTCTTTTGGTGGTATTTGATCACCTCTGCGGTTTTTATTTTTTGCGCTACAAACAAAAGAAGAGTGACAAGTTTTAAAAAAAACACAATCATTTTTACCTTTTGCGATAATAAATATCCAATTTTTTTTTCTTTAAAACACATTTTTTCTCAGTTTAGGCTGATATGAATTCTTGTACATATTTTTGGTAAAACAAAAAAAAAAAAAATCGCAATAAGCGTATATAGATTGGTTTGCGCAAAAGTTATAGCGTCTACAAAATAGGGGATAGTTGTATAACATTTTTTTTTTTTTTTTTTTTACTGGTAATGGCGGCGATCTGCGATTTTTATCGTGACTGCGATATTGCGGTGGACACATCGGACACTTTTGACACATATTTAGGACCATTCACATTTATACAGCGATCCGTGCTATAAAAATGCATTGATTACTGTATAAATGTGACAGGCAGTGAAGGGGTTAACACTAGGTGGTGATCGAGGGGTTAACTGTGTTGCTAGGGACTGATTCTAACTGTAGGGGGCGGGGACTCACTAGGGGAGGAGACCGATCGGTGTTCCGCTGTACTGGGAACATACCATGGGTCTCCTCTCCTCTGACAGGACCGTGGATCTGTGTGTTTACACACACAGATCCACGGTCCTGCTGTGTTACCGGTAATCGCGGGTGCCCGGCGGACATTGCGGCCGCCGGGCACGCGCACCAGGCCTCCTGGTGGCCTAGGAAAGCGAGGACGTCATATGACGCTCACCCGCAATGAGAGCTGCGCCGCCTGGCCGTCAATTGACGGCCGGCGGTCGGCAGGCGGTTAAAGGGAACACCCTTTTGCTGACAATAACGCTTGACCGAGGGTATGAAACAGTTGGTGAACCAGTCATCAAATAAAGCTTGAGTCAGCCATGCTTTGTTATTTGCACGATAATAAACAGGCAGTGTGTGCTTATTAACCTTCTTCAATGCACGTGGGTTCTGTGAACGATAGATGAGGAGAGGCTTTAACTTGAACCCAGCAACATTTCCTCCCAACAACAACGTGACCCTGTCTTTAAAAGCCTTGAAACCGGCATTGTTTTATCTTCTTTGTGTATGTAGGACCTTTCGGGCATTTTTTTCCCAAAAAGTCCAGTTTCATCCATGTTAACTGCTTCTGCCCCGGGAAGATTTTACCCCCTTCCTGACCAGAGCATTTTTCGCGATTCGGCACTGCGTCGCTTTAACTGACAATTGCGCGGTCGTGCAACGTTGCACCCAAAAAAAATTGACGTCCTTTTTTTCCGACAAATAGAGCTTTCTTTTGGTGGTATTTGATCACCTCTGCGATTTTTATTTTTTTCGCTATAAACAAACAAACAAAAAAACGACAATTTTGAAAACAAAAGCAATATTTTTTACTTTTTGCTCTAATAAATATCCCCCAAAAATATATTAAAAAAACAAAATGTTTCCTCAGTTTAGGCTGATATGTATTCGTCTACATATTTTTGGTAAAAAAAAAATCACAATAAGTGTATATTGATTGGTTTGCGCACAAGTTATAGCGTCTACAAAATAGGGGATAGTTTTATGGCATTTTTATTATTCATTTTTTTCATTAGTAATGGCAGCTATCTGCAATTTTTATCGTGACTGCGACATTATGGCGGACACATCGGACACTTTTGATACTATTTTGGGACCACTGTCATTTATACAGCGATCAGTGCTATAAAAATGCACTGATTACTGTGTAAATGACACTGGCAGGGAAAGCTTTAACACTAGGGGGCAACCAAGGGGTTAAGTGTGTCTTAGGGAGTGATTCTAACTGTGGGGGGGGGGTGGGCTTCCACTCACATGACAGCGATCACTGCTCCCGATGACAGGGAGCAGTGATCTCTGTCATGTCACAAGGCAGAACAAGGAAATGGTTTGTATACATAGGCATCTCCCCGTCCTGCGGCTCCGTGACACGATCGCCGTGACACCGGCGGCCATCGAGTCCGCGGGTCCCGCGGGCACGGTCAGGCTGTACGCGGCGGGGGTGCGTGTGCCCGCTAGCCCCTCCACTTAAAGGGGATGTACAGGTGCGCCCATTTGCCCACCGCTGCCATTGTGCCGATGTATATCGGCATGCAGTAGTCGGCAAGTGGTTAAACATCTGCTCTGGAGAGTAGCCAACTTTTTTGATGATTTTATCAAATTCAGCCACAAATTTTTCAGCTGCTTACACATCTGCACTTGCAGCCTCCCCACTGTTACTCTGATTATGGAGGGTGAATCTTCCACGAAACATTTGATACCATCCATGGCTTGCTGTAAATGTTTCAGTCAATTCTTCTCCATTGTGCACTTTCAAATTCTCAAAAATACTGCGTGCTTTGGTTTGAATCAATAAAAGGCTCATTGGTATTCTTTTTTCTATTTGGTCGTCAATCCATACTGCCAGCAATTTCTCCATTTCATGAATGAGGCCTTTCCGCTGCCTAGTTATTATGGCTTGATATGCTGTCAATGCTTTTACTGCCTCTTTCACTCTATCCTTATCCTTTAGGATTGTTGAAATGGTAGAATGTGCAAGTTCCAATTCACTTGCTATTTCTTTAACTTTCTTGCCAGCCTCATATTCCTTAGTGATCTTATTTTTTATATCAAGATCAATAGCTTTTCTTTTTTTTATGAGCACTTTCTGCAGGTGCAAACATGCTTTTTCTTTTTGCTGACATGGCGTGGGCAATACCTGTACAGTACAAACACACATTACATTACAAGACTGTACATAAAGACATAAAATGGTACAGTATAAAAACATGCTTGATAAAACAGTACAGTACTGTATACAGTAAAGATATAACACATAAAACAGTACAGTACTGTATACAGTAAAGACATAAGACCTAAAACAGTACAGTATAAAGAATGCTGGAAGGGGCATTTAGGAGAACTGAGTACAGTACAGTACATACCTGTAAAACAGCATGCCAGGAGTGAGAACAAGGCTGATGCAAAATGATGACATGACGTCCTGTGCGTGGGCCAAGAGATCAGGAGAGCTGGTCGTAAGTCCGAGCAGTCATCCTGCGTGGGTCGGGAGATCTGGTCGTAAGTCTGAGCAGTCATCCTGCATGGGTCGGGAGAGCTGGTCGTAAGTCCGAGCAGTCGTCCTGCGTGGGTCGGGAGAGCTTGTCGTAAGTCCGAGCAGTCGCCCTGCGTGGGTCAGGAGAGCTGGTCGTAAGTCCGAACAGTCGCCCTGCATTGGTTGGGAGAGCTGGTTGTAAGTCCGAGCAGTCGTCCTGCGCGGGTCAGGAGAGCTGGTGGTAAGTCCAAGCAATCGTCCTGCGCGGGTCGGGAGAGCTGGTCGTAAGTCCGAGCAGTCGTCCTGCGCGGGTCGGGAGAGCTGGTCGTAAGTCCGAGCAGTCGTCCTGCGCGGGTCGGGAGAGCTGGTCGTAAGTCCGAGCAGTCGTCCTGCGCGGGTCGGGAGAGCTGGTCGTAAGTCCGAGCAGTCGTCCTGCGCGGGTCGGGAGAGCTGGTCGTAAGTCCGAGCAGTCGTCCTGCGCGGGTCGGGAGAGCTGGTCGTAA
The DNA here is from genome assembly GCA_037952835.1 of Lithobates septentrionalis. NCBI lineage: Eukaryota > Metazoa > Chordata > Amphibia > Anura > Ranidae > Lithobates > Lithobates septentrionalis. The sequence goes on from JBBDGP010001747.1 coordinate 976,633, forward strand.
GTCCGAGCAGTCGTCCTGCGCGGGTCGGGAGAGCTGGTCGTAAGTCCGAGCAGTCGTCCTGCGCGGGTCGGGAGAGCTGGTCATAAGTCCAAGCAGTCGTCCTGCGCGGGTCGGGAGAGCTGGTGGTAAGTCCGAGCAGTCATCCTGCGTGGGTCGGGAGAGCTGGTCGTAAGTCCGAGCAGTTGTCCTGCGCGGGTCGGGAGAGCTGGTCGTAAGTCCGAGCAGTCGTCCTGCGTGGGTCAGGAGACCTGGTCATAAGTCCGAGCAGTCGTCCTGCGCGGGTCGGGAGAGCTGGTGGTAAGTCCGAGCAGTCGTCCTGCACGGGTCGGGAGAGCTGGTGGTAAGTCCGAGCAGTCGTCCTGTGCGGGTCGGGAAAGCTGGTCGTAAGTCCGAGCAGTTGTCCTGCGCGGGTCGGGAGAGCTGGTTGTAAGTCCGTGCAGTTGTCCTGCGCGGGTCGGGAGAGCTGGTCATAATTTCGAGTGGTTGTAAAAGAGGTAAGTCGTTAAATGAGGAGTATCTGTATATTGCAGCTTACCAGTTCTTAGATGTGGTGGCTGTATTGGCTTTCGTTTTTCATGATTTTTAACCTTTATTTTGAACTGAGGAACCTGACAGTCCTGGATGACAGCATTCACTCGTCGTTCTAGATCTATGGAGTCCTAGGGTTGTAACCCTAGGGCAGGAACCCTCTCCTCTTCTCTATAATATAGGAGGGGGGCAGTTCTGTAGTTCTAATATACTTTCTGATTACATTGTGTGAGATAACACTGCAACGTGCACAGGGTATGCTAGAGCACTGGATTTCTTACAGGAACTACAGGTACGTTTTTTTTTTTTCCTTTTTGAACAGCTATACCAAAATGATTTTATTGTGCAGTGGGTTTAACAGACCAAAGAAAATAGGAGACATCCAGTGTCTTTTCAGTGAACATTTGTTTAGTCTAGAGTGCTTAAAGCTCAATTCCAGGCAAACAGTTAATACACAGATTGAATACATTTAAAGGAGCTATTTTACCTGCCCAAAAGATTTGTATTTCCGTTTATCCAGTCATGAGATATACACAGCTCTGCCAAACCACAGGGCTCTGTTTGGCAAAGGAGGAGATTTCCTGCAGGCCAATAACACATACAGGTCTTGTCCCTCCCCCACTGTGCAACTGAACAGTGAAATGAGAAGCAGCAGACTGATTAGCTCATCTCTCTGCCACTCTGCTCTCTCCTCCTAATAGCATGCTGCTTGCACTGCAGCACACTTGACTGACTTCCAGTCTGAGCTTTGCTGATTACACAATGTGGAAAGACAGGGTGGATGAGGTGGAGAGGTGGTGACATCATGCTCCCCACCTAACCTCATTCTCTGAGAGAATACAAAGCATTCTCAGAATGGTGCTGGTGTTGAACGAGCAACCTTCTATGTTCACTAAGCAGCCAGGCATCCGCTCGGCACAGGACTTGCAAGCTGGCAGCGATCACTGTAGTAACTGCTACAGTAATTACTACAGTAATGTCTGGCTTTAAAGGGGATCAGCCAGGTATGGTATATACATTGTTACATTGGTCCAGGCTGAACCAATGCAACTATGCCAAAACACCCATACCTAAATGTAAGCTTTAAAGGAGCAGCACAGTTTTCCACCAAGCAGCAGAGACAGATAGAAGGTGAGGGGAGGCTGGAACTCTGCTTCATCTAAAGCTATATACTGTATAAAAATAAATAATATATATATATATATATATATATATATATATATATATATATATATATATATATATATATATATAGTAAGATTGGGGGTATCAGACTCAAACGGTAGGTGCGTTGTCAGTGAGTACTCCAGTACAAAACTGTATTTTTAAGGGCCTGGTAGCCCACTTTTATTTAAAAGCACAGAAAAGTTCAAAGACATCAGTAGCCCTCGCAGGGGGTTCCACCATTACTGTATCTTGCACACTCAATACTTTAGCCTCCTGGCGTACATTCTTGCCATATGGCTTATTCCGGCCTTTAGCCTAGGCCTTAGGTCTGCTCCTCAGACCCAAAAGAGTTTCCTAGAGTGAAGCTCTCTCCTAGCTTACTCCTGCTGCTTACTACTTGCTGCTCTGTCACCAAGTACATCTGCCTCCTGCAGACATGCATACCCTGGCTGCCTCCTGCAGCCTCTGAATCCTCTCAGAGGAATGGGAGTCCACCTGACTCCCATGCACAGACTTCCTGTCTGTTGAGTGGAACCCTGAGCCATAGCCAGGTCACAATTAAATAGCCCAGCACACAGCTGTGCAATCAGCGTGCCTTTCTCTCCAAAATCTGGCGTAAACCAGCAATCTTCTAGGTAGCGCAGGGTCCTACTGCCACATATCCTCCCCCCTTGTTTCGAACCGGAGGGAGGAACACATAAACCAGTCACTAAGAATGGGACACCTCTGTGCCAGCCATTAGCTGCGTAGGCCCATTTCTTTTTCCGGCTATGTTTCCACCAGCACTTCAACTTGGCACCTCTGTGCCAACTATTAGCAGCAGGAGTCCTATTCTGCCAAACCTTTTCTCTAAAGGGGCACTCCACCCACATCTTCTTCCGGGTGTGCTTCCACCAGCACTTCTTCCTGAACCGTGGGCTCCCACTAATCTCTCTATCCCCTCCACCTTCTGTCCGCGGGATCCTCCTTTTTCCTCCCACAGACCTACTCTCCTGGGACTGTTGGGGACCCACGTCCATGAAATCTGTCAGGGACTGACCGCTCTCACTACCTGATGCAACACTAACCAACAACATCCGTTTATCAGGTTCACCAACCCCTGTGTGGTTACCCTTGGCAACCAAATCTGAGATCAACACCACATACTTCTGTTTAACCTCAATAGCAATGTTCCACAAGGGGTTATTCAACTCAATATTATTATCATCAAGACCTCTTGTCACCTTGTTTGCTAGAACAGTGTCTAGGGAGGGACCATCTACAGGCAAGCAGTTACTCCCTATGGGACATTCCCACAGTCTCACATCACTCCCTGTTGTCCAACACTCCAATAACGACTGTCCTACCAATGCACATTTTTCGCCACATTTTTCCACACCAATCTCTTTAACCATTTCTGCGTCCATTGGTACCTCAACCACTACCTCTGAGCTGTCTGACAGTGCTCCTCATACCCTTTTTCATTACAGTTACCAACACTGTCATTTCCTGTCAAAGTGTCTCCGGGTACCTCAAACTGCACCTCTCTGCGAGTGATGGATTGAATTCCCACTACTGCCGCGTCTTTTCCGGGCCCTTCCTTTACATGAGGTCTAGCGGGTGAGACAGTACACGCGCCATGTACCAACCACTGCTCAGCCGCACCTTGGATCGCACCAGCGGGAATGCACCCCATCACACCAGCATACGGAGAGACTTCCACTAGGTCTATTATTTCTGATTCCTCTAGCAGTTCCCCTGAGCACCTTCCACCCACAACTGCCGCTGGAAGTACTCTCGCAGAGAACTGTGACACCACTTTCCACAAAATTAAACAACATTGCAGTAACCAATTTTTATCAACATTGCTTAACATCGCCTGTACCACGTGTCTCCACTGATTGGTACTACGCAGTACCAGGTCGCCCATCTGCGGTGGATACATGCAAGTGTACAGCGGAAAGATTTTCACCAAATCCAACAACATCTCAGTTATTTCTAGACATCCCACATCTATACACAGAACTCTAGGTACTTTTACCTTACTAACGACGTGGAGGGGCTCATTTGCTAAGGCTTGAGAGGCTGAGACACTCAAAGAGACCTCCACCTCAGAGGCAACTGACAACCCCTTCTGCTCCCCATGAGCACTGCAAAACGCATGTGTCACACTCATCGTCTCATTTTCAGCAACACTGAGCCCTTCCAAGTCTTTATCCATTATCCCACCATCCTGACATTCAACATTACTCATCTCTTTTGCTGTGGACAAAACTTCTGCTATATCTGCGCCCTTTTCCGATCCTTCCGCCTGGAGGGGGTTAAGTTCTGCAACAGCCAATGCACCAGTGTCTACTGGCTTTGCAGCCTCTCCATTTGTCACAGTAGCAATAGTGTCCAGCTTACTAATACCTTCAGAAATTTCTTTCCACCACGCTAACACCTTTATGGCGAGAATATCCCAGTCTATCCTGTCTGTGCTCCAATCACCAGCACTCCGTAGTACTGCTCCCTCTGCCCATGGAGACACAGGTGGACAGAGTGGTTTAGCAGCAGGGATCCTGCACCAGTCACTGTCAACCACATCAGATTGTGATAATACATACTCCATCAGTTGAGCTGTTTTCCCATTGTTTTCCACCTGAGCAGTATCAGAGTTGTTCTGGACCCCCACCGACTCCAACACAGGGAGTCCTCCTGAGATTTCCAAGGACAAATCTGCGACACTGCCTGTGGTTACCATGGGAGGCACCAACCCATCAACATTGTCAGTAATACACTTCTCAACATCATCATTATCCACCTTTCTGCCTTGTATAGGCTGCGTTAGCACATTAGCAGTTTGAGATTGTAGGATATTTAGTACATTGCTTTTCACCTCATGTGAAACACACTTGTCAGTCGGTGCGGCGACACAGTTGTCCTGGGAAACTCTGAGCTCAGACACCATGAGCTCTTGGGCGGTCTCCAGGGACACCTCTGCTACACCTGCCATGGTTGCTAGGGGCAACGGCACACATTTCTCAGTGGTCACCCCTGACATTTCTGGATGCAATATTACATTTTTAATCGCATTAGCAAGCAACATATCTTCATTTTTACCACTTGTCTTCCTGCTAAACAATACACTGCCTGAAGACAAGTCCTTACCAGTCCTCAAGCTTGCTGCAGGTTCAGCTTCAAACTGGGCTTTGTTACTACATAGGGAATTCACTTGCAAGTCTCTGAAAGCAATTTTTCTCACTGGACTTATTCCCACTTCACAGGGAATAGTCCCATAACCAGTCTCTCTCACATTTGTAACTGCAACAGTCTTACCATTACATTTGGAAGGTGTTGAAAGCTTCAATTGAGGGCGTTGTCCCTTCTTTGCTGTGCTCTCACAAGCTAATGCCCCCACATGGACACGGGGCAACATTGCATCCTTCTTGGATTTTCCAACATCCCCTGCAGGCCAAACAGGTTTTCTGTTGCCAGGGGTAACAACAGACTTACACACATGGTCATACCACTTGCAGGATGCTGGATACTGTGCCCTCTTCTCTGGGCTGACCACTTCACACAAGCAGCCATAACTTGAAACCATTGATTTCTTGTGCTCTCCATCACCCCCTGCAGGCTGAACAAAATTTCCTTCACGGTTGCCAGGGGTGACAACAGACACTTTTGCACAAACCTCTTCATTTAGAATTTGAGCCACATCTCTGCTGTAGCTCCTCCTTTCTGCAAACAGACTTTCTCCGGTTGCCATGGGAGACCACTTTCTCCCTGTTGATCTTTTCCAGCGCTCTCTAGATTGGATTGCTCCTAGGAAATTGTCGTAGTCATCTCGGTTATGATACATCCCGCGGTACACCTCTTGGTACTCCTCCATCAAAAAAGGTTGCACCAACTCAACCCAGCGACTTTTAGGCCATCCTCTGTAGGAAGCAATCATCGCAAAATCATCCAAAAAGTCTATAACATGTTCAGAAGGCAACATAGGCCGTATGAAGTCAGCTGTAAGGATTTCTGCTTTGTTGCCATGGACAACCGCACCCATCTGCTCACTCTTTGCACTAAAGGACGGCTTGCTTTCCTTTTTCCTTTGCTCCAGTGTGGCCAAATGCATCTTGCACCAGTCTGGGGCTTGTTCTGTCGGTAACAACCCCTCCAGCCACAAGGTTCTGTCTCTCATCTCAGCAAACATTGCTTCCTTTTTTCGCTTTGACCGCCCCATCTCTGCAGTCAGGCACACAGCGCTTTTTAACACAGTTCCTTTTAACACAGGAAAATTTTGCGTACCGTCTCTTTAAGACTTGCAAACAGCACACTTTCACATGCAGACTCCACTAGTTCACATGAGCTGCTCCTCACAGCATTGCTGCACAACACAGTTTCTTGCTACTCACTGTTTTTGGTATGCGAGGATCTGGAACTCTTCCAAATCTGCCCGAAGCAATATCTCCACCATATGTAAGATTGGGGGTATCAGACTCAAACGGTAGGTGCGTTGTCAGTGAGTACTCCAGTACAAAACTGTATTTTTAAGGGCCTGGTAGCCCACTTTTATTTAAAAGCACAGAAAAGTTCACAAAGACATCAGTAGCCCTCGCAGGGGGTTCCACCATTACTGTATCTTGCACACTCAATACTTTAGCCTCCTGGCGTACATTCTTGCCATATGGCTGATTCCGGCCTTTAGCCTAGGCCTTAGGTCTGCTCCTCAGACCCAAAAGAGTTTCCTAGAGTGAAGCTCTCTCCTAGCTTACTCCTGCTGCTTACTACTTGCTGCTCTGTCACCAAGTACATCTGCCTCCTGCAGACATGCATACCCTGGCTGCCTCCTGCAGCCTCTGAATCCTCTCAGAGGAATGGGAGTCCACCTGACTCCCATGCACAGACTTCCTGTCTGTTGGGTGGAACCCTGAGCCATAGCCAGGTCACAATTAAATAGCCCAGCACACAGCTGTGCAATCAGCGTGCCTTTCTCTCCAAAATCTGGCGTAAACCAGCAATCTTCTAGGTAGCACAGGGTCCTACTGCCACAATATATATATACACACTATATTACCAAAAATATTGTGACGCCTGCCTTTACACGCACGTGAACTTTAAAGGCATCCCGTAGGGTTCAACATAGAGTTGGCCCACCCTTTGCAGCTATAACAGCTTCAACTTTTCTGGGAAGGCTGTCCACAAGGTTTAGGAGTGTGTCTATGGGAATGTTTGACCATTCTTCCAGAAACGCATTTGTGAGGTCAGGCAAAGTCCATAAAGACATGGTTGAGCGAGTTTGGGGTGGAGGAACTTGGCTGGCCTGCATAGAGTCCTGACCTCAACCCAATAGAACACCTTTGGGATGAATTAGAGCGGAGACTGCGAGCCAGACCTTCTCATCCAACATCAGTGCCTGACCTCACAACAGCCTTCCCAGAAGAGTTGAAGCTGTTATAGCTGCAAAGGGTGGGCCAACTCAATATCGAACCCTACGGACTAAGAGTGGGATGTTATGTGCGTTTAAAGACAGGCAATACTTTGGGTAATATAGCGTGTGTGTGTGTGTGTGTGTGTATATATATATATATATATATATATATATATATATATATATATATATATATCAGGTTTTTAGTTAATGTTTATACTTTTACTTGTGGCATTGATAGATGTTCTAGCTTCCCATGCCTTTTATTTGACAAGATCTTGCTTATTAATCATTCAAATGAGCAGAACTGAATAACAAGAGGTCCCCAATAGACTGCATTGGGGTAGTTGCCAAGTTTGTGGACTTTGAGTAAGATGTGCGAAACTATTCTTAAATCGCTCATTCTTAGCTTTGATCAGAAGACTGTAACATAAGGAGTTCAGTGAATCCATCATCTGAACAGAAGGACATAAAAAAAAATAACTCAGATCTAGTCACTATCCATCCAGCAAGACCTAGCCACAGAAAAGGTGAAGGCATGCAGTGGTGCATAGCATTGATGCTCATCTGATGTCTATTCACACTTGAAGATTCATAGAATTAAAGCAGACCTAGCATGAGTTATGTTTTCATGTTACTTTCTGTAGGTGGGGGATGAGACAAACATACTGGAATTTGGTTCATAGGAGGTTCGCCGGATAGTTCTGAGTGTTAATCTGAACCCCACTAAAGTCGATGAGAGATGAATCTTTACAATTTATTCTGGCAATTTTCAAGGTTAATAGGCAAGGGATGGTCAAACAAAGGCATGGGGATATGGGCACTGCCCTAGAGGACATGTGCCTTCAAAAAAAATGTACTTGATGACGTACGACCAGACTAAAATAAGGAAGTTCATAGCCAGTAGCCAATAGCTGCCCTAGCATGGGTTTTTGTCCGTCGTACTAGCATACAAACGAGTGGATTTTTCGACCGGACTCAAGTCCATCAGAAAGATTTGAAAATCTAAAGTTCGTCAGATTTTCGACTGGAAAAGTCAGCTGAAGGTCCGATGAAGACCACACACAATCGGATTGTCCGCTGGACTCGGTCTGTCGGACCAGTCCGGTCGAAAACGTCTGCTCGTGTGTACGCGGCATTAGGGGTGTACTCACTTTTGTTGACAGCGGATTAGACAATAATGGCTGTGTGTTGAGTTATTTTGAGGGGACAGCAAATTTACACTGTTATACAAGCTGTACACTCACTACTTTACATTGTAGCAAAGTGTAATTTCTTCAGTATTGTCACATGAAAAGGTATAATAAAATATTTACAAAAATGTGAGGGGTGTACTCACTTTTGTGAGATACTGTATGTTATCCTATGCACAGCACTTATATACACAAATCCAAGGGCACATTTTTGACTTTTGGTTTTTGTTAATTCATACACTTTAAAGTATAAGTTCACCTTTTTATAGCATGTTACACCCGTACTCAGGGTGTAACATGTTACTGCTGCAGCTGCCCTCTGATGATCGTGGGTGCAATGCTTTACAGGGTCCCAATAAGAAAATAATAAATGCACAGTTTTTATTTGCAAAAAGATGTGCATTTATCTTTATTTATTTTTTTTAAAGGTGAACTTATCCTTTAATCAAAAATGAACACATAGCTTTGGATAACTTTTAGGTGTCTGATTTATAAAAGTGTATTTTAGAAGAAGCATCTGCATTACCTAACAATAATCAGGCATATTTAAAGCTGATGTCCTGGCAGAAAGAAAAGACACAAATTAACGGAGCTCTGTAATCATTACATAGTAGGTGAGGTCGAAAAAAAGACAAAAGTCCATCAAGTCCAACCTATGCCATAGGCCTAGCGATAGCCTTAAAATTGTTGCTATGGCTGCGACAGATTCTCAAAGAATTATCACCAGTTTGCAGATAAGCCCTGAGTTGGCTTACAGAGAGATGCCAGTACTCAGAGTTGGGCATACAGTATTTACTGGGAAGTTGTCAATAACATGTGACAGCTTCCTGAACAGGGCTAGTGGTTGCTAGGATGCTGGCAGCTGCAGGCTTCATAACAACCAATGACTCATCCTTGGCCCATTCAGTTGCCCACTTGGATATTCCCCAGCCAACAGCTGAAAATAAATAAATGGGTGGGATGCTGGTGACATTGTTCTCCAAATATGGCAAAGACCAGAATTACCGCCACTATCAGCTTGTAAATTTCCTGGCCGGCGGTTGAATGGGGTCAGAAATAAGTCATCTCATGCAATGTAAGAAAGAGAGAACAGTGGCGCTAGAGGGATGTGATATAAACCATTCATCAATAAATCTCAAGGTCATAAATGTAAAAAAATGTAAAAAATCAAGTAATATGTGGGCTGCTTTCACAGGCAGAGGAACTGTCACAGAAACCTCAGGAAGTAAATGTACTGTAGTCTAAACATTCAAAGTACCCCACTAGAATTTTAGAGTCAAAAAGTATGATTTTAGCGAAAACTTTTTGGATTTGCCACCAGCTACTGTATGTGGCCGAGCCCCCAGTAGATTCACACCCTGATGAAGGAGGAGCTGTGTTGGCCCCTGAAATGCGTTGGCTTATTTGTTTAATATAAGTTTGGATTAAAATCCCTCTTTTTGGATGCTAAAATTCTAGTGTGTCGCTTCAAGATTATTATGCCGCGTACACACGGTCGTACTTTTCGTCTACAAAAGTCGGACAGCCTGTCCGACAGACTTCCGGCAGACTTTCGGTGGACTTGCGGCGGACTTGCGGCCTACTTTCTAACGAACGGACTTGCCTACACACGACCACACAAAAGTCTAACGGATTCGTACGTGATGACGTACACCGGACTAAAATAAGGAAGTTCATAGCCAGTAGCCAATAGGTGCCCTAGCGTGGCTTTTTGTCCGTCGGACTAGCACACAGACGAGCGGATTTCGGGGTCCGTCGTAGTTACGAAGTAAAGTTTTAAAACATGTTTCAAATCTAAAGTACGTCGGATTTGAGGCTAAAAAAGTCAGTTGAAAGTCCGGAGAAGCCCACACACGATCGGATTACCAGCCAGCTTTAGTCCATCAGCGTCCGTTGGACTTTTGTAGACGAAAAGTAGGACCGTGTGTACGCGGCATTAGACTCTTAACCGGTAATAAAAATCTTACTGGTACATGGGAGACTCAGAAAAAGAAAACCGGATGTGTTAATGCAAATAACAGATTACATCATATATATCATCTTTTATTTTGTCCATAGCTCCCCTTTAATATTAAAGCTCAAATTAATAATGTGTGCATTCTAAAGATATTGAAATGGAAAATGACCAAGAACCATTGTAGTATTCCTTTATATCATTTTTTGCTGTGTCTTTCAAAGTTGTTGTTACATGGCCTGGATTGAACTTTTTTTTCTACACTTCAAAGAACAAGAATGCAATCCATGCCTGAGATTTAGATTTATCTGTATTCTTTGGGGAAAACATGCTTCTACCTTCTATCTAATTAGGTTTTAATCACAGCTTGTCAAGCAGATGTATGAAACTATGGCAAATCCTTTTTAATAGGGATGAGAGTGATTGAAAGTTAACATAAATTTCTTACAGTACATTTTCTAAGGCTATGGTGTTAGAGCTCAACCCCAGTCCCCAATTTGTGTTTCTTATATGTTGAATAGGTGAAAGGTTTCTATTATTGTCGGTGACTCTGACTTTTTTAACTGTTATGCCGCGTACACGCGACCAAACTTTATGGCATACTTTGCCCAGCGAACTTTTCTGTTCAAATATTTTTATTGGTAAATAACAAGCATTAGTTACAAGCTTTTCAATACAGGATATCATGTAGATATAAAGCAGTGTACATCTTAACAAGTTAGGATAATGAAGACATAAAAAAGGGTAAACGCTTGCAAACATTATATACTCTGTCAAGTATCTCTAGATTCAGTAAAACTGAGCATACTAGCATTAAGAGGGACCGTGATCCTTAACTTAGACACAATATATCACTGGTGATTATAGACATGGGGTCGGTCTTGGTAAACAACCGAGACCAACTCAACGGGGAAAAAATAAAAAATAAGACAGAGTATACTACCCATATTACCAGGGATAATTAAGGGGGAAGTGGAAAGAGTGTGAGGAGAATAGAGAGAAGAGAAGCAGAAAGGAAAAAGTGAGGGAAAGCTAAGAAGAGGTGGGGGGGTGGTCGGGACGCGCGGGCACCGGTATGGTTTCCAAAATCAAAAGTGGTTATTAAAACTATTTCAGGGTTCTAGTAGGCTCTCGTCAATGTCTGGGGGCAAGAAGTGCTCTATCCATGGTTGCCAAACTCTGAAGTGCTGTGGGACTTTATCTATTATTGTTGCTTCAATTTTGCTGTGTATCATTGCCTGGGTAATTCTATTTTTCATTTCAATTATGCTAAGTGCAGGTGTCCTCCAAGCTTTAGCTATCGTTTGCTTAGCTGCTGTAAATAGGTGGAGAAGGAGACAGCGTTGGGCTCTGGTGTAGTCTTGGGGTATAAGGTTGAGTAGAGCTATAGTTGGGTTAGGTTCTAAAGTAACCTGGTGGAGAGTGGAAGCCATCTGGAATGTTGCTGCCCAGAAACGTTGCACTAATGGGCATGTCCACCAGATGTGGGCGTGTGTTCCTTTATCTTTGCAACCCCTGAAGCAAGTCGGGGGATACTCAGGTTGGAATTTGGCAATTGTGGATGGGACCAGGTACCATCGCATGAGCACCTTGTAGTTTGCTTCTGAGGCAACAACATTCTGGAATTAATTTTTCGTGTTAGTCCATATGGTGGACCAGTTTTCTGCCTCCAGGTCGATGTTTAAATCTTTAGACCATTGTTTCGCATAGGTGGGGAGATTTGTGGATGATGTCGTGAGGTGAGTGTAAAGGCGAGAGATGATACCTGGTGCGTGCGGGTCCGAATCGCACATATTCTCAAACTCAGTCAAGGTATCCAGTCCAGAACTGGATTTTAAATTTGTTTTGACAAAATGAGCAATTTGGAGGTAACGGAAGCACTCTCTAGGTGAAAGATGCGCTTGCGCTTGTATGGCTGGAAAAGATTTTATAGAGTTACCACTAAGTAAGTCACAAATGCGAGTCAGACCCGCCTGGGCCCAGGTTTGGAACAGGGCTGGTTCAGTGTGTGCTGGGTAGAACAGCGGGTGGCCCAAAAAGGATAAAAGTGGGGAATGTGGTGAGATCAACTTAAAGGGGGTTCGTAATCTATCCCAAAGCTTGAGGGTGCAATGCGTTATTGGGTTGGTTATAGTGCCACGTGCTGCTGGGGGGAGCCACAGTAAATTGGTGACTGTAATTGGGTGGAGATCTATGGCCTCGAGGCTGACCCAGAGCGGAGTTTCATTCTTAGAATGATATAGAATAGTCTGGGCCAGTCGGGCTGCTTGGTAATAATGTAAGAAGTTGGGTATACCAAGACCTCCATTAAGCTTGTGGCGGAGTAATACCGGTCTGGCCACTCTAGGTTTAGTGGGGCCCCAAATGTATTTAAAAACTCGGTTTTGTATGGTCCTATGATAATATGGGGGGATCGCTATCGGGAGTACCATATATAGATATAGTAATTTCGGTAGCAAGGACATTTTCACAGCTGCCACTCGTCCCAGCCAGGAGACAAATACAGGCTGCCAGGAATTAAGCAGACAAGAGAGTTGGGTTAGCATTGGGAGGTAATTGGAATGGAATAAATTTAGTGGGTCACTAGTCAGTTTAATCCCCAGATAGGATATGGATGTTGAGGACCAATTAAAAGGGTAGTTTTGGCGAAGTAACTCGAGATCGGTTTGTGGTAGTGACACATTGAGGGCCTTGGATTTCGTTTGGTTGACTTCCAACCCGGAGACCAGAGCAAACTTATCTAAGATGCGCATGAGGTTTGGTAAGGTTGTGTGTGGCGACGTAACGAATAATAATGCATCATCTGCGAAAGGCATAATTTATGCGTGGTAGAAGCTATCTCCAGACCACGAACATCAGGGTTTGCTCTGATCAAGGCTGCCAATGGTTCTATTACTAGAGCGAATAATAGGGGAGATAGGGGACAACCCTGCCTGGTTCCACGAGAGATGGGAAAGGGATTTGAGCGGAATCCTGAGTATTGTACGTATGCTTGTGGATGGTTATATAAGGCATTGATCCAACCAAGGAAATGTGGGCCGAAGCCCCAGCGTTGGAGGATATAAAGAAGATAGGGCCAGGAAACTGTATCGAATGCTTTCCTTATATCTAGGGAGAGGAGGTGCATCGGTATTTTACGTGATCGGGCTAAATGTTGCAGGAGGATTACACGTCTAACGTTATCACTGGCTTGCCGCTTGGGTATAAAACCAACTTGGTCCTTATGTATTAGACTGCCAATAATCGGGTTAAGGCGTAAGGCTAAAATTTTGGCCAGGATCTTTATATCAACGTTTAGCAAGGAAATTGGCCTAAAGTTAGACCACACTGTATTGTCTGTGTGTGGTTTCGGAATCATAGAAATAAGTGCTGTCAATGTGTCACGACCAAAGGAATGCTGTTTGAGTAAAGCGTTGAATGCGTTAGTGAGGAGAGGAGCGAGTTCAGCCGCAAATTTTTTATAGTAGAGACTGGGGAGGCCGTCCGGGCCCGGACGTTTATGTGGTTTAAGTGTCTTAATGGCTGCTAAGACTTCCTCAAGCGTGATCGTACTCTCCATAGACTTGCAACTATCATTGGACAGCGTAGGGATTGGTAGATTGTGGAAAAGCTTCTCTGCTTGTCGTGTGGGAAAAGCAGCCCCTGCCTCATAAAGTTTCGACAATTGTCTACGGAACTCCGAGAGCACCTTGATCGGGTTACTAGTAACACTATCTTTAGACAATCTGAGTCTGATGGGGGCACGAACACGATCTGGCCTGCGAAGACGCAAGACCAGAAAGGTATCTGGTTTGTTGGCTTTGGTGTAGATTGTGTGGTTGGATCTACGTATAGTCTTATCAGCCGTTTCAGCTAGTAGAATGTCAAGTTCCAATTTGATTTTGTCTAGAATTAGTTTATGAGCTTCAGTAGGGGAAGATTGAAACTGGAGGAAACTCTGGTGATAGTCTGACTCGAGCTGTTGTTGTTTGTGGATTCTGTCTTTCTTGAGGTGGGATGCGACTGAGATACATGTGCCTCTGATCACTGTTTTGTGTGCCTCCCAAAGGAGCGTGGGGGAGATATCTGGGGTGGTGTTGTGTAGCAGATAATCTTTGAGGGCAATTTGGATATCCAGACAATATGATTGGTTGGTTAAGAGTGCATCGTTCATGCACCATGTTCTGTTTGTGGGTTGTGGTATCAAGGAAGATACTGCGGTGATCACGGCACAATGGTCTGTCCATTTGATTGGCTGGATATGGGATTGAAGTAGGATTGGTGCAGATGCTATAGAAATGAAGATATGATCAATCCTGGAGAAGGATTTATGGGGGTGGGAGTAAAATGTAAAGTTTTTCTTGACGAGGTTGCATTCTCTCCAAGTGTCCAGAAGAGAAGCCTTTAATATTTGTCTGCGAAATTGCGCTGAGGGGGTATAGTGTTCAGGAGTATAGGGTGATTTGTCTAGGTGCGGTTGTAGAACTGAATTGGAGTCGCCGCACAGGAACAGGGTTCCTTTACTGTGTGTTTTTACTACTTGTAAAAGATGTGAGAAGAAGGGATTAGGGTTTGCGTTAGGGGCATAATAGGAAACAAAAGTGGCCATAGTATCCTGTAGTAACCCCACTAAAATTAGGTACCGACCCTCCGGGTCATTTATTTCGGATTGTAGGGTGAATGGGGTGGTATGATGAAAAGCGAGTAAAACCCCTCTATGTTTTGTTTCCGCCGAAGCGGTGAATACTTGCGGGTATTTAGAGCTAAAGAAGCCAGGGGTGTGACGTTTGGAAAAATGAGTTTCTTGGAGGGCTACCACACTAGCTCTTAGGGATGCAAACGTTTGGAAAGCCTTCACCCGTTTTTGGGGTGAGTTCAGTCCTTTAACATTTAATGTTAGTATATTTAGTGGGGCCATTGGTGGGTATAAGGGGGACCCTATTAAGTGGTAAGGGGCCCGCGCGAGCCAACCGGCCAAGAAGAAGGGGGCGAGGAGTAGTAAAGTAAGGTGAGAGAAAGAGAAAAGAGGGGAAAGGAGAGGGAAGGGGCGTAAGCGTGGGGCAATGCACCGAGACACAGTCCATATGGGGAGACTGCGGGTCAGTACCGCCCGACTGGGTAGTGCACCAACTCCACGACCAGTAAATTAGTCAAAGAGCGGGTGCGCTATAAGAGAGGGGTGCAATGACTGCTCCCCGCCACAGACGGAGATAACAACATCAATACAGTTTGTAGGTTCTGCTGACTTCAAAGTATACACAGATAGCCATAAATACTTAAGAAGGATATGTTTAAGAAACGGGTTATTCTTCTCAGGGGGTAAGGGGAGGGGAACTGGAGAGGAAGGGGAGGAGGGAGGGGGTAGAGGGGGAGGGAGAGGGGACAGGAAGAGGGGTGGGGTAAGGAAGAAACGGGGTGAGGAAGAGCTAGGGTGGGAGGAGAGGGACGTTAAAAGGGGGAGGAGGGGGGAAGGGGGAGAGGAGGGGGGAGAGGGAGGGGGGGGAGATGGGGGAGGTGAGGGGAGGAGAGGGATGGGGGAAGAGAGGGGAGTGGGGGGGAGAAGAGGAATGAGGAGGGGGGGAGATAGGGGGAAGGGAACGGGTAAAGGACTGGGAACGATGAGTTACATTAGACATAGTGTAAAAACTCAAAAACTAGTAGCCTAGGCTGCGCTAACATTCCATCATATAGTGAAAGGGGGACGAGCAGCAAAGACCAAAAAGCTAAGCGAATATATTATACTGGCACCTACTTAAAGTAGATTGAGGGTATACACTTAGTGTCACATGTGTGAGTTTGCAGAACAATACCATAAGGAACAATAAAACATAAGACGTAAAACATAAAAAAGAGAAAGGAAAAAACAGTAGTGTTATAACTGAACCTGAAAGGGCCCAATGGGGTCTAGACGCCCTGGAGATTAATGTTCAGGACGCGAAGAACATCTGACGAGCTGTAGTCGCCAAACAGGTCTCGGCTGTAGGCAAGGCTTCATGGTGAAATCAGAAGTCTGTTTCTGTGAGTACCACCGAGGACCTGTGTGCAAAAAAGAAGAAATGGACAAAAGGCAGTTCGCAGGTTATCAACGTAGAGCTTGGGACTTCGGGCTTGGGTGGTAGCTTCCAGACGATCGGGCCGGGGTCCCCTTCCGGATTGATGCTGGATCAGGATTGCTTCGTTTCGGGGTCGTGGCATATGGGTGGGTGGCTGATCGAGCCGGTGTGCGAGGAAGGGAAGTTTCTGATTGATGCGCCGGTGGTGTCAGATGGAGTGATTCCAGGAGCCTTTGGAGTGATTCTGGCGTGGTACAGGTATGCTGTTGTCCCAGGTGGGAGAATTGAAGGGCAAATGGGAACCACCACGTGTACTTGAGCTGGTGCTGTTGCAAGATTTGCAGCTGGGGTTTCATAGCACGACGCTTTGCGATAGTGAGGGGTGCTAGATCAGAGAACAGCTGGTACGTGTGGTTTTGGAACTGTAAAGAGTTCTTGTTGCGGGCTGCTGTTAACAGCTGTTCCTTTGTACGAAAGAAATGCAGCTTAATAATAATGTCACGCGACGGGCCATCCGCCTGGCGTCGTGTTAGTGCCCTGTGGATTCTATCGAACTCCAGGCGCTCGATAGGTATGGGGGGTGAGAGTTCCTGGAACAAAGCGGTGGCAAAAGATTGGATATCATCGATTGACTCTGGTATACCACGGAGGCGCAGATTGGATCTGCGAGATCGGTTTTCTGCGTCCTCTAAACGGGAGAGTAACATAGCGTTCTCCTCACGAAGAGCCATTTGTTCTTGGGCCTGCTCCTGAATTGTTAGTTCCATGTCGTCCACCCTAGTTTCTAAGTCTGCTGTGCGCTGACCTAGTTCACGTATTTCACGGGTCAGACTGCTGGTGATCTGGTCAGATGTGGATTTCAGGGCTTTATGCAGCATGGATTCCATGAGTCTGATAAAAGCTGCCTGTGACATACCAGGCTGTGAGATGAGAGGAGAATCACCTGGAATAGGATGTATATCACTGTCTTCCTCACTATCCAGCACATCTGAGCGGGCGGGTGAGGATGCAGGCTGCTCTGCTAGGGCTCGGGCCTTCGCCGCCATCTTGG
The DNA here is from genome assembly GCA_037952835.1 of Lithobates septentrionalis. NCBI lineage: Eukaryota > Metazoa > Chordata > Amphibia > Anura > Ranidae > Lithobates > Lithobates septentrionalis. The sequence goes on from JBBDGP010001747.1 coordinate 993,944, forward strand.
AGGAGGCGCGGGCTAGCGCCTCTTTGATGGGTTTGGACTTTGTTTTGCCTCTGTGCCCCGTTAAAACCATACCGGAGGGTGCTCTGACTTACGTGAGAGCGATCCCTGAAGAAGGAAGCAGGTGGGGTGGTTCAGTCGTCCGTACGGGTTCCGTGTATGCGGCGGGGAGTGCGGAGCTCTACACTGAAGCGTCTGCCATGTCGAGCCTCGCGCATGCGCCCCCCCCCAACGAACTTTTCGACGGACTTTACGACGGACTTTCCGATTGAACGGACTTGCCTACACACGATCAACCAAAGTCCGACGGATTCGTACGTGATGACTTACGACCGGACTAAAACAAGGAAGTTCATAGCCAGTAGCCAATAGCTGCCCTAGCGTGGGTTTTTGTCCGTCGGACTAGCATACAGACAAGCGGACTTTTCGACCGGATTCGAGTCCGTCGAAAAGATTTGAAACATGTTTCATTTCTAGGTCCGTCAAACTTTTGGGGAAAAAAAGTCCGCTGGAGCCCACACACGATCGAATTGTCCGACGGACTCCGGTCCGCCGAACCAAGTATGCCGTAAAGTCCGTTCGTGTGTATGCGGCATTACACTATACAAGAAAGGAGATTTTATTACTGCCTCTGTACCTATAGGAGAGATTTTATCTCACTTTCTATCCCTCTGCTCCCCTGTCACTGGGACAGGAAGTGACATGAAATTTCTCATTAGGGGTGTAGACAGCATTACAAATTTCCACTTTTCCCCTGGGATTTTCGGGATTTTTATGTCATAGACCAACACAAACTGGCACATAATTGTAAAGTGCAAGGAAAATGATAAATGGTTTTCAACATTTTTTAAAAATAAATATGTGAAAAGTGCGGCGTGCATTTGTATTCAGCCCCCTTTACTCTGATACTAAAATCTAGTGGAACCAATTGCCTTCAGAAGTAAGTCACCTAATTAGTAAATAGAGTCTGTGTGTAATTTAATCTCAGTATAAATACAGCTGTCCTGTGAAGCTCTCAAAGGTTTGTTAGAGAACCTTAGTGAACAAACATCATTAGGAAGGCCAAGGAACACACCAGACAGGTCAGGGATAACGCTGTGGAGAAGTTTAAAGCAGAGTTAGGTTATAAAAAAATATCTCAAGCTTTGAACATCTCACGGAGCACTGTTCAATTCATCATCCGAAAATGGAAAGAGTATGGCACAACTGCAAACCTACAAAGACATGGCCATCCACCTAAACTGACAGTCCAGGCAAGGATATCATTAATCAGAGAAGCAGCCAAGAGGCCCATGGTAACTCTGGATCAGTGGCGGCTGGTGAAGTTTTAGGATGGGGGGTGCCAGACCCCGCCCTTCCTTTTGACCCCTCCCACTTGGTGAAAATGGGCGTGGTTTCTGTGAAATAGTGGGTGTAGCTCTAAGGTGGTGTGGTTAGCATCTGAGATGAACGAGGGATAGAGGGAGTGAGAGAAGGAGGGACAACAGGCCCAGATCCTACACAACAATAGAAATATGTGTATTCTAGAAAGTTTAACAATCAGCAGATAAAGATACTCCAAACACCTGGTGTTAGCACTTCAATCATCCCGGCACCATGGTTGTTATGGTGTCTACATGATTGAAGCACATTATTTCTATTATTACATTGTAATATAAAATGAAATCATTCAACTCACCATAATACAGAATCAGTGGGAGCGCTGAGCGTGTCACCTGCCACCAAATGCCATCAGGTGTCCCCAGCGGAGTCCGTCCTTACATCAGGTGCCCCCAACAGAGTCCGTCCTTACATCAGGTGCCCCCAGCAGAGTCTCTCCTTACATCAGATGCCCCCATCAGAGTCCCTCCTTACATCAGGTGCCCCCAGCGGAATCCCTCCTTACATCAGGTGCCCCAGCAGAGTCCTTCCTTACATCAGGTGCCCCCAGCGGAGTCCCTCCTTACATCTGTGTCCCCATCAGCGGAGCCCCTCCTTACATCTGTGTCCCCGTCAACGGAGCCCCTCCTTACATCTGTGTCCCCGTCAGCGGAGCCCCTCCTTACCTCTGTGTCCCTGTCAGCGGAGTCCCTCCTTACATCTGTGTCCCCATCAGCGGAGCCCCTCCTTACATCTGTGTCCCCATCAGTGGAGCCCCTCCTTACATCTGTATTCCCATCAGCAGAGTCCTCCTTAAATCTATGTCCCCATCAGTGGAGCCCCTCCTTACATCTGTGCCCCCATCAGCGTATCCCCTCATTACATCTGTGTCCCCATCAGCGGAGCTCCTCCTTACATCTGTGTCCCGTCAGCGAAGCCACTCCTTACATCTGTGTCCCCAGCGAAGCCCCTCCTTACATCTGTGTCCCCAGTGGAGCCCTTCCTTACATCTGTGTCCCCAGTGGAGCCCCTCCACACATCTGTGTTCCCATCAGCAGAGCAGGGTCCTCCTCTCATCTGTGTCCCCATCAGCGGAGCAGCAGGGTCCTCCTCACATCTGTGTCCCTGGCAGCACAGCCCTCCTTCATGCCACATCTGTCTCTCCCCAGATAGTTCCTGGCTTTCTCCGTGTGTTCAGTGGAGAGGGGAGGGGCCTCCCCTCTCCACTGAACACAAGTGGATTAGTCCTCACGGTGGCCATCTTTTTGTAGCCCGCTGGAAGTGACTTCTCACACTGAGAACAAAGCACCCGGCCGGGTTCCGGGCGGATGCTGCTCCGCGTGATGGATTGCGCCGCAAAGCAGCTCCAAACCCCGCCAATGAAGCTCCACGTCTGCAATCTCGTGATTGCATTGACGTGGCGCTTCTCATAGTGCACTGTGTCCGGCTCCCAAACAGTGCACTTGAGGACCTTTTTTTTGTTTTTGGACAGGCCGCCACTGCTCTGGAGGAACTACAGAGATCCACAGCTCAGGTGGGAGAATCTGTCCACAGGACAACTATTAGTCGTGCACTCCACAAATCTGGCCTTTATGGAAAAGTTGGAAGACAAAAGCCATTGTTGAAAGAAAGCCATAAGAAGTCCCATTTGCAGGTTGCGAGAAGCCATGTGGGGGACATAGGGGACACATGTGGAAGAGGGTCAGATAAGACCAAAATGTAACTTTTTAGCCTAAAAGCAAAACGCTATGAGTGGCAGAAAACTAACACTGCACATCACCCTGAACACACCATCCCCACCATGAAACATGGTGGTGGCAACATCATGTTGTGGGGATGCTTTTTCTCAGCAGGGATTGGGAAGCTGGTCAGAGTTGATGGGAAGATGGAGCCAAATACAGGGCAATCTTAGAAGAAAACCTGCCTGTTAAAGTCTGCAAAAGACCAGAGACTGCTGCGGAGATTCACCTTCCAGCAGGACAACGACCCTAAACATACAGCCATACCTACAATGGAATGGTTTAGATCAAAGCATATTCATGTAATAGAATGGCCCAGTCAAAGTCCAGACCTAAATCCAATTGAGAATCTGTGGCAAGACTTGCTGTTCACAGACGCTTTCCATCCAGTCTGACAGAGCTTGAGCTATTTTGCAAAGAAGAATGGGCAAAAATGTCATTCTCTAAATGTGCAAAGCTGGTAGAGACATACCCAAAAATACTTGCAGCTGTAATTACAGCGAAAGGGGGTTCTACAAAGTATTGAATCAAAGGGGCGGAATACAAATGCACGCCACACTCTTCACATATTTATTTGTAAATAACATTTGAAAAACATTTATCATTTTCCTTCCACTTCACAATTATGTGCGACTTTGTGTTGGTCTGTCACATAAAATCACAATAAAATACATTTACATTTATGGTTGTAACATGACAAAATGTGGAAAATGTCAATGAGTATGAATACTTTTTCAAGGAACTGTATGTATTTTTTTTTGGCCTTTTTGATTTTGTTTTTTGCATTTTTTGCCTATATTTTGTTTTTCGCACAGGCATTTGTTATTGTAAATATATTGTGTGGAGTGGTGTTGGTTATTGGTGTAATCGAATTTAATATTTTTGTATTATAACATCCACATCTATACATTTATATGTGTTTTTTGTGAATGTTAGTCCCCCTATTATTTACATTGTTTACAGTAATTCTCATCCAGTTCTCTATTTGATTTTTCATTAAAGGGTGCTTCATGCTTTAATTTATCTGTTTTAACTTTGTTTTTTTCTTATTCTCTATTATTCTTTTTTCTTTTCCTCCATAATTCTCCTTTCCCCTGCCCTTACTACCTGTCTTGAAATAGACACTGGGGTTGATTTACTAAAGGCAAATAGGAGGTTCACTTTGCAAAGGAAAAGGAAAAAGGAAATTTTCTCCAGAGCTTAGTAATTAAGGTTAAGATGAAGGTCTGCTAACGTCCATCATCCAATCACATGCAAGCAAAAGTTATGTTTTTTTTTATTTTCTTGGCACAAGATTGGGTATTCTTTGCAAAGGGAAATTTTACCACATTCACTAAGGTCCAGTGGTGGCGGGTGCTGAAGGATTTTGGGAGGGGGCACGGGTGGCCCCCTCCAGGTCCGCACTCACCCTACGGCGGAGCTCCCCTGGACTGTCCGACACTGCAGCTTCTGTCTTCACCTGGTCTTCTTTCAGGGTTCTGAATGGCCGGGAAGCCGGAAGCCAATGCCGTTTCACTGGCATCGCAGGGTGGGAGGGCTACGCCCCGAGGACAATATAAAACTGGCTAATTGGGGCCTTGGGATGTGGTCATGTGGCTGTGAGGGGGTGATGGACCTGGTAGAAACCTATTGGTCCGTCCCCCCACACAGTGCACGGCCACACAGATGGTGTGAGCTGGGGGGCGGCTCCCTGGGCTGGGGGGGTGACGCCCCTTGTGGACCGGCTGCCACTGCTAAGGTCCAGGAAAAAAGTCCTTGTAATGTGCAACTCTCCCCATAGAGTGAACAGGCTATTTGCTTTTAATAAATCAACCCCACTGTCTCTAGTCACAGAGCTGCAGACATAACCAACCAATACATTTCATATTACAGAGAAAATTACAAATGTTTCACTCTTTGTTATATTGCAGCCATTTGCTAAAATCATTTAAGTTCATTTTTTTCCTCATGAATGTACACACAGCACCCCATATTGTCAGAAAAACACAGAATTGTTGACATTTAAAGGTTCTCATTAGACCGGGAGAGGTAAAAATATTCTACTACACGAGAATGGTAGTACCAGAACACAAATTTTCTCATAAAAACTATTTTTTATTTAATGCCATACACAAATGTTCCCAGTTAAAATAAAATGTGGCTGGTATGCATATATTGGTAGTACAATATTCATATAAAACAACCCCTAATTTGTTTTCATAGATTGAAAATAGCCCAAACATATGCCTCAAGGGAATCTTTCCATATTGATCAATATATTCTCACTGGCCACTTTATTAGGTACACCTTGCTAGTACCAGGTTGGATCCCCTTTTGCCTTCAGAACTGCCTTCATTCTTCAAGGCATAGATTCAACAAGGTGTTGGAAACATTCCTCAGAGATTTTGGTCGCATATTGACATGATAGCATCACGCAGTTGCTGCAGATTTGTTGGCTGCACATCCATGATGCAAATCTCCCGTTCCACCACATCCCAAAGGTGCTCTATTGGATTGAGATCTGGTGACTGTGGAGGACATTGGAGTACAGTGACCTCATTGTCATGTTCAAGAAACCAGTGGTGAGATGATTTGAGCTTTATGACATGGTGCATTATCCTGCTGGAAGGAGCCATCAGAAGATGGGGACACTGTAGTCATGAAGGGATGGACATGGTCAACAACAATACTCAGGTAGGCCGTGGTGTTTAAACAATGCTCAATTGGTACTAAGGGGCCCAAAGTGTGCCAAGAAAATATCCCCCACACCATTACACCAAAACCAGTCTGAACTGTTGATACAAGGCAGGATGGATCCATGCTTTCATGTTGTTTATGCCAAATTCTGACCTACCATCTGAATGTCGCGGCTGAAATTGAGACTCCTCAGACCAGGCAACGTTTATCCAATCTTGCACCATTGGAAAGACAGCTGACATCCTTCAATATGTAGTGGGTTTTGAGGCACAATGGGTGCAAAGATTGTGAAAGTCATTGGGCGCCAGACACTTCTTGGATGTAAAAGAGGTTTTATTTCTTTTACCAGTCCTTTTTATATTTTGCAAGGGAAAGAGGGTTAGAGCCAGGACACCCTTGAGTAGTTACAATTTCAATTGACGGTCTCCGAGACTTCGATAGGAGGACAGCTGTACAGGGAAAGGCCCCAGCAAGGTGCCACTTCTGCACGTGCAGGTTTGCTGTCCCCTATGGCAACAGTATCTAACAGTTCCTAACACAAAGTTCAACAGTTCTCTCAGCTTCACTACAATGTCCACTTGTAGCTCTTCAGCCCCTTGAGCTCCTAGTCTCTCAATGGACTCTCTGATTCACTGACGCTGAATCCCGTGAGCTCCTCAAGGCTTTTGCGGTGGTATCTCCATCAAGTGTCACCCACGCTTCCCTACTGGGTCTCTAGCTTGGCACTCCAGATAACTTTCAAGCTTCACCCCTGCTAGCCGGCTTGGTCCCTGGCTTGACAAACGTGCTTGCTCTGCAAGCATCACCTCCGCTGGCTGGGTCCCTGACTTGACCAACGCCTGAAGTTTCCTGATTCTCCACGGCGCCCGTTCGGTGAGAATACTGCTCCGATACTTACTTCAGTTACTCACTGTTGTCCCTGGTAAAGGTGGTTGGTCCCTTAGTGGTGACAACTTCCCTTCTACCTCCGACCACGACAGGTTCTCCAGCTGGCACTGTTGGTTGGACTGCAAGCTGCAGTCCCAACCCTGTGCTGCCCTCTTACTTCTGGATAGGCCCTCACACAGCCTGGCAGCCAGATGCCCCCAGGATAGGCCCAATCTCTGTCCTAGCAGCCCGGGGCAGATGACACACGTCCACCCAGGCGGCAGTCCGGGTGGCACAGTACATAGATCACCTGACCTCACCCAAATATATAGGTTCTCCCAGCAAGCCAAGCTATTCAATAAAACCCCTGTCCATTTGCTGAGATACCCCATATACCCATAACCTGACCTTATGTTGCCCTTCTCATATCTAGTACCACCAAGTTCCCAGCCACTTAGTGGTAGAAGACAAAAGTACAACAAGGCCAAACTTAGGGAGAAATCAGTGGATCTCTAACAACTATCTACAGTAGCTACTGCTGACAAGGAATTTGGTGAGGAGCTCCCTGACTAAACCCCAGGTCGCTACATCCTCCCCCTGACCAAGAAACTACGTCTCAGAGTTTGCAAAACAATTTGAGCTCCCAAGCCGGAGAGTGGATGTCCTGGCAAAAACTGGGATGGGTAGGGAAGCTGAACCCCAGGGCGCTACACTCGCTACATTTGTGGTTATTTAAATGGGGATGTTGGTACTATATGTCTGTAAATATGTATAGCAATCTTCAGTGCTTTTCTTGCCTTTTCTTTTGAAAGAAGGAAGAAATACAAGGGATTTCATATACTGTATGGTCACATTACATGGTGCTTTTCTTAAATAATGGATCTTAAGCCATATACTGTATTATAGTGTATATAAAGCCAGAACATTTTTTTCAGTTTTGTTTACAGTATAGCTAGATTAAAAACCCTCTCAGGTGGGAAGAAATCTTCCAATGGGGACACCTGTTCAGGTGACAACTATCTAAGAGGGAATACCGCTTTGCAGAGATCTCTCACTTCCTGCTGTGTCTCTGGTATAGGAAGTAATTGGAAATCTTTACAATGGGGACAGACAAAAACATTTTTTTAACTATTTTAAAATGCTATCAAAAATTAGGAAAACTTTTTTGGCTTTATCTAAACTTTAAAACAGTAAAAAATAAAAGTAATGTTTTAAAATTTGGGGGAAGGCTAAATGTGACAATAGCCTGCATTTGAATATTGTAAAAATTTTATAATAAAAAATGTAACAAAACCATTCTAAACAGTTCCAGTTGGTGCTCAATACTTGGGGGGGGGGGGGGGGATGCACGATTAAAGGCCTCCCTACCTTAGGAGGCAGATGACGAGTGCCGGCATGACACTCTGATCTCTCCTCCTCCCTCCATTGTCTGAGCCGGCGAGTGCTGGATGTGGCTGTGGGTGAGCCGTCCCAGGAAGAGGGAGCTGAGTCCCGGCTGGAGAGGACCGCTAGCTGAGCTGCTCCCTGACATTGCTTCTCCCCCCGGCTAAACAGGAAGACTCCCTGGCCAATCGGGTCTCAGGACCTGCTTCCTGATTGACCGTGAGGAGAATCAGGAAGACAACAGCGAATATTAATTCGCTATTGTCACACAACTGGGTGGGCTCAGGGCGCACTGCTCTGCGCCCCAAGCCCACCCTTTTTTGAAGCCAATTAGAGCCTCGGGCTCATATCGTGTGCTTTAGAAAAAAAAACCCATTGGAATCCATGCATCTGGCACCCTGCATGTAGATTAGGGGTCGGGCGCATGGATTAGGGGGGCAGCGTCCCTGCGCCCCTAATGGACGGGCAGCCACTAATTGTAAATTAGTGCAGTAGTGGATTCATGTTTTCCATATATGTATAGATTTCTTTTGTTTAGCCTACAGCCTGAATGTAAGAAATCTAAAAGATTCCTCTGTCCATACTAACAGCGCAAATTGGAAAATCTCCTGTTGCTCCTACTGTATTCCAAGATACCCAAACAGTGCCTGCAGGTGATTGGATACTGTTAAACCGACAATTTTCCACCCGACTCCTTTGACAAAAGTCAATTGGAAAATCAGCTTTTGTTAATCTGGGTTTTGCCGACATGGCCACCCATGGAGTCAATTTTGTCAAGAATGGGCCAAAATTGGATGCATGTACAGACAGCTTTAGAGTAAGACAAAATTGATCTGTTCTCAGCAAAATGTTATCCTGGGCATTTTATGTTTAGCTCCCCTGCAGATCTTATAAGTAAAAAACAGTATAAGTAATTCTATTGAAAGTGTTTTTTGATCCTCCAAGGCTCCTGAACGCTCCCTGGTCTCTCCTGGCTTTAAGCTAACACTCTTTTCAGATAGAGCCAAACATTAATGTAATATGTTCTTCTTGGCAAAATCTCTACAACACCGGAGACGATTTTTCCATTATGGTACTAAGTATGTTGCAGGTTGTGTGACCGGAAAATATGTGAATGCTATCAATGTAAGCTTTTCTAAGGATGTTGCTAGGATACATGACGTCCATGTTGAATTCATGGGTCTCTCATCACAAGTAGCATATTAGAATATGGGAAATTGATCTTTAAATGTCATATTTTCTGTACCACTGCACAAATGTACTTCTACTATTCTAGAATATAAAATACTTGAATAGAACAACTGTGGAACCTGGCTTCATTCTAAAAGATCATTATCAAGCAGTATGCTACTTTTGTGTTCCTTAAAGGCTGTATGACACTCTAGGGTCAGAAGAGAGATGAGCAGCGGAGAACAATAAAGAAATGTGGTGCAAAATGTTAACACAGACTGGGGAATTCAGTAAAGTAATGCGTTTTCTGACGCTAGGTCCCTTTAGAATTACCTGCGCCTAATTTTGCATGTATTTGAACCAATTTTGATAACATTACTGACACAGGTGAGTGAGTGAATTTAGGTAATTCTCACTACCACAATATTAAGAACCTGTTGCTCTGACGGATTCTTAACCACTTCAACTCCGAAAGATTTTACCCCCTCCATGACCAGGCCATTTTTTGCTATTCGGCACTGCGCTGTTTTAACTGCTGATTGCTCTGTCATGCAACGCTGTACCCAAGCAAAGTTTAAGTTATATTTTTCACACAAATAGAGCTTACTTATGGTGGTATTTGACCACCACTAGGTTTTTTATTTTTTGCAATATAAAAAAAAAAAAAAGACAGAAAATGTTGAAAAAAACTCCAATATTTTTTTTACTTATTGCTATAAAACTTTGCCATTAAAAGATTTTTTAAAAATCGAATTTCTTCATAAATTTAGGCCAAATTGTATTCTGCTACATGTTTTTGATAAAAAAAAATCCCAATAAGTTTATATTGATTGATTTGTGTGAAAGGTATAGCGCCTACAAGCTATGGTATATCTACTGGAAGTTGTATTTTTTTTATACTTACTACCAATGGCAGTGATCAATGACTGCGATATTGCAGCAAACAATCTGACACTAACTGACGCTGGGGGGAACTGACTAACTGCCACTGACATCACCAGTGCCATTATCACTGGACAATATCAGAAGTGAAAAATCACTTTGATCCTAGCGCTCAAATGGATACAAAGAGTTTAACGCACTTATAGCTGCCGTTATAATCTAAAAACTAAGTTAAAAATAAATGTATACTTTCTTAAGACACAAAAGTATTAACAGCGCTTATGATGAATATTCATTCATGCTAATGATTTATCATTAAGTGCTATATCCATCCTATATTCAACATTACACTCATATGTTATTCCACTCTACCAGTCCTCCTAGCAGCTGTGACGTAAATGAGAAATGTTAGTTCATATACAGGTTTAGCACCAATGTAGGTGCAAGAATAACATTAAAATATGACAGTTAAAAATCAAATGAAATTAAAAAAAGAAGTAAACAGTTCCAGGTGTTCAAGATCGAATAAAAAGTGCAGCGTGCTGGATAAGCATCAGAAAGTGATGTTTGAGTGAGATGACGATAGCGGGAGAAGGCTTCTGTACTGAATCTTATGTACTGTCCTTAGGTTGATATAGAATGATATACCTCCACCGTATCACCTTGTGATCAGCCCCCTTGTATAAATGCTTACCAGAAGGATGGATTTAGTACAGCCTGTAATCTCCTCTATTACAATGATCCGCTCTGGAACAGCAGCTGATCGCACTTCGTCATACTCCGGAAAAACACTTAACACCATGGCATCATGTAAAACAATAGGGGAGACTCTCCATAGTGTGATAATGTTTATTGTAAAAGTGTCCCCAATACAGAAATATGCTTACAGTATTCCAAGTTAAAAACAGCCTGTCACATCATTCACGTCTGCTCAGCGCTGGTCGGAGTGCTGGCGTACCGCCCACCTCGATGAGTCCCGGGATGATGCTTGGTGCGTGAAGCTGTAGGGTCGCGTGATCATGTCCTGACACGTTTCGTCATTATGTCCTCAGGGGGCGTGGCCACGCAACACGACTCTACGCTTTAAATAGTAACAAAGGCGGGTTCAATCGGAATCGTCATCACGAGCATCATTAATTGGATTACCGCCCCTTTGTTGACGGTCAGGAGCTGAAGCGCAGCATCCCATCCATCCACAATGGTTCTTTCTCTATCCACAGTAGTCAGTTACACTTCTGTAAACCCTTATCAATCTTATATGTGGGATAAATATATATTGTCAGTATCACATACAAAATTACAAGTATTATTAAAAAGCAATAGAACAACGGCAGATTCACGCTGTTTCCTACATAAAACGCTCCCTTCTCACTGCCGGTAATACTAAGTACCAGTGCAGTGTGAGATTACTATGAAACATCTCTACAATGTTAGGATATTATCTTGATAACAACCCCTATACAGGAGGGCAACAATAAATGATAATCAGCATGAGGATGATAGCCATTATCACAGTGATCAGTGCTAAAAATATACACTGTCACTGTACTAATGACACTGGCTGGGAAAGGGTTAACATCTACGGTGATCAAGGGGTTAAATATGTGCCTAACTATGTGTAATGTGTCTACAGTGTGGTGCTTTTTTACTAATGATCCCTCAATTTCTCAACCCTGCTTTGCAGGGATGAGAAACTGACAGATCCCTCCCTGTGTACAGAGCTCTGTATTGAATTTTAACACAGAACTTTCGGCTGTGAATTTACACAGCCGATTAGCAAGTCCTGCCCGTGAATCATTGGCTGGGACTTGCTGACAGGCTTCCACTGTGTACAATCACTGCGAGAGCCAGTCGGGGGGAGTGCATATGTGCACCCGAAGCCCAGAAGTAGGCAGAGACGTACCAGTATGTCACTTTACCTACAGAACAGTGGCAGTACAATGCGGGCGGGCAGTTAAGTTAAGTGGTTAAGAACTACCACCAGTTTGCTGACTAGCTGGTGGCAATTGGGACCAGCTCTGAGCTGGTATACAGAGGTACAGCATCACTTACAGTGGACCATGTCTGTTATTAATGTGAGTTAATGTGAGTTAATGTAAGTTTCCCACACAGGGCTCTGTCCCCGGTCTCATTCAACTGTCAGCCAGGAGATGGCCGAAAACTAAATGTAAACAAAGAGGACAGAGAAAGTGATGATAATAATACACAATTATGGCAATGCCCATCTTTGGGAGTCTATTTGAGTCACGGGGTGGACAGAGCTTGATGCTGAGAGACTAGTTCTCCATCAAGTCTGTCTTACTTTTGATTAACAGCGCACAGACTCAAAAACTGCTCTTGGCCTGAATAGCGACTATGGATCTGCCATCAATTAACGGCAAGGTGGACCTGACATGGAAATAATCTCACTGTCAGGTCCTGGATCTGAACCCAGGACCTCTTCTGTGTCTGACTGTAATTCTTCTTGCTGGACAGCTCTCTGATCGATTATGACAACCTTGCCTTATTTCTTGTTTGTCTTGAACCTTGAATCATTTATGCCCCGTACACATGATCGGACATTCCAACAACAAAATCCATGGATTTTTTCTGATGGATGTTGGCTCAAACTTGTCTTGCATACACACGGTCACACAAAGTTGTCAGAATTTCCAAACATCAAGAACGCGGTGAAGTACAACATGTACGACGGCACTAGAAAGCGGAAGTTCAATACCCAGTGCGCCACCCTTTGGGCTCCTTCCGCTAATCTCATGTTAGTAGAAGTTTGGTGACAGACAATTGCGATTTTCAGCCTCCTGCTTTTACGATTGTTACTGCTCTTCAGTTTGTGCTTGTGGGTTCGTATTTCTATTACGTATCTGATTTTCAGCTCCGGCCTTTCTGTTTTTCAGTGCTTTCTGTTAGTTTGTTCTGATCAGCCGACCGTTTTGAAGCCATGAGAACCCTCTCCCCGGACCAGAGGGTTTATAACTACCATCTAGGCCAGAGCCAGAAGAGTGGTGGAGAACGCTTTTGGGATAATGGCCAGCCGGTTCCACCTATTCCTTACACCAATCAACATGGATTTGCCTTTAGTAAATAACCCCCATTGCCACTGTAAACACCAACTTTTACTCCAAAAACTGCTTTTGATCTTTAAAAAAAGAAGCAACACATTGTTGAGTAGAAAACTTTTTACTCAAAGCACATTCACATGAAAAGTGTTTTAGAACAAACCAACATCTTTGGTGTATAACATTATTTTTTGTCACATTAATTAGAAATAGCCTTTTTTTGGTTAAACAGGCATGTTTCAAAACATAACATACAGAACTCAGGAACTTACAAAGTTCAACTTCAACAAAGTGAAGGCAATATCAGACATTAGTATGTCCAAACTGTGTTGATATTGCCTTCATCAGATGGGATGATGTCACCCCTGTAAAAGCCAAATTTTGAAGATGCACACAAATTGGGATTCAAAATGGGGATTTCCCTCCTGATCCCATGCCTAATGTCAACATGCGCTAGCTCCCATCATGGGGGATCAATGGACGTGTTTTGGGGGTGCAACCCCTTCCTCTCAGCTACTTTAGTTGAACATCATTGATGTTTTGCTTTAGATTTTCTAAATTGTGATTGCACCCCATTCTCTCCCCGATGAGGATCTGGGCACTTTCACTGGTGAAATGAGATTCTTCTTCCACCACATCCACATCACCTAAAAAAAACAACAAAAAAACACACCATGTATTATAAATATGCAGGAACAGATATCTTACCTGAAGCTGTGGCCTCAGACACTCACCTGTTGTGGTGACAATTTTGCACACTTCCAAAACGTCTCCCTTCTCATCCTCTGCTTGTGTTTTGGTGACTTCCCCTTCTTTCGGAGGTGGGGGGTCCCTGGTGTCCTCAGACATCCCCAGTCTTTTCTCCCCTATGTGAAAAAAAAAAAGGTATACTTAGCACACAGATATTGGAGGGCAGTTCAAAGCTAAAGACATTTTTATTTCATTTCCAAAGCTGGAATACTTCTCTTTTTTGTACAAGTTTCACACATGGAGACACCCCTAGCACCCACTGGAGCACTTGTGTAGGACACCCTAAAAAGTTTGATTCTGGTGTCCCACACTAGTGCTCCTGCGTCCAGATCTGTAAACAGCTGCTGAGTGTCCTCTCCTTACACTGAATCAAGTTTGCATTTCATTCTAGTTACAAACCCATCCACACAACAAACTTATTTTAATACAAATAGGCACGAACAAATGTAGTTAATCTGTATCTGCCTAAAACGTTGCATAAGTGGGCGAACGAACAATGTTTCCTACAAACGATTACTGTGCCCATGAACATGAAAGTTGCCATTTTAAAATGTACAACAGTAAAGAAAAGCACATGGAGCAGCACGAATGTTAAGAAGAAGAATAGGAACACACGACAAAATACTTACTTTTTTGCAGCACTCTCTTGATTCTTCTGTACTGATCCTGCTCCCTCAATTTGAGGTCTGACCATCGTTTCCTCCATTGATCCTTGGATCGCCGTACCCCAAAATTCCTGTGCAGACTCCTCACAACTTTAGGCATGATCTTGCCTTTCTCACATTTGGGTTTGGGTAAGGTCCATACTTCCCATCATAGTCGGCCCTCTTGAAGATGTCCACCGTCTCCACCATCTCTATAAAGGCCATAATTGAGGTCTTCAATCTCCTCAGGGATCGTGAGGTTCGGGGCTCTGGCCTTTTTTCTTTGCTGCTCTCCTCTGCATGCAGCTGTTGTCTCTCCGCCATGTGCTCTCCCACTGTGCTGAAAGACAAGGGGCGGGGAATAGACTAGAAAGAACGTCCGGGGCGGCCGGAGTTTCACGCATGCGCAGTGTATATAAAGGGGAACACGTGTGCATCGTACGTACGATCTGTGAGCGGGGGACGAAGTAACGGAAGCAACAATCGTTATAACGAAGGTACAATTTTAGGTTGGTGCATCAGTGGTCTATACTGCTTATAGATTGAGGCCTATATTGGGTCAAGATTAGGAGAGTTTTGCCTGACATTAGAGTTTGTCTTGTGTCGTGTCTTGCAGAGAAAATGGATCTATTCAATGATGAGGACTTTATCCCATTATTCATTGATATGTACAGGGAGCTGCCCTGTCTGTGGCAGGTAAACCACCCCTTTTATAACAATAAACCAAAGAGGAAGGCGGCGCTGGATCAATTGCTGGAATTTGTGAAGCTGGTGATCCCCACAGCAGACATCCCCTATTTGAAGGCCCTAATTGGTGGCATAAGGAGCACTTATATTGGGGAGCACAAGAAGGTCCAGGATTCCCTGAGATCAGGAGCTGCAGCAGATGACATTTATGTACCCAGGCTGTGGTACTACGACAGACTGCATTTTCTGGCAGGCCAGACTGAACCCAGGCCAGCACTCTCCAGTCTTCCTTTAAGGCCCCCCCCCCCAGCTGAGGCTTCCGACGACCAACCTGGGCCTTCCAGGCAGCCAAATGTGGAGGAGCCCAGCTTGAGTCAGGTATAGCATTCTTCAAAATATTTCTGGTTGTCAAATTAATGATGTTAAATATATGTTAGTTTTGATAACTAATTTCTGATTTTCTAAAGTGTTTTACATATCAATAGACAAGAGAGGCCTCTGACAGAGAGTAGTTACAAGCAGGAGGTGTGCGACATCCCAAAAGTCTAAAGAGACCAAAACATTCCCCTAGAACGGGATTTTTAAGGCACTACCTTCAATTATACAATATAAGTATATAAAAATATAATTCTATTGCAAAAAACAAAAAACGACAAAAAATCAGCAAAATATACAAATCAAATACAAACAATATGTACAATAGGATACATCAAGAGCAAAAGCCTGTAGTATTGGACACAACTGCATAGCAATAGCAAGAGAACCGAAAGTGGAAATATAATAAGTCTCACTGAACCGACGCGTTTCGGAAAATCCTTCATCAAGGTTCACTAAGTGAGAGTTACCATCTAAGAAATTACAGAATTAAAAAGAATAATTAGCATCACACACAAAAAACAGTTGACATTCCCCCACCCCACACCCAGTGAATGTCTATGTGAGGATCATACTCACTTCCAAAATACATGTGCTATAGAAGTATCCAAGGCATAAAATCAACTTCACAACGGTCTCCCAGGCCATATGCATGCAAGGAAAGCCAAATTGCAGACCATACAGAGTAGTATTGTTAATAATTGGTGCACAGAATGAGATCCCAATTGGTGCTGAAAACCGCCGCGCCTAAAATTTGGCGCGGCGTTTGTGCGCGGGCTGGGGTCCAAAAGTCACCGGACCTGAAACCAAGGAAATACCCCCATGAATATTGATAGATTTTATGGTAAGCGTAAGCAGTAGTATCTCCTGGGGTTGAAAGTATATCAAATCCCAGGATGTATAATGAACATAGGCACATAAGTATGGGGACCAGCTGTAGGGAACATACCTGTAAGCTAGGTCCAGAAGGGAGACCTACAGTTTGTAATGTAGGGGAGAGAAGGAGGGTTTGGGGTCTGGGCTGGCATCCGTAAAGCTGCAGATAGTAAAAGGATCTAGTTAACTGATCCCCTGATGAAGTCACGTGATGACGTAATACGTAGGGAGTGGCCGGAGGTTGAAGTGCACCGGAAGTGATGTGAGAGTGGCGTTCAGACGCCTTGTTTGCTGATACATGCTTATTTTTAACATTGCATTGTAAGAGTCCAGCTTTAGTATTAAAATAAACCTTATATGCTTTAACTTACTACACTATTGGAGCTCTCTTTTTCTCCCACCTTTTGCCTTTCACCCTCATCTCCCCCCCCCCCTCGAGCGGAGGTGACGAGGTCGGATGAGGACTCTGATGGGAAGTCTAGCTTAGGTGGAACGGAGGACCCCCTGGTGGTCAAGGTTGGAACAACGGAACTGATCCCCTTTATTACATGCTGATTTATCACGTTGTGAAGGTGGTCGTACTTAGAGTGGAACGGAAGACCCCCTGGTGGTCAAGGTTGGAACAACGGAACTGATTCCCTCTATTACATGCTGATTTATCACGTTGTGAAGGTGAGGGCTCTGTGAGCTCATTCTTTGGATATATACCTCTCCCTGCCCACTGTTTTTTACTGGAACTATTTATACATGATTCCTTCTTTTAGACATTTTTTTGAAGAATACATAGGATTTTTTGAAGATCTTATTAAGAGACTATTATTACTCTTTGTCATGCCCTGGGATTGATTTATTTAGGTTTCACATTTGCATGGTTTTCTATTATGAAATAAGAAACATTTTGGGTTTACTCATTTATTATTCTTATAGACACTGTAGATTCACTTATTATATTTAGTGGATATTTATATAATTTTTATTATATAATTTTTTTTTATTTTTTTTTTGCTGTAGCGCGGGATCACTTTATGGTTGTTATTATACAAAAATATAAACACCACACTAGTAGAATATTACAAAAAATAGAGCAGGCTATGGTAGATGATTATCACAGACCCTATTAAAATTGACAACGTTGTCATTAAAAACAAGGGGACCGCGGCTGAACATACCACTCACAAACACCATTCACCACTTATAAGTACTGATGATAAAGTAAATATAAATTGCAAAGCAGCTGCTAGTGAAGATCAGTGGATCACTCTTCAGAGGCGTGGTATGACGGGAATGTGGGTAAATGTGGATCGAGAAAGTCCATTGAAGGAACTGATTCAGCACAGTAGATTGAGCAAGTGAGAGCCTGAACTAATAAATTATTAGCCTGGGGAAAACAGCACATGTAACCGGCAATGCTATCCTGTATGTATAAGGCAGTTGTAGATATAAGCAGAGTGACAGAAGTAGTTCATAGCAGAAGCAGTAGGGGGAGTGTTGGCGGCTAGAGGAGGATTATAAGCAGTATAGGTGGAAGCGATACATGTCTCACCATCCAGAGGACATTCCAACGTCCGCAGCCTGCAGTACTCTACCCCGGAAGATGGCAGGAGTGTGAATCCGTCTTGGGCCACCTTTCTGCCAGATAAACAGTGTCCTCGCTGTATAGTGGTCACCGTAGGTCGTGCCCATGCAATTTTGAAAAAATCCGGTCAACAGCTGTAATAATGCTTTGCAATTTATATTTACTTTATCATCAGTACTTATAAGTGGTGAATGGTGTTTGTGAGTGGTATGTTCAGCCGCGGTCCCCTTGTTTTTAATGACAACGTTGTCAATTTTTAATAGGGTCTGTGATAATCATCTACCATAGCCCGCTCTATTTTTTGTAATAATCTACTAGTGTGGTGTTTATATTTTTGTATAATAAACTTTGACTTGCTTTTTTCAGATAGTGTTCAGGTGGTTTCTTGCCCTCTTAAGAGATCTTCTTTCTCTTTATTTTTCTTTCTTGTTGTATGACCACAGCCTGGGAACAGATATGTCCTCTGCTGCTGTTCCTGATCTCTTGTAGTCCTGGACTGAAATGTGCTCACTATTATATGGACTCCCCAGGCCACCAATTTTGATTGTAAAATAATAGATGTGTGCCCTGTTGTACAAAGGCTTTGCAAATTTCACCAGTTTCTCCAGCGTTGCCTTCCTCTTTATTTTGTTATGACCCAGAATAAATGGATATTTATTTTTCTCAAATACTTGCCTATGTGTTTTACTTCAAAAAGGACAGTTTGTTTGTGAGTAGGCAGGTACATTTCTGAAATACAAGGTCAAATTAACAAGGGACACCAACCAACCTCCTTGAGGTAAAAAAATATACGAGATAATAATGGTGTTGTGGTAACTTGACACACAAAACGAGAAATAATATTATGGAGAGCACTAGAAAACAAAAAAAAATGCAGATCTTGATAAAAAAAAACAAATAAAAAAAAGTATTATGTTGGAGATCTGACGGAAAAAAAAAAATATTATTCATGAGATCACAAGTAATTATAAACAAAGAAGTTTGTGAGAACTCTGTGTGAATATGAGCAGCAAAACAACTTCATTCTTCTAGCATTCTAAAGAAGAAGAAAATGTGCTGCATTAAAAGATTTCAAAATTTGCAGCGTGACGAATGTGCTATGTCCATTACGAACGCTAGTTTTACCAGACCGAGCACTTCCATCTCGTAATTCATTCTGAGCATGCGTGGCACTTTGTGCATCGGAATTGTGTACACACGATCGGAATTTACGTGAACGGATTTTGCTGTTGGAAAATTTGAGAACCAGATCTCAAATTTTGTGCGACGGAAATTCCGATGGAAACTGTCCGATGGAGCCTACACACGATCGGAATTTTGGAAAACAAGCTCCGATCGCACATTTTACGCCGGAAAGTCCAACCGTGTGTATGCGGCATTATTCCTCCCATTAACTTCCTAATAAAGCCATGCCTTTGTACTTCCTGCCAGATTATTTTGCTCTCTCCAGCCAATATCTCACTCTTCTCACTACTGCTGCCGTCCGTATCCTCACTAGTCACTACCACTCGTTACTGACTTTTGGCTTGTTCCTCAACTATGCTTCTGCTTGATCCCAACTTGCAGCCACTTGTTACCAACCTTTGGCTTGTTTTCTGCTTACGCTTCTGCTTGATTTCTACCTGCTATACAGTATCTGCTGCTGGCATGCATACCACCTGGTGAGGCGAACCTGAGGACCGCAACCTGGTACTAACATGCAGCAAATGCCATCTTCATTATCAGGAGCTCTGGTGAATGCCGGTTAGTGCTTAGACTCTGGTGAACCCGTGTCATCCACCAGGGTGACCTGCTTGTATATCTATCCTGCTGGTCGGTGAGTGTATCTCCACTGATATAGCTACTGGTCTCTGAGCCTGAACCCAGACCATGACACTCTCAGTTTCCCATCAGGCTAATGTCCAATCCTACTACAATACTCCTTAGCCATGCGCATTTCAGTGTGACTGGCGAGGGAGTATCCTGAGGAAGGAGTGTCCAGCAGCGACAGCCCATCCATTAAGGGCACACGGGCTCCGCCTCCCCTATCCATGCATCCGGCCCCCTGATCTACTTACAGGGTGCCAGACTCGTGGATTCCAATGGCGGGGTGTGTTTTTTCAAAGCACGTAATTAGAGCCAGAGGCTCTAATAGGCTTCAAAAAAGGGTGGGCTTGGGGCGCAGAGCACTGCGCCCCGAGCCCACCC
Source organism: Lithobates septentrionalis (assembly GCA_037952835.1). Classification (NCBI taxonomy): domain Eukaryota; kingdom Metazoa; phylum Chordata; class Amphibia; order Anura; family Ranidae; genus Lithobates; species Lithobates septentrionalis. Next base: position 1,014,168 of record JBBDGP010001747.1, read on the forward strand.
AGTTGTGTGACAATAGCAAATGAATATTCGCTATTGCCACACTGATCCTCCTTCCGGCCAATCAGGAACCGGTTCTTAAGACCCATCACCCATTTGGTTGAAAGGACAGGCGATCCTATTGGACACCTAGGAGGAGGTGGGAGGAGCCAAACGACGGAAGCCACCGAAGCCGAGGAGGAGAGGACACAGGAGCCGCTGCCCGCAACCCACCCGCTGTCCGCCGCCGAGGAGGAGAGGACACAGGAGCCACTGCCCACAACCCTCCCGCTGCCTGCTGCCAAGGAGGAGAGGACACAGGAGCCACGCTCCCCACCACTGATGCTGAGGAGGAGAGGACACAGGAGCCTCTGCCCGCAACCCACCCGCTGCCCGTAGGAGCCTGCAACCAGGCCGCCACCTAGATGGGGTAAGCCATCACTGGTGTCCAGTATGGTCATTCTGACCTCAGTGCGGGCACCGACAGATTGACATACTTAGATTCCAATGCTTGTCTCTGACAGGTATATGAACTGGGCACAAGCACAGGGGATTTTGGTGCAGCAGCCCGATGGAATTCCCCCTCATGTTTACTGTTCTATGACTTGTCAGCAAGTAATAATGATAACATAATATGTAAATGAACAAAATAAAGCAAAATTGTCAGGTACACTGACTCATCTAATCCACCAGTCCTTGTTAAAGGATGAGTTCACCTTTAGAACATGTTACACCCTTATTTAGGGTATAACATGCAACAAACATATTCCATTACATGCAATGCTCATCCCCTGATTCCACCCCTTGTCACAATGTGTGGGGGATCCCCTACCTGCATCCACTGCCCCTTTTCCAAATCACAGCTACATCATTCATTCACAGAAATCAGTGACTGAAGAAACTACAAGTCCCATTTTTCCACCACGGCAGACGGCTTGCAGTTCTTAATGGACTGTGAGAGTGCTAATCAGTACCCTTGTAATTCATTCACTCTTTGTGCAGCTCTGAAACTGACAGCCCGCATGGAGGTAGGGGCTCAGAACTGTAGGAACAGTCTGCAGGAGCCTGACATTGCATCCACAATCCTCTGCAAAGTGAAAAAAAATAATAAATGCACTTTTTTTTCTGCAAAAAATATGTGCATTATTATTTACACAAAAGTGAACTTAGTCTTTAATATCTAGATTTAATTCAAACTTTTAATATTCATGTTAAAATAAACACTAATTCTATTAAAGTTCAGACACCATATTTGCACTTTTGATAACAAGGCACACTTGTTTCAGAGACAGCTGTAAAAAAGTGGAGTTTCCCTCACTTTGGAGGGATCTCGCCTCACTTGCTGTTGTGTCATGAAATGAGAGGAAATCTCTCTAACCGAGAAAGGAAAAAAAAAAGCAAAAAGAAAGAAATGACTGGGGTTTTAACCATCCCCAAACTCTATACAAAAATCTTAGTGCATAGATTTTCACAGAACACATGACTATAGGTTTAGAATTCATTTAGCAACTGTACTGGCTTATGTATGTACATACAGTATGTAGCCATTAGAGGGAGCACCTACGCATCTGTATGTGAATTATGTTAACAAAAATATGGCCAAGCCGTAAAGTGGAAATGTGAACATTACATTAAAAGCTATTATAATTAAATAGTAAAAATATGACTTAGAATATTTACTCACTTAAAACAAGCTAGCTTCCTTTTAAATGTATGAAGATGACAAAATATTCCTATATCTAGATATCTGCCTCCTAAAACCGTGTCTAATCACACATTACTGAACTGGAGCCTCTGCTGTAACACGACCTTCAGCGGTTTTCCTATCTTCCCATCCTTCACTCTTCCTTGCTTTGATCAAACATTATCCTCACTATTCTTCTGTAGATAATGGATTTTGCCATCATATGTGAATTGTGAAATTGGTATCAGCATCTCTTACATTAGCTTTCTTCAACAGAGGGGGAAAAATGGCTTAGAAAGAACAAGCTGGTTGCATTCATTTCCATAACAGAGTCTTTGTGAATGGCTTAAAGTACAGCAGTAAGCAAATGTTGAAGGGAGAAGGTCAGGTCCATCTTTAATATTGATTGGACCTTGTGCAAACATTTTCTTGCCCCCCCCCCCCCATACATATGCAAATTTGCTCTCCACCCCAATATTTCAAAAAACAAACACACACATAGACTTATGTATCAAATTATATTGTTGTAACTGTACTTTCTGCCATCATGTTGTAAAGGGCTGCACAAACTGTTGGTGCTATATAAATCCAGAGGCGTCCAAGATGATGAGGGGGTTAAGGTAGGGGAGCCCAGGATGATTATGGGGGGGAGAGATAGGGGAATCCAGGATGATTGGGGGGGAGAGATAGGTGAGTACAGGATGATTGTGGGGGATAGATAGAGGAGTTCAGGATGATGGGGGAGGGGGGAAATAGAGGAGTCCAGGATGATGGGGGGGGGAGATAGAGGAGTCCAGGATGACACACAGGGCTTGGGAGTGTGTACTGTACAGTACTGAGGTGTTTGTATCATACAGGGCACAGAAAAGATCAGCACAAGGGGCAGTACTTGCATATCACCCCCGCCCCCCCAAAGTAACCATTTATTGGTCACCTCTGCACAAATCTTTGCTTACCTCTGCACCCCCAATCCACAGTTCACCTCTGCATCCCCCATCCACCTCTGTACCACCCCCCATCCAAAGTTCACCTCTGTATCCCCCATCCACCGCTCACCTCTGTATCCCCCATCCACCGCTCACCTCTGTATCCCCCATCCACCGCTCACCTCTGTACTTCCCTATACATAGCTCACCTCTGTACCACCCATCCAAAGTTCACTCCTGTACCCCCCATTCACCGCTCACCTCTGTATCCCCCATCCACCGCTCACCTCTGTACCTCCCTATACATAGCTCACCTCTGTACCACCCATCCACAGCTCACTCCTGTACCCCCCATTCACAGCTCACCTCTGTACCCCCTTGAAAAAGAAAGAAAAAACACTCATAAGAGGAAAGACAAAAAATAGCTGCACACCCCAAATAATTTGTCAATTATTTTTGTACTACAGCTCATGTTTTGACTATTTATGTCCAGAGCAACATCTTTGATACTTTGTTAAAATAAAAATTATTTACTATGTTACTTTTTAGTATATTTTTCAATCATTGTTGGCTGCTAAAAAAACCCTCATGGGAACAATCCTCTTTTTTGACCTCTGTACCCCCTATCCACAGCTCACCTCTGTATCCCCCCATCCACCTCTGTATCCCCCCATCCCCCGCATACCTCTGTACCCCCCATCCACCACCCACCTCTAGACTAGCTTACACAACATGCCCCCTACACAACTCTCGCCTCGTTTCACAAGTTCACCTCTTCCCTGCACTACACCTCCAACCTTATTACAGCTGATTCTCTGCACATGCCAACTCCCCCTCTCCACCCCCCCCCCCCCACTTCTCTCCACTGTTCTTTCTCACCTCTTTGCAGAAGCTTCACGGCGGTGCAACACAGTGCAGTCTCTGCCTATTAGCCCTGTAGCACACAGCCATAGGCGTGCGCACAGGGTGTGCCAGGTGTGCCCAGGCACACCCTAATCCCCCCATGCGCATTAGTGTTATCATTCTGTGTAGCAACAGGAACATGGGAAAGATCTCCCTCTTACTGGCTCTGCCATAAGAGAAGTGTTTATCCTTTTCTCTTTCACTGTGCCAGCAGGGAGATCAATGTGTCAGAGTTGTGTATATGTAGATACATACACATGCATGTGTGTTTGAGCTTAAGGGTGCACACCCTAACGCATTAGGCTGTGCACACCTATGCATACAGCCAGAACACTTCACTCAGCTGTGTGCTACACAGGTCTGTCAGGCGGGGGGTGGGGTCGGGAGGAACACAGAGTGCCGTTCTGCCTCCTTCCCTGTCATTCCCTGTTCTCCAGTCCTGCAGCTTCTGACAGAGGGAGAAGTGGGACGAGAGGGCTTTAGCACATGCATCCCTCAGCTGTGCCACTCCCCTGTCATAATGTGGCTGCTCGGGAGAGGGGGGGATCAGCTGTACCCGCTACTCCAGGAAAACTGCCGTTAGCGTGGGGCTCAAGGGGCAAATTCTTTGGGCCTCACAACAATGACAGGGCCCAGGGCAGATGCCCCTTTTGCCCCGTGTTAAAGACGGTCCTGGTGAAGGTAAAAGAGGTAAGCTTTGTGCTTGATCCTTCGAATGACAAAAGTTTAAAACATTTTGATAGCACCTATTGCATTATGAACCTGTCAGCCATTTGCACATTTACAACTAAAAGTAATTTTTATTACCTTAGCAAGAATGCCCTACTCTCGCTCACTTTGTTACCAAGGCCTGACTTATTATTCCAGAAAAAATATGTCACCACAGGGTGGAACTGTGAACATATGGACTCTAAAACTGTGCCATGTTCTGTAAATCAGCCATACGACAATACCGAGAGAGAAAAATGCACCATGACTACTACACTTATTAGATTCAAATCAGATATCTTTATTACAATCCAATAACATTAAGCAACATATATAAGAAAAAATTGATTTTAAATAAACATCAAACATGGTAAGACAATATGTCTGAATCTTAGCCTTGAAAGTACACTACCGTTCAAAAGTTTGGGGTCACATTGAAATGTCCTTATTTTTGAAGGAAAAGCACTGTACTTTTAAATGAAGCTAACTTTAAACTAGTCCTAACTTTAAACAAATATACTCTATACATTGCTAATGTGGTAAATGACTATTCTAACTGCAAATGTCTAGTTTTTGGTGCAATATCTACATAGGTGTATAGAGGCCCATTTCCAGCAACTATCACTCCAGTGTTCTAATGGTACAATGTGTTTGCTCATTGGCTCAGAAGGCTAATTGATGATTAGCAAACCCTTGTGCAATCATGTTCACACATCTAAAAACAGTCTAGCTCCTTCCAGAAGCTACAAAACTGACCTTCCTGTGAGCAGATTGAGTTTCTGGAGCATCACATTTGTGGGGTCAATTAAACGCTCAAAATGGCCAGAAAAAGAGAACTTTCATCTGAAACTCGACAGTCTATTCTTGTTCTTAGAAATGAAGGCTATTCCATGCGAGAAATTGCAAAGAAATTGAAGATTTCCTACAACGGTGTGTACTACTCCCTTCAGAGGACAGCACAAACAGGCTCTAACCAGAGTAGAAAAAGAAGTGGGAGGCCGCGTTGCACAACTAAGCAAGAAGATAAGCACATTAGAGTCTCTAGTTTGAGAAACAGACGCCTCACAGGTCCCCAACTGGCATCTTCATTAAATAGTACCCGCAAAACACCAGTGTCAACATCTACAGTGAAGAGGCGGCTGCGGGATTTTGGGCTTCAGGGCAGAGTGGCAAAGAAAAAGCCATATCTGAGACTGGCCAATAAAAGAAAAAGATTAAGATGGGCAAAAGAACACAGACATTGGACAGAGGAAGACTGGAAAAAAGTGTTGTGGACAGATGAATCCAAGTTTGAGGTGTTTGGATCACAAAGAAGAACGTTTGTGAGACGCAGAACAAATGAAAAGATGCTGGAAGGATGCCTGACGCCATCTGTTAAGCATGGTGGAGGTAATGTGATGGTCTGGGGTTGCTTTGGTGCTGGTAAGGTGGGAGCTTTGTACAGGGTAAAAGCTAAGGAAGGCTATCACTCCATTTTGCAACGCCATGCCATACCCAGTGGACAGCGCTTGATTGGAGCCAATTTCATCCTACAACCGGACAATGACCCTAAACACACCTCCAAATTGTGCAAGAACTATTTACAGCAGAAGCAGGCAGCTGGTATTCTATCGGTAATGGAGTGGCCAGCACAGTCACCAGATCTGAACCCCATTGAGCTGTTGTGGGAGCAGCTTGACCGTATGGTACGCCAGAAGTGCCCATCCAACCATTCCAACTTGTGGGAGCTGCTTCTAGAAGCGTGGGGTGCAATTTCTCCAGCTTACCTCAATAAATTAACAGCTAGAATGCCAAAGGTGTGCAATGCTGTAATTGCTGCAAAAGGAGGATTCTTTGATGAAAGCAAAGTTTGATGTAAAAACAATGTTATTTCAAATACAAATCATTATTTCTAACCTTGTCAATGTCTTGACTCTATTTTCTATTCATTTCACAACGTATGGTGGTGAATAAGTGTGACTTTTCATGGAAAACACAAAATTGTTTGGGTGACCCCAAACTTTTGAACGGTAGTGTATGTAGGGATGGATACTACCCTTCCTTCCCCTCTTCATTCCCCTTCCCTTCCTTGTTATTTAGGTCAAATATTAGATTATATTACCATCTATATCTTCTACAGATATGTCATGCATCCGCTCCTGAGGAAGTGGAAAAAGTCTATGAAACGCGTCGAGCACATAGGATGCAGCCATGTCTACATTACATGGCATATTTTTATTTAGAACACTATGTGTAACCCCTGTTATTCAAAGTTGAGGGAGGACAGAGATAGTCAACTGAAAGCACCAACGCCGAGAGACCTTCTGGTTTAAGGCAAGGATCCATGATTGGTTCTACTGAAGGTAATATACTCCTCTAGACCAAACAGGAAAGAAATAAATGGGATGCGATCCCCTTGTTCTAATCTCTCAAATTTATTCTGCTTTTTAAAGGGCCGTTTTAAAACTTTGTATTCCCCTGTGGTCACAGCATGGCAGCGTTGTCCCGTTTTGTATGAAAGCGTACCGGTTTGATATTGATATAAGTCTGTTGAAGTACTTGTTCTACATTGATGCACTACAGCCTGGTAAGATGTGCAAACTTAAATTTTGTATATAAATTTGGTAAAATTGTTGAATTTATGTATATGCATTTCAATGCTCTGTACTAATTCCCATCTTATTAGAATAAATCTAATTTCATGAGATGTACTCTATATATGTTTAAATCATGTATTGATTATTGTTTATCTTCCTATCATCCAGAGCTCACCACAATCATTGCCTATAAACTCCTGAAGAAGCTCGTTTTAGAGCGAAACATGTCGAGCGGCAGATTGTCATGGCATCTCTAAGTAGTTGCTTTATGGTGCATTGCTCAATGTGAATGTATTTTGGGTGAATTTGTCTATGTCAAATTGTTTTACAATTATGTCTCATTGTCTATGTGAGGCACAGATATTTTAATCTTGATTTAATAAATAATAATTTTATTCAATATGATTGTACAGATTTTTTGAATTTTTGACCATATTCTTGACAGCACCTTAAAAGTCCCAGGGGAAAATTATTTCCCCTCCCCCCCCTTTTTTCCCTGTTATTCAAACTGACCCTATGACATGGAGGAACAATATCTTACAATATCTTACTCATTGGCTATGCAATGTGCTACAATACAATATATATATATATATATATATATATATATATATATATATATATATATATACAGTATCTCACAAAAGTGAGTGCACCCCTCACAATTTTGTAAATATTTTATTATATCTTTTCATGTGACAACACTGAAGAAATGACACTTTGCTACAATATAAAGTAGTGAGTGTACAGCTTGTATAACAGTGTAAATTTGCTGTCCCCTCAAAATAACTCAACACACAGCCAATAATGTCTAAACCGCTGGCATCAAAAGTGAGTACACCCCTAAGTGAAAATGTCCAAATTGGGCCCAAAGTGTCAATATTTTGTGTGGTCACCATTATTTTCCAGCACTGCCTAACCCTCTTGGGCATGGAGTTCACCAGAGCTTCACAGGTTGCCACTGGAGTCCTCTTCCACTCCTCCATGATGACATCAAAGAGCTGGTGGATGTTAGAGACCTTGCGCTCCTCCACCCTCTTTTTTAGGATGCCCCACAGATGCTCAATAGGGTTTAGGTCTGGAGACATGCTTGGCCAGTCCATCACCTTTACCCTCAGCTTCTTTAGCAAGGCAGTGGTCATCTTGGATGTGTGTTTGGGGTTGTTATCATGTTGGAATACTGCCCTGCGGCCCAGTCTTTGAAGGGAGGGGATCATACTCTGCTTCAGTATGTCACAGTACATGTTGGCATTCATGGTTCCCTCAATGAACTGTAGCTCACCAATGGCGGCAGCACTCATGCAGCCCCAGACCATGACACTCCCACCACCATGCTTGACTGTAGGCAAGACACACTTGTCTTTGTACTCCTCACCTTGTTGCCGCCATCTTGGTCTCATCAGACCACAGGACATGGTTCCAGTAATCCATGTCTATAGTCTGCTTGTCTTCAGCAAACTGTTTGAGGGCTTTCTTGTGCATGATCTTTAGAAGATGATTCCTTCTGGGATGACAGTCATGCAGACCAATTTGATGCAGTGTGCGGCGTATGGTCTGAGCACTGACAGGCTGACCCCCCCACCCCTTCAACCTCTGCAGTAATGCTGGCAGCACTCATACGTCTATTTTCCAAAGACAACCTCTGGATATGACGCTGAGCATATGCACTCAACCTCTTTGGTCGACCATGGCGGGGCCTGTTCTGAGTAGAACCTGTCCTGTTAAACCGCTGTATGGTCTTGACCACCATGCTGCAGCTCAGTTTCAGGGTCTTGGCAATCTTCTCATAGCCTAGGCCATCTTTATGTAGAGCAACAATTCTTTTTTTCAGATCCTCAGAGAGATCTTTGCCATGAGGTGCCATGTTGAACTTCCAGTGACCAGTATGAGAGAGTGAGAGCGATAACACCAAATTTAACACACCTGCTCCCCATTCACACCTGAGACCTTGTAACACTAACGAGTCACATGAAACCGGGGAGGGAAAATGGCTAATTGGGCCCAATTTGGACATTTTCACTTAGGGGTGTACTCACTTTTGTTGCCAGCGGTTTAGACATGAATGGCTGGGTGTTGAGTTATTTTAAGGGGACAGCAAATTTACACTGTTATACAAGCTGTACACTCACTACTTTACATTGTAGCAAAGTGTCATTTCTTCAGGGTTTACTTCCTCTTTAAATCCCCTTACTTCTCCATTCTGATGCTCGGTTTGAACTTCAGTAAGTCGTCTTCACCACGTCTAGATGCCTAAATACATTGAGTTTGTGTCCATGTGATTGGTTGATTATCAATTTGTGTTACCAAGCAATTAGGTGTCCCTAATAAAGTGGCTGGTGAGTGTGTATAAATATCCAATACCACACCTCTTTGTTGCATACATATTAAAGCAGAATTTCACTCTGAAAGGGGATCCTGTTTTTTTTTTTTGGGTGGGGGGAGCGGGTACCAAGGTTGTAGCCTAGGCGATCGGAGCAGAAATTCTTCTATCTCCTCGCCCCCCCCCCCCCCCATCCATCTCGGCAAAGAACAATGCTGAGACTGTACACTGAACTGCACTTTACTTCCACTTTAAGAAAATGTATACAATGAAGCATGATGCCAAACATACTGAAATTTTTATTTTGAGTTACATGCACTTTAAGTATTGATGTGGATGGCAGAAAGAGGTCTGTCTTCAAGCTTGCACTAGTGCCTATTCACCTGTAACTACAGCCGCTTAGGGTGCACTGCTGCCTAGGGCGCCCAGCCACTGGTGTTCCTACTCTCTTCTCTCTGCAGCAAGCAACTAAGTCTCAGCATGAGCAGGCAGCCGCCTCTCCGTTCGCACATAGTGTCAGAGGTGCAGCGGAGGACTGTGTCTGTGTCCCGACTTTTGAATGAATGGAAGCAAGCAAACATTCATTGATAGGCACTGGTAGGCTGCATTGATGGGTGCTGGTAGGCTGCATTTGATGGGTGCTGGTTAGGCTGCATTGATGGGCGCTAGTAGGCTGCATTGATTGGCACTGGTAGGCTGCATTGATGGGCACTGGTAGGCTGCATTGATGGGCGCTGGTAGGCTGCATTTGATGAGCGCTGGTGAGGCTGCATTGATGGGCACTGGTAGGCTGCATTGATGGCCACTGGTAGGCTGCATTGATTGGCACTGGTAGGCTGCATTGATGGGCACTGGAAGCTGCATTGATGGGCACTGGTAGGCTGCATTGATGGGCGCTGGTAGGCTGCATTTGATGGGCGCTGGTAGGCTGCATTGATGGGCGCTGGTAGGCTGCATTGATGTGCGCTGGTGAGGCTGCACTTGATGGGCGCTGGTAGGCTGCATTTGATGGGCGATTCATTAAAAAGGTGGGGTATACATGGGCAGGGCAAAGGGGGTGGAGTCAAAATTAGGTTTCGCCTAGGGTGTCAAAAATCCTTGAACCAGCCCTGTGTAGTTACACAGATAATAGAGAATTTAAGAATATTGGTAGTGTAGAGCTGACATTGCATCCAACTGCACAAAACAAATGACTGAATGAAACTATTAACCCTTCAGTAGAAAGACTGTCCCCCTAATCAATTAAAATGTTCTTGTTAACCACACAAGCACTGCATGGTATAACTTTCATGCTATGTTCCTTTAAATCCTGCACAGAGATTTCCTATTCCAAATCTTTTTGTTCTAAGGAGAGCAACATTGTTTCAAGACAAGTTGAAAATTTCACTGATAGCAGATCATCTTTGTTCCTAAAATAGGTCTTTCATAAGAAAACATAAAATGAAACAACTCATGCCCAAAGGATTCATTAGACATTGACGACAGCACATTACGCAGTTACACCCAATTTATCATACTGATCGAACTGAGAAATGTAATATGTCTTCAGATTTTGTTGTCTTACAGTGGAGGACAAGATCCTTCAGACAAGGGAATTCTCATTAAGCTTACAGCTATAGATTGTTTAGCTTCAAACTGTTTTTTACAATACATTCTACCTGGCCAAATTGTACCGGAGAAGAATAGCAAAGCAGGGCAGCGAGTATTAAAGAGATTTCGAGTTCATTATTGATATTCTTCTCCGGGGCCTCTTATCTGGCAGTAGAACCAGGCTCTTCTGTACCAGGCCCGGGCTCCATCAGTTCAAAAGGGGGGCCCGGGCACCAGCCGAGCAGGAAGGCCAGCTGTATTGCCTTTTGACTTTTGAGGATCCCCTTGCAGCGCTGCTGGCTTTCTCCCTTTCTGCCTTCAGCTTCTCTGCAGGGGGATCAGTTCTACATACTTGACAAATGTCCCTTGCTGGCTTTGTCATGGGCTGCGTCCTGATTTTGGAGTACCAGGGACAGCTGCAGAGTTTCTCTGCTTTTGCCATGAAATCTGTACACTGCCAGGTCCTGAAACTCCTCCTTCTTTCCATCTCTTGCAAGGAAGAAGCAAGAGTGAGGAAGGAAGAAGTTCTCTGCCCATTTCACCTTCTACCAGAGTCCTAACCTCTGCTCCCTCTCCCTCCACAACGTGCTCTGCGTTCATTGTAAACTCAAGTTCTGGCTACAGCTATTGAATGAAGTAGTATTTCTGCTGGAGGGGGTGAATGTGTGTGTGCATACCTCCCAACATTTTGAGATGGGAATGAGGGACACCTACATGCAAACGTATGTAGGCATAGGACACGCCCCCCTGACACACACCCTTAAAGGAGAATTAACCAAAAAAAGGTTAACCGATTCACAAAGCAAGTGAACCGAAGCTCTGGATCTGACTCAACCTTAGAAATTGATCTGAATCAGAAGACTGTGATTCATAGAAGGTTGGCAGATCCTTGTTAAGTGAAGAAAAAGAAAAAAGTGATGAAAAATAAAAAAAAATTAAATAAAAACTAAAACCACCCCCATCGACCCCGATATCGCATGTGAATAAACGTGTGTAGGGCATGCACGTGTACATAAATGATGGTTGCTTCACATGTTAGGTGTCACCACAAATGTCAGAATGAGAGCAATAATTCTAGGTAGACATGTGCAATTCGTTTCATAACGAATCAAAATTTGGCCGAATTTTGCATCTTTCGGACATTTGGATGCATCCGAATGTCCGAATAAAACAATAATGAATTTCAACTAATACGAAAGAAATTATAGCGAATATAACGAATGAATTCGACATGATTCGGTAATTCGTTAAAGATCTAATGAAAGAAAAGGTCAACTCAAAGAAAATCTTACAGTCCAATCAGCTGATTAATTTGATGAGGAGGTTGGATTACTGGCAAAGTGCATTCCTGAGAACTGAGTGGAAGGGTGTTGTATTGAGCAGAGGAGAAGAGATATTGTCATTGTGTGTGTTAATAGATTAAATAAACAAACGACTTTCCAAGCTATGAATCATTATCACGAATATATATACATACATTTATATAAAATTTCAACGAATGCGAAAGAAATTATAGCGGATATAACGAATGAATTCGACAAAGGCGCCACTCTAAGAGCAGTAAAACACATGGAGTTTAATAAAAACTGTAAGAGAGGTACTCACAAAGGTACATTGTAAACAGGCATGTTGGCAAAAAACTGCCGGATATCCTGGAAGTGGGTCTGACCTGGTTCCTTGATCGCGGTTGTCTCCAGTGGACAAGCTGCGCCGATGGATGCCGACACTTCCTGTCGTTGGAACGCATGCTGTCAACCAAGGGGATGAGGTCACTTCCGGAATCGGGAACGAATAGGGGACGCGTTTGCGGTGCTACGCTCCTTCCTCAGGCTTAGCGTAGGCTGTGATTGGACCCTTGCTTATACAGTCAGTGGTTAGTGCTGATAGGTTCAAAAGGTGCTCAGTGCATTGGATAATGCTGCGAACGCTCACAACATGGTAAAACAATTAAGGAAGTGACTAATTAGATTACATCTGATACCAAAACAAGTTGATTACATGGTACGTTTAAAAATACAATTAAAAACAAGCTAAAATTGAAAACGAACATGATCAAAGACCTATATGTGTGTGTATGTAACTGAAACCAATGAGAAACCGAATGGGAGGCCTATTTAAAGCACTGATGGTGCTATGTGGACCCATAACCTGGACAAACAACAGGAGGTTGCTTATAATGCTGGAAAAGAATCAAGAATAATGTGGAATAAATTAAAGAAGGAGGATATATGATAGGAAAAATAATAATGGCTGAAAAATGAAAAATAGAAAAAAGAGAAAAAAAGGAGAAAAAATACTAAGAAAAAATAATAGATAAAAAGTAAAAATTAAAAAAAAAAAAAATAAATATAAAAATAAAGAAAGAAAAAATATCTTTATTTTTATTTATTTATTTATTTTTACTGACCGCACTGGTGTGAACTATGCCATTGGAAACCATATAACCTAGTGTCCATGTGTTTTTGATGCAGAAAAAAACTCACTGGACTGCATGTGGTGTGGCCCTAAAGCATCGTACACACGACCGATTTTCGGCAGGGAATTGTGTGATGACAGATTGTTGGCCTAAAATCTGATCGTTAGTATGCTCCATCAGACAATTGTTGTCCAACTTTGCGCCAATAAATGTTGGATGGCAGGCTAGTAAATACACAGGACATCCGGCTCTGTATCTTGGCGCCGCCATTTTTAAACTGAAAGGCTGCAATCACAAGGCAGCAATGCCGCTGGAGCAAGGCTACACTGACAAGTCTGCAAATGACACTGGGGCAAGGCTACACTGACACTGACAAGGCTGCAGATGGACACTGATAAGGCTGCATTGATGGGCATTTAAATGTAAGTTTTTTTTCCTTAAACTTCCCTCCTAAAAGTTTTTTCCTTAAAATTCCCTCCTAAACTTAGGGTGCGTGTTGTACACCGGTGCGTGTTATACGCCGTTAAATACGGTTCACTTTATCCATTTTTATTGCTTTTAATAATCAAGGACCCAGGACAAATACCAGTACAGTATCCCCCACTTATACGCTTATATATTATCTACTTTTGTGAGTAGCCATTTGGCTGTTTTGTCTTGTCCAATTAAACAGAAGTTCTTTAATACTGCACTGAGTCTGGCGCACCATGTCCTTTTCTATTTCTGTTTTATCGAGCTATGCATATGTATAGAAGGTAGGGCCCGAAAGTGACTCAAGCCCAGGGGCCCCCAGCACCCTAATGCCGCGTACACACGAGCGAACTTTACGGCGGACTTTGCCCGGCGGACTGGATTTCATCGGACAATTCGATCGTGTGTGGGCTCCAGCGGCCTTTGTTTGCTCAAAAGTTGGACGGACTTAGATTTGAAACTTGTTTAAAATTTATCCGTTGAAATCGAGTCCGGTCGAAAAGTCCGCCGTCTGTATGCTAGTTCGACGGACAAAAAGCCACGCTAGGGCAGCTATTGGCTACTGGCTATGAACTTCCTTGTTTTAGTCCGGTCGTACGTCATCACGTACGAATTCGACGGACTTTGGTGGATTGTGTGTAGGCAAGTCCGTTCATTCAGAAAGTCCGTCGTAAAGTACGTCAAAAAATCCGCCGGGCAAAGTCCGCCGTAAAGTCCGCTCGTGTGTACGCGGCATTAGTCCTGCCCTGAGTCTACCGCAGGGGTGGCCACCCCTTAATTCCCATTCACACTTCTAATAGCAAGAACACGTATCCTTGCTCAAGGTTTTTTTTTTTTTGCTTGTTTTATGCACATCTGGCAGCCTATTTATTGGAATGGGCTGCCTTTCATGTGACAAATACCCTATAGAAACTCTAGGAATGTTTCACCACGTGACAAAATGAGAGTCTGCTAACCACATTTGGGGTGCCATTAACAACTAATGGCACCACAAGCGCTATGCACTGAAATGCACTGCAAAAACCTACTTTTCCTGTGCGCTTTGTCACACGTTCAGAAAATGCCAAGTGTGGATGCAGCCTAAAGATCTCATTTACATGGGTGTGGATTTACTGCTATCCCTGACTGCGCACCCAAATCCTAATAATACAGTCAGACAGGGCTGTATACACGCCATGGCTGCGATGCTTTACTTCATGGCTGTAGTATTTTTAACGTAGACTGTAGAGTTTGACAGGCAGCACCTCCTGTGAAACTCTCTATTGAGTTCAATGGGGCCACTCTGCAACTGCGAGCCAAACACTTGCAGTTGCAGCACAGTCTCGCAATGTAAAATTGCCATTCAGCAATTTAAAAAAAGTAAAAAAAAAACCTGTTGTCAAGAGGCAGCGGTAATGAGGGTATAATTTCTGCTATGGCTGCAAAGCATAGCATCGGGAAGGTGGCATTTTAGCAAAAATATCATGTGATATTTTCTGGGTGGGTCGGGCCTGTCAAGTAGGGTGTACGGGGCCCGTGATTTCTGCTACATTGATTTCTGATACAGCCCTGTTCTGCTCTGTCTGCTATATACTATGGACTACAACACCTCACATGCTGCTTCCAAGCAAGATAAAAAAGGGAATCCACTCTCCATTAAAAACCTTGCATATGTCTCTATGAATAAGCTCTGGATGGGGTGAAAAACGCTTGAGCTGGTGGATCAGCATGTGCTTGGAGTACTTTTTCTTGCTTGGAATTGGACTTTATGGAGCTGCCAGCAACCACTGGAAATCTGCTCCCATTGTCGTAGGAGTGAAGGGGCTGATGACGGCTTTGGGACTGGACATTTTACTTCACATGCTGCACTGTGTTTTGTATATTCCAGCGCCGGGGCCAAGTGCAGCCCACTACAAGATTTTATCTAACACACAGCTGACCTGCACGGTCTCCACTCTGATGGGGACCCTGATGTAAGGAGGGACTTTGATGTGGACTGTGATGCAGGGGCGGACTGACAACTCATGGAGCCCCCAGGCAATAGGAGATTATGGGGCCCCTGGGCAATAGGAGATTATGGGGCCCCGGGCAATAGGAGAAAATTATGGGACCCTGGCCAATAGGAGATTATGGGGCCCCCAGGCAATAGGAGATTATGGGGCCACACAGTATACACACACACACACACACATACAGTATACACAGACAGACACACAATATACACACACAGTATACACACACAGAATACACATACACACACTGAAAAGGTATTGGAAAGGCGGGGCAGCTATAATCTTGGGATTTAAAAAAAAACTGATTTTTACATACTGTCCCTGGTTTTATTGAGGCTGGTAACCCCGATGGGGCCCCTTAGTGGCATGGGGCCCTCGGGCAGTGCCCGAGTGCCAGAATGGTCAGTCCACCCCTGCTGTGATGTAAGGGGAGACTATGGAGGAAGAGGGACTGTTATGTAAAGGGGACTCTGATGTAGACTATGATGTAAGGAGGACTCTGATGACAATTCTAATGTAAGGGGAGACTTTGATGTAAAAAGAGACTTTGATGTAAAGGGGGACTTTGATGTAAGGGAGGACTCTGTCTTTGATTTAAAATTAACTTTGATGAGAAAGGTACATACTGAAAGCATTTTTTTCAACCTTTATTCATTATTCAAGTTTATTTGGAATTTTTTTATTTTGTTTTACTGAAATTTTCTCTGTTCTGAATCATATCATGCTGATTACAAAAAAAAGCTCAATATAAAAATAATTCATTCATTTAAATGTTATTCATTCAAGTATAAAATATTTTTTTGTATAAATATATATATTTGTAAAATGTACAATCTGGCCCCTGCTCTGGACTGATGCAAACCGTGCCCTGTGGCTACAAGACTCCCAGCTTTGTACTTTATTCTATATGCTCGATATCACCCAACTTTGCATGTTATATACATTGTACCATACCGGCCCACTGTGCTATACTGTATAATAATTCCAATATATTCTTCCTATCTATTTTGTATTTTTTAGAAGGCAAGAAAAAAAAACACACAGACAGATGGAGAACATTCCAATTCTAGGCAGATAGATCACAGACTCAGTGGCGTCTCCAGCTTTCATATTTAGGGGGGGCACATGGGGGGACAGGGACAAAAATAGGGGGGCAATATAAAATGCAAATATATATATATATATATATATATATATATACAGATATATCTATCTATCTATATATATTTTATCTATCCTGGGGCCCTTTACCCCTTTACTATGATCCCACAATGGCCCTTTCACATGTTCTGCAGTGAGCTCCCTTCCTACTGGGGCCCCCCCAGGATGACAGAGAACAAGAGATATATGTCACCAGCATACCAAGAAAATATAAGGGTCCAAAGCAGTGGGAGAACCATCAGGGTTGCAAAGGTTGTCTTGCCACCGGGCCCTGGTGTTCTGTCACTGTGGGGTTCCCCAGCCTCCTCTTGCTGTCCTGTCCCTGCTATTGACAGCGCTGGTCTGGCATTTCTTGGAATTTACAGGCTGGTTCTCCTGTCCTAAGGATGGGAGAAATCAGTCTGTTTTTTCAGTAACTGAGAGTCCTGTTGGAGTCCTTCCTGCAACTCGCTCTTCTCCCTGCCAATGAGGATGCAGGGGAAGGAGCAGATCGGGCGGACGTGGTTGTGTGAGCGCTTGCATTATGCAGTGTCAGCGAGCAGAGGGAGGGGGGAGGAATCACCCGCAGGAGCTGACTGGGGACATTCTCCCTCTCAATAGAGACTGTGTTACCCCAGCGGTGGCCCGAGAAAGATGCAGTACATCCGATATGAATACAAACAAAAAGAAATGGCCTTTTTGTAAAAAATAAAAAAATAAAAAAATAAAAAAATATAATAATTTTTTTTTTGGGGGGGGCACATGGTGGGGCCCAGCATAATGTTGGGGGGGTCAGGGCCCCCTCTGGCCCCCCCTAGGGTCGCCATTGCACAGACTCCATTTAAATCTTGTTTAAGGGAAAATTAGAAACTATTATATTCTGTAGATAGGGGGTCCCTCTGAGCATGATATGATTAACTTCCTAGAACTAATATATTTTTCCTTGATACAGAAGAGGAAAGCTATCTAGAAAACTTCATAACAAGCACAGAAAACAGAAAGCATCCCTCTCATTTTTAAAGATCCCGGAAACAGAGAGCACACCACTGGAGTGGTAAAAAAAAAATACAAGATATCACTAACACATGCATACCTCCCAACTTTTTGAGATGGGAATGAGGGACACCTATCAGCAAAAGTATGCAGGCATAGGACACACACCTGGCCACACCCCCATAACCACTTGCTTACAGGGCACTTAAACCCCCCTCCTATCCAGACCAATTTTCAGCTTTCAGCGCTGATGCACTTTGAATGACAATTGCGCGGTCATACAACACTGTACCCAAATTAAATTTTTATCATTTTTTCACCACAAATAGAGCGTTCTTTTGGTGGTATTTGATCACCTCTGCAGTTTTTACTTTTTGTTATAAAAATGTAAAAACCTGATTTTTTTAAAACTAAAATTTTTTATTATTTTATATTTTGTTATAAAAAATTTAAAACGGGTCATTTTTCTCCTTCATTGATGTACGCTGATGAGGCGGCAGTGATGGGCACTGATAGGCGGCAGTGATAGGCACTGATGGGTGGCAGTGATGGGCAGCACTGCCAGGTGGCACTGATTGGCACTACAGGTGGGCATTGATAGGTGGCACTTGTTAGCATTGATAGGTGGCACTTGTTGGCATTGATAGGTGGCACTGTGGGCACTGTTAGGTGGCACTGTGGGCACACAGAATAATATTAGGAGACTTTTTTCCTCCAAAACTCCCAATACAGTGGCTATCTATGAAGTTAGTCAAAGCATTGTACAGTAAAACTTTGGATTGTGAGCATAATTTGTTCCAGAAACATGCTTGTAATCCAAAACACTTGTAAATCAAAGCGCATTTCCCCTTAAGAAATAATGGAAACTCAAATGATTCGTTTCACAACCATTTATTCATAGGTCCTTCAGTTTATAGTCCATATAAAAAGATTATAGCAATATGATAGGTTGTGTAACCATAAAATGTCCATCCACAAATGGAAGCCTCCACAAGGGGATTAGAAGCAAAATCCAGCAGGAGCTACAGAGTATAAGAGAGAAGAGAGGGGCCTCTAATGCCGCGTACACACGAGCGGAATTTGCGACAGAGTCCGATGGGAGCTTTTCATCGTGTATTGTGTATGCCCCATCTGACTTTTTCTATCGAAAATTCAGACGGACTTAGATAGAGAACATGTTCTTTATTTAACCGACGGAACAAATTACTATTGGAAAAAACGCTCGTCTGTATGCTGTTCCGACGCACAACAAACGACGCATGCTCTGAAGCAAGTGGGAGACGGAAGCTATTAGCTACTGGCTTTTGAACTTCAGTTTTCTAGTCCCGTCGTATGTACTGTACGTCACCGCGTTCCGGACGGTCGAAATTTGGTGTGACCGTGTGTATGCAAGACAGCTTGGGCGGAATTCCGTCGGAACTCTGTCAGAAAAACCTTCAGAGTTTATTCCGACGGCAAAACCGGTCGTGTGTACAGGGCATAAGTGTGGCAATATGTTGCTAAATGTTGTACCTTCATTAAATGTAACCATATTGCTACACTTAAAGGCGCCTCTTTTCTCTTTTATACTTACTTGTGACATGACGCTAATTTATTTAAAAATTTTGCTTGTCTTGCAAAACGCTCTCAAACCAAGTTACTCTCAAACCAAGGTTTTACTGTACTAATGATATTCTCTATCCAGACAGATATGCAGCAAGGAAGCAGATTCAAGGGATTGGGGGCATTCAGTGTAGCCGTTTGAAAAAATCAGGAGTCCTTACATCAGCGATGGCGAACCTATGGCATGCATGCCACAGCTGGCACACAGAGCCCTCTCTGTGGGCACACAAGCTAAGTTGCCAGATTGCTACCCCCAGCAGCCGAACCTTTGAATTTTTTTATATGCCTCCGTATCTCTGCACATCAATGTGTTCTTCCTTATTTATCAGTGTATAATGTCACATGATTTTCCACTCTACAGGGCCGTGGTTATTTTGCCTTTGTTTGACTGGTTACCTGGGTATCAGGGAGTGTCTGCGCTGTGGGGCTGGATTGATCCTCCCTTCTGGGCGGTTCTGCCCGTAGACTGACGCAAGCTGTCGGGGCGGAGCCATGCGCTCCAGGCTCGGTTGGTCCCGTTGCCACCTTCATGCATGCACGGTAATCCCCTGAGCTGCAGGCATCCGGTGACATATTTAGGTCCCCAGGCAGGCTGTATCCACAGCGCTTTCCCTTGGAGGAGACCATTGGAACATGAGTAAAAAACAGTTTTATTTACCAACAGGTAATTACTATTTCCATCTTGGATGTAGGGCACCATGGTCCACATATATATTATATTGAAAGTCTATTATAGAACGGCAGCTTGCTGTACTTTTTGTGCCACATCCAGTAATGAAGCTAAACAAAGAAAAGAGCCCCTTAATGGTGGACTTTTAAGACACGTAAAAAGGGTTAAAAATGTGGTAATATAAATATAATTTATTCAATTCAAACATTAAAAACACAGTAATAGTGTAACAGAAGTTACATGGAATGCATAACAGACATTTTATAGAAAATTGAGGAATACTCTTGCACCCGACACGTTTCGGAGTGTGTACCTCCTTCCTCAGGGGTGGGTGTGAGCAAAAAGCATTTATATTATTGTTATAGTATATTGTTCATTTGGCATTCCATGTGTTTCAAATTAAAAACAAAAACAGCGGACATGGTCTGTCTACCATAAGGATTCCTGGTTCCAAAAGAGTGTAGGATCCTCCCTTGGCCTTCCAAAAAGAGGGAAGGAGGAGGCCAGTAAAGAGCGTAGTAATAGAGTGTTTCTGAGGATACCCTGAGGCCGAAAGGTGAGTCCTGAGAATTGTTTTACGGTCCAGCGATTAATGTTGTTAGTATATGGGTGGTAACTATAAGTTGCAGGGATAAACTGGCAGCACAGATAGACCAAGATGGTCTATCACACTGCTGTATGACACCGGTCTGTTATGCCAGATACCTGTTTATCCCTGCAACTTATAGTTACCACCCATATACTAACAACATCAGTGTATTCTCAGAAACACTCTATTACTACGCTCTTTACTGGCCTCCTCCTTCCCTCTATTTGGAAGGCCAAGAGAGGATCCTACTCCCCTCCCCCACTATTGCCTGAACAAATTTTGTATTTCATCTCTCATTTGAGTATGATAAAATAATTCCTCAGGAATACCCAAATTGAAAACTAGTACACTATTTTGGAACCAGGAATCCTTATGGTAGACAGACCGTGTCCCCTGTTTGTTGTTTTTAATTTGAAACACATGGAATGCCAAAAGAACAATATACTATAACAATAATATAAATGCTTTTTGCTCACACCCACCCCTGAGGAAGGAGGTACACACTCCGAAACGCTTCGGGTGCAAGAGTATTCCTCAATTGTCTAGAAAATGTCTGTTATGCATTCTATGTAACTTCTGTTACACTATTACTGTGTTTTTAACATTTGAATTGAATAAATTATATTTATATTACCACATTTTTAACCCTTTTTACGTGCCTTAAAAGTCCACCATTAGGGGGCTCTTTTCTTTGTTTATATAGTATATTGATTGCATGGTTCATGAAATGCACAGCTAATGATGAAGAACCCCATTACTGTCAATGGCCCCGCCCACACCTGAGCTTTCCATTGTTTGGAAAAGCACAAGTTTTTTGTTTTTTAGCAGAATCGTAAGTTTTTGGGGGTCATTCCTTTAGGGCTCATTTAGAGGGGTGGTCAGTCCCATTCTCTGTACAGAGCCGCTGGCAGGTTTAATTCAGTGTTGGTACTTTGAAATAATTACGTTGGTTTTGTATTGTAGTTTGGGTACTCAGACTCAAAAAGGTTCGCCATCACTGCTTTATATGCAGAAAATGCTCTATGGTAGCTGGATGGCCAAAATCAATCCTACCAAACTCTCTTTGAGATCTTATCTTGCCATAAATGCATGTCCAGATGGGAGATTTAGGACAAATCCAGACAATTTTCCAATAGGCCCAAGTCAAAGTTATGACTATCTCTCCCACTCCCCACTGAAAGATCAAATATCTAGGAATACGTGTACATAAAGATCCACCTAAATTCACTCTCTCTCGAACATACACCCTATCATTTCAGATAAATAGTTTAAACTTAGGAAATTGCATACTCTGCATTGAATCGCATTGGCTGAATTAAAGTGTTTAATTACTTCAGCTCCGGATGGTTTTACCCCCTTCCTGACCAGGTCATTTTTTGCGATACGGCACTGCGTTGCTTTAACTGACAATTGCGCAGTCATGCAACACTGTACCTAAATTAAATAAAATGATGTCCTTTTTTTCCCACAAATAGAGCTTTCTTTTGGTGGTATTTGATCACCTCTGCGGTTTTTATTTTTTGCGCTATAAACAAAAAAAGACTGGCAATTTTGAAAAAAAAAACAATATTTTTTACTTTTCACTATAAAACATACCCAATAAAAAAATGTTTAAAAATCTAATTTTGTTATCAATTTAGGCCAATATATATTCTGCTACATGTTTTTGGTAAAAAAAAATCCCAATAAGCGCATATTGATTGGTTTGTGCAAAAGTTATAGCGTCTACAAACCATGGGATGGATTTATGGACTTTTATATTTTTTTTATTGTTATTAGTAGTAATGGCGGCGATCTGCATTTTTTAGCAAGACTGCGACATTGCAGCGGAAAGAGTATGGCACAACTGCAAACCTACCAAGACATGGCCATCCACCTAAATTGACAGGCCGGGCAAGGAGAGCATTAATAAGAGAGGCAGCCAAGAGGCCCATGGTAACTCTGAAGGAGCTACGGAGATCCACAGCTCAGGTGGGAGAATCTGTCCACAGGACAACTATTAGTCATGCACTCCACAAATCTGGCCTTTATGGAAGAGTGGCAAGAAGAAAGCCATTGTTGAAAGAAACCAAAAGAAGCCCTGTTTGCAGTTTGCGAGAAGTCATGTGGGGAACATACCACACATTTGGAAGAAGGTGTTCTGGTCAGATGAGACCTTTTTGACCTAAAAGCAAAACGCTATGTGTGGTGGAATACTAACACTCCACATCACCCTGAACACACCATCCCCACCGTGAAAGATGGTGGTAGCAGCATCATGTTGTAGGGAAGCTTTTCCTCAACAGGGCAAGGAAAGCTGGTCAGAGTTGATGGGATGATGGATGGATCCAAATACAGGGCAATCTTAGAAGAAAACCTGTTATGCTGCATACACACGGTCAGAATTTCCGTCAAAAAAGGTGTGATGAGGGCTTTTGGGCAGATATTCCGACCGTGTGTATGCTCCATCCAACTTTTTCTGTCTGAATTTCCGTCGTCACCTTCCAGCAGAACAACGACCCTAAATATACAGCCAGAGCTACAATTGAATGATTTAGATCAAAGCATATTCATGTGTTAGAATGGCCCAGTCAAAATTTAGACCTAAATCCAAATGAGAATCTGTGGCAAGACTTAAAAATAACTGTTCACAGACGCTCTCCATCCAATCTGACAGAGCTTAAGCTCTTTTGCAAAGAAGAATGAGCAAAAAATTCACTCTTTAGATGTGCAAAGCTTGTGGAGACTTCCCCAAAAAGACTTGCAGCGACAGGTGGTTCTACAAAGTATTGACTCAGGAGCGCTGAATACAAATGCACCCCACACTTTTCAGATATTTATTTGACAAAAAAAATTAAAACCATTTATCATTTTCCTTCCACATCACAATTATGTGCCACTTTGTGACGGTCTATCCCATAATATCCCAATAAAATACATTTAACTTTTTTTGTGCTAACATGACAAAATGTGGAAAATTTCAAGGGGTATAAATACTTTTTCAAGGCACTGTACGTGATTTCACACAATAGAGCCGACCTGCTGCAGTAAAAATGCGGCAGGAGGTCAGCAAGCGGTTAAAAAGAAATGTGTTTCCAAATGTTTTATGCCTTTAAGGCATCCCCAGTTCCTCTTCCTACTACCATGCTCTGGAAAATTAATTTATTAAGACAAATGGAGTCTCAAAGCAAGCTTTATCTGCTATGCTGTCTCTCTAGCTTAACCATGGTGCTTGGGAAATCTATTATCATGTAATACATTTTTAGTTTCTTTCTCTTCACAGATTATCATAATTTACACCAGGAGGAGAGTAGCAGTACCCACATGTGTCTTTCATTCTTTAGTTCACTTTCCCGGTATTTAGTAGCATTTCTCATTTTGGGAAGAATGTGATTCAATAAGCCACCATATAGGGGTGCATCAGGTACTCGACCATTCCAGGAATTTATGTTGGCCTTTTTGAATATTAATAAAATGATATATTATAACTTGGGCCATTATGATATAATAATATGTCTGACATTATTTCCATATATACTGCCACTTTTATATATTATAGATTTTTTCCCCTTCTTTTGGGATAAAATATTAACAATTGATGCTCTATGGAGATCGTTGTAATTTTGGAAAACAAGTTTTTCCTTTCCCTCTTTTTTCCATCTCTAGGTGGGTCACTTTTTCTTACTTCAAAATAGATATTAACCACTTCAGCCCGGAAGGTTTACCCCCTTAATGACCAAGCCTTTTTTTGTGATGCACTGCGTTATTTTAACTGTCAATTGCCTGGTCGTGTGACGCTGTACCCAAATAAAATTGATGTCCCACAAATAGAGCTTTCTTTTGGTGGTATTTGACCACCTCTGCGGTTTTTTTTTTTTGCACTATAAACAAAAAAAGAATGACAATTTTGCAAAAAAAACCCAATATCAATCAATTTAGGCCAATATGTATTCTGTTGTATGTTTTTGGTAAAAAAAATCCCAATAAGCGTATATCGATTGGTTTGAACAAAAGTTAAAGCGTCTGCAAACTATGGGATAGATTTATGTACTTTTTGTTTTTTTTTATTGTTATTACTAGTAATGGCGGCGATCTGCGTTTTTTAGCAGGACTGCAACATTGTAACGGACAAATCTGACACTAAGTGACACTTTTTGGGGACCAATGACACCAATACAGTGATCAGTGCTAACAAAATCAAATGCACTGTCACTGTATAAATGACACTGGCAGGGAAGGGGTTAACATCAGGGGTGATCAAAGGGTTAGGTGTGCTCCTAGAAAGTAATTTCTAACTGTGTGGTTTAACTGGAGGAAAAGAGAGATCTGTGTTCCTGATTAGCAAGAACACAAGATCTCTCTCTTCCACTCTGACAGAACGCCAATCTGCCTTGTTTACATAGGCAGACCACCGTTCTGCCTCCTCAGTGAACGATCGGCAGGTCCCTGCGGCCATCCCGGCCGCTAGACCAGCTGATTGGCTCCCGCTGTGTCCAATCACAGCGGGAGCGCAGCTTTGGCAGCGCGTGCGCACGCCCCAGAGCCGACAATAGCAATCATGTACAGGTACAAGATTTTGTGCTTAAGGGCCGCCCTGCCACAGTACATGTACGTGGGGTGGTCCTTAAATGTTTAATGTGGTGTTCACTAAACACATTTATTGATTTTGATATGTATGCATTTCTTTTCCTCTTTTTGTTGGCGCTTAGGCGGTCCCAGCGTTTGCTTTTAATGGGCTGTATCTTGATAAGGAAACCCCTCCCTCCTTCCATTTTTTGCGGGTTATTCTGATATGGTGGCGCTTTGGTTATGCACATCTGCCCTACCACTATAACCCCTGATCATCTGTCCCACCACTGTACCACCCTGCTCTTCTGTCCCACCACTGTACCACCCTGCTCTTCTTTCCCACCACTGTCCCACCCTGCTCTTCTGTCCCACCACTGTACCACCCTGCTCATCTGCCCCAGAAATGTTCCCCTCTTCTCATTTGCCCCACCACTGTACCTCCCTGCACATCTGCTCCACCGCTGTACCCCGATGCTCTTCTGTCTCACCTCTGAACCATCTTCTCATCTATCCTAACACTGAACTTATCTGCTCATCTGCCCCACCACTGTACCTCCTGCACACTTCCCTGCTCTGCTCTGCTTATGGGGAGGGAGTCGAGTGCCGGCAAAAGAGGCTCAGCCTGCCGTTTGTGGCACCAGTGCCGGGGGTTGCCTACCCCTGCCCTACAGGATCTCTTTAAGAATGATACATTTTAATTAGTATCCCAAACACATTTTGCTATATTGCTGTGAAACCTTTGACTTCCCGTTAAGTTGGGGAAAAAAAACAGATTGCTATAGTTAAAATGATGAATCTCTGATGAGCAGTGAAAATGTCAGAATAAATTATACTCTTTAAAGGGAGGATCCCTGAACAACTGCCAGTCACTTTAAATTAGCCTGGATTTCCAACAAGAAATCATCAAATTAGTCGAACCGCCACAGAGAAGGGAATATATTGCACAGGTGAAAAAAAATTAACAATTTTCCAGGCATACTGTTAATTTTACACAGAGTCATTTTTCAAATCGATGAATTTAACCTGAAACGTGCATTCGTTACTGTGAGAATAGCAAATGTTAACCATACTGCTTATCTAAAACAGAACACATTGAACAGGCTGTTTAATGTGCAAGTTTTTAATGTACATTTTTAATTTGAGTTGAATTGCTAAACAGTACTCCTGATTAAGGCTACATTTATTTAAATTATTAAATGTTAAATTGATTGTTAAGGAACACCTTAGCTTAAAGTGTATATCACTTTTGCAGTCAAATTTGAGAACCCCCCACTGTATGTTTGTTATAGCAGCATATCTAAAAAATATTTTTAAAAGAATTCCCTGTTAACAGAGGAATGAGACAGGGTTGCCCCCTGTCCCCACTTCTTTTTGCTCTTGCAATAGAACCCCAGGCCCAGGCTATCTGCAAACACAGTGATGTGCAAGTGATTGACGTGGCAGGATACCACCATAAACTTTGCTTATTTTCCAATGATGCCCTTCTTACCTTAACCAATCCCAGATCTCTCTCCCAATTCTTATGCCAATATTGACACTGTTTGGCCAACTTTCTGGTCTTTAGACCAAATCTAAGGTCATAAATGTCTCCTTGCCTGTTAAAACAGTGCATATTCTCCAACAATCCTTTGCATTATCCTGGACCCTTTCCTCCCTGCCCTTTTTTTTCAACATACGATCTCTATCAAGGCAACTTTTTCAAACTTTTCCCTTATATAAATTATTTACTGACGTCCTTGTAGGCAGGTGCCTACTTGGGAATGAATACTTCTCCCTGTTCTACCTCATTCAATTTTTTAATGTTTTTACTATTTAAACATGTTCAGCATGTACAGTATCTGTCTATTAGGCTGCCCAGAAGTTAGGAAGGAGTTATTGTTCCGGCTTCTGGGTGTTCATGGCTATGCCCCCTTGTGGTGAGCTACAGTGCCTTGCAAAAATATTCACCCCCCATGGCATTTTTTGTGTTTTGTTTCCTCACAACCTGGAATTAACATGGATTGTTTGAGGATTTGCATCATTTAATTTAACATGCCCACAACTTTTTTATTGTGAAGAAAAAAACAAATAGGACAAAATAAGAGAAAAAAGAAAAAGTCAATGTGCATAACTATTCACGCCCCTAAAGTCAATACTTTGTAGAGCCACCTTTTGTGGCTATCACAGCTCCAAGTCGCTTTGGATAAGTCTCTATGAGCTTGCCACATCTTACGACTGGGATTTTTGCACATTCCTCCTTGCAAAACTGCTCCAGCTCCTTCAAGTTGGATGGTTTGCGCTCATGGTAGGACAAGCCGGTGTCACTGTTTAATATGGTGGTTTACGCCAGATTTTGTAGGAAGCAAGAACACTAATGGCATAGGTAGGTGTTGGCTTCATTTAAGAGCCAGAGTTTGAGCTAAGGGCCCCAACCTACCGAGGGGGTCAATATGTGAAGGGACCTATGAGAGGTGCTCATATGCACCATGGTATATAGGTCAGGAGAGACCAAAGGCCCGAGCCTGAGAAAGAGTCCATGAGTGACAGAGCAGCTAGGGAGCTGAGGTACAGCGTATGTGCACAAAAACCAGGATGTGTCTGATGATCAGGAGGACCAAAAGGCACTAATGGTCAGGATGACCAAGAGTTACTACACGGAGCAGTAAAGCTGCAAAAGAGCCAGGAGGTGAGCACCCCCCCCCCCCCCCCCTGTGGGAAGACATACCTATATGAACTGTTGATGTTCTTTTAATTAAAAGTGGGCAGGAAAGCTCTGAAAACCATTTCTGGCGTGGAGTAAACTCACTGTATTGCCACTACCACTGAGCTATAAAACCCCAACATGTCACTAATGGTGAATAGGTACGGGCACAAAATGGCAGAATTCCAGATCCTCGTGCAGCGCCCTCTAGTGTGTGCTACTAGAATTGAGAGTAGGTAAAACATATTTCTGGCCAGGAATAACCTGAGTCACTGAATTGGGCCAGGGTTACTAGAGGCCAGGGCTTGATGACTCATCCTGCCAGCTCTCTGTACCTCTGCCGGGTGCCTGGAAGATTGGAGAACCTTCTAGAACTAGAGGGTGGGGGTTAGGAGGAGCTGCCACAAATATTTATGGGGCCTCAGGCAATCCCTAGAAGTGGGCTGGCAGGGGACTAAGACAACCCCATAAATAGACACGGGCAATTCCAGCAGGGGAGTCAGGTGGAAGATGTAAAAGTAGTTCCGAGGAGAGGCTGTCTGTGGCCCTTGAAGGACCCCTTTCCGGGGTAGGGGGGGTTGCCTTGGGCTGGGTGCTCAGGAAAGCTGGCCTGGAAGGATCCTAGCACAGGACACTGTGGAAGGATTCATGCTGGAGAGGCAATGGGAAGGAGCAAGGAGAGTAGATCAGCATGGTGCAGGGACAGACAAGGGGAGAGACTGCCATTTGTAGCAGGTCTCTCTTAAAGACTGTGTAGTTCCAAGTCTTCCTTGCCTTGAGAAGTCTCCAGTCAGGCAGGACTGGGGCAGAAAGTCAGTCAGAAGGACAAGAGGACTGGGAGGAAGATCAGCCAGGCGTGGCACATGCACATGGAGACTTCTCAAGGCAAGGAAGACTTGGAACTACACATGCGTGGCTGGTGGCAGACATGTGGGCTAGCATTTTCTGCAAGCAAGTGGAGCTGGAATCCATGGCCACAGGGATTTGTTTGTGCAGGAGGAAGAAAGAAGAGGTCTCTTTGTAAATAGGGAGGAATTGTCCTCTAGTTCTGGGCATTCTCAAGTTGGGTATCTTATAATTCCCTACCCCATCCAAGTTATCAACCTCTAATAAAACATCAAAAACAAGCCAAGGACCATTTTCTGTGCTGGAATGTATGAAGGTAATGCTATGTGACTGGCTGTGCAGCAGTGGGCAACCGGGACATTATTGACTCCTACGGGGGTAGTGCTACACTCGCATACCAAAAACCATGAGTTGCCAGAAACTGTGCGTTCTACTGTGTGCAGCAGCTAATGTGATTGCAATGAAGTCTGCATGGAGAAGTGTATTGTCTTGCAAGCCTTAAAGAGAAAGTACGCCAAAATATTCCTGATTTGAAAAGAACAGTGTAAAAAAATTGTTGTGTGCCTGACTGCAGAGATGGGGTGCTCAAAACGCAAAAAGGAAGCAAGGTTTGCTGAAATGAGAGATAGAACTCTTTGGCTGGAGAGGTTGTTATCGCCAGGACAAGCCCCATACATGCCTCAGCCAGTCCTATACAAACCAGAGAGTCCGCAAGTATGTAAATCTGCCGTGGACTGGTGTAATAGGCATCTTGCTGTGTTAGAGAAAATGGAAAAGGAAAGCAAGCCATTGCTCAATGTACAGATGGGAGCCTGTGCAACCAGATAGAGAGACCTCTGCCGGGTTAGCTCCCCCATATCAAAATTTTTGAAAAAATCTTATGCAGTTTGTTAGATCTTTGTTAGATCAGGTTAGATCAACCATTGTTTGCGTTAGATCTCACGCAGAAGAAGCAATAATAACAGTTATTTGCGGGGGGGGGGGGGGGCTAACCCGTCATCAGCCCCCCCTTATCAAAAGATTGACCAAACAGTTAGTTATTTTGGAAGCTATTTGTTAGATCCGGTAAGATCAGGTGGTTTTAACGTTAGATCTCACATAATTAGAGACTTAATAAGTGATTAATGAGGGGGGCTGGCCCCCTCTTATCAAATTTTCTGGCCAAAAACCATTCAGGCTAATAGATATTCATTAGATCCGGTAAGATCAAGTGGTTTTAATGTTAGATCTCACATCATTTCAGAGATATTCCACATCAAAATAGAGATATTAGGTGGTACATATGGACGGGTTAGCTCCCCTTATCAAATTTTCTGGTCAAAAATCATTCAGGCTAATAGATATTCGTTAGATCCAGTAAGATCAAGTGGTTTTAACGTTAGATCTCACATAATTAGAGACTTATTAAGTGATTAATGAGGGGGGGCTGGCCCCCCCTTATCAAATTTTCTGGCCAAAAAAATTCAGGCTAATAGATATTCGTTAGATCCAGTAAGATCAAGTGGTTTTAACGTTAGATCTCACATCATTTCAGAGATATTCCACATCAAAATAGAGATATTAGGTGGTACATATGGACGGGTTAGCCCCCCTTTATCAAATTTTCTGGTCAAAAATCATTCAGGCTAATAGATATTCATTAGATCCAGTAAGAATAAGTGCTTTTAACGTTGGATCTCACATCATTTCAGAGATATTCCACATCAAAATAGAGATATTAGGTGGTACATATGGACGGGTTAGCCACCCCTTATCAAATTTTCTGGTCAAAAATCATTCAGGCTAATAGATATTCATTAGATCCAGTAAGAATAAGTGCTTTTAACGTTAGATCTCACATCATTTCAGAGATATTCCACATCAAAATAGAGATATTAGGTGGTAGATATGGACGGGTTAGCCCCCCCTTATCAAATTTTCTGGTCAAAAATCATTCAGGCTAATAGATATTCGTTAGACCTGGCAAGATCAAGTGGTTTTAACGTTAGATCTCACATCATTTCAGAGATATTCCACATCAAAATAGAGATATTAGGTGGTACATATGGACGGGTTAGCCCCCCTTTATCAAATTTTCTGGTCAAAAATCATTCAGGCTAAAAGATATTCATTAGATCCGGTAATATCAAGTGGTTTTAATGTTAGATCTCACATCATTTCAGAGATATTCCTTATCAAAATAGAGATATTAGGTGGTACATATGGACGGGTTAGCCCCCCCTTATCAAATTTTCTGGTCAAAAATCATTTAGGCTAATAGATATTCATTAGATCCAGTAAGAATAAGTGCTTTTAACGTTAGATCTCACATCATTTCAGAGATATTCCACATCAAAATAGAGATATTAGGTGGTACATATGGACGGGTTAGCCCCCCCTTAACAAATTTTCTGATCAAAAATCATTCAGGCTAATAGATATTCGTTAGATCCGGTAAGATCAAGTGGTTTTAACGTTAGATCTCACATAATTAGAGACTTATTAAGTGATTAATGAGGGGGGGCTGGCCCCCCTTATCAAATTTTCTGGTCAAAAATCATTCAGGCTAATAGATATTTGTTAAATCCGGTAAGATCAAGTGGTTTTAACATTAGATCTCACATAATTAGAGACTTATTAAGTGATTAATGAGGGGGGGCTGGCCCCCCCTTATCAAATTTTCTGGCCAAAAATCATTCAGGCTAATAGATATTCGTTAGATCCGGTAAGATCAAGTGGTTTTAATGTTAGATCTCACATCATTTCAGAGATATTCCATATCAAAATAGAGATATTAGGTGGTACATATGGACAGGTTAGCCCCCCTTATCAAATTTTCTGGTCAAAAATCATTCAGGCTAATAGATATTGGTTAGATCCGGTAAGATCAAGTGGTTTTAACGTTAGATCTCACATCATTTCAGAGATATTCCACATCAAAATAGAGATATTAGGTGGTACATATGGACGGGTTAGCCCCCCCTTATCAAATTTTCTGGTCAAAAATCATTCAGGCTAATAGATATTCGTTAGATCCGGTAAAATCAAGTGGTTTTAACGTTAGATCTCACATAATTAGAGACTTATTAAGTGATTAATGAGGGGGGGGGCTGGCCCCCCTTATCAAATTTTCTGGTCAAAAATCATTCAGGCTAATAGATATTCGTTAGATCCAGTAAGATCAAGTGGTTTTAATGTTAGATCTCACATCATTTCAGAGATATTCCACATCAAAATAGAGATATTAAGTGGTACATATGGACGGGTTAGCCCCCCTTATCAAATTTTCTGGTCAAAAATCATTCAGGCTAATAGATATTCGTTGGATCCGGTAAGATCAAGTGGTTTTAACGTTGGAGATATTAGGGGGTAGTACATAAGGGTGAGATTAGATCTCACATAATTAGAGACTTATTAAGTGATTAATGAGGGGGGCTGGCCCCCTCTTATCAAATTTTCTGGCCAAAAAATCACCCCGGCTAATTGATATTCATTAGATCCGGTAAGATTAAGTGATTTTAATGTTTGATTATCCATAAACACAGGGATATTATGGATATTTGGTAGCGATGCACGTATATCCATACTAGTGTCTATATCGGAGGCGGCGATGAGCATTTTCACGTGTACCAGTGAGGAGGGCCATTGAGCATACCGAGGTATGCTGAAATTATGTGGGACATTAATCGACAGGTGTGTCCAAGCCCAGTGAAGCCTCAAGCACAGTGCCAGAAGCCAGAGGGAAACTTCGGAGGGCTCTAATGAAGGAGCCAACCGGGTGCCCATCTACGGTAGCTGGTTAAAAACCAATGACACGAAGAGACAGCAGCGAAAGTCCAAACCCTTGCAGAGGGCCCCCCGTTGTTGCCTCCAACCAACCCAGTGTCCTGTTTCGTTCGACAAATGCTGCCTGGTGTCAGAGAATCAATGCACACCAGACTTCCAGAACTTAACACAGACTTAAGCCTGATCAGAACCTCGCAGAGAGGAGCGCGGATACAAACCACCGAACAGGCCAGGGCCACCACTTCCTCCATGCTCCCTGACAAGCTGGTGGGACCTTCTCCTGTTGTTCCCATCCAAGTAAAGGGAGTCTACACCAAGGCCCTTCTGGATACTGGAGCTTAAGTGACCCTTCTCTACAGAGACTTCTATGACAGGCACCTCAAGCACCTGCCTTTGCAGAAGTTGGAAGAGCTGCAGATATGGGGCATTGTGACTCAGAACTTCCCCTATGATGGCTATCTACTGGTCAAGCTGACCTTCGATCCCTCCATGGCTGGGAAAGCCGAGACTTTTGAAACTCAGGCAGTGGTCTGTCCTTGCCCACCAGGGGCCAGTAAGAGTTCTCTCATGATAGGGACCAATACTGATCTTGTCAGAAGGCTGTTGACACCTCTTGTTCTGGAGCCGGGCACTTCAACTACAAGTGTGCACCCCATGCTGAGACAAGCCTACCAGCACCTGGTACAAAAACAGAAGGGAAAGATCTGGCACTTGGACCAGTGTGAGAAGGTGTTACAGCCTGGTAAAGTGGCCTATTTACGAGCATCTGTCAAGCTAAATTTGAAGCAAGCTGGCCCTTTCATTGTCCTTCAATCAGATGGACAGAGAGAAGACATGGAAGTGGAGATAATTCCCGAGGTGGTTTCAACCAAAGGGTTGCAAAGAAGTCACGGGAAGATCTTGGTTAGTGTCCACAATATAACAGCCTCGCTAGTGAAGATGCTGGCTCAGATGTTGCTGGGACAAGTGAATCTGGCCACCCCAGTCCCACTGTCTGATTTGGTGGGGGGAGCAAAGGATGGGATCTCTGTGGAGGAGCTCTATCCAAAAATACTCCCCTTTTGCCTGAATGGAAAAAAAGGGCCAAGACACAGCTACTGAGATGGCAGGCTGCATTCTCCAAGAGTGAATTTGATGTGGGGCGTGCAAAAAGTGCCCAATACCGGATCCATCTCTTCGAGTGCATAAGCCATTCAGGGAAAGAGTTTGATGGATTCCTTTAGGGGACTTGGAGGATCTGCATGAACAACTGGCAGAGTTGAAGAGGGCAGGTATCATCCGAGAGTCCCAGAGTCTATACGCTTCCCCAATAGTGGTGGTACGGAAGAAGAATGGGTCACTGAGGCTGGGTATTGACTACTGGATGCTGAACTGAAGGACCATTCCCGACCAATATACCACCCCAAGGATAGAAGATGCCTTGCAGAGCCTGTCAGAAGCGAAGTGGTTCAGCATGCTGGATTTAAAGC
Organism: Lithobates septentrionalis; assembly: GCA_037952835.1. Lineage (NCBI taxonomy): Eukaryota > Metazoa > Chordata > Amphibia > Anura > Ranidae > Lithobates > Lithobates septentrionalis. The sequence goes on from JBBDGP010001747.1 coordinate 1,048,031, forward strand.
GTGGGTATTACCAAATCCCCATGCACCCTGAGGATCGGGAGAAGACCATTTTCATTACCCCGCAGGGGATCTTTGGATTTGACCGTATGCATCAAGGCCTATCTGGTGCCCCAGCCACCTTCCAAAGACTAATGGAGAAGACCGTGGGTAACATGAAACTGATCGAGGTGTTGGTGTACTTAGACAACATCATCGTTTTCAGCAAGACCCTGGAAGAGCACGAAGTGTTTCTGCAGAAGGTCCTTAAGAGACTCCATGGTGAGGGGGTTGAAGCTGTCTCTGGAAAAGTGCCAGTTTAATCAACCCTCGGTCAACTACCTTGGTCACATTGTGTCTGACGATGAAGTGGCCACTGACCTCCTGGCCGAGGCCTACCAACGTGACTGAGCTTAGGTCATTTCTGGGATTCTGCTCTTATTACAGAGGATTTGTCAAGGGATTAGATAAGATGCTGACCCTGTTCTGGCGAAGCCTGTCAGACCAGCTGGAGGGCCCAGAAAACCCAGAGAGTCCATTCAGGAACAATGGACTCTGCAGTGTGAAGAGGTTTTAGGCAGCTGAAGTGAAGCCTATCAACCGCTCCAGTCGTGGCCTATGCAGATCCAACCAAGCCATACGAGCTACACTTTGACGCCAGTCGAGATGGGTTAGGTGGGGTGCTATATTAAGAGCATGACTGCCATCTACGGCCTGTTGCCTACGTGAGTCAGGACTTGGCCCCCGCCGAGAAGAACTATCCCATGCACAAACTTGAGTTCCTGGCCTTGAAGTGGGTGGATAAGCTGAGGGATTACCTGTATGGAGCAGAGTTCGTGATCAAGACCGACAACAATGCTCTCACGGGTAGTCAGCCAAGCAAATGCCAGAGAGCCAGAGATAAACGTAGTAGTACAGCAAGCAGGATCAGGAGCCAGAAGGAACGTCAGCCTAGCAAGTCTTCAACAGGAATGCAGGAGAATGACTCTGTGATGTTGACAAAGGTGAAGGCAGAGATCAAGTGAGCTGGACGACTTTAAGTAGGCAGGACTGACGAGCAGAATCAACAACAGCTGGGTAACTGTGGAGAGAAATGGGAGCTCAGAGAAGGAAGGGCTGAGCCCAGCCCTGACACCTACATGACAACCATGGCCACCTAGGGCCCAAGAAGACTTTTCTCCTGGTGAGGGACTGGTTCGGTTGGCCCTGCATGCAGGCTGAAGTTGAGGACTATTGCAACTCCTGCATCAGATGTATCCTAAGGAAGACTTTGCCTCACCGAGCTGCCCCAATGGACCATCTTCAGAGTCAAGGACCCATGGATCTGGTGTGCATTGACATTCTGTGCTTGGAGCCTGATCTGAGTGGGCAGGGAAATATCCTGGTAGTGACTGACCATTTCACTCGGTATGCCCAGGCGTTTTCCACGAGGGACCAACAAGCATCCATGGTGGCCAAGATCTTCGCAGAGAAATTCTTTGTGCACTATGATCTGTCCCAACGCATCCACTCTGATCAAGGGAGAGATTTCAAGAGTAGTCTCATCAAGAGACTTTCAGACCTGTTGGGCATCAGGAAGTCTAAAACCACCCTGTATCATCCTCAAGGAGATCCTCAACCAGAGAGATTCAACCGAACCCTCCTGGATATACTTAGAAGTCTAAGTTCAGAACAAAAGCAGCACTGGAGCAAGCATATAGTGGCTATTGTGCATGCTTATAACAGCACCGCCAATGATGCCACAGGTTACTCCCCCTATAGTTTGATGTTCGGACCGTAGGCCCGGCTGCCAGTAGACTTGGCCTTCGGGACATCCCTCGACCATACCTTAGCAACTTTCCACAGAGGGTATGTGGATCGCCTGCAGAGAAGTCTGAAAACCACCTATGATAAGGCTCAAGCTGCCTCATATGCCTGAGGACAGAGAAACAAAATAAACTTTGACCTCAGGGTACGAGTGCAGGACCTACAGCCGGATGACAAGGTACTGCTGAGAAATCTGGGTGTCCCTGGAAAGCACAAGTTGGCTAACCGCTGAAAGTCACAGCCCTATGTCCTTTGCAACCCAGACACCCAGTATATCAAATCCGGCCAGAGGGAAGCACAGGCCTGCTGAAGACTTGGCATCACAATCATCTGTTGCCTCTGTCAGAAGCAGTTCATGTGCCACCACAGCCAGATTTACAGTCCACACTCACGGCCTCTCAAAGATCCCGGCCAGTGACTAGACCTCACTCTGTACCACTTGCTGAAGATGAAAACAGCGAGGATGAAGATAAAGATTGTCTGTGGCCATCTCAAATGCCAGGGCCTGTCACCCACCCCCCCTTACTTCTCCTCCCAAGGTGATTGAGGTGACTCTCAGGCCAGAGGCTCCTGAGTTTGTACCTCAAAGTCCACCTTTTGAAGAGTTGGAAGACCCTCAATCTTCCCTGCTGACAACAGACCCCTAAGACTTTCCATCCTTCATTGAGGAAGCTGAAATGCAGGATGAAGAAGAGACCAGTGTGCCTGTAACCCCAGAACCTAAAGAACAGCGAGAGCGAAGGGTTATTCCCCTGCCCAAAAGACTAACATATGATACTTTGGGTGAAAGCTCTGAGGAGGTCGTTCTCATTGCAAAAAGGACTCTTGAAGAAACTGACCCTTCCACCGCAGATTTGGTGGTGGACAATCCCAACTCACTGTCAGGGCTGGGCTCAGCCCTTCCTTCTCTGAGCTGGCCACTCTCTGGCAATCTCTGGCAATCTCTGCCTTCACCTTGGTCAACATCACAGAAACAATCTCCTGCGATCCTGTTCAGGACTTGCTTTGCTGACATCCCTCCTGGCTCCAGATCCTGCTTGCTGTTCCACTACATTGATCCCTGACTTCTGGCTTGGCTGACTATCCATTCCGGTTACTGAAATTTGGCTATGTTTTGACTACGTTTGTTCTTTTTACTTTTATTATTAAACAAGTGTGATTTAACTGTACTTCTGTCTCGGCCTGATTTCTTGGTTTCTGACACTCACCCCCTGGCACATCTAGCTGGGCCATTCCAATTAAGGTGGCCTGTAGGCAGGACAACCTCCCCTCCTATGCTAATTGGTGGGATGTTCCTCTGCCAGAGTTTTATGCAGATGTAAATTGTATGGTTTCCTGTGCACACTAACCTGTTTTTTTTTTGTGTGTATATCAAAAGCATGTAACAGGTCATAGACTCTTTACCTCCTTTGGCGGACCAAAGGTTCTTTGGTGGGGGGGAGTGTGTAACGGGGGCTACTCTATCACCCGTGGTCCCGCACCTCCCGTCATTCCTGCCAGTGACCGTCGGACTAAATAGACACTGACACAGGCACTCACTGAGGGAGAGCACGCCTGTCAGTCCCTGTGGGGGATTTCTCCCCCTCCCTCTCCTCTTCCTGTGTCCCTATTGGCAGGGAGAGGGAGCCAATCAAGCAGCAGCAGAGGACCACGGCCCACAATACAGCCCCATTGATTTCTACAGGGGGTGGAACTACCAAGCCCAGCCTGCTTTGCAAGACTTAAGCTTGTTGGTCTGAGGAGAGATCACCATGAGGCAGGGAGGTGAACGGAGGTGTGAGGAGAGACTACAAGCACCCACTGAAGAACCATGCAAAGAAGGTTCCAGAGACCATCCAGAGATGGTTGAAGATGGATGTACCTTCTGTACCACCTAATATCTCTATTTTTTATGGAATATCTATGAAATTATGTGAGATCTAAAGTTAAAACCAACCATCAACCCGTCCTTATGTACCACCTAATATCTCAATTATTATGTGGAATATCTCCAAAATTATGTGAGATCTAACATTAAAACTACTTGATCTTAACTGATCTAATGAATATCTATTAGCCTGAATGATTTTTGGTCAGAAAATTGCATGTGGGGGGGGCCAACCCGTCCTTATGTACCACCTAATATCTCTATTATTATATGGAATATCTCCGAAATTATGTGAGATCTAACATTAAAACTACTTGATCTTACCGGATCTAATGAATATCTATTAGCCTGAATGATTTTTGGCCAGAAAATTTGATAAGGGGGGCTAACCTGTCCATATGTATCACCTAATATCTCTATTTTGATGTGGAATATCTCTGAAATGATATGAGATCTAACATTAAAACCACTTGATCTTACCGGATCTAACGAATATCTATAAGCCTGATTGATTTTTGGCAAGAAAATTTGATAAGGGGGGGTGAACCCGTCCATATGTACCACCTAATATCTCTATTTTGATGTGGAATATGTCTGAAATGATGTGAGATCTAACGTTAAAATAACTTGATCTTACCAGATCTAACGAATATCTATTAGCCTGAATGATTTTTGACCAGAAAATATGATAAGGGGGGGCTAACCCGTCCATATGTACCACCTAATATCTCTATTTTGATGTGGAATATCTCTGAAATGATGTGAGATCTAACGTTAAAAGCACTTGATCTTACCGGATCTAACGAATATCTATTAGCCTGAATGATTTTTGACCAGAAAATTTGATAAGGGGGGGCTAACCTGTCCATATGTACCACCTAATATCTCTATTTTGATGTGAAATATCTCTGAAATTATGTGAGATCTAACGTTAAAACCACTTGATCTTACCAGATCTAACGAATATCTATTAGCCTGAATGATTTTTGACCAGAAAATTTGATAAGGGGGGGCTAACCCATCCATATGTACCACCTAATATCTATATTTTGATGTGGAATATCTCTGAAATGATGTGAGATCTAACGTTAAAAACCACTTGATCTTCCCGGATCTAACGAATATCTATTAGCCTGAATGATTTTTGACCAGAAAATTTGATAAGGGGGGGCCAACCCGTCCATATGTACCACCTAATATCTCAATTTTGATGTGGAATTACTCTGAAATTATGCGAGATCTAACGTTAAAACTACTTGATCTTACTTGATCTAACGAATATCTATTAGCCTGAATGATTTTTGACCAGAAAATTTGATAAGGGGGGGCCAACCCGTCCATATGTACCACCTAATATCTATATTTTGATGTGGAATATCTCTGAAATGATGTGAGATCTAACATTAAAACTACTTGATCTTACTTGATCTAATGAATATCTATTAGCCTGAATGATTTTTGACCAGAAAATTTGATAAGGGGGGGCTAACCCGTCCATATGTACCACCTAATATCTCTATTTTGATGTGGAATATCTCTAAAATGATGTGAGATCTAACGTTAAAACCACTTGATCTTACCGGATCTAAGGAATATCTATTAGCCTGAATGATTTTTGGCCAGAAAATTTGATAAGGGGGGGCTAATCCGTCCATATGTACCACCTAATATCTCTATTTTGATGTGGAATATCTCTAAAATGATGTGAGATCTAACGTTAAAACCACTTGATCTTACCGGATCTAACGAATATCTATTAGCCTGAATGATTTTTGACCAGAAAATTTGATATGGGGGGCTAACCCGTCCATATGTACCACCTAATATCTCTATTTTGATGTGGAATATCTCTAAAATGATGTGAGATCTAACGTTAAAACCACTTGATCTTATTGGATCTAACGAATATCTATTAGCCTGAATGATTTTTGACCAGAAAATTTAAAAAAGGGGGGGCTAACCCGTCCATATGTACCACCTAATATCTCTATTTTGATGTGAAATATCTCTGAAATGATGTGAGATCTAACGTTAAAACCACTTGATCTTACCGGATCTAAGGAATATCTATTAGCCTGAATGATTTTTGGCCAGAAAATTTGATAAGGGGGGGCTAACCCGTCCATATATACCACCTAATATCTCTATTTTGATGTGGAATATCTCTAAAATGATGTGAGATCTAACGTTAAAACCACTTGATCTTACCGGATCTAACGAATATCTATTAGCCTGAATGATTTTTGACCAGAAAATTTAAAAAAGGGGGGGCTAACCCGTCCATATGTACCACCTAATATCTCTATTTTGATGTGGAATATCTCTGAAATGATGTGAGATCTAACGTTAAAACCACTTGATCTTACCGGATCTAACGAATATCTATTAGCCTGAATGATTTTTGGCCAGAAAATTTGATAAGGGGGGGGCCAGCCCCCCTTCATTAACCACCTCAATACAGGGCACTTTCACCCCCTTCCTGCCCAAGCCATTTTTCAGTTTTCAGCGCTGTGGCATTTTGAATGACAATTGCGCAGTCATGTTACACTGCACCCTAATTACATTTTTATCATTTTTTCCCCACAAATAGAGCTTTCTTTTGGTGGTATTTGATCACCTCTGCGGTTTTTATTTTTTGCGCTATAAACAAAAGAAGAGGGACAATTTTGAAAAAACACAATATTTTTTACTTTTTGCTATAATAAATATCCAATTTTTTTTTTTTTCAACCAATTTTTTCCTCAGTTTAGGCCGATATATATTCTTCTACATATTTTTGGTAAAAAAAATCGCGATAAGCGTATATTGATTGGTTTGCGCAAAAGTTATAACGTCTACAAAATAGGGGATAGATTTATAGCATTTTTATTTATTTATTTATTTTTTACTAGTAATGGCGGCGATCTGCGATTTTTATTGTGACTGCGATATTGCGGCGGACATATCGGACACTTTTGACACATTTTTGGGACAATTCACATTTATACAGCGATCAATTCTATAAAATTGCATTGATTACTGTGTAAATGTGACTGGCAGGGAAGGGGTTAAAACTAGGGGGCGCTCGAGGGGTTAATGTATAACCTAAGGATGTGATTCTAACTGTGGGGGGAAGGGACTGACTGGGGGGAGGTGACCGATCGGTGTCCCTATGTACAAGGGACACGCCATCGGTCTCCTCTCCTCTCTGACAGGACGTGGATCTGTGTTTACATGCACAGATCCACGGTCCTGCTCTGTTACCCTGCAATCGCGGGTGCCCGGCGGACATCGCGGCCGCCGGGCACGCGCACCGGGTCCCGAGCGACGCAGCCCCCTAGTGGCTCGGGAGGGCGATCACGTCATATGACGTCCGCCCAGAACAAGAGAAGCCTCGTCCCGCCGTCATATGACGGTGGGCGGTGGCTTAGTAGTAATCACTTAATAAGTCTCTAATTATGTGAGATCTAACGTTAAAACCACTTGATCTTACCGGATCTAACGAATATCTGTTAGCCTGAATGATTTTTGACCAGAAAATTTGATAAGGGGGGGCTAACCCGTCCATATGTACCACCTAATATCTCTATTTTGATGTGGAATATCTCTGAAATATGTGAGGTCTAACGTTAAAACCACTTGATCTTACCGGATCTAACGAATATCTATTAGCCTGGATGATTTTTGGCCAGAAAATTTGATAAGGGGGGGCGGCCCCCCTCATTAATCACTTAATAAGTCTCTAATTATGTGAGATCTAACGTTAAAACAACTTGATCTTACTGGATCTAACAAATGGCTTCCAAAATAGCTAATTGTTTGGTCAATTTTTTGATAAGGGGGGGCTAATGATGGGTTAGCCCCCCCCCCCCCCCCCCGCAAATAACTGTTATTATTGCTTCTTCTGTGTGAGATCTAATGCAAACAATGGTTGATCTAACCTGATCTAACAAAGATCTAACAAACTGCATAAGATTTTTTCAAAAATTTTGATATGGGGGGGCTAACCCGGCAGAGGTGATAGAGAGCACTGTTATACAGATCAGAGGTGTTGGTTGAAGTACCAGATGACACAGAAATGGTTAAAGAGACTCGTATATAAAAATGTGTTGAAAGAGGTCGGTTGGTAGAACAGTAGTTTACGAAGTGTTGGAAAACAGGGGTCGATGTGAAACTTTGGGAAGTTGCCATTGGAATTAACCGCTGGCCTGTATGTGGTCCCTCCTCAGACACTGTCCTAGCAAACAATGGGAGTTCCATGTGATAGCAGTGGTGGGGCGGCAGGGGGGCTGTGGCCCTGGGCGCAACATTTAGGGGGCAAAATCCCACGCCAGTGTGTCACTCCCGCCTCCGTCCATCCTAATTTCTATTTCCTGTGCCGCTGCCGCGCTGCACTCCAGCCACATGTCTTAGGAAGAGTTGGCTGTGACATGCAGGGTCAGCCGTGGGTTGATGTGCGGATTGCAGGGCTGGCCGTGGGTGGATATGTGGATTGCAGGGCCGGCCATGGGTTGATGTGCGGATTTTAGGGCTGGTCGCAGGTGAATGTGTGGGATGCAGGGCCGGCTGTGGGCGATGTGCTGAATATGCAGTAGGAGTGGAAAGAGTCTCACCATTCCCCCGCCCACCAAGCCGCTCCATAGCAAACTAGGCCGCGAAGCGAAGGTCCCGGTTCAGGCATGCGATTCGCAGCCGCTGGTCACCTGGCAACCAAGACGCCAGGAGAGGAGGAACGGAGAGGCTGAGGCCTTCCACACCACCACCCTCCGTACATGCAGCTGCAGGATCTCAGACCTGTCTCCTGCACATGAAAGCTGGCTAGGTGCTGCCGCCACTTATAGGGAAATCAGTGCGGCTGGTGTACACCCACCTCTCTTCCCCCCCACCACATTTCTTTTCCCGCTGGTGAAGGGGTTTGGATCTGATGCTCCCAGACCTAGCCCAAGACATTCGCTGCCTGAGTCCAAGAATAAAATGCTGCCTCCCCCCCCAAAAAAAAAATCATGCCCACCAAGGCCCCCACATCCATTCTTTTATATCATGACAATTAAAACTACATTTATCAGTAAGTCAGATATGCATGCAACAACACCTTGTCTATATGCAAAATTATATGAGATACCACCATGTTACTGCTCCCCCATCTTGGCGCCCTAGGGCACCCATGGGTACAGTGTGTGTCAGGAGTGTTCTAGGGTATTATATGGACAGGCTAGGGTAGTACATGGACAGGCTAGTGTCCATCAGTGCCCATCAGTGCAGCCTATCACTGCCCATCAGTGTCCATCAGTGCCATCGCATCAGTGCCATCGGTGCAGCTTATCCGTGCCCATCAGTGCCACCACAGTGCCCACCAGTGCAGCCTATCAGTGCCCATCAGTGCCGCCTCATCAGTGCCCACCAGTGCAGCCCATCAGTGTCCATCAGTGCCACCTCATCAGTCCCCACCAGTGCCGCCTATCACTGCCCATCAGTGTCCATCAGTGCCACCTCAGTGCCCACCAGTGCAGCCTATCAGTGCCCATCAGTCCATCAGTGCCACCTCATCAGTGCTCACCAGTGTAGTCTATGAGGGTCCAGCAGTGCCACCTCAAGAGTGCCCATCAGTGCAGCATATTAGTGCCCATCAGTGCCGCCTCATCAGTGCCCACCAGTGCAGCCCATCAGTGTCCATCAGTGCTGCCTCCTCCATGCCCATCAGTTCCGACTCATCAGTGCCCACCAGTGCAGCCTATCACTGCCCACCAGTGCCACCTCATCAGTGCCCACCAGTGCCACCTCATCAGTGTCCATCAGTGCCACCTTATCAGTGCCCATCAGTACCCCTTATCAGTGCCCATCAGTGCCACCTCATCGGTGCCCACCAGTGCAGCCTATCAGTGTCCATCAGTGCACCCTCATCAGTGTCCACCAGTGCAGCCTATTAGTGCCCATCAGTGCCGCCTCACCAGTGCCCACCAGTGCAGCCTATCAGTATCCATCAGTGCCGCCTCATCAGGGCCCACCAGTGCAGCTCATCAGTGTCCATCAGTGCCACCTCATCAGTGCCCACCAGTGCAGCCTATCACTGCCCATCAGTGTCCATCAGTGCCACCTCATCAGTGCCCATCAGTGCAACTTTTCAGTGCCCATCAGTGCCACCTCAGTGCCCACCAGTGCAGCCTATCAGGGTCCATCAGTGCCACCTCAACAGTGCCCATCAATGCAGCCTAGTAGTGCCCATCAGTGCCCACCAGTGCAGCCCATCAGTGTCCATCAGTGTCCACCAGTGCAGCCTATCACTGCTCATCAGTGCCCCCTCATCAGTGCAGCTTATCTGTGCCCATCAGTGCCGACTCATTAGTGCCCACCAGTGCAGCCCATCAGTGCCACCTTATCAGTGCCCATCAGTGCAGATTTTCAGTGCAACCTCATCAGTGCCCACCAGTGCAGCCCATCAGTGTCTAACAGTGCCCACCAGTGCAGCCTATCACTGCCCACCAGTGCCACCTCCTCAGTGCAGCTAATCAGTGCCCATCAGTGTCCTAGGTGCCACCTCATCAGTGCCCACCAAAGCAGTCTATCAGGGTCCATCAGTGCCACCTCAACAGTGCCCATCAGTGCCACCCCATCAGTGCCCACCAATGCAGCCCATCAGTGACACCTTCAGTGTCCACCAGTGCAGCCTATCACTGCCCATCAGTGCCCCCTCATCAGTGCAGCTTATCAGTGCCCATAAGTGCCACCTCATCAGTGCCCACCAGTGGAGCCTATCAGTGTCAATCAGTACCCACCAATGCAACCTATCAGTGTCCATTAGTGCCCACCAGTGCAGCCTATCAGTGTCCATCAATGCCCACCAGTACAGCCTATCACTGCCGCCTCATCAGACAATCCACAGGCAGTCATGGCATTGGGGAGAAGGATATACCTGCCAGTCAGCTCACTGCACATCCAATCCGCACTCCAGGGATCTCAGCGCTGCCGCTACCGCTCCAAACCTGTTGCTTAGCTGCACCTGCAGCCTCGGGCTTCTACTCCATACCGATCGCATCAGGGAGGGGTCTGAGAGTGACCCTGCTGCCTCCCTTGCTGTCTGTTCACTACAGCTACCTCAATGCCAGTGGCATTGTGGGGCGGCCCCCAATGTGCAGGCAGCGTGGGCTCCAGGGGCAGCTCTTTTGGGCCCCAAAACAGTACCTGGGCCATTTGACCCACGTGAAAGACAGCCTTGGCACTGCCCCTCTTAAAGTGCCGCCCATCTTAAAGTGCCCCCTGGGTCTCATGGACCCCACGGGACTCATGCTAGGGTCGGCCCTGGATGCTCCATTGTACTCCTTTGATAATGGTAATTTTGCTCTTTCTTTCCTCTTATGTGACAGCAGTCTTCTAATCAGCCGGCTCATGCTCCGGGCAGTGGCATAGCATGGAGGGGGGCAGCCGTCTTTGGCCCTGGGTGCAAGATTTAGAGGGGCGCTGTCCCGAATGTGCTGCCCTTGATGTCATGTCAGGTTCCGTGATGGCGGGAGCACGGCGGGAGCCTTGCCCCAGGTGCTGACAATCCACGCTACGCCAGCAGGTACTGGTGGGTGGTACTTGTGGGTACTTTTGGGTACTGGTGGGTGGTGCTTCTGGGTACTGGTGGGTGGTGCTGGCTTGTACTTCTGGGTACTGGTGGGTACTGCTGGCTGGTACTTCTGGGTACTAGTGGGTACTTTTTGGTACTGCTGGGTGGTACTTCTGGGTACTGGTGTGTACTGCTGGGTACCGCTGGGTGGTAATTCTGAGTACTGGTGGGTACTATTTGGTACTGTTGGCTGGTATTTCTGGGTACTGGTGGCTGGTTCTTGATCCCCTATACCTGCCATCAGTGTGACAGGAGCGGTGCTGGAGGAAGTATACAGCTGCAGTAGAGAGCAGAGCCAATGCTTCCTGTATCGTGCTGGGAACTGTCAAAGGTGGAGCATTTCTGTCTCAGACTCCGCCTGTGACAGAAGCTGGCGCTATACAGGAAGCATCAGCCCTGCTTCCTCTAGCGCCGGCTCGGATCTTTCCGCAGATGCTTGGGGATGGCGGGTCGGCAACTCGCAATCTGAGAGCAGGAGATGGCAGGCTACATCAGGCCAATGTGCATACCTCCCAACTTTTTGAGATGGGAATGAGGGACACCTATCAGCAAAAGTATGCAGGCATAGGACACACCCCTTGCCACGCCCCCTTAAAGGAGAATTGTACAAAAAAAACAAGATTGGTTAAACCCACAAGTGCTTTTTTTACTACTACGCTTCCTTTATATTGGCTTCTGGAATTTACAAATGCAGCAATTTAGAAATCAGATGAAAGGTTTAATGCTGGAAAACATTTTTTGATAGATAAAAAGTGCATTTTATATACATCTATATAGATCAGACCAAAATGAGGGAAAAATGAGGAGGAAAGAGGGACAGGGGGACATTGCTCCAAATCAGGGACAGTCCCTCGAAATCAGGGACAGTTGGGAGCTTTGCATGTGTCCCGCGGGCCAGCGGTTGGACACCCATGCTGCAGTGGGTCTATTATTGCTTTTACTGCAGTAACAAACTCACAGGGCTCATGCACATGGCACTTAGAGCTGTACAGTATGGATGAGCTCATGTATGTTCGGATACATGTCCACACTATATGACAGGAATGCTGAAATCCTCTATAAGTGCCGCTGAGCTTACTTTGGTAAGTCCTGGATATTTCTACAGTAAATATTTGCACATTTTACTGCATTGCTTTTAATTAACAAATTCCATACAAATTACTTGTATAGGCCCACAAATTATACTTGGTTCCCTGTTCTCTAAAAAGGCAGTTCTAAGGGGGGGCGGGGGGGGGGTGGTTCTAGGGACGGGCAGGGGCATGAACAAGGAGTTCCTGCACCTTTTCTCTGGGAAAAAAAAGCCCCGCATACTTGTATGAAATGTTGACATTCTTTTTTTAAATAAAAGTGGGCAGGGAAGCCCTGAAAACTATTTCTGCCTTGGAGTAAACTCACTGTTTATAAATGTGCCTTGCGTAAGGCAGTCAATTAAAATGAATGGGCTGCCATTGCACTCTAATGCCGCGTACACATGATCGGAATTCTCGTCGGAAAAAGATGTGATGGCTTTTCCGACGGGATTCAGCTCAAGCTTGCCTTGCATACACACGGTCACACAAAAGTTTGCTGAACTTTCAACCGTCAAGAACGCGGTGACGTACAACACTACGACGAGCTGAGAAAATGTAGTTCAATGCTTCCGAGCATGCGTCGAATTGTTTCCGAGCATGGGTCGAATTGTTTCCGAGCATGCCTAGGAATTTTGCGCGTTCGGAATTACTACAGACGATCGCATTTTCGGATAGGAACTTTCTCCGACCGAAAAATTGAGAACAAGCTCTCATCGGTCTTTTGCTGGCCGAGTTTCCGATTGTGTCTACGCGGCATAACATGTCAAAAATCATACATGTACCATTTTTGGCTAGCAATGCATCGCAACACAATGCATGAAATTAGAGCTGCACAATTCTGAATAAAATGAGAATCACAATTTTTTTTGCTTAGAATAAAGATCACGATTCTCTCATGATTCTCGGCGTAACATCATTATTCACATTATAAAAAAATTGGGCTATCTTTACTGTTTTGTTTCTTTTAATTCATGGAAGTGTATTTTTTCCCAAAAAATTGCATTTGAAAGACCGCTGTGCAAATACAGTGTGCCATAAAATATTGCAACGACCTCCATTTTATTTTCTAGGGTCTCTGCTAAAAAAATAAAGCAAAAATACTGATTTTAAGATAGAAGTATGGGGTTGGGTTTTTTTCCAGTATCATACTTACCTAGGTGGATGCAGCATTGGTCTGATGGAACAGCGCTGATCGTTTGGTTCCAACAGCTCCATGAGCAGAGAGATGGTGACTGTCAGTCACAGCTCTCTGCTCTGCCCCCTCCTCACTCACTGGAGTGCTGGGCTGTGTGTGTGTGGGGGGGGGGGTTGTGATGGCGCAGACCCTGGACTGACTTCTGTGATGTCAGCAGAGAGCGGAATTCAGCCCGTTCTCTGCTGAAAACGGGTTACAGATGTGCAAAACGAACTGCACTCCTGTGATCCACAGGAGAAGTACAGCCAAACGAGCTTTGGCTATACTTCTCCTTTAACTTGTAAGCAACAAGTGTCAGAAAAAGGCTAAAGCCTCGTACACACGATTGGATTTTCCGCAGACAAAACCTCTGACTTTTGTCCGAAGGCGTGTGCCTGGATTTTGTCTTGCATACAAACGGTACACAATTGTCGACCAACAAACACGAACGTAGTGATGTACTAGACATACTATGAGCTGAAAAAGAGGAAGTTCAATTGTCAGGCACCACCCTTTGTGCTCCTTCTGCTAATTTCGTGTTAGTAGAAGTTTGGGATTGTTGATTCACGCTTTTCATTCCGCGCTTTTCTGTTTGTTTCTGAACGGCCGTTCGTCAACCAGCCATGTTGCAGAATTGGAGGAGATAACGTGTTATGTATTATTGGCCTTGGAGTTATTGCTTTGACCCAAGTCCAGTCCAGGAACAGGAGGAGGAGGAGTTCTTGGACCAAAAATTGGTTGCTTTATTAATGGTGACCAATTATGTCATATGCCTTTGCTACGGGAGCTCCAGGAGAATAATCCAGATGATTTTCGGAATTATCCCCGGATGATGGACCCCTGCTTTCACCAACTCTTGGCATTGTTGACCCCCTATATTAAGAAGCAGGACACATGCATGAGGCTTTTATTTAATTTTTTGGTTGAATAATGATTTGATTTGGCATATTTTCTATATTTTTGAATGCCTAGAATGCACTTTTTGGTTAAGTTCTATTGGCAGATATCATGTCTAATTTTATTTGTTTTCTTTTTTTAATGCACAATAAAAAAAATTGTGGAGAATAATACTTGGCTATGTGTTTTACTTCAAATGACCGTTTGGGAGTAGGCAGTTACATTTTAAAAAATACAATGTAAAATTAACAAGGGACACCAACACAGAGAATCGTGCGCTGCATTTTGCGATTTCATAATTTGCCACGTCACGAATGTTAGGTCTCCATTACGAATGCTAGTTTATAAGACCAACCGCTTCTGGCTCGCCCTTGCTTCCGAGCATGCGTGTTTGTACTTTGGACTTTTGTCCGATGGACTTGTGTACACACGCTGGGAAAATCCAAAAACAGACATTTGTCCGTGGAAAATTTTAAAGCCTGCCATCCAACATTTGTCTGCAGAAAATCCGACAACAATTGTCCGATGGAGCGTACAAACGGTCGGACAGCCTGTCATTACACATTTCCCATCGGAAAATCCAATCGTGTGTACACAGCTTTAGTCTCTGAAGTGGAAGTCCAATCTAAAACTAAAATCCCTGCATCTATAGATATCCACGATCTTAAGCCACATACACACGATCGGGAAATGTGTGATGACAGGCTGTTGGCGGAAAATCCGACCGTTTGTACGCTCCATCGGACAATTGTTGTCGGATTTTCCACGGACAAATGTTGGATGGCAGGCTTTAAAATTTTCTGAGCGTGTGTACACAAGTCCGTCGGAGAAAAGTCCAAAGTACAAACACACATGCTCGGAAGCAAGGAGGAGTCAAAAGTAGTCGGTCTTGTAAACTAGCGTTCGTAATGCAGAATTAACATTTGTGACGTGGCAAATTATGAAATCTCCAAATGCAGTGCACATTCTCTTCTTCTTTAATGGGATAATAAGGAAGGTGCTTTGCTGGTGATACTGATGGAGTTATTGCAAACAATTTTCAAAGGCTTTTTTTCTAGTGATATCAAGAATAACATTATTATGCTTGTTATTTTTATTTATTTATTTTTTTGGTGCACGTTACCACAACACCATTATCCTGTATTTTTTAACATCAAAGATACAGTTATGTTGGTGTCCCTTGTTAATTTTACATTGTATTTTTTAAAATGTAACTGCCTACTACCAAACTGCCATTTGGGGTAAAACACATAGCCAAGTATTATTCTACACAATTTTTTTATTGTGCATTAAAAAAAGAAAAATGAGACATGCTATCTGCCAATAGAACTTAACCAAAAAGTGCATTCTATGCATCCAAAAATACAGAAAATATACCAAATCAAATCATTATTCAACCAAAAAATAATCATCCGGAGATAATTACGAAAATCATCTGGATTATTCTCCTGGAGCTCCAGCAGCATAGGCATATGACATAATTGGTCAACGATTAATAAAGCAACCAATTTTTGGTTCAAGAAATTCTCCTCCTCCTGTTCCTGGATTGGACTTGTGTCAAAGCAATAACTCCAAGGCCAATAATAAATGACACGTTATCTCCTCCAGATTCCGATAAGCCCCCCGCCCGCAGACCCCCACAACCACCGGCCAGGGTTGTGGGGATGAGGCCCTTGTCTTCATCAACATGGGGACAAGGTGTTTTGGGGGGCTACCCCAAAGCACCCTCCCAATGTTGAGGGCATGTGGCCTGGTATGGTTCAGGAGGGGGGGGCCGCACTCTCGTCCCCCCCTCTTTTCCTGCGGCCTGCCAGGTTGCGTGCTCGGATAAGGGTCTGGTATGGATTTTTGGGGGGACCCCACGCCGTTTTTTTTTTTTTTTTGGCGCGGGGTTCCCCTTAAAATCCATACCAGACCTGAAGGGTCTGGTATGGAATTTAGGGGGAACCCCACGTCTTTTTTTTTTTTAATTTTGGCTGGGGTTCCCCTTAATATCCATACCAGACCTGAAGGGCCTTGTATGGAATTTAGGGGGACTCCCACATCATTTTTTTTTTTTAATTTTGGTTCGGGGTTTCCCTGTGGGGAATTCCCATGCCGTTTTTATCAATGAACTTCTATGTGTATTGTCGGCAATGCAATAGCCGCGGGTAGTTTTAAATGTGTTTTTTCCTTCAAAATGTCATTTTGCTGTCAGACTGTTCTAAACACGGGAAACATGCGCCCCTTTACAGGCATACTATAGACACCCCCCAGGTACGAAATTTAAAGGGATATTACACTTTTATTGTTTGACTTTAAGCATTATTAAAATCACTGCTCCTGAAAAAACGGCCGTTTTTAAAACTTTTTTTTGCATTGATTCATGTCCCCTGGGGCAGGACCCGGGTCCCCAAACACTTTTAATGACAATAACTTGCATATTAGCCTTTAAAATTAGCACTTTTGATTATTCATGTTCGTGTCCCATAGACTTTAACGGTGTTCGCGTGTTCGAACGAACTTTTTTCCTGTTCGCATGTTCTGGTGCGAACCGAACAGGGGGGTGTTCGGCTCATACCTACTCCTGAGATTACTTACACATGGTAATGGTAAGAGTGCTCTGCACTTGTTACATAAATCGTGGAGATGCTGGATTAGGATCGTGAGGGGGGGTTGAATCGGAGTCGTGATTTTTTAACCATTAATTGTGCAGCTTTACATGAAACATACAACACTACTATGTGGAACAGTGGCACTGACATGATGACATCAATGCCAATCTCAGATTTATTATACCATGGTGAGTAAATGGAGCTGTGGTGATCAGTGGCAGCCCATCCATTAGGGGCGCCCAGGCGCCGCCCCCTCTCTCTAGGCCACCCCCTATATGCAATGGGTAGATTCATGCACAGCATGAATCTATCCATGGCCGCCGCGGCCGCCCCCTACTCATGCGTCTGGCTCCTTTCAGGGTACCGAGGGCATGAAATACATCGGCCAGGGTTTTATTATGAAGCACCTGATTAGAGACAGAGTCTCTAACAGGCTTCAAAATAGGGTGGGCTCGGGTCGTAGAGGATGCGTCCGGAGCCTACCCAGGTGTGTTGCAACAGCGAATGAATATTCGCTGTTGCAACACTGATCCTCCTCCTTGCCAATCAGGAAGCAGGTCTGATACCCGTCACCCGATTAGCTGAAAGGACAGGCGATCCTATTGGATGCCTAGGAGGAGGGGAGAAGGTACACAGCGGACAGCGAGGAGGAGAAGAGCCGCTGGCCAATGCCTGGATGCCCGGTCTCCGCCGATGCCTGGATGCCCGATCCCTGCTGCCGCTCCTCGGATACCTGATCCCCGCCAATGCCTACTGCCTAGATGGGGTAAGTGCCGGTGGACCGACCGGCAGGCAGCAGGGGGGGTGTTTGAGTTGCCATGGGGGTGGGGGGGGTTCGTTTGTTTGCTGCCCCCCAAACAAAAAAAACTACCAGCCGCCACTGGTGATGATGCCGTTGGACTTGAAGCCAACCAATGCTGGATCTGTGAGCAGGGGAGTTAACGGGTAGCAGCACCATAGTGGAGGAAAGAATTCAACATGAGTTGCATTTTTATCATTTTTCGCTTTTTATTAAAAAAAAAAAGAATACTTGGGCTTTTAAAAGCAGGGAACTACAAGTAGCCCTTGCCAAAATGAGCAAGAGTGTGCATAATGACACAGTGCCGTTATTTATTTAGATTGATATGCTAGAGGCAGCAGTGTTCATTGCTATTGACAAAACAAGGGTTAAGCTGACTGGCCCTTTAATTGGCTGCAAGTGCATTGGCTATACTGTGAGAAAATGCCAATTGTTGCTGGCTTATTGGAGAAGCACAGGCACTTCTTTGTGCAGCGATGGTGCATAACCTCATACCGCAGTGCTGAATAACTTCCTGTGCAGCCATCAGTGACACAACATCAAGGAAGCAGTCCAATCTGAACTGAAAATCAATTTTCAGCTTTAGCCGGTTTAAACATTATGATTGCAAATCTGTAGAAATTGATTTTTTTTTTTTTTTTTTTTTTTTCCTTTTCATTTTTTTGTGGCTCAAAACAGCAGAGCTTTTACCATCTCCGGCAGCCACAATTGTCATCTCGGTCTTAGGCTAATATTTTAATGTCTGCACCATGTACAACCTTATACCTTCATGCATATTGATTCTGTTCCCCGAGGAATGCTGAAACACTGCAGTTACCTCTGCAGTTGGATGTGATCTTCACTACACACAGCATACACTTGCTTACTTTACTTATCATGCATTGCAGAGCTTGGGAGCAACTGTGCATGAGAGAGACACGGAAGCAATCATGGAATAACAGCAATTAGAGACACGTAATAATATAGGTTTAAAATAATATAATAGATTTCTAATAAGATAAAATCTATTACTAGTCAATGCACCTGAAAACTGATATTTTGATTTTGGGTGGGCACAGGTGTCTGAAATCATTCCCATTCATGAGCTGTCAGAATATTCAATAGCTAATTTCTCACCCACACACATACGCTTAAAATAATGGCGTCTCTTACTGGCAGCTGGATTCTGCATAGCTCCCAACTGTCCCTGATTTGGTATAATGCCCCTCTGTCTCTCTCTCCTCCTCTATTGTCCTTCATTTTGGTCTGATCTATATAATTGCATGTAAAATGCACTTTTTATTCCTTCAAAAAAGTGTTTCCCAGTGCTAAAAGTTCTAAATTGCTGCATTTGTAAATTTCAACAGCCAGTATAAAGGAATAGTAGTGGTTAAAAAAAAAAAAACACTTGTGGGTTTAACTAATCACTTTTTTTTTATAGAATTCTCCTTTAAGGGGGCGTGACAGGGGGCGTGTCCTATGCCTACATACTTTTGATAATAGGTGTCCCTCATTCCCATCTCAAAAAGTTGGGAGGTATGATTCTGCCATTATCATCAGCTGAAGGGATCCTTCATATAGGCAACAGGAAGGCCACAGTTTTACCACCCCCCCAGCCACTCACCCATTTGCTAACATTACAGCCTGACAGGGAATGTACACATGCCGCAGTTACAGCATTTTGAACTTGTGCTGCAGAACCTGGCAGGTAGCACCGCCTACCAAATTTGCCTATTGAGTTCAATGGAAGCACACTGCAACCACAATATGACCCTCCGTGCTTGAAAATCCACATAGACAGTCATATTTCCCAAGCCAGTCTGATCTCTGTAATAGGGATCTATCACATCTGAGGACAGCACAGTGAAGTTGGAGTGGATTCTGTTTGTTTCTTCTGTCTGCCTAAGAGGACAGAGGAGAGCTGACTGCTAAATTCTCCACTCTAGGACAGAAAGAGACTGCCAAGATCAAGAATCAGTTTTCCTGCAATCACTTGATGCTGGGAGTCCTGTTTGCTAAGGAAATTATGCGCCAGCTATATGGGAAGCTAAGTGACTTTTGATGTATCCTTATTGTATACAGACTATTGCAATGTTCCTTTGCTAGGAAAGGATTGATAATCTGTTTATAGATATCATCTGCTGAATGATTGGAAATTAAGGCACGTCAGTCTATTGGAATTCCTGGTCTGTATCATCCACCCTCCATCGTTCTGGTTGTGACCATTGAAGTACACCATCACATCATTCGCGTCCTCCATTAAAGACCTGCTGGAGTGAATGGTCTAAATGCCTGTATGACCCACGGCCATATGGCGTGTGTGTCCATCTTTGTTTGGTAAGCGTACCCAATTTCCATTCATTTCACATGTTTATCTGTGAATGAGATATGGAGAAACCTATGCCTTTTCACCCATCATCTGTGGAAAGGACATCACCCTAATATTTCCCTTACATGGGACTATACCACACTCTATAGAGGAGTTTTGCAGTTGAAACTATATTTTGTCACGGACGTTTTGTTGACCTTTTTGTTCACTAATTTTTTATACATTTATTATATATTATATATTTTTGATTTTTTTTTCTATTTTCCTTTTATCATTCACTTTACCCTGCACTGATTTTGTGATTTAATTCATGGTACATTCATTAGACATTGGCTTCTCATTTATGAATGGCCATTGGTCTTATACTTACACCTAGGGGCTACTGTGGGGATTATACATATCACATTAGCACTGCATTTTTTGATGTTTTCTAATTTCAAGAAAAGCCTCCACCTCATAGAAATGGCCGCTTACCAGATCCTCATGACCTCCTGTTACGGAAGATAGATATCAAAAAAATGGAGGTTCTGAAATAAGTCTGCTATGCACCAGCCAACATCCCTTAGATATAGTACAAGTCTCCTGTTATGGAAGGTCTTGAATGTTTGTGGCTATATACCCAGCCCGGGCCTTTGCTCATCCAGGGGATTCACGCTCTCAAGCCTCCACCACCCGGAATGGGTTCGATCATAAATGAGCCCCAAAAAGAGATAAGGCCTCCATAGTGTAAAATCTTCAGTGTTTATTTGTTAAAAGAGTTTGGTTGCACTTACATCAAACGAATGTAATTAGGTATAAAAGAATAAGCCCCAGGATGACATCTTTTGTCACAAAACACATAGGGAGGAGCGACATGCTGACATCACCACATTTGCGCAAGGCTGCAACAGTGAGCCCTTCATGACCAGGCCATTGTTTGCGATACAGCACTATGTTACTATAACTGACAATTGCGCAGTCATGCGACACTGTACCCAAATAACATTTTTGTTCTTTTTTTCCTACAAATAGAGCTTTCTTTTGGTGGTATTTGATCACCCCTGGTGTTTTTATTATTTGCGCTATAAACAAAAAAAACCTGACGATTTGAAAAAAAAGCAAAACAATATTTTTCACATTCTGCTATAAAACATATCCAATAAAAAAAAATGTAAAAAATATAATTTCTTCATAAATTTAGGCCAATATGTAATTAGGTATTCTTTTATACCTAATTACATTTGTTTGATGTAAGTGCAACCAAACTTTTTTTAATAAACACTGAAGATTTTACACTATGGAGACCTTATCTCTTTTTGGGGCTCATTTATGATCCAAACCCAATCCTGGTGGTGGAGGCTTGAGAGCGTGATCCCCCTGGACGAGCAAAGGCCTGGGATGGGTATATAACCACAAGCATTCGAGACCTTCCGATTTGTCTGTCACAATATCGCAGTCCCGCTATAAGTCGCTGATCGCCGCCATTACTAGTAAAAAAAATGAAATAAATAAAAATATCCCATAGTTTGTAGACGCTATAACTTTTGCGCAAACCAATCAATATAGGCTTATTGGGATTTTTTTACCAAAAATATGTAGCAGAAAACATATTGGGATAAATTGATGAAGAAATTTGATATTTTACATTTTTTTATTGGATATGTTTTATAGCAGAATGGAAAAAATATTGTTTTGGTTTTTTTTTTCAAAATTGTCCTGTTTTTTTTTGTTTATAGCGCAAAAAATAAAAACAGCAGAGGTGATCAAATACCACCAAAAGAAAGCTCTATTTGTGGGGAAAAAAGGACAAAAATGTTATTTGGGTACAGCGTCGCATGACCTCGTAATTGTCAGTTATAGTAACGTAGTGCTGTATCGCAATAAATGGCCTGGTCATGAAGGGAGGTAAATTTTCCAGAGGTCAAGTGGTTAAGGATAGAAGGGTTTAATTCTGCTTTAAGGCTGTCAGCCGACCCGCCTCTACAAACTCAGCAGTGCCTAAAAATGGAGAGCGACTAAGCATTTGCACAGCAGGGTGAGACAGTGTATTACTGGATTTTAAACAGTATAGGCACTTATTTTTAATGTTTTACATAGCTATACCTGCAAAAGGGGCCAATCTAAAGTCATCTAGCTGGACTTAATTTTCTGACTAAAGTTTCTCTTTAAAGTGGATCTACATTATTCCATGTTAAAGCGGAACTAAACCCTCCTATCGTTTTCAGCCAAGGAAGCTGCCACCTTGGCCTCCGTTTGATCTTCAAATGCCATGATACTGCACATGGATCAGTTATGACACCAGCCATTTGATGGTTTGACAGTTTGGTTGAAAGCACAACCAATGTGACAGTTACATTCACGGCACATGTCAGGAACGTAACTGTTTTTGAAACTGTTAAATCGATGGGTTTACTTACGCATTTAGTACAGGGAGTCCTGGAGCAAAAAGAAAAGAGAGGGATGAACGGAGGGGCAGCATGACAGAGGTGGACAGTAGGACAGGCAGTTATAGTATAAGGTATCAGTAGCCCTTTAAGGCAGGTGGGGGTGGCTAGGGGCTGGGAGGTGTCCCGAGAAGTTTAGGGGGGAGGAGTGAGCAGTGCACAGCCAGTGAAAGTGAAAGAAAGTGAAAGGAGAAGCCTTACTTTGGAGAAATTTCCTTTTACTTTCTGTTATGGAAATGAAGGGAAAAGTCCCCTATTCGATACAAACAGTAAAAAAATAAAAATAAAGTATGGTTATTGTTTTTTTTTTACTTCACATACACTTTAACTGTTGTTCTGTTGTATGTTACATACTCCTAACTAGAGATGGGTTGAACACCCCCCAGTTCGGTTTGCGTCAGAATTTTCAAACATCGCAAAAGTTCTGAGCCGAACAACGAACCCTATCGAAGTCTATGAGACCAAAATGGAAAAATAAAAGTGGCCATTTTGAAGGCTTATGCCGCGTACACATGGGCGGACTTTTCGACCGGACTGGTCCGACAGACTTTCGACGGACTTTTGACGGACTTCCGACGGACTTTCTAACGAACTGTCTTGCCTACACACGATCACACCAAAGTCTGATGGATTCGTACGTGATGACGTACACCGGACTAAAATAAGGAAGTTGATAGCCAGTAGCCAATAGCTGCCATAGCGTTGGTTTTTGTCCGTCTGACTAGCATACAGACGAGCGGATTTCTGGGTCCAGCGGAGTTACGACGTAAAGATTTGAAGCCTGTTCCAAATCTAAAGTCAGTCAGATTTGTAACTGGAAAAGTCAGCTGAAGGTCCGGTGAAGCCCACACATGATCGGATTGTCCGCCGGATTTGGTCCATCGGCGTCCGTCAGACCAGTCCGGTTGAAAAGTCCGACCGTGTGTACGCCGCATTAGATGCAAGTTATTGGGCATACCAAGGGTATGGGGATCCGGGTACAGCCCTGGGGGACATGTATCCATGAAAAAAAATTTGTAAAAAAGATCATTTTTGAATGAGCAGTGATTTATTGATGCCTGGGGGATCCCCTTAGTCTGCCTGTAAAGTGGCACATCTGTTCCGTGTATAGAACCTGCTGAAGCAAAAATTTAATTTATAAAGCCAAAATAATTACATTTTCTCTGCAAGCTTTCTTTATTTTGTAAACAACGGCTTGGGGAGCCAGTCTGTATGATGAGGCCACAATTTAGTGCACTCGGAACAAAATTAGAGATTTTTTGGATAAATTTAGGTCACCTGTCTGTTTCGTAGATTTTGGATAGAAGTAGCAAGTACGAAAAAATTAGGCTTTGGGCGTTAGTGGTCCCTTCACACCGTAACCCTATAGAGGTACGTTTGATAAATGCAAGAATTGGCCTTGCTGTCGAAAATTGAAATGATATGCCCTGGTCAAACAGGTATGGAAAAATTGGGCTTTGGGTGTTAATTGTGCCATGGAACCTATACCAAAAATGTATTCACGATAAAATCATCACCCACAAAGCTAGGCAGCCTAGATGTCTTGCAGAGATTTCACATTCCAAAAACACTTAATCTGCAACATCGGCATCAGGGGCTTGATAGCTGCTGCTAATCCAGGAATAATAAAAAATTTTGATAAATATCAGCCAATCAACATAGTCTGTGGACAGACGCGCTCTTTTATCTGTCACAAAACCTCCAGCGGCACTGTATTCCCATTCGGAAAGCACGCTGGATGCAGGGCAGCCCAGCGGCTCAATTGCATACTGGGCAAGTTCTGGCCGTCGAGCAGCTGTCAGATTTTCTCCAATGGCGTGCAGGAGTGAGGAGACAGTGAGTCCGCCCGGGTTTCGGATTCACGCTGGAATGCACAAGGCCGATGGTGTCAGTGGAGGGAGGTGGGCAGTAACGCATTTCAGTGCATGCGTGGCTCCTTCATCAGACCAGGAAGGAAGGAAGGATCAGAAGGAAGAATGAGGAACATACATTAGGACTCTACATTACATGCCTGATTGTTTCCACACTCCTGTAATGCCGCGTACACACAATCGGACTTCTCGTCGGCAAAAGATATGACGGCTTTTCCGACGGGATTCCGCTCAAGTTTGCCTTGCATACACACGGTCGCGCAAAATTCGCTGAACTTATGACCGTCAAGAACGCGGCGATGTACAACACTACGACGAGCCAAGAAAATGAAGTTCAATGCTTCCGAGCATGCGTCAAATTGTTTCCGAGCATGCGTAGGAATTTTGCGCGTCGGAATTGCCACAGACGATCGCATTTTCGGATAGGAACTTTTCCCGACTGAAAAATTGACAACATGTTCTCAATCTTTTGCTGGCTGGAATTCGGCCAGCAAAAGTCCGATGGAGCATTTTCCTACGAAAAACTCTCATCAGTCTTTTGCGGGCCGAAATTCCGATCTTGTGTACGCGGCATAAGCGTTTTTAACCCCTTGTGCGCTATATTAAATCTGTCAATGATGCACTTAGAGGTGCCTTTCTTTCTTTGAAATGTGTACTTGGATGCATTTAATAAATGGAAAGTAGTGTTTGGTGCACTCTCACTTGAGTACTCACTACACAGAAACACTCCACTGACAAACTACAATATACTGCAGTAAAAGTGCACTGACGCACTTCAATATACTGCAGTAAAAGAGCACTATCACACTTTAATATACTGCAGTAAAAATGCCCTGACACTCTACACTGACACAATTCAATATACTGCAGTAATCCTTCCCTGACACACTAAACTGTCACTAAAGTAAAAAAGAAAGGTCGCACTACACTCACGTTGCACTAGTATCACTATATTCACACTACACTTACACTCTACACTAACAATAGAATTATAATAGCACACTAACTTGCTAGTGGCAATAAACAGAGCCCTGTTCTATCTATCTCCACTCAAATATCACAGTGCAAATGGCTGCTCTGGGAAGGAACCTTTTAAAGCGTGGGGTGTGGTGGGTCTATGAGCAATGAGCCATGATTGGACACAGTCATGATTACTTTCTCCAATCATGGCTCTGACAGTGTTCTGTGCCCTAAATTGGGCAAAGCTTTCATTGCTTCAGCCAATCAGGGCTTACAATGCAGTGCATTGTGGGGCATGCGGCGGGCTGAACAAATGGGCGAACGCCCTGACAATTCGGGTGTTCACCAAACGAGCGAATAGCCAATGTTTGGGGCAAATTTAGGCTTGGCCTGAACCATTCGCCCCGCACTACTCCTAACCCCCACACAATATGCTACATTCTATGTTACATACTACTGATGTTTACACGATACAATATATACTATGATATTCATTACATATTCTTGAACTCTATAAGACCCCTTTCACACTGAGGTGTTTTTCAGGTGCTTATGGGCTAAAAATAGCGCCTGTAAAGTGCCTGAAAAATGGCTCCCCTGCAGTCTCAATGTGAAAGCTTTCACACTGAGGCAATGTGCTGGCAGGACGTTAAAAAAACTCCTGCAAGCAGCATCTTTGGAGCGGTGAAGGAACGGTGCATACACCACTCCTCCACCGCTCCTGCCCATTTAAATGAATGGGCAGTGCCGCCGAACGCCGGCAAAGCGACGCTGTAGCAGCGATTTGTAGGTCATTTTAACCCTTTTTCGGGCGCTAGCGGGGGTTAAAAGCGCCCCGCTAGCGGCCAAAACCTCTGCAAAAACGACGGTAAAGCGTCGCTAAAAATATCGGTGCTTTACCGCCGACGCTGCCAATGCCCCAGTGTGAAAGCAGCCTAACTCTATATGCCATGTTGTACATAACATTCTTCTGAACCCTGTAATCTATATGCTACTGTACGTTGTATTTTACATAATCCTAAATCCAGCACTCTGTGCACGATGTTGTATGTTGTATACTTCTGATCTCTGCAATATACAGTATATGCTATGTTGTATTTGCATAATCCTAAACAATACACCTGTACTATTTTTTATGTTACATACTCCTCACCACTGCATATTATATACTATGTTACTTTACTCTTGATTCCCCGCTTTCAATGCTATGTTGTGCATTACATAGTTCTCACCACTACATTTTACATGCTATTTTATATGTTACGCCTGGTGCAAGTACCCTGTAACCATTACAATACACTTTCGCCACCAAGCAGTGGCGTCTCTAGCTTTCATATTTAGGGGGGGCACATGGGGGGACAGGGACAAAAATAGGGGGGCAATATAAAATGGATAATAGATAGATAGATAGATAGATAGATAGATAGATAGATAGATAGATAGATAGATAGATAGATAGATAGATCTTTTTTCTGTAAAATGTTTTATTTGCATCAACTTTGACCTTTTCATAATAAACCCTTATGTTGAAAAGTGTTAACCTTGTCTCTAAAGCTCTTAATGCAAGCTATAAACGAACCTGCCTCTTGAAGGGCGCTACTGTTGTAGAGTAAGACTCTGAGCAGACCTGTCTGTGGTGGCAGTGTGTGTGGCAGACGCTTATTCTAACATTATAATTGGTATTGCTAAAATTGCGAGTCTCCCCCGGCTCAGTCTTTTAAACGGGGGTGGTGGCAGTTAAAGGGTTAATTGTGTAATTAGCGTGGCAGTTAAAGGGTTAATTGTGTAATTAGCCCAGTGACAATCACTCTCAGGTTGCTCGCACCTAGATTGTGGTCCCGCAAGCTGGAAAATCTTTGTGCTGGGTGCAGCTGAGAGTGGGATTGTTACGTAAGTGACAGCGTGGTGTGAGGTTGGCTGGTCCTTCGTTGCAAGTTAGCGAGGAGGGCGGGGATCTGACACCCGCGTTCGTCACATATTGGTATCTATAGATAGATAGATAGATAGATAGATAGATCTATCTATATATTTTTTATCTATCCTGGGGCCCTTTACCCCTTTACTACGATCCCACAATGGCCCTTTCACATGTTCTGCAGTGAGCTCCCTTCCTACTGTATTGGGGCCCCCCCAGAGTGGCAGAAAACAAGAGATATATGTCACCAGCATACCAAGAAAATATAAGGGCCCAAAGCAGTGGGAGAACTGTCAGGGTTGCAAAGGTTGTCTTGCCACTGTGGGCCCTGGTGTTCTGTCACTGTGGGGTTTCCCAGCCTCCTCTTGCTGTCCTGCCCCTGCTATTGACAGCGCTGGTCTGGCATTTCTTGGAATTTACAGGCTCGTTCTCCTGTCCTAAGGACGGGAGAAATCAGTCTGTTTTTTCAGTAACTGAGAGTCCTGGTGGAGTTCTTCCTGCAACTCGCTCTTCTCCCTGCCAATGAGGATGCAGGGGAAGGAGCAGATCGGGCGGCCGTGGTTGTGTGAGCGCTCGCATTATGCAGTGTCAGCGAGCAGAGGGAGGGGGGAGGAATCACCTGCAGGAGCTGACTGGGGACGTTCTTCCTCTCAATAGAGACTGTGTTACCCCAGCGGTGGCCCGAGTAAGATGTGGCACATCCGATATGAATACAAACAAAAAGAATTTGCCTTTTTGTAAAAAAAAAAAAAATTAAAAAAAAAAATTTTTTTTTTTGGGGGGGCACATGGTGGGGCCCAGCATAATGTTGGGGGGGGGTCAGGGCCCCCTCTGGCCCCCCCCTAGGGTCGCCATTGCCACCAAGGTGTTTATTGTCTTAGCACATAGTGGTGGAAAAATAAAGAAAATTGTGCAAAACTTTTAATGAAGATCTTTATTATATTTTTAAAATATTAGCTTTACGTCTATTTAATGTGTTTAATTTGGGAGGTTAGATACTCTGTTTAAGGAATTACCTATAGTTTGGTGTTTTTCCCTCTTATATTCTGTAATAAAGTCAATACCAGTTTAGAAAAAGTACAACTTTGCAAATTATGTAATTAAAATAATAAAAGGATGGTAATTGCCATGCCTTCTATGCTCATTACTGGCTTCACTACTTAGTAAGCCATAGTCACAAGCATACAGCTAGTGAAAGAACAAAAGGTTTGACCTTGATACTTGTTCCAGGTCAGTTATTCACTAAACAGTAAAGCCAAAATCAATCTGAAAGCCCCAAACAGTCAGCAATTGTGGCTTTTATAGAACTTTTCTTAAACTTCCAACTATACTATTATGAATATGAATAATTAGCAAAGGTGTCAACACAAGCAAATCTTTTTTATAGGGTGATAATGTGATTGTGATTGTGCAGTAATAAAAAGTGTTTTTGTTTTTTAAAAAAAATTACTTTTTATTACTAATGCACATGTTAAAAACAGGGCAGAAATCCTGTTATTACACATTGGCTTTTTTCAGGTGTTTACAGGCAGAAATAAACCCCCAATAAACTTGTATTTTTGCACGGAGCTTTTGAGCATAAAAGACACCTAAGTGCCCAAAAATGCATAAAAATAAATAGGAAAAATAAGCTGAGGGGAGGGTTTGTGAAAAAGAAAAATGCTTATGCTCAAAAAAGCTCAAAGAAGCTCAATAAAAACGTGCAAAAGAGCACAAAAAAGCACAAGCTTCATCAAACTTTTAGGCAGAGATATAAAAGCTCAAGAGCTTTCTTTTTTTTTTCAACTGCAGTGTGCATGAGCCCTTAGACACATCCACTAATTGGCCCAGTGTGCTGTGTGTGTTGCTTTGCTGCTTTGCACAGGAAAGGGGGGACGGGTCTTGACAAAGGGGGTGTGAGTACCTGCACCTATTTGCTGAGAAAAAAACACTGGGGATATATATATATATATATATATATATAATATACAGTATCTCACGAAAGTGAGTACACCCCTCACATTTTTGTAAATATTTTATTCCATCTTTTCATGTGACAACACTAAAGAAATGACACTTTGCTACAATGTAAAGTACTAGTGAGTGCACAGCTTGTATAACAGTGTAAATTTGCTGTCCCCTCAAAATAACTCAACACACAGCTATTAATGTCCAAACCGCTGGCAACAAAAGTGAGTACACCCCTAAGTGAAATTAAACTTGTCACTCTTTGTTATACTGCAGCCATTTGCTAAAAGCATTTAAGTTCATTTTTTTCCTCATTAATGTACACACAGCACCCCATATGGGCAGAAAAACACAGAATTGTTGACATTTTTGCAGATTTATTAAAAAAGAAAATCTGAAATATCACATGGTCCTAAGTATTCAGACCCTTTGCTCAGTATTTAGTAGAAGCACCCTTTTGATCTAATACAGCCATGAGTCTTTTTGGGAAAGATGCAACAAGTTTTTCACACCTGGATTTGGGGATCCTCTGCCATTCCTCCTTGCAGATCCTCTCCAGTTCTGTCAGGTTGGATGGTAAACGTTGGTGGACAGCCATTTTTAGGTCTCTCCAGAGATGCTCAATTGGGTTTAAGTCAGGGCTCTGGCTGGGCCATTCAAGAACAGTCATGGAGTTGTTGTGAAGCCACTCCTTCGTTATTTTAGCTGTGTGCTTAGGGTCATTGTCTTGTTGGAAGGTAAACCTTCGGCCCAGTCTGAGGTCCTGAGCACTCTGGAGAAGGTTTTCGTCCAGGATATCCCTGTACTTGGCCACATTCATCTTTCCCTCGATTGCAACCAGTCGTCCTGTCCCTACAGCTGAAAAACACCCCCACAGCATGATGCTGCCACCACCATGCTTCACTGTTGGGACTGTATTGGACAGGTGATGAGTAGTGCCTGGTTTTCTCCACACATACCGCTTAGAATTAAGGCTGAAAAGTTCTATCTTGGTCTCATCAGACCAAAGATAGAATCATATTTCTCACCATCTTGGAGTCCTTCAGGTGTTTTTTAGCAAATATATATATATATACTGTACATATTAGCCCGCCTCACCTAGCATTAACCCTTGCTGCATCAGGGTTTTCAGTTCAGACAAAGCACAGTGTCACACACTAGGCTCGCAGTCAGTAAGCAAAAGTATAGTGAGAACAAGCATGCAGCCAGTAAAGTCAGAGCAGAATCAAATTACGGTCCTTGTTCTGCATACTGGCTGCATGTTACTCAAAAAGAAAGTATCTCAATAAGTCAGGTACAGGAGGGGGGGGGGGGGTGGAGCAGCTGAGAGGCAGCTGCTGGTCCAGGCATCTGGGTGGATCCCGACTGTAAAGCTAACTTTAGCCCGCTGTCAGATGGAAATGGGTCACAAGGCTACAGTAGTTACAGCAGTTTTGTTCCTTTTGAAATGTTTTACATGACTAAACAAAAGCTGATCATTTTAACCCCCTCGCCAGTGTTAAATGGTGTGTGCCATCCATGTTAACTGACACATTCTGCTGGGATACTTGTGCTTTTGTGCAGACATACTGGCTGGATCACTAGATGAAAACAGAAGAAAGAAAGCCTAAAAAAAGGAAACTAATGCAGCCATCACATCTAAGAATTGTTAAGCTGCAATATAATAAATGTTTGCTTTTGGGTTTAAAAGAGAAGTATTGGGCTCTTTAAAAATAGAATATATATAAACAGTATATATTTACCTAGATGGACGCTGCATCTGTCCCCCGCTGCTTCTAAGACTGGGAACTGGGTGATCAAAGAACGCTGTTCATTAAGTTCTCAGTCTTTAGTGAGCAGAGAGCGGGTGACTGTCACCCACTCTCTACATTGCCCCTCCAGAGCTCACTGAAGCTCTGGAGGGGCAATGCTGCGGTTCACTGCCGCAGTATAATGACAGCGGCTGGTCGGCAAGTGGTTAAAAAATTTAAAAATAAATAAAAAAGGTCCTTTAAGTGCACTGTGTTTGGGCGCCAGACACAGTGCACTATGGGAAGCGCGACGTCTATGCAATCATGAGATTGCATACGAGACGCTTCATTTGCAGGGTTTTGATCTGCCTTGTGGCACAATGCATTGCGCCGGAATACTTCTGCCCCATAGTATTACTACGGGTGCTTTGCTTTTGATTGGCACTGCCCTACGACATGGGCAGTTCTTTCCCTCCGAGTTATGATATTACTCCCGGTTTCCCTGTGCCAGTGATAAACTGGAAGTGCCGTCAGCAGCTCTGTGGAATGCGCGGCCCGAGCGGAGCTATTTCAGAATCGGAATTGGTAAGCACTGCGTCTGCAGTATATCCACCTCGACCCTCACACAGTTCAAAAGACATCATTCTTCATGTATTATTACCAGACCAGTATTTCCTTGCTATGTAGTTGAATGCACTAATGATGGGGCACAGTGGCTGCATATGATAGGGGACAGTGGCTGCATATGATGGGGCACAGTGGCTGCATATGATGGGCACAGTGGCTGCATATAATGGGCACAGTAGCTGCATATCATGGGCACAGTGGCTGCATATCATGGGGCACAGTGGCTGCATATGATGGGCACAGTGGCTGCATATCATGGGGCACAGTGGCTGCATATCATAGGGCACAGTGGCTGCATATGATTAGCACAGTGGCTGCATATGATGGGCACAGTGGCTGCATATGATGGGCACAGTGGCTGCATATGATGGGGCACAGTGGCTGCATATGATGGGCACTGCACACTGAAGCTGCATTTGATGGGCACAGTGGCTGCATTTGATGGGCACAGTGGCTGGGCACATTGGCTGCATATGATGGGCACAGTGGCTGCATATGATGGGCATAGTGGCTGCATATGATGGGCACAGTGAGGCTGCAATTGATGGGCACAGTGAGGCTGCAATTGATGGGCACAGTGGCTGCATATGATGGGGCAAAGTGGCTGCATATCATGGGGCACAGTGGCTGCATATCATGGGGCACAGTAGCTGCGTATCATGAGGCACAGTGGCTGCATATAATGGGCACATTATATGTACAGTAGTTACAGCAGTTTTGTTCCTTTTGAAATGTTTTACATGACTAAACAAAAGCTGATCATTTTAACCCCCTCGCCAGTGTTAAATGGTGTGTCCCATCCATGTTAACTGACACATTCTGCTGGGATACTTGTGCTTTTGTGCAGACATACTGGCTGGATCACCAGGTGAAAACAGAAGAAAGAAAGCCTAAAAAAGGAAACTAATGTAGCCATCACATCTAAGAATTGTTAAGCTGCAATATAATAAATGTTTGCTTTTGGGTTTAAAAGAGAAGTATTGGGCTCTTTAAAAATAGAATATATATAAACAGTATATATTTACCTAGATGGACGCTGCATCTGTCCCCCGCTGCTTCTAAGACTGGGAACTGGGTGATCAAAGAACGCTGTTCATTAAGTTCTCAGTCTTTAGTGAGCAGAGAGCGGGTGACTGTCACCCACTCTCTACATTACCCCTTCAGAGCTCACTGAAGCCCTGGAGGGGCAATGCTGCGGCTCACTGCCGCAGTATAATGACAGCGGCTGGTCGGCAAGTGGTTAAAAAATGTAAAAATAAATAAAAAAGGTCCTTTAAGTGCACTGTGTTTGGGCGCCAGACACAGTGCACTATGGGAAGCGCGACGTCTATGCAATCATGAGATTGCAGACGAGACGCTTCATTTGCAGGGTTTTGATCTGCCTTGTGGCACAATGCATTGCGCCGGAATACTTCTTCCCCATAGTATTACTACGGGTGCTTTGCTTTGGATTGGCACTGCCCTACGACATGGGCAGTTCTTTCCCTGCGAGTTATGATATTACTCCCGGTTTCCCTGTGCCAGTGATAAACTGGAAGTGCCGTCAGCAGCTCTGTGGAATGCGCGGCCCGAGCGGAGCTATTTCAGAATCAGAATTGGTAAGCACTGCGTCTGCAGTATATCCACCTCGACCCTCACACAGTTCAAAAGACATCATTCTTCATGTATTATTACCAGACCAGTATTTCCTTGCTATGTAGTTGAATGCACTAATGATGGGGCACAGTGGCTGTATATGATAGGGGACAGTGGCTGCATATGATGGGGCACAGTGGCTGCATATGATGGGCACAGTGGCTGCATATAATGGGCACAGTAGCTGCATATCATGGGCACAGTGGCTGCATATCATGGGGCACAGTGGCTGCATATGATGGGCACAGTGGCTGCATATCATGGGGCACAGTGGCTGCATATCATGGGGCACAGTGGCTGCATATGATTAGCACAGTGGCTGCATATGATGGGCACAGTGGCTGCATATGATTTGCACAGTGGCTGCATATGATGGGGCACAGTGGCTGCATATGATGGGCACTGCACACTGAAGCTGCATTTGATGGGCACAGTGGCTGCATTTGATGGGCACAGTGGCTGGGCACAGTGGCTGCATATGATGGGCACAGTGGCTGCATATGATGGGCATAGTGGCTGCATATTATGGGCACAGTGAGGCTGCAATTGATGGGCACAGTGAGGCTGCAATTGATGGGCACAGTGGCTGCATATGATGGGGCAAGGTGGCTGCATATCATGGGGCACAGTGGCTGCATATCATGGGGCACAGTGGCTGCATATCATGAGGCACAGTGGCTGCATATAATGGGCACAATGGCTGCATATGATTAGCACAGTGGCTGCATATGACGAGCACAGTGGCTGCATATGATGAGCACAGTGGCTGCATATGATGGGGCACAGTGGCTGCATATGATGGGGCACAGTGGCTGCATATAATGGGCACTGCACACTGAGGCTGCATTTGATGGGCACAGTGGCTGAATTTGATGGGCACAGTGGCTGCATATGATGGCCATAGTGGCTGCATATGATGGGCATAGTGGCTGCATATGGTGGGCACAGTGAGGCTGCAATTGATGGGCACAGTGAGGCTGCAATTGATGGGCACAGTAACTGGATATGATTGGCACAGTGGCTGCATATGATGAGACACAGTGGCTGCATTTGATGGGGCACAGTGGCTGAATATGATGGGGCACTGTGGCTGCATTTGATGGGCGCAGAGGCTGCATTTGATGTTTTTATCTTCAGTATTTTTCAGAATTTTTCAGTTTGTTTGCGCCTCCCCAACAATTTCGAGCAGTAGCCGCTACTAATAAGTGGGTAAGTGAGGTAGCAGGACTGCTGTTTGCAACAGGACCCTGAGCAGATGGAGTATTTTCATTTCCTTTGCTTTACAATTTACCTTTAAGTGTTTTTCTTTGTGGAATATAATGATCTGAGTTTTTTTCAGATTTACCCTGCCCTTGGTATGATGTGATTGACTTTTCTTTCTTGCTTTTCTGGATGGAATTAACAGTTAGGGACTCAGGTTCAGCTCCACTGTACACCCAGAGCAGTTAGATCATTATGAAATCTATTATTCAGGTACCGGATTTTGGATGCCATCCAGGCATTGACGCTAGTAATGTGTTTCTATGTGATAGTTATTATGAATTGTATTGTGTTGCAGTGCAGAATTACACCAAAGGCTCTACATTTTAATGGCTTGGGAATGATTAGGTATATACTGCTAGCTTGTAAATATTTTTTTACATGCTGTAAAGTCAACTGGAGATCTTCAGATCACGTTTGCCCACTTTTTTCTATAAGTATAGATATGTGACGCTCAGCTGGCCTGAAGGCTTCAGTTAACCCTCTTTGTAGCTCTTATTTGAGTGGGAAAAGATGTAATTTTCCCAATTCAGTTTGTAATTTCTGCAGTGAATGAACCAGGATGGCAGGTTTGCATAGCCCATTTCAGGGGTATTGTAAGGACTATGACAGACCTGAGGCACCCTTGGACATTCTGAAGTGAAAATATTAGTGCACCATCGAGAAGAGCAGCCATGGCCACAACACAGTGAACAATATTCCTGGCTTAACATAGGATGGGTAAATAGATCCTAAGCCTATGGGCTTTATACACTGCACATACATTATATGCAATGGTGCACATACCCACAAAACATGTTACTGTAGCTTAGTTACTGTGCCATGGGCAAGAGACTTACAGACACACATAAACTTAAGGACAAAGAATAATTTAAAACAATGTTCCCAAGCTCTAATTCTTACTATATTTGTATCAAGATTTCCCAGGATTCTCCTCCACTTGTCAGCTCTCTTGTTCTTCCCCAGCACTCTGCACACAGCCTTAGGGCCCCACAACCTCATCAATTGCTTCCTTTTTGTTTATAAATTAAAATGGAGGTGATGGGACTAACTGGAATAAAAATCTTTAAAAAGCTGTTCTGAAACACTTATCATGTATCCATCGCCATGCACTGGATTTCATTAAGTAATGTACAATAATCTCTGTGGTGATATCTAGCGTCAATTACTGTAATTACAGCTTGTTGTTTTCATGCTTGTAAAAAGGGTACAGTCCAGTTACCTATGTGTCTAGATGAGTTAGTTTAGTTCTTAGCTAGACCCCCCCCCCCCCTTTTTCTTCATGTTTCGTCAGTTAGTTACCGGCCTTCATAGTGGACACAGGGTGAAGAAGATTATTGTCCATTTAAACTTTGATATGGCCGCGTGAACATCCACATATTGAATTTTACAAGTAAAACTATCTTGGATTAAATTTACGTGTCTTATTGAAGAGTTGGGCTGTCTGTGGAGAAGTGCTTAAAAGAGAAGTATGGACTTTGTAAAAAAGAAAAAAAAACATTAATACTCACCTAGGTGGATTCAGCATCTGTCCCCTGCGGGTTCTACAGTTAGAAGTGAGCCATTGCCCAGTTCTCCCCTCCACTTTGAGCTAAGAGCCGTGGTTGTCAGTCAGTGGCTTCCCTTCAGCATTCACTGGAGCGATGAGCTGTGGAGGGTATGGGAGCGGCCAGCTCAGGCTCTCGGCAGAGAGGCTGAGCCAGGAGACGGTCAAGGCTGCTGGGTGGATCCTGACCATATGGTTGGGATCTTTTCAGAGCCTGAATTGCCTCAGTGATTTCACCCAATAGTGGACTTCAGGCCACTTTTGGCTAAAATCGGATCATAGGAGTGTAGAATGAACTGCACTCCTGTGATCCAAAGGAGAATTACAGCCAAAAATTTTTTTTCTATATCTCTTTTTTAAAGTGGTTCTAAAGGCTGAAGGTTTTTACTTCAATGCATTCTCTGCATTACTGTAAAAAACCTTCAGTATGCAGCTCCCCCAGTCCCCCCTTTCCCCCATACTCAACCGAGCTTCTTCTCAATCCAGCAATGTGCAGGAGAGCGGAGGCTCTCTCCCTACTCATTAGCTAAGGCACAACATCAGGAGCCACAGAGCTGGCTCGGGAGTGAGCACACACAAGTGCACCCATAGCAGATTGCTTATAGAGATGGGCCGAATACCCCGTAGTTTGGTTCGCACTAGAACTTTTGAACATCGCAAAATTTCAGAGCCGAATAATGAACCCCATTGAAGTCTTTGGGACCCGAACTGGAAAAATCTAAAGTGCCCATTTTGAAGGCTCATATGCAAGTTATTGGGCATGAAAAGGGTATGGGGATCCAGTTTGTAAAATAAAAAAAAGATCATTTTTAAATGAGCCGTGATTTACTGATGCTCAAAGTGAAAAAATAACATTTTAAAATTCCTTTAAATATAGTGCATGGGGGTCCCCTTAGTCTGCCTGTAAAGTGGCGCATCTATACCATGTAAAGAACCGGCTGCAGTAAAAATGACATTTATAAAGCCAAAAAAATGACATTTTCCCTGCAAGCTTTCTTTATTTTCTATGATGAGGCCAAAATCTGTATGATGAGGCCAAAATGTAGAGCACTCAGAACAAGATTAGAGATTGTTTGGATAAATTCTGGTGTCTGTTTTACAGACTTTGGATAGAAGTGACAGGTGCGGAAAAATTAGGCTTTAGGTGTTGGTGGTGCCTTCACACCGTAACCCTGTAGAGGTACTCTTGATGACAGAAAGAATTGGCCTTTTAGTCAAAAATTTAAATTGTATGCCCCTGTCAAACAGGTGCTAAAAATGTGACCTTTGGGTGTTGGTGGAGCCTTCACACCGTAACCCTATGAGGTACTCTTGATAAAAGCAATAATTTGCCATGCTGTCAAAAAATTTAAATTATATGCACCTGTCAAACAGATGCAGAAAAATTGGTCCTTGGGTGTTAATTGTGCCCTTGAAACCTGTACCAAAAAATCTCTTTACTATAAAATCAACACCCAAAAAGCTAGGCAGCCTGGACAGTCTTGCGCATATTCCACATACCAAAAACACTTAATTGGCAACATCAACATCAGGGGCTTGATAATTGCTTCTGCTAATCCAGGAAGGATTAATTCTATAAAATGTCAGCGGGTCAATGGAGTCTGTGGACAGACGTGCTCTTTAATCTGTCACAAAACCTCCGGCAGCACTCATTCAGAAAGTATGCTGGATGCAGGGCAGCCCAGCAGCTCAATTGCATACTAGACAATTTCTGGCCAGTGGTCTATTCTTATGACCCAGTAAACCAGTGGATCATCAACTGGAAATCTCTCCATGTCTGTTTTTGCCGCTAGATAATCTCCCACCATATGGTGATGCCGATTTGATGTGGAAGCTGACAGTCCTGGGCACCAAGGACTAAAAAAAATGTGAAATGCATCACTGAGGGGGCCCCCTTCTCTACCACTCCTCTCTTGACCAACAGAAGCCTCAAAACTAGCTTTTACATGACACTGTAACCTACCAGAGTCTAGAAAGCCGTTGCATAAACTCCTCTTTAAGGTGTTCTCAAGATATTTCATCCTCTGTTCCCTCTGTGGGGACGGGATGAGTTCCGAGGCTTTCCCCTTGTAATGGTGGTCAGGAAGGG
Source organism: Lithobates septentrionalis (assembly GCA_037952835.1). Taxonomy (NCBI): domain Eukaryota; kingdom Metazoa; phylum Chordata; class Amphibia; order Anura; family Ranidae; genus Lithobates; species Lithobates septentrionalis. Next base: position 1,086,110 of record JBBDGP010001747.1, read on the forward strand.
TTGCCAACCAATAGTGATGCTTCGCCTTGATGTCACAAATTCTCAGGTTCTTTCGCAGGCTTTAACCAGTTAAGGACCAGCTGCTGCAGTTATACTGTGGCAGGTTGGCTCCCCTGGGCGAATCGCCGTAGCTGTACGTCGGCCGCTTTAAGACCACTAGGGGGGGCGCGTGCCGCTGGAGGACCGCGGCGCGACGACAGAGCCGATGCACTTGCCTTGCGGCTGCGATGTCCGCCAGTCACCCGCATTTACTCCTGAGAGAGACAGGACGGAGATCTGTCAATGTAAACAGACAGATCTCCGTTCTGTCAGGAGAGAGGAGACAGATCTGCTGTTCATACTGATCATGAACAGTGACAGGTCTCCTCCTCCAGGCAGTCCCATCACCCCACAGTTAGAAACACGCACTCCCCAAAAATATGTAGAAGAATACATATCAGCCTAAACTATTTATTATAGCAAAAAGTAAAAAAAATAGTTTTTTTTTTCAAAATTTACGGTCTTTTTTTGGTTTATAGCGCAAAAAATAAAAAACGCAGAGGTGATCAAATACCACCAAAAGAAAGCTCTATTTGTGGGTAAAAAAGGACATCAATTTTGTTTGGTTACAATGTCAAACGACCGTGCAAATGTCAGTTAAAGCGTTGTGGTGCCGTATCGCAAAAAATGGCCTGGTCATTGAGGAGGCAAATCCTTCCGGTCTTTAAGTGGTTAAAGAACGAGAGAGGCCATGCACCGCAAGTTTGGGGAGGCATGTGAAGCAGAGTCCTCGGGGTCACTGAGGATTACAGTATCTGGAACTGCCCTCTCCCAGCCACGTACTACTCCCAAGGGTCCTGGGGATGGAAAATCATCTCTTAAGATTTGACGCATGTCTTCCTCTGCTTCAATGCCTCCAAAACTGCCAGAATCCTTCTCCTCCCTCTCCTCTTGTGTGTTCTGTGGCGTCACAAGAATGGTGTCTGCATAAAGCGGGCCTTAAGAGGAAAGGAAGTCCTCCTCTACCTCCTGCTGCTCTGCCTCAAGTGCCCTGTCCATAATGCCAGGCAGAGTCTGCTCCAGCAGGAGCACAAGAGGGATTGTCACTGATGCATGCATTGTCATGGTTCACCATCCTTGTTGCCTCCTCAGATGCTGACATTACAGTCCACGCATTCTTTATAAGCAGCCATTGGCGTGGGGAAAAATGAGCCTGTCGCTTTGCCATACTCACACAGGTACTCGTTGAGGGCCCTCTACTGCATGTGCAGCCGCTGCAGCATTCCCAAAGTTGAGTTCCACCTGGTAGACATGTCACAATTCAGGCGGTTTACGGGCAGGTGGAATTCCCACGGAATTTTAGCCAACCAGGCACTGGCTGCGTATGACCACTTGAAATGGCTAGAGACTCTTCTGGCCTACTTTAGAAGATCTTCCAACCCTGGGTACCTGTTTAAGAAACACTGCACCACCAAATTGAGGACATGTGCCAGGCATGGCACATGTGTCAACATCTCCCTGTTGAAGGGCAGACAGTAGGTTAGTGCCATTATTGCACACCACCATTAGTGGCTCAAGCTGGCATGGTGTGAACCACCTCTGCGCCTGCCCCTGCAGAGTTGAAATCTCTGCTCTGGTGTGACTCCCTTCCCCTAGACAGACCAGCTGAAGCACTGCATAGCATCTTTTAGCCTGACTCATTGAATAGCCCCTTGAACGCTTAGGGGATACTGGTGGTGCATAGGACAATTTAGCAGAGGAGGGCATGGAGGAGAAGGAGGAGAGGGTGGAGCTGTCAAATCTCACATCATCACCACCAGCTGTATGGAGACGTGGCGGCAAAACAAGCTGCAGCACTGATCAACTGTCCTGCATCCCTCCGAGTTGCAAGCAGAGTTACCCAGTGTGTTTTGAATTAAATATATCGTCCTTGACCATGCTTGCTGGACCACGTATCAGCAGTAATGTGGACTTTGCAGCTGACTGCATTGCCCAACGATGCCACAACATTGCCTTCCATGTGATGGTACAGAGCTGGACTGACCCTACGTGAACAGAAATAGCGACTGGAAACCTGCCATTGTGGTACAGCACATTCTGCAAATTCACGGAAGGGGACAGAATCCACCAGACGGAAAGGCAGGAGTTTTAAAGCCAGCAGCTTTGACAAGCTGGAATTTAGACGCTGGGCATGTGGGTGGCAGTGACGCTTATTGTCGAAATGTAATAGAGATGGGGAACTGTGTACTTGGATGCACTTTAATCAATGGAAAGTGGTGTTTGGTGCACTTTAACTTCAGGACTCACTACACAGACACACTATATTGATAGGCACAGCCACAAATGCTTTTTGAACCCACATTTGAAATTAGTAGAAAAGTCAGTGAATGAATAGCTGCTTTCCGAAACTCAAGTGCTCTACACTGAATCCATGACTGTGTTTCAAATCACTTTTTTTATGGCTGTCAGTGAATAAGCCCACAAGGAATCAGGACTGAAGCCCTGGTTTTTGGGTGTTCCCCTTCCTTATTTCTACCTACAGTAAAGAGTGGGGGTCATAGTAGAAGATCCCTTCCATGGGTCTGTGATCAAAAATATGAAAACAAAATTGGTAGTTGTGGCACACTTACATTTATGAGTGGCATGCATTAGGAATAGCTGAACATCCAATAGGCATCACAATGTGACCACACTGCACTCTGTAATCCAGCAGAACTGGTCAGAAACTTCCCCTCTCTTCTTCATTACTGTGAGTGTGTCTGAGACAGCTTGTGATGAGAAATGTGGTCATTACTCATTTGTGCCAGCATAGAGCATTGGAGCATTGAACTAAAAGGACAGGAAGACGATTTTATTTTAAGGCGATAAATAAAAATAATTTGAGACAAGACAAGATAGTACAGTACTATAAAGAAAAAAAAGGAGTTAGGCTTGTAGGCAGGAGCAGTGTAAATTCTCTTTGGTGACCATCTTGGGTCAGGCAGAGTCTATTTAACCTCTTCACGCCTACCTTATAGCCTTATAGAAAGACGGCTACAGCGTGAGCTTAAATTGCCGGGAGGGCGTCCATGTAGTTCCTCCTGTGCTCGCGCTGCCTGTTAGCCTGCCTGCCTGTTAGCCAATGACAGCTGATCATGTGATGTAAGCAGAGACTGGCCATCGGCTTTTTTTTTCCTCACGCTGACCATGCGAGGAGAAAAAAAAACTGATTACCGGCTTGTGTAACATTGGTCCCACACTGCTGCTAAGCAGTGCCCACCAGTGCCACCTAGCAGTGCCCACCAGTGCCACCTACCAATGCCCATCAGTACTGCTAAACAGTGCCCACCAGTGCCATCTACCAGTGCCCAACAGTACTGTCAATTAGTGCCCATCAGCGCCTCCTCATCAGTGTCATCCATCAGTGCTGCCTGTCAGTGTTGTAACGACACCCCGAGTATGAAAGGGGTTAAAACCGTTTAGGACATTACATTTCTGAACACAAAGGCAGCTACCGTACACTCCAATCAGCCGAACAAGAAACCCATACGAATAATTCTTTCCCCCAAGTACCAGACGAGGCTCTGTACGAAGGGTCAAACAGGAATCAGACTCTTTTTGTTATTAGAACCAGAATACAGTCTTGTATACAGTAGAAGAGGAGGTCCCCCCTCCTGCTCATATTACTCTAACAATACAACCTCAACCAGAAACAGAATTAACATGAACTAATTAACTAACCCCTTAAAGCAGCTGTGACTTCGTGCCCTCCTGGGCATTTTATGATTATTCAGGATTTCACTACAGGTCAGACTTGTTGTCACCGAGCTTCACACATTAGTATAAACACAGGACACCTTCTCACAATTGCAGGAGCTAATCACAATTAACAATACAAACAGTGATCTCCCCCCTCCTCGGCCTAGTAGGCAACAAACTATAGTAGGAGTAGACTGTCCGGCTCCTACCCAGTTCTAGAAGCCAATGTGATCAACTCTCTCAACTAACATGTTGAGTTCAGAATCAAACAAACCAAGAATAGTCTTTACATATATCCTGGGAGATATTGTGGATAAATATCACTGTCCCATTTTAAGTAATCCAAGATATATTTTCTCAGTCACCTTGTGCCCAAAAGTGACTCCCGTCATATATGTCACCTACCAGTGCCCATCAGTGCCACCTATCAGTGGTGCTTATCAGTGCCACCTATCAGTGCCCATCAGTGTCACCTATCAGTGGTGCTTATCAGTGCCACCTATCACTGCCCATCAGTGTCACCTATCAGTGTCCATTAGTGCCACATATCAGTGCAGCCTCATCAGTGCCTCCTGATCAGTGCCCATCAGTGCTGCCTCATCAGTGCCCATCAGTGCCACCTATCAGTGCCTATCAATGCCACCTATCTGTGCCCATCTGTGCCAACTTATCGGTGCCTATCAGTGCATCCTATCAGTGCCCATCAGTGCAGCCTATCAGTGCCCATCAGGGACACCTCATCAGCGCACATCAATGAAGGAGAAAAATTACCTGTTTTCAAAATTTTATAACAAACTATGAAAAGTGATTTTTTTTTTCAACATTTGTTGTTAAGCAAAAAATAAAAACCCCAGCGGTGATTAAATACCACCAAAAGAAAGCTCTATTTGTGTGAAAAAAATGCTAAAATGTCATATGGGTACAGTGTAGCATATATAAAATGTAAAACAATCAGCGCACAAACAACTAAACTGGTTAAGTAGCAAAAGAAATATGCAAGCTGGACACTTAAAGGCAAATCACAATACCTCAGATAAATTTAGAAAAAGGGGGGGGATACGTGCAGCGCATTTAAAAGTCCATACATGTATGAAAAAAGAGCAATAATAAACAATTAAAATAAAATATACAAATGCAGTGCGCTATCAAAACTATACAGCATACAGTGTTAAATGTGCAATCCATGCAAAATTGCAAATAAAGTGATAATGTGCATACACATAAGAATTTTTGTAGGTATAAAATCCAAAATATATATATATAATCAGTCATTGAAAAAAGTTGCAGAAAAAAAAATATACATATATATGAATAAAATATATAAATATACACTACCGTTCAAAAGTTTGGGGTCACCCAAACAATTTTGTGTTTTCCATGAAAAGTCACACTTATTCACCACCATACGTTGTGAAATGAATAGAAAATAGAGTCAAGACATTGACAAGGTTAGAAATAATGATTTGTATTTGAAATAACATTGTTTTTACATCAAACTTTGCTTTCATCAAAGAATCCTCCTTTTGCAGCAATTACAGCATTGCACACCTTTGGCATTCTAGCTGTTAATTTATTGAGGTAAGCTGGAGAAATTGCACCCCACGCTTCTAGAAGCAGCTCCCACAAGTTGGATTGGTTGGATGGGCACTTCTGGCGTACCATACGGTCAAGCTGCTCCCACAACAGCTCAATGGGGTTCAGATCTGGTGACTGTGCTGGCCACTCCATTACCGATAGAATACCAGCTGCCTGCTTCTGCTGTAAATAGTTCTTGCACAATTTGGAGGTGTGTTTAGGGTCATTGTCCTGTTGTAGGATGAAATTGGCTCCAATCAAGCGCTGTCCACTGGGTATGGCATGGCGTTGCAAAATGGAGTGATAGCCTTCCTTATTCACAATCCCTTTTACCCTGTACAAAGCTCCCACCTTACCAGCACCAAAGCAACCCCAGACCATCACATTACCTCCACCATGCTTAACAGATGGCGTCAGGCATTCTTCCAGCATCTTTTCATTTGTTCTGCGTCTCACAAACGTTCTTCTTTGTGATCCAAACACCTCAAACTTGGATTCATCCGTCCACAACACTTTTTTCCAGTCTTCCTCTGTCCAATGTCTGTGTTCTTTTGCCCATCTTAATCTTTTTCTTTTATTGGCCAGTCTCAGATATGGCTTTTTCTTTGCCACTCTGCCCTGAAGCCCAAAATCCCGCAGCCGCCTCTTCACTGTAGATGTTGACACTGGTGTTTTGCGGGTACTATTTAATGAAGATGCCAGTTGGGGACCTGTGAGGCGTCTGTTTCTCAAACTAGAGACTCTAATGTGCTTATCTTCTTGCTTAGTTGTGCAACGCGGCCTCCCACTTCTTTTTCTACTCTGGTTAGAGCCTGTTTGTGCTGTCCTCTGAAGGGAGTAGTACACACCGTTGTAGGAAATCTTCAATTTCTTTGCAATTTCTCGCATGGAATAGCCTTCATTTCTAAGAACAAGAATAGACTGTCGAGTTTCAGATGAAAGTTCTCTTTTTCTGGCCATTTTGAGCGTTTAATTGACCCCACAAATGTGATGCTCCAGAAACTCAATCTGCTCACAGGAAGGTCAGTTTTGTAGCTTCTGGAAGGAGCTAGACTGTTTTTAGATGTGTGAACATGATTGCACAAGGGTTTGCTAATCATCAATTAGCCTTCTGAGCCAATGAGCAAACACATTGTACCATTAGAACACTGGAGTGATAGTTGCTGGAAATGGGCCTCTATACACCTATGTAGATATTGCACCAAAAACTAGACATTTGCAGTTAGAATAGTCATTTACCACATTAGCAATGTATAGAGTATATTTGTTTAAAGTTAGGACTAGTTTAAAGTTAGCTTCATTTAAAAGTACAGTGCTTTTCCTTCAAAAATAAGGACATTTCAATGTGACCCCAAACTTTTGAACGGTAGTGTATAACAGTGAAAATATACTAGAAAATGAACTATATAGTGCTGCAGTGTGCTGTGCAATATTCAAAATAGTCCATAAGTGCTTAAAAAATCATCCATGCGATTCAGTGAAAAATGTCAGAGGTAAGGTGCTGAGGCAAGGTGCTGAATCCACACACAGGTGCTCCCCCCTAGATGATAGCCTCTCACCTTAGGGCGTGTGACCTTACTGCTAGTCTTGGTCAAAACACACCTTATGCCGCGTACACACGGTCGGACTTTTCGTCTACAAAAGTCCAACGGACGCTGACGGACTAAAGCTGGCTGGTAATCCGATCGTGTGTGGGCTTCTCCGGACTTTCAACTGACTTTTTTAGCCTCAAATCCGACGTACTTTAGATTTGAAACATGCTTCAAATCTTTCCGACGGACTCGAGTCCGGTCGAAAAATCCGCTCGTCTGTATGCTAGTCCGACGGACAAAAACCCACGCTAGGGCAGCTATTGGCTACTGGCTATGAACTTCCTTATTTTAGTCCGGTGTACGTCATCACGTAAGAATTTGACGGACTTTTGTGTGATCGTGTGTAGGCAAGTCTGTTCGTTAGAAAGTCCGCCGCAAGTCCGTCGAAAGTCCGCCAAAAGTCCGTCGAAAGTCTGTCGGACAGGCTGTCGGACTTTTGTAGCTGAAAAGTCCGACCGTGTGTACGCGGCATTAGAATCACTAAAGGGTTCAGTAGTGCATCTCGGATCCTGGGTTGATCTTATGTCACTGTTCATCAAAGGAGTGCCACTTTCACCTCAATGAATCAATAGAGAATGGGCTTCATGGTGCAGTATGAAAAAACTTTTTTATTAAACACAATAAAAATCCCACAGGGGTACTCACAATAGCATGGCGCTTCAGCACGCCACTCTAAAACAGCATGGATAGGTGGGATAAGCCGCCCGATAATGGGATGGTATGCTGACCGTTCACAGCAGGTCCTTTGCCCAGCGTTCCGTCCTGTCCCCTTCCCCAACGCGTGTCGATACAAGGGGTTTTCTGTATCTTCCTCAGGGGGCCCTTGTATCGACACGTGTTGGGGAAGGGGACAGTACGGAACGCTGGGCAGAGGACCTGCCGTAAATGGTTAGCATACCATCCCATTATCAGGTGGCTTATCCCACCTATCCATGCTGTTTTAGAGTGACGCGCTGAAGTGCCATGCTATTGGGAGTACCCCGTGTGGAATTTTTATTGTGTTTAATAAAAAAGTTTTTGTATATTTTATTTTGACTCTTTGCATGATTTATGGAACATGTGTAATGCTAGCGGCTAATTCAAAATAGAAACACTGGTTTCTGTTTGGTAGTGGTGGCTCACAGGACGTTGTATCATAATAAACAATTAAAGTTCTTCAATGATGGAAAACACCTCGTGAGGGAACATACAAAATCCTGTTGTCAATGTTTAGGGTGACTAATCCTCCAACAGCCAGTTCAAACTCTTACCAGATCACATGGACCTCTGAACTAACAGAAGGTTATATGAGCTTGTATCCAGAGATGGGATGGACGTAATTGATGAGTAAATCGGTGGTATCAGATGACCCAGGATTCAATGGAAAATAGAAACAAACACACGCTAAGTGTTCTCCGTATGTTTCATTTAATGACAGTTCCACAATATAAGACAGCATGGACAGCCGTGACAAGCGCTGTCCAGTGGTAAAAGGAACGGCAGTGTAGAAGCGAACGGAAATGTAAAAGCCGGCAATGACCTTCGATACGGCTTCGGGTGATGTCCGTTGATAGCTCCTCCTCCCATACGCGTTACATCCTTGCGGGACTCCGTCAGCGGGGTGGGGCTATTTTCATGTCACCCGAAGCTTAAAATTTTTTGTTGGATTCATTAAAATTTTGTTTAGCCAGAAATTATTTTGGTATGATGGAAATCCTTTTTGCAAGTTTGGGAGTTGCTATGGGCACCCGTTTTGCCCCAAGTGTCGCTAATATATTTATGGCACTTTGGGAAGAAGAAACCATTTTTTGCAATAGATCTTCACAGCTTAAATGTTACCAAAGGTACATTGATGACTTGATCATGGTCTACAAATGTTTATGTCAGGATTAAATGGTAACAATAAGAACATCAAGCTGACAAGGAATTATATTGTGGAACTGTCATTAAATTAAACATACGGAGAACACTTAAGCCCCATACACACTATCAGATTTTCTGCTGATTTTTTTCCTTCAGATTTACCAAAAACATATAATATGAGGTCAAACCTTAGGAGTTTCAATTTGTATGCAATCAGGCAGGCCCTTGCACTACATGGTTTTGGTAAATCTGAAGACAAAAATCAGCAGAAAATCTGATAGTGTGTATGGGGCTTTAGAGTGTGTTTGTTTCTATTTTCCGTTGAATCCTGGGTCATCTGATACCACCGATTTACTCATCAATTACATCAATCCCATCTATGGATACAAGCTCATATGACCTTGTGTTAGTTCAGAGGTCCATCTGATCTGGTAAGAGTTTAAATTGGCTGGTGGAGGATTAGTCATCCTGAACATTGACAACAGGATTTTGTATGTTCCCTCACGAGGTGTTTTCCATAATTGAAGAACTTTAATTATTTATTATTGCTCTTTTTTCATACATGTATGGACTTTTAAATGTGCTGCACTTATCCCCCTCTTTTTGTACAGTGTAGCATGACCGCGCATTGTCATTTAAAGTGTGACAGCGCTGAAAGCAGAAAATTGGCCTGGGCAGGAAGGGGGTGTATGCAACCAGTAAGCAAGTGGGTAAGACACTGGCTCCTGGGCTTGGCATAGGAACAGGTTCCCTGTCTGACAGGGATACTGTGTAGAGATAGAGAAAGGTTCAGGAGGTGTAGGGACAGTGCAGGGACTGCATCAACCTCTTCCAGAAAGCCTCCCCTTTGGTTGTGGACCAGCCAGGCCACATTCCACCCCTCAGGGCAGACGCTGTTGGCACCTTCCAGTCTTCATACTGCTTTTTCACCGCTATTGCAGTTGTAAGTGGTTCAGGATGGGTGTGGCTCCCAGCCGGGCATGTTTGTATTTGCTGAAGTGTGCTCCAATACACTGTTGTTACTAGACTTGGACTCTGTGTGTTCTCTGCCCACCGCACAATGCTACACCTAACCCACAGGCTGAGTTCACACTTGTACAGTCTCTGAAAACCGGTCAGCAGTGGATCTGCTAAGCAGCTGCTATCAAGTGTTCAGGTCCTACTGAATGGCAGTAGTTTTTTTCTTTTTGCCAAGCAGCAATTTTTAATGGGATTAATGCATTGCAACCGTGAGCCAAGTTTCTTCTTACGGTTGTGTCACGACCCTATTGTATGGTTGTCACCTTATCCCTTTAAACCCAAGCACATATTATTTACACAGGTTCTGTGGCTGATTAAGGTGGTAATTAAAGTCACTTGATGCCTTATCTGCATTTAATTAGCCTCAGAACCTGTGTAATTCAAAGGTGTTCGGGTTTAAAGGGATGAGGTGGCAACTCTACCCTATTTACCTGAATGGACAGATTTTACATGCAACGCAGCTTGTTACCGTGACATGGCTCACTAAATTAGCCATGGTTAGGGATGAGCCGAACACCCCCCGGTTCGGTTCGCACCAGAACCTGCGAACAGACCGAAAGTTCGCACGAACGTTAGAACCCCATTGACGTCTATGGGACTCGAACGTTCGAAATCAAAAGTGCTCATTTTAAAGGCTAATTTGCATGGTATTGTCCTAAAAAGGGTTTGGGGACCCGGGTCCTACCCCAGGGGACATGTATCAATGCAAAAAAAACTTTTAAAAACGGCCGTTTTTTCGGGAGCAGTGATTTTAATGATGCTTAAAGTAAAAAAAAAAAAAGTGAAATATTCCTTTAAATATCGTACCTGGGGGGTGTCTATAGTATGCCTGTAAAGTGACGCGTGTTTCCCGTGTTTAGAACAGTCCCTGCACCAAATGTCATTTTTAAAGGAAAAAATCTCATTTAAAACTGCTTGCGGGTTTAATGTCATGTCGGGTCATGGCAATATGGATGAAAATCAGTGAGACAAACGGCATGGGTACCCCCCCAGTCCATTACCAGGCCCTTTGGGTCTTGTATGGATATTAAGGGGAACCCCGCACCCAAATTAAAATAAGGAAAGGCCCTATATACTCTGAACAGCAGTATACAGGCGGTGCAAACAAGACAGGGACTGTAGGTTTGTTAAGTAGAATCTCTTTGTAATTTTGAACGGGTACATTTTTAACGTGTTTAGCTCCAGCCAAAAAATCTTTTTTAAGCTTTTTGGAAAACATAGGGAAGGGTTATCACCCCTGTGACATTTGTTTTGCTGTCTTTCCTCCTCTTCAGAAGATTTCACCTCACTTTTTGTCCCAATGAAAAATGTTTTTTGAAAATTTGTTTTTTTTTGTGGAACAAGGATTGGAAAGCATCAGTGGAAAGGAGAAATTGTTTTCGAATATTAACTCTTACAGGAGAGAATTTCCCTTCCTAGGGGTAGATTTCATCTCACTTCCTGTCGTCTCCTTCCGTTTGCAAGTAGGAGTCGTTTGTAAGTTAGATGTTTGAAAGTAGGGTCCTGCCCTATATACTCAGCAGAAATTTGGGCCTTAGGTGTTGCTGTGGCCACAACACTGTAAGCCCTCACAGGGCCCTGCTGTGAAATATTAGATCAAGAATTGTAATTACATGCCCCTGTTGAACAGGAGCTGAAAAATTAGGCCTTAGGCACTGGTGCTGGTGCCACAACACTGCAACCCCTCACAGACACTCTAGTTGGAATGCAGGAACGAGCCCTGCTGCAAAGTATTACATCAAAAATTGTAATTACACGCCCCTGTTAAACAGGGGCTGAAAAATTGTGCCTTAGGCACTGGTGGTGGCGCCCAGAACCAAAAATGTTCTTACAAGCTATCAGCGTGATGATTGAGGAGGAAGAGGATAATTACTCAGGGATAGTCACTCAGCATCAGCATAGGCAGTCTTTGAAGGGATCTGAGATTTCAAAAAAAATTATTCGGTTACATCAGCATCAGGTGCTTGGTAGCTGGTGGTGATCCAAGACTGATTCATTTTTATGAAGGTCAGCCGATCGACCGAGTCGGTGGACAGACGCACCCTGTGATCGGTTACCACGCCTCCAGCAGCACTGAATGTGCGTTCCGAAAGAACGCTGGATGCAGGACAGGCCAGTAGCTCAATTGCATACTGTGCAAGCTCTGGCCAGTGATCCATCCTCAAGACCCAGTAACCCAGAGGATTTTCGGTGGGAAAGGTGTCCAAGTCTGATCTTGCCCCTAGGTATTCCTGCACCATGTAAAACAGACGCTGGCAATGGTTGCTGGAACCGATCATACCTTGGGGCTGCGGACCAAAAAATTGTCTGAACGCATCGGTCAGACGGCCACCTTCTCCACCGCTCCTTCTTTGACTGACCGAAGCCTCAGCAACACGTTGTCCAGAAACAGGAGTTTGTAACCTCCCAGTCTCTGGGAACGCATTGCACAGACCTTTCTGCAAGGCCTCCCGAAGATGTTTCATCCTCTGCTCCCTCTGCGATGGCAAGATAAGGTCCGCAACCTTACCCTTGTAACGTGGATCAAGGAGGGTTGCCAGCCAGTATTGGTCCTTCTCCTTGATACCACGAATACGAGGATCCTTACGCAGGCTTTGCAGGATCAGGGAGGCCATGCAGCGTAGGTTTGCTGAGGCATTCGGTCCGGAGTCCTCTGGGTCACTAAGGACGACAACGTCCGCAGCCACCTCCTCCCAGCCACGTACAAGTCCATGTGTTTCTTGGGACTGATCCCTTAAAGACTGCTGCTGATGCTGAGTGCCAGGCTCCACCTCCATACTGACACAATCTTCCTCCTCCTCCTCCTCCTCCTCCTCCTCCTCCTCCTCCTCTTCCTGCGTGATCGGCGGGCACGCAGGAACACTGTCTGGATAAAGGGGGCCTTGAGAGCTAAGGAAGTCCTCCTCTTCCTGCCTCTGTTCTGCCTCAAGTGCCCTGTCCATTATTCCACACAGCGTGTGCTCCAACAGGTGGACAAGGGGGACAGTGTCACTGATGCATGCACTGTCACTGCTCACCATCCTCGTGGCCTCCTCGAATGGTGACAGGACAGTGCATGCATCCCTGATCATGGCCCACTGGCGTGGGGAAAAAAAACCAAGCTCCCCTGACCCTGTCCTGGTGCCATAGTCGCACAGGTACTCATTGATGGCCCTCTGCTGCATGTGCAGCCGCTGCAGCATGGCCAACGTTGAGTTCCACCTGGTGGGCATGTCACAGATTAGGCGGTTCTTGGGCAGGTTAAACTCCTTTTGGAGGTCCGTCAGCCGAGCACTGGCATTATATGACCGGCAGAAATGCACACAGACTTCCCTGGCCTGCCTCAGGACATCCTGTAAGCCCGGGTACCTGCCCAAGAACCGCTGCACCACCAAGTTAAGGACGTGAGCCAAACAGGGCACATGGGTCAGTTGTCCCTGTCGGAGGGCAGAGAGGAGGTTGGTGCCATTGTCGCAAACCACCATTCCTGCCTTAAGTTGGCGTGGCGTCAACCACCTCTGAACCTGCCCCTGCAGAGCTGACAGAACCTCTGCCCCAGTGTGGCTCCTGTCCCCCAAGCACACCAGCTCAAGCACCGCATGGCATCTTTTGGCCTGCGTACTTGCGTAGCCCCTTGAACGACTACGGAGCACCGCTGGTTCCGAGGAAGAGGCCATGGAGGAAGAAGAAGAGGAGGGGGTGGAGGAGAGAGGTGTGTCACAATCAGCATTTTGGAGGCGTGGTGGCGGAACAACCTCCAACACTACTGCACCTTGTCCTGCATCCTTCCCAGCTGCCAGCAGAGTCACCCAATGCGCCGTGAAACTTAGGTAACGTCCCTGTCCATGCCTGCTGGACCATGAGTCAGCGGTAATATGCACCTTACCGCTGACCGCCCTGTCCAGCGAGGCATGGACATTGCCTTCCACATGCCGGTAGAGAGCCGGAATCGCCTTCCGTGAGAAAAAGTGGCGTTTGGGTACCTGCCACTGAGGAACCGCACATTCCACAAACTCACGGAAGGGGGCAGAGTCTACCAACTGAAAAGGCAGCAGTTGAAGTGCTAGCAATTTTGCCAAGCTAGCATTCAACCGCTGGGCATGTGGATGGCTGGGAGCAAACTTTTTTCGGCGGTGCAGCAGCTGGGGCAGGGAAATTTGCCTGGTACAATCTGACGTCGGTGTACCAAAAGCAGATTGCCCACAAGTACTTGGCTGTGACACACCTAATTCTACACCTTCATTCCTCTCACTGCAGGTCTCAGAGAGGACTGGAGGTCTAGTGGGGTTGGAAATCTCAGCTGATGAGGAGCAAGGAGAGATCCTCTTTGTTCTTTGGTGTGGGTCTTTTAGATACGCTTGCCAACGAACTGCATGGCAGGTCAACATATGTCTGGTCAAGCATGTGGTACCCAAGCGGGAGATGTTTTGGCCACGCGAGATACGCTTGAGACATATGTTGCAAATAGCAGCGGTGCGATCTGATGCACTCGTCTCAAAAAAGGCCCACACCAAAGAACTTTTTGAATAACGCGCAGAGACTGCAGCGCCCAGCACATGTGGAGCTTTGGGGTGTGATGCAGTCAATGTGCTGCCCTTAGGCTGGCCCCTGGAGGGCATCCTGCCTCGTTGGTGATGTGCCGCCTCCTCCTCCTCCTCCTCCTCCTCCTCTCTCCTATCAGGCACCCACGTTGAGTCAGTGACCTCATCATCCCCTCCCTCCTCATCACTAGAGCAAACCTGGCAGTATGCTGCAGCAGGGGGAGCATGACTGCCAGATTGCTGTCCTTCTTGGGCACCCCCTCTGTCCGTGCTCATGTTACTGCCTTCATCGAGCTCAGTATCATCATCAGAGCCTTCCAAACGCTGGGCATCCTCCTGGAGCATGTACCCAACACTGTGGTCAAACAGTTCGAGGGAATCCTCAGGAGGACATGGTGGAGCTAGGGAAGGAGTCACTGATGACATTGAGCTGAGGGAAGAGGCCGCTGCTTTGCCAGACAAAGCACCCTGGGTGAGAGAGGATGAGGACGGCTTGGTCATCCACTCGACCAAGTCTTCCGCATGTTGCGGCTCAACACGGCCAGCTGCCGAAAAAAAGGCCAAGCGTGTCCCATGGCCACGTGCTGATGAGGATGCACCGTCTCCACGACCAGCACTAGACACAGAGCCTGCTTGCCCTCTCTTATTGGCTTGTGACTGTCTGCCTCTCCTTCTTGGCCTTCCAGACATACTAATGGCCTGTAGCTGCACTAAGCTGGGATAGAACACCAGTAATTTTCTTCAGGTAGCTTTATATACTGTAACCAGATAAGCCTGCCTGTCAGTAGGAAGATAACAGGAACGGATCTAGCTGAACACTGTGAGCAGGACGCACTGTACTAAATGTAAATAGTCTAGCTGCCTGACCGTGGTACTAATAGGATCAAATAGAACACCAGTAATTTTCTTCAGGTAGCTTTATATACTGTAACCAGACAAGCCTGCCTGTCAGTAGGAAGATAACAGGAACGGATCTAGCTGAACACTGTGAGCAGGACGCACTGTACTAAATGTAAATAGTCTAGCTGCCTGACCGTGGTACTAATAGGATCAAACAGAACACCAGTAATTTTCTTCAGGTAGCTTTATATACTGTAACCAGACAAGCCTGCCTGTCAGTAGGAAGATAACAGGAACGGATCTAGCTGAACACTGTGAGCAGGACGCACTGTACTAAATGTAAATAGTCTAGCTGCCTGACCGTGGTACTAATAGGATCAAATAGAACACCAGTAATTTTCTTCAGGTAGCTTTATATACTGTAACCAGACAAGCCTGCCTGTCAGTAGGAAGATAACAGGAACGGATCTAGCTGAACACTGTGAGCAGGACGCACTGTACTAAATGTAAATAGTCTAGCTGCCTGACCGTGGTACTAATAGGATCAAATAGAACACCAGTAATTTTCTTCAGGTAGCTTTATATACTGTAACCAGACAAGCCTGCCTGTCAGTAGGAAGATAACAGTAACGGATCTAGCTGAACACTGTGAGCAGGACGCACTGTACTAAATGTAAATAGTCTAGCTGCCTGACCGTGGTACTAACAGGATCAAATAGAACACCAGTAATTTTCTTCAGGTAGCTTTATATACTGTAACCAGACAAGCCTGCCTGTCAGTAGGAAGATAACAGGAACGGATCTAGCTGAACACTGTGAGCAGGACGCACTGTACTAAATGTAAATAGTCTAGCTGCCTGACCGTGGTACTAATAGGATCAAACAGAACACCAGTAATTTTCTTCAGGTAGCTTTATATACTGTAACCAGACAAGCCTGCCTGTCAGTAGGAAGATAACAGGAACGGATCAAGCTGAACACTGTGAGCAGGACGCACTGTACTAAATGTAAATAGTCTAGCTGCCTGACCGTGGTACTAATAGGATCAAATAGAACACCAGTAATTTTCTTCAGGTAGCTTTATATACTGTAACCAGACAAGCCTGCCTGTCAGTAGGAAGATAACAGGAACGGATCTAGCTGAACACTGTGAGCAGGACGCACTGTACTAAATGTAAATAGTCTAGCTGCCTGACCATGGTACTAATAGGATCAAATAGAACACCAGTAATTTTCTTCAGGTAGCTTTATATACTGTAACCAGACAAGCCTGCCTGTCAGTAGGAAGATAACAGGAACGGATCTAGCTGAACACTGTGAGCAGGACGCACTGTACTAAATGTAAATAGTCTAGCTGCCTGACCGTGGTACTAATAGGATCAAATAGAACACCAGTAATTTTCTTCAGGTAGCTTTATATACTGTAACCAGACAAGCCTGCCTGTCAGTAGGAAGATAACAGGAACGGATCTAGCTGAACACTGTGAGCAGGACGCACTGCACTAAATGTAAATAGTCTAGAAGATAACAGGAACGGATCTAGCTGAACACTGTGAGCAGGACGCACTGCACTAAATGTAAATAGTCTAGAAGATAACAGGAACGGATCTAGCTGAACACTGTGAGCAGGACGCACTGCACTAAATGTAAATAGTCTAGAAGATAACAGGAACGGATCTAGCTGAACACTGTGAGCAGGACGCACTGCACTAAATGTAAATAGTCTAGAAGATAACAGGAACGGATCTAGCTGAACACTGTGAGCAGGACGCACTGCACTAAATGTAAATAGTCTAGAAGATAACAGGAACGGATCTAGCTGAACACTGTGAGCAGGACGCACTGCACTAAATGTAAATAGTCTAGAAGATAACAGGAACGGATCTAGCTAAACTGAATACAGTGTATATATATATATGCAACACCTGGGATGCATATATATACACAATACACTGTAAGTGCAGCTAACTGACTGACTGTTCTGCCTAATCTATCTAACTCAAATCAAATGACACTGTCTCTCTCTCTATCTCTCAGCACACCGGAACACACACTACACAGGGCCGCCGTGCAGGCGGCCTTATATAGTGTGGGGCGTGTACTAAATCCCCTGAGCCATAATTGGCCAAAGCCTCCTTGGCTTTGGCCAATTACGGCTCTCTGTTCAGGCGGCGCTGTGATTGGCCAAGCATGCGGGTCATAGTGCATGCTTGGCCAATCATCAGCCAGCAATGCACTGCGATGCCGCAGTGAATTATGGGCCGTGACGCGCCACACGAATTTGGCGCGAACGGCCCATATCGTTCGCAATTCGACGAACGGTCGAACAGCCGATGTTCGAGTCGAACATGGGTTCGACTCGAACACGAAGCTCATCCCTAGCCATGGTCACTCCACAAAGTACTATGGCTGCGGCATGTGAAACACCCCTTCTGATTGTATGGTAGGCTTTAGGTGGGAGGACAGAGGGCGGTAAAACCACAACTCTTTCACTTGTTTTTACCCTCCCCAGTCACCTGTGTGAAAGTGGCCTTAGACTTCAGCTGGGCTTTAAGGAGTTGAATTAGTTCAAATTTATTGTGTAACTGACTAAATGGTTAAAGCTACTCGGTCACCAAACTTAAATTGTTCATGAAATAACTGTAAGGCTGCATTCACACCTGAGCGTAGCGTTTTTTATGTGTTCTTTTTCTTCGCGTTTTGCACAGAGTGGCCTTGATCGTCCTATTCTGGGGTCCCTCGGCGGCTCTCTCGGCGGCTCTCCTCTCATCACATAACCCCCTAGGAGAAGCGCTTTCCCGGGGGGTTACCACATGGGCGCACGCCCAAGACCAGCACTTGCGTCCATAGACACAAATGTCGGACTCGGCCCCGGCCCCCCGGCGCACGCGTCATTGGATTTGATTGACAGCAGCGGGAGCCAATGGCTGCACTGCAATCAATCTATCCAATCAAGAGCCGGGACCCCGTGCAGAGAGGGAGAGCGCATCTCCGCTGAGGGAATTACGGGGCTCGGGTAAGTAAAACGGGGGGTGCTGGGGGGGCGGTCACTGCCAGAGGTTTTTTTCACCTTAATGCATAGGATGCATTAAGGTAAAAAAGCACGAGGGTTTACAAACCTTTTAAGATTAGGTTAGGGGTTAGGATTAGGAGTTGAGGTTGGGTTAGGATTAGGGATTAGGGGTTTTTTTTATTTTATTTTTTTGGGTTAGGGTGTAAACACTACTACTACTAAAAATAATAATTATAATAAAAATAATAAAAATTATAAATAAATTCAATGAATGAATACTAAGTAATAATAAATAAATAATTAACCCTCAACCTTAACCCCTAACCCTTAAAAAAATATATAATAATAATAAATAACTAGACACCCTAATTCTAACATAAAATAAATAAATAAATTGTTATTATTATTATTATTATTATTATTATTATTAGTAGTAGTAGTAGTAGTAGTAGTAGTAGTAGTAGTAGTAGTAGTAGTATAAAAAAATAAATGTATTTCATATTTTTTTAAGGTTAGGGGTTAATTATTGTTTATTTATATATTATTCATTTATTTGATTTATTTATGATGTTTTTTAGTTATTTGTGTATTTATTTTACACTTATTTATTCATATATTATTACTATTTTAGTTTTTAAATTTTTTCATTTGAGCAGAAAATCGCACACAAAAATGTGCGTTAAAAGGCACAAATGCGCACAAAAACACACAAATGGAGCGTTTCCATTCATTTCTTCTCCAGCGTTTTGGAGCTTCAAGCTACAAAACGTTGAGGTGTGAATGGAGCTTAAAGGAGAGAGTGATTACTTACCTCTTCTTCCACCAGCTCCACCAAACATTACTCCAATCTAGAGATCCCCTGGTTATCCACAGCACTCCTGCTACTAACTTGCACATCAATCATTACAGGACACAGTAGGGACATGGAGGTCCATGGAAAGGAATCACTGAGAACTGCAAGGAAGAAGGAGGTCAACACTCCCAGACGTTTTGGCTCCTGAAGAAGAATTCAGATGGCAATTTTTCAGGATTGAAGTGGTGTAGGTGGCAGGAGAGGTGAGCATTCATTTACCTGACTTTACAGGTACATATTTATGGCAGTGTTTAGTTTGGTGACATGGCTCTATGCATCCAGCAAGTTTTTGGATTGTTGGAAGACAAGCTCATAATTATAGGAAAATATTCACATTTAATGCAAATAGTTCTTTTGGTGGAAATTGGACACAGGGCTCCAGAGCCCCTAACATAGAATGCTTTTTGTTGTGTTTGTAATAAAATATCCTCCCCTACACCTAATTTTAACGAAATACTTGGACTAAAGGATGTGAATGTAGTACTTGTAATACTTGCCTAGGGATCATTTTGCAGCCAGTACATAATTATTCATTTAATTATTTATGGTTTCCAGATTACAAAGCATAAATAAGCATTTTATATATGCTATTTCTTTATGTAATATGTTTGCCCATTAATGGAAGCTACAGTGTATTTTTTTAGCTAATATTATATTATAACTAAAACTAACTCGAAGGTCATTGATTTTATGACCATGTTGTTTTCATTTGCTTGGTATCTACATATTTTTAAGAGGAATGTGGTATTTCATGTACTGATTTGCAGATTCTTCCTCTAGTGGCTTGCTAAATGATTACTGAGATACCAGGATAAGCCACCTAGAAGTTTTACCGTTCTCTACAATTTTGACATTGAACTTCTTTTCTTTGCTTCTGTTAGTTATGTTAGAGGAGAATTCAAGGTATGGATATTTTATACAGTTATGGTACTTCCGCTTGGACCAATGCATCTATGTACAGGTGCATCTCAAAAAATTGGAATATCATCGAAAAGTTAATTTATTCAGTAATTTAATTCAAAAAAGTGAAACCCATATATTATATAGATGCGTTACACACAGAGTGATATATTTTAAGCATTTCTTTCTTTTAATTTTGATGATTATGGCTTACAGCTAGTGAAAACCCAAAAGGCAGTATCTCAGAATATTAGAATATTACATAAGACCAATAAAAAAAGGATTTTTAATACAGAAATGTTGGCTTAATGAAAAGTATGTCCATGTACAGTATAGTATGCACTCAATACTTGGTCATTGCTCCTTTTGCATGAATTACTGCATCAATGCGACATGGCATGGAGGTGGTCAGTCTGTGGCACTGCTGAGGTGTTATGGAAGCCCAGATTGCTTTGATAGTGGCCTTCAGCTCATCTGCATTGTTGGGTCTGGTGTCTCTCATCTTCCTCTTGACAATACCCCACAGATTCTCTATGGGGTTTAGGTCAGGCGAGTTTGCTGGCCAATCAAGCACAGTGATATCATGATCATTAAACCAGGTATTGGTACTTTTGGCAGTGTGGGCAGGTGCTAAGTCCTGCTGGAAAATGAAATCAGCATCTCCATAAAGCTGGTCAGCAGAGGGAAGCATGAAGTGTTTTATAATTTCCTGTGAGAGGGATTGCGCTGACTTTGGACTTGATAAAACACAGTGGACCAACAGCAGCAGGTGACATGGTTTCCCAAATCATCACTGACTGTGAAAACTTCACACTGGACCTCATGCAACTTGGACTCTGTGCCTCTCCACTCTTCCTCCAGACTCTGGGACCTTGATTTGCAAATGAATTAAAAAATCCTTTCATCCGAGCAACAGTCCAGTCCTTTTACTTCTTAGCCCAGGTAAGACGCTTCTGAGGTATTCTCTGGTTCAGGAGTGGCTTGACACAAGCAATGCGACAGTTGTAGCTCATGTCCTTTTTACATCTGTGTGTGGTGGCTCTTGAAGCACTGACACCAGCCATTGTCCACTCCTTGTGAATCTCCCCCAGATTCTTGAATGGCCTTTGCTTTACAATCCTTTCAAGGCTGTGGTTATCCCTGTTGCTTGTGGACCTTTTTATACCACTTTTTCCTTCCACTCAACCTTCCATTAATATGCTTGGGTACAGCACTCTGGAAACAGCCAGCTTCTTTAGCAATGGCCTTTAGTGACTTACCCTCTTTGTGAAGGGTGTCAATGACCGTCTTCAGGACATCTGTCAAGTCAGCAGTCTTCCCCATGATTGTGTAACCTACTGAACCAGATTGAGAGACCATTTAAAGGCTCAGGAATCCTTTAAAGGTGTTTTGAATTAACTAGCTGATTAGAGTGTGACACCATGAATCTGCAATATTGAACTTTGTCACAATATTCAAATTTTCAGAGATACGGAATTTTTGGTTTCCACTAGCTGTAAGCCATAATCATCAAAAATAAAAGAAAGAAATGCTTGAAATATATCACCCTGTGTGTAATGAATCTATATAATATATGAGTTTCACTTTTTTTAATTGAATTACTGAAATAAATTAACTTTTTAATAACATTTCACATTTTTTAAGATGCACCTGTATATATCATATTTGGCTGATGCCCCTGGAAGCTGGAAATCACTGAAGTAGACACTGCTACTCAAATAATCTCCACATGCTTCTGGGTCCCATGCCAAGCAAACAGTTATTTGTGGCAAATTTCATGCTACATGTAAGGGCTCTTTCTCACGGGGCGGATCAGTGATGATCCGCCCCATGAACAACCGCTTGCTCAGCGGGGATCACTCCGCCGATCCCCGCTGAGCAGGAAGATGACAGGTCCATCGCTGCACACTGTGCAGCGACGGACCTGTCAGAGCGCCGCTCTCCCCTATGGGGGATAGGATGATGACGGACCGTAGTGTCCGTCGTCCCCCGATCCGATCCGAAAACGGATGGAAAAGTAGGGTTTTCCTCCGTTACACTTTTTGGATCGGAGCGGGTCGGATGTCAGCGGACATGTCACCGCTGACATCCGAGGCTCCATAGGGATACATGTATGTCCGTTTTTCATCCGAAAACGGAAGGATGAAAAATGGACATACGGATCCCTCGTGTGAAAGAGGCCTAACACTGCAACAACACCATTGCATTCTACAGGGCTTCTGTTTTAAAAAAATATGATTGTTTGGGGTCTGAAGTAATTTTCTATAACACGTGTGAAAAAAATTGCTCAGGTAGAGAAGAGGTTAATTTGCAACTGAAATTGTCAAATGTCATTTGCTTTTTTAGTATGGCAACTTGGAGGGGTACATGGATGCACCAGAAATATGATTTCCTGATCTTGTGATTGGCTACTCCTTGCTCCAGCAGGCTTCAGCTGTCCACAGCTTGTGGGTAGTCCCACTCCATCCTCACGTACAATTCCGGACTTTGGTTCACTATTGTACTTGATGATGTCTTCATGCGATCGTGGTCCGGAGCATATTAAAGGAGAGACTTCGGGGGGACCGGTCGCACAGATGGAGAGATTCCTCATCCTCTAACAAGCATTTAACCCTTGCAGTGCAGGGGGCCTGAATACAATGTCAGGCCCAGAGGAAAAAAATCCAGAAGGAATAGACGGAGGGACAGCATGACTGAGTTAAATGGCGAGTGGAGGACAGGAGTAGAGAGTTTAGAAAGTTTGAAGGAGGCAAAGAAGGAGGGGTACTGACCTGATTGGTGAAGTGGAAGAGACGGGAAGGGTCCATAGGGGGTTGTAGGTAGGACCGCCCCAAGAAAGTTTCAGTAGGAAGACGTGAGACATCAGGGAATCTTCCCACTCTCCCTGCCCTGTAATGTTATGCCTCATACACACGATCGGATTGTTGGCCAACAATACCGTGGAATTTTGTCCGAAGGGTGTTGGCTCAAACTTGTCTTGCATACACACGGTCACACAAATGTTGGCCAACAATTACGAACTTAGTGATATACTAGACGCACTATGTGGTTTTTCAGCTCTTCAGCGCCACCCTTTTGGCTCCTTCTGCTAATTTTGTGTTAGTAGAAGTTTGATGAGTGTTGATTCACGCTTTTCTTTTTGCGGTTTTCATTTTGTGCTTTTCAGTTAGTTTCTGAACGGCCGTTCGTCAACCAGACATGTTGTGGAATTGGAGGAGATAACGTGTTATTTAATATTGGCTTTGAAGTTATTGCTTTGACATTATTTTTTTGGTTGAATAATGATTTGATTTGGTATATTTTCTATATTTTTGGATGCATAGAATGCACTTTTTGGTTAAGTTCTATTGGCAGATAGCATGTCTAATTTTTTTAATTTTTTTTTAATACACAATAAAAAAAATAGTGTAGAATAATACTTGGCCATGTGTTTTACTTCAAATGACAGTTTGGGAGTAGGCAATTACATTTAAAAAAATACAAATTGACAAGGAACACCAACATAGTTGTATCTTTGATCTTATAAACTATGGGACAATGGTGTTGTGGTAACTTGTGGTAACTTAAAAAAAAACAAAACATAATAATATTATTCTTGATATCACTAGAAAAAAAAAAAGCCCTTGAAAATTTGTTTTCAATAACTCCATCAGTATCACCAGCAACAATTGAGGAAAAAAGGGGGGAGAAATTTAGGGACTTTTAGGAAGCCATGATCTGGTGAGATCATGTATTTCCATCCCTAGGGCCTTTACATGATGTCATGACCTGGTAAGGACATAGACATTCATCCCATTTATATATTAAGGAAAAAGGGTATATGACCATATACCAGGGGTGTGGGACTTTGTGTGAAGCATATGACAGCCCAAAGAATGATAGGGTGAATATAAAGGAATTTTATTGCACATTGCATAATACATACATATTCAAAATAGCACAGGTAATTTAACATACAAAGGTATTTAGACTATTGAGCACAGTTCATAATACATATGCTGGTAATAATAAGGATATGCATGAATCACAATGATGACTCTACATTGGTAATAAATTGGTCATATCAGAAAGTAAAAATATTTGATAAAAATATTTGAAATTCCCATGTTCACCACAGAATACAGGTGTATGCCATTGATAAGAAAGGATATAACCTGCAGGACCTATGGTCTCACTAGCCTGTGGGGGTACAGAATACATAATAACTTGAAGTTCTTGTAACACTAGTGGAAACACGACACTCAGAAGCTCTACGCGTTTCGTGGCTTCTGCCACTCGTCAGGAGCAGGTGCGTGTAGTTGCTATAAAATTAAGAAATTTTGTTAAAAAGTTGGAAAAAATGGAAACCAGTAGACATATAAGGGCAAGGTTTAGGGGTACAGTTGGAACCACCATGACCAAGGCTTACTTACTCAGGATGGGCCTGTTGAAGGCCTGTTGAAGGAGTGGTGGCCAGGCCCCACAGACAGTCCGGGGAACATCACCAGCAAAGCAGCTTCATTATTATCCCATTAAAGAAGAAGAGGAGAAGAGAATTGTGTGCTGAATTTGGAGATTTCATAATTTGCCACATCACGAATGTTAATTTTCCATTACAAACTCTAGTTTACAAGACTGACCGCTTCTGCTTCCGAGCATGCGTGTGTGTACTTTGGACTTTTGTCCGACGGACTTGTGTACACACAATCGGAAAATATGACAACACACATTTGTTGGTGGAAAATTTGAAAACATGCTAGCCAACATTTGTTGACAATCTGCAAATGGTGGCAGGAGACGTGGCAAGTGACAATTCACATCTGCTGTCAGGTGAAAGTGGCAAGTGACAATCCACATCTGGTGGCAGGCGACATGGCAAGTGACTAATTGTTGCGGAAAGTTCAACAACAATTGTCAGATGGAGCATACACATGGTCGGATTTTCCGCCAACAGCCTGACATCCAACATTTCCCGTCGGAAAGTCCGATCGTGTGTACGGAGCTTTAGAGTTTTCGGTCCTGTCATGGGTAAGTTGCTGGTGGATTGGAGATCTGTCATGGCAGCTGGTGGGGTTCAAAGTCCTAGAAGTTAGGCAGTAGTGAAGGTCAATAGGTTGGGGATCCGTCTTGGGCACGGCTAACCCCTAAGTTGGTATCTTTATGGCAGTAAATGGTGTATCTGACCCTGTCTGCAAGTCACTGGTGTGCAACTAGAGGCCTACTTTATTGGTCATAGGTTTTACTTGGTTGCCTACAAGGGGCCTTGAGACTCCAGTATACATTCAGTTTTTGCTTGTTATTTGTTATGTACATTTGGTATTCATATGGTTATTTAATTTGTTGTATATTGAACATTTTGGTTAATAAGGTGGCTGCTGTGGCCATTAAATCCCAGTCAGTGTTGCCAACCATCAGTATTTTTACTGGCAGCCAGTAAAAAATGGGCACTTTTCTCCTGCCAGTAACTGCCAGTGACAGGAAAAGGTTGGCAGTAAAATATGGCTGTGACACTCAGCTCGGAACTGCATGCGCCTACTACAGTGTGTTCAGGCAGCACTGGCCAAGGACAGGTCTGGCAGAGGCAGTGCTGGAGAGTGTCATGTGCTGTCATGGTGCAAGGGAGCCGAGCCGAGCGGTCAGAACCTTGTGTGCGGGTCTGTGGGACTGGAGCAAGGCAAGCTGGCAGTGGGACTATCGGTGCTATTTGGACTGGAATGGACTGAAGGGACCACCTGGCATGGAGAGAGAGGGTCACTGTTGATCAGGAGGGGATGTGTCATGTCGGTGAGTTGCCATCATCATCTGTTTTGCTGCACACTGCTGTCAGTGTCACTGTGAGAGTCAATTTCATGTGTATGTGCCTGACCATTGTAATTTCTTGACCTCCTGAGTCCTGTCTCTGAGCTACTTAGTTACTATATCAAAAATAAAATATGAAATATGTATTTTTGCCTTAATATCTACTTTAAATCACATTGCCAATTGCATATTGCACTTGTTTGTAGCCATAATACTGAAATTTGCACTTAGTAAAAACTGTGCCAGTACTTTTGGCTGTTGTGTCAGTAAATTTCAATCTGGAAGGTTGGCAACACTGATCCCATTTGGTTTGAGTGTGTCTTATTTCGGTGGTGGGGTGAGTAATGGAGTGGCCAGGCAGCTTGGGGAAGGCCTCAACTTCATCTTTTAGTGAAGGTAGTTCCTTTTGTAATTCCCGAAGATGGGCAATAAGTACAATGTGGTCAGCAGGAGAAGGAATAGTGCCCCATCATGGGTATTAGTGGGAGGAATACTGTTGGTGTCAATGGGAGGAATAGAGCCCCCTTTGTTAGTTTCAATGGGAGGAATAGTGTCCCATAGCGATGTCAGTGGGAGGCATAGTGCTCCATTGTTGGTGTCAGTGGAATGAATAGTGCCCCATCATTGGTGTCAGTGGAATAAATAGTGCCCCATCATTGGTGTTAGTGGAAGCAATAGTGTCCCATTGTTGGGGTCAGTAGAAGGAATAGCCCCCCAGCCTTGGTGTAAGTGGAAGGAATAGCGTCCCATCATTTGTGTCAGTGGGAGGAATAGTGCAACATCATTGGTGTCTGAGTAAGAAGTTATGCCCCATTGTTGGTAACAGAGGGAGGAGAAAAGTCCCAAGGGTCAGATAAAGACATGCAAAGGTTTGCATCCGGGCTGTGGGCTGCAGTTTGGAGACCATTATAGAAATGCAAAGCAGCTTTGTATTATTAAAGTATTAAAACATACATTCCAAAACGACTTCAATAACCTAGCCATTTTCATGCATGCAACAAAGTGCTGAAAGTGGGCAGAAGCATGCAAGTTTGTAGTGTTTTTAAAAAACTGACAATAAAAGTTACATTTTATTACTAAAGATCCAGCAGCTGATGTGTTAAATAAGAGCGATCTATGGTCCTCGTCTGTGTCATATCCAGAGTAAATTGCTTTTTGTTTTTTTCACATTGACAAAGTAGTGTCTGCTACATACTCACCGAACCTGAAAAGAACAGGTTTGAATTGTATGTCCATCAAGAATAAATGTGTTTTTTTTGATGAATACACTTTTTTTTTTTTATAACAGGGTCTGTTTTATATTTGAGTGCTAAAAATGAGGCCTCAGGTTTTTCTAACAAATTTGAAGCCTCATATGGTCCACAGCAGGGGAGTTGCTAAGTCTGTAAAAGATCTGGGGCTAGAGCCCATAGCAGCGGTCACCAACCTTTTTGCATGCCCGCGGGGGGGGAGACCAGTGGTAAGCAATTTGTCACGGGCGATGGCTGGTGTTGGCGCTTCAATCGTCATGGCATAATTGTTGATATAGTGTCAGGGTGATTGAAGTGCATTATTACTATTGTTACATTCTAATATATAATGAAGTGGTTCAACTCACCATACTGCAGAATCAGTGGGAGCCCTGGGCGTGTCATTTGCCACATCTTCTGCCACCAGATGCAGCGTTTCACTTGCCACCGTCGCCTGTCACCAGATGTAGCGTGTTACTTGCCACCATCACCTGCCACTAGATGTGGATTGTCACTTGCCATGTCGCCTGCCACCAGATGTGGATTGTCACTTGCCACTTTCACCTGGCAGCAGATGTGGATTGTCACTTGCCATGTCACCTGCCACCATTTGCAGATTGTAGCTTGCTACGTCTCCTTCCACCATTTGCAGATTGTCCCTTGCCACATCACCTGGCAACATTTGCAGACTGCCACATCTCCTGCCACCATTTGCAGATTGTCACTTGCTACGTCTCCTTCCACCATTTGCAGATTGTCCCTTGCCACATCTCTTGCCATCACTTGCAGATTGTCACTTGCCACATCTCCTGGCAACATCTGCAGACTGCCACATCTCCTGCCACCATTTGCAGATTGTCACTTGCTACAAGAGGTGGGTTGTCACTTGCCAACTGATGTGGATTGTCACTTGCCATGCCAGCCAGTGCCACCAAATGTGCTTTGACACTGCATTGGTGGCAGGCTGACAGCACTGGTCCATTTAGTGAGAGCAGGAGAGAGGTGATGCGGGGCGGGCAGTGAGAGATGATGTCATCTCACTGCTCCCCAAAGCACCTCCGACATTGAAGCAAGGGGGTTTGGTTGCAAAGTGGCAAGAGGACAGGAAGCATGTGACCCCCACTCCACCGTGCTGTGAGGCGGAAGAGCGCTGATGTTTGGCGGGCAGTGAAAAATGATGTCATCTCTCTGCTGCTTGCTGCACCTCCCAAATTGAAGAGGCCTGGCTGTGAAGAGCGCTGATGTGGAGCAGGCGGAGAGAGATGTCACCTCTACTTGTCCGCCCCCTCGCTTCTCTCCTCTCCTCCTCCTCTCTCATGCAGCCAGCCCACCTGCCACAGCAGCCACAACCTGCTTGTTAGGCAGGGACCCTGCGGTAAGTGACTCGGGGCCCCAGATTCGGGGCTATAGCCCCAATAGCCACCCCCTAGCAACGGCCTTGGTCTACAGATACAATGTTCCAGCTGTGGGAGAACCAGCACCAACCCAGGTAAATGGAGCACTCTTATGTCGGGTAATCATAGGCTGAATATCAACCAAAATCAGCAGGTACAGTAGAAATCAGTCAACATGAGGAAGATGACGTCATCTACCCCTTGTAATCTCCAACACCATCCCACATGAACAGAGGGTTTGACTCAGCGGGGAGTTCAGGGAAGGTGAGTTTTGGGGGCTCAAGGGGTGGGCTGTTCCAGATGGTAAAGAAAAAGGATGGGATGGGATATCTTTCAATAAAGACACCTGTTCTAGTGACAATTGTCACTAAGGCTTAGTTTACACTTGCAGTTGGTGGATGGTAAAAATGCATGGTTGAGATGTGCTTTTACCACTCCCCCTTAAAGTGGATCTTCACTGCATCTGAGCACCACAAACCAAACGCGCTATTTAATTCATTTTAAATATTCAAAGCAAACCCCCCCCCCCATCCATCCATTTCTACATGCTTTGTTTTGTTGAGAAACCACTTTGAAAAACACCCCTCTAGCATTTCTGGCCGTGGCCATCTTGAATAAAGACATATGAATCATGTACAGTACATCCAGAAAGTATTCACAGCGCTGCACTTTTTCCACATTTTGTTTTGTTACAACCTTATTCCAAAACGGATTAAGTTCATTATTTTTTATTATTTATAATGACAATGTAAAAGAAGTTTGTTTGAAATCTTTGCAAAATTATTAAAAATAAAAAACAAAAAAAATCACATGTACATAAGTATTCGCAGCCTTTGCTTTGACACTCAAAATTTAGCTCAGGTGCATCCTGTTTCCACTGATCATCCTTGAGATGTTTCTACAACTTGATTGGAGTCCACCTGTGGTAAATTCAGTTGATTGGACATGATTTCGAAAGGCACACACCTGTCTATATAAAGTCCCACAGGTAGCAGTGCATGTCAGAGCACAAACCAAGCCATGAAGTCAAAGGAATTGTCTGTAGACCTCTGAGACAGGATTGTATTGAGGCACAGATCTGGGGAAAGGGTACAGTAAAATGTCAGCAGCATAGAAGGTCCCAATGAGCACAGTGGCCTCCATCATCCATAAATAGAAGAAGTTTGGAACCACCAGGACTCTTCCTAGAGCTTGCCATCCGGCCAAACTGAGCAATCGGGCAAGAAGGACCTTAGTCAGGAAGGTGACGGAGAACTCGATCGCCACTCTGACTGAGCTCCAGCCTTTATCTGTGGAGAGAGGAGAACCTTCCAGAAGAACAACCATCTCTGCAGCACTCCAACAATCAGGCCTGTATGGTAGAGTGGCCAGACGGAAGATACTCCTCAGTAAAAGGCACATGACAGCCTGCCTGGAGTTTGCCAAAAGGCACCTGAAGGACTCTCGGGCTATGAGAAACAAAATTTTCTAGTCTGATGAAACAAAGATTGAACTCTTTGGCCTGAATGGCAAGTGTCATGTCTGGAGGAAACCAGGCACCACTCATCACCTGACCAATACCATCCCTACAGTGAAGCATGGTGGAGGCAGCATCACACTTTGGGGATGTTTTTCAGCGGCAAGAACTGGGAGACTAGTCAGGATCGAGGGAAAGATGAATGCAGCAATTTACAGAGACATCCTTGATGAAAGCCTGCTCCAGAGCACTCTGGACCTCAGACTGGGGCGAAGGTTCATCTTCCAACAGGACAACCACCCTAAGCACACAGCCAAGATAACAAAGGAGTCGCTACAGGACAACTCTGTGAATGTAATTGAGTGGCCCAGCCAGAGCCCAGACTTGAACCCGAATGAACTTCTCTGGAGAGATCTGAAAATGGCTGTACACCGACGCCTCCCCATCCAACCTGATGGAGCTTGAGAGATCCTGCAAAGAAGAATGGGAGAAACTGCTCAAAAATAGGTGTGCCAAGCTTGTAGCATCATACTCAAAAAGACTTGAGGCTGTAATTGGTGCCAAAGGTGCTTCAACAAAGTATTGATCAAAGTCTGTGAATACTTATGTACATGGGATTTTTTATTTTAATTTTTTATTTTTTTTTTAAATAAATTTGCAAAGATTTCTAACAAACTCCTTTCACACTGTCATTCTGAGGCATTGCTTGTAGAACTCTGATAAAAATAATTAATTTAATCCATTTTGGAATAAGGTTGTAACATAAAAAAATGTGGAAAACTGAAGCTCTGTACATACTTTCCGAATGCACTGTAGCATTTGCCTCCTGGAATCCATCTTCCCTTAGCTCAGGCATGAAAGCAGGAGAATGTACTTAGCTGAGAAATCCCGTCCTCCATTCCTGAAGACTCCTGGGATGTATGACATGATTTGCCTAGGCATGAAAACCAGAAAGTAACTGAAGAAATGTAAAAAAAAAAAAAGGTTAAAACAAGTACATTTGATATACTTTCCTATCTCTTTACTAATACTAGCAACATAAGGATTAGGAATAGTAAAAGTTGATAAAGAGAGTGAAGCTCTACTTTAACCACTTGCCGACCGCCGCACGCCGATGTACGTCCTAACTTTGAGGACGGATATCGTTGTTATGGCAGCAGCTAGCTGCCATAACCCCGGTATCACCGTTTTCGGCCGGCGGTCGGCTACAAGATAAAAGTGGTCCCTGCGGCGGATTCACCATGAGATCACTTTTATCGGTGGCGGGAGAGGGGCCCCCCTCCCGCCGCGATCCGGTGCCCTCTGTCGCTTACCGGAGCCGTCGTAGCGGCGGAGGCGATCGCGTCCTCTCAGTGGCTGTGCATGGAGACGAGTCAGGGGAAGATGGCCCCCACCCGTCTCTATGATACTGCAGGGCGGAAGCGACGTCATAATGTCACTTCCGCCCATGCCTCTTAAAGGCACATTTTTTCAATGTCATTTTTTCAAATTACATTTTTTATTTTTTTTTTTTTTTTATTGCATTTAAGTCGAAATATGAGATCTGAGGTCTTTTTGACCCCAGATCTCATATTTAAGAGGACCTGTCATGCTTTTTTCTATTACAAGGGATGTTTACATTCATTTTTTTTAAAACAGTGAAAGATTAAATAAAATAAGAGTAAAATAAATAAGAAAAAAAAAAAAAATTTTTTTAAAGCGCCCTGTCCCGACGAGCTCGCGCGCAGAAGCAAACGCATACGTGAGTAGCGCCCACATATGATAACGGTGGTCAAACCACACATGTGAGATGTCACCGCGACTGGTAGAGCGAGAGCAATAATTCTAGCCCTAGACCTCCTCTGTAACGCAAAACATGCAACCTGTAGAATTTTTTAAAGGTCGCCTATGGAGATTTTTAAGGGTAAAAGTTTGACACCATTCCACGAGCGGGCGCAATTTTGAAGCGTGACATGTTGGGTATCAATTTACTTGGCGTAACATTATATTTCACAATATAAAGAAAAATTGGGCTGACTTTACTGTTGTCTTATTTTTTTATTCAGAATAGTGAATTTTTTCCAAAAAGAGTGCGCTTATAAGACCGCTGCGCAAATACGGTGGGAAAAAAAGTATTACAATGACCACCATTTTATTCTCTAGGGTGTTAGAAAAAAAAATATATAATGTTTGGGGGTTCTAAGCAGGGCCGGTACAAGGGGGGGAGGGCGGAAGGGGCGGATGCCCTGGGCGGGACCATTTAATGGAGGAAGAGGGGCGCAATAGAAGCACCAGTGAACCGGTGTTGTAAAAATTCCTGCTACCTATGCAGAGTTTACAACACCGGCCGCGTGAAAATTGATTATTTTTAACATGTGCTGAGTGCGCTCCTGCACCCGGCACAAGCCTAAGACCAGCCCCGCCACGCCTCTCACTTCCCTATCAGGGTTTCTATCCTGCATTGGAGGATCTACCCGTCAATCGCCGACAGCTGGCGCCTGACGGGTAGATCAAGATGCATGCAGAGCAGCGCAGGAAGCATCTGTAATAAATTCTCTCTCTCATGTCACGCTGCTCCCCGGCGGCCCCTCCTCTCTTCTCGTCCTTCCCTATTTGCTTGTGACATCATCTGGGATGGACGAGAAGAGAGGAGGGGCCGCCGGGGAGCAGCGTGACATGAGAGAGAGAACTTATTACAGATGCTTCCAACGCTGCTCTGCATGCAGGCTAGTAAACAATGTGCCACACTTAATGTGCTATGTGCCCTATGATGTGCCCTGATGTGCCCCATGATGTGCCCTGATGTGCCCCATGATGTGCCCTGATGTGCCCCATGATGTGCCCTGATGTGCCCCATGATGTGCCCTGACATGCCCTATATTGTGCCCTCACGTGCCCCATGATGTGCCCTCATGTGCCCCATGATGTGCCCTGACGTGTCCCATAATGTTCCCTGACGTGCCCTATAATGTGCCCTGATGTGCCCCATGATGTGCCCTGACGTGCCCCATAATGTTCCCTGACGTGCCCTATAATGTGCCCTGATGTGCCCCATGATGTGCTCTGACGTGCCCCATGATGTGCCCTGACATGCCCCATGATGTTCCCTGATGTGCCCCATAATGTGCCATGTGCCCCATCATGTGCCATTATGTGCCCTGATGTGCCATATGCCCCCGTGCCCTGATGTGCTCCGTGCCCTGATGTGCTCCGTGCCCTGATGTGCTCCGTGCCCTGATGTGCCCTTGCCCTGATGTGCCATGTGCCCTGATGTGCCATGTGCCCTGATTTGCTCCGTGCCCTGATGTGCCCTGTGCCCTGATGTGCTCCGTGCCCTGATGTGCTATGTGCCCTGATGTGCCCTGTACCCTGATGTGCTGTGCCCTGTACCGTGATGTGTTGTGCCCTGATGTGCTCTGTACCCTGATGTGCTGTGCCCTGATGTGCCCTGTGCCCTGATGTGCTATGTGCCCCATGCCCTGATGTGCTATGTGCCCTGATGTCCTATGTGCCCCGATGTGCCTTGTGTCCCGATGTACTGTGACCTGATGTGCTGGGCTCTGTATCCTGATGTGCTGTACCCTGATGTGGCCTGGTGTGCTGTACCCTGATGTACTGTGACCTGTGCCCTGATGTGCTGTGCCCTGATGTGCAGTGCCCTGATGTGCTGTGCCCTGATGTGCAGTGCCCTGATGTGCTGTGCCCTGATGTGCAGTGCCCTGATGTGCTGTGCCCTGATGTACTGTGACCTGTGCCCTGATGTGCTGTGTCCTGTCGCTCCGATTAGAACGGTGTCATTGTACTGAATGGGGCGTGACAAGTTTCCCCAGTGTGAACCGCGCCTAAGTCACTGATCGCCGCCAAAACTAGTATTTAACAAATTCCCAGTATAGATCCCATCGTCTGTAGGCATTGTAGCTTTCACAGCGGCGGGGGGGGGGCGCAGTTTTCCATCTTTGCCCTGGGCACCAGATGACCTTGTCCCAGCACTGGTTCTAAGTAATTTTCCAGCAAAAAAACCTGTTTTAAACATGTAAACACCTAAAGTCCAAAACGACGGGGGGTCCTTAAGTGGTTAAGCTGCAAAGGCAGTGGAGGGGGGTTTACATATGGCATGACGCAAAGCATCATGGCCGCAGCATCTGTACGCCCTCCTCTGCTGCCTTTGCAGTTTAAGTGGGAGCAGTAAAAACGTGGCTCAACCATGCACTTTTACTGTCCCCCAACTGCAAGTTTAAACTATGCCTTCACACCAGATGCTTTCCAGGGCATTTTTAAACCACATCTAGACTGCATGCACAGTGTGTGCCATGTATTTCAATGGTCCTAGTTCAGACCAGTGCAAACAGTTTCAGTGCCTTCAACAAGTACAGTACATCCTGCTGCATTCAAAATCTGAGAAAACACATCGGATTGCACTGGAATGCACATTTTCCTAATGAAAATAAACATTTTTCAAGTATCAAAATAAATAAAGAGCAAATAAAATGCACTGGACAGCACTGAAAATGTGCCAAAAAAAACGTGTGTAAATCCGCAGGTAAAAACACATAGCACCAAGCAGCGGATTGATAAGCTCAGCTGTGCATGTTTCCCTATGAGACTGTGTAGGGAGGTGTCTATTCCCTCCATTCAGGTCTTAGGTTACACTTAACTCTCTGCTCCATGCCATGCAGTGTGTGACATCAGATTCAGTCCCCTGCCTTGTGAAGCTCATAAATGCTGTGTAAATTCCGAACTTTGAACGACTGTAGAGGAGAGAGTGCTGCAGATAAACAGGTACAACGTATATAGGCACATTTGTTTCATGTCTGTATGTCACCTGAGGGCAGTCATTTCACTGGGTATATGTCAGGATTTAAACCATTTCAACTCTTGCTGTTGGGGCTGCAGAAGCATAATTCACTGATGTTTTTATTGTTTCAGTTTTAAGTAGCTCTACATACACACCTAAAAGCTTTATAAAGTATAAACTGAATTTAAATTACAATAAATCAGGCTTCATGAGGGAAAAATGAATAGATAACTCCACCAAATTATTTTTCATTTATGATAGAATATACGATTGTTGTAGATGGTAAATTATGGGGCACTTTCTCTACCAAACATTGCTGATTTTGCTTAGTCTTGTATAGGATATAAAAGTGTTGCTCCTATGATCCTCCTATGAGCTGCTATAAACCTGAGCAAGAAGAGAGTGTGAGAACGACACTGGAAGCTGCTGGAAGAAAAGCAAATTCCAAATTAGAGTGATTGACAGTTAGATGAAGCTTGTCAGTGCTTTAGGTGTCCAACATTCATTCCAAACCAGCCAAGACTGAGAAATCTATACTGCCTTCCAAATAGTTTATCTCCCCAGAAATCTCATAATATAAGCCATTGTGTGACCCAGAGGCGTAGCTTGAAGCTTGTGGGCCCCGATGCAAAAGTTGACCCCCCCCCCACTACTTCCAACATACGTGCAGATACATCCACCGCATGCCAGGATACTCAAAGTGGCTTAAGAGTTTCGAGTTCCCAGAGATCCTCTTTACATCAGAGGACAGGGATCACCGCTGGAGAACCAGAGGACAGGGATCACCGCTGGAGAATCAGAGGACAGGGATCACCGCTGGAGAACCAGAGGACAGGGATCACCGCTGGAGAATCAGAGGACAGGGAGCACCACTGGAGAACCAGAGGACAGGGAGCACCGCTGGAGAATCAGAGGACAGGGATCACCGCTGGAGAATCAGAGGACAGGGATCACCGCTGGAGAATCAGAGGACTGGGATCACCGCTGGAGAATCAGAGGACAGGGATCACCGCTGGAGAATCAGAGGACTGGGATCACCGCTGGAGAATCAGAGGACAGGGATCACCGCTGGAGAACCAGAGGACAGGGATCACCGCTGGAGAATCAGAGGACAGGGATCACCGCTGGAGAACCAGAGGACAGGGATCACCGCTGGAGAACCAGAGGACAGGGATCACCGCTGGAGAATCAGATAACAGGGATCACCGCTGGAGAATCAGAGGACAGGGATCACCGCTGGAGAATCAGAGGACAGGGATCACCGCTGGAGAACCAAAGGACAGGGATCACCGCTGGAGAACCAGAGGACAGGGATCACCGCTGGAGAATCAGAGGACTGGGATCACCGCTGTAGAATCAGATAACAGGGATCACCGCTGGAGAATCAGAGGACAGGGATCAGCGCTGGAGAATCAGAGGACAGGGATCACCGCTGGAGAACCAGAGGACAGGGATCACCGCTGGAGAACCAGAGGACAGGGATCACCGCTGGAGAACCAGAGGACAGGGATCACCGCTGGAGAACCAGAGGACAGGGATCACCACTGGAGAATCAGAGGACAGGGATCACCGCTGGAGAATCAGAGGACAGGGATCACCGCTGAAGAATCAGAGGACTGGGATCACCGCTGTAGAATCAGATAACAGGGATCACCGCTGGAGAATCAGAGGACAGGGATCACCGCTGGAGAACCAGAGGACAGGGATCACCGCTGGAGAACCAGAGGACAGGGATCACCGCTGGAGAACCAGAGGACAGGGATCACCGCTGGAGAACCAGAGGACAGGGATCACCGCTGGAGAACCAGAGGACAGGGATCACCGCTGGAGAACCAGAGGACAGGGATCACCGCTGGAGAACCAGAGGACAGGGATCACCGCTGGAGAACCAGAGGACAGGGATCACCGCTGGAGAACCAGAGGACAGGGATCACCGCTGGAGAACCAGAGGACAGGGATCACCGCTGGAGAACCAGAGGACAGGGATCACCGCTGGAGAACCAGAGGACAGGGATCACCGCTGGAGAACCAGAGGACAGGGATCACCGCTGGAGAACCAGAGGACAGGGATCACCGCTGGAGAACCAGAGGACAGGGATCACCGCTGGAGAACCAGAGGACAGGGATCACCGCTGGAGAACCAGAGGACAGGGATCACCGCTGGAGAACCAGAGGACAGGGATCACCGCTGGAGAACCAGAGGACAGGGATCACCGCTGGAGAATCAGAGGACAGGGATCACCGCTGGAGAACCAGAGGACAGGGATCACCGCTGGAGAACCAGAGGACAGGGATCACCGCTGGAGAACCAGAGGACAGGGATCACCGCTGGAGAATCAGAAGACAGGGATCACCGCTGGAGAACCAGAGGACAGGGATCACCGCTGGAGAACCAGAGGACAGGGATCACCGCTGGAGAACCAGAGGACAGGGATCACTGCTGGAGAATCAGAGGACAGGGATCACCGCTGGAGAATCAGAGGACAGGGACCCCTGGCAGGTCACTCGGCAGAGCTCCTTTCCCATCCCAGCATTGTATACAGCTCCCCCACCACACTACACAGGGCTGAAATCACATTTCTTTACACACAGTCTGTCAGTCTTCACAGGGTGTATCTGGTTTTTATGTTGCCCTTCTGACCTGTCATATTCTCTGGTCAGAACGGCAGTGTACTTGCAGTAGGCAGATACACCCTGTGCAGATCGTGGCTAACTGGCTATGTTGTAAAGGAATGTGATTTCAGCCCTGCGGAGGAGGAACAGTATAGAGTGCTTTAATGGCAAAAGAGCTGAGCAGCCGGGCATAGCATGCAGGGTGGAGGGGGTGGTCAGGGGGCTTTGGGGGGGTGCAACTTAGATCTGGGAGGGCAAAGCCACGTGACACAAAATCTAGAGCCTGCAGCCCTTCAGGGGCCCCCCAAGGAGGTGTTAAGGGATTTGTTTTAGCAATTTCTGAAGGTTTCTCTGTCAGTGTTGGCAGGTGTTGGGGGAAGGTCACCTCCCGGAGGTGTGTGTCTTTTCCCCAGTTGTCAGGGAAGTGGGGTAAGTAGACATCCCCAAATTGGGGTCACAGAGAATCCCAGCTGGTGACTATGAGACACTGAGCAGTGTCATACCACACCGGTGACATTGGTCCTATCGTGGCTACAGGACGACACTCTCTTCCTCTTGCCTCGCTAAGCTCGGTTACAATTCCATGTTGCCAGCACACAGCACAGACACTTCCCCATCCTGGGCTGTTCTCACCTCGTGCTCCTCTCCATTCAGGAAATGGCTCACAGCTTCTCCCCAGCCAATGGGAACAGAGGGGTGTGGACTGTGGAAAGGCAAAGTAGAAGCCCAGTACTGGAGCGTGGCTGTGGGGCCCTAGGGCAGAGCTGGATTTTGTGGAGGATATGATAATATGACAGGAAGGCTGCAGGGGCCCTGTGGAGCTAGGGGTGGGGTTGCGATTGTGACCCCTGCAACCCCTTATGCTACGCCTATGGTGTGACCCCATAGCATTTACCAATCACCCCCTAGTATACTATCCTCTATCAATGCAAGGTCTGCTGCTGATTTCGGGTGGCCACAGAAGATGTAACTCCTACCCATGCATGCTGAAATGACACTGTCATACTAGCACCCAGCTCCATTCTCAGCACCTTAAAAAAAACGGGAGTGGGATGGTACTGTACATTTCACTGCAGCAGGCAGTTCACAAATAAACATTGTGTAAGCAGGCACATGACAACATTTTTGAAAGAGAAAACATAAAAAGTCTCTTCTCCCAAAAAAGTCTACCTAGGTTTTCTTAAGCCTAAAGTGGATATTCCTCAGCGATAGCCCCACATTAGGACGATACGCGTGTGGGAGTACCCTAGGACGTCACTGCAGCCACCTTATCTACATATGTCTTGCTAAGACTATATACCACGCCATTCATCCCAGCACTAGGGTTATAGTGCTACCTCTGTGAGTACCTGTCTTTTATAAATAAAGAAAGTTATTTTAACTACACAGTGTATCTTTTACATTACTTGATACCACGGTTGAAATCAAGAGTAACAGCGTGCGGTTGTTTAAAGTGGTGTGATTCCGTACCTCATTCATCTACCTACTCAAGCCTCCATCTTTGACCACTGTTAGTGGTGAATGCCTGTTTGACCCTTCTATTAGCTCAGGGGTCCAATGACTGAGGTGAGCGGTTTTGCTAGCTGGTGGTGGAATCACGGATTGAGTTGCACCTTATGAATATCTGCAAGCACCCTTACCACCGCAGAGGAGATTGTTTTTCTGTCAACTTTTCTTTTTTCTTTTCTACATCAAAGGGGACTTTTAATAATTCTATGCCATGAGCAATATGTTAAGTCTGCCTTTTGTATTAATTAGCGCTGCACTGTCATTTATCTAGTACTTTTTAAAGGGTTTTATATACCGGTATTTGGCTTTAGTGTTCAGCTGCTTGTATCTTATAGTTAGGTCCAAAAGAAGTAAAGACACTCTAGGGAGTACAGACAAAGAGGCTGCGCACCCCGGATTTGAATTAGAAAACAGAAAATCCCCCTAATGGGGCTTTAATGCAGCCAGTAGTATATGATAAACAGAATACAAAAGAAGTAGTAATGGCTATTTTGTTTTATTGATGCAGCAAGTACTATCAACAAGAGTTGAAACATGGGCTAAAATCCAAAGATAATAAAAATAAGAAAACAATACCAATAACAGAGGGCAGTGTGCGATAGAGTTACATCATGGGCAACAGTAATACAATAACACAGAGATGTTGATTGTGTGAGATCCTGACGCGTTTCGACCCCAATGGGTCTTCTTCAGAGGATAAATATATGGAAAGACTGTAAAAATGTAAACATGTGTCAAACAATTTAAAGCCAAAAGAAAAAGAATATATAAACAGTTCCATATGATGCATCTTTACCAGTCACGATGTATTCGATGGTTACAGGTGGCCATAATATAAGGGAGTTTCCCTCTTGTTGTATCCCCGATCTCCTAGCCGGTGGGCCGGTCACAAGGGGAGCAAATGCCACCCACACATGTCTTGCAAGGAATCACACACTAGGTATACCCAAAAGGTAGGGGGAGAAGGGGGGGGGGGTTTATGCACTGCACCTGCGATAAAATCACATTGTATATTAAGTAGCGAATTCCAAAATCGGGTTTATAAGTCAAAAAGGACAAAAGAGGAGTATGTCTATGTGGCTGATTGAATTTCTAGGGGTTGAAAACTGAATGGCGGACGTGGTGGGAAGCGAGTCCACACAAAGGGGAAGACATCGAGGATAAAAAGATGTGGGGAGGAAGGTGAAGGAAGGGGGGTGAGGGAAAGAAAGAAGGGAAAAAGAGTGATCGGCAGAGATGGGATAAAAGGGGAGGAGGAGGAGGGAGGAAAGACGGGGAAGGGAAAGAAGAGGGAAGGTGCAAGGGGACGGGGAAAAAATAAAAAATAAAATAATTGAATAATAAAGGAGGTGGGAGAAGAACATTGTAAGAGTCGACTCCCAAAAACACGTCCATGTTTGTGGGTGAGAAGGCTGGGACACTAGGGTGTAAGTGTGTGGAGGCCAGTGAGTGTGGAGGAGGCCCTTCATGGGGCCATAAAGAGTGAATAGTGAAAAAACAAAAATGAATGTGAGCAAAACAAAACTATGCAAAAAGCCCCCGTGCAGGTGTAATGAGTGGGTGACGTGTGAAGAGAGCGTGTAGGGTGGGAGGGTGAGTGAGGGGGGCAAAGGTTAAGTGTCAAAGGTGTCGCAGATCAGATGGTCAGGGATAGTCTATAATGTCACAAAGTGTAGAACAAGTAGGTCAAAATTGTTAACAAAGTGAGGGAAGGTATCACAATCGTGGTGTAAGCCACGCATCATGAATGCAGTAAAGGGGTATATGGATCGGTAAAGAATGTGTACTTACCAACCAGGTTGAGTGATAAGACCGCACAGAAGCGTCCAGTGGCAGCAAGTGATCCCACTGGACCTTACCTGAGGCCAGCATAGTTTATAGGGAGACTAATTTGCCTAAATGTCTTGCAGGTGCAGGTGTCCCACCCCCTCCGTCTATTCCCCCACGAGGGGAGAGCGACGCATTGGCGGCGCTGTTGGTGTGACTCCCTCGGCGTTCCGGAAGAGATGTTCTCCCGGAAACACCCGTCACCTCCGCCGCAACTGCGTAGGCGCCGTGACGTCACACGCACGCACGTGGTGACGTGCGCGCGCGGGCGACCAAAGCGTCCGGAGGGGATTCGGAATGCCGCTGGCAGGTTTTGAACGTCCACATAGTGGGCGCCTAGGGAGACGCAGGACGCTTTGCGTCGCCCCACCCTGCCAGGAAGGCATGTGTGTGGTGTCTCCACCCCCCAGGTGACATGGCCCACCGAGGCCACTGGGTGGTGGCCATAACATGGAGAAGGGGGGGGGAAAGGAAAGCCATAAAAAAAAGTAGAAGGGCCATCAATGGATTATTCTATCATATGTTGGAAATGACATATACATGATTTACACTGTCCCTCATACACATAGAAGCAATAAGGTACAAAAAATAAACAAAGTATAATATGACAGCGAAAATAAAACAAAAATAAAACAAAGCAATTTTGAAATGAGAAACTGTGAACTGGTTAATGTGCCAAAAGACATCTCTATAAAATCAAAAGGGTTTGTTGGTGGTACAGGGTCCCATGGGTTGTACTATGAAATACTGAGAAATGCAAAATATTATTTGCTAGGTCCAGTTGTCCAAATGGACATGAGGTGTAACAGCTTGGGTACTGTATCTGTACAATAAGAAAACATTTCAAACAGCATGTACAATCCCATGGGGAAAAGTTTCAAAATTTGAGTAGCACACATTCTTCATGGGGATGAGCTTGAAGGTATTATTGCAGAGGAAAGTCCACGCAGAGAAGGGTGTGGCCTGTCCGAGAAAGCCCTCGCAGGACCAAGGCACAAAAAGTGGTTCACAGTTAGTGTCTGGACTCGAGTGTCAAAAGCAACGGGGGGAGGGGTGTTTAACCACCCAATTTTAGACAAAAGAAGTAAAGACACTCTAGGCAGTACAGACAAAGAGGCTGCGCACCCCGGATTTGAATTAGAAAACAGAAAATCCCCCTAATGGGGCTTTAATGCAGCCAGTAGTATATGATAAACAGAATACAAAAGAAGTAGTAATGGCTATTTTGTTTTATTGATGCAGCAAGTACTATCAACAAGAGTTGAAACATGGGCTAAAATCCAAAGATAATAAAAATAAGAAAAAAATACCAATAACAGAGGGCAGTGTGCGATAGAGTTACATCATGGGCAACAGTAATACAATAACACAGAGATGTTGATTGTGTGAGATCCTGACGCGTTTCGACCCCAATGGGTCTTCTTCAGAGGATAAATATATGGAAAGACTGTAAAAATGTAAACATGTGTCAAACAATTTAAAGCCAAAAGAAAAAGAATATATAAACAGTTCCATATGGTGCATCTTTACCAGTCACGATGTATTCGATGGTTACAGGTGGCCATAATATAAGGGAGTTTCCCTCTTGTTGTATTCCCGATCTCCTAGCCGGTGGGCCGGTCACAAGGGGAGCGAGTGCCACCCACACATGTCTTGCAAGGAATCACACACTAGGTATACCCAAAAGGTAGGGGGAGAAGGGGGGGGGTTTTATGCACTGCACCTGCGATAAAATCACAATGTATATTAAGTAGCGGATTCCAAAATCGGGTTTATAAGGCAAAAAGGACAAAAGAGGAGTATGTCTAGGTGGCTGATTGAATTTCTAGGGGTTGAAAACTGAATGGCGGACGTGGTGGGAAGCGAGTCCACACAAAGGGGAAGACATCGAGGATAAAAAGATGTGGGGAGGAAGGTGAAGGAAGGGGGGTGAGGGAAAGAAAAGAAGGGAAAAAGAGTGATCGGCAGAGATGGGATAAAAGGGGAGGAGGAGGAGGGAGGAAAGACGGGGAAGGGAAAGAAGAGGGAAGGTGCAAGGGGACGGGGAAAAAAAAATAAAAAAAAAAATTAAATAATAAAGGAGGTGGGAGAAGAACATTGTAAGGGTCGACTCCAAAAAACACGTCCATGTTTGTGGGTGAGAAGGCTGGGACACTAGGGTGTAAGTGTGTGGAGGCCAGTGAGTGTGGAGGAGGCCCTTCATGGGGCCATAAAGAGTGAATAGTGAAAAAACAAAAATGAACGTGAGCAAAACAAAACTATGCAAAAAGCCCCCGTGCAGGTGTAATGAGTGGGTGACGTGTGAAGAGAGCGTGTAGTGTGGGAGGGTGAGTGAGGGGGGCAAAGGTTAAGTGTCAAAGGTGTCGCAGATCAGATGGTCAGGGATAGTCTATAATGTCACAAAGTGTAGAACAAGTAGGTCAAAATTGTTAACAAAGTGAGGGAAGGTATCACAATCGTGGTGTAAGCCACGCATTATGAATGCAGTAAAGGGGTATATGGATCGGTAAAGAATGTGTACTTACCAACCAGGTTGAGTGATAAGACCGCACAGAAGCGTCCAGTGGCAGAAAGTGATCCCACTGGACCTTACCTGAGGCCAGCATAGTTTATAGGGAGACTAATTTGCCTAAATGTCTCGCAGGTGCAGGTGTCCCACCCCCTCCGTCTATTCCCCCATGAGGGGAGAGCGACGCATTGGCGGCGCTGTTGGTGTGACTCCCTCGGCGTTCCGGAAGAGATGTTCTCCCAGAAACACCCGTCACCTCCGCCGCAACTGCGTAGGCGCCGTGACGTTTTTTTTTTTCCCTGTCCCCTTGCACCTTCCCTCTTCTTTCCCTTCCCCGTCTTTCCTCCCTCCTCCTCCTCCCCTTTTATCCATCTCTGCCGATCACTCTTTTTCCCTTCTTTTCTTTCCCTCACCCCCCTTCCTTCACCTTCCTCCCCACATCTTTTTATCCTCGATGTCTTCCCCTTTGTGTGGACTCGCTTCCCACCACGTCCGCCATTCAGTTTTCAACCCCTAGAAATTCAATCAGCCACATAGACATACTCCTCTTTTGTCCTTTTTGCCTTATAAACCCGATTTTGGAATCCGCTACTTAATATACATTGTGATTTTATCGCAGGTGCAGTGCATAAACCCCCCCCCCCCTTCTCCCCCTACCTTTTGGGGATACCTAGTGTGTGATTCCTTACAAGACATGTGTGGGTGGCACTCGCTCCCCTTGTGACCGGCCCACCGGCTAGGAGATCGGGGATACAACAAGAGGGAAACTCCCTTATATTATGGCCACCTGTAACCATCGAATACATCGTGACTGGTAAAGATGCACCATATGGAACTGTTTATATATTCTTTTTCTATTGGCTTTAAATTGTTTGACACATGTTTACATTTTTACAGTCTTTCCATATATTTATCCTCTGAAGAAGACCCATTGGGGTCGAAACGCGTCAGGATCTCACACAATCAACATCTCTGTGTTATTGTATTACTGTTGCCCATGATGTAACTCTATCGCACACTGCCCTCTGTTATTGGTATTTTTTTCTTATTTTTATTATCTTTGGATTTTAGCCCATGTTTCAACTCTTGTTGATAGTACTTGCTGCATCAATAAAACAAAATAGCCATTACTACTTCTTTTGTATTCTGTTTATCATATACTACTGGCTGCATTAAAGCCCCATTAGGGGGATTTTCTGTTTTCTAATTCAAATCCGGGGTGCGCAGCCTCTTTGTCTGTACTCCCTAGAGTGTCTTTACTTCTTTTGTCTAAAATTGGGTGGTTAAACACCCCTCCCCCCGTTGCTTTTGACACTCGAGTCCAGACACTAACTGTGAACCACTTTTTGTGCCTTGGTCCTGTGAGGGCTTTCTCGGACAGGCCACACCCTTCTCTGCAAGGACTTTCCTCGGCAATAATACCTTCAAGCTCATCCCCATGAAGGATGTATGCTACTCAAATTTTGAAACTTTTCCCCATGGGATTGTACATGCTGTTTGAAATGTTTTCTTATTGTACAGATACAGTACCCAAGCTGTTACCCCTCATGTCCATTTGGACAACTGGACCTAGCAAATAATATTTTGCATTTCTCAGTATTTCATAGTACAACCCATGGGACCCTGTACCACCAACAAACCCTTTTGATTTTATAGATTTGTCTTTTGGCACATATATATACGTCATTTTTTTGGAGATGGATATCTCGGTAACGGCAGCAGCTGCTGCCACAACCGAGATATCCATCTTTACAGTGAGCGATTCTGTACACGATAATGGTGGTCTCTGCGGCGGGTTCGCCGCGAGATCACCGTTATCGGCGGCGGGAGAGGTGCCACCCCCCTCCCG
Organism: Lithobates septentrionalis; assembly: GCA_037952835.1. Lineage (NCBI taxonomy): Eukaryota > Metazoa > Chordata > Amphibia > Anura > Ranidae > Lithobates > Lithobates septentrionalis. Next base: position 1,130,920 of record JBBDGP010001747.1, read on the forward strand.
CCGCTCTCCCGCGCCTTCCGCCGCTTACCGGAGCCGTCGGTAGCGGCGGAGGCGAACGGGTCCTTTCCCTGCTGAGGTATGGAGACAAGTGAGGCCAAGATGGCGCCCACCCGTCTCCATACCATGTGACGGCCGGAGCGACGTCATTCGACGGCTCCGCCCACTCTCTTAAAGGCACAAATTTTTTTAGTGTCATTTTTTTAAACGACTTCTTTTTTTTTTTTTTTTTTTTTTTGCATTTTAGTCTAAATATGAGATCTGAGGACTTTTTGACCCCAGATCTCATATTTAAGAGGACCTGTCATGCTTTTTTCTATTACAAGGGATGTTTACATTCCTTGTAATAGGAATAAAAGTGATCCAAATTTTTTTTTTTTAAAACAGTGAAAAAATAAATAAAATAAAATAAAATAAATAATAAAAAAAAAAAAAAAAATTTTTTTTAAAGCGCCCTGTCCCGACGAGCTCACACGCAGAAGCGAACGCATACGTGAGTAGCGCCCGCATATGAAAACGGTGGTCAAACCACACATGTGAGGTATCGCCGCGACCGGTAGAGTGAGAGCAATAATTCTAGCCCTAGACCTCCTCTGTAACGCAAAACATGCAATCTGTAGAATTTTTTAAACGTCGCCTATGGAGATTTTTAAGGGTAAAAGTTTGACGCTATTCCACGAGCGGGCGCAATTTTGAAGCATGACATGTTGGGTATCAATTTACTTGGCGTAACATTATATTTCACAATATAAAAAAAAATTGGGCTAACTTTACTGTTGTCTTATTTTTTTTTTTCAAAAAAGTGAATTTTTTCCAAAAAAAGTGCGCTTAGAAGACCGCTGCGCAAATACGGTGCAAAAAAAAGTATTGCAATGACCGCTATTGTATTCTCTAGGATGTTAGAAAAAAAACAATATATAATGTTTGGGGGTTCTAAGTAATTTTCTAGCAAAAAAACCTGTTTTAAACTTGTAAACACCTAAAATCCAAAACGAGGCTGGTCTTTAAGTGGTTACCAGTTCACAGTTTCTCATTTCAAAATTGCTTTGTTTTATTTTTGTTTTATTTTGGCTGTCATATTATACTTTGTTTATTTTTTGTACCTTATTGCTTCTATGTGTATGAGGGGCAGTGTAAATCATGTATATGTCATTTCCAACACATGATAGAATAATCCATTGATGGCCCTTCTACTATTTTTTATGGCTTTCCTTTCCCCCCCCTTCTCCATGTTATGGCCACCACCCAATGGCCTCGGTGGGCCATGTCACCTGGGGGGTGGAGACACCACACACATGCCTTCCTGGCAGGGTGGGGCGACGCAAAGGGTCCTGCGTCTCCCCACGCGCCCACTATGTGGACGTTCAAAACCTGCCAGCGGCATTCCGGATCCCCTCCGGACGCCTTGGTCGCCCGCGCGCGCACGTCACCACGTGCGTGTGACGTCACGGCGCCTACGCAGTTGCGGCGGAGGTGACGGGTGTTTCCGGGAGAACATCTCTTCCGGAACGCCGAGGGAGTCACACCAACAGCACCGCCAATGCATCGCTCTCCCCTCGTGGGGGAATAGACGGAGGGGGTGGGACACCTGCACCTGCAAGACATTTAGGCAAATTAGTCTCCCTATAAACTATGCTGGCCTCAGGTAAGGTCCAGTGGGATCACTTGCTGCCACTGGACGCTTCTGTGCGGTCTTATCACTCAACCTGGTTGGTAAGTACACATTCTTTACCGATCCATATACCCCTTTACTGCATTCATGATGCGTGGCTTACACCACGATTGTGATACCTTCCCTCACTTTGTTAACAATTTTGACCTACTTGTTCTACACTTTGTGACATTATAGACTATCCCTGACTATCTGATCTGCGACACCTTTGACACTTAACCTTTGCCCCCCTCACTCACCCTCCCACCCTACACGCTCTCTTCACACGTCACCCACTCATTACACCTGCACGGGGGCTTTTTGCATAGTTTTGTTTTGCTCACATTCATTTTTGTTTTTTCACTATTCACTCTTTATGGCCCCATGAAGGGCCTCCTCCACACTCACTGGCCTCCACACACTTACACCCTAGTGTCCCAGCCTTCTCACCCACAAACATGGACGTGTTTTTGGGAGTCGACCCTTACAATGTTCTTCTCCCACCTCCTTTATTATTTAATTAAATTTTTTTTTTCCCCGTCCCCTTGCACCTTCCCTCTTCTTTCCCTTCCCCGTCTTTCCTCCCTCCTCCTCCTCCCCTTTTATCCCATCTCTGCCGATCACTCTTTTTCCCTTCTTTTCTTTCCCTCACCCCCCTTCCTTCACCTTCCTCCCCACATCTTTTTATCCTCGATGTCTTCCCCTTTGTGTGGACTCGCTTCCCACCACGTCCGCCATTCAGTTTTCAACCCCTAGAAATTCAATCAGCCACATAGACATACTCCTCTTTTGTCCTTTTTGCCTTATAAACCCGATTTTGGAATCCGCTACTTAATATACATTGTGATTTTATTGCAGGTGCAGTGCATAAACCCCCCCCCTTCTCCCCTACCTTTTGAGGATACCTAGTGTGTGATTCCTTGCAAGACATGTGTGGGTGGCACTCGCTCCCCTTGTGACCGGCCCACCGGCTAGGAGATCGGGGATACAACAAGAGGGAAACTCCCTTATATTATGGCCACCTGTAACCATCGAATACATCGTGACTGGTAAAGATGCACCATATGGAACTGTTTATATATTCTTTTTCTTTTGGCTTTAAATTATTTGACACATGTTTACATTTTTACAGTCTTTCCATATATTTATCCTCTGAAGAAGACACATTGGGGTCGAAACGCGTCAGGATCTCACACAATCAACATCTCTGTGTTATTGTATTACTGTTGCCCATGATGTAACTCTATCGCACACTGCCCTCTGTTATTGGTATTGTTTTCTTATTTTTATTATCTTTGGATTTTAGCCCATGTTTCAACTCTTGTTGATAGTACTTGCTGCATCAATAAAACAAAATAGCCATTACTACTTCTTTTGTATTCTGTTTATCATATACTACTGGCTGCATTAAAGCCCCATTAGGGGGATTTTCTGTTTTCTAATAGTTAGGTCCATATATTGTTTTTGCACTGACTGAACCCCCATTTTCTAGACCCTTTGATAACGTCCTATTGGACGAAAAGCTTCGGGAAGCTGAAGTTCTGACATCAGGCCACTGTCTGATACCTGGCCGGCAGTGGCACCCATTGTCATATGTTTTTATGATTCATTTTATTTTGGCTTTTAACTTTCAATTCCAATAAATACTGCACTATGAAGACTTCATCTGGCTCCCGGTGAGCTTTATTTACTACAGCTACATCTGGATGGTGCGAGTTGCTGAACAGCCTTCCCCACAACAGATGGCGGATCTACACTGAGCGCGTATTTGCTGCTGTAACGGCAACCAGCTTTTCTGGTGAGTGTCTATTACTGATTCCCCTGCACACCGTGAACTTACCACAATGTGCTTTAGAAGCTGCAGCAAGTCACATTTAGCCCACCTTGTTTTTGGGCTGGAGGATGTCCAGCATTATCCTGCTTTTTCATCTCCAGTTTTTTTAACCACTTGAGCCCCGGACCATTATGCTGCCTAAGGACCAGACGTCTTTTTCCAATTTGGCACTGCGTCGCTTTAACTGCTAATTGCGCGGTCATGCAATGCTGTACCCAAACGAAATTTGCGTCCTTTTCTTCCCACAAATAGAGCTTTCTTTTGATGGTATTTGATCACCTCTGCGGTTTTTATTTTTTGCGCTATAAATGGAAAAAGACCGAAAATTTTGAAAAAAAATGATATTTTCTACTTTTTGTTATAAAAAAAATCCAATAAACTAAATTTTAGTCATACATTTAGGCCAAAATGTATTCGGCCATATGTCTTTGGTAAAAAAAATGTCAATAAGCATATATTTATTGGTTTGCGCAAAAGTTATAGCGTCTACAAACTAGGGTACATTTTCTGTAATTTACACAGCTTTTAGTTTATGACTGCCTATGTCATTTCTTGAGGTGCTAAAATGGCAGGGCAGTACAAAACCCCCCCAAATGACCCCATTTTGGAAAGTAGACACCCCAAGGAAATTGCTGAGAGGCATGTTGAACCCATTGAATATTTATTTTTTTGTCCCAAGTGATTGAAAAATGACAAAAAAAAAAAAATATTTACAAAAAGTTGTCACTAAATGATATATTGCTCACACAGGCCATGGGCCTATGTGGAATTGCACCCCAAAATACATTCAGCTGCTTCTCCTGAGTATGGGGATACCACATGTGTGCGACTTTTTGGGAGCCTAGCCGCGTACGGGGCCCCGAAAACCAATCACCGCCTTCAGGATTTCTAAGGGTGTAAATTTTTGATTTCACTCTTCACTGCCTATCACAGTTTCGGAGGCCATGGAATGCCCAGGTGGCACAAAACCCCCCAAAATGACCCCATTCTGGAAAGTAGACACCCCAAGCTATTTGCTGAGAGGCATATTGAGTCCATGGAATATTTTATATTTTGACACAAGTTGCGGGAAAGTGACACTTTTTTTTTTTTTCATAAAGTTGTCACTAAATGATATATTGCTCACACAGGCCATGGGCATATGTGGAATTGCACCCCAAAATACATTTAGCTGCTTCTCCTGAGTATGGGGATACCACATGTGTGGGACTTTTTGAGAGCCTAGCCGCGTACGGGACCCCGAAAACCAATCACTGCCTTCAGGATTTCTAAGGGTGAAAATTTTTGATTTCACTCTTTACTGCCTATCACAGTTTCGGAGGCCATTGAGGCGATTCAGTTCGCAATTGCAGCGCTTTACAAATCATTCATTCATTCATTCATTCATCCCCGTACTCAGGAGAAGCAGCAGAATGTATTTTGGGGTGTAATTTCACATATTTCCATGGCATGTTTGAGCAATATATCATTTAGTGACAACTTTGTGCAAAAAAAAAAAAAATTTGTCTCTTTCCCGCAACTTGTGTCGCAATATAAAATATTCCATGGACTCGACATGCCTCTCAGCAAATAGCTTGGGGTGTCTACTTTCCAAAATGGGGTCATTTGGAGGGGTTTTGAACTGTCCTGGCATTTTATGCACAACATTTAGAAGCTTATGTCACACATCACCCACTCTTCTAACCACTTGAAGACAAAGCCCTTTCTGACACTTATTGTTTACATGAAAAAGTTATTTTTTTTTTGCAAAAAAATTACTTTGAACCCCCAAACATTATATATTTTTTTAAAGCAAATGCCCTACAAATTAAAATGCTGGGTGTTTCATTTTTTTTTTTTCACACAGTAATTGCGCAGCGATTTTTCAAACGCATTTTTTGGGGAAAAAACACACTTTTTTAAATTTTAATGCACTAAAACACACTATATTGCCCAAATGTTTGATGAAATAAAAAATATGATCTTAGGCCGAGTACATGGATACCAAACATGACATGCTTTAAAATTGCGCACAAACGTGCAGTGGCAACAAAATAAATACATGTTTAAAAGCCTTTAAAAGCCTTTACAGGTTACCACTTTAGATTTACAGAGGAGGTCTACTGGAAAAATTACTGCACTCGATCTGGCCTTCGCGGTGATACCTCACATGCATGGTGCAATTGCTGTTTACGTTTGACGACAGACCGCCGCTTGCGTTCGCCTTAGCGCGAGAGCAGGGGGCGACAGGGGTGCTTTTTTTTTTTTTTTTTTTTTTTTTCTTTATTATTTTTTTGCTTTTTTAATCTTACTTTTAAACTGTTCCTTTCATATTTTTTTTTTTTAAATCATTTTTATTGTTATCTCGGGGAATATAAATATCCCCTATGATAGCAATAGGTAGTGACAGGTACTCTTTTTTGAAAAAATTGGGGTCTATTAGACCCTAGATCTCTCCTCTGCCCTCAAAGCATCTGACCACACCAAGATCGGTGTGATAAAATGCTTCCCCAATTTCCCAATGGCGCTATTTACATCCGGCGAAATCTAAGTCATGAAATGCTCATAGCTTCCGGTTACTTAGGCCATAGAGATGTTTGGAGCCACTCTGGTCTCTGATCAGCTCTATGGTCAGCTGGCTGAATCACCGGCTGCATTCTCAGGTTCCCTGTTGAGACAGGAGAGCCAGAGAAAAACACGAAAGACGGTGGGGGGGGGGGCATTCCCTCCCACGGGTTGTAAAAGCAGTCTAGAGGCTAATTAGCCGCTAGGATTGCTTTTACATGAAAGCCGACCGCTGGCTGAAAAGAATGATACCAAGATGATACCTAAACCTGCAGGCATCATTCTGGTATAACCACTCAAAGTCGTGAATGGCGTACCTGAAGACAAAAAAATGGTTAACAATAAAGCACAGTAAACAGTAAAGTATAAATAATTACATACCTGAAAAACAAACATGATAAAACATAATAACAATAACAATAACCATAAAACATTGCAGAATAGAATACAGTAAAAAAGAGCAGAACAATAGAGAGAGAGAGAACAATAAAACGACAACTATTTTTTTTTATTTTATATATTTATTTATTTTTACACTTTTTTTGTAACTAACTTTTATAACTGTAACCGGTTCCAGGTTCGGGTCTCTCAAAATGCGATGGCATCTTGGGAGACCCTGTGAAAGTGTGCCTAGTCTGTGCAATGCTGTACCCTACGCTAATACTCAACTAGTGAATGGTAGCGTTCAAAACATTCACCAATGCAAAGACCAGGATTGTCAGGACAGGAGGGACAATAATAGCGGGTGTCATGCCTATATCTGCACTTGCTGCAGACACAACATCTTTTTTGGGGGGTTCGCTGGGTAGGGGTACTCGGGAGGACATAAAAATGCCTCTCATGCAGCCGACTGCGTTTGGTTGGGGATGTGAATGGGGGAAGTACGGGCGCTGCAGAAGCGGTGGGTTCCCAATTAGGATTGGCGAATGCAGCAGGAAGGGCATTATGGGCACGACGGGCCTGTGTTTGTCTTCTTGGTGGCAGCGGGACACTACTTGTGCTTGCCACCTCACCAGCTTGAACTGCACTTATGGGACTCGCCACGTCACCAAGTGTTACTGCAGTGCTGGTTTGGCTACGACCGGGGTGTACTACGCCGCTGGTGCTTGCCAGTTCCCCAAAACGCTACCAAAAAAACTGTTAGCGATCGCAGGGATCAGGCCTGACTCTGCGAACGCTGCAGTTATGCGTTTAGAGTTTTGTAAGTGACAGTGATCGATCGATACTGCACTTGGGTGGGCTGGGCCAGGCCGGGCGGAGGGGCAAAACGCAGGTGCTAGCAGGTATCTGGGCTGATCCCGCTAACACTGCGTTTTTGGGAACCCTAAATTGCTGGTGACGCTAGTATAGATCTGATCGGATCAGATATTGATCCGATCAGATACTATACCACTAAGGGAGGTGTACGGTGCTTGCGTGGGTGTTAGCGGTACTGGCGCTAACCTGACGCTGCCTGGGGCTGGTGCTTGCCAGTTCACCAAAATGCTACCAAAAAAACTGTTAGCGATCGCAGGGATCAGGCCTGACTCTGTGAACGCTGCAGTTATGCGTTTAGTGTTCTGTAAGTGACAGTGATCGATCGATACTGCACTTGGGTGGGCTGGGCCGGGCGGAGGGGCAAAACGCAGGTGCTAGCAGGTATCTGGGCTGATCCCGCTAACACTGCGTTTTTGGGAACCCTAAACTGCTGGTGACGCTAGTATAGATCTGATCGGATCAGATATTGATCCGTTCAGATACTATACCACTAAGGGAGGTGTATGGTGCGTGCGTGGGTGTTAGCGGTACTGGCGCTAACCTGACGCTGCCTGGGGCTGGTGCTTACCAGTTCACCAAAATGCTACCAAAAAAACTGTTAGCAATCGCAGGGATCAGGCCTGACTCTGCGAACGCTGCAGTTATGCGTTTAGTGTTTTGTAAGTGACAGTGATCGATCGATACTGCACTTGGGTGGGCTGGGCGGAGGCGCAAAACGCAGGTGCTAGCGGGTATCTGGGCTGATCCCGCTAACACTGCGTTTTTGGGAACCCTAAACTGCTGGGGACGCTAGTATAGATCTGATCGGATCAGATATTGATCCGATCAGATACTATACCACTAAGGGAGGCGCATGCTGCGTGCGTGGGTGTTAGCGGTACTGGCGCTAATCTGACGCTGCCTGGGGCGACGCATATCACCGCCGGGCGATTAGGGGGCTAAACCTTTATTCGGTAATAAACGGCGGGTGCCCTGACACTATAAAAAATAAACAAACTAACCAGCGTCAACCGTAACGGTTATACGGTGATCAGTGGTGAAAGGGTTAACTAGGGGGCAATCAAGGGGTTAAAACATTTATTAGATAGTATATGGGGGTCCCTGACGCTATAAAACGCTGACGGCGAACCTAAATATTTACCTCACTAACTAGCGTCACCAGCGACACTAATACAGCGATCAGAAAAATGATCGCTTAGTGACACTGGTGACGGGGGGTGATCAAGGGGTTAAAACTTTATTAGGGGGGGTTAGGGGGGTACCCTAGACCTACAGGGGGGTAACAGTAACTGTGCTAACACAGTAACTGTCACAAACTGACACCTAGCAGTAATCAGAAAAAAAAAAAAAAAACTGCTGGTGTCAGTTTGTGACAGGGGGGGGGTGATTGGGGGGGGATCGGGGGGTGATCGGGGGGGGGGGGGATCGGGGTGTAATGTGTGCCTGGCATGTTCTACTGTGTGTGTGTGTGTGTGTGTGTTGGTGCACTCACATACCTGTCTTCTCTCCTCGGGCCGGAACGGAAACTACCGACCCGAGGGGAGATGACATCACTTCCTTTGCTGCTGTTTAGCATACAGCAGCAAAGGAGTGTTCCCATTGGCCGGCGGCGATCGCGAGGGGGGGGCCACGAACGGATGGCCTCCCCCTCGTCTCCGATCGCCGGGGAACAAAACGGGACCGCCTCGGGCGGCGGGGGGGGTCCGTGCCGCCTTGCCGACGTACATCGGCGTGAGGCGGTCCTTAAGTGGTTAATCATGTTGGTTCAGCAATCACATGGAGGCATTACCTAGGGCAGTCTGCATTCAAATGTAGTCTGCCTGGGAATGCCCACTGCTCCAGACCGACATCCACCCATCAAGGAATTTTGATATGCCCACCTGCTTGCATCATGATGTATCAATATGTACATGACGACATTGATCATTTGAAGATTCAGTAAAACTTATTTGCATTGGAGAAGGTGTCCCTTCGTCTATGTTATATATATATATATATATATATATATAAACAGACTAAACTTCAGCTTTAAATCTTTTATTTCATACAGGTGAAATATTCCTTTAAATTTTGTAAATTTTGTACCTGGGGGTGTCTATAGTATGCCTGTAAAATGGCGCATTTTTCCCCTGTTTAGAATAGTCCCTTCACAAAATGACATTTCTAAAGGAAAAAAAGTCATTCAAAAGTACTCACAGCTATAATGAATTGTCGGTCCAGGCAATACAGATAAAATAAGTCATTGAAAAAAACGGCATGGGATTCTCCCCAGTCCATTACCAGGCTCTTTGGGCCTGGTATGAATATTAAGGGGAACCCCGAACCAAAATTTAAAAAAAAATGCGTGGGGGTCCCCCCAATTCCATACCAGGCCCTTCAGGTCTGGTATGGATTTTAAGGAGAACCCTGCGCCAAAATTTTTGAAAAAATGGCGTGGGGGTCCCCCCAAAAATCCATACCAGACCCTTAAAGAGGGGGGTGAGAAAGCGACCCCCCCTTTTGAACCGTACCAGGCCACATGCCCTCAAAATGGGGAGGGTGCTTCGGGGTAGCCCCCCAAAGCACCTTGTCCCCATGTTGATGGGGACAAGGGTCTCATCCCCACAACCCTTGCCCGGTGGTTGTGGGGGTCTGCGGGCGGGGGGCTTATCGGAATCTGGAAGCCCCCTTTAACAAGGGGACCCCCAGATCCCAGCCTCGCCCCCTGTGTGAAATGGTAACGGGGTACAAATGTACCCCTACCATTTCACAAAAAAAGTGTCAAAATGGTACAAATGACAAGGCACGGCTTGGGATAAGTCCTTTATTAAAAAATAAAAAATAAAAATGTCCCACAAAGTCCATTCATCTTCTCTTTCTCTGCCGATGGACCAAAAAAGAAAAAAAAAACCAAAGCCGCGACCGACCTGCCTCCATGGGAGGCACCCGCCGTATGACGCGTCTTGGATTTGACAGTCCTTTTATAATCGAGGGCGGGGCCACATGGTGACATCCCTGGGTGATCCCGCCCCCCCTCTGACGCACGGGCACTTCCCTATGGCTTTCCTGGGGTGTCAGAGGGGGGTGGGCCACCCGTCTAAGTAACTGGGTGGCACCCTCCCCATGTTGTGGGCATGTGGCCTGGTATGGTTCAGAGGGGGGGCGCTCTCTCATCCCCACCTCTTTTCCTGCGGCCTACCAGGTTGCGTGCTCAGATAAGGGCCTGGTATGGATTTTTGGGGGACCCCCACGTCATTTTTTTTTAAATTTTGGCTCGGGGTTACCCTTAAAATTCATACCAGACCTGAAGGATCTGGTATGGATTATGAGGGGGACCGCCAAGCCATTTTTTTTAAATTTTGGCGTGGGGTTCCCCTTAATATCCATACCAGATCTGAAGGGCCTGGTATGGAATTTGAGGGGACCCCCACGCAATTTGGTTCGGGGTTCCCCTTAATATTCATACCAGACCCAAAGGGCCTGGTAATGGACTGGGGGGAATCCCATGCCATTTGTTTCGGACGAAAATGCATTCGGACGATAATGAATGCACATGTCTAATTGGTGCCAGAGCATGTGCAGTGCGGGGACAAGGGGGTTTAGCCCCAACGCTCGGGTGCCTGTGCACTACACCAAGGAAAGGACGTGGACCTGTTGCTGGTGACCGAGCTTAGCATCAGTGAGACTGAGCCACTGAGGGATTGCTACTGAGCTGGGAACAGAGCTGGAAGACCAGTTACCGTTAGTGTCTACAGCAAGGGAGAACCAGTGAGGATCAGAGCTGAAAGTCTTAGTCTTGTAAGGACCTATTTGGGAGTAATGAGTCACCGGGTCCCTGGTACCTGAGGACAGCAGATCGCCAAGTGACCTGGACTGGATATCAGTGCACTAAGAACAGGGTCATCTGATTCCTCTTGCACCAAATTGTAATGTAACTGTAATGTCTGCCTTTATTTTGTCAAGCACTGCGCAAACTGTTGGCGCTATATAAATCCTGTATAATAATAATAAGAGTGGTTAGCTGAACCATTTGTGCTTATCTCAACACTGGCACAGTTAATGCAAAAGAGACTGCTCTTTGTTTAGCAGCCTCTCAGCCATCCATTGCCCACTTTTAAAGGTACAGCTACATGCGCATCACGGTACAGAGGGGCTCCACCGATAGCTGGCTAATATTAACAATTATACACCCGGTATTTTGCGTTCACCTCCAGGGGTGCCCCTTCTTAACCCTGTTTGCATCCGTTTTAAATTAGATTAGCATCACAATAGTTCAGTGATTGCCAATTTATGGGTCAATGTTCACAATATTTAGTATAGCATCTTTAAATCTGATCATTTGCCTATTTAATTAATTATGCATTGTTTAACTGCCATAATACATCCTATTAGTCAACCACATACTTGCTGGTAGTCTATTTTTTTTTATAAAGTAGTAGAATACTAACGGTTAAGTTACACAGGTGTTCAAGCAGCTTAAAGCGATTGTATACACCTTTAGCACATTTTTACCTACAGGTAAGCCTATAATAAGGTTTCCTTGTAGGTAAAATTAATATCTGATATTAATTAATAATTATATTCACCAGCTGCTGACGTCAGAAGCGCATGCGCAGTGAAGGTCCGATGTATCGTTCTGGAACTTGCCGGAACGGAGGGCTCCTGCGCGCATGCGCAGGAGTGACGTCATTACGGCTCCGGCCACTCACAGCACCAGAGCTGCGAACCCAGAAGAATTGCAGAGGCAAAATGTCAGCTCCCTCGGCGGTGACCGGGAGACGGTGCAGGGGCTTCGATCTAAGGTAAGTATTTCATAATGGGCTAGTATGCTGTGCATACTAGCTCATTATGCCTTTGCCTTATAGGTTTTTTTTTTCTTCTGGGTATACAACAGCTTTAAAGAATTTCAGCAGAACAGAGAACCAGTCAAATTCATCAGCTCCTGTGGGGGTAAGTGCTACAGCAGGGATTGGCAACCTCGGCCCTCCAGCTGTGGTGAAACTACAAGTCCCATGAGACATTGCAAGACCCTAACAATCACAGGCATGACTCCTAGAGGCAGAGGCATGATGGGATTTGTAGTTTTGTCACCACTGGAGTGCCAAGGTTGCCTACCCCTGTGCTACAGTTTATTTGTCTATTTCACATGTTCCATCCTGGGGAACCCCTGGCGAACCTCCCTGCAGTCATGACTGTTGGTCTTTGTTTTTTTTTTAAGGCAACACAGACAATTTCCCTGGTGCTAGTTCTTACAAATAAGGTTCAAAGCTCTGCCACATTCACAGGCTCAACAATTCCTTCTACATATGTATCTTTAGGCAAGAAAAGAAGAGTTATGTTTTTTTTCTCAAATAAATATCATCCTATGTAATCCACATGTAGCTATACTAGTACATAGTCAGCAAAATCAGAAATGTAACTACTAAAGAGCCAATTATAAATATGATACAAATCTGCTGTAACTCTGTAGTTCTTTTGTATAAAAAGCCTAGTTCAATCATCATCCAATGCAGGATGCTTTACATTCCTTCATTCAGTTTCATGTTACATGTGATAAAACCAGCAGGCTGTTGAGTGTTGTTGCAAATCCAAGGAATACTGCAAGCCACACAGCTTTTATTCCATGTCCATACTGGTTTTGGGGATAAGAATTCTTCCTCAGGTGAATACAGAGAAATCTGCAAACCTTTTACTGATATATACTGATAACCAGTAGCTGCTTAAATGTAGCACTATGCACCACATCCCTAGACATTATACTGTCATTTAAATAAAAAAAAAGGACCACAAAAATTGGGACTTTTCAGGCGCTACTTTGGATCAAAACACATACAACAATATTTGTTAAAAAAAAATAATACATCTTTTATTTTATCAGCATAACATTTCATTGTATAAAAGACATTTTCTTTAAAAAAAAAGCCATTTGCTAAAATCATTTAAGTTCATTTTTTCCTCATTAAGGTACACACAGCACCCCATATTGACAGAAAAACACAGGATTGTTGACATTTTTGCAGATTTATTAAAAAAGAAAAACTGAAATATCACATGGTCCTAAGTATTCAGACCCTTTGCTGTGGCACTCATATATTTAACTCAGGTGCTGTCCATTTCTTCTGATCATCCTTGAGATGGTTCTATACCAGGGATCCTCAAACTACGGCCCTCCAGCTGTTGCAGAACTACACGTCCCATGAGGCATTGTAAAACTTTGACATTCACAGACATGACTAGGCATGATGGGAATTGTAGTTCCTGAACAACTGGAGGGCCGTAGTTTGAAGACCCCTGTTCTACACCATCATTTGATTCCAGCTGTGTTTGATTATACTGATTGGACTTGATTAGGAAAGCCACACACCTGTCTATATAAGACCTAACAGCTCACAGTGCATGTCAGAGCAAATGAGAATCATGAGGTCAAAGGAACTGCCTGAAGAGCTCAGAGACAGAATTGTGGCAAGGCACAGATCTGGCCTAGGTTGCAAAAAAATTTCTGCTGCACTTAAGGTTCCTAAGAGCACAGTGGCCTCCATAATCCTTAAAAGGAAGATGTTTGGGACGACCAGAACCCTTTCTAGAGCTGGCCGTCCGGCCAAACTGAGCTATCGGGGGAGAAGAGCCTTGGTGAGAGAGGTAAAGAAGAACCCAAAGATCACTGTGGCTGAGCTCCAGAGATGCAGTCGGGAGATGGGAGAAAGTTGTAGAAAGTCAACCATCACTGCAGCCCTCCACCAGTTGGGGCTTTATGGCAGAGTGGCCCGACAGAAGCCTCTCCTCAGTGCAAGACACATGAAAGCCTGCATGAAGTTTGCTAAAAAACACCCGAAGGACTCCAAGATGGTGAGAAATAAGATTCTCTGGTCTGATGAGACCAAGATAGAAGTTTTTGGCCTTAATCCTAAGTGGTATGTGTGGAGAAAACCAGGCACTGCTCATCACCTGTCCAATACAGTCCCAACAGTGAAGCATGGTGGTGGCAGCATCATGCTGTGGGGGTGTTTTTCACCTGGCTGCATTACTCACCTCCTCTCGGTTCTGTCCCCTACAGTAGTTCCTATCTGCCACCAAATGTTTTCAGTCTTCTGGGTTGAATGACACCCAGCATCACTGAAACTGGATGGCTGAGGTCCTCCTGAGAGTACGATGTATTAAAGACTTACCCACTGAGGGTGTGTCACTACAGTGCCCTGCACTCACATACAATGATATAGAGAGTGACGCTGATGTCATTAACTCAACACCAATCTGTGCTTTACAGACTGCCCACAACAGGAGAGGATCTCTAGAGGACCTTGCATGGGGCATAATCGACCTGAAGACATCTGGAAATGGTAAAGTACTAGGGGTAGGAAGTCGGAGCTCAGAGTTGTATTTTAATAGCTCAGAGAAAAAACTGATGCTAGGTGCAACCTTAAAGGGTTAGTTCACCTTTTAAGAAAATTGAAACTGAAAACCATATACTCTCCATTCCCATGGTCCCCGCTGTACTTACCGTAGGTGATGAGCTTCAGTGCTCACGCAGCCATATCAGCAGTCCAGGGCTTGCAAATCCCCGCTCTTCTTCCTTTTCTTTTTGAAGTGCATCCAAGACAGATCAGAATGATTCTGAATGGTCAGCACCAACACAAAGCATTGCTGTAATCTGTCCCAGAAGCACTGCAGAGAAAAGAGGGAGAAGAGAGAGGATTTCAAATCGCCAGACTGCTGGACTGGCTGCTCATCACCCACAGAGGTAAGTACAGCGGGGGCCAGGGGGTGGGGAGGGTGTACGGTGTTATTTATTTTTTTTCATTTTTTCTAAAAAGGCGAACTTCAACTTTAAAAAAAAAAAAAATGAATTTGTAGAGAGCCCAATGTCTAGTTCCTAGGGTATAAAGTCGATGCAAATAGAATCCATCCAGCAGATACAAAACGGAAAGTCATTAAGGAAGCTTCCTTTTTCCAAGAATTACAAGGAGCTGTGGGCTTTCCTAGAATTTCTTGTTTATTTTTCTTTCCTGAATGCCAAAGCTACCATTGATGAACCTCTTCATAGTAAATAAAAATAAAACCTGGAAGTGGCCAATGTTCCTTAAGAAAGCTTTAAAAATGGCAAAAAATATTTTGCCCTGAGTGTAATAGTGTTTTATAATTTAGAAAGACTCCTCTGCCATAAAATGTGATGCCTCTCTGTATGGCTTTGCTGTTGTTAAAACCTTCACTGTAGGTGCAAGATGTGAATCCCCAATTCTAAACTGTATGGCCTGAATATATACCCACAAATTATTAATCTTCAGATCATTAATTGCTTTTCTGGAGCCTAAGATTGGTGAAATAACTGAAAAATTGTAAAAAAATGGGGCCGTATTTATGATAAAAGTACTCATAGGCCAGTGCCTAGGCTATTTATGATAAAAGCACTCATAGGCCAGTGCCTAGGCTATCAGGGTTTGTGGAATAAGCACCAAGCTTCACCTGTACCAAATGTTTTAAGGTTTGAATTATTTTTTTCCCTCTTCCAGCCACCTCTGAACATTTCTAGCCAAATTGAGCAAGAAAACTATAGGAGGAAGGGGGTGCAGGAGATGTTCAGTTGAGTAAGACTGTTCTTTATAATTAGGAATATAGATCATCTCTCCTGTCTCATGTATGGTGGTTGAAAGAGTGGAAAACTAGATTTGCATATAAAGCACATAGCACATTAAATCGTTACTTTTGGCTAAACTATTCACAAGATGCAAGAAGTGGTGATTATACAAAAAGGTGTCATGGTTCAGGTGTGCCTAGACATAATGTCTAAATGTGGCCCTGAAAAAGAAATGTACTTTAAGCCTACTGAAATAAGAAAACCTTCATTGGGGGGGAGTTAAAGTATAACTAAAGACAGTTTTGGATAGAGGGGAGAAGGATTAGAATATCTGTCAGTTTTTCCAGCTGACTGTGTCCCCGTTAGTGAGATTCATCCTCTCTATTTGACCTGCTTAACATTATCATTGAAAGTAAACGTAAAAGAAAATCCACAATTATGGGTTGTCCCCAGAAAAGTAATGGAGGGGAAATCTTCCAATGTTGACACTAGTTTTGGTGACCTGGGGGTTCCCAAGGAATTCCCTTAACTTGCAGGGATTTCCTCTCACTTCCTGTTTGGCTATGGGACAGGAAGTGAAGGTAAATCTCCCCAATGGGACAAAGATGGCAAAAATAAACCTTACAGTGGTTATAAATCTTCCTTGCTCTATCCAATATGAATAAAATGTTTTGCCTATAGTTCTACTTTAAGCCCACCCAGTATATACAGCCGTGGCCAAAAGTTTTGAGAATGACACAAATATTAGTTTTCACAAAGTCTGCTGCTTCAGTGTTTTTGGATCTTTTTATCAGATGTTACTATGGTATACTGAAGTATAATTACAAGCATTTCATAAGTGTCAAAAGCTCTTACTGACAATTACATGAAGTTTATGCAAAGAGTCAATATTTGCAGTGTTGACCCTTCTTTTTCAAGACTTCTGCAATTCGCCCTGGCATGCTGTCCATCAACTTCTGGGTCACATCCTGACTGATGGCAGCCCATACTTGCATAATCATTGCTTGGAGTTTGTCAGAATTTGTGGGGTTTTTTTGTTCACCCGCCTCTTGAGGATTGACAACAAGTTCTCAATGGGATTACGGTCTGGGGAGTTTCCTGGCCATCGACCCACAATATTTCGATTTTTTGTTCCCCAAGCCACTTAGTTATCACTTTTTCCTTATGGAAAGGTGCCTTATCATGCTAGAAAAGGCATTGTTCATCAACAAACTGTTCTTGGATGGTTGGAAGAAGTTGCTCTCGGAGAATGTTTTTGCACCATTCTTTATTCATGGCTGTGTTCTTAGGCAAAATTGTAAGTGAGTCCACTCCCTTGGCTGAGAAGCAACCTCAAACATGAATGGTCTCAGGATGCTTTACTGTTGGCATGACACAAGACTGATGGTAGCTCTCACCTTTTCTTCAAGGTTTTTTCCATATGCCTCAAACAGGCGGAAAGGGGATTTATCAGAGAAAATGACTTTACCCTGGTCCTCAGCAGTCCAATCCCTGTACCCAGTGGCGTAGCGTGGGTTGTCAGCACCCGGGGCAAGGCAAGTAATTTGCGCCCCCCCAACCTGCGGACTTTTAGCTATCCCTGAGTCCCTTCAAATACAATAGTACTGACCTACCTGATTCCTATACTGACCACTACACTGAGAACTACACTGTCCACTACACTACATTGTCCACTACACTGACCACTATACTATACTGACCACTACACTATACTGACCACTACACTGACCACCATACTACACTGTCCACTATACTGACCACTATACTACACTACACTGTCCACTATACTACACTACACTTGACCACCATACTACACTGTCCACTATACTGACCACCATACTACACTGACCACTATACTACACTGTCCACTATACTACATTATACTGACCACCATACTACACTGACCACCATACTACACTGACCACCATACCACACTACGCTGTCCACTATACTACATTACACTGTCCACTATACTACACTACACTTGACCACCATACTACACTGTCCACTATACTACACTATACTGACCACCATACTACACTGTCCACTATACTGAGTGACCACCATACTACACTGACCACTATACTACACTGTCCACTATACTACATTATACTGACCACTATACTACACTGACCACCATACTACACTGACCACCATACTACACTGACCACCATACTGCACTGACCACTATACTACACTGACCACCATACTACACTATACTGACCACCATACTACACTGACCACTATACTACACTGTCCTCCATACTACACTGACCACTATACTACACTGACCACTATACTGACCACCATACTACACTGACCACCATACTACACTGACCACCATACTACATACTACACTGTCCACTATACTACACTATACTGACCACCATACTACACTGTCCACCATACTACACTGTCCACCATACTACACTGACCACCATACTACACTGACCACCATACTACACTGTCCACTACACTACACTGTCCACTATACTACACTGTCCACTACACTACACTGTCCACTACACTACACTGTCCACTACACTAACCACTACACTGACCACTATACTACACTGTCCACTACACTAACCACTACACTGACCACTATACTACACTGTCCACTATACTACACTGTCCACTATACTACACTGACCACCATACTACACTGACCACTATACTACACTGACCACCATACTACACTACACTGACCACTATACTACACTGACCACTATACTACACTGACCACCATACTACACTGTCCACTACACTAACCACTACACTGTACACTATACTGACCACCATACTACACTGTCCTGACCACCATACTACACTGACCACTACACTAACCACTACACTACACTACACTGACCACCATACTACACTGTCCACTATACTACACTGACCACCATACTACACTATACTGTCCACTACACTGCACTATACTGTCCACCATACTACACTGTCCACCATACTACACTGTCCACCATACTACACTGTCCACCATACTACACTGTCCAACATACTACACTGTCCAACATACTACACTGACCACCATACTACACTGTCCACTATACTACACTGTCCACTATACTACACTGACCACTATACTACACTGACCACTATACTACACTGACCACTATACTACACTGACCACTATACTACACTGTCCACCATACTACACTGACCACCATACTACACTGACCACCATACTACACTGTCCACTACACTAACCACTACACTGTCCACTATACTGACCACCATACTACACTGTCCACTATACTACACTATACTGACCACCATACTACACTGACCACTACACTAACCACTATACTACACTACACTGACCACCATACTACACTGTCCACTATACTACACTGACCACCATACTACACTGACCACCATACTACACTGTCCACTACACTACACTATACTGACCACCATACTACACTGTCCACTATACTACACTATACTGATCACCATACTACACTGTCCACTACACTACACTGACCTCCATACTAAACTACACTATACTGACCACTATACTATACTAACCACTATACTGACCACTATACTCAGGCCCAGATTAAGAGCATCATGGGCCTGGTGCTAAGGATGTTGGTGGGCCTTTTTATGAAAATAAATAAAATGAAACCGCAAACAATTTTTTGTGAAATTTAAATTAAAGAGAGAGAGGGGGTGAGAGAGAGAGAGAGAGAGAGAGAGAGAGAGAGAGGGGGGGGGGATAGAGAGAGGATGAAAGAGAGAGAGGGTGAAAGAGAGAGAGGGTGGTAGGGGGTGAAGGGGGTGAGAGAGAGGGGATGAGAGAGAGCGGGGGGCACAGCATAGTACATTACACGGGAGGGGGGGTATAGCACAGTACATCACATGGTTGGCACAACACATTACATGGTGGATACAGCACATTTAATGGCGGGCACAGCACATTACGCGGTTGGCACTGCCCAATACAGCACATTACAAGGTAGGCACAGTACATTATATGGTGGGCACAGCACATGACATGGTTGGTACTGCACAACACAACACATTTCATTGTGGGTACAGCTCATGCACACAGTGGGCACAGGACCTTATATGGTGGGCACAGCACATGACATGGCAGGCACAGCTGAGCACATTACATGGTGGGCACTGGACATTACAAGTGGGCACTGCACAGAACATTATATGGTGGGCACAACACATTATATAGTGGGTACTGCACATAGCATGGTGGGCACTGCACAGCACATGACAAGGTGGGCACTGCATGACACAGCACAGCACATTACATTGTGAGCACAGCACATTAAATGGTGGACACCACACATGACATGATGAGCCCTGCACACCACATTCCATTGTGGGTACTGCACGGCACATGCCATGGTGGACAATGTACAGCACATTACATGGTGAGTACAGCATATTACATGGTAGGCACTGCATGGTGCAGCACATGACATGGTGGGCACAACACAGCACATGACATGGTGGGCACTGCACAGCAATTTACATGATGGGCACTGCACATGACATGGTGGGCACTGCATGACACAGCACATTACATGGTGGGTACAGCGCATTACATGGTGGGCACTGCATGGCACAGCACATGACGTGGTGGGCACAGCGCATTACATGGTGGGCACTGAATGGCACATAACATTACATGGTGGGCACAACACATTACATGGTGGGAACTGCATGGCATAGCACGTTTCATGGTGGGAAATGCAACTGCACATTACATGTTAGGAACTGCACATGACATGGTGGGCACTGTTGAACAGCACAGCACATTACACAGTGGGCACAACACACTACATGCTGGGCACAGCACATGGCAGGGTGGGCACAGCATAGCACATGACATGGTGGGAAGTGCACATGACATGGTGGGCGCTGCACATTACACGGTGGGCACTGCACATTACATGGTGGGATCACTGTATGGCACAGCACATGACATGGTGGACACTGCAAATTACATAGTGGGCATTGCAAGGCACAGCCATGACATGGTGGGTATTGCACATGACATGGTTGGCACTGGATGGCACATCACATGACATGGTGGGCACTGCACATTACATGGTGGGCAATGCAAGGCACAGCATGACATAGTGGGCACTGCACATTACATGGTGGGCACTGCACATTACATGGTGGGCACTGCAAGGCACAGCATGACATAGTGGGCACTGCACATCACATGAAGGGCAATGCAATGCACAGCACATGACATGGTCAGCACAGCGCATTACATGGTGGGCACTGCAATGTACAGCAAATGACATACTGGACACAGCACATTACATGGGGGGCACTGCAAGGCACATGACATGGTGGGCACAGCACATTACATGGGGGGCACTGCAAGGCACATGACATGACATGGTGGGCACAGCGCATTACATGGTGGGCACTGAATGGCACATAACATTACATGGTGGGCACAACACATTACATGGTGGGCACTGCATGGCATAGCACGTTTCATGGTGGGAAATGCAACTGCACATTACATGTTAGGAACTGCACATTACATGGTGGGCAATGCAAGGCACAGCACATTACATGGTGGGCACTGCACATTACATGGTGGGCACTGCAAGGCACAGCATGACATAGTGGGCACTGCACATCACATGAAGGGCAATGCAATGCACAGCACATGACATTGTTCAGCACAGCGCATTACATGGTGGGCACTGCAACGTACAGCAAATGACATACTGGACACAGCACATTACATGGGGGGCACTGCAAGGCACATGACATGGTGGGCACAGCACATTACATGGGGGGCACTGCAATGTACAGCAAATGACATACTGGACACAGCACATTACATGGGGGGCACTGCAAGGCACATGACATGGTGGGCACAGCACATTACATGGGGGGCACTGCAAGGCACATGACATGACATGGTGGGCACAGCACATTACATAGTGGGCACTGCAATGCACATGACAGGACATGGTGGGCACAGAACATTACATGGGGGGCACTGCAAGGCACATGACATGACATGGTGGGCACAGCACATTACATGGGGGGCACTGCAATGCACATGACATGGTGGGCACAGAACTTTACATAGTGGGCACTGCAATGCACATGACAGGACATGGTGGGCACAGAACATTACATGGGGGGCACTGCAAGGCACATGACATGACATAGTGGGCACAGCACATTACATGGGGGCACTGCAATGCACATGACATGGTGGGCACAGCACTTTACATAGTGGGCACTGCAATGCACATGACAGGACATGGTGGGCACAGCACATTACATGGGGGGCACTGCAAGGCACACGACATGGTGGGCACAGCACATTACATGGGGGGCACATGACATGGTGGGCACTGGGCACAAGAGAGCACATTACATGGGGGGAAGCAGCAGTCTGTCCCCTAGCACAATAATTACACAACATCCCCCTAACAAATGTACTGACCTTATCATAACAGCATGGGAGATGTCCTTCCTCCCGGGCTCCTGCTGGTTAGGACATCAGCGCCCCTCCCCCAGACACAGAGGATCTGTGTGAGTGAACAGATCCTGTGATAGGAGTCAGGCATCAGCAGAGACAGGACTCAGCTGCAGTGACTTGTCTCCTCCATGTGTACACAGAGGGCTCCTCTTCCTTCAGGAAGGCACACAGGAATTGACAAGCCACTGGCATGGGCCTATATTGAGGGAGGGGCCTGGAGCTGCAGCTCCACCAGCCCCTATGTTAATCCGGCCCTGACTATACTGTCTACTACACTGCCCCCCATAGTGACACTACACTGACCTCCATAGTGACACTACACTGCCCCCCATAGTGACACTACACTGACCTCCATACTATACTAAACTACATTGTCCTGCCTACAGTCTCTCTCTCTCGCCTCCCCCTCCCAGTAACCAGACTCTCACTTACCTTCTTATCCTGGCTGCATCGATCCGGATGAGGAGGAGAAGGAGAACACAGCGGCGGCTCACTTTCTTCTCTCCCCTGCGCTCTGCTTGCTGCCATGTTCAGTGTCCAGCGCCCTGTGATTGGGTGTATGGGGGTCATGTGCGGAGGCGGGGCGCCTCACATGACCCCCATACACCCAATCACAGGGCGCCAGACACTTAACATGGCGGCCGGAGCCCCGGGACACAAAATTAGAAATTAGGAGGAGGCAGCCAGTGACACATACTGGCGCCCCCCTAAATATCGCGCCCGGGGCCACGGCACCCCCTGCACCCCCCACGCTACGCCACTGCCTGTACCTATTGTAGAATATCAGTCTGTCCCTGATTTTTTTTCTGGAGAGAAGAGGCTTCTTTGCTGCCCTTCTTGACACCAGGCTATCCTCTAAAAGGCTTCTCCTCACTGTGTGCATGCAGATGCACTCACAACTGCCTGCTGCCATTCCTGAGGAAACTCTGCACTGGTGGTGCCCTGATCCTGCAGCTGGACCAACTGTAGGAGACAGTCCTGGCACTTGCTGGACTTTCTTTTTTCTTTTTTCACAAATGCAGTAGAAATGTTTTTGATGGGATTAAGTTAATTTTCATGGCAAAGAGAGACTTTGCAATTAATTGCAATTCATCTGATCACTCTTCATAACATTCTGTAGTATATGCAAATTGCCATCATAAACACAGAGGCAAGCAGACTTTGTGAAAATTCATATTTGTGTCATTCTGAAAACCTTTTGGCCATGGCTGTAGCTGTTTTTGTTCTCAGCTTCATAGCATCTGTTGTATTTCTAGTGTTTGCCTCTTCTACATCTAGCATTTTTTTGTGTTGATATAGAGAATGGTGAAACTAGTAGACAAGCTTTGTCCATGTAGTCTGATGCTGCTAAATATGCCAAATCACAGAGATTGATGGACTCATTCTGTCACCAGGGGTGACAGACAATTAACAGGCAGGGCAGACTGAGATAATCAGAGTCCGGGTTCTAGGCAGGTAGACATGGCAATGTCAATAGTTGGAGCAACTAATAATAGCATAATAGCAGAGAAACAAGCTGATGATCACGATAAGCACAGACAACTGACTACAAACAATCCATTTGGGACTGCAACTTTCAATGTGTGGACTTCTCATTCATCTGTGGAAGCACATGGGGCTATGTACTTGTCATTGATAGGATCTTGTTGTTTCAATCCTTATCCATGCATTACCATATGCTGAATCTGGTTGTCTTGTTGGGGTGTCTTGGGCCCCTTCCACAGCTCCCGGGTTAGACACCCTGCGTCGGTTGTCATTTGGAGGTGGTACACCAATGTTTTTTATACCATTTATCAATCTGGGTTCTTACAGAAAATATGAGGAAGGCATCTACTCCTGAGAAAGTGAAGATAATGTTCACACAACGCGTTGAGTTTTAGGATGTATTCCCCCCTCCTCTTTTTTTTTATTAAATGTGTTCTTTGAAATATTCTATAAAAACGATTATTTTAAGAATTGTATACTTTATGTTGCTACTTGTCAGGTATAAGAACAAACTTTTTATGTTTAACCCACTGATGTATGTATTAACAATTTCATGTGTTGTTGAATAAATTGATAATGCATAACCCAGCTATATGTCATGCCTCATTTAAAGTCCCATGGGCAAAAAAATTGTTTGTATTGTATATGTTGAATAGGGATGGATGCATTACATTTTAGGTACCAGGTCACCATTTTTTGTTGATTGAAAAGAAAAAGTATAGGCCATGAACAGGCAAAATCTTTCAGAAATCAATATAGGGCATGAGCAAACATACTAATCTGTCCAGAAATCTAATTACGATTAACAAGTGTGCTCTGATCTGCAGAGCCAAGTTATGACTAAAAGACGCTCATGTAAACTCAATGAAAGATCATCTTTCAAGTTAAAGGGGTTGTAAACCTACGTGTTTTTTCACCTTAATGCATCCTATGCATTAAGGTGAAAAAACACTTGGCAGTGACCGGCCCCCCAGCCCCCCTGCTTTTACTTACCTGAGCCCTAGAACTTGACCCACGGGGACACGCTGTCTCTCTGCCCGGGGTTCTCTGCCATTGGCTCCCGCTGCTGGCAATCACATCCAATGACACGGCCGCCGGGGGGTGGGACCGAGTCCTGCATTCGGCCTCTACGGACGCTGGATGCTGAACTCGGGAGCGCACCCGCAAGGTAACCCCCCGGGAAAGTGCTTATCCCAGGGGGTTATCTGATGTGGGGAGGAGCCGCGAGAGCCGCCGGGGGACCCCAGAAGAGCAGGTTCGGGGCCACTCTGTGCAAAACGAGCTGCACAGTGGAGGTAAGTGTGACATGTTTGTTTTTTTATTTTAAACAAACCCTTACAATCACTTTAGGTTTACCTTTTGAACACGTTACATGTTCCAGCTCCTGCTGTCAGCTACCCCGATCCCTCCTTCAGTCTGACAGTAGGTGAGGGATCTTCTCCTCGCACCTGCTGTAACAATTAAAAAACAGCATGGCCAGCACTCAAGAACGTTATTCATGTTCCAGCTCCAAGTTCCCCCGATCCTCCCCTCAGTCTGACAGTAGGTGAGGGATCTTCTTCCCACATCCGCTGTCATATTTTAGAAACAGAGTGGCTGTGCAGGACTCCGCTCACATGGCCTCGTCGTTCATTCACAGTTTCAGGACTGCAAGCTGCCACCGCAGCTGACGGCTTGTAGTTCTGAATGAACTGCGAGGGCGTTGATGAGCACTCTCATAGTTCAGCCCAGCAGCTTTCAACAGACAGCCGTACGAACGTATTCAGAAAGCTGCAGGGCTTGTCTGCAGAAGCCTAAGCACTGCACCCTGATTTTTTTTTTTAATTAGGTATGAGATTGGGCTGTAAATGGCCAAACAAGTAATCTCCACAATTGCTTGTTATTCAGCAATGTGCATAGTACAATGAAAAATAGCCTTTATGCTTTTATTAGTTTGCCAAATGCAGTTATTCAGTATTTGTACATTAAGAATATTTATTAAGGTCCTAAAATGTCAGTAAAACAAAGACCAGTGTACACGCATAGCTATTAAAATTTTCATCAAAATTTAAATGACTTAATTCCTTCACTTAGCTTCCCGTAGAACATAAACTGCAGTGACCATGAGAGTTAATTTATTACAGTTTTATTTGTCTGATGGAAAGATCATTTTACTGTTAATAAACTGGTTTACAGAATTTTAAGTGCAAAGGACAAAAGCAAATCAAACATGTAGTTTTATTAGTTTTATTTAAACCATTACTAAAGGCAAAACTTTTTCTTTGGACTTACGGTACATAAGTAGAGAGGGGTTAGAACCACTGTCAGGTTTTAATTGCCAACATTCAACATCCTCTCCCGCACTATCATTCAAAGTAATTAACGTGCATGGCCAACGGTGGGACTGTATACATTAGAATAAATATAAAGCATTCCTTACACTAGATATTAAATATTAATGGAGAGGTTTTAGAATATATTTTAGAATATATTTTCATATCTATGTGGAAACCACACTGCCTTGTTAGGGCCCTCTTCACAGCGTGGTCACCAGGTCTAGGCTAACAAAGCACCCATACCGGGACACACGTGGCAATAAATAGAATGATAACAGCTCTGCCTGTAGGTATCGAATTCCTCCTTAGAGCCCTTGCACACTGGGGCGGTTTGCAGGCGCTATTGCGCTAATAATAGCGCCTGCAAACCGCCCAGAAAGTGCCGCTCCTTGCATTCCAGTGTGAAAGCCCCGAGGGCTTGCACACTGGAGCGATGCGCTGGCAGGACGGTAAAAAAAGTCCTGCTAGCCGCATCTTCGGAGCGGTGAAGGAGCGGTGCTCCTGCCCATTGCCCCAGGTGCTCCTGCCCATTGAAATCAATGGGACGGCGCGGCAATACCGCCGGCAATGCGCCTCTGCAGAGGCGCTTTGCGGTGGTATTTAACCCCTTCTCGGCCGCTAGCGGGAGGTAAAACCGCCCCGCTAGCGGCCGAATACCGACGGTAAAACGCCGCTAATAATAGCGGCGTTTTACCGCCGACGCCGCCCCCCGCCCCAGTGTGCAAGGGCTCTTAAAGGTACAGAGACCCAATACAGCACAAAGGCAGCTGAAGGCCTCCAGTGTGTTCCAGCAATCAATGGCTAGCTTTTAAAAGTGGTAAACAGCGAAGTGCAGCGCTAAAAATATATATGTGACATATAAAAAAATATGATCCCACCAAGTGACATAATATCAATCAGTAGGTGAATGACCAAAATCAATCAATCATAAACAAACTATATTCACAAATGTGTGTCAAAACGGTATATAAAAGGATATGTATAAATAAATAGTCCCAAACATAGTATTGAGTCCACAAAAAGATAGAGAAAAAACACCCATCCGGGAGAGATGTGATGAGGAGTATTAGTAGATGATCCACCAAGGAGTGTGTGAATAAAGTCTGCTTACCGGACGGCGATGACTGCTGTTACGGCAGTCTCGCCCAGCATAGGGATTATGGTCTCCCAAAACCACAGATACAGAGCGGGACCAGTAGCTTTAACACTTGATTATAACCGAAAATAGAAAGCAAAACACATCCATAGCGCAATAACGTATAATAAAAGGATTTAATGGAATAAAAGTATTGCACTTACAATTTGGCAGAAAAAATGTAGCATGAGAGGTATTAGACACAGCGGCGGTGTCTCCGTATGCCACGATTCACTTCCTGTACTGCAAAGCCCATCCAAGAACGTGATGACGTCACCGTCGTAGGCTCCTCCCTACGCGTTTCGTCACGATAGGACGTCGTCTGGGGATTGGCCGGCCAGTACAGGAAGTGAATCGCGGCATACGGAGACACCGCCGCTGTGTCTAATACCTCTCATGCTACATTTTTTCTGCCAAATTGTAAGTGCAATACTTTTATTCCATTAAATCCTTTTATTATACGTTATTGCGCTATGGATGTGTTTTGCTTTCTATTTTCGGTTATGATCGAGTGTTAAAGCTACTGGTCCCGCTCTGTATCTGTGGTTTTGGGAGACCATAATCCCTATGCTGGGCGAGACTGCCGTAACAGCAGTCATCGCCGTCCGGTAAGCAGACTTTATTCACACACTCCTTGGTGGATCATCTACTAATACTCCTCATCACATCTCTCCCAGATGGGTGTTTTTTCTCTATCTTTTTGTGGACTCAATACTATGTTTGGGACTATTTATTTATACATATCGTTTTATATACCGTTTTGACACACATTTGTGAATATAGTTTGTTTATGATTGATTGATTTTGGTCATTCACCTACTGATTGATATTATGTCACTTGGTGGGATCATATTTTTTTATATGTCACATATATATTTTTAGCACTGCACTTTGCTGTTTACCATATTTTAGGAGTTAGATACTAGACTTTTTAGGTGCTGGCAGCTTCTTTCTTCCACATTTGTTTATTTGGTTTTTCTTTAGATCTGAGCGCAGCTTTGACTCTATTTCGGGTTTATATATAGCTTTTAAAAATGTTGCATGTTTCCAGCCCACTTACCAGTCAGTCAGCAAACAAATTAAACACTGTATATGAATTTACCAAGAATGGGGAGCATAAATATTTTGAGGGTGCTGGTGACAGTGACAACCAAATAACTAACATTCAACATCCTGTTCCAAATATACAGTATCCAGGGGTCAGTATGTAATGTACAAAATGCAGATGTCAGCAGTTTGTAATGTACAGAATGCAGGGGTCAGCAGCATGTGACCAGGGCTGGTGCAAGGATTTTTGACACCTTAGATAAAACCTCATTTTGCTGCCCCCCTTGGCTCTACCCCTGACTCCACCCCCTTTGCCCTGCCCATGTATACCCCACCTTTTTAATGAAGCGCCCATCAAATGCAACCCACAGGCGCCCATCAAATGCAGCCTCACCAGCGCCCATCAAATGCAGCCTCACCAGTACCCATCAATGCAGCCTCACCAACACCCATCAATACAGCCTCACCAGCGCTCATCAAATGCAGCCTCACCAGCACCCATCAATGCAGCCTACCAGTGCCCATTAATGCTGCCTACCAGTGCCCATCGATGCAGCCTCACCAGCGCCCATCTAATGCAGCCTCACCAGCGCCCATCAATGCAGCCTACCAGTGCCCATTAATGCAGCCTACCAGCGCCCATCAATGCAGCCTCAACAGCGCCCATCACATGCAGCCTCACCAGCGCCCATCTAATGCAGTCTACCAGCATCCATCAATGCAGCCTCACCAGTGCCCATCAATGAATGTTTGTTTGCTTCCATTCATTCAGGAGCCTGGACACAGACACTGTCCTCTGCCACCGCTGCGCCTCTGACACTATTTGTGAACGGAGTAGCGGCTGCCTGCTGATGCTGAGAGTTGCTGCAGAGAGAAGAGAGTAATAACACCAGTGGCTTGGTGCCCTAGGCGGCTGCCTAGTTTACCTAGTGGTAACACCGCCCTGCATGTAACATACAAAATGTGGGGGTCAAGAGTATGTCATGTACAGTGTGCAGAAGTGAGGAATAATAGTAACTTACAGCCCAGGGAATGTGGCCACACAATGAAGTTGGACAAAACGCGGTTCATTGTTAATTTGCATTAGAGGTTCTTTACTGTTAGAGCCGTAAGGTTGTGGAACTCCCTTCCACAGTTGGTGGTGTAAGCAAGGAGTGTTGATATTTTCAATTTTTTTTTTTAGATGAACACCTTAGCAAACACAATATACAGGGATATGGGAATTTGTAGTAACATAATCACATACACACACACAAACACATTGACACAGGTTTAACTGAATGGAATGGTGTCTTTATTGAACCTTACCAACTGTGACTACAGTATAAAAGACGTCAAGGGTATATACACCCTATTGCACAGCACCCCCTATATTTCATTTCGCCTTCTTTATTCATAGCACAGTAGTACTCCCAATGAGACATTTCAACAACACATACACAAAAACGTACACATAAATAAACTCACATACATACATGCGCTCACTAACACACACACACACACACACACACACACACACACACCAGCTGTCACTTACTTTTCTTTCTTAAATCTGTTTGTTAGCATTTTTCATTTATTTTCACCTGCTGATCCTGCCAGTAATTCTGCAGAGTTTCAACTTACTTTAACAGATCAAGCTGTCTAGTAAAAGTGGCAGTTAAAAGCTTGAGACAAACAATTTACCACAAACTGGTGCTTACAATGGTCAGCTTTTATTCAATTATGTAAAACCTTTAACTCAAATAAAAAAAAAAAAAAAACAGTTTGCTGTAACTGCTTGAAGAGGAACTGCAGTCTACTCACATAATTTGTAATAAAAACATCTTTGCCATTCTGAAGCTTCTCTCCAACCACTTTGAATATTATTTTATACATACTGTGATCCTGTACTTGCCAAATATACTGCAGAAATCTCCCTCCGCTGAGTCTGGCTGCATCCATTTTGACTGTGGGCAGCTAAAGCTGCTGTCTGTTCACTTCCTGGATTTACACAGACGCACAGTGGTACACCTCCAGCCCTGCAACTCTCATTGGCCCTCTTATGACTCACCCCCTATCTTGCTGGCAAACTCTCACGAGAGTTAGAGAGCGAGCTGTGCATGATGTCATAAGTGGGCTGTATAAGGTATTTACTGGCAGAAAAATAAATGTTTTACTATCCAAAGTTAAAACAACAAAGGCAGAAGATTTAATTGATGGAAAGTTGAAAAAAATTACTGAAGGTCCGCTTTAACCACTTGCCTACTGGGCACTTTTACTCCCTCCCTGCCCAGGCCCATTTTCAGCTTTCAGCGCTGTCACACTTTGAATGACAATTACTCAGTCATGCAACATTGTAGAAGAAGATTTTTTTCACACAAATAGAGTTTTCTTTTGGTGGTATTTAATCACCACTGGGGGTTTTATTATTTGGGAAATAAATGAAAAAGACCAAAAATTTTGAAAAAAAAAGAAGTTTTTCATATTTTGTTCTAAAATTTAGCAAACTGGTAATTTTTCTCCTTCACTGATGTGCGCTGATGAGGCTGCACCGATGGGAACTGATGAGGCTGCACTGATGGGCACTAATGAGGTGGCACTGATAGGCTGCACTGATGAGCACTGATGAGACTGCACTGATCGGCAGCACTGATAATCAGTACAGTGTCCCTTTGACACGTGCTGGTTTTTGGCTCTCTTCTCCTCTCCTCACTCTGTCAGCGATAACTGGCTTGTGTTTACATCGTATAGTGCGATAGATGTAGGTTCTGATGCTGTGACGGAATTTGTTCTTGCTTTCTCATGGTGGTCATTAGCTGTTCCTTAATGTGGAAGAAATGAAGCCTGAGGATTACATCTCTGGGTACCTGATCTGGCAGGTGAGACGGCTTCGGAAGGCGGTGAATCCTATCAATGGTTATGTCCAAATCCTTGATGACTTGATAAAAGAGACTTGAATAAGGTAGCAGTATAAAGGCCCAGGTCCTGTTGCTGCACTGATTCAGGGATCCCCCTAATCTTTAGGTTGTTCCTCCTGGACCTGTCCTCCATGTCTGCTAATTTCGCTTTAATCCAGTCACTGTCTGCCTCTTTTTCATCATGGGCATCAACTAAGTCGTTAATGGTGGAAGCATATTCCTCCATCTTTGTCTCTATGTGGTTCACTCTGTTTCCTACATCCTGTATATCTCTGGTAACTTGGTGCATGTATGCAGCCATGTCAGATTGCAGTGTGCTTCTTAAGGAGAGAAGCATGTTTTTTAGCACCGTGTCTAAAACTGGTTGGTTTTGTGTGGGGAAAGATTTAATAGACTCTGCTAGTTCCCTTGTGTCTTCCCCTGAGTCTGAGGCCGGGCTCCCTGACATACTCAATCCATTGGCATCTGGCCTGGGTTTTGTTTTGGCCAGGCTGCGGGAGGATGGAGTAGGTGGACAGTATAGAATGTCCTCAGGAGATCCATTATTTTGGGATAGATTACCTTTTTTGGAGCCTTGCAGCTGAGGTGAGGCCGCCGGAGATGAGTAGGCCTCGGCACCATTTTGCCCGTCTGCTCTGCCATTCGGAGTGAAGAAGTCCGTTAGATGCTGGGGTTTCTTTTCCTTCCTCCGCTTCCCGGACATGATCGTGAGTCACCTGTGCTATGCCCGCTGTCAGATCCAGTAAATTTGCCCGTGGATGGGTCAATTTGTGCCGCTGTTTGTCCCTGTGTCTCAGGCTCACACGTCCATCCGGCTCTTGCGCTAGGCTACGCCCCCGTGTTTAGATCGTGATCAGTTGTGATTGGACACAGCTGATCATGTGGTAAAGAGCCGCTGTGATTGGATCTTTTTCCTGTTCTGTGATCCTAAGGACACGGCAATCACAGAGCGCACTGCCCGCATGCTGCAGCTGGCGCGTAGGAAGCACGATCATGGGAGGACATCATATGGCAATGTGCGACATCATTCGGCTATAGCGCAGTCACAAACTGGTTAAAGAGTGTTAGCTTGAGTTCAGCTTTATTTTGTTAGACAAGTCCATCTAAAATTGCTAGTATAACATTACCCTCTCCCCAGATTGGCAATGCTGCTATCCAAAAGTATCTGCTTTACTACTTCATCCAGAATGCAGACATCCGAAGGCAGGAACTGTGTTACTGGACAATTCACCAGCTGAAAATAAAGGAAAAAAGCCTGAAAAAGGAAAATAATACAGCCTCCTTACCTAATGATTAGTAAGCTGAAATACTATATATTACATTTTGGTTTTGGGTTTAATACCGCTTAAAGTTGAGGCATGACTTAATTTTGCCATGAATTGACCTTTTGGGTAAAGAGGCTGGTGTTTTTTTTCCTTCGTGCATAAAACCTTCTGTGTGCAGCCACCCCAAATACTTACCTGAGCCCAATCTCGATCCAGCGATGTGCACAAGTGCAGTGGCTCTCTCGGCTCTCTGCCTCCTCACTGGCTTAGAGACAGCAGTGGGAGCCATTGGCTCCTGCTGCCGTCAACCACAGCCGGTGAGGAGGGAGTGGGGGTCATGCAAGAGGCTTGCTATGAGGGCCCTCAGCAGGGTGCAGGAGTGAGGAGTGCTGGGGAACCCTAGAAGAGGAGGAACAGGGCTGCTCTGTGCAAAACCATTGCCCAGAGCAGGTAAGTATGACATGTTTATTTTAAAAAGTGAGCCTTTAGCATCACTTTAAAGCTGAGGGGGAGCTCAGTGTGTTCAATGCTCAGGGGCTGAGTTAAAAGGGAGAGCAGATACCACTTTCTATAGGGCATTGCAGTCCACACTGTGACTGCATTTTAAACTCGTTATAATTATGCTTATGCTATATTATGCTTAACCTGGTGTCTCAGAGGGGCTAAGGTTGTTTTCAGAGTCGAGGCAGAAAACAAAGAACCCAATCTACCAAGCGGCTTCTGTGAGGTAGCACTAGATTTATAGTAGCTCTAAACACAACCACAAAAATCTAACATAAGTGTTATCATAATTTCAAAGGTGTTTTCTTTTTTTAAAAATAAGTGGTTTTCATTAAAAGAATACCTGGTGATTCTACCATGAAGATTCTTGTACATGCACTTCCAGTTATGTGGGGGCAGGGGGGCAACTGCCTCCCAATCGTGCTCTTGCATTGTCACCCTGTCACATGCAC
The DNA here is from genome assembly GCA_037952835.1 of Lithobates septentrionalis. Classification (NCBI taxonomy): domain Eukaryota; kingdom Metazoa; phylum Chordata; class Amphibia; order Anura; family Ranidae; genus Lithobates; species Lithobates septentrionalis. Next base: position 1,164,359 of record JBBDGP010001747.1, read on the forward strand.
CTCTGGTGGAGACTACAAGCGGCTGTGCTGACACACATTGCGCATACATGGTCCACTTTTGTCACTAGCAGTAAACCAACGTAGATCAATGATGTACAGTTGACACCAGAGAAAGTGCATGTAGACAGGAATTGACTAGGGCTCCGTTCACATATACACGAATTGGATGCATTTTGAACCGCATTCGATTCGCCTGACATGTAGCCAGTGGAGCATTTCTATGGAGCCTGTTCACATATGTGCAGGGGACCGGCAGAGCGAATTCACAGTGAATTTAAAGAGTCCTGTGCGTTCTTTGAGCACTGCGGTGCGGTTCAGATGAAAATTCCAAGCTATTGCCTTTTATGGGAATGCATCTGAATTACACATCAGATCAGTTTTGAACAGGAATTTGATCCGAAAAAAAACCCAGCGTGAGGGTCCCCCCCCCCCAGTCCATACCAGACCCTTTCAGGTCTGGTACAGATTTTAAGGAGAACTCCACGCCTACATTTTTTTTTAAAACAGAGTTGGGTCCCCCTCCTTCAAATTCATACCAGACCCTTAGATCTGGTATGGATTTTGAGGGGAACCCCCACGCCAAAATCTTTCAAAATATGGCGTGGGGTCCCCCAAAATCCGTACCAGACCCCTATCTGAGCATTCAGCCTGGCAGGTCAGGAAATAGGCGGGCGGGCGGGCGGGCGTCCCCACCCCTTTCCTGAACCATACCAGGCCACATGCCCTCAACATGGGGGCAGGCACCTTGCTTAGGAAATTTGCAGTAAAAACGGAGGGGAAATTCGCACCGGACATTTGTGAACCTAGCCTGAAAAAGGCTAGAGGAGATCTGCAGCAAAAATAAAAAAGGTAAAAACAGTAAACAGCATTTTATAAAAACAGGTTATGGCAATTGTTTATGATATGTATGTGGATAAATTACTGCGCCGCCTATGAAAATGAGCTGCCAACACGACAATCAGACTAAGGCCCCTTTCACACGTGCGGACCGTATGTCCGCATTTCATCCATCCGTTTTCGGATGAAATACGGACATACATGCATCCCTATGGGATAGCGGGTGTCAGCGGATGAATATCCGCTGACACCCGATATCATCCGTCCCCGCTCTTGTCCGATTCTGCAGACGGAGGAAAATCCTATTTTTCTATCTGTCTGAAGAGCGGATCGGATGACCACGGACAGACGGTACGCGATCATCCGATCCCCCATAGGGGAGAGCGGAGATCTGACAGTCATCCGCCGGCTCAGCTGGGAAAAACGGAGCGATCCCCGCTGAGCAGCGGATGTTCACGAGTTGGATCAGCACGGATCCGTCCCGTGTGAAAGGGGCCTTGTGAAAAGTGTGTGTGAACAAATGTGTAGCGCTAGAAATTACTGAAAACTGGGAATGATTCCAGGAAGGTGAATATGCACTCCTAAACAGTAAATGAATCAAAATGGAAGTGCGAACCTGTGCATAAAAAGGAAAACAAATATAGGCAATAAGAGTAATGTTAGTGACACTATTAACGTACAACTAGTGCAAAATGAATGCATACAAGTGAAATACTGACTAAAGTGCACATATATGTGGTGGTGTTGAAAACACACAGACAGGCAGTATTCAATCCACGCTGAAAATATCAAAAAGAATCACAGTATAAAAAAAAAGTGATAAGTCCACAGGGATGCAGTTAAAGTCCGGTTGGACGAAATGCGTCAGATTTTAACTCTTGCTGAATCTCTACTTACTGCTCACTTTTATATGTTCATGTGATCACTTTTTAATGTACGCATCTGTCATGATGTTGGTACTTTTTTACAATTAAACCCTATATTTTTTGATCTATGCCATGTGGAGGCGTTTTTGCTCTCTTTTTACCTTATCAATTACCGTTCCCTCTATCACCTAGAGAGTGGTGAGTGATTGCTGGCATTCCTGATTCCTACACCTGCTGATCATCAGATAAAGGGCTGAAGTGTGTTCTCATTGAAGTCCTCTGGGGAGATTTCCATTTGCAACCCATGCTTGCATCCATGCTCGTATGATTAACCGCCGCTGGCGTGTGGATCCACAACTCAGGGTAATGCCCCGTACACACGATCGGACTTTCCGACAACAAAACCGTGGATTTTTGTTCGAAGGATGTTGGCTCCAACTTGTCTTGCACACACACAGTCGCACAAATGTTGGCCAACAATTACAAAGGTAGTGACGTACAAGATGTACGTGATATCTCCATTACGAACGCTAGTTATTTCTCCGGCTCGTACTTGATTCCGAGCATACGTGGACTTTTGTCCGACGGACTTGTATACAGGCGATTGGAAAGTCCGACAACAAACATTTGTTGGCGGAAAATTTGAGAACCTGCTAGCCAACATTTGTTGGCGGAAAGTCCGACAACAAATGCATACACACGGTCGGACTTTCCGCCAACAAGCTCACATCCAACATTTGTTGTTGGAAAATCCGATCGTGTGTACGGGGCATAAGAGTACCAAATCGCCCTAGACGGTGGAGGCACAACCCTGGGTGTTGTAGAATTTTTTTGAATGTCTGATCACCAGCATTTGCAAATGCATCGACATTTCATCTAAGATCCTATTGTGATTTTACTTTGATGTCCTATGCATGTGGACTTACCATCACATCGTTATCACTTGTTGACACTTCCTCTTTGTGGACTGACCATTTTTTCACATTGTGTCCTTTGTTTGATCTCTCATCCCTGTGGACTTATCACTTTTTTTTTATTGTAATTATTTTTGATATTTTTAACGTGGATTGAATACTGCCTGTCTGTGTGTTTTCAACACCACCACATATATGTGCACTTTAGTCAGTATTTCATTTGTATGTATTCATTTTGCACTAGTTGTACGTTAATGTGTCACTAAGATTACTCTTATTGCCTATGTTTGTTTTCGTTTTTATGTACAGGTTTGCACTTCCATTTCGATTCATTTACTGTTTAGAAGTGCATATTCACCTTCCTGGAATCATTCCCAGGTTTCAGTAATTTCTAGCGCTACACATTCGTTCACACACAATTGTTTATGATGCACAGTGCTTTAGCAAAATAAATGTCATCCATTTAGGGTTTAGATCGAATTTAAATCTACAACTAGCTGACATCTGAATGAGTAATAACAAATATTGTTTGTTTCAGGATAGTTACAGTTTTCACCTATAATTTATATTTCATACTACAGGATATACAGTTCGATTCATAATCTGTATACATATGCCTAAAGGATCCAATCTTTAATTCCCTAATCCCAGTATCACGACTAAGTCCACTCTGCTTTCATGACATCTGAACGGATTATATCCTGAAATAAAGCATTCATTTGCAGTTTCAGTTTCTCATAGAGATCAGTCCAAGTGCAGCTTAATAGATCACTCATCCCCGTGGTACAAATGTTAATACCTTTGAGTGTCATGAGTAACCAATAATGGACCAGAGATATGGGAATACAGCTCTGGGCAATCAGTCCTATACACGTATCATTTTCTAACCTGTACTTATTACAGTGCCTTGAAAAAATATTCATACCCCTTGAAATTTTCCACATTTTTGTCATGTTTCAACCAAAAACCTAAATATATTTTATTGGGACTTTATGTGATAGACCAACACAAATGGGGCACATAATTGTGAAGTGGAAGGAAATCAATAAAAGGTTTTCAAAATTTTTTACAAATAAATATGTGAAAAGTGTATTTGTATTCAGCCCCCCTGAGTCAATACTTTGTAGAACCACCTTTTACTGCAATTACAGCTGCAAGTCTTTTTGGGGATGTCTCTACCAGTTTTGCACATCTAGAGAGTGACATTTTTGCCCATTTTTCTTTGCAAAATAGCCCAAGCTCTGTCAGATTGCATGGAGAGAGTCCGTGAACAGCAATTTTCAAGTCTTGCCACAGATTCTCAACTGAATTTAGGTCTGGAATTTGACGGGCCATTCTAACACATGAATATGCGTTGATCTTAACCATTGCATTGTAGCTCTGGCTGTATGTTTAGGGTTGTTGTCCTGCTGGAAGGTGAACCTCCATCCCAGTCTCAAGTCTTTTGCAGACTCTAATGCCGCGTACACACGGTCGTACTTTTCGTCTACAAAAGTCAGACAGCCTGTCCGACAGACTTCCGGCAGACTTTCGGTGGACTTGCGGCGGACTTGCGGCCTACTTTCTAACGAACGGACTTGCCTACACACGACCACACAAAAGTCCGATGGATTCGTACGTGATGACGTACACCGGACTAAAATAAGGAAGTTCATAGCCAGTAGCCAATAGGTGCCCTAGCGTGGCTTTTTGTCCGTCGGACTAGCACACAGACGAGCGGATTTCGGGGTCCGTCGTAGTTACGAAGTAAAGTTTTGAAGCATGTTTCAAATCTAAAGTACGTCGGATTTGAGTCTAAAAAAGTCAGTTGAAAGTCCGGAGAAGCCCACACACGATCGGATTACCAGCCAGCTTTAGTCCGTCAGCGTCCGTTGGACTTTTGTAGACGAAAAGTACGACCGTGTGTACGCGGCATAACAGGTTTTCTTCTTCTAAGATTGCCCTGCATTTGGCTCCATCCATCTTCCCATCAACTCTGACCAGATTCCCTGTGACTGCTGAAGAAAAGCATCCCCAGAACATGAGGCTGTCACCACCACCTTTCACGGTGGGGGTGGTGTGTTCAAGTTGATATACAGTGTTAGTTTCCCGCCACAAGTAGCGTTTTGCTTTCAGGCCAAAAAGTAAAATTTTGGTCTCATCTGACCAGAGCACCTTCCTCCACATGTTTGCTGTGTCCCCCACATGGCTTCTCACAAAAAGGAAACGGGACTTCTTATGGCTTTCTTGCAACACTGTCTTTCTTCTTGCCACTCTTCCATAAAGACCAGATTTGTGGAGTGCACAACTAATAGTTGTCCTGTGGACAGATTCTCCCACCTGAGCTGTGGATCTCTGCAGCTTCTCCAGAGTTATCATGGGCCTCTTGGCTGCTTCTCTCATTAATGCTCTCCTTGTCTGGCCTGTCAGTTTAGGTGGATGGCCATGTCTTGGTAGGTAGGTGTCTTGGTAGGTTTGCAGTTGTGCCATACTCTTTCCATTTTCAGATGATGGATTGAATAGTGCTCCATGAGATGTTCAAAGCTTGGGATATTATTTTCTAACCTAACCCTGCTTTAAACCTCTCCACAACTTTATCCCTGACACCTGGTGTGTTCCTTGGCCTTCATGATGCTGTTTGTTCACTAAGGTTCTCTAACAAACCTCCGAGGGCTTCACAGGACAGCTGTATTTTATACTGAAATTAAATTACACACAGGTGAACTCTATTTACTAATTAGGTGACTTCTGAAGGCAATTGGTTCCACTAGATTTTGGTTAGAGGTATCAGAGTAAAGGGGGCTGAATACAAATGCAGATATTTATTTGTAAAACATGTTGAAAACCATTTATCATTTTCCTTCCACTTCACAATTATGTGCCACTTTGTGTTGGTCTATCACATAAAATCCCAATAAAATACATTTACGCTTTTGGTTGTAATATGACAAAATGTGGAAAATTTCCAGGGGTATGAATACTTTTTCAAGGCACTGTATGTTCTATAGGTAACACTGCCTTTCTTTTAGGTTTTATACATGCTGTGCTGTCCATATAGGTACGGTGTTGATAAAAGGAAGAGTGGAAATCTTGTCCCCTATGACCACTAGAGGAGGCATAAAATAAGGATCTCTCTTGTGGCTTACAGCTTCCTCCTGCTACTATGGGGCTGTGTAACAGGATATAGATATGGAAGAATAACCTCTTTTCACCCACATAATGCATATGTGTGAGCAAAGAGAGTAGGCTTTAATGGCCACACACTGCACATATGCATCCATGGACGGCGGTGCAATCTCCTGGGAGCATGCTCACTGCAAGCTTTCAGCACAATGATCGAGCTGTCAAAGACAGCTCTTGGTCTCTGTCACTGATTGGTAGCCATCAGGACCGGCTCCCAATCAGATGACCTCTACGACAGCCAACCACAGTCGTCATCTAATTGACCAAAAAACTTTAAAGAAGCTTCTTTAAAGTGATTGTAAAGGCATTTTTTAAAATAACAAACATGGTATACTTACCTGCTCTGTGCAATGGTTTTTGACAGAAGAGCCCCGATCTTCCTCTACTCGGGTTCCCCGTTGGTGCCCCTGCTTCTGAGCCAGTGAGGAGAGAAAAAGAGAGTCTCTCCCAAACCCCTCCATCTGGCTAGGGTGGTACTAAATGTTGGGGCTCAGAGTTCTGCGTTAGAGTGCTCAGGTATATTTGTATCCAGGGCCGAAACTAGGGGGGGCAGGGGGAACTTGTGCCCCCCTGTGCTGAATCAAGGGGGGGGGTGCTGCCGCCAGAAACCCCCAAACAGAGCATGGGTCTTCCCCCAGCCATGCCTGCTCCGCATCAATCTCACCACCACTTCTCCGATTCTCCAGGGCCCTGCTCCCCCCTCCCTGCCACCTGCAGTTGATCTGAATGCAATATCACTGCTTCGTACTCCCTAATGAGTAGGTGCTCCGCTGCACCACCAAGAATCGGTGTAGCTGCACTGGGTCCTGGAGGGCATCATGGAGCATGAGCAGCAGTGCAAGGCAGCCAGCCTCCGGGGCTATCTGTGTGAGGAGGCCACCATCATGAGAGCAGTGCGATGTCCTGCACTGTGATTCCTGCTGCCTCCGCTGTCATCTGCCCTGGGAACCACTGGCCAAATACTGCCCAGTACCGCCCACTCAGGCCCAGGTACCTGGAGACTGAGCCTCCACCTGTTCTCACCATGAGCTGGAGTTCAGTATAAAACCTCCATTTGCTGCCAGCGTCTGGAAGAGGGAAGGCTCCACAGCCACAAAGTCAAGTTTCTGGGGGCCATGTTGAAGCTGCACAAGGTGAGGGGGAGATACAAGGGGGCATGGGTAAGCTCTACAAGGTAAGGGGTGCACAATGAAAAGGTTGGGGGGAAGGGGAAGCTGCACAAGGTTATAGCATAGCTATGGTTAAGGTTGAATACAGAATGTTTCATGTGTAGCACCCTCTATTGCTAGAAGTGTAAATAGTTTTTTTTTTTTTTAGTACAGGTAAATGTATGCAGGCTTGGCTGGCAGCCAAGACTGTCCTTATTGTCCGTATTATCTGGGGTTGGGCAGAAATCCAGGGAGAGCTGGATGACTCACAGGCAGCATCACTGAGACCTCCCCCCTACTTCTCGAATGTTCTGGTACCTTTGAGAAGAATGGGAGGGGAGGTGAGGTGGAGTTGCCTGTGGTACTCTGAGTATTCTGTCAGCTCAGCTGGAGAGGAGTTGTTCGGGTGGAAGCTGGAGATGGAGTGTTAGGCTGTCATGAACTTTGAGGAAGCTCCCCAGTCTGGAGGGGGGGTGACCTTGGGCCAGGGCTTGGGTGCAGAAGGGACCTTCTTAAAACCACAGAGGGGTCCTGGCCAGGAGCCACTGGGAGCAAGGAGGACAGTGGGAGCACACTGCCAGGCAAGTCTCTAGGAGGTACAAAGAACAGCCAAGAGGGCTGGTGAGTCACACATAGGAGGACTAGGAGGCATGCCTGAGAGGACTGAGATGGAGCAGTCTGGGATGGGTGCAGAGCCAGTAAGGAGGACTGTGGTGGCACGGGCAGTGGAAAGAGGCAGCTGTAGCCAGGAGGGCTGGCAGGGTCTGAAGAGGTGGTACTGGGAGCAGTAGCCACATGGGAGACAGCCAGCACTAAGAACTACTACCATTTTGCTACACCATAGGGGCCCGTGGTCCCTGCCTGCAAAGGGCATTTGCTTTGGGCCTGGCTAGGCCAGTGTCAGGCCCCAACCACAGTCCTAGTTGGTCTCTGGAGTAATAGTCTGCAAGCAAGTGTATGTGCTGGAGGAGAAGAGAAGAGGTTGTATATACCAGTGTGTATATAGTTTGGCCCCTAAATTTCCTTTCTTCAATCAAGTGGGCATCCCATATGCACCCTATTCCCATCCAAGTTCTATTGCCCTAATAAAACAAAACAAAGTACAAGGACTATTACTTGACTTAAGTGTGTCTGGAAATTCATGTGCCTGGCTGTGCAGGGTGGGAGACAGACCACAATCACCAGCAGCCCCTACGGGCGTACTGCTACATAATGTGAGCTGTTTTTGGTTTTAATAAAGCATTGCAACTTACTGTATATGTGCAAGACTTTTGCATTATAGTATTCATGTTAGGAGGATGATCTTATGGATGGTAAACTTCATCTAGATTCAAGACAAGACCTGATCTGTCTTCTCCCTGACCCTTACACAGACCCCATTCCTTGCCTGACTGCTAAATATCCAGAATGCAGAAAAATGGTCCAATGCCAAACAAAAAGATTTTATTATCACATTTTAAAAGTACCCAGGAAACTTCAAAGAATGCATTTTGCCTTGATTGTTGATTAACTTGAAAGTAATAAAAAGCTTACTGGTTTCAGAGACTTTCGCTGGACTGCATTTTGGGTCGAGATAAACTTCATATGAGGTTGTAAGGAGTTTGGGCTGTGAAAGATTCAGGTACACTTAGAGGTGTATTTATTTAAAAAAAAAAAATACATAGCAATTCACCCATTGAAAGTGCATGTTCATTAGTTCTGTGCAAATGGGGCATAAACGAATGTTATTAGGCTATTTCCCTTGCTTGTTGAATGTTTTTAATTGATTTAAAATATCTAATTTGTTCGCTAGATGGTGTTAAATCATATGATACTCAATCTTTTGGCAAAATGACGCATTTTTCATTATAAATCAATGTAAACCATTCAACCAGCATAGGAAATAGTCTAATAACCATTCTTTTTTTTGGCCCCTTTGCATAAAACTAATGTACATGCACTTTGACTAGGTGATGGTGATTAAATATATTTTGACCATCTTATGGTTCACACTAAAACAATGGTGATGATAAAAATATAATTTTTAAAATTATTATTACTATTATTAATATTATTATTGTCTATTATTAGGTTAGCCTGTCACCTCTGCAGATGTTTTGCAAGGATGGTGATTTTACTGTCCAATATACAGTTATCCTCAAATCTATATATCTCATACGATACTGAAATGTTAAATAGCAAGCACCAGCACTACAAGGCTTAACTGCTTGTTTCAGTTTTACCTACTCAATCCTCTGCTCCTGCAAACTCCCCCATGCTGCTTGACCAGTCCCCAGAGCCTTTTCTTCCCTATGTTCTGGTGGTCTAGGGTCCCCTGATGTCAATTAAGACTGATGTAGGGACCATAGCCCTGCATTGGACAGGAGGATGCTAAGGAACAGTACACTACCAGACCATGGGGGAGTGCTGCCTGCATGGGGAACAGAGGGTCAGGTAAGTAAAAGTGCTTTTTTGACCCCCTAGACATAAATGGGCAGATAACCCTTGAAGTGCAGATGCAGCCCCACTGAAGGGGAGGGTTTTTAGCTTTCCGAGAATTGGGCTTTAAAGCTGAACTCCAGGAATTGTTTGGATTGCATAATTACATTGGTCCAGCTTGGCACAATGTACAGTAAGTATGTAATTCTAATACCTAATTGACCCCTGGAAGCTGGAGATCACTGTAGTAGTTGGCTCTACCACAATGATATCTGAAATTTTCCAGGTCCCATTGGTACTGTATGAGCGGCTTATCTTCTACACACTGACCACAGGGAGTAATCCACTGGGCACTGCCGACATTCATAGACAGTCTTGTATTATTTTTTTTCAGTGAATACAAGGCATTCTCTGGATGAGAAGCAGAGGAGACATTATATGAATGGCAGCAGTGCAGAGTGAATTACCCCTTGTGATCAGTGTGCAGAGGGGAAGCTGCCCACACAGAACACCAGAAGGACCTGAAAGGTCAAGGCTATTACTGTAGTAGAGCAAACTACTACAGTGATTTTCAGCTTACACAGTGGTCCATAAGATATGAGATATGCATACTTACAGTGTACCAAGTTGGACCAATGTACGAGGGGTCTTCAAAAAGTTTCCACACTTTAGTACTTTGTTAAAAAAAAGTGCGGAAACTTTTTAAGAACCCTTTAAAACCCAACTCCAGGAAAACTAAAAACCCTCCTGTGCAGCTGCCCCCGTTCCTCATGCTTCGGCAGTAGAATGGTGCTCTCCATCCTCCTGTTCAGTGCAGGGCTATGGTCTCATCATGAGTCAATTGATGTCAGAAGACCTTAGACCACAGAAGCATAGAGGAGAAGAGGCTGCAGGGACTGGTCCCCGACCATGGAGGTACTTGCAGGAGCAGAGGATTGGGTAAGTAAAATTGCTTTACTGAGTCAAGTGCAAGTTCAGCTTTAAGGTAAAGGTTCCTGCCCAAGTTCAACATGCCTAGCTGCTCTATCCTGAAGTAAGAACTTCATTTTTTAATGGATTTGCCAAGTGGTTGGAGCTGGGAACTCATGTGTAGAGATTGCTCAGCATACATTTGCAATAAAAAGTATGTGAACCCTTTTGGAATGATATGGATTTCTGCACAAATTGTTCATAAAATGTGATCTGATCTTCATCTAAGACACAACAATAGACAATCACAGTCTGCTTAAACTAATAACATACAAAGAATTAAATGTTACCATGTTTTTATTGAACACGCCATGTAAACATTCACAGTGCAGGTGGAAAAAGTATGTGAACCCCTAGACTAATGAGATCTCCAAGAGCTAATTGGAGTGAGATGTCAGCCAACTGGAGTCCAATCAATGAGATGAGATTGGAGGTGTTGGTTACAGCTGCCCTGCCCTATAAAAAACACACACCAGTTCTGGGTTTGCTTTTTACAAGAAGCATTGCCTGATGTGAATGATGCCTCACACAAAAGAGCTCTCAGAAGACCTACGATTAAGAATTGTAGACTTGCATAAAGCTGGAAAGGGTTATAAAAGTATCTCCAAAAGCCTTGCTGTTCAGTGTCAGCTAAAGACTTACAAAAGTCTCTGGCATATGCTAACATCCCTGTTAGCGAATCTATGATACATAAAACACTAAACAAGAATGGATTTCATGGGAGGATACCACAGAGGAAGCCACTGCTGTCCAAAAAAAAACATTGCTGCACGTTTACAGTTTGCACAAGAGCACCTGGATGTTCCACAGCAGTACTGGCAAAATATTCTGTGGACAGATGAAACCAAAGTTGAGTTGTTTGGAAGAAACACACAACACTATGTGTGGAGAAAAAGAGGCACAGCTAAACATTCACAGTGCAGGTGGAAAAAGTATGTAAACCCTTGGATTTAATAACTGGTTGAACCTCCTTTGGCAGAAATAACTTCAACCAAACGTTTCCTGTAGTTGCAGATCAGACGTGCACAACGGTCAGGAGTAATTCTTGACCATTCCTCTTTACAGAACTGTTTCAGTTCAGCAATATTCTTCACCTCATTGAGCAGTCTGCGCTGTGCTCTTGCAGTCATCTTTACAGGACGCCCACTCCTAGGGAGAATAGCAGCAGTGCTGAACTTTCCCCATTTATAGACAATTTGTCTTACCGTGGACTGATGAACAGCAAGGCTTTTGGAGATACTTTTATAACCCTTTCCAGCTTTATGCAAGTCAACCATTCTTAATCGTAGGTCTTCTGAGAGCTCTTTTGTGCGAGGCATCATTCACATCAGGCAATGCTTTTTGTGAAAAGCAAACCCAGAACTGGTGTGTGTTTTTTATAGGGCAGGGCACCTGTAACCAACACCTCCAATCTCATCTCATTGATTGGACTCCAGTTGGCTGACACCTCACTCCAATTAGCTCTTGGAGATCTCATTAGTCTAGGGGTTCACATACTTTTTCCACCTGCACTGTGAATGTTTACATGGTGTGTTCAATAAAAACATGGTAACATTTAATTCTTTGTATGTTATTAGTTTAAGCAGACTGTGATTGTCTATTGTTGTGTCTTAGATGAAGATCAGATCACATTTTATGAACAATTTGTGCAGAAATCCATATCATTCCAAAAGGGTTCACATACTTTTTATTGCAACTGTATTAAGCTTCCTGGTGATTCCATCTCCAGGCATTCATTCAAGACTCATTTCAAAGGGCACTGACCTTCCGAAGCACACATAAGAACCCATCACTAACCTATGTATTTTTTTTACCTATAGGTATATTTTAATTTAATTGCATGCAGTGTGTATAAATGAAGATGTATGATTGGGGGCAAGTTAACAGTAAGAGTTCCAGGAATGTTGTGCTTTATGAGCCACAAAATACCTTGGGGCAAAAACTTTTAAACCACTTCCCCACATACCTGTTCTTTATTACCATTTTAATTCAATGTATTATATATTAAAACGTCAGTAATGACATTACAATGCAAATGTCCTCCATTTTACTATGACATTCAGGTCACGTTGGTTAAGAAAATATTTGCTCCATATTTACAGTACAACCAGTGATTTTTGTGATTTATTGATGCGGAACGTGCTTTGCTTGAGAAAGTACTTGGGCAAGATGTAAATGGACTTATAAATATGTCATTCGTCTCATTAGCGGAAGATGGATGGTGTAATAAACAAAAGCTTATGAAGAAAATCTGAAAATATAATTTGCATATTAGAAATAACTTTAGATGTAACAGTTCATAGAATGCCAGCTTGTTCTGTTTCTTGTTTAGAGGCGGATGTTCTACATCGTGCATGTACCTGTAACAAAATTACGCATTATTTTGTTTGCAAGAGAGCTATTTTCTGCTGCCCTTCATTTAAAAGTACATATGGGCAAAAGATATATACACAGTCAAAAAATAAATAAATACAAGGAAAATTAACTTTGTTCTCCTTTACCCGTTGAAGAAGTTGTAAATCCATTTAGTCTTGTGATCCAGTCACTCATGACAAATGGCATAGCCAGTCTGATAAATTTTTTCTTGGTCATTGGCCACATCCCAGCCTGCTGATTGGTCAGTGGAAGAGCCATTACCACACCAGTACATCATAGCTGGACACTGGTTATTTTCAGCACAGAGCTTTCTGTGCCAAGAATATATGTGAATCCTGCAGCTCACCTAATATGTTACATAGTATTCCTAACTGCTGTATTTTTCTACAACACACTGGAGCTCCCCTGAAGTCACCGTGACACCATCTATCACAGTACTTCAGCTCCGGTGCATAGAAAAGAAAGAAATAACATTTCAAATGTCAATAAAATAAAAAAAAAACAATGAAAAGCATCCCCCACCATGGTGCCCCACAGCAGACACCAGCCAGCACATTAAAACGGGTCATTTTAGCATGTGGGCTGGTGCAAACAAGCCTTACAGGGGTTAGGCAAAGATACGATTTAGGGCTCAATTAGGCTTGCTTTTGGGGGGGGGGCATTTAAAGCACATGGTTGAGCTGCATTTTTAGAGCCCCCTAACTGCCCCCCCATTAACTTGCAAAGCCAGCAGGCAGGGGTGTTTACATATAGTTAAAGATGTGTCCTACGCATTTCGTCATATCTGACCTCATCTGGGGCACCAGATGAGGTCAGATATGATGAAACGCGCAGAGTGGAGCCTGCTTTGACATCACTACGCTGATGCAGGAAGCGTTTGAGAAGTTATTTCTGCTGTATCCGTCTGAGTTTTATACTGTGAAAAGCGCCTTTTTACTGGATGACATGTAAATGCAATGCTTTTATTTAAATAAACAACGTTTATACAGAGTACACTATGAGGGGTTTTCTGTTTTCATCCCCAATGCATTGACATGTGGAAGAACATTATACCAGAGTATTTAATTATTTTTATGGTTGAACTGGATGGACTTGTGTCTTTTTTCAACCTGACTAACTATGTGACTAATTAGGTAACTATGTATACTGCAAACTGCCTATGGTGATCTGCTATCCATTGAGAGACCAAAGAGATATATACCATATGCCTAAATTGACGTATCTGTAGTGGGCGGTCAATTTATTCCGGTAAGCCTTGCATGTGACTACTGGGTGGAGATCTTTGGATTCTAGCACACCACACCATATGATTCGTGCTGCACTCTTGATCCACTACTGATTACACTTTCGGATTTAATCACTTGGACTTTTATTTATTTTTACTATTTATTTCAATTGTTTTATGGTTTGTTTCCAATCATTTCTTGTTTTCATGTGACAGGTGATCACTTCTTTTTAGATATATATGGAGACATTAGCGCAACATTTATAACTATATTTTCTATACTGTGTTTGTATATCACATGGTATGTTGAGGCATTGTCGTTTTTGGATCTCATCTTTCACTTTACACATTTACAAGAGGGGTGTTTACATAACATGGTCAGGATGCCTTGTTTCACGCCCACAGCATAAACTATCAATGCTGTTGCGTTGGGTGGGCAGTAAGCCTGCCCAACGCAACCCATTCAAATGAATGGTCAGGAGCCACAAATGCCCCGCAACCACATGCACTGCACACGGTTGCGGCGCATTGGTGAATATGTTTGCAGCTCAAAGAGTTAGGGCTCTCAGGTTTGGTAAGGAATATGAGATCTATGGGAACCATATTTTCAGGAATTTCTTGTGAGTATCAGATGAAATAGTTGACAATTTCTCCTTTACCACGGTTCCAGTCAGTCATTTGGGAAAGAACATCGGAGGAAGAGCTAGCATTTTAATGGCTTTTTTCACAAGGGCAGAAGCACAAACTACTAAGGAGAAATTCTGTACATATCTCCTGGCAAACCAGTGGGTGTTGCAACCCATCGTTGGTCACCCAGGACTACAATATTAGGATCTCACATGTAAATGAATGCTGCTTGTCACTGGAACATGACTGGATACTAAGAAGTGACAAAAAAATATATATACACACACACATACACACACACATATATATATATTTTATGTATATTATATATATATATATATATATATATATATATATATATATATATATATATATATATATATATACACACACACACAAATACAGAGCTTGTATAATAAAATAGCACCCGCAGTCTCAGTTTTTCCAAGGCTCAATCGGAGCATTCAGTCTACAGTTTGTTGAGGAAATACATCAATATGCTGAGTCCCTGCTTGGACACAGCTCAGTATATTTTTCAAAAGCATATCCCTTACTGTATAAAGTGCAGTAACTGTAATTAAGTGATTTGTATTAGCTGCTTTACCTCAGCTCCTTCAGGGTAAATTACTTTTTCTTCCTTAGCTATTTTAATATATTCATAATTCAGACACACTACTAGCTGCAGGCACTGAAGTAATACACCATGCTAACAACATTTTAGCAGAGTTGAAACGAGGTGGAACATGAATATAGTTTTCAAGTTCCAATGTTTTTATTTTGACTTAGATATTTCAATTTTTTCATTTTTATTTAGTGATGTCTTTATCATTAAAAAGTAGATTGGTTTATAACTATTTAGTAGTTGCTTAGTTTAAATGTAGGCTCTATAAATCACCATATTGACTTTAGAGCCCATTCACATCCCAATGCACTAACTCAATGCATTACTGTGCATGTACAATTTTCAGCCCATTGGGTTGTGTTGGCAGCCCATTTAAATGAATAGGCTGTTATATCACAACTGCGTTTTAACACACAACAAGGGACTGGATAGGTGTGAACATGTAGGCAGGTGCAGTCTGTTTTCCCCACTGCAGGTGGCGCTGTCCGAGGCAGGAATTCAGATGGGGGAGGCAGTCAAGAGGAATATAGTTCCTCTATGGTTTCCTCAGTCAAAGGGAGGCAGCTATCCGATTGGATGCTGGCACCCCAGGTGACTTTAGAGGCCATCTTAAGTATGGCAGAGTCTATTTATGACCCTGGCTCCCTGGATTGGTGCACATTTTGGGAGTGGCTAGAGTAGGGACAGGTCACCCGTCTGTAAGTGACAGTGCTTAGTGTCAGGGAAAGGTTCCAGAGGAGTAGAGAAAGTGCAGGGACACACCATCCTTCCTGGAAGCCTTCCCATTGGGTACAGATTAGCCAGGCCGCATTACGCTCCTCGAGGCAGATGCTGTCGGCACCTCTGAGTTTTCAATCTACTGCCTCATTGCTGTTACAACTTGTGAGTGTTCCTGGTCGGGTTGGCTTGTCTGTTGTGTCTTGCTGGACTTCTGTTACAATCAGGGCTTTTTTTCCTCAAACAATAGGTGCTGGAACTCAACCATGACACCCCAAAACTCCTCCCCTACACACACACCTTCCAAATCACATCATATAGTGGGTGTGGTCAGATTTCACAAACAGTAGGAGGGTCTTAAAGGGGCATTAAATATCAGGATTGAATTACATACAGAGTGCAGAGTTCATGGGGGTTACACACAGAGTGCAGAGCTGTCACTTGTAAACACAGAAACTGGACTTCTGTGTCTACAAGTGATTGTGGTCAGCAGGCACCAAAGGGTCTGAGCCAGAGGTGGTGGAACTAAGTTCCACCAAGTTCCACCTGAAAAATAGCCCTGGTTACAAATTATTCCTGTTACTGCATCTGTACTCTGTATGTTTTCTCCTCGCCGCATCACATTGCACTCACCCACAAACGCTCTCTTAAATTTTCCCCCACATCCAACACAATGTAGCTTGCATACCTAACCCCCCCCCCCCATCTTCTCTCCGGAGATCTTCACTTTACTGTCTGGCCCTGCCTGGTGCCGCAAAGCCTTTGCATAAAAGAAGACCTTGCCATGTCCTGTGCCCTTTGTGCACATGCGCCATTTGCTCTATTTCTATGGCTGAGGCCACACAACTCTCAATGGCTGGGGCCACCATGAGTACAGCCCCAACCATATGAATGGGGGCACATATAAAGTAGGCACTGGGCACAGCTAGGACTTTTCCTGCAAAGGCTGTGCAGCGCAGGGCAGGGCCACTTAGTGAAGTATTTAGATATATGTGCTACATTGATGGAGTGGGCATAAACTTTATACTATATAAAGAAAAACCCTCAAAATGGGACTTTAACGGTACTGGGTCATTATAGTGTCAAGTGTCAGAAACCATGTTTCAGACTGAGACAGAAGTACAGTTAATTATAACTTGTGGGTACCGTGCTTAAGTAAGGTGTCACATAATATTATATGTAATCTAATTTCAGTTTGCACTATATAGCAGTCTGATTATCACTTGCACTTTTAACTGGGAGTCATCACTGGAGGTCACTCTCCAGGTGATAGGCAGCGCCACCCACATATACACACAGAAGTACAGTTAAATCACACTTGTTTAATACTATTAAACAAAGGTAAACAGAGTAAACATAGTCAAAACATAGCCAGAGTTTAGGAACCGGAACGGATAGTCAGACAAGCCAAAATGTCAGGGAGCCAGAGATGAGCGTAGTAGAACAGCAAGCAGGATCTGGAGCCAGAAGGAATGTCAGCCAAGCAAGTCTTTAACAGGAACACAGGAGAGTGTCTCTAGAGATGTGACCAAGGCGAAGGCAGAGATCATCTAGACTGGACGGCTTAAGTAGGCAAGACCGACGAGCAGGATATCATCAACAGGTGAGTCACTGTGGGAGATAGGAGATGGCAATTAGCTGACAGCCCTGACATCAAGTAAATGAACAATATTTCTAGGAAGTATAAAAGTTAACAAACTTTTTTTAATACAAATTGTGTAAAACATTACAATACATCTTAAAAATTATGGAAAGCAGGTTTTTGATACTGTACTTAAGATGGAATCAATAGAGAACAAAGGATGGGAAATGCTGAATACCCAACGCGTTTCAAATTCGATTTTCTTTTTCAGGGGTGCATACACATTATAGAAATGAAACCACTTTCTTAATATGCTATGATTACATCTTGAATAAAGAACCAAAATTAAAATATTAGTTTCAATTGTCCTACAGTGTCAACAGGGGGCGTCTAGACCAGTGTCTGAACAGTGTGTCAAAAAGGTTTTTCCTGGTCATTCACCACAGGACTAGTGGAGATATATGCTAAAGCAAGGGAGTCCATGCATCACCAACAGCTCATACTCACCAGGGATCATGAAGTGACATTTTTTTGTGACATATATATAGTTTATTACATCACCATTATTTCTTTAAATGTGAATATTATTCATGACAATCCATTCAATATCCATTTTGGTCAATATATAAGGATAGGAAGGTCACTAGAAAGGGGAAGAGAGTCTATCCCACAGACTGCATTAAGCCGTGGTGTTTGAATTAAGCTGTGTGGATGGTCATCAAGTCAGAAGACAAATGGACTTTAAACTACAACTACAACTTACCTTTCAACCTTTGCTAGGTCCGTACGTCGTACGGACCTAATTTCTCCCTCTTCTATAAGCTCATGGCCACTTCAATGACCATAAACTTATAGCAGAATTGTTCAGCAGACTCCCCCAACTCTCCTTTCCTATTCCCTTCACCCCCCTTCTACCCAAACCTATCACTGCTTCCCCCCCCCCCCCCAACCCCCTGATCCCGCAGCTACCATCATAAGCCGGAACCCCTCCTCACTGCTTATTAAAAAAATATGTTTTTTTTCATTGATACATGTCCCCCAGGGCAGTACCCGGACCCCCATAACCATTGTATATAACCATTGCATATAAGCCTTCAAAATAGGCACTTTTGATTTTTCCACTTCAGGTCCCATAGACTTCAATAGGGTTAGTTATTCGCTTCTGAACTTTTGCGATGTTCTAAAGTTGTGCCGCGAACCGAACAGGATGTAATTTGGCCCACCTCTAGTGGTGTCCATAAAAATGCAAATCTTGGTGGGAGTTTACAATTGTTTATTGAAAGTGTTAGATCGTACAGATTGAGCCAAAACGTTTTGTTGGAACTGCCTCCCCCTACTTCAGGGCTGTTGGCACATGCTAACAGAGATGAATGGACTTCATGGTACTACCAGAATTCTCTGTGATGGTAAATACCACCTTGTAAAATGCAATAGTTCTAATTAGATGTAAACTAGCAGCAAAACACTTGTACAACCTAAAACCTGTGAAAGAACCCACCTGAGACTCACAGTACTGCTACTTTTGTACAACTGCATGAAAAATCTGCATGAAAAAAAAAAAAACTATAGGACTGTCTCATATTTACAGCCTGGTCAAAGCTATTTCTTTATTTTGAGCAGCAAATCTGGCACTCTTGTACAGCTTAACCACTTCAGCCCCGGAGGATTTTACCCCCTTCCTGACCAGAACACTTTTTGCGATTCAGCACTCCGTCTCTTTAACTGACAATTGCGCGGTCATGCGACGTTGTACCCAAACAAAATTGACGTCCTTTTTCTCCCACCAATAGAGCTTACTTTTGGTGGTATTTGATCACCTCTGCGGTTTTTATTTTTTGCGCTATAAACAAAAAAAGAGCGACAATTTTGAAAAAAAACACAATATTTTTTACTTTCTGCTATAATAAATATCCCCCAAAAATATATAAAAAACATTTTTTTTCCTTAGTTTAGGCTGATATGTATTCTTCTACATATTTTTGGTAAAATTAATCGCAATGAGCGTATATTGATTGGTTTGCGCAAAATTTATAGCGTCTACAAAATAGGGGATAGTTTTATGGCATTTTTATTTATTTTTTTATTAGTAATGGCGGCGATCTGCGTTTTTTATCGGGACTGCGACATTATGGCGGACACATCGGACATTTTTTACACTATTTTGGGACCATTGTCATTTATGCAGCGATCAATGCTATAAAAATGCACTGATTACTGTGCAAATGACACTGGCAGTGAAGGGGTTAACCACTAGGGGGCAGTGAAAGGGTTACATGTGTCTTAGGGAGTGATTATAACTGTTAGGGGGTGCCCATGACACCGCTTCTTAAAGGGGACGTACCTGTACAGCCTTTTGCCTACCAGCGCCATGCTGCCGACGTACATCGGCGTGCGCTGGTCGGCAAGCGGTTAAAGTATATCTAAAGCCATTTTAATATAAACAGAGGAATGGTAAAACCCCTGTCAAGTTTTCATGCTGTCTGTGTCCCATTGTGGGGATTTCCCTTCACTTCCTCTGCCGAAGTCACAGCAGGAAGTGAGTAGAACTCGCTCCAAAATGTTGTGAAATCTAAGAGGTAGTTGTCCAATGTCTGCATTTCTCCTCACTTCCTGTTCTAATGACAACTGTAAAATGTTCAATTTTCAGTCACTCTGTGTCCCAGTGACAATTGTCATCTACAATGGAAAGCGTAGGCTGTGTTTTTAGAGCAAATATTGGAGGAATTACAATTCGCACATCTGTGTATTGTTTACACCCATATTTTTGAAGACATCATACACATCTGAATAATTTTGGTGAAAAAATAAACATCAACTGGGTTATTATGTGAAGATGGGAAGCCAAAGCAATGAATCAACAGAACAGCTGAACCTAAACTCTGAGGAGTTTTTTCCAAGAACATGACACATTAAGAGTAATGATGATGATTCTGGTGACAAAATACCCTGCCCATTTAGATGACAGGGATGCCAAGTCCAAATTAGCATGTCTGGTTATCCGGATGTTTTCCAAAAGTGATTAAAATATAAATAACAATAATGATATGACATCAAAGAGAGCCATTTCCAGCTAAGCCCTGGAACTATGTATGTAGTTTTAATGTTTGTGGCGAACTGAAGAGAGAATTTTCTTCTGCTTCAAACACAGCCATAACCATCACTCATAGTTGGCCTTATTTTTTGGCTAGTTTGAAATAACAGTTGACTGTATTGCTACTTACCAACTCGCCAGAATTAAAACTTCTGAGGATGGACTTGATGTCTGTTCAGGCCCTTAGGAACATCACCCCCCTGTGTTTCCTGCTGGGAACACAGGGGATCCCCATGGAACTTGTCAGCCACTATGTACCTACAACAAACCCCCTCATTTCCTTCCTGTATTACATAGCTACATAGTTAATCTGGTTTAAAAATGTCCATCCAGTTCCACATTGTCCTTGTGGTTAACTGCTTTAATCGAATTAATCTAAAAAAGGTAAAGAATCTTATCTGTGGTCTGCTACACCAGTTTGGATCTTCAGTCAAGCTGTTATCTCCCCTCCCTCCCTTTGCCACGGCCTTAAAGTGATTGTAAAGTCAAATTTTTTTTCTTATAAAAATAACAAACATGTTATACTTACCTGCTCTGTTGCAGTGGATTTGCAGCCCCAATCCTCCTCTTCTCGGGTCCCTCTTCTGTGATTCTGGCTCCTCCTTCCTGTTTAGTGCCCCCACAGCAAGCAGCTTGCTATGGCGGCACCGGAGCCGGTCACAGCTCCGTGTGTCCTTTCAGACATGGAGCCTTGACCAGGCCCAACTAACTCTCTTTTCTGATTGGCAAGCTGACTTTGATTGACAGCAGTGGCAGCCAATGGTGCTGCTGCTCTGTCTCAGCCAATCAGGAGGGAGCGTGGACATCGCTGGACAGAGAGGGACCTCAGGTAAGTGTTACGGGGCTGCTGCACACAGAAAACTTTTTATCTTAAGATAAAAAAACTTCTGCCTTTACAATCTCTTAAACTTTATTGGGGCATTGTTATCTACCCATTTGTGATTTAGTGGTATCAACCACTTAGTGGTTGATACAGTCATATGGGGTTGCACAAAAAAAAACTGACAGCTCCGGTCGGAGCCACTGTACTAACCATGTGAGGTAAGTTCAGCGATCTCCCCCGCTGAGCTGCTGTGTTCTGAAAAGGTGACGCCCCCCCTCCCCTCACCAGAACACTCCGATCAGCGCTCTTTGCCATTGGCTGAGAGCGCTGATCGAGAGTCAGACAGATGCTGATTTTCCAGCATGCACGTCAGACATACATGTTGGCTGTTTTTTTTTTAGCCGGCTGTTGTCTCCCAACATTCGGCCCGTGTGTACGGGGCTTTACTTGGAGCTTGAGTCCAGAAAGCATAAGTAGGTACAGGGTTTTACTTGGAGCTTGAGTCCAGAAAGCACGAGTAGGTACAGGGCTTTACTTGGAGCTTGAGTCCAGAAAGCACGAGCAGGTACAGGGCTTTACTTGGAGCTTGAGTCCAGAAAGCACGAGCAGGTACAGGGCTTTACTTGGAGCTTGAGTCCAGAAAGCACGAGTAGGTACAGGGTTTTACTTGGAGCTTGAGTCCAGAAAGCACGAGTAGGTACAGGGCTTTACTTGGAGCTTGAGTCCAGAAAGCATAAGTAGGTACAGGGTTTTACTTGGAGCTTGAGTCCAGAAAGCACGAGTAGGTACAGGGCTTTACATGGAGCTTGAGTCCAGAAAGCACGAGTAGGTACAGGGTTTTACTTGGAGCTTGAGTCCAGAAAGCACGAGTAGGTACAGGGCTTTACTTGGAGCTTGAGTCCAGAAAGCACAAGTAGGTACAGGGTTTTACTTGGAGCTTAAATCCAGAAAGCACGAGTAGGTACAGGGCTTTACTTGGAGCTTGAGTCCAGAAAGCATAAGTAGGTACAGGGTTTTACTTGGAGCTTGAGTCCAGAAAGCACGAGTAGGTACAGGGTTTTACTTGGAGCTTGAGTCCAGAAAGCACATGTAGGTACAGGGTTTTACTTGGAGCTTGAGTCCAGAAAGCACATGTAGGTACAGGGTTTTACTTGTATCTTGAGTCCAGAAAGCACATGTAGGTACAGGGTTTTACTTGAAGCTTGAGTCCAGAAAGCACATGTAGGTACAGGGTTTTACTTGGAGCTTGAGTCCAGAAAGCACGAGTAGGTACAGGGTTTTACTTGGAGCTTGAGTCCAGAAAGCACGAGTAGGTACAGGGCTTTACTTGGAGCTTGAGTCCAGAAAGCACAAGTAGGTACAGGGCTTTACTTGGAGCTTGAGTCCAGAAAGCACGAGTAGGTACAGGGCTTTACTTGGAGCTTGAGTCCAAAAAGCACGAGTAGGTGGCTTGGTTAAAGTTCTAAATGTTGTATTGGTCTATGTGTTTAAAGGTAAAGGTCTGCTATAATAAAGGTTATCATATTTTGTTTTCAACCACAATAAAAAGCAGCAGCCATAATTTTCCAAACTTTGATTTTCTTTATTACTACGAATGATCATATTGTTACTACTATGTGGGTGTTATTGGGGTGGTTGTTCGTGGGGTTGTACAATCCCATGTTTTTTTTCTTTTATCCCCTTTCCTTGTTTACTGTTATCCACAAAACTCATCCAGTGTTGTCCAGCTGTTCCCTGTGCACCAGGTAATGAGCTACCATTTTCTTTGCTTATGTTACTGGGAGCTAGCTAGCTGTCTCTTCCTGTCTCTTGCAGTCTGCCCTTGATGGTCCCTTTTTATCTGTTAACTATACTATAGAAAAGTATTTTTTTCAGATTCCTGCCGATACTTTGCAGGCTGTTGTTTTAAAAAAAAAAACAATAAATGCACATTTTTTTAACTTGCAAAATATGTGCATTTCTTTTTAATTTTTTTAAAGCGAACTTATCCTTTAAATACTTGTTTTTCTGTGCTTTTACCTGGAGTTTTTTAAACTGGTGATACAATCTCATTAAATCAAGTTTGGTGTAGTTTGGTTTTTAATTGCTTCTTAGAGCCATTGGCATGCCTGGATGTACATATGTGTTAACTTTCTTTGTAACTGTTTTTTGAAATATAACCCATCATAAAAAAAGATTTTAAAGTGGTTGCAAACCTCAGATATGAAATATGAGTAAAGCATATTCTTTTATAGTGCGTACTTGTCTCTAAAGCACTAAAGCCTCATACACATGATCGGATTTTCCAACGGGAATGACAGGCTGTTGGCGGAAAATCCGACCGTTTGTACGCTCCATCGGACAATTGTTGTCGGATTTTCCGCAGACAAATGTTGGATGGCAGGTTTTAAAATTTTCCGCGGACAAATGTCTGTTGTCGGATTTTCCGAGCGTGTGTACACAAGTCCATCGAACAAAAGTCCAAAGTACAAACACGCATGCTCGGAAGCAAGGACGAGCTGAAAGCGGTCGGTCTTGTAAACTAGCATTCGTAATGGAGAATTAACATTCGTGACGTGAAATGCAGCGCACATTCTCTTCTTCTTTAATGGGATAATAATGAAGCTGCTTTGCTGGTGATACTGATGGAGTTATTGCAAATAAATTTTCAAAGGCTCTTTTTTTTTCTAGTGATATCAAGAGTAATAGTATATTGTGTTTTTTTTATGGGCAAGTTACCACAACACAATTATCCCGTAGTTTTTCAAACTATGTTGGTGTCCCTTGTCAATTTTACATCCCAAACTGTCATTTGAAGTAAAACACAGCCAAGTATTATTCTCCACAATTTTTTTATTGTGCATTAAAAAAATAAAACAAATTAAATTTAGACATGCTATCGGCCAATAGAACTTAACCAAAAAGTGCATTCTATGCATCCAAAAATATAGAAAATATACCAAATCAAAGCATTATTCAACCAAATAATAAAATAAAAGCCTCATGCATGTGTCCTGCTTCTTAATATAAGGGGTCAACAATGCCAAGAGTTGGTAAAAGCAGGGGTCCGTAATCCAGGGATAATTACGAAAAACATCTGGATTATTCTCTTGGAGCTCCCGCAGCAAAGGCATATGACATAATTGGTCACGATTAATAAAGCAACCGATTTTTGGTCCAAGAACTCCTCCTCCTCCTGTTCCTGGACTGGACTTGGGTCAAAGCAATAACTCCAAGGCCAATAATAAATAACTCGTTATGTCCTCTGATTCCGCAACATGCCTGGTTGACGAACGGCCGTTCAGAAACAAACTAAAAAGTGTGAAATGAAAAGCACGAATCAACACTCACCAAACTTCTACTAACACAAAATTAGCAGAGGGAGCCCAAAGGGTGGCACTAAAGAGCTGAAAAACCACGTAGTACATCACTACGTTCATGTTTGTTGGCTGACAATTTCTTGCCGTTTTCTATGCAAGACAAAATCCAGGCACACGCCTTCGGACAAAAGTCCGAGGTTTTGTCTGCGGAAAATCAGATCGTGTGTACGAGGCTTAAGTGTCACTTCTGTCTCGTTCCTCTGCTATCTGCACAGATGATATGGGAGGGAGCTCCCGCACACAGCCTGTGATTGACAGCCTCAGCTCTGTTCCTGTGTGCTGAGTACAGGGGGGGTCCCTTCCCACCAATCAGCTCTCAGCTCTCCTCACTGAGCTCTGCAGAGTGTAACTTCATCTCCCCACTCCCTGCTTTCTCAAAGCTCAGATATGCTGTATACATTCTGAACTTTGTATGGCTGTAGAGAAGGGAGGGCTTCAGATAAACATCTCTGTGTATCACCTGAGGCCAGTCACTTCAATGGGTATATATAAGGGTTTACAACCACTTTAACCCCTTCAGGCCAATGTAACACATATATGTAGCCTCACTGAACTGGGCTTTTTTCCGTGGGTCCACATATATGTGTTCCTCCCTTCGTGCTGGGAGCGTGCCGCACTGCGCGCTCCGAGCACAGAGACCGAGAGTTTTACAGAGACCCCTGGGCCCTATACTAACGATCAGGACCCAGATCTCCTGATTTTGGGTCACCTGATTGCTGTGGCCTCTGATTGCCTACTACAGAGATCAGTCACTGTGAAGCCTGTCCCTGTGTTTTTTTTCTTTCTGTGTTTTTTTTCTTTCTGTGAATGGAGAGATGGATACATTATATCTTTGTCTTTTGTCTTTGTCTTTCCATGCAAAAAAGAAAAAAAAGTGTTTGTAAACAAATAAAAAAAATACAGAAAATAAAAAATAAAGAAAAATACCTAGCTCAAGGTTTAGGTCAGTCCCAGGGTTAGTGTTTGGGTCAAGATTAGGGTCAAAGGTCAAGGTCAGGATCAGCATATTTTGAGCAGGATTTTTTTTTAAAATTAGCATCAGTGTCAGTTAGGCTACTTTCACACTGAGGCGCTTTACAGATGCTACAGCTCTAAAAGTAGCGCCTGTAAAGCGCCTCTCCTGTGTTTTCAGTGTGAAAGCCTGAGGGCTTTCACACTGGAGCGATGCGCTTGCAGGACAGTCAAAAAAGTCCTGCAAGCCGCATCCTTGCAGCGCGATATTATTCACCGCTCCTAAAGTGCCCCTTCCCATTGAAAACAATGGGGGAGCACCGCAAACCCCCCGGCAAAGCGCCGCTGCAGCGGTACTTTGCAGGTGGTTTTACCGCTGTCGCCCGCCTGCCCGTCTGAAAGTAGCCTAATGCTGTGTACACATGAGCGGACTTTTCGACCAGACTGGTCCGACGGAACGAATCCATCGGACAATCCGACCATGTGTGGGCTTCATCGGACCTTCAGCGGACCTTTTCTGTCGAAAATCTGACGGACTGTAGATTTGGAACATGTTTCAAATCTTTCCGCCAGACCCAGTTCCTATCGAGAAATCCGCTCGCCTGTATGCCAGTCCGACGGACAAAAAACGACGCATGCTCTGAAGCAAGTACGAGACGTAAGCGCTCGGTCTGGTAAAACTAGTGTTCGTATTGTAGGTAGCACATTCCTCACACTGCAAATTCTGTGATCGTTTAATGCAGCGCATTATTGTCTTCTTTATAATGCTAGAAGAACGAAGTTGCTTTGCTGCTCATATTCACACAGAGTTCTCACAAACAGATTTCTGGATTATTTCTCCTGATTTCATGAATGATATTGTAGTTTTTAAAAGCCCGATCTCCATAATAATGTTTACAAATTTATTTTTTGAGTCATCTTTTATTATTTTTGATTTCATCGAGTTTTTTTTTAAGATTATTTATAAATTATTTTCTAGTGATCTCCATATTATTTTTTTTGTGTGTGTCAAGTTACCACAATAACATTATTAATGTTTTTTTTTGTGTGTCAAGTTAACACAATAACATTATTAATATTTTATTTTTTTGTGTGTCAAGTTAACACAATAGCATTATTAATGTTTTATTTTTTTGTGTGTCAAGTTACCACAATAACATTAATAATGTTTTATTTTTTTGTGTGTCAAGTTAACACAATAACATTATTAATGTTTTATTTTTTTGTGTGTCAAGTTACCACAATAACATTAATAATGTTTTTTTTTGTGTGTCAAGTTAACACAATAACATTATTAATGTTTTATTTTTGTGTGTGTCAAGTTACCACAATAACATTGATAATGGTTTTTTTTTGTGTGTCAAATTAACACAATAGCATTATTAATGTTTTATTTTTTATGTGTCAAGTTAACACAATAACATTATTAATGTTTTTTTATTTTTTGTGTGTCAAGTTAACACAATAACATTATTAATGTTTTATTTTTTTGTGTGTCAAGTTACCACAATAACATTATATTTTTATTTTTTGGAACCTCATGGAGGTTGGTGTCCCTTGTTAATTTGACATTGTCTTTTAGAAATGTATTTGAATAAAAACACATAGGCAAGTATTTTCAGAAAATAAAATATCCATTTATTCTGGTTAACAAAATAAAGATGAAGGCAACGCTGGAGAAACTTTGGGAATTTGTGAAGCCTTTTGGCCCCAGGGCACACATCAAGTCTTTGGAAAAGAAAATTGGGATCTTGAGGAGTCCATATAATAGGGAGCACAATCTGGTCCAGGAATCCCAGAGATCAAGACCAGCAGCAGATGCCATACATGTCCCCAGGCTGTGTTACTACACCAGCCTGCGTCTTCTGTCAGACCAGACTGAACCCAGGTCATCACGTTCTTCTCTTCGCTGCAGCCTTCCCTCCACGCAGCCCTGCAGCCTTCCCTGCACCCTTCCCTGCAGCCTTCTCTGCAGACTTCCTTGGAGGCTGTGGCTCTGGTGGTGGACTTGTGGCAGGAGGAGGAGAAGGAGGAGGATGGGTGAGATCATACATTTTGCTGTTGGCAGTTAACTCGCCCTTCAGCCCCTTGTGAAGGGCATCACTAATAATTTGTTCACAGAGGAGGCGTTGGCCCCTCTCACATTCGAACAATCTGGTCGCTATATAGCATCCATAGGCCTCTTCAGCGTTGAGTGGGCTCCTCAGGACCTCTGTAGCTTCTCTAATGAGGCGCAGTGATGCCTCCTCTGTCACCGTCCCCTTCCTGGGCCTTTTTGTTTGCATGCGGAGGGGAGGCACCTGTGATTGGGTGAGGCTCCTACTGGGCCCGGCCACCTCCTGGCTGACACTGGGTCCGCCCACCTCCTGGCTGACACTGGGCCCACCCACCTCCTGGCTGTTACTGGGCCCGGCCTCCTCCTGCCTGAAACTTTCCAGAACTTCCTCCTGGCTGAGCTCATCCTGTGTATAGAAAAGGGACATAGTTTTAGTTTTTGGTTCATCAATCACACACAATTTTCAGCTCATGACTTGCAAATTCAATGTTAATACAAATAAAAGAGTATCATTCTAACCCCAGCATTTTTTCAAGCTGGTGACAAACATTTTTGGCTACTACTGTCAATTGATATGTATACATCATTTTTTGGATAAAATCCTTAAGTGCCGGTTCACACAGGGGTGAATTGTCAGGCGACCTAGCCGCCTGACAAGTCGCCTCCCGTTCTGTACTATGGAACCGTTCTAATAGGAGCGACGCAAGTCCCTCCAACTTAGAAAAAGGTTCCTGTACTACTTTGGGGGCGACTTGAGGCGACTTGCATAGACTTCTATACAGAAGTCATTTTGCAAGTCGCTGTGGAAGTCGTGTGCAGGTCGCCTCGGTGAGGCGACCTGCAAGTCGTGCCGCCCCTGTGTGAACCGGGGCTTATAGTTAATAAATTATAACATCTAGTTAACATCATTAATATTAGGACACTAAATATGTATAAAAATAATATACCTGGCTGGGCGCATCTGCTTCTTCCAGGATGGAAAGCCCAGGTTGTTCCTCATCAGCCTCTGCTGGGGTGGAGGGAAGGCTGCAGGGAAGGCTGCAGGGAAGGCTGCAGGGGAGGGTGGAGGGAAGAGTAGAGGGAAGGGTCGAAAGTGATTCCCTGGCTTCAGTCTGGTCGTCAAGAAAATGCAGTTTTTCAAAGTACCACAGCTTGGGTACATACACATCATCTGCTGATGCTTCTGATCTCAGGGAAGCCTGGATCTTGTTATGCTCCCTCCTGTACATATTCCTCAAGATCCCAATTTTACGTTCCAAAATCTCCAAGGTTGCTTCTGGGGTCAAAGTCTGCACAAATGCCAGAAGTCTCTCCAGCGTTGTGGTTTGTTGTAATATAAACTGTGCTTGACCTCCCACAGATTCCTCATCTCCCTGTACTCCTGCCTGCGTCGCCCGCCCCTGACGTTCTTTTTCACAAATATTCCCCGCTCCTTCTCCCTACGGTGTGTAGTAGGAGCAACATGGCGGAGACACAGCAGGTGTGTGTTAATTCTTACAGTAATGAGGAAAGCCGGAGCCCGAAACGTCCCAATCCGGGAAGAAGAGATTTAAGGCCTCCAATATGGCCTTTGAAGAGATGGTGGAGATGGTGTACATCTTGCGGAGGAATGACTATGATGGGAAGTATGGACCGTACACCCAGCCAAATTTGCGCAAGGCCAAAATCATGTCCAAAGTAGTGAATTCCCTGCATCAGAATTTTGGGGTACAATGATCTAAAGACCAATTGAGGAAACGCTGGTCCAACCTTAAATTGAGGGAGCCGGATCAGTACAGAAGAATAAAGAAAGTTCTTCAAAAAAGTAAATACTTGTCGTGTGTTCCTATTCTGATTATTAACTTGCATGCTCCTCCGTGTGCTTTTCTTTACTGTTGTACAGTTTTAAATGGCTACTTTCATGTTCGTCTACACACGAATCGTTCGTAGGAAACATCGTTCGTAGTAAACATTGTTTGAAAATATATATGGTGTATTTAGCTGATACAGGGTTTAAACAACATTTTGGGGGGGGGCGTGACCGGAAGCCGACCTAGATGGACGCTTGACTCGTCTGCTCTCTCTCAGCCCGCAGCTAAAGGCTCAATTGGGGACGCTACACCACAGCTACATAGGCAGATCTAAGGCCCCCCAATCCGCTAAAGCCCGGGGATCATCACAGCCACCACCCGGCTCATCGTCGGGCCTCCGGTCCTTCTTTCCACAGACAGATGGTCCGTCTGGCGGCACAGACAATATGGCACCAGAGGCCTCGGCGGCCCGCTCCAGGCTCTCTTCGCAGCTCTCCCAGCGGGACCTGAACTCACACCGAGTCCTGGAAAGCACACCGCCGGCCCTGCAACACACCACGGGCATCTCCTCTCCTTTGGGAACGGTGAGTTCGCTTTGCTCTGTCCGTGCCGGGACCTCGCCACATGACTCTCCAGCCGCCATTTTTGGCCCCCCTCCCTCCCTCTATACTCAATGCTCGGAGGCCTTCCCACGCCTGTTGTGGACAGCCTCGGATCCCTGCTTGCCGAGGGATGCTCCGGGATCCCCGTCATCCTCTGATGTGTCAGCGGACTTCCCGGCCTTACCAGGCCCGAGATTCCCGGCCTCCAATACCCCACCGGGACCTGATGATCCTGCAACGGCCTTCAGAGCCCTCATGCCTGGCTCACCCCCACCTAAGGCGCAGAGACTCTCATTCTCTCAAGCACTGAACACTCCTAAAGAACAGGCCGCACATCCTGCTAACTCAATACGAAAAGATTTACCATCTGTCCCCCAACGCTATGCTCTGGAGGAGGAGGAGACCCCCACACGTACCCAGGGGCAGCCCTGGGGAAACATATGGACTGCATCCCCAAAATCTATGCCCGCCATGCGGGATGAAGCTGCACCGCAATCACAACAGCAGCAGCCATCTCACCAACAACCACTGCAGCAATACCTGCCACCAGCCCCACACCATTCACTTCCTAATAAGTGGTACTCCTATTTACAGGCGATGCCCACCAAAGATGATTTTAAACAGCTGATCGCAGATGTGAAATCTACCTGTCGCTCGGAAATACAGATACTACAAACAGGCCTTAAACACCTAGCTGACAGGGTGGAAATGGCCGAAGAGGAAATTCAAGAGACTAAATTAGCAGTCCATAGGACTCAACTTCAAGGAGCAGATCACCGTACCCAGCTAAGGGAAATGCAACGCCACCTTGAGGACTTGGATAATAGGGGGCGCAGAAATAATATTCGAGTGCGAGGAGTCCCGGAGACAGACGGCCCGGAGGACATTCACAACAAATTACAACATATATTTAACAATCTCCTTGGGGAGCCCCTACCCAATCGTATTGACATGGATAGAGCCCACCGGGCTCTCCGCCCCAAGAATCTCACCTCTAAACCAAGGGACATTATTTGCAGAATAAGCTCATACCCCTTAAAGGAGGACATTATGCGACAATCTCGTTTGACACGTAAAGTAACCTTCCAGGATGCCCAGCTGCAACTATTTCCGGATCTCTCATGGATAACCCTACAGAAGCGTAGACTCCTGCAACCTCTTCTACGTACCCTACAAGAAGAAAGTATCCCCTATCGGTGGGGATTTCCCTTTACCCTTACAGCCAAGAACCAAGGCAGATCTGCTATTCTACGCTATCCAGAGGATCTAACAAATTTCTGTGACGTTTTGGGGATCAGTCCCCCTCAACTCCCAGATTGGGACTTAGTAACTATCCCACCCCCACCGCCCACAGTATGGCAGAAGGTCCCCTCCTCTAATCGTACCCAGAAGGATGGTACCCCTCGCAAAAGCTCCAAATCCAGAAATGGCTGAATTGGACTCGCAATTTTTTCCTGGATCTTTTACCTTGTAGATGCTCGGCCACTCCACTAGGCTGATAGATCTGTCCTGGAGGTTCTATTCACTTAGTCCCCTATTTTATTTAATTTTTGCCTCAGTTTTTTCTAATTTTGCTTTTGTTCTACTTTATGGGCATGTCTCCATTGAGACTTGAGAGAGTAGGTGATTTTATGCTCACCAACCCCTCCCCCAATTAAGTGATGACTATCGTTTTGATAATATCTTGTTATATGACCAACCTAGGGCTCCCTTGCATCCGCCTGACCTACTCTGCTGGAGCGGAGTTGGGCGGATCCTTGGGAAACCGTACTGACCTAGGTCCAATGACCTTTCAAGGTCAGATGAAAAGATCTTCTTGGTTCTGTTCTGTTTTGTCTAACACTAACCTTCGTTTCTTCTTTCTAGCCTCTTCTTTTTTCGTTGTCTTCTCCCTGTCCCAGAGTGACTCTCTACATGGACCGCGAGATGAGTCCAGATCCCCCACTGGAGGTTGCCCGCTCCCAATCCCAGGTTCCAAGGCCGTCATCTTCAACCCAGGTAATGCGGGTTCACTCCCCCTCCCAACTAGAGACCATGGCTAGGATATTTTCATTAAATGTTCATGGATTCAATTCCAATAAAAAGAGGCATCTGGCACTGAAGGAATTAAACAGTCTGGCGCTGACATTATCTTTGTCCAGGAGACACACTTTGACAGGGGGGGCACCATCGCTTTCGCATCCAGGCAATTCCCACATAGCTACCTTTCCTCAGGACCACATAAACGTGCAGGGGTGGCCATACTCATTAAGCAAGGATCCCCGTTTGTATATGAGAGTCACTATAGTGATCCACACGGTCACTATGTTATTGTTAGGAGTCGGTGGCAGTCCCGGGAGATCACCCTGTGCGCTCTGTACACACCCAATCTTAAACAACATAGATTTCTATCTAAAATGTTTACACGCCTTTTTCGCTCGGAACATGGGATTTTGGTGGTGGGGGGAGACTTCAATCTAACTTATTCCGTAACTGCCGACCGCCATGTGGTGGATCCCTGGGCACCCTCAACTCAAGCCCTTAGAGACTCGAAGCTCTTTCGCCAACTCCTTAGAAAACATGCTCTCTTTGATGCCTGGAGGGCTCTCCACCCAGGGGATCGGCAGTACACCTTCTACTCAGCTCCCCATAAAACCCACACCATGATCGACTACTTTTTTGTTAATAATTCTACTCTTAGAATAGTTTGTGAAGCCAGAGTGCTCCCGATCTCCTGGTCTGACCACGCCCCGATTATGCTCACACTGAACGTAGAATCCCCCAACCCTAGGCCCTACAACTGGAGACTAAACACTTTCCTCCTCCAACATCCTCAGTCAACCACGGAATTAACCTCTTCCCTGAAATTCTACTTTAAAGAAAACAACACCCCTGACATTTCTCCCGCTACGTTATGGGAAGCCCATAAGGCGGTCATCAGGGGTAAATGCATAGCTTTATCATCGGCCATGAAAAAAGATGCACTAGCCACAAAATACCGAACTGAGAAGGAACTAAAGGTCCTAGAGACACGGCTCCAAACTTCCCCTACTGTACCCCTTCTCAGGAAGGTGATTAGGCTTCGGGCGATCCTCAGGGATTTTGCACTGGGACAAGTGGAAAAAGCCCTGCTTCGGATAAAGCAGGTGTATTACGATAGGGGAAACAAAGCACATTCTTTACTAGCAAAAAAGCTACGGGAAGACTCCCTTAACTCAACACCCCACCAAATTAAGAATAAAACAGGTTGCTTATTATCCCACCCTAAAGATATTGTACATGCTTTTGCAGACTTCTATACCGACCTTTATAACAATCCAGACATCCCAAAAAATCCTCCCTCCCCAGAGATCTCACTTAGATTGCATCGTTATCTAGAACAAAGTGGTGTCCCCCGCTTACAAACTACAGACTTAGAGGCCCTAAATGCACCTATTACAGAGGAAGAAATAGAGCTTAAGATTAAATCACTACCATCTCGTAAATCCCCAGGTCCTGACGGCCTACCATACGAATACTATAAGACTTTCCTCCCTCTCCTACTCCCATATATGAGCAGACTTTTTAACGCCTTTCTCCGGGACACTTTGGTCCCCGCTGACATGCAGCGATCATTTATTACCCTGATTCCAAAACCGGATAAAGACCCCGTACTATGTGCTAATTATCGACCCATTGCCCTTCTAAATTCCGACTTAAAAATTTTCACGAAACTACTCTCAATCCGTTTGAATGTAGTCCTCCCCTCTCTCATACATAAAGACCAGGTGGGTTTCGTGCCGCTTAGACAGGCAGGGGATAACACGAGGAAAGTAATTGACCTAGTGGATGTGGCGAACAGGGAGGATTCGGGGTCTTTGCTCCTTAGCTTAGACGCCGAAAAAGTATTTGACCGTTTAGGGTGACCCTTTCTGTTCGCCACCCTACAACATATAGGGTTAAAGGGCCCCTTTCTGCGAGCGGTACGGCACCTATATTCTAATCCCACTGCCCAGGTCAGAACTCCTTTTGCCTTCTCTGCCCCGTTCTCAATAAACAACGGTACACGGCAGGGGTGCCCTCTTTCTCCCCTGGTGTTTGCGCTATGTGTGGAACCTTTGGCAGCCCACATCCGAGGTAATCCAGATATCCATGGGATATCAGTCCAGGGTAGGGAGTTTAAAATTTCATTGTTTGCCGATGATATCATTATGACCCTGACACAACCTAGAATATCCCTCTCGAATCTCCACGCTGAGCTGGATAGATATGGGGCCCCATCGGGCTATAAAATTAATGCGTCCATATCAGAAGCCCTCCCAATAAATATACCTGAACCAGAAATCATACACTTACAGGCCAACTTCCCATATCACTGGAAAACTATATCTCTAAAATATATGGGAATTCGCATTACCCAACATTCGCAACTCTTTACCAGGAAAATTCCCCCCCCCCTTTCATTCTATCAGAGCCATGCTCCTCAGATGGAAACAACACCATCTCTCCCTCTTGGGGTGGATAGCGTCCATTAAAATGACGATCCTCCCGAAGCTACTCTATCTATTTCAAACATTACCCATTTCAGTTCCACACAAACATCTAAGAAAACTCCAAATAGATATACCGTATTTATCGGCGTATAACACGCACTTTTTTCCCCTTAAAATAAGGGGAAAATCGTGGGGGCGTGTTATACGCCGATCCCCGCTATTTTGTGATCTGTCGGAGCGATCGCCGCCGACATTCACATAGCTTGTATTTTTAAACATGGCGCTGCGGAGTTCGGAGGGACTCGGCGGCGCTCGTTCAGCTGAACGAGCGCCGCCGAGGACACAGTGACTGGGCAGAGCCGAGATACACATAGCCGAGGGTTCTCGGCTTTTCTCTGCGCCGTTCACAGTCACGCCCAGTCCCGCCATTGGACCTGTGCTATGTCCATCATAGGGACTGGGCGTGACTGTGAACGGCGCCGAGAAGAGCCGAGAACCCTCGGCTATGTGTATCTCAGCTCCGCCCAGTCACTGTGTCCTCGGCGGCGCTCGTTCAGCTGAACGAGCGCCCCCGAGTCCCTCCGAACTCCGTGGCGCCATGTTTAAAAATACAAACTAAACGTTTGTATGTCGGCGGCGACAAGGCTGCACGGACCACTGGGGACAAGGCTGCACTGGGGCAAAGCTGCACTGGGGACAAGGCTGCACTGGGGACAAGGCTGCACTGGGGCAAAGCTGCACTGGGGACAAGGCTGCACTGGGGCAAAGCTGCACTGGGGACAAGGCTGCACTGGGGACAAGCTGCACTGGGGCAAAGCTGCACTGGGGCAAAGCTGCACTGGGGACAAGGCTGCACTGGGGACAAGGCTGCACTGGGGCAAAGCTGCACTGACAAGGCTGCACTGACAAGGCTGCACTGGGGCAAAGCTGCACTGACAAGGCTGCACTGGACACTGGGGAAAGGCTGCAGATGAACACTGATGAGGCTGCATTGATGGGCATTTAAAAGTAAGTTTTTTTTCCTTAAACTTCCCTCCTAAAAGTTTTTTTCCTTAAAATTCCCTCCTAAACTTGGGGTGCGTGTTATACGCCGGCGCGTGTTATACGCCGATAAATACGGTACTTAAATTTGTCTGGAACCATAAAAGGCATAGAATTCCCCAATAAGTCCTTATGGCAGCTCGGTCAGATGGTGGCCTCGCATTACCGAATCTAATTAAATATTACCAAGCTACTCAACTCAGAGCTATAATATCGTGGTCCACCCAGAGGTCCTACAATAAGTGGACAGAAATTGAGAAGATCTGGCTGGCCCCGACCCATCCAAATAGCTTGCTGTGGTGTGCGGACGCGGAGGTGCCCCCTGAACGTCTATTAGGAGCTATGTCCCAACTCCGTAATCTTTGGAAAGCATTGCGCTCCCCACATGGCCTCTCCTCTGAAAAATCGCTCTTAACCTCCTTTATTTGCAACCCTAAAGTGCCAGATAGCCTTACACACCAAATGTCCTACCCATGGTCCTCGCGGAATTTGTTCCACTTCGGCAACATAATAGACCCTAGAACACGTAGGCTATTATCCTTCTCCGAACTCCAAACTTAGTATGATATACCACGCCAAGCTTTCTATAGCTACCTACAAATCCGCCATTATGCCCTGACCATAGCGCCTGACCTGCGATTTTCCCCCCTAACCCCTTTTGAAAATTTGGTTGTGGCAGGTTTGACTCAGAGGGGACTGATCTCTGATATCTACAAAATCCTGAACGCTTACTCAGTGGAGGCGCAAGGTAAGCACCTCTATATGATTAAGTGGGAGAAAGCCCTTAAGGAGGAACTCTCCATAGAACAATGGCGGGCGATATGGTCTCAGGCAGCAAAAAGTTCAATTTGTACATTGTATAAAGAAAATGCATATAAAATAATTTTCTTCTGGTACATGACCCCAGATATACTCATTGCTATCTACCCTACTAGCTCAGATCGATGCTGGAGATGCTCGGGAGCCAGGGGTACTCTTCTTCATATTTACTGGGAATGCCCTCAAATTTTTACCTTTTGGGGAAAAGTTCAGCAGTTACTGACCAATCTTTTGGGAAAACCACTTCCCATGACCAATAAATTTTTCTTACTAGGTCTATCCCCGCTAAAGATTTAAAAAACCAATAAAAAGCTAGTGCTCCATATTTTAACGGCCGCACGATGCCTCATAGCATTGAATTGGAAAAAGAACCCCCCCCCCCTTACCCCTGAGGCACTGTATGTGAGAATTTAAGATGTGGAATTGATGGAGAAGATGACGGCCAGGATGCAGGACAGATTGGAAGCCCATGATAAGGTCTGGGAGCTGTGGCGCCTCCGGGAGGATTCTTTATAAACGGATCATTGACTCACTCAGGTGACTTTACCTCTCTTCTTTCCCTATTCCTTTCTATTTCTTTTTTCTCTCTTTCTTATTGCATAAGTTATTTTTGTTATCAGGTATGAGAGGTTTACTCTTAATATGCGATGCTGAGAAGCAGTTAAAACCATGTTAGCTAAGAAAACATAACTTCCTTGCAACACATTAAGGAAAATATTCCATATACGTGTATCTGTTTGCCTAATACCATGTACCTTACTTTTCTACTACCCTTTCCCGTTATATTATATGCAATGTAAACTTTGGTAACAAAATAAAATAAAATGTTATTGAAAATAAACAACATTTTGGTCTTGGTAATTTGTCTTATTAAAAGAAGTTTAGGACATTGTTGTCTAGATGTCTTTGAAACTAGAATAAATAGCAAACTTCATTCAGTGGAATGTAAGGAGAGGACACTCAGCAGCTGTTTACACATCTGGACTCAGGAGCACTAGTGTGGGACACCAGAGAACATTTTTTAGGGTAAACCACACAGGGGCTCCAGGGGATACTTGGGGTGTCTTCATCTGTGAAACTTGGCCAAAAAAAGGTAAGTATTGCAGTTTGTTTAAAAGGAAATTTTAAGGGGGGCGTGGCCTGGCTATGGAGGAGTGAGGACGTGCTGAGCCCAAGCTCCGTCCGGTCCGCAGCTATATCAGCAGCTACAGGGGTGATTACCCCCCGATTTCCACCCAGGGCATGTCACAGCGGCGGCGGGCTTCATCCCAGCCGAAAAAAGCTCACCCCCACGGCCAAGGTTCGCTGGATTCCTTCCTTTCGGATACCCCCGTCAGCAGAGGGGGAAATCCAAGATGGCGCCGGAACGAGCGGCCACGCTGCAGCAACAGGAGATTCAGCCTGCACCTCCAGCACTGTCTCCTATCTCTTCTCCCAGGCTGGTAAGCGACTCCATCCCCCCTGCATCCCCCCGCTCCACATCACCACAAGACAGGGGCACAGACATGGCAGATCTGACAGAGGATAGAGACATCAGACAGCACTTATGGTCTCTCCCCACTAAAGAGGACCTAGAGCGCTTTACCAGCAGGATTGAGATGGCCTTCAGGCAAGATATTGAACAATTGCAAGCAGACACCACTGAACTGGGTCACAGGGTAGAGACTTTGGAGCAGAAATTTGATGATACTATACCCGCCATCTCCCAGCTCAGAGAACAGACCGTAACCCATAGTATCCAAATTGAGGCCATTTTGTGCCAATTAGATGACACGGAGAACCGCAGCAGGCGAGCGAATATTCGCATACGAGGCCTTCCAGAAGCCACTGCACCTAAAGATATTGTTCCCACGTTGCAGGGAGTGTTCCGTGAAATGCCTCCGTCTGTGCCGATTGAGATAGACAGAGCTCACAGGGCACTCAGGCCCCCATCAGAGGACCCCGACAACCCCAGAGATGTGATTTGCAAGCTGCACAAATTTACACTAAAGGATCGCATAATGCAAAAGATGCGCAACAGACCAGTCTTTGACTTTGATGGAGCTCAGCTGTCCTTTTATCAGGACCTCTGGCGGCGCACCCTAATGCAGCGACGGGCCCTACGTCCATTCCTGACATAAATCCAAGTGGCAGGCCTCAGATACCGCTGGGGCTTCCCATTCAGCCTCCAGGCGTCAAAAAATGGCCGTTGGGCTATATTGCGCACGAAAGATGACCTCCCCCGCTTCTTACACACCTTGGAGCTCAACCCTGTGTACTTCCCGGATTGGCGCACCACTCCAGACATCCCGATACCCCAGCTAACTCAGCCATGGATCCAGGTGGCCGGAGGCAGGCGTTCCCGTGGTCGCAACAGGCAGACAGAGGGCCCACGTCCGGGCACTTCCACAACCAGCGACTGAAAAAAGCTACTGCCATCCTTATTTCTTATTCCTTTTTCTAATTTCGGGACGTAATCCCCTCTTCATCATCGGTATTTTGGCCGGGTACACTGGGCCCAATGGATGCATTGCTTTAACAATATACCTCCTCCTGCAAGACGCTGCACATTGGGCCCTTTGCACTACTACCCAACTTTGAGATACATTATGCACCGTGATGGATTGGGGAGTCTGCTGTTCAGCCCTCTGCCTGGCTGCCTTGTTTTTTGCACTTTTTGGGAGTTCGAGTTACATAATCTCCTTTTTCTTTTTGTTTCTGTTTTTTTCCCCATTTTTGCACATCATTTTTCCACCCTGTTTATATGTTGTAATGGACTGGATGGAGGGATGGGCTACTCGTCCCCTTGGTGGTTGCCCACGTACCCCACTTAGGCCTCACCTTACTAGGTGACAGTCCCTAGAGGGACTCCGAGTTTTCACCCGGGCGGTTTTCGGGTAGATACCCCCCTCCCAGGTGAGCTCTGTAGTTTACCACGGTGCAATACACCGGACCTGTTAGATACGGTCCGGCCCCTGTGGTACTGTTGTTTTATTTTCCTCATCTTTCCCTCTTTCTCGCCTCTTCTCTCCCTACCCTCCCTACCCCTCCTCCCACTTCCCTACCCTCCCTACCCTCCCTCCTACCCCTCTCTAAATCCCCCCCCCTCCCTCCCTACCCCACCTTAACCTCCCCCTCTCTTCCTCCCCACATTTCCCCCCTTTATATCACTTTGTGCCTTATATCGCTTTTGAAAGCTAATGATTATTGCTTTGACCTTCAGGTTGCCTCTTGATCCACTGAACCATGCGCAGAGGACCCAGAGGGGGTGAGACCGATCCGTTATCATCAAATTCAGGTACGCCGTCACTAAAGGTACTGTCTTGCAATGTCAGGGGGCTCTGCTCTCCACACAAGCGCAACAGGCTCTGGCTGGAGTTAAAGCGGCTAGGGGCCCAGGTGGTTTTCCTGCAGGAGACTCACTTCAGGCAACAGTCCCTCCCTAAGATACCCACACACCTTTACACCCAATGGTTCTTTAGCAACTCCCCGGTGGCCAAATCGCGAGGTACCGCCATTGCATTTCATAAATCATGCCCATTCCAACTCTAAGAGAGCCAGGTTGACCCACAAGGTAGATACGTCTTCGTGAAGGGGGTCTTGGCCAACACAAAATTTACATTTGCGACTCTCTACGCACCTAATGCCCAACAACTCCCCTTTATTGATTCTGTGCTAGACAAGTTGAACGAATTCAGGGAGGGCCACCTAATCCTTGGAGGGGACTTTAACGTGAGCTCAGACCTGCTCGTTGACACGTCCTGAGGCCGCCCCACTCACTCCCAAGCCTTCCTCGAGCATTTTCGTAAGTCACTGCAGAATAATTTTCTTATAGACACGTGGAGAGCTCTCCATGCGTCGGATAGGGACTATAGCTAGTACTCGGGGGTGCATGATGTATATACGCGCATTGATCTTATGTGTGTGGATCATGACACCCTTGAGCTATTGCAGTCAGCTGAAATAGGCAATATCACTATTTCAGACCATGCCCCAGTGTGGGCTGTTTTGAGGGTTCCAGATGGAACACCGAGGGCTTGGTCTTGGAGGCTCAATGAAAACCTCCTGGGCGATGCCTCTGTAGTAGCTAAGGTCTCTGAGACCATCACGCATTATTTTGCAGAAAATGTATCTGAGGATATGGCAGACAGAGTTGTGTGGGAAAGTCATAAGGCGGTACTCAGGGGAGAATTGATCTCCCTGGGTTCTAAACTCAAAAGGGAAAGACAGATGGACTTCAAGAGGGTACTGACAGCCTTGCAAGAAGAAGAACTTAGACACAAACGTCAGGGAGATGCTAAAGCCCGTGAACGGTTGACTGAATTAAGGGAGCTGTTCTCACGCCTCCTTGATCGTCATGCGCGTAGACAACTACGCTACCTATCACATAAATATTATGAGCAGGGAAATAAGTGTGGCAGAATGTTAGCTAGAGCGCTTCGGAAGCGACGACTGATAGCTCATGTACACTCGCTTCGGTCCCCTGATGGTACGGCAACTTTACACTCCTCTGGGATTGCCTCCATCTTCAGAGATTACTATGCAGACTTATATCACCTAGATAAGGATACCTCCCACACAGGGCGGACAGCAAAACTGAAAGCTATTGGTGACTACCTCGCCTCGGCCGGACTCCCCTCTTTGACACCTGAGCAGCAGCTAGACCTTGACTCCCCTGTCTCCCCTCAGGAGATCATCACGACGGGGAAGGCCCTACCTAACGGGAAAAGCCCTGGCCCGGATGGATATTCCAAAGCGTATTATATAACATTTCTTCCCTTGCTACAAAACCATATGTGTAGGTATTTTAACTCTTTAGCCACAAATCACCAGATTCCCCCTGAGGCATTACTGGCCCACATTACTGTACTTCCGAAGGAAGGCAAAGACCCCACCCTCCCACAAAGCTATCGACCAATATCGCTACCTAATGTCAATATAAAAATCTTTGCTAAGATTATGGCAAATCCACTTAAGCATGTCTTACCCTCCTTTATTCATCCCGATCAAACAGGATTCATTTCGGGTAGAGAAGCTAGGGATAATTCCATCCGGGCCATGCAGCTCATACAGTGGGCCTGTTCCCACAGGGATTCCACCCCCTACCTCATTCTGTCCACGGATGCCGAAAAGGCTTTTGACAGAATTGATTGGTCATACCTTAAGGCGGTTCTAGAGGCTTGGGGACTGGGCCCTCATATGCTTAAATGGATCATGGCACTTTACACGACCCCCAGTGCGAAGGTCAAGGTAAACGGCCATCTGTCCCAGGGGTTCCCCATACGGAATGGCACGAGACAAGGGTGCCCCTTCTCTCCCCTTTTGTTCGCTCTGGCTATGGAGCCTCTGCTTAGAACAATACGGGCAAATGCTAATATTAGAGGGGTGACGGCGGGGTCAACGGAACACAAACTGTCAGCCTAAGCCGACGACGTGCTCTTTCACTTGACCCAGCCTTTGGTGTCACTCACAAACCTTATGAGGGTACTTAAAATTTTCGGTCACGTGTCAAATTTTAAAATAAACTTTTCGAAATCCGAAATTCTGCCCATTACCATTCCTGTAAAGATGGCCACCGACCTACAACAAGCTTTCCCATTTAGTTGGGCTAAAACATCTATTAAGTATTTGGGTATCCAGCTTACAAGCCAATTTGATACTATATACTCAGCTAATTTCCCTACCCTTCTAAGCATGGTGCGTAGAGACTTACAGAACTGGGCCAAGACCTCCTTCACATGGCTGGGCAAACTTAGCATACTCAAGATGAACATTCTCCCTAGAGTTCTCTTTTATTTGCAGATGTTGACCACCCCCCTCCCCAGGAGTTTCTTTACACAGCTTCAAAGCCTAATGATTAATTTCATTTGGCATGGTAAAAAACCAAGGCTGGCTGCGTCTCTATTGCATAAGCCCAAAGAGATGGGAGGCTTGGGCCTCCCAGATATACGGCGATATTACAGAGCCATTGCGATCCAACATATCCTTAACTGGCGTCACCATGGGGGTTCAAAATTGTGGGTCTCCTTGGAGAAGAGCTTAGCCAGCCGCGACTTGTCTTACGCACCCTGGTTACCCCGCGAATACAGGGGACTCTCACAAATGTCTTCCCCGTTAACCACTCACACCCTACGGGTCTGGGACCGCACAAATGCTCTGTATGCTTTGGTGCCCCCGGGCTCCCCACTGGCACCACTGGGGGGATTTAGGTGGTTTCCTCCTGGGGAGCAGAGGACCTTTTTCGGTACTTGGGTTACCGACGGCAATTATAGTTGCGCAAATTTATAGATAAGGGCAAGTTGATACCCCTAGACGCTTTACGGAATAGTCATGGCAGATTCCCCATGGATTGGTGGAGGCACCAGCAACTCCAGCACTTCATTGTGGCAGAGGGGGTCTCGATGAGAGGGCTGGACACTATCACCACACTAGAAAGATTTTTCATAGAAGAACAGCCAACTCCCCATCTGATTTCTGAGATATATAGGCTCCTGGGAACAGTTTCCACCGTTAGCAAGCCGGCTTTTATACGGGAATGGGAGCGAGACCTAAGGGTGAAATTCACACCGGAACAACGTCTGCACATGTACAAGCTAGCACACTCCAGCTCCATAGAGTCTAGAACGCAGGAAACAAACTACAAGCTTCTGACTCGCTGGTATCGTGTACCAGCGGTCATTGCACGTATTTACCCCTCGGTTTCTGACTGCTGCTGGCGGGGTTGCGGTCAGAAAGGCACCCTCCTCCATGTTTGGTGGGAATGCCCAGCAATCAAGCCTTTTTGGATGGAAATACAGACTGCCATTAAAAACGGTCTATGGATCGAGATCCCGTTTTCCCCTACGCATTTCCTCTTGCACCTCCCTACCCTCCCTCTGAGCCATTACAAAAAAAGCGCCCTTCCTCATCTACTAAATGCCGCTAAAAGGCTTATACCTCTCTATTGGAATTGTCCGCAGATCCCTACTTTAAAAGAATGGCTACAGAAGGTGGGCGATATCAGAGAGGCGGAGGAGTGGGTGGCTAGGTGGAAAGATAGGAGTGAGCGTTTTGACAGTATTTGGGCCCAGTGGCGGAGATTCACTGTTGACACCAACCCTGTGTCCTCTAGCCTAGATGTCGCGCTGTTGGAGCTAGCGGAGCCCTCCCTGAATCTAAGGAGGCCTGTGAATGGTGACGTACATACCTGACTAACATGTCTCACTCCCCTACTGGTAGCGCAATGTGTAAGCTCTTCCTTTCCCTTTGCATGGTTCACAAGGTCTATAGTTGAAGGTTCATATGAGGGGATATGCACTGCTAGTGATTTAAGGCTTGTTTTTATGTCTCCCTCTTTAAATGTTACCAAGTTGCTACTTGTCTAGATGTATTGAACAGGGGTTCCGCCTGGTGGCATAGGCACCTTTGTGACATAATGACTGCATTGGCCTAGCGGGAGGCCCGGGGGGTGCTTCCCTCTTGTTGGAGGTTAGTTGGAGGATTGTGGCCCC
Source organism: Lithobates septentrionalis (assembly GCA_037952835.1). NCBI lineage: Eukaryota > Metazoa > Chordata > Amphibia > Anura > Ranidae > Lithobates > Lithobates septentrionalis. The sequence continues at coordinate 1,208,274 of JBBDGP010001747.1, forward strand.
CCTCCTGAGGGACCCGCCCTACGGGCCTCTGGGGGCCTTGAGGCAGAGTCGAGACCCCCCCAGTATTTGGATTGGGGGCTGGAGAAAGATAGGTACGGCCGCGGCCGCCATGGCGGGACACCCTTCATGACTCATTGTGACTTTTTAATAGTGTGATACGGCTTATAGATAACCTAATACCTTATCCCCCTTCCCTCCCTTTCCTTGCCCCTCTGTTTTATAATTTGTTCTATAATTTGTTTTTGTCTAAACGTTTAGGTCTGCACTGGAAAGTACGCACTGTAATGTGAAAAGACCGATCATAGACTATGTGTTTGTATGTTCTTTATAAATATAAAATAAAATAAAGATTACATTAAAAAAAAAGGGAATTTTAATCATGTCTTCAACTTGGATCTCTTCCCAAACAGACAATTGTACACCACTTTTAAGCAATGTTTCATATTCCTATTTCTGGACTCAAATATCTGTGTGCTAAGTATACCTTTTGTTTAATTCTCATAGGGGAGAAAAGACTCAGACAGCAGGATCCCAGGGACCCCCGACCACGACAGCCTGAATGGCAAATAAGCCCCAGCCCCCCCAAGGATGTGGGCAACATGGGCACCCCACCAGGTGCGTGTCTGACACCCCAGCTTCAGGTAATCTATTTATGCCTGCATATTTCTAAATACATGTTTTTTAATCAATTTTAGGTGATGTTATGGTTGTGGTAAGGGAAGCTGCGGAACCATTTCCAAGCGCCAGCGCCCCCCCCCCCCCAAGGATGTGGAGGAAGGAGAGGTGGAGGAAGGAGAGGTGGAGGAAGTAGGCAAGATGTGCACCCCACCAGGTGAGTGTCTGACACCCCAGCTTCAGGTAATCTATGTATGCCTGCATATTTCTAAATACATGTTTTTTCATCAATTTTAGGTGATGTGCTGGTTGTGGAAGGTGAAGCATTTACAACGGACAGCGCCCAAAGACTGATTGGCCAGATCATGGCCTGGAATGGGGAGATTGATGCCATGCGCAATAGCCTGGACATCATGCGCAATCGGCTGGACAATATGCAGCAGGAAATGAAGAACATGATCGATGTTTTGGGGAGAATCCAATCCCTTTTTCCCAAAAAAAACATTGATCATGTTCTTCAATTCCTTTTTTGCTGACCCCATTCTGGGCTTTGACTTTTTAAAAATGTTAAAAGCCAAATTTTGTAAAAAATAGCCTATTTGTAAAAAAAATAAATAAATAAATAAATTATGCCTGTTTGTAAAAAAAAAAAACAAAACAAAAAAGTTTTTTTAAACCAAAAAAAAACATATTGTTAAAAAATATATATATATTTTCTAAAAAAAATGTATAAATGCACATGTGAATGTGCACAGATTAAAAAGTTTGTGAATCAACAATGTGTGGCTTCTTCTTTCAATGCTCAGTACCAGTTTTGTAAGTTATTTGGTGTTTACAGTGACAATGGGGCTTATTTACTAAAGGAAAATACACTTGGCACTACAAGTGCACTAGGAGAACCTAGGAGACAGCCAAAAAGAAAGGCAAGCAATAAATACATTTCTAGATTTTATCTGATCATTATTTTTTATTCATAAAAATTAGACAGTGTCTGGCATTGCAAGGGCCCCCCACCCATAAAAAAAATCAACATATTTATCCTGAATTTCACGGGTGCTTTGGGGGGCCAAGCCAGTACGGCCAGTATCTGGCCTCATGCCCAACTGATACAAGATAATTTCTTGAATTTTTGCGTAAAAAATTGTGCAGGATGCAGCTAGGACAATGTGATTAAGTTTGTAGTCCGCCATGTAGATTGCTGTCTGAAACAGGCTGGCCATTATCCCGAAGACATTCTCCACAACTCTTCTCGCTCTGGCAAGCCGGTAGTTAAAAACCCTCCTCTCCGTGGTGAGGGTCCTTTGGGGGAATGGCCTCATCAGGTGCTCGCCAAGACCGAAGGCTTCATCTGCAATGAAGACAAAGGGGAGTCCTTCCACGTTATCCGCATCAGGTGGCAATCCCAGGCCACCACTCTGGAGACGCTGGTAGAACTCCGCCTGGGCGAAGACTCCTCCATTCCGACATCCGGTCATTCTTCCCCACGTCCAAATACAGAAATTCATATTGTGCCAACACCACCGCCATTAACACAATACTATGAAACCCCTTATAGTTAAAATAGTATAACCCTGAATGGGGTGGTGGCACAATGTGGATGTGCTTCCCATCTATAGCCCCTCCACAGTTGGGAAAGTCCCAACGGGTGGCAAAATGGGATGCCACAGTCTGCCATTCCTGTGGCGTTGAAGGAAACTGGGGAGTCAAAAAGAAAAAAAAAAAAAAAGTACTTTTGCACATAACATTGCAAGCACATTACACAAAAAAACATCAGTATAACATTTATTTTAAGTATTATTTAAAGACTAAAATATAAGGCCCAATTATCAGATTCCTCACACCCTCTGATGGCCTATTGATAAAACTTAAGGTGGAGGGGGCTTATAAATTAATTTAAGGACACACAGACCATTTGGACACATTTTTGGGGGGGAGGGCTTATAAATTAATTTAAGGACACACAGACCATTTGAACACATTTGGGGGGGGGGCTTATAAATTAATTTAAGGACACACAGACCATTTGGACACATTTTGGGGGGAGCTTATGAAATAATTTAAGGTCACGCAGACAATTTGGACACATTTTAGGGGGTATTTAGGCTAAAGCACTACAATGGAGCTGACAAAAAACATTGTTAAGTGACGAGACTAGGTGGATATGGGCCCAGCATAGCATGCTGGGGAGGTTAGTGAAGGCAAATATGCATGAAGGACAAAAAAGGAGCATTAAAAGCTTCCAGCATGCATGATGACAAAGGGGACATTCACAGCATATTGCAATCATGGTAATTAGGGATTGAGGAAAGAAATACAATACATTAGAAAACATTAAATACAATAAAATATGATGTAAAAGGATACATCTTACCTTAATATAGTCCTTCTGCAGGACCTGAATGATGGCAGAACAGGTCTCTGGGATAATGATCCCCAGAGCCTGGGGGAAGATGCCTGAGGACTTGAGGTCCTGCAGGCTTCTCCCAGTCGCCAAGTACCGCAACTTGGTGACTAGCCTCAGCCTCTGAGTGATGGCTTGCCTCATGCAGGTATCCGGCCTGCTGATGTAAAGGGTCAGAAAAGCCAACAAACGGTGAAAAACGGGGTCCGTCATCCTTAGAAAGTTCCTGAAATCGTCAGGATTATTCTCACGTATCTCACGAAGCAAAGGCATGTGAGAGAATTGGTCACGCTGGAGCAACCAATTCTTCGTCCATGAACTCCTCCCCACCCTGTTCATGGACTGGACTTGGGTTGAAGAATGAACCCCAACACCAAGCCCAAGCAAAGCACAAACTCTACGACGAGTACGTACACGCAACATGGCTTCAAAACGGTCGGCTGGTCAGAAGGAACTTAACAGAACGCACTGAAGAAAAGCAAGGCCTGTGAAGAGCGAGCTGAAAATCAGCAACGAGCGGACAAGAACGCAATGAATAAACCAAAACGAACTCACTACACGCACTGAAAAGCAGATACAAACCTCACAAGCACAAACTGAACAACAGTTAAACAATCTGAAAAACACGAGTCTGAAAAGCGCAAATCGTCTCTCACCAAACTTCTACTAACATGAGGTAAACACGAAATTAGCAGAAGGGGCCAAAACGGTGGCACACAAGCTATTGCACTTCCTTTTTATAGTCTCGTCGGACCTTCAAACCTGGTGTACGTCACCGTGTACTAGACAGTCAGACTTTGGTGTGATCGTGTGTAGGCAAGTCCATTTCGGAGGAACTCCATCGGAACTCCGTCGTAAGTCCGTCGAAAAGTCCAACGTGATTCAGTCCGTCAAAAGTCCGCTCGTGTGTACACGGTATTAGTGTCAGTGTGTTTTAGGTAGAAAAAAAAAAAAAGATGGAAATTGAGCACTATTGCTTCTGGGCTGTACTACAGGTACATACAACAAATAACATACACACATGTGGTATCGCTGCAATAGTCAGGAGCAGAAGAATTTATTTTGGGTCGTTCTGTGGTGGTAGGCTATGGTAGTAACAAGAAATATACAGCTAAATTTAAAAAAAATGCTTTTTGATAACAAAAAAATCAGAAGATATCGATAACTATTTACTACTAAATGAAATTCCAATTTGTCCTGAAAAAAACAAGGTATAATCCACCTGGATGTACAAAGTAGGTGTGATGATATGTACGGTTTTACTAACACATGTCAAAATTGCAAAATTGTGTTTAGTCTTTTATATTTGTTTTTTAGGTGTGAAGGAGTTAAACAATTGTTTCAGGGCAGGTGTTCTGTCGAGAAGTGCCCGCCTTCGAATAGTACCCGGTATGTACTGCATACGCGCAGTACGGAACAGCACAACAGCTGATTTGCCAATCAGCTGGGCTGACGTAACCAGGGCGCATGCGCACATTGTAGGAGGTATCTCTCAATGGGAGATACCATTTCACAGGCATAATTTAAATCTATAAAAACAGCGCGGGAGACCGTAGTTCTCAGATTGTGCATCGCTGATGCTGGAAGGTGGCTAGTGGTTGTGTTGAAGAGCTGCTTTTGTCTGTGTTGCAAGCCACCCTTTCACACAGGCAAACCCGCCCTGCAACACAGACAAAACCAGACCATCAGCACACTGTAAAGCCGCCCCGCAACAGCGAGGCACAGTGTGAGAACTACGGTCTCCCCCCGCTGTTTGTATAGGTTTCAATTGTGGCCGTGAAATGGTGTCTCCAATCGAGAGATGCCTCCTACAATGTGCGCTTACGCCCTGGTCATGTCACTCCAGCTGATCGGCAAATCAGCTGAAGTGCGACTTTGTCCTGGCCACTATTCGATGGGGGGCACTTCTTGACACATCACCGGTTCATACTAGATGCAATCCAGTGCGTTTTTTTCTTTGTATCAGAAACACATGGACAGTAGACTACATGGGTTCCGGCTTCACACCAGTGCGGTCAGTTCCAGTGCAGAAAAAAGTAGAACATACTGCATTTTTTTCTACATGGTGCTGTATTGGAACACCCCAAAATGCATTAAAAATGTATCTAAAAGCATAAAAAAACACATTACAGTAAAAAAGAAAACAAACAGGGAACGTTGGAAAAAAAAGGGGAATGCATTGAAAACGCATCAAAAATGCACCAAAAACGCACTGGAACGTTGCAAAAATGCATAAAAAATACGCATGCAGAAATGGATCCGGGACGCCTCTGGACTGTGTTTCTGTGGTGTAAACTGGCCCCAAAGGGGAGTCCAAACTGCGTCTTAGCATATGATCCCCCTATGCATTCTATGATTTCTACAAAAACAGGCAGTGAAGGTTGATAAATAAGAACAGGTGATAATATACACAAAGACAGTACAGAGAGCATGGGTGAAGCACCACCCATAGAAACCTGTTCACAACAGTCATAGCTCAGCACAATGATTTCTGACTGTGGGAAAACGGCAAGCAGCTCATCAATTTATAATTAACAGGAAAGGTGCATATGAGAGGGAAAATTCCCTACAAATGAAGCAAATAAATTCAGCCTTGCTAGCTAGAGGAGACCTAATTAAAGCAGACTTTGTATATTCTAGTGAAAATGTAAGTCTCAGATGTATACATTTGCAAACATTTTCAAAGGCTTTCTGATTAGTCGCTATGGTTATTGCTAGACTTTGCTCTTTGCCTTCTTGAATAAGCACATAACCCTATAGTTCTCTTGGGTGATTTTACAAACAGGGATATTTAATGAAGGCAGTGCAAAGAGCAGCGATGATGTGCCAGTTGCAGTAACCCAAGGTGACTGCTCAGAGTTTACTATTAAGGAGGTTGTAAACCCTCGTTTTTTTGTTTTTGTTTTGTTTTTTAATAAAAATAACAAACATGCCTATACTTACCTGCTCTATGCAATCGTTTGCACAAAGGGGCCCCCACTGGTGCTCCAGACCCCTCCTCTTTATTGGGTGCCCCCGCAGAAAGCCGCTTTCAATGTGGCACCCTTTATGCCGCGTACACACGGTCGGACTTTTCACCTGCAAAAGTCCGACGGACGCCGCCGGACAAAGTCCGGCGGAAAGTCCGACCGTGTGTGGTCTCCATCGGACTTCCGACGGACCGTTTCGGTCGGATTTTTGCGGAAATCCGACGTACTTTAGATTTGAAGCCTGCTTCAAATCTTTACGTCGTACCTCCGCCGGACTCAGTTCCTGACGGAAAGCCCGTTCGTCTGTATGCTAGTCCGAAGGACCAGATACGACGGAGGAGCAGGTTACTGCATCTCGCGCTCGCTGCAATAGGAAAAACAAATCTTCCTATTGCGGCGAGCGCGGGGCATACCAGGCCCTTAGGTCTGGTATGGATTATAAAGGGGAACCCCTACGCCGAAAAAACGGCGTGGGGTCCCCCTAAAATCCATACCAGACCCCGATCCGAGCACGCAGCCTGGCCGGTCAGGAAAGGGGGTGGGGACGAGCGAGCGCCCCCCCCCTCCTGAACCGTACCAGGCCGCATGCCCTCAACATGGGGGGGTGGGTGCTTTGGGGGAGGGGGGCGCCCTGCGCCCCCCCCCCCCAAAGCACCTTGTCCCCATGTTGATGAGGACAAGGGCCTCTTCCTGACAACCCTGGCCGTTGGTTGTCGGGGTCTGCGGGCGGGGGCTTATCGGAATCTGGGAGCCCCCTTTAATAAGGGGGCCCCCAGATCCCGGCCCCCCACCCTATGTAAATGAGTATGGGGTACATGGTACCCCTACCCATTTACCTAGGTAAAAAGTGTCAGTAATAAAACACAACACAGGTTTTTAAAATAATTTATTAAACAGCTCCGGGGGGGGGGGGTCTTCTTCCGTCTTCGGGGGTCCCTCCGGTTCATCTTCTCCCGGCGTCCGGTTGGTTCTTCTCCGCTCTCCGGCCTCTTCTCCCGGTGTCCCAGGTCTTCGGCCGGCCCCTCCGCTTTCTTCAGGTAGCTCTATTGCCAGCGGAGGTCCGGACTTCTGGGCTTCTTGGCTTCTTGTGTTCTCTTCTCTTCTCTTCCCCTAGATGTTGACACGACGCTCTCTCCGGCTGGACTGGTCTCTGAGGGCTGCGTTGTGACTTATATAGGCGGAGACCCCGCCCCCATATGATGTCACAGTCCCTGGGCATGCTGGGACTGTGACGTTTTAGGGGGCGTGGTCGACCACGCCCCCTAAAACGTCACAGTCCCAGCATGCCCAGGGACTGTGACATCATATGGGGGCGGGGTCTCCGCCTATATAAGTCACAACGCAGCCCTCAGAGACCAGTCCAGCCGGAGAGAGCGTCGTGTCAACATCTAGGGGAAGAGAAGAGAAGAGAACACAAGAAGCCAAGAAGCCCAGAAGTCCGGACCTCCGCTGGCAATAGAGCTACCTGAAGAAAGCGGAGGGGCCGGCCGAAGACCTGGGACACCGGGAGAAGAGGCCGGAGAGCGGAGAAGAACCAACCGGACGCCGGGAGAAGATGAACCGGAGGGACCCCCGAAGACGGAAGAAGACCCCCCCCCCCCGGAGCTGTTTAATAAATTATTTTAAAAACCTGTGTTGTGTTTTATTACTGACACTTTTTACCTAGGTAAATGGGTAGGGGTACCATGTACCCCATACTCATTTACATAGGGTGGGGGGCCGGGATCTGGGGGCCCCCTTATTAAAGGGGGCTCCCAGATTCCGATAAGCCCCCGCCCGCAGACCCCGACAACCAACGGCCAGGGTTGTCGGGAAGAGGCCCTTGTCCTCATCAACATGGGGACAAGGTGCTTTGGGGGGGGGCGCAGGGCGCCCCCCTCCCCCAAAGCACCCACCCCCCCATGTTGAGGGCATGCGGCCTGGTACGGTTCAGGAGGGGGGGGCGCTCGCTCGTCCCCACCCCCTTTCCTGACCGGCCAGGCTGCGTGCTCGGATCGGGGTCTGGTATGGATTTTAGGGGGACCCCACGCCGTTTTTTCGGCGTAGGGGTTCCCCTTTATAATCCATACCAGACCTAAGGGCCTGCGACGGGGCTCGCAAGGTTTCAATCTCGCCAAAAAAAGCGGCGAGATTGAATTCCTTTTCTAGTCCCGTCGTACCAAAGTCACGTTCAAAATGAACGGACTTGTCCGTGTGTGGGAAAGTCCGTTCGTTCTGAAAGTCCGGCGGAAGTCCGTCGGGAAGACCGGATTCCGGAAAGTCCGGCCGTGTGTAGGCAAGTCCGGCCGTTCAGAAAGTCCGGCGGTAGTCCGCCGGAAGTCTGGCGGCAAGTACGTCGGACCTAGCTTTCTAGAAAGTCCGACCGTGTGTACGCGGCATTACGGGCTTGTTCCCGAGTCCCGCTGCTGCATCCATTGACACAGACAGCAGGACTTGGCCCTGTCCGCCACTCCTGTGTCAGTGGATTTGATTGACAGCAGCGAGAGCCAATGGCTCCTGCTAATATCAATCTGTCTGGGTACCAAAAGTGTAGATGTGACGGGAGGGCCCGTGGAACTCAGAATCTCTTGGAAAGTAGGGGATGCCCTTATTTCAGCTCCCCATACACCTCTTATGTCTAAGTCACCCTGTGCTATCCTGGCACAGGGTGAGTGAGAAAATATATCTTGGACTACTTAAAATGGGACAGTAATATTTGTCCACAATATCTCCCAGGATGTATGTAAAGACTATTCTTGGTTTGATTGATTCTGAACTCAACATGTTAATTGAGTGAGCTGATCACATTGTCCTCTATACATTGTAGGAGACTGGCTGACTCCTATTGGAGCTTCTGCTATTGTGAGAAAATGTCCTGTGGTTGTAATTATGATAATTAACTCTGTTACTGTGTGAAGCTCGGTGCCCACAAGTCTGTGTCCTACAGGTCATGTCTCTGAGTCATCTGGTCTGGGTAAATGATTTAGTAAACTAGCTCATGTTAATTAGGTTAATTAGGTTACATTTGTATTGTTAGAGTAATATGAGCAGGAGGGGGGAACCTCATCTTCTCCTGTATATAAGACTGTATTCTGGTTCTAATAAAGATATAGTCCATGTTAGCATCTAAGCAAGTGTCATAGTTACATATACATAGTAGGTGAGGTTGAAAAAAGACACAAGTCCAACACAAGTGTCGCCTTGTTTTATGCTTGGGAGCGGTTGGAATATCTGATATCTGTATCCAGACTACAAGGAAGTGGTATACTGACGGAAGCACTCAAGGGGAGTGTGGGACGTCCTGTGACATTGGTGGCAAGCAGCGGGACGCTTCCTGGAATCTGGGACATCCAAACTTCCACCTGGATCCAAGGTCCGGATAGCAGGAGAGGAGAGGAGAGGTACAGATACCAGCCGCAATGGAAGAGGAATTCAGAAGGAGGTTGCGAGAGTTGCAGATACAGCACAGAGGACCAGTATCAGAGCAGGTCCTGCTGGGATGGTATGATTCTATTCGCTGCAAACTCTGGAAAGAATCGCTAGCCCGTGAGCAGCGACACCAGGGAAAAGTTCTCCCCTCCATCCAGGAAAGGTACTGGTCGCAGTACGGATTGCGGGTGCGGTTTTTGGGAAAAAAACCGCACAAGGAGCAGACAGCTGAATTAAGCAGGCTGGTCTGGGCAGAGATGAAGCTGGATGAGAGCTACAGAGCTCTCCGGTGGCATGTATCCCAAGCATGTCCCTCGATAGCAGATGACAGCCCAATGGAAGGCTTAAGCTACGGCGGCTTGGGACTGTTGTATGTGAAGCTGACAGGGGACCCTAACTTTGGGAGTGATTTGGAGTGGAGGGTGGACAAAATCATGGATTTCAGAGAAGGGCTACTGAACATTTCGGAAGTGCACTGGGCAAAGGAAGATTTGGAGTTTCTGACCGTTCAGGAATGGGAGCTGGAGATCGCCTACAAACAGCTGCTAGACGTTGCTCAGTGCCAGGGCTGGACTCCCTTTGCCTGGGACTATCAGAAAATATCAGTTGCCAACCCTGAAATCCTGGCTCAAGAGTCGGCAAGGTGGCAGAGTAATAGTGTGCTTTGCCAACCTGCCCCCGCAGCTATGGAGGCGGAGGTCTTATGGCGGATGCAGCAAGTGCTGACTGACCTTGATGATCCTGTTTCTGCATGGGATGATCTTGGATGGAGGAATGTGCCTGTCCAGCAGCATGCCAGAGAATCGGCAGTGGAAAATCTGGAGATTGCCATCCCCAAAGCTGAAGTGCTGACAACAGGGCAGAGCTCTGCTAACCTCTGCCCAGCACTGATAGCATCTTCTGGGTTCCATGGACAGGAGATGGTGAACCTCTATCCCCAGACACCAGTTGCAGAGACAGGGGATTTGATAGACTTTTCTGCTGAGGAAGAACAATCGGGTGAGCCCCCAGCAGAAGAGCTGGTATTAGGGCCAAACTTCACTGTGCTCTGCTTAGCACCGATAGCATCTTCTGAGTTCCATGGACAGGAGATGGTGAACCTCTATTCCCAGACACCAGTTATAGAGACAGGGGATTTAATAGACTTTTCTGCTGAGGAAGAACTTCCTGATGAGCCTCCAGCAGAAGAGCTGGTATTAGGGCCAAACTTCACTGTGCTCTGTCCAGCACCAACAGTAGTATCTGCAGAGTTACAAGGAACTTCCCCAGTTGAAGCACTGGCAACCGGGCAGAGTGCTACCAACCTCTGCCCAGCAACAGCTACAGAGTTCCAGGGAGGCGGGGCAGTTGGCCTCCCTCCCCAACAGTTAGCCGGAGCAGATGATGTGGGGTTTCCAGCAGAAGGGCTGGCAACAGGGCCGAGTGCTGCTGGACTCGGCCCTCACCTAACACAGGATGGATTTCCTGTGAAGGTGGATGGGACTTCAGTCTCCACCTGTATACCCCAGGGTTGCTGGGCAGTCGGCCCAGATCCCCAACAGCAGGATGGAGTGAGCCCAGTCACCCTGTCTTCTCTCCAGCGGCAGAAAGGACTCCAGGGAGAAGGGCCAGTTCAGGCCTCTCCCCAGCGGCAGATATGTTCTCTGAGAGAGGCAGAGGTTGGCTGGGTGAGTAATGCTTTGTTTGGAACAATTTATTTGGGGTACTGTGTGGGTACATGCATTAGAGGACTGGAACTACTGACTAACTTTGGAGTCAACCCGACTGGGGTCTCCTCCTGTGTTAGTCTTCTGCCAAAAGGGGAGAGATCTGACGGGAGTTCCCGTGGAACGCAGAATCTCTTGGAAAGTAGGGGATGCCCTTGTTTCAGCTCCCCATACACCTCTTATGTCTAAGTCACCCGGTGCTATCCTGGCACAGGGTGAGTTAGAAAATATATCTTGGACTACTTAAAATGGGACAGTAATATTTGTCCACAATATCTCCCAGGATGTATGTAGAGACTATTATTGGTTTGATTGATTCTGAACTCAAAATGTCCTGTGGTTGTACTTATGATAATTAACTCTGTTACTGTGTGAAGCTCGGTGCCCACAAGTCTGTGTCATACAGGTCATGTCTCTGAGTCATCTGGTCTGGGTAAATGATTTAGTAAACTAGCTCATGTTAATTAGGTTACATTTGTATTGTTAGAGTAATATGAGCAGGAGGGGGAAACCTCATCTTCTCCTGTATATAAGACTGTATTCTGGTTCTAATAAAGATATAGTCCATGTTAGCATCTAAGCAAGTGTCGCCTTGTTTTATGCTTGGGAGCGGTTGGAATATCTGATATCTGTATCCAGACTACAAGGAAGTGGTATACTGACGGAAGCACTCAAGCGGAGTGTGGGACGTTCCGTGACAGTAGCGCTTAAATGTGAAGCAAAATGCTACAATAAAATATGAAACAAATGGGAAATAAACCCCAATAATCACTGATGAGAAAACAAATAAAACTGCAAATACTAAAAAACCCAAAGACTGGTGATAAATGTCCGAAAGGAAGTCCAAGTGAACAAAGTATGAAAAAATCAATTAATAAAAAATTAAAAATAGAACAGTATTTGATGGGAAAAATATAATTCTAAATCCCATATAAATGAATCCAAAAACTTCATGTGGAAATCATAACAGTGAACACGATGTGAGCTTGAAGTAGAAAGTGCCACCACCAAACTTAAGGAGGCTTACCAGAGCATTTTGACACACAAGAACATATGTTCTGTGGGTCAAACAGGCTTGTGTTGTATGCACAACCAATGGAACTGGACACTGGGATCCTCAAAAGGCTCCAACAAGAACTCACAGCTGTCCTCAAGATAGGTGGTAGTGATGATGTTTCTCATAGGGTTGGTAACCAGGTGATCGTGGATATGGCAGATGAATTCAATAATCAGCCATTAAGCATTTGGAATTGTAAGTTTCCCTTACAATCTAAAAAAGCCTTCAAAGTTCTGGAACAACATCCTATGGACAGATGAGACCAAGATCAACTTGTACCAGAGTGATGGGAAGAGAAGTGTATGCAGAAGGAAAGGAACTGCTCATGATCTAAAGCATACCACCTCATCAGTGAAGCAAGGTGGTGGTAGTGTCATGGCGTGGGCATGTATGGCTGCCAATGGAACTGGTTCTCTTGTATTTGATTGATTATGTGACTGCTGACAAAAGCAGCAGGATGAATTCTGAAGTGTTTCGGGCAATATTATCTGCTCATATTCAGCCAAATGCTTCAGAACTCATTGGACGGCGCTTCACAGTGCAGATGGACAATGACCCAAAGCATACTGCGAAAGCAAATAGAAAAGACAAAGAGAAGAAAGTTCTCTTAAGAAGGTCAATTCAGAGCACTGAAATTGATACAAACAAGCTTTATTGATATCCAAAAATAGACCATATATATACACAATACAAAAAATAACCAAAGCAATTGATAAACGGCAACTACAGGCCTTTTAAAATTGGATAACGTTGTCACAGGGGTAGTTAAAAACAAGGGGAGCCGCGGCTGCACATCCCACACATTCACACCAGATAAACAACATTCGCTCAGTATAGGTATGGTAGTAGGTTGTATATGAGTCCCGGCTAAAGTAGAAGATTGTAGATGTGTGAATATTCCTATAGGGGGACTCCCGGGAAGATATTCTTACAGGGTATTATCTGGAAGTGTGGGTGGACGAACTGATGATATACGTCTGATGTAGTAGTAATCAGTATGGCTGGGTCATTTCAAATTCAGAATGTAGTCCCTTAACAAGTGAGGGTATTCAAGTGTTGCAGCATATATACTAGAACAGCATTGTAGGAAATTCCTACATCTTGATTGTTTCATTTCAAATCCATTGTGGTGGTGTATAGAGCCAAAAAGATTAGAATTGTGTAGATGTTCCAATATTTATTGACCTGACTGTATATGGGATTTAGAATTTTTATTTTTCCCATCAAATTCCGTTTTATTTTTTATTAATTAATTTTTTCATACTTTGTTCACTTGGACTTCTTTTCGGACACTTATCACCAGTCATTGGGTTTATTAGTATTTGCATTTTTATTTGTTTTATCATCAGTGATTATTGGGGTTTATTTCCCATTTGTTTCATATTTTATTGTTGCATTTTGCTTCACATTTAAGTGCTACACTTTTGGTACCCATTCTTATTGCACTTATCTAATTTGCTGTGTTAGCTGCTATTTTTTAGGCAGCGCAGATTTATTACAATATCAATCTGTCCAATGTTTGAGACAGCGGCTGGAGCTGGTAAGAAAAAGGGGGGGAGCTGCAGCACAGGAGGTTTTCCACCTTAATGCATAGAATGCATTAAGGTGAAAAACCTTGGGGCTTTACAACCCTTTTAAATCATTATTAAATTAACCGCTTCTGGACCGCCCATAGTATATTTACTGCGGGCAGGTGGCATGGGCAGGCTGGGTCACATACCTGTATGCCATACAGCCTGTTAAAGGTTAGGGGTGCGCAGCTTGCCGCGCCTGTGACCACTGTGTCACCTATTGCAATTACTGGTATCATGTGAGTGTTATGATGGGCCATAGCGATCACATGACAAAACTGTAAACAAACTGTCATGAATGGATTTCCATTTATGAACAGCTTGCTTATGGTTGTTATCTGTGATTGGCCCAAAGCAATCACATGGTACCTGGCTACCTGTACCTTGTGATTAGCTGTAGCCATAAGCAAGCTGTTCATGAATGTTAACCTATTCATGACAACTAAAACTATTGCTTATACAGTGATCATTAGTGCATAAGCTATAATAGTGTAAAAAAAATAATAAAAAATTCCCGAACACCGCATCCCCCCCCCCCCCCCCCCCCCCGCGGTAGTACAGTGTCACTATGGTGAATGTTACCCACCGGCAGAACAGTGATTCGGTGTGGATGGGGGAAATGGTACAACTTTTTCGTTCAACCACTGGTTGAAAAAAAATGTATGTTTGGCCTGCCTTCCCCAGTGCCCGCTGTACTTACCCTAGAGGATGATTAGCTTTCACTGACCACTCAGTCAATGCAGGGATCCAGAGATTAAGCCCTCGTTCCCATTGGAGCGACTTGCCATGCAATTTTACAGATCAAAGTGCATGACAACTATTGCTGGCAATCACACTGTTCAGATTGGTGCGATGCTGACATTGCGGTGCCGCACCAATTTGAAAAAGTAGTTCTTGCACTACTTTTGGTGATTTCGGACGCGACTTGCATAGACATCTATTAAGGTATTTTCTATGTAAATGTGCCTCTTATTTGATGCCGTATGTGCCTTCATCTAAATGTGTCAATTTACTCTAGTGGTTAAATATCATGTCTATTCATGTAATGGTCTCGTGTGGCTCCAGTTAGATATACTTTCTGTATATTTATATTTATTTCCGGTCCTGTTTGCTATGTGTCACCGGAAAGCTGTCAATTAACTAACACGTAATCTCCGGTGTTTACGTCCATTATATTTTAGCCGGCTATGTGTTTTATTTCAAATTGAGGCTTGGTATGTATTCACTTCTGGGTTTGCTGATAAGGAGGTGACGTAGTAATTTGCCCACTTATTATTATCAAAATGAGGCTTGATGCGCATACGACCTCAGTTTTAACTATCAGGAAGTGACATTAGCAGCCATACTCCAGAGTGAGCCTTGGCTTGTCACCGCACTTCCGGTCGAGCATAATATATGGCGCCGGGCGCCGGACGTTGGCAGCCATACTCAAGAGCGAGGCTTGGTTTGTCATCTCACTTCTGGTTGAGCACAATATATGGCATTGGGCGCCGGATATCATACGAACTACTGTTCCTCTATTCACATGATAGGCCTCTATGTTCTTCTTCAACAACTTTTGGGTTTTTGGAGGCACGTTTATATATTAGAGAGCTAATATGTCCTTTGTTTTAATTAGGATCCCGATTAAACCGAAGATGATTAAACCGGAAACGATTAAAACGGAAGTGACGTTAATTCATACCGGTACTTCTGGTTATCATATATTCTAATTTGGGGTCACACAGCCTATTTAAACTCGCGGTTGTTGGCAGTAGGTTATACCCCAGATGATGTCTAAGCAGACAAAACGCGTCAGGTAAACCTCTGCCAACATTACTGCGCCTTTTCATGTCCTTTTATGAGCTTTGAATGCACTTCCTAAACGTGAGTGTTCCATTGTTACTCTTTAAAAAAAAAATGCAATTTTTAAACGATATCACACTATTTGGAACCTTTCTTTGATTTTTGGTTTCAACGTGTGAGCAAAGGATATCTTCTGGTTTTTCCTCCTTCCATTTTGAGCCTCATGGGCCTGTACACTGTGGATTTGATGTTAACCAACACTATTCAAAGATCTGTAACGGATTTCTGATGGTTTTCCATATACTGTGTTTACCGCCATAAGCCTGTTTGACTTAAGAGGTATAAGCCCCTTTAAGTCCATTACTTCCGGTAAGCCTTCATACAATTGGTGGTGGTGTCTTCCACAGCTTCTCTTCATAGAGGTTTCTCTCTTCATAGAGTTTCTTCACATTGATGTTACTTACCTTATCGATGTTTCTGAGATGTCCATTTTTCTGATATCATTCACTGATACCAGGACCTTTTGAATTGTATTCATCATTTTTTCACTTGGTGGATAATATTTTATAATTTATATACTTTTTATTATAAACTTTTTCACTTGGTGAACTATATTTATACTCATTGTGTGTATAAACTGATCACAATATATATTGTAATTTTTATATATTGCTAATTATTTTATATATATTTATAAGCGCTGCATTTCATTACATGTGTCATCTTTTGCTGTTTGTCTCCGGCCGTGCTGGCTGCTGTATATATATATATATATATATACCCTTTTCTTTTTTCACAGAGCGGTAATTTCTCCTTTTTGTTTTGAGGATGCAGGACAGGGTTTAGTGCTGGAGCTTGTTCCGCCATCACGCCTCCAAAAAGCTGGTGGTGATTCTGCTACATCTGTCTGCTCCAACCCCTCCGCTTCTTCCTCTATGGCTTCTTCCGCTCACTTATCCTCTGAACCTAAGCGTTTAAGGGGCTATGCAAGCAGTCAGGCTAAAAAGATGCCATGCGGTGCTTCAGTTGGTCTGTCTAGGGCACAGGAGCCACACCGGGGCAGAGATTCTGTCAGCTCTGTAGGGGAGGCTCAGAGGTGGTTGACGCCATGGCACCTTGAGCCAGAAATGGTTGCATGCGACAATGGCACCAACCGTCTCTCGGCCCTCCAACAGGGACACTTGACACATGTTCCATGCTTGGCCCATGTCCTGAATTTGGTGGTGCAGCATTTCTTGAACAGGTACCCAGGCTTACAAGACCTTCTGAGCCAGGCCAGAAAAGTCTGTGACCAGTTCCGGTGATCATACAATGCCAGTGCTCGGCTGGCTGACATTCAATGGGAATTCAACCTGCCCACCAAACGCCTCATTTGTGACATGTCCACCAGGTGAAACTCAACATTGACAATGCTGCAACCGCTGCACACACAGCAGAGGGCCATCAATGAGTACCTGTGTGAGTATGACACAAGGACAGGCTCAGGGGAGCTTGGCTTCTTTTCACCACGCCAGTGGCTGCTGATAAAGGATGCATGCACTGTCCTGTCACCATTTGAGGAGGCCACAAGGATGGTGAGCCGCGACAATGCAATTTGTATCAAGGAGGACAATTTGTCGTATCAAAGAGAGTGATCATTATTGGTTGGCAACCTTTCTTGATCCACGTTACAAGGGTAAAGTTGCAGAGCTCATCCTGCCTTTGCAGAGGGAGCAGAGGATGAAACATTTTGGGGATGCCTTGAAGAAAAATTTGTGTAAAACCTTCCCAGACACTGGGAGGTTACCATTTCCTGGACAACGTGTTTCTGAGGATTCATTCAGTCAAAGAAAGAGCGGTGGAGAAGGCGACTGGCTGACCAAGTGCGTCTATCCAGAGACTCCGTTAACCAGCTGACATTTATCAAAATGAATCAGTCCTGGATCAACAGCGGCTATAAAGCCCCTGATGCTGATGTAACTGATTGAATTTGCTAGGGATCTGGGATCCCTTGAAGACTGCCTATGCTGCCTATCCTATTCCTAAATCTTGATTATGCTAGCTTCCAACAATGTTTTTGGTTTAGGGCACCACCAACACCCAAGGCAGTTACAGTGTTCAGGCACCACTAGGGATGGACGAATGGTTTGGGCCGAGCATAAGTTTGGCCTGAACATCGCCCATTCAGGTACTCGCCTAACACCAGAACTTTTTGGGCACTTAGCGGGATGTTCGCCCGCCGAGCGCACAGTCAATAGATTGTTAAGGCTGAGAGCTGAATTTAAAAAATAATTGTAAAAAAAAGAATGTAAATTAAAAATAAATTGGGGAAAAACAGCGTGGGGGGACCCTTTGGGTCTGGTATGGATTTTAGGGGAACCCCATGACAGAATTAAGAAAAAAAATGGCGTCGGGTCCCCCCCAAACCCATACCAGGTCCTTTGGGTCTGGTATAGATTTTAAGGGGAACTCCACGCCAAAAGTTTAGAAAAAAATCCATACCATATCCAAGCATGCAGCCTGATAGGCCAGGAAGGGGGGGGGGGGCGAGTGAGCACATATCATACCAGGCTGTTTGCCCTCAATATGGGGAGGGCGCTTTGGGGTGCCCTCCAAAGCACCTTGTCCCCATGTTGATGGGGACAAAGGCCTCTTCCTGACAACCCTGGGCTGTGGTTGTCGGGGTCTGCGGGCAGGGGCTTATCAGAATTTGGAAACCCCCTTTAACAATGGGCCACCACATTCGGCCCTTCCCTAAGTGAATGGATAGCGGGTACACCCCTACCCATTCACTAAAAAAGTGTTATAAAGTAATAACCACAGGAAACAGTTTTTGACAAGTCCTTTATTAAAAAAAAAATAAAAAAAAATAGTGTCCCTCATAAATCCATTGTTAATCACGATGCCCGCCGGACACGGAAACCTCACACCTCTTGGGAAGCCTCCTGCCATCTGCCCCCTCTCCGCATTGACAGTTGTTATATAGGCAAGGGACATGGCCTCCCGGCTACGCAACCCGGTGGCAGCGCCCCCTTCTGATGTCGCGTGACGTCAGAAGGGGATGGTGCCTCTGGGTGATGTAGTTGTGTGGCCCCGCCCCTTGCCCATATAAGAACTGTCAAAGCGGAGAGGAGGCAAATACCAGGAGGCCTCCTCAGAGGCAAAAGCATTTTTTTTCCCTATTGTTAGGGTCCGACGGGCATTGTGATTGCGATGGATTTACATTGAGGGACACTATTTTTTTATTTTTTATTTTGTGATAAAGGACTCGTCAAATACAAGTTTCCTGTTTTTTTACTTTTTGACACTTTTTTTGGTGAATGGGTAGGGGTAAGATGTACCCAATACCTATTCGCATAGGGGGGGGGGCCGGGATCTGGGGACCCCCTTGATAAAGGGGGCTTCCAGATTCCAATAAGCCCCCCACCCGCAGACCCCGACAACCACAGCCCAGGGTTGTCGGGAAGAAGCCCTTGTCCTCATTAACATGGGGACAAGGTTATTTGGGGTGTTGAGGGCATGTGGCCTGGTATGGTTCAGGAGAGGGGGGTCGCTCGCTCTTCCCCTCCCTTTTCCTGACCTGCTGGGCTGCATGCTCAAATAAGGGTCTGGTATGGATTTTGGGGGGGGGGGACCCTATGCCGTATTTTGGGGGGTTTTTTTGGCGTTTCTTTTTTTTTCTATCTGTGTTGCCGGGAGCCGGCAATAAATTACAGCCACAAGAAAGTTTAAATGAAATCGTTTCCTTTAGAAATGTCAGTATTGCTGCAGCAGACTCTATACATCATATAGATGTGCCACTTTACAGGCCCCCTAAGGACCCCCCAGGCACGATATTTAAAGGATTTTTTTTCATTTTTATTGTTTCACTTTATGCATCATTAAAATCACTGCTCCTTTTAAAAATGATCGTTTAAAAAAAATAAATTTTTGCATTGATACATGTCCCCCAGGGTAGTACCCATGTCCCCAAGCCCCCATATACTTTTTTTGGCAATAATTCGGATATAAGCCTTTAAAATGAGAAATGTTGATGTTCGTGTCCCATAGACTTTAATAGGGTTTGCATGTTCGGTAGAACTTTTTTCCTGTTAGAGATGTTCTGGTGTTCAGCACAACAGGGGGGTGTTCAGACCATCACTTAAAGCAGGGGTCTCAAACTAGCGGCCCTGCAGCTGTTGCGAAACTACAAGTCCCATCATGCCTCTGCCTGTGGGAGTCATACTTGTAACTGTCAAGCTTGCAATGCCTCATGGGACTTGTAGTTTCGCAAACAGCTGGAGGGCCACCAGTTTGAGACCCCTGACATAAAAGGGTTAGTTCACCTTTACCAAAAAGCTGCCTATGCAGATTAGGGGTGTCTGTAGATAAAAACAAACTGTGCAGCTCTGGCTAAAGTTGGATAATGCCCTTGCTATAGGTGTAGGCCATTTATGTACCTCATGAAGCCTGACTGGAATACTCCCATTAGTGTTACTAAGGTCAGCCATTACATGGTTCTAATGATCTCCTGCTGAACCGGCTGAGATTCAAACCATTAATGGGCAGGCTGAATGTACCAAGTTGATCAATCGATAACTTGGGTACAACCAGCCTGCTGGATTCTCTTACGATTATTGCTAGCGGCTGCTATAGCAATAAGCTACTGCATCAGGGGAGAGAAAGCACATGTGAGGGGGTTTGAATCAGGGAAAGCGCTCACTCCTGTGATGGTGGAAGTGTGCAGTAACAGTCTCTTAGCAACGCCCTGGGAGTCTTCCAGTCAGGCTTCATGAGATAAATAAATTGCCTACACCTATAACAAGAGCATTACTCAACTTTGGTCAAATCTGCACAGTTTGTTTTTATATACAGACACCCCTTATCTGCATAGGCAGTTTTTTTAGTAAAAGTGAACTAACCCTTTAAAGCATGCTATGTTGTACATTAACCTGCGTTGCATTAAAGTGGTTCTAAAGGCAGAAGGTTTTTCATCTTAATACATTCTGTGAATTAAGATAAAAAACCTTCTGTGTGTAGCAGTGCCCCTCAGTCCCCCAACACTTACCTGAGCCCATCTCGATCCAGCGTTGTTGCATGAGAGCTTCGGCTGTCTGTGACTCTGCCTCCTTATTGGTTGAGACACAGCACTGCTGTCAAGCAAAGTCAGTGAGCCAATGAGGAGAGAGAGGGGGTGGGGCCTAGCCACGGCTCCTTGTCTGAATAGACACGCAGAGCAGCGTCTCGGGCTCAGATGCCCCCACAGCAAGCTGCTTGCTAGGGGGCAGGAGGGAGGGGCCAGGAGTGCCGGCGAGAGACCCGAGAAGGATCCAGGCTGCTCTGTGTAAAACCACTGCAAAGAGCAGGTAAGTATAACATGTTTGTTATTAAAAAAAACAAAAAAAAAAAAACAAGACTTTAATATCACGTTAAGTCCAAATCCAGGTAAAAATGAAATTTATAAAAAAAAGTGCATCGTGCATCAAATAACTTACTCCTGAGTAGGGATGAGCCGAACACCCCCCTGTTCGGTTCGCACCAGAACATGCGAACAGGCAAAAAATTTGTTCCAACACGCGAACACCGTTAAAGTCTATGGGACACGAACATGAATAATCAAAAGTGCTAATTTTAAAGGCTTATATGCAAGTTATTGTCATAAAAAGTGTTTGGGGACCCGGGTCCTGCCACAGGGGACATGGATCAATGCAAAAAAAAAGTTTTAAAACGGCTGTTTTTTCGGGAGCAGTGATTTTAATAATGCTTAAAGTGTAATATTCCTTTAAATTTCGTACCTGGGGGATGTCTATAGTATGCCTGTAAAGGGGCGCATGTTTCCCGTGTTTAGAACAGTCTGACAGCAAAATGAAATTTCAAAGGAAAAAAAGTCATTTAAAAATACTCGCGGCTATTCATGAATTGCCGGTCTGACAATACACATAATAGTTCATTGATAAAAACGGCATGGGAATTCCCCACAGGGGAACCCCGAACCAAAATTTTAAAAGAAAAATGGCGTGGGGTCCCCCTCAAAATCTATACCAGACCCTTCAGGTCTGGTATGGATTTTAAGGGGAACACCGCACCAAAATAAAAAAATGGCGTGGGGTCCCCCCAAAAATCCATACCAGACCCTTATCCGAGCACGCAACCTGGCAGGCCGCAGGGAAAGATGGGGGGACCGGAGAGAGCGCCCCCCCCTCCTGAACCGTACCAGGCCACATGCCCTCAACATTGGGAGAGTGCTTTGGGGTGGCCCCGCAAAACACAAGGGCCTCATCCCCACAACCCTTGCCGGTGGTTGTGGGGGTCTGCGGGAGGGGGCCTACCATCATGGTGGATGCGGAGCAGCCCAGAAGACGGAGGGAAGAAGACGAAGGGAAGAAGACACCGCGGAGGAAGATGCTGGACGAAAACACCGGAGGAAGAACCAGAAGAACCAGAAGAAGAAGAAGATGGAGGAAGAAACTGATGGAGGATAGAAGATAGAAGAAATAAGATAGAAGAAGCATTTAAATAAAGGAATTGTCAAAAACTGTCTCTTGTCATTTTTAACATTTTTGACACTTTTTTGTGAAATGGTAAGGGTACTTTTGTACCCCCTTACCATTTCACACAGGGGGGGCTGGGATGTGGGGGTCCCCTTGTTAAAGGGGGTTTCCAGATTCCGATAAGCCCCCCCGCCCACAGACCCCCACAACCACCGGGGAAGGGTTGTGGGGATGAGGCCCTTGTCCCCATCAACATGGGGACAAGGTGTTTTGGAGGGCTACCCCAAAGCACCCTCCCAATGTTGAGGGCATGTGGCCTGGTACGGTTCAGGAGGGGGGGCGCTCTCTCGTCCCCCCTTCTTTTCCTGCGGCCTGCCAGGTTGCGTGCTCGGATAAGGGTCTGGTATAGATTTTGAGGGGGACCCCACACCATTTTTTTTTAATTTTGGCCGGGGATCCCCTTAATATCCATACCAGACCTGAAGGGCCTGGTATGGAATTTAGGGGGACCCCCCACGTCATTTTTTTTTTTAATTTTGGTTCGGGGTTTCCCTGGGGGGGAATTCCCATGCCGTTTTTATCAATGAACTTTTATGTGTATTGTCGGACCGGCAATTCATTAATAGCCGCAAGTAGTTTTAAATGACTTTTTTCCTTTGAAATATAATTTTGCTGTCAGACTGTTCTAAACATGGGAAACATGCGCCCCTTTACAGGCATAGTATAGAAACCCCCCAGGTACGAAATCATGCATATAAGCCTTTAAAATTAGCACTTTTGATTTCTCCCATAGACTTTTAAAGGGTCTTCCGCGGCTTTCGAATTTGCCGCGAACACCCCAAATTGTTCACTGTTCGGAGAACTGGCGAACAGCCGATGTCCGATCAAACATGAGTTTGACTCGAACTCGAAGCTCATCCCTACTTCTGAGTCTTGATTCCAAACCCCTCTTGCTATGCCATCCTGCAGTGTAATGGATCAAAGTCACAGTCTCCTCTATGAGCCAAGCTGATATCCTTCCCTAGAGACCGGCATTTTTCCCAGTTCGTTATCTTCACACTGTTCTCTTCGCCATCCCCACGAGTTCTCCTGCTTCTGGAGCCTATAAGGAGCTGGCTGCTCCCACCAATAGAAGGTATTACCTCCACCAATAGGGGGCTGTTTACATTATACAGACAGGGTTGTGAACACCCGAAGGACCCCAGAAGGTAAATAGAAGAGAGAAGTACTGTCACGTTGCCGTAAGTAAAATGAGCATTTGGATAGGTTTTATTTTTCTTACTAGTGGTTAGTTAGAGGGTGGTGAAAGGGAGGGGTGGGGGTAACTCATTTTCTGAAGTTGAACTCTAAAGTCCCATGCCGAATATCGGCCAAAATCAGCCAGTACAGTAGAAAACGTCCGACATTCGGCCTGTGTGTACAGGTCCATGTTTGGCAGAATCCAATCGCACAACCGGTTTCTATCTAACAAGCATGGGGGCCATCCCCCTGTCAGAACACAATAGCACAGCAGGGAAAATCACTGTACTAACATCGCATACTGTAGTTAATACAGCGAGCTCCTTGTGAGCTCTTGTTTTTTTTTTTTTCATAATTTCTGTCCAAATATTCAAACAATGCATGGTAATGCACTACCTTATTTTGTGTTGCCCTGCAATGCAGGTGTGTCAAGTGTCTACTGGTTTGGTGCATTGAGGTCCCATTCATAATCCCATTGAATCCTTTGCAGAGGCTGTGTCAACTATAGATGGTCTCTAATAAAAGACATTATTATTATTATTATTATTATTATACAGGTTTTATATAGTGCCAACAGTTTGCACAGCGCTTTACAACACGAGGGCAGACATTACAGTTACATTACAATTTGGTACAAGAGGAATCAGAGGGCCCTGCTCGTTAGAGCTTACAATCCAAAAAGGAAGGGTCAATTGATACAAAAGGTAATAGCAGTGGGGGGATGAGCTGATGGAGGAAGTAAAACAGTGTTAGTTAGAAGCAGGATAGGCTTCTTTGAAGAGAAGGGTTTTCAGAGATCGCCTAAAGATGGATAGATTAGTGGACAGTCGGACAGATTGGGGTAGGGAGTTCCAAAGGATGGGAGAAACTCTGGAGAAATCCTGGAAGCGAGCATGGGAGGAGGTGACAAATGGATCTGATTTTGCAACAACGGAATTGAGGAGCCTGCTAGGCAAAGTGGCAGCAGCCCCAAAGGCTTCACAGCATGGATCTGGCATAAGGATGAACAGGTAAGAATAACACTTTATTGGGGATTCCTTTGGAGGGGGTTAACTTAAAGAGTCAGTTCACCTAAAACTGCCTATGCAGATAAGGGACATCTGTAGATAAAAACAAACTGTGCAGCTTTGACCAAAGTTCAATAATGCCCTTGCTATAGGTGTAGGCCAATTACAGTACATACCTCCTGAATAAAAAACTCCCAGAGATGATATCATCCCATCCTGCCTCATTGCTAGGACATTGCTAAGACACTCCCAGCTGATTCACACCCCTCGCATGTGCTCTCTCCCCTGCAGTAGCTCTGAGGTTAGGAGATGTGCAGTGGTTTGAGAGCTCACTCCTGTAATGGTGGGAGTGAGCAGTAACAGTCGGGAGTGTCTTGGCAATGTCCTAGCAACAAGGCAGGACAGGATGATGCCATCTCTGGGAGTATGTGCAATCTCTGCTAAATATGGGAGGACAACTTGGGAGACTCTGAAAATTATAGAGTTAGGACCGCAGTACACAGAGGAGCTTTGACGTGGGCACTGCAGCTTACGCATATATTTGCAAATGTGTGCAAACTAAACCCTCTGTTTTTAACATGAACTGTTAGACAGGGTCTATTTAGTTTATTTGCAGGCTAGTAGGTAAGTGTGTTGGGAAATCTTTGTTTATTTGTGATGTGATTTGTGATGTTGCCCTTCTATGTGCACCTTACTTCAAAGGTTAGTTATAGGTTGGGGTTTTTGCCGCTTCAAAGTCAGGCTTTGGGGGGGGGGGGGGTACAGAAATGGCCTACACCTATTGCAAGGGTATTATTTAACTTTATTCAAAGTTGCCCAGTTTGGTGCCCTTTACCAGCATAGGCAGTTTTTTGGGGGGTTTTTGGCAAAAGGTGAACTAACCTTTTAAAGGATAATTATGTAAAAACCTGGTTTTCCTTTAAAGAAAGGCAAGCACATGGCAGAAATAAAATGACTGGAATTTAGCCCCTTCCCGATATAGTATATTAAGTAAAGCATTCATTCATTGCAGTGTCTGCAGAAGAAGATGCTTGAGTGGCAGAGCTGATTAGTATGTAATGACTGCTGGGTTATTTGGTAATTATAACTTTCATACTTCATGTGACACTCACTAGCCATACACAGAAACATTAACTTTCACTTAGCAGAAAACCTGTAATTGCCGCACATACAAACAAGAGTCTGACACATCTTTCATCTTATTGGCTGTTTATGAATGAGCGCTGAGTCCCGCACACACCTGTTTCTCAATTACAGCAATAATTCCACTCATTTCTCTAAATGTCAAATTGATGATGTTTACGGCTGATCCCTAGACATAATGAGCATTTAACCCTTGCAGTGCGGGGTGGGGGATTTGGGCACTGCAAGGGTAGATGTTTTCCCATTCCTGGAGTTGGGCTTTAAGGAGTAGACTAAACTGTATTTTCGGTAAACACACACTGTATTGGTAGTTATCAGATCAAGGTTTACCTTAAAGCGGTAGTAAAGTAAAAAAAAATCTGACTTGGATGTGGCACGTATGAGCACTGATGTGGAATGGATGAGCACTGATGTGGCATTGAAGTTTCATGGATGAGCACTGATGTGGCATGGAAGTCGTATGGATGAGCACTAATGTGGCATGGATGAGGCATGGATTAACAGTGTTGTGGCATGGATGTGACACGGATGAGCACTGATGTGGCATGGATGAGGCATGAATGAGCAGTGATGTGACATGGATGTGGCACGGATGAGTACTGATGTGGCACGCATAAGTACTGATGTGGCACGGATGAGCACTGATGTGGCACGGATGAGCACTGCTGTGGCACAGATGAGGCATGGATGAGCACTGATGTGGCATGGATGAGGCACAGATGAGAAATGGGTGGGCACGGATAAGACATAGAATAGTCATGGATGAGCAGTGATGTGATATAGATTTGGCACGGATGAGCACTGATGTGGCATGGATGAGGCACGAATGAGTACTGATGTGGCACGGATAAGTACTGATGTGGCACAGATTAGCACTGATGTGGCATGGAAGTGTCACGGATGAGCACTGATGTGGCATTGATTAGGCATGGATAATTACTGATGTGACATGGATGAGCACTGATGTGGCATGGATGAGTACTGATGTGGCATGGATAAGCACAGTTGTGGCATGGATGTGGCATGTATGAGCACTGATGTGGAATGGATGTGGCATGGATGAACACTGATGTGGCATTGATGTTGCACGGATGAGCACTGATGTGGCATGGATGTGGTACGGATGAGCACTGATGTGGCATGGATGTGGTACAGATGAGCACCAATGTGGCATGGATGTGGCATGAATGAGCACTGATGTGGCATGGATGAGCACAGTTGTGGCATGGATGTTGCACGTATGAGCACTGATGTGGAATGGATGTGGTATGGATGAGCACTGATGTGGCATGGATGTGGCACGGATGAGCACTAATGTGGCATGGATGTGGTACGGATGAGCACTGATGTGTAATGGATGTGGCATGGATGAGCACTGATGTAGCATGGATGAGGCAGGGATGAGCAGTGATGTGACATGGATGTGGCACGGATGAGCACCAATGTGGCACGCATTAGTACTTATGTGGCACGGATGAGCACTGATGTGGCACAGATGAGGCACAGATGAGCACTGATGTGGCATGGATGAGGCACAGATGAGAAATAGGTGGGCACGGATAAGACATGGATGGGCATGGATGAGCATTGATGGGCATGGAATAGTCATGGATGAGCAGTGATGTGGTATGGATTTGGCACGGATGAGCACTGATGTGGCATGGATGAGGCACGGATGAGTACTGATGTGGCATGAATGAGGCACAGATGAACGCTGATGAGGCATGAATGAGGCATGGATGAGCACTTATGTGGCACAGATAAGTACTGATGTGGCATGGATGAGCACTGATGTGGCATGGAAGTGTCAAGGATGAGCACTGATGTGGCATTAATTAGGCATGGATAATCACTGATGTGACATGGATGAGCACTGATGTGGCATGGATGTGGCATGGATGACCACAGTTGTGGCATGGATGTGGCACGTATGAGCACTGATGTGGAATGGATGTGGCATGGATGAGCACTGATGTGGCATTGATGTTGCACTGATGTGGCATGGATGTGGCATGGATGTGGCATGGATGAGCACAGTTGTGGCATGGATGTGGCACGTATGAGCACTGATGTGGAATGGATGTGGTATGGTAGAGCACTGATGTGGCATGGATGTGGCACGGATAAGCACTAATGTGGTATAGATGTGGTACGGATGAGCACTGATGTGGCATGGATGTGGCATAGATGAGCACTGATGTGGCATGGATGAGGCAGGGATGAGCAGTGATGTGACATGGATGTGGCACGGATAAGCACTAATGTGGCACGCATAAGTACTTATGTGGCACGGATGAGCACTGATGTGGCACGGATGAGCACTGATGTGTCACAGATGAGGCACAGATGAGCACTGATGTGGCATGGATGAGGCACCGATGAGAAATGGGTGGGCACGGATAAGACATGGACGGACATGGATGAGCATGGATTGGCATGGAATAGTCATGGATGAGCAGTGATGTGGTATGGATTTGGCACGGATGAGCACTGATGTGGCATGGATGAGGCACGGATGAGTACTGATGTGGCATGAATGAGGCACAGATGAACGCTGATGTGGCATGAATGAGGCATGGATGAGCACTGATGTGGCACAGATAAGTACTGATGTGGCATGGATGAGCACTGATGTGGCATGGAAGTGTCACAGATGAGCACTGATGTGGCATTGATTAGGCATGGATAATCACTGATGTGGCATGGATGAGTACTGATGTGGCATGGATGACCACAGTTGTGGCATGGATGTGGCACATATGAGCACTGATGTGGAATGGATGTGGCATGGATGAGCACTGATGTGGCATTGATGTTGCACTGATGTGGCATGGATGTGGTACGGATGAGCACTGATGTGGCATGGATGTGGCACGGGTGAGCACTGATGTGGCATGGATGAGCACAGTTTTGGCATAGATGTGGCATGTATGAACACTGATGTGGAATGGATGTGGTATGGATGAGCACTGATGTGGCATGGATGTGGCACGGATGAGCACTAATGTGGCATGGATGTGGTACAGATGAGCACTGATGTGTAATGGATGTGGCACGGGTGAGCACTGATGTGGCATGGATGAGCACAGTTTTGGCATGGATGTGGCATGTATGAACACTGATGTGGAATGGACGTGGTATGGATGAGCACTGATGTGGCACGGATGAGCACTAATGTGGCATGGATGTGGTACAGATGAGCACTGATGTGTAATGGATGTGGCACGGATGAGCACTGATGTGGCATGGATGAGGCACAGATGAGCACTGATGTGGCATGGATGTGGCACGGATGAGTACTGATGTGGCATGGATGAGGCACCGATGAGCGCTGATGAGGCATGAATGAGGCACAGATGAGCACTGGTGTGTCATGGATAAGTACTGATGTGACATGGATGAGCACTGATGTGGCAAGGATGTGGCACGGATGAGGCACGGATGAGGAATAGATGAGCACGGATAAGGCATGGATGGGCATGGATGAGAATGCATGAGGCATGGATGGGTATGGATGTGGCATTGATGTTGCACGGATGAGCACTGATGTGGCATGTATGTGGTACGGATGAGCACTGATGTGGCATGGATGTGGTACAGATGAGCACTAATGTGGCATGGATGTGGCACGGATGAGCACTGATGTGGCATGGATGAGCACAGTTGTGGCATGGATGTGGCACGTATGAGCACTGATATGGAAAGGATGTGGTATGGATGAGCACTGATGTGGCATGGATGTGGCATGGATGAGCACTGATGTGGCATGGATGTGACATGGATGAGCACTGATGTGTAATGGATGTGGCACAGATGAGCACTGATGTGGCATGGATGAGGCACGGATGAGCACTGATGTGGCATGGATGTGGCACGGATGAGTACTGATGTGGCATGGATGAGGCACCAATGAGCGCTGATGAGGCATGAATGAGGCACAGATGAGCACTGGTGTGGCACGGATAAGTAATGATGTGGCATGGATGAGCACTGATGTGGCATGGATGTGGCACGGATGAGGCACGGATGAGGAATGGATGAGCACGGATAAGGCATGGATGAGAATGGAAAGGCATGGATGTGCATGGATGTGGCATTGATGTTGCACAGATAAGCACTGATGTGGCATGGATGTGGTACAGATGGGCACTGATGTGGCATGGATGTGGTACAGAAGAGCACTAATGTGGCATGGATGTGGCACAGATGAGCACTGATGTGGCATGGATGAGCACAGTTGTGGCATGGATGTGGCACGTATGAGCACTGATGTGGAATGGATATGGTATGGATGAGCACTGATGTGCCATGGATGTGGCACGGATGAGCACTGATGTGGCATGGATGTGGCACGGATGTGCACTGATGTGTAATGGATGTGGCACAGATGAGAACTGATGTGGCATGGATGAGGCACGGATGAGCACTGATGTGGCATGGATGTGGCACGGATGAGTACTGATGTGGCATGGATGAGGCACTGATGGGTGCTGATGAGGCATGGATGTGGTACAGATGAGCACTAATGTGGCATGGATGTGGCATGGATGAGCACTGATGTGGCATGGATGAGCACAGTTGTGGCATGGATGTTGCACGTATGAGCACTGATGTGGAATGGATGTGGTATGGATGAGCACTGATGTGGCATGGATGTGGCACGGATGAGCACTAATGTGGCATGGATGTGGTACGGATGAGCACTGATGTGTAATGGATGTGGCATGGATGAGCACTGATGTAGCATGGATGAGGCAGGGATGAGCAGTGATGTGACATGGATGTGGCACGGATGAGCACTAATGTGGCACGCATAAGTACTTATGTGGCACGGATGAGCACTGATGTGGCACGGATGAGCACTGATGTGGCACAGATGAGGCACAGATGAGCACTGATGTGGCATGGATGAGGCACAGATGAGAAATAGGTGGGCACGGATAAGACATGGATGAGCATTGATGGGCATGGAATAGTCATGGATGAGCAGTGATGTGGTATGGATTTGGCACGGATGAGCACTGATGTGGCATGGATGAGGCACGGATGAGTACTGATGTGGCATGAATGAGGCACAGATGAACGCTGATGTGGCATGAATGAGGCATGGATGAGCACTTATGTGGCACAGATAAGTACTGATGTGGCATGGATGAGCACTGATGTGGCATGGAAGTGTCAAGGATGAGCACTGATGTGGCATTAATTAGGCATGGATAATCACTGATGTGACATGGATGAGCACTGATGTGGCATGGATGTGGCATGGATGACCACAGTTGTGGCATGGATGTGGCACGTATGAGCACTGATGTGGAATGGATGTGGCATGGATGAGCACTGATGTGGCATTGATGTTGCACTGATGTGGCATGGATGTGGCATGGATGAGCACAGTTGTGGCATGGATGTGGCACGTATGAGCACTGATGTGGAATGGATGTGGTATGGTAGAGCACTGATGTGGCATGGATGTGGCACGGATAAGCACTAATGTGGTATAGATGTGGTACGGATGAGCACTGATGTGTAATGGATGTGGCATAGATGAACACTGATGTGGCATGGATGAGGCAGGGATGAGCAGTGATGTGACATGGATGTGGCATGGATGAGCACTAATGTGGCACGCATAAGTACTTATGTGGCACGGATGAGCACTGATGTGGCACGGATGAGCACTGATGTGTCACAGATGAGGCACAGATGAGCACTGATGTGGCATGGATGAGGCACCGATGAGAAATGGGTGGGCACGGATAAGACATGGACGGACATGGATGAGCATGGATTGGCATGGAATAGTCATGGATGAGCAGTGATGTGGTATGGATTTGGCACGGATGAGCACTGATGTGGCATGGATGAGGCACGGATGAGTACTGATGTGGCATGAATGAGGCACAGATGAACGCTGATGTGGCATGAATGAGGCATGGATGAGAACTGATGTGGCACAGATAAGTACTGATGTGGCATGGATGAGCACTGATGTGGCATGGAAGTGTCACAGATGAGCACTGATGTGGCATTGATTAGGCATGGATAATCACTGATGTGGCATGGATGAGTACTGATGTGGCATGGATGACCACAGTTGTGGCATGGATGTGGCACATATGAGCACTGATGTGGAATGGATGTGGCATGGATGAGCACTGATGTGGCATTGATGTTGCACTGATGTGGCATGGATGTGGTACGGATGAGCACTGATGTGGCATGGATGTGGCATGGGTGAGCACTGATGTGGCATGGATGAGCACAGTTTTGGCATGGATGTGGCATGTATGAACACTGATGTGGAATGGATGTGGTATGGATGAGCACTGATGTGGCATGGATGTGGCACGGATGAGCACTAATGTGGCATGGATGTGGCACAGATGAGCACTGATGTGTAATGGATGTGGCACGGGTGAGCACTGATGTGGCATGGATGAGCACAGTTTTGGCATGGATGTGGCATGTATGAACACTGATGTGGAATGGACGTGGTATGGATGAGCACTGATGTGGCATGGATGTGGCACGGATGAGCACTAATGTGGCATGGATGTGGTACAGATGAGCACTGATGTGTAATGGATGTGGCACGGATGAGCACTGATGTGGCATGGATGAGGCACAGATGAGCACTGATGTGGCATGGATGTGGCACGGATGAGTACTGATGTGGCATGGATGAGGCACCGATGAGCGCTGAAGAGGCATGAATGAGGCACAGATGAGCACTGGTGTGGCATGGATAAGTACTGATGTGACATGGATGAGCACTGATGTGGCAAGGATGTGGCACGGATGAGGCACGGATGAGGAATAGATGAGCACAGATAAGGCATGGATGGGCATGGATGAGAATGCATGAGGCATGGATGGGTATGGATGTGGCATTGATGTTGCACGGATGAGCACTGATGTGGCATGTATGTGGTACGGATGAGCACTGATGTGGCATGGATGTGGTACAGATGAGCACTAATGTGGCATGGATGTGGCACGGATGAGCACTGATGTGGCATGGATGAGCACAGATGTGGCATGGATGTGGCACGTATGAGCACTGATATGGAAATATAAGTAGAAAAATCCGCGCTTAAGACAGTGTGAGAGCTGCTGCCTATTCCCAATTGGTACCCCAACAGGTCCAATATGAAAGTAAATAAAGTGATAATGGAATAAAGACGGCGCTGCCCTCAATAGACTAATAAAGTAATAATAAGTGACCCCAAACTCTATATTCACTGAGTCAATAAAAATACCCCAAAACCAAAAGTCAAAAACACAAAACAGATGCCGCAATCTCAATAATTTCAACTCTAGTAATACATCAAATTAGTAAATTAAGATCCTCCCAGTGAATAGATAAATAAGTGCATAGTGTAAGTGATAGAATGAACTGTGATTGAATATACAATATAGTGTTTCCTCAAAAATCAAAAGTTTTGGGACAAAAAACGCCAGGGGTGATATAATTGTTATGCTGAAAAAAAATTAATTGGATGTGTGTGAATTGGTGATACTGTGGTCTCCACGTATCATTACCATGTGTGTGTGAAAAGATTCCTAACAATACCAAAAATATTAGGACACCATGCCACTTGTGTGTGAACCATAAAAACATAGAAAACTTGTTTGTGACACCCTGTTGCACACTCCTAATGGGTATATTGCAGTTATTTAGAGTTGTTTAAAAGTTCATACAACAGCCATAAGACCAGTTATAAAATTACACATTCAGCACACATTAGTTCATAAAAAAGTCCATGCCAGGGGTCATCCTTTACTGACCAGATGGAGAAGACAAAATTCACCCTTATAAAAGCTGTAGATTTAAAACTTTAGGGGACACTGCAGTGACTTCCGTGCCTTACACTCAGGACAGTGACTTTCAGGTGCACGCCCCCCTATCACACCCCACTCACCAGAGATGAACACCCCTGCAGGGGTACCGAGCGACTGAGTGGGCGTCCCAGGGCATGCGATATTCACTCCAAGTCTGCTTGCTGTCCTCTCCAACGTTCGATCCTCACCGCTGCTCCAAGGAAGTATTGTGATGTGATCAGGATACTACAGCAGTTTGCCTCCTTCAGCTCTCCAGTATACCGGAGCAACAGAAAAAACAAAGGGGCCCTCCTTGGTGAAGTACGTTATGTCCAATTTATTGCACAAAATGTTAAGAAAAGGTTACAGTAAAAGTCCCATTTCACTTGTCCACTTGTTTACAAGCCAAAAAAACGAGAAAGATGCATAAGACAAGCACCGCTGTATGCAGGGTTGGAGCCGGCTGCTAGCCGCGGGCGTGCGTTCCACCGTGCGTTCCAGCCAGCACTTCCGGGTTGTGACGTGTGAGCGTGGCTCTGCCTTACGCGTTTCGTCATAGGACGTTTTCAAAGACGGTGCCGACGCCTACGCTTCACACACTGATATAGTTCCACAATACGCTTGACCACTCCCTTTATTATGGTAATGTCGCTCGGGAGGGGAGGGTATAATCCGGCCTCTGACATCAAACGTGTATTCCTGTCTAGGCAAGTTAGGCAGTAACCTGTTGTTTGCCTGACCAGTCACCGCTACCATTGATCCAAACATGCATTAATACTACAGCCCCCAGCATATACCACTACCCATCAGCCAGTGATATATGGTCTCAAAGGTGGGGGACATCCTTTATTATATGCGTGTGTGTTATTATATGCGTGTGTATTGGGACCGTTGGCGGTGAAGCATTTATGTTATGACTAGATAGTCAGCAGTATATAAAAGTTAGCAGTAAATAAAAGTTATTTTGGTCTGCCTTTGTGGAACTATATTCTTAAAACTAGAGTTACAATAAAACATCCGTATATATTTATAAAACATATCCTAAATGAGATCCCCACTGTTTAGATATATCATACTATAAGAAACCTAACAAAAATTATTTAAAATTAGGTACATTTATCTTAAAACCCCAGAATTGTTTAAACATATTTATTATATTAAAAACTCTACATTATATCAGCCTATGTACCATCACAATCGGACTCCATAAGAAATAGCTAAAAAATATATAAAGAATATATAAAAATATGTAAAAAAGGTATAAAAATATATAGAAATATATGTAAAAAATATATATAAAAAATATATGTATATATATGGGTATATATGGAAGAGGGTGAGGTAGTAGTGGTCTGGTAAGTGTGTATGTACTTAAAAATTATTTATTATAAAGGTATTGTACTGGCATATAACCTACACTGCATGGGTAAAACTATGGTCATATCCCTTATATCATATACCCTTGCTCTTCAACATTTACCATTCTCTACTAGGTTCGAGAATATCAGGACAGGTCCATACAACAATTATGGTTGTGAATGATTATTGATAGAGTCAGAGGGAGATGGGAGGCAAATATGAGGAGACGAATAAAAAGATTGTTATTCAGTTAACGTCTATCTAGTGAATCATACTATAATCTAGGGGTTCGCTATATAACAGTTCAAATCTATGTCCAGGTTTAACCCTCTTGGGGCGAGGGAGCCTAGTCGGTATATCCAGCTGGTTTCGTTTCTGGATACTGCGGTTTCTCTGTTTCCTCCTCGCCAATGTTCCTGGACAGAGTCAATACCGTAAAAAATGAGTACACTTGGATCCCTATGATGTACTTCATCGAAGTGTCTAGATAAACTGTGCTTCGGGAACCCCTTCCTTATATTTTTAATATGTTCCCGGATCCGGACAAATAACTGACGGGTGGTTCTTCCCACATATTGGAGGTGACATGGACATTCCACGACATATGTGACATGCGTGCTTCTACAGGTAATCAGCTGGTTAAATTTGTATTCTTTATGGTCAGTACATGATTTAAATGTGTCCTTTCTCCTAGGTTGTTTTTTAGCTACCTTACACGGTAGACATCTTTGGCACCTGAAGAAGCCCTTCAATTCTGGACAAATTTTAATGGATTTTGGGGGGTCAGTAACATTTTTCACTAAATGGTCCCTTAAATTCGGTGCTTTTCTGTATATGAATCTAGGTTTAACCGGTAGTAGTTTTGTTAGGGTGAGATCTTCTTTGAGTATGGGCCAGTACTTTTTTTATTATTTTTTCAAAGTCTCTGTATTGACTATTGAACCCTGTAATAAACGCTATTTCAGGTACCTTTTTAGCTTTCTTTTTCTGTTTCTGAAACAGGGAGGTTCTATCCACCCTCATGATGTCTTCTTTTAGTTTCATTAGTCTCTCCTTGTCATACCCTTTTTCTTGGAATTTATTGATTAAAATATCAGCCTGTTTGTTAAAATCCTCAGCTAAATTACAATTCCGACGTATCCGTAGGAGCTGCCCTTTGGGAACATTGGTTTTCCATCTTGGGTGATGGCAGCTGGAGGTAGGGATGTACCCGTTTCTGTCTGTCGGTTTAAAAAAAGTGCGAGTGCATAACTTGTCTCTTTTAAAACAGGAGACAAGTTATGCACTCGCACTTTTTTTAAACCGACAGACAGAAACGGGTACATCCCTACCTCCAGCTGCCATCACCCAAGATGGAAAACCAATGTTCCCAAAGGGCAGCTCCTACGGATACGTCGGAATTGTAATTTAGCTGAGGATTTTAACAAACAGGCTGATATTTTAATCAATAAATTCCAAGAAAAAGGGTATGACAAGGAGAGACTAATGAAACTAAAAGAAGACATCATGAGGGTGGATAGAACCTCCCTGTTTCAGAAACAGAAAAAGAAAGCTAAAAAGGTACCTGAAATAGCGTTTATTACAGGGTTCAATAGTCAATACAGAGACTTTGAAAAAATAATAAAAAAAGTACTGGCCCATACTCAAAGAAGATCTCACCCTAACAAAACTACTACCGGTTAAACCTAGATTCATATACAGAAAAGCACCGAATTTAAGGGACCATTTAGTGAAAAATGTTACTGACCCCCCAAAATCCATTAAAATTTGTCCAGAATTGAAGGGCTTCTTCAGGTGCCAAAGATGTCTACCGTGTAAGGTAGCTAAAAAACAACCTAGGAGAAAGGACACATTTAAATCATGTACTGACCATAAAGAATACAAAATTAACCAGCTGATTACCTGTAGAAGCACGCATGTCACATATGTCGTGGAATGTCCATGTCACCTCCAATATGTGGGAAGAACCACCCGTCAGTTATTTGTCCGGATCCGGGAACATATTAAAAATATAAGGAAGGGGTTCCCGAAGCACAGTTTATCTAGACACTTCGATGAGGTACATCATAGGGATCCAAGTGTACTCATTTTTTACGGTATTGACTCTGTCCAGGAACATTGGCGAGGAGGAAACAGAGAAACCGCAGCATCCAGAAACGAAACCAGCTGGATATACCGACTAGGCTCCCTCGCCCCAAGAGGGTTAAACCTGAACATAGATTTGAACTGTTACATAGCGAACCCCTAGATTATAGTATGATTCACTAGATAGACGTTAACTGAATAACAATCTTTTTATTCGTCTCCTCATATTTGCCTCCCATCTCCCTCTGACTCTATCAATAATCATTCACAACCATAATTGTTGTATGGACCTGTCCTGATATTCTCGAACCTAGTAGAGAATGGTAAATGTTGAAGAGCAAGGGTATATGATATAAGGGATATGACCATAGTTTTACCCATGCAGTGTAGGTTATATGCCAGTACAATACCTTTATAATAAATAATTTTTAAGTACATACACACTTACCAGAACACTACTACCTCACCCTCTTCCATATATACCCATATATATACATATATTTTTTATATATTTTTTTTACATATATTTCTATATATTTTTGTACCTTTTTTACATATTTTTATATATTCTTTATATATTTTTTAGCTATTTCTTATGGAGTCCGATTGTGATGGTACATAGGCTGATATAATGTAGAGTTTTTAATATAATAAATATGTTTAAACAATTCTGGGGTTTTAAGATAAATGTACCTAATTTTAAATAATTTTTGTTAGGTTTCTTATAGTATGATATATCTAAACAGTGGGGATCTCATTTAGGATATGTTTTATAAATATATACGGATGTTTTATTGTAACTCTAATTTTAAGAATATAGTTCCACAAAGGCAGACCAAAATAACTTTTATTTACTGCTAACTTTTATTTACTGCTGACTATCTAGTCATAACATAAATGCTTCACCGCCAACGGTCCCAATACACACGCATATAATAACACACACGCATATAATAAAGGATGTCCCCCACCTTTGAGACCATATATCACTGGCTGATGGGTAGTGGTATATGCTGGGGGCTGTAGTATTAATGCATGTTTGGATCAATGGTAGCGGTGACTGGTCAGGCAAACAACAGGTTACTGCCTAACTTGCCTAGACAGGAATACACGTTTGATGTCAGAGGCCGGATTATACCCTCCCCTCCCGAGCGACATTACCATAATAAGGGGAGTGGTCAAGCGTATTGTGGAACTATATCAGTGTGTGAAGCGTAGGCGTCGGCACCGTCTTTGAAAACGTCCTATGACGAAACGCGTAAGGCGGAGCCACGCTCACACGTCACAACCCGGAAGTGCTGGCTGGAACGCACGGTGGAACGCACGCCCGCGGCTAGCAGCCGGCTCCAACCCTGCATACAGCGGTGCTTGTCTTATGCATCTTTCTCGTTTTTTTGGCTTGTAAACAAGTGGACAAGTGAAATGGGACTTTTACTGTAACCTTTTCTTAACATTTTGTGCAATAAATTGGACATAACGTACTTCACCAAGGAGGGCCCCTTTGTTTTTTCTGTTGCTCCGGTATACTGGAGAGCTGAAGGAGGCAAACTGCTGTAGTATCCTGATCACATCACAATACTTCCTTGGAGCAGCGGTGAGGATCGAACGTTGGAGAGGACAGCAAGCAGACTTGGAGTG
This sequence comes from Lithobates septentrionalis, assembly GCA_037952835.1. NCBI lineage: Eukaryota > Metazoa > Chordata > Amphibia > Anura > Ranidae > Lithobates > Lithobates septentrionalis. The sequence continues at coordinate 1,246,530 of JBBDGP010001747.1, forward strand.
AATATCGCATGCCCTGGGACGCCCACTCAGTCGCTCGGTACCCCTGCAGGGGTGTTCATCTCTAGTGAGTGGGGTGTGATAGGGGGGCGTGCACCTGAAAGTCACTGTCCTGAGTGTAAGGCACGGAAGTCACTGCAGTGTCCCCTAAAGTTTTAAATCTACAGCTTTTATAAGGGTGAATTTTGTCTTCTCCATCTGGTCAGTAAAGGATGACCCCTGGCATGGACTTTTTTATGAACTAATGTGTGCTGAATGTGTAATTTTATAACTGGTCTTATGGCTGTTGTATGAACTTTTAAACAACTCTAAATAACTGCAATATACCCATTAGGAGTGTGCAACAGGGTGTCACAAACAAGTTTTCTATGTTTTTATGGTTCACACACAAGTGGCATGGTGTCCTAATATTTTTGATATTGTTAGGAATCTTTTCACACACACATGGTAATGATACGTGGAGACCACAGTATCACCAATACACACACATCCAATTAATTATTTTTCAGCATAACAATTATATCACCCCTGGCGTTTTTTGTCCCAAAACTTTTGATTTTTGAGGAAACACTATATTGTATATTCAATCACAGTTCATTCTATCACTTACACTATGCACTTATTTATCTATTCACTGGGAGGATCTTAATTTACTAATTTGATGTATTACTAGAGTTGAAATTATTGAGATTGCGGCATCTGTTTTGTGTTTTTGACTTTTGGTTTTGGGGTATTTTTATTGACTCAGTGAATATAGAGTTTGGGGTCACTTATTATTACTTTATTAGTCTATTGAGGGCAGCGCCGTCTTTATTCCATTATCACTTTATTTACTGATATGGAAAGGATGTGGTATGGATGAGCACTGATGTGGCATGGATGTGGCATGGATGAGCACTGAAGTGGCATGGATGTGGCATGGATGAGCAATGATGTGTAATGGATGTGGCACAGATGAGCACTGATGTGGCATGGATGAGGCACCAATGAGCGCTGATGAGGCATGAATGAGGCACAGATGAGCACTGGTGTGGCACGGATAAGTAATGATGTGGCATGGATGAGCACTGATGTGGCATGGATGTGGCACGGATGAGGCACGGATGAGGAATGGATGAGCACGGATAAGGCATGGATGGGCATGGATGAGAATGGAAAGGCATGGATGTGCATGGATGTGGCATTGATGTTGCACGGATAAGCACTGATGTGGCATGGATGTGGTACAGATGGGCACTGATGTGGCATGGATGTGGTACAGAAGAGCACTAATGTGGCATGGATGTGGCACAGATGAGCACTGATGTGGCATGGATGAGCACAGTTGTGGCATGGATGTGGCACGTATGAGCACTGATGTGGAATGGATATGGTATGGATGAGCACTGATGTGCCATGGATGTGGCACGGATGAGCACTGATGTGGCATGGATGTGGCACGGATGTGCACTGATGTGTAATGGATGTGGCACAGATGAGAACTGATGTGGCATGGATGAGGCACGGATGAGCACTGATGTGGCATGGATGTGGCACGGATGAGTACTGATGTGGCATGGATGAGGCACTGATGAGTGCTGATGAGGCATGAATGAGGCACAGATGAGCACAGGTGTGGCACGGATAAGTACTGATGTGGCATGGATGAGCACTGATGTGGCATGGATGTGGCATGGATGAGCACTGATGTGGCATGAATAAGGAATGGATGAGCACGGACAAGGCATGGATGGGCATGGATGAGAATGGATGACGCATGGATGGGCATGGATGAGGCATGGATGAGCCATGGATGTGGCACGGATGAGCACTGATGTGGCATGGATGTGGCACGGATGTGCACTGATGTGTAATGGATGTGGCACAGATGAGAACTGATGTGGCATGGATGAGGCACGGATGAGCACTGATGTGGCATGGATGTGGCACGGATGAGTACTGATGTGGCATGGATGAGGCACTGATGAGTGCTGATGAGGCATGAATGAGGCACAGATGAGCACAGGTGTGGCACGGATAAGTACTGATGTGGCATGGATGAGCACTGATGTGGCATGGATGTGGCATGGATGAGCACTGATGTGGCATGAATGAGGAATGGATGAGCACGGACAAGGCATGGATGGGCATGGATGAGAATGGATGACGCATGGATGGGCATGGATGAGGCATGGATGAGGCATGGATGGGCATGAATGAGGCATGGATGAGCATGGATAAGCCATGGATGGGCATGGATGAGTCATAGATGAGCAGTGATATGGCATGGATGTGGCACGAATGAGCACTGATGTGGCATGGATGAGGCATGGATGAGCACTGATGTGACATGGATGTGGCACGGATGAGTACTGATGTGGCATGGATGAGGCACATATGAGCGCTGATGTGGCATGAATGAGGCACAGATGAGCACCGATGTGGCACGGATAAGTACTGATGTGGCACAGATGATCACTGATGTGGCATGGATGTGGCACATATGACCACTGATGTGGCATGGAAGTGTCATAGATGAGCATATGAGCACTGATGTGGCATAGATTAGGCATGGATAATCACTGATGTGACATGGATGAGCACTGATATGGCATGGATGTGGCACGGATGAGCACTGATGTGGCTTGGATGAGCACAGTTGTTGCATGGATGTGGCACATATGAGCACTGATGTGGAATGGATGTGGCATGGATGAGCACTGATGTGGCATTGATGTTGCACGGATGAGCACTGATGTGGCATGGATGTGGTATGGATGAGCACTGGTGTGGCATGGATGTGGTATGGATGAGCACTAATGTGGCATGGATGTGGCACTTATGAGCACTGATGTGGCATGGATGAGCACAGTTGTTTCATGGATGAGGCACGTATGAGCACTGATGTGGAATGGATGTGGCATGGATGAGCACTGATGTGGCATGGATGTGGCACGGATGAGCACTGATGTGGCATGGATGTGACACTGATGAGCACTGATGTGTCATGGATGTGGCATGGATGAGCACTGATGTGGCATGGATGAGGCTCAGATGAGCACTGATGTGACATGGATGTGATACGGATGAGTACTGATGTGGCATGGATGAGGCACTGATGAGCGCTGATGAGGCATGAATGAGGCACAGATGAGCACTGATGTGGCATGGATAAGTACTGATGTGGCGCAGATGAACACTGATGTGGCATGGATGAGCACTGATGTGGCATGGATGAGCACTGATGTGGCACGGATGAGGCGCAGATGAGGTACGGATGAGCACTGATGTGGCATGGATGAGCACTGATGTTGCACGGATGAGGCATGGATGAGCATTGATGTGGCATTAAAGTGTCACGGATGAGCACTGATGTGGCACAGATTAGGCATGAATAATCCCTAATGTGGCAGATGAGGGGGATGGATGTGGCACGGATGACCACTGATGTGGCATGGAAGTGTCACGGATGAGCACTGATGTGGCATGGATTAGGCATGGATAATCACTGATTTGACATGGATGAGCACTGATGTGGCATGGATGTGGCATGGATGAGTACTGATGTGGCATGGATGAGGCACTGATGAGCGCTGATGAGGCAAAGATGAGCACTGATGTGGCACAGGTAAGTGCTGATGTGGAATGGATGTGGTATGGATGAGCACTGATGTGTAATGGATGTGGCACGGATGAGCACTGATGTGGCATGGATGAGGCACGGATGAGCACTGATGTGGCATAGATGTGGCATGGATGAGTACTGATGTGGCATGGATGAGGCACCAATGACGCTGATGAGGCATGAATGAGGCACAGATGAGCACTGGTGTGGCACGGATAAGTACTGATGTGGCATGGATGAGCACTGATGTGGCATGGATGTGGCCTAAATGAGGCACGGATGAGGACTGGATGAGCATGGATAAGACATGAATGGGCATGGATGGGCATGGATGAGAATGGATGAGTCATGGATAGGCACGCATGAGGACTGGATGAACACGGATAAGGCATGAATGGGCATGGATGGGCATGGATGAAAATGGATGAGGCATGGATGAGGCATGGATGGGCACAGATGAGGTATGGATGAGGCATGGATGGGCATGAATGAGGCATGGATGAGCATGGATAAGCCATGGATGGGCCTAGATGAGCATGGATGGGCATGGATGAGTCATGGATGAGCAGTGATGTGGCATGGATGTGGCATGGATGTGGCACGGATGAGTACTGATGGTTTCTTATAGTATGATATATCTAAACAGTGGGGATCTCATTTAGGATATGTTTTATAAATATATACGGATGTTTTATTGTAACTCTAATTTTAAGAATATAGTTCCACAAAGGCAGACCAAAATAACTTTTATTTACTGCTAACTTTTATTTACTGCTGACTATCTAGTCATAACATAAATGCTTCACCGCCAACGGTCCCAATACACACGCATATAATAACACACACGCATATAATAAAGGATGTCCCCCACCTTTGAGACCATATATCACTGGCTGATGGGTAGTGGTATATGCTGGGGGCTGTAGTATTAATGCATGTTTGGATCAATGGTAGCGGTGACTGGTCAGGCAAACAACAGGTTACTGCCTAACTTGCCTAGACAGGAATACACGTTTGATGTCAGAGGCCGGATTATACCCTCCCCTCCCGAGCGACATTACCATAATAAGGGGAGTGGTCAAGCGTATTGTGGAACTATATCAGTGTGTGAAGCGTAGGCGTCGGCACCGTCTTTGAAAACGTCCTATGACGAAACGCGTAAGGCGGAGCCACGCTCACACGTCACAACCCGGAAGTGCTGGCTGGAACGCACGGTGGAACGCACGCCCGCGGCTAGCAGCCGGCTCCAACCCTGCATACAGCGGTGCTTGTCTTATGCATCTTTCTCGTTTTTTTGGCTTGTAAACAAGTGGACAAGTGAAATGGGACTTTTACTGTAACCTTTTCTTAACATTTTGTGCAATAAATTGGACATAACGTACTTCACCAAGGAGGGCCCCTTTGTTTTTTCTGTTGCTCCGGTATACTGGAGAGCTGAAGGAGGCAAACTGCTGTAGTATCCTGATCACATCACAATACTTCCTTGGAGCAGCGGTGAGGATCGAACGTTGGAGAGGACAGCAAGCAGACTTGGAGTGAATATCGCATGCCCTGGGACGCCCACTCAGTCGCTCGGTACCCCTGCAGGGGTGTTCATCTCTGGTGAGTGGGGTGTGATAGGGGGGCGTGCACCTGAAAGTCACTGTCCTGAGTGTAAGGCACGGAAGTCACTGCAGTGTCCCCTAAAGTTTTAAATCTACAGCTTTTATAAGGGTGAATTTTGTCTTCTCCATCTGGTCAGTAAAGGATGACCCCTGGCATGGACTTTTTTATGAACTAATGTGTGCTGAATGTGTAATTTTATAACTGGTCTTATGGCTGTTGTATGAACTTTTAAACAACTCTAAATAACTGCAATATACCCATTAGGAGTGTGCAACAGGGTGTCACAAACAAGTTTTCTATGTTTTTATGGTTCACACACAAGTGGCATGGTGTCCTAATATTTTTGGTATTGTTAGGAATCTTTTCACACACACATGGTAATGATACGTGGAGACCACAGTATCACCAATACACACACATCCAATTAATTATTTTTCAGCATAACAATTATATCACCCCTGGCGTTTTTGTCCCAAAACTTTTGATTTTTGAAGAAACACTATATTGTATATTCAATCACAGTTCATTCCATCACTTACACTATGCACTTATTTATCTATTCACTGGGAGGATCTTAATTTACTAATTTGATGTATTACTAGAGTTGAAATTATTGAGATTGCGGCATCTGTTTTGTGTTTTTGACTTTTGGTTTTGGGGTATTTTTATTGACTCAGTGAATATAGAGTTTGGGGTCTCTTATTATTACTTTATTAGTCTATTGAGGGCAGCGCCGTCTTTATTCCATTATCACTTTATTTACTGATATGGAAAGGATGTGGTATGGATGAGCACTGATGTGGCATGGATGTGGCATGGATGAGCACTGAAGTGGCATGGATGTGGCATGGATGAGCAATGATGTGTAATGGATGTGGCACAGATGAGCACTGATGTGGCATGGATGAGGCACGGATGAGCACTGATGTGGCATGGATGTGGCACGGATGAGTACTGATGTGGCATGGATGAGGCACCAATGAGCGCTGATGAGGCATGAATGAGGCACAGATGAGCACTGGTGTGGCACGGATAAGTAATGATGTGGCATGGATGAGCACTGATGTGGCATGGATGTGGCATGGATGAGGCACGGATGAGGAATGGATGAGCACGGATAAGGCATGGATGGGCATGGATGAGAATGGAAAGGCATGGATGTGCATGGATGTGGCATTGATGTTGCACGGATAAGCACTGATGTGGCATGGATGTGGTACAGATGGGCACTGATGTGGCATGGATGTGGTACAGAAGAGCACTAATGTGGCATGGATGTGGCACAGATGAGCACTGATGTGGCATGGATGAGCACAGTTGTGGCATGGATGTGGCACGTATGAGCACTGATGTGGAATGGATATGGTATGGATGAGCACTGATGTGCCATGGATGTGGCACGGATGAGCACTGATGTGGCATGGATGTGGCACGGATGTGCACTGATGTGTAATGGATGTGGCACAGATGAGAACTGATGTGGCATGGATGAGGCACGGATGAGCACTGATGTGGCATGGATGTGGCACGGATGAGTACTGATGTGGCATGGATGAGGCACTGATGAGTGCTGATGAGGCATGAATGAGGCACAGATGAGCACAGGTGTGGCACGGATAAGTACTGATGTGGCATGGATGAGCACTGATGTGGCATGGATGTGGCATGGATGAGCACTGATGTGGCATGAATAAGGAATGGATGAGCACGGACAAGGCATGGATGGGCATGGATGAGAATGGATGACGCATGGATGGGCATGGATGAGGCATGGATGAGCCATGGATGTGGCACGGATGAGCACTGATGTGGCATGGATGTGGCACGGATGTGCACTGATGTGTAATGGATGTGGCACAGATGAGAACTGATGTGGCATGGATGAGGCACGGATGAGCACTGATGTGGCATGGATGTGGCACGGATGAGTACTGATGTGGCATGGATGAGGCACTGTTGAGTGCTGATGAGGCATGAATGAGGCACAGATGAGCACAGGTGTGGCACGGATAAGTACTGATGTGGCATGGATGAGCACTGATGTGGCATGGATGTGGCATGGATGAGCACTGATGTGGCATGAATGAGGAATGGATGAGCACGGACAAGGCATGGATGGGCATGGATGAGAATGGATGACGCATGGATGGGCATGGATGAGGCATGGATGAGGCATGGATGGGCATGAATGAGGCATGGATGAGCATGGATAAGCCATGGATGGGCATGGATGAGTCATAGATGAGCAGTGATATGGCATGGATGTGGCACGAATGAGCACTGATGTGGCATGGATGAGGCATGGATGAGCACTGATGTGACATGGATGTGGCACGGATGAGTACTGATGTGGCATGGATGAGGCACATATGAGCGCTGATGTGGCATGAATGAGGCACAGATGAGCACCGATGTGGCACGGATAAGTACTGATGTGGCACAGATGATCACTGATGTGGCATGGATGTGGCACATATGACCACTGATGTGGCATGGAAGTGTCATAGATGAGCATATGAGCACTGATGTGGCATAGATTAGGCATGGATAATCACTGATGTGACATGGATGAGCACTGATATGGCATGGATGTGGCACGGATGAGCACTGATGTGGCTTGGATGAGCACAGTTGTTGCATGGATGTGGCACATATGAGCACTGATGTGGAATGGATGTGGCATGGATGAGCACTGATGTGGCATTGATGTTACACGGATGAGCACTGATGTGGCATGGATGTGGTACGGATGAGCACTGGTGTGGCATGGATGTGGTATGGATGAGCACTAATGTGGCATGGATGTGGCACTTATGAGCACTGATGTGGCATGGATGAGCACAGTTGTTTCATGGATGAGGCACGTATGAGCACTGATGTGGAATGGATGTGGCATGGATGAGCACTGATGTGGCATGGATGTGGCACGGATGAGCACTGATGTGGCATGGATGTGACACTGATGAGCACTGATGTGTCATGGATGTGGCATGGATGAGCACTGATGTGGCATGGATGAGGCTCAGATGAGCACTGATGTGACATGGATGTGATACGGATGAGTACTGATGTGGCATGGATGAGGCACTGATGAGCGCTGATGAGGCATGAATGAGGCACAGATGAGCACTGATGTGGCATGGATAAGTACTGATGTGGCGCAGATGAACACTGATGTGGCATGGATGAGCACTGATGTGGCATGGATGAGCACTGATGTGGCACGGATGAGGCGCAGATGAGGTACGGATGAGCACTGATGTGGCATGGATGAGCACTGATGTTGCACGGATGAGGCATGGATGAGCATTGATGTGGCATTAAAGTGTCACGGATGAGCACTGATGTGGCACAGATTAGGCATGAATAATCCCTAATGTGGCAGATGAGGGGGATGGATGTGGCACGGATGACCACTGATGTGGCATGGAAGTGTCACGGATGAGCACTGATGTGGCATGGATTAGGCATGGATAATCACTGATTTGACATGGATGAGCACTGATGTGGCATGGATGTGGCATGGATGAGTACTGATGTGGCATGGATGAGGCACTGATGAGCGCTGATGAGGCAAAGATGAGCACTGATGTGGCACAGGTAAGTACTGATGTGGAATGGATGTGGTATGGATGAGCACTGATGTGTAATGGATGTGGCACGGATGAGCACTGATGTGGCATGGATGAGGCACGGATGAGCACTGATGTGGCATAGATGTGGCATGGATGAGTACTGATGTGGCATGGATGAGGCACCAATGACGCTGATGAGGCATGAATGAGGCACAGATGAGCACTGGTGTGGCACGGATAAGTACTGATGTGGCATGGATGAGCACTGATGTGGCATGGATGTGGCCTAAATGAGGCACGGATGAGGACTGGATGAGCATGGATAAGACATGAATGGGCATGGATGGGCATGGATGAGAATGGATGAGTCATGGATAGGCACGCATGAGGACTGGATGAACACGGATAAGGCATGAATGGGCATGGATGGGCATGGATGAAAATGGATGAGGCATGGATGAGGCATGGATGGGCACAGATGAGGTATGGATGAGGCATGGATGGGCATGAATGAGGCATGGATGAGCATGGATAAGCCATGGATGGGCCTAGATGAGCATGGATGGGCATGGATGAGTCATGGATGAGCAGTGATGTGGCATGGATGTGGCATGGATGTGGCACGGATGAGTACTGATGGTTTCTTATAGTATGATATATCTAAACAGTGGGGATCTCATTTAGGATATGTTTTATAAATATATACGGATGTTTTATTGTAACTCTAATTTTAAGAATATAGTTCCACAAAGGCAGACCAAAATAACTTTTATTTACTGCTAACTTTTATTTACTGCTGACTATCTAGTCATAACATAAATGCTTCACCGCCAACGGTCCCAATACACACGCATATAATAACACACACGCATATAATAAAGGATGTCCCCCACCTTTGAGACCATATATCACTGGCTGATGGGTAGTGGTATATGCTGGGGGCTGTAGTATTAATGCATGTTTGGATCAATGGTAGCGGTGACTGGTCAGGCAAACAACAGGTTACTGCCTAACTTGCCTAGACAGGAATACACGTTTGATGTCAGAGGCCGGATTATACCCTCCCCTCCCGAGCGACATTACCATAATAAGGGGAGTGGTCAAGCGTATTGTGGAACTATATCAGTGTGTGAAGCGTAGGCGTCGGCACCGTCTTTGAAAACGTCCTATGACGAAACGCGTAAGGCGGAGCCACGCTCACACGTCACAACCCGGAAGTGCTGGCTGGAACGCACGGTGGAACGCACGCCCGCGGCTAGCAGCCGGCTCCAACCCTGCATACAGCGGTGCTTGTCTTATGCATCTTTCTCGTTTTTTTGGCTTGTAAACAAGTGGACAAGTGAAATGGGACTTTTACTGTAACCTTTTCTTAACATTTTGTGCAATAAATTGGACATAACGTACTTCACCAAGGAGGGCCCCTTTGTTTTTTCTGTTGCTCCGGTATACTGGAGAGCTGAAGGAGACAAACTGCTGTAGTATCCTGATCACATCACAATACTTCCTTGGAGCAGCGGTGAGGATCGAACGTTGGAGAGGACAGCAAGCAGACTTGGAGTGAATATCGCATGCCCTGGGACGCCCACTCAGTCGCTCGGTACCCCTGCAGGGGTGTTCATCTCTGGTGAGTGGGGTGTGATAGGGGGGCGTGCACCTGAAAGTCACTGTCCTGAGTGTAAGGCACGGAAGTCACTGCAGTGTCCCCTAAAGTTTTAAATCTACAGCTTTTATAAGGGTGAATTTTGTCTTCTCCATCTGGTCAGTAAAGGATGACCCCTGGCATGGACTTTTTTATGAACTAATGTGTGCTGAATGTGTAATTTTATAACTGGTCTTATGGCTGTTGTATGAACTTTTAAACAACTCTAAATAACTGCAATATACCCATTAGGAGTGTGCAACAGGGTGTCACAAACAAGTTTTCTATGTTTTTATGGTTCACACACAAGTGGCATGGTGTCCTAATATTTTTGGTATTGTTAGGAATCTTTTCACACACACATGGTAATGATACGTGGAGACCACAGTATCACCAATACACACACATCCAATTAATTATTTTTCAGCATAACAATTATATCACCCCTGGCGTTTTTTGTCCCAAAACTTTTGATTTTTGAGGAAACACTATATTGTATATTCAATCACAGTTCATTCTATCACTTACACTATGCACTTATTTATCTATTCACTGGGAGGATCTTAATTTACTAATTTGATGTATTACTAGAGTTGAAATTATTGAGATTGCGGCATCTGTTTTGTGTTTTTGACTTTTGGTTTTGGGGTATTTTTATTGACTCAGTGAATATAGAGTTTGGGGTCACTTATTATTACTTTATTAGTCTATTGAGGGCAGCGCCGTCTTTATTCCATTATCACTTTATTTACTGATATGGAAAGGATGTGGTATGGATGAGCACTGATGTGGCATGGATGTGGCATGGATGAGCACTGAAGTGGCATGGATGTGGCATGGATGAGCAATGATGTGTAATGGATGTGGCACAGATGAGCACTGATGTGGCATGGATGAGGCACGGATGAGCACTGATGTGGCATGGATGTGGCACGGATGAGTACTGATGTGGCATGGATGAGGCACCAATGAGCGCTGATGAGGCATGAATGAGGCACAGATGAGCACTGGTGTGGCACGGATAAGTAATGATGTGGCATGGATGAGCACTGATGTGGCATGGATGTGGCACGGATGAGGCACGGATGAGGAATGGATGAGCACGGATAAGGCATGGATGGGCATGGATGAGAATGGAAAGGCATGGATGTGCATGGATGTGGCATTGATGTTGCACGGATAAGCACTGATGTGGCATGGATGTGGTACAGATGGGCACTGATGTGGCATGGATGTGGTACAGAAGAGCACTAATGTGGCATGGATGTGGCACAGATGAGCACTGATGTGGCATGGATGAGCACAGTTGTGGCATGGATGTGGTACAGAAGAGCACTAATGTGGCATGGATGTGGCACGTATGAGCACTGATGTGGAATGGATATGGTATGGATGAGCACTGATGTGCCATGGATGTGGCACGGATGAGCACTGATGTGGCATGGATGTGGCACGGATGTGCACTGATGTGTAATGGATGTGGCACAGATGAGAACTGATGTGGCATGGATGAGGCACGGATGAGCACTGATGTGGCATGGATGTGGCACGGATGAGTACTGATGTGGCATGGATGAGGCACTGATGAGTGCTGATGAGGCATGAATGAGGCACAGATGAGCACAGGTGTGGCACGGATAAGTACTGATGTGGCATGGATGAGCACTGATGTGGCATGGATGTGGCATGGATGAGCACTGATGTGGCATGAATAAGGAATGGATGAGCACGGACAAGGCATGGATGGGCATGGATGAGAATGGATGACGCATGGATGGGCATGGATGAGGCATGGATGAGCCATGGATGTGGCACGGATGAGCACTGATGTGGCATGGATGTGGCACGGATGTGCACTGATGTGTAATGGATGTGGCACAGATGAGAACTGATGTGGCATGGATGAGGCACGGATGAGCACTGATGTGGCATGGATGTGGCACGGATGAGTACTGATGTGGCATGGATGAGGCACTGATGAGTGCTGATGAGGCATGAATGAGGCACAGATGAGCACAGGTGTGGCACGGATAAGTACTGATGTGGCATGGATGAGCACTGATGTGGCATGGATGTGGCATGGATGAGCACTGATGTGGCATGAATGAGGAATGGATGAGCACGGACAAGGCATGGATGGGCATGGATGAGAATGGATGACGCATGGATGGGCATGGATGAGGCATGGATGAGGCATGGATGGGCATGAATGAGGCATGGATGAGCATGGATAAGCCATGGATGGGCATGGATGAGTCATAGATGAGCAGTGATATGGCATGGATGTGGCACGAATGAGCACTGATGTGGCATGGATGAGGCATGGATGAGCACTGATGTGACATGGATGTGGCACGGATGAGTACTGATGTGGCATGGATAAGGCACATATGAGCGCTGATGTGGCATGAATGAGGCACAGATGAGCACCGATGTGGCACGGATAAGTACTGATGTGGCACAGATGATCACTGATGTGGCATGGATGTGGCACATATGACCACTGATGTGGCATGGAAGTGTCATAGATGAGCATATGAGCACTGATGTGTCATAGATTAGGCATGGATAATCACTGATGTGACATGGATGAGCACTGATGTGGCATGGATGTGGCACGGATGAGCACTGATGTGGCTTGGATGAGCACAGTTGTTGCATGGATGTGGCACATATGAGCACTGATGTGGAATGGATGTGGCATGGATGAGCACTGATGTGGCATTGATGTTGCACGGATGAGCACTGATGTGGCATGGATGTGGTATGGATGAGCACTGGTGTGGCATGGATGTGGTATGGATGAGCACTAATGTGGCATGGATGTGGCACTTATGAGCACTGATGTGGCATGGATGAGCACAGTTGTTTCATGGATGAGGCACGTATGAGCACTGATGTGGAATGGATGTGGCATGGATGAGCACTGATGTGGCATGGATGTGGCACGGATGAGCACTGATGTGGCATGGATGTGACACTGATGAGCACTGATGTGTCATGGATGTGGCATGGATGAGCACTGATGTGGCATGGATGAGGCTCAGATGAGCACTGATGTGACATGGATGTGATACGGATGAGTACTGATGAGCGCTGATGAGGCATGAATGAGGCACAGATGAGCACTGATGTGGCATGGATAAGTACTGATGTGGCGCAGATGAACACTGATGTGGCATGGATGAGCACTGATGTGGCATGGATGAGCACTGATGTGGCACGGATGAGGCGCAGATGAGGTACGGATGAGCACTGATGTGGCATGGATGAGCACTGATGTTGCACGGATGAGGCATGGATGAGCATTGATGTGGCATTAAAGTGTCACGGATGAGCACTGATGTGGCACAGATTAGGCATGAATAATCCCTAATGTGGCAGATGAGGGGGATGGATGTGGCACGGATGACCACTGATGTGGCATGGAAGTGTCACGGATGAGCACTGATGTGGCATGGATTAGGCATGGATAATCACTGATTTGACATGGATGAGCACTGATGTGGCATGGATGTGGCATGGATGGGTACTGATGTGGCATGGATGAGGCACTGATGAGCGCTGATGAGGCAAAGATGAGCACTGATGTGGCACAGGTAAGTACTGATGTGGAATGGATGTGGTATGGATGAGCACTGATGTGTAATGGATGTGGCACGGATGAGCACTGATGTGGCATGGATGAGGCACGGATGAGCACTGATGTGGCATAGATGTGGCATGGATGAGTACTGATGTGGCATGGATGAGGCACCAATGACGCTGATGAGGCATGAATGAGGCACAGATGAGCACTGGTGTGGCACGGATAAGTACTGATGTGGCATGGATGAGCACTGATGTGGCATGGATGTGGCCTAAATGAGGCACGGATGAGGACTGGATGAGCATGGATAAGACATGAATGGGCATGGATGGGCATGGATGAGAATGGATGAGTCATGGATAGGCACGCATGAGGACTGGATGAACACGGATAAGGCATGAATGGGCATGGATGGGCACAGATGAGGTATGGATGAGGCATGGATGGGCATGAATGAGGCATGGATGAGCATGGATAAGCCATGGATGGGCCCAGATGAGCATGGATGGGCATGGATGAGTCATGGATGAGCAGTGATGTGGCATGGATGTGGCATGGATGTGGCACGGATGAGTACTGATGGTGCATGGATGTGGCATGGAAGAGTACTGATGTGGCATGGATGAGGCACAGATGAGCGCTGATGTTGCATGAATGAGGCATGGATGAGTACTGATGTGGCATGGATAAGTACTGATGTGGCACGGATGAGCACTGATGTGGCATGGAAGTGTCATGGATGAGCACTGATGTGGCGTGGATGAGGCATGGATAATCACTGATATGACATGGATGAGCACTGATGTGGCATTGATGTGGCACGGATGAACACTGATGTGGCATGGATGAACACAGTTATGGCATGGATGTGGCACGGATGAGCACTGATGTGGAATGGATGTGGCATGGATGAGCACTGATATGGCATTGATGTTGCACAGATGAGCGCTGATGTGGCATGGATGTGGTACAGATGAGCACTAATGTGGCATGGATGAGGCATGGATGAGCAGTGATGTGACATGGATGTGGCACGGATGAGCACTATGTGGCATGAATGAGGCACAGATGAGCACTGATGTGGCATGGATGTGGCACGAATGAGTACTGATGTGGCATGGATGAGGCACTGACGAGCGCTGATGAGGCATGAATGAGACACAGATAAGCACTGATGTGGCACGGATAAATACTGATGTGGCACAGATGAGCACTGATGTGGCACGGATGAGGCACGGATGAGGAATGGATGACCACGAATAAGGCATGGATGGGCATGTATGGGCATGGATGAGAATGGATGACGCATGGATGGGCATGGATGAGGTATGGATGAGACATGGATGGGCATGGATGAGGCATGGATGGGCATGAATGAGGTATGGGTGAGCATGGATAAGCCATGGATGGGCATAGATGAGCATGGATGAGGCATGGATGAGCCATGGATGAGCATGAATGAGGTATGAATGAGGTTAAAGAAATACAAATGTGTCTGTGCTAGAATAAAAAATACCATGTAAATGATTACAGTAAGTGCTAAGTAGGTAAAATAACTAAACAAAAAATAAATAAATGCACTTAAGCTGACCAATAATAAATCAGAAACATCTCTTAGTGATTAAACCTTATAATTCTCAAAGTGCAAAGTGCAATATAAAACACAATATAAGTGCCAAATCAGGAGTGAAATAGCAACATTCCTCATGAACGTCCTTATAGTTCAAAAGGTGCACATCCAAAGAAATATAAATATAAATATAAAGTGCTCAAAAATAGTGTCCATAATTAGTGAAGCTCATCCATCCTGTTCTTCCAAAAGTGCAACACCATAAAGCATGCCTTAGTGTCTTCCAGTGACCCCCAAAAGCGTATGCGCTCACCTTACAGTGTGTGACACAGTAATTAAACTCTGTCAAACACGCTTTGGAGCCACTCCTGTGCTCAAATGGAATCAACTTTGCAGACCTCCAATGCTCCCAGTCATGATATTATATGCAAGAAAAAAAGAAACTCCATAGCGCAATATTGTAAGATAATGAAGGATCTTTTATTGTGAACAGAAACTCTCCCCTCATAGGGGTACTCACATGCTGTGGGTGCGTGAGTGCACCATCCTATACAAGCATAGACACAAACAGGCCGATCGTGAGGTATAGCGTGCGGTGCGGTGTGTGCCTCTCTCTCTCTCTCTCTCTCTCTGCTGACAGCTCCATCCAGACCCCTCCCCTACGCGTGTTCGGCACCGGGATCACGTGCCTTCATCAGGCACATAAAATAAAAACTTTGATTTTATTTTATTTCATTATTTTATAAGGCATTAACCCGTATGTGGCTCGCAAGGCTTATCTATATTTTTTTGAGGTATGAATGAGGCATGAATGGGCACAGATCAGCCCTGTGAGCACTTCAGATCCAGCCCACTCGCGCTGCTGCACCGGCTCCCTCCTCTCCTCAGACGCTGTACCGATCGGTGTGAGTAGAGGAGAGAGCTGAACCGGACATCTGCCAGTTTGTTGACAAGTGATCACACACATGTCATTTGCCCTTTACCCCGATCCGTGATGCAGATCCGAAGGACCAGGAAATCACGGACACTTTCGGGTGCGTGCCCCAGGGAGCGCACGGGAAGAGCCAGTTTAGTAGGACATCATAGTACGCTTATCTGCAGGTGCATGCTCATGCCACCATAAATATGTTGCTCAGACATACAGGGGTGACACGAGCGCACATCCGCTAAACCGATAATGTGTTTGTAGAGCGAACACATCCCCCCCAGACGATCGTTCTGTGCATTGCACAAGGGCCCTTGGCTGGTGGACATATCCTCACTCCGCAAACACCTCTCTCCAAACAATAGGAAGTTTTCCACTACCTAACGGATCTCAACCAGTGTCAGTCTGCCCCAGTCAGCTCTTTAGAGCGGGTTGTGGGAGAACTAACACTGGAAGACACTGTGACAATACATATTAAAATACATCTTCATAAAATTTCCACAACAGCTCCCAGAAACCCCCAACTTGGACATCTCTCCATCAGGTGCTCAGGTGCTGGAAGGTGCTGGGGGCGTTGCTGATGCCAAAGGACATATGATTGAACTCGAACAGACCAAGGGGTATAATAAAGGCGATTATTGGTCCCATAGTGGGACGTGCCAGTAACCACCAGGTCAGGTCCAGGATAGAGAATAACTTGACTTGTCCAAGGGCCATTAGGGATTCCTCAACCCAAGGAAGGGGGTAAGCCTTCCCTATGGGTGCAGGCATTAAGTTTATGATAGTCCAAACAGAACCATAGACTGCCATCTTTCTTTCACACCAGTACAACAGGAGTGGCCTATGGACTATGGCTTTCTGGATCACCCAACCTTGTAGAATGTTGCAGAGTAACTCCTTAATCTCTTGACACAGTGCTGGGGGAATGTGGCAGTACCGCTCCCGGATGGGCAGTGTGTCCCCGTATGAATAGGGTGGTCAGTAATGACTTCAGTAAATCTGTAGTGTTCAGGGTTGGTGGCGAACACCAATAAGTGCTTTTCCAATAGTCTCTGTTGAGGTAAGGAAAAGTCTTTAAATGTAAGGTCCAGCTTTTCTAAGAGAAACTTGTATTGGGTCTCGTTCCAATAAGCCATGGCTGCCTGCAAGGGGGCACACGCCGTTTCAACCCCTGGTTTGGCCTAGGAGATCCAGTGGAGAGGTACAGCGTATATGTTGGCCAATGTAGAGTGCTTGGGCAGTGAGATTGGTGTTTTTAAAGGTTGATGAGCTGTACCAACACCGTTCTGCAATGAAACTTAGATAGGGTACGGCTCACCAGCCATTCACCTGGATCCTTGTGGGGTTCTACTATCACTGCAGCTCCTTGTAGCTTCCAGTGGAGACCAGACCACCTCTTGCAGCGGTGCCAAAACCAGCTTTTCCTTCGGGGGGCACCCCTGACGACGCATGTTGATGACGAAACGTTGGGCGACTAGAGACTGGTGACGCAGGATGCGGTTGGACGGTGACATGGCGGCCATCTTTGTGGTTAGAAGCGCTGGACGCTTCATACTGCTCTGTACCTTCTTACGAAATGTAAGTGACTTTTACTTTTTATACAATAAATTATCCTTTTTGATGTAATTTGCGCAATGAGCGTTTTCTCTTTACTCCCCATATACCACGATTCTTGAGGTGCATATACCCACTGGACTATACTTGGCTCTTAATCCTGTCACAAGGAGGAGACCTAAAGCCTTCCATTTAGTTTAGAGGGAAAGGAATATGTTTATGCTACTCCACTTGAGGATCATTGGTCTATCCCAGAAAGATTGCCTCTCGCTATCTGTTTTCTACACACGTGTATAACCCATACACTGATGGTAAGGGTCAGTTTGTTTGGGTGTTGGTGATGGTGTTTACATTTCCTTTCTAAGTGTCCTTCCATTATGGATCCCACTAAACAGAGTGTCACCACTTACTTCTGATGAAGAGGACTTTGTTCAGCTATTGTTATTTTTACCTTTATGGGGACATTTACACTTATTTTCTAGCGCTGCACCACTCCTCCTAATATCGGCCTCTGAAGGCTTAATAGCCAGCTCTGCCACCAGCTGGGCCGGCACCTGGTACAGGCACACTGCACTCTCCAGACCTCCTACCACTCTGCAAGTGGAATGTTAGAGCCATTAAACTTCGGTTTCAAGGCTAAGGCCAGTCCTAGCGGAGCCTTGCTGGAGCCCAGTCCTCCTTCCGCACCTGGTGTAAGGGACATATGCTGCCGACTGCCGCCAAGTGAGGGTGTGGTGCGGAGGCAAAAATTCACACAGGCAGGTGCAATAGAAGACTTGTATTGAAGTAATGCAGTAACTGTTTACAACAAACCTGGTGGGAAGGCTACCCAGCCACGTGGAAGAAGCAGATTCCAGATGGACTGACAGCATCTGATGACAGAATGCGGCCTGGCTGTCTAGTACCCAATCAGGAAGGTTTTCAGAAGAGCTGTGACCCTACGCTTTCCCTCCTTGTCAGGAACTTCTCCCTTCCACTACTATTGTCCCTAATAGGCAGGGTAACAGACAGGGTACCAGTAGCCACAGGAATGTATGCTGGGCACTGACTTTTTTTGCTACACATCTAAGGGGCCTCGGCTTCCTTCCTAAAAACAGACTTTTGCTCAAAAAAGAGTGCTGCGTCAGATCCACTAACAGTGTGCCAACGGAGTTCTGCAAGCAAGCAAGTGCTGGAGGAAGCAGAGGAGTGTATGTATATAGACAGTATATAGCAAAAGTTGTCCCTGAAGTTGTTCTGAAGTCAAGTGGGCATCCCATAATTCCCAATCCCCATCCAAGTTCTAATTCCTCAATAAAATAACAAAAACAAAGTACTGGACTGTTTTCTGACTCTGAAGTGACTGTGAAGATTTGGTGTGCCTGGCTGTGCAGGGTGGGGGATCCCATTCTACTTGCGGCTCCTTAGAGGGTGCACTACATTTGGGAGCTTCTTGTGGGATATCACCCACGCCAACCTGCACAGCCATTGCTCCTAGCAACCGGAGATTCGTCAAGCCAGGGGACTGTGCTTTGCTTCAGGACCACTGTGAGTGTTACAACTGGGGAAAAGAACTTGAATGCTCTGCCTATTTCTGACTGTGTGCTCGAGTCAAGTGCCATTGCCCATAGCAACCAGCAGAAGCTGCTGTTGAGTTAATGCTGCACCACATACCCAGCTGCCCCAACTGTGGCTGGGACGGACACTTGTGCTAAACCTGCTATTCAGTAATGAAACTGTTATATGCTGTGACCCGTGGCAACCACGGCGGGAAATCGCACCCTTTTATTTAAAAGTGTGTTATGTGCTGTCACCCATGGCTAGCACAGTGAGCATTCGCGCACATCGATTACAAAATGTCCAGCAGTCTGCTTGAGGCTGGAGAAAGTGACCGCATGCTGCAATGTCCTACTGAGAACAATAAAATGTGCACCAAAATGTCTGGTAATTGGGGTAAGCCAGCGGGTATCTACAGGAGGGGGTATATCAGTTGCTCAGCTACGGCTGATGATAAGGACTGTCCCAACCCTGCTAACTACAGTGTGATATGTGTTATAGACTTTGCTGTTGCTCTTGGCAACCACAGTAAATGCTTTCTACCACCTGCTCTCAGGTGCTCGGGTACAGTCGGTGCCAAGCAGCATGTTCTGGCAAGTTCTGCAAGTGCCAGTATGTACATCATGACCAACAGTGTGCTGCCTGTGCCTGCAATCTTCAGTACAGCTAAGAAGGGGTAACAGCAGAGCGCACAGGAACGGGCCTGCCTAGTAGAGCTGCGGGCGCCAGCCAATACAGAAGTTTGGGGGTGGAGCCGCACCCCAGAGGAAACCCAGCATGCCCTGCTGGCAGTGAGAGGGACTGAGAGAGGAACAAGATGGCAGAAGGTGGACGTGTGTACCCAGCGCTGGCCTGGTTGCCTGACTGTGGTGGCTAGTGCCTGGATCCGGTGCGGGCACTGTGACGAGTGGCTCACCAGGCTGACGCCAAGCGAATAGGGGCCACCTAACTACAGTGTGGATCTGCAGTCAGGTCTCTGCACGGAACAGCCGCGGAAGTCCCGGAAGGCCAGAGCGGGCCTTGAAGAGCCTGAGGCTGGTAACTCCCCTGCAAAGAAAAGTAACATTGGGGAAGAAAGATGGAAATCTGCCTCGGCTTGCAGCCCGGTCGGCTAACTGGTACTTGCAAGTACTGCCAAGCAGGAGCCAGGCGCTGTCACTAAAAATGCCGTCCGCACCTGTACACCCTGTCAGTGCCACCTGGAAGGAGCCAGTGTTGGAAGACAGCTCGTCTTCAGGTGAGCCAGTGGGGGGTGTCAGTGGTGGGTGCATAGACTGGGGGTCGCCCAGGCTGCAGGCGGAATTTGGGCTCTTGGATGAAGAGTTTGTGGAGTGGTCATCACACAGTAACTCGGAGGAGGAGAGAGAGTGGGGGCACTCTCAGGAGAAGGTGAAAGTGTTGTCCGAGAAGTTGTATGTGCCAGACTCAGCTGAAGGGACCAGAAGAGCTGTGCAGATCCCAGTAAGTGTAAGGCAGAAATTCCTCTATCACCCAGACTAGAGCAGCTGAATACTGTGGGTATTGAGGTCACCCAAAGCCTGCATGCTACCTGGACAGGCAAGTCTCGGGAACTCCCAAGGTTTTCAAGGTTCCTGTCAGAAACCATGAATCAGAATGGGACAGAAGTACAGTTAAATCACGCTTGTTAAATAATAAAAGTAAATACAACAAACGTAGTCAAAAAATAGCCAGAGTTCAGGTACCGGAACGGATAGTCAGACAAGCCAAACGTCTGGGAGCCGGAGATGAGCGTAGTAAAACAGCAAGCAGGATCTGGAGCCAGAAGGGATGTCAGCCAAGCAAGTCTTTTAACAGGAATGCTCTCTGTGATGTTGACTAAAGTGAGGGCAGAGATCCTCTGGGCTGGACGGCTTAAGTAGGCAGGACTGACGAGCATGATATCATCATCAGCTGAGTAACTGTGGAGAGATAGAAGCTGGCAATTAGCCAACAGCTGAGCGGCCAGCTCAGAGAAGGAAGGGCTGAGCCCAGCCCTGACAGTACCCCCTCCTCAATGACCCCTCCCCCTCGGAGGACCACCAGGCTTGAGGGGAAAACATCTATGGAAATCACAGAGGAGGACAGGGGCATGTACGTCCGAGGATGAGACCTAAGAGCGTTCCTCCGGACCGTACCCCTTCCAATGCACCAGGTACTGTATGTGCCCCTCATGGTTCTCAACCTCTCCAGGGTGAGGACGTGGCACTGAGGTGGTAAAGCGGTTGCAGACCAAAGGTTTTAATAAGGAGACATGAAATACATTTGAAATACGCATGTTAGAAGGAATGTCTAATGCGTAAGCCACTGGGTTAATCCTGCAAAGAATACGGAAAGACCCAATAAGCCAAGGTGCGAACTTCAGTGAGGGAACACGAAGTCGGAGGTTGCGAGATGACAGCCAGACCTTGTCCTCAACCTGGTAGGTAGGCGCAGGCAGGCATCTGCGGTCAGCATGGAGTCTGTACCTATCATTAGCATGTCGCAGAGCTTCCTGGACTTGTGCCCAAGTGGAACGAAGACCACGGAGATGCTCCTCTAACGCAAGAATACTCTGCGGAACAAATGAGTCAGGCAACATGGAAAGTTGGAAACCATAGTTCGCCATAAACGGGGACAATCGGGAAGCAGAATTCAAGGCACTATTGTGAGCAAACTCTGCCCACGGTAATAGGTCTGACCAGTTGTCAGAAATATAGCAACGTAGGAATTGCTCCAAGGACTGATTTGCTCTTTCTGCGGCCCCACTAGACTGCGGGTGATACACAGAGAAAACAGCAAGCTGAATTCCCAACTGTGCACAAAAGGCTCGCCAGAACCGGGACACAAATTGACTACCCCTGTCCGAGACAATCACCTTGGGTAGCCTTAAGACTCTCAAAGGCCTTAATGGACTCCGGAGACCAACTCTGTGGGTTACCGTCTTTTCTGGTCATATCAGTCAGGGGCTTGACCAGAGATGAGAAGTTACGAATAAACGAATAAACGATAATAGTTGGCAAAGCCAAGGACACGCTGCAGAGGACGTAAACCCACAGGTCGGGGCCCCTGTTGGACTGCTGAAAGTTTCTCTGGGTCCATAAAAAAACCAGCAGTGGAAATGACATAACCCAGGAATTTAACCTGTTCACGATGGAACTCGCACTTCCTCAATTTACAATAGAGATTGTTTTCTCTTAGTTTCTGAAGCACACAACAGACATCTGTGTGGTGGCTCTCCAGGGACTTGGAAAATATAAGGATATCATCGAGATAAACCACCACACATAACTGCAACAAATCTCTGATGACATCGTTAATGAATTACAAAGTCCAAAAGAGTTACAAAGGCCAAAAGGCATTACGAGGTACTCATAATGCCCTGTTCTGGTATTAAATGCAGTTTTCCACTCGTCGCCCTCCTTAATCCTTACGAGATTGTATGCCCCTCTCAAATCAAGCTTCGAGAAAACCGTAGCTCCCTCGAGGCGGTCAAATAACTCCGTACGCATTCTTAATTGTGAAACGATTGAAACCCCTATAATCAATACAAAGTCTTAGTTCACCACTCTTCTTCTTCACAAAGAAGAAACCAGCACCAGCAGGGGACAAGGATTTGCAGATAAAACCTCGAGAAAGTGCTTCTGCAACATACTTCTCCATGGCCTTATCCTCCAAGACCTACAAAGGGTAAACCCGGCCACGAGGGGTTATGGCACCAGGTTGAAGGTCAATTGCGCAATCATACGGCCGGTGTGGAGGCAAACTACCGGCTTGACCTTTGTCAAAGACATCACTAAAATCGCGGTACTCCTCCGGCAGGGAGGAAAGTGAAGAGGTGCACAGGACCTTGGCTACCTTCTGGAAGCAGGTCTTACTGCACTGTGGCGACCAGGAGAGAACTTCAGCACGGAGCCAATCAAAAGAGGGGTTGTGCCTCTGTAACCAAGGATAACCAATAACCAGCAGAAACTTAGGTGAGGAAATAACTTGGAATTGGATTATCTCATGGTGAAGAATCCCTACGGCCATGGACAACGGAACCGTCTCATGAGTCACATGGGCAGGCTGTAGGGGTCTCCCATCAAGAGCCTCAATGGCAAGTGGAGTGTCACGCAGCTGCAGCGGAATCGAGTGCTTCGATACAAAGGCAGCATCAATGAACAGGCCTGCAGCCCCAGAGTCGATTAGAGCCTGTATCTCAACAGACAACTCCGCCCAAGAAAGGGTGACCGAAACCAGGGGCTTATCCTTCTGGATAACTGGGGAGTCTTTCTCTGAGTCTGGAGTCAATGAGAATGGCAAACATGATCAACTTCTCCAGCTCAGTGGGTATATCTTGGGCTGCTATCTCATCCTTGATGGAATCCGAGAGACCATGAGAAAAAGCAGCCACGAGGGCCTCATTTTTCTAAGCAACCTCTGCTGCCAGAGTACAGAATGCAATGGCGTAGTCGGCAACAGTTCTCGTACTCTGTTTGATGGTCATGAGGCACTTGGCAGCAGAAGTGGAGCATGCGGGAACGTCAAATACCCTTTTAAAGGTGGCCACAAACTCAGGGTAACTCAAGACAACAGGTTTTTGCGTCTCCCATAAAGGGTTTGCCCAGGCCAAGGCTCTCTCAGAAAGCAAAGATATCACAAAACCTACTTTGCTTCTGTCCGTGGGAAGCGCCTGGGGCAGCATCTCAAAGTATATCTCAACCTGGTTGAGAAACCCTCTGCATTGAACTGGGGAATACTTGGGGAAGCGGAGCGGGTGCCTGCACAAAGACTGGCCCAGCAGCAGGGACAGCTTGCAACTCAGGTTGTACCGGAGCAGCCACAGTGGGAGATTCCAGGTGAGCCGTGCGACTCAGGAGCGTTTATAACGCCATGGCAAACTGATCTATGCGGTGATCCTGCTCATCCAATCTGGAAAAAATATTACCAACAAGTGAATTGACTGTATCTTCTGAATTCATGGCCTTCGCCTACTGCCAGAAACCACGAATCAGACTGAGACAGAAGTACAGTTAAATCACACTTGTTAAATGATAAAAGTAAATAGAACAAACGTAGTCAAAACATAGCCAGAGTTCAGGAACCAGAACGGATAGTAAGACAAGCCAAAGGTCAGGGAGCCAGAGATGAGCATAGTAAAACAGCAAGCAGGATCTGGAGCCAGAAGGGATGTCAGCCAAGCAAGTATTTTAACAGGAATGCAGCGTCTCTGTGATATTGATTAAGGCAAAGGCAGAGATCCTCTGGGCTGGATGGCTTAAGTAGGCAGTGCTAACGAGCAGGATATCATCAACAGCGAGTAACTGTGGAGAGATAGGAGCTGGCAATTAGCCGACAGCTGAGCGGCCAGCTCAGAGAACTAGCCCTGACAGTTCCAGCGTGAGGCAGCGCAGCGAACAAGCTTGGACCAGGTTTCAGGACATTCGGCAGGAACGGAGGCATGTGAAAGCTATTTACAAGACAGGGTGGTGGTTGTTAAAGCTGGACAGCCCACTAAAAGTCACTCAGAGGAGCTGACGGCAACCTGAGGAGATTACCTAACCCTTAGTACTACCTGTGAAGGACTGATGTGAATAGGTTCAGCTTGCAGGTAGTTACCATGGACAGCAAGGAGAAGATTGCTGCCCTTATTGTTCTTTTCTCATGGACTAGGCCAGCCTAACATCCTGACTTGTTCCAGATGGATGTTCGTACCTGATGAAGAACTGGGTGAGGCCTAGTGTGCTATTGAAAAGAGACTGACCACAAGGATGGGCTCCTCCTGCCAGAGACAGTTGATTATTACTGCCAGCAGGTTTATAAACCTCTGCTGACAGACTATACCGATAGATACTGAAGCTAGTGATAGGGATGTGTTTTTTTCTTGTTCTGTTCTTCAGGTATCGCTGTGGACGGCTGTTCACCCTGCTTCATGATGGACTCAACATTTTCCAGCTCACTGGGAGGGCTTCCCTCTAGGGGGAGGTGCTTCAGCGAAATTAAGTGCTTTATTCTGTGTTTTGAGTTAGCTGCAGGGACCTCTAGCTAGGATGTGTATATGATGTTAATATATAATGAACATACGTGTTTTTGAAGAGAAAATGTCTATTTTTGATACCACTATATATTTGTGAATAGCCCCTTCCAAGTTTGTTCCTTTTTCCCTCCTTTGTTTTATTTTTTTTACGGGATGCCCTGTTTTTTCTCCTGGGTGCAGAAGCCATTATATTTTTCCCAGCCGCGGGGTCAGGCTGTTGTTTTGGTTGGGGGGGGTGAGTGTAGCACCCTCTAGCTAGTGTGCTAGGTGTAAATAGTTAGCTGTTAGTGTAGGCAAATTGGCTTGGCTGAGAGCCAGGCTGGGGTTAAGGGTTTAATCTGAGTCAGAGATTAGTGAGGCTGGCTCATTCAGACAGCTCTTCTGGTGCCTCCCCCTGTTTTCTGAAACCTTGGAGAAGTTCCAGGTGTAGTGGGTGGATGTTAGAAGGGGCTGTTTGCAATATTTGAGAGGGCCCCAGCAGGTTGGGCACCTCATAAATAGGTATGAGTCATGCCAGTAGGGCAGTCGGGTGGAAAATTGAGATAGAGTCCTGAGAAGACTATCGGTGACCCTTGAGGGTGACCCCTACTCTGGAGTGGGTGGGGGAGTGACCTCAGGCTTGGGTGCTGGAAGGATCCCCAACAACACACAGAGTAAACCCTTCCTGGAGGCACAGGAGCAAGAAAAGGACAGCGGGAGCAGGTCAGCAGGGCTGGGAGATCTCCTGAGAAGTCAACCGGGTGGGCTGGTGGGTGTTCAGTCTGGGAGGACTATTGAGAGAGTGTCACTCTGGAGGACTATGGAGAAGTTAGCCAGGAAGGCTAGTGAAAGGGGCCGCTGCAGCCAGGTGGGTTAGCAGTGCCTGAAGAGGTGGTGCTGAGATCAGTAGCCACAGGCTCGACCATGACTTTTTTTTGGTACACATCTAAGGGCAAATTTCACCCTTATGCCGCGTACACACGAGCGGACTTTCCGGCATACTTGGTCCGGCGGACCAGAGTGTGCCGGACAATCCGCCCGTGTGTGGGCGCCGGCGGACTTTTCCGGCGGACTTTTTCCCAAAAGCCCGCCAGACCTAGATTTGAAGAAAGTTTCAAATCTTTCCGCCGGACTCAGTTTCGGGCGGAAAGTCCGCTCGTGTGTGTGCTGGTCCGACGGAAAGCCCGCTCGTGTGTATGCTGGTCCGACGGTCCAGATACGACACGAGGGCAGGGTATTGCATCTCGCGCTCGCTGCAATGGGAAAAACAAATTTTCCTATTGCGGCGAGCGCGGGGCATACCAGACCCTTAGGTCTGGTATGGATTATAAAGGGAACCCCCTACGCCGAAAAAACGGCGTGGGGTCCCCCCTAAAATCCATACCAGACCCCGATCCGAGCACGCAGCCTGGTCGGTCAGGAAAGGGGGTGGGGACGAGCGAGCGCCCCCCCCTCCTGAACCGTACCAGGCCGCATGCCCTCAACATGGGGGGTGGGTGCTTTGGGGGAGGGGGGCGCCCTGCGGGGCCCCCCCCACCCCAAAGCACCTTGTCCCCATGTTGATGAGGACAAGGGCCTCTTCCCGACAACCCGGGCCGTTGGTTGTCGGGGTCTGCGGGCGGGGGCTTATCGGAATCTGGGAGCCCCCTTTAATAAGGGGGCCCCCAGATCCCGGCCCCCCACCCTATGTGAATGAGTATGGGGTACATGGTACCCCTACCCATTCACCTAAGGAAAAAGTGTAAGTAATAAAACACACTACACAGGTTTTTAAAATATTTTATTAAACAGCTCCGGTGGGGGGATCTTCCTCCGGCTTCGGGGGTCTTCTTCCGGCTTCGGGGGTCCCTCCGCTTCATCTTCTCCCGGCGTCCGGTTGGTTCTTCTCCGCTCTCTTCTCTCCAGTTCTTCGGCCGGCTCCTCTGCTGTCTTCAGGTAGCTCTCTTGCCAGCAGAGGTCCGGACTTCTTGTCTTCTTGTCTTTTTGTCTTCTCTTCTCCAGATGTTGACACGACGCTCTCTCCGGCTGGACTGCTCTCCGAGGGCTGCGTTGTGACTTATATAGGCGGAGACCCCGCCCCCTTTTGATGTCACAGTCCCTGGGCATGCTGGGACTGTGACGTTTTAGGGGGCGTGGTCAACATCACCCAGTGACCACGCCCCCTAAAACGTCACAGTCCCAGCATGCCCAGGGACTGTGACATCAAAAGGGGGCGGGGTCTCCGCCTATATAAGTCACAACGCAGCCCTCGGAGAGCAGTCCAGCCGGAGAGAGCGTCGTGTCAACATCTGGAGAAGAGAAGACAAGAAGACAAGAAGACAAGAAGTCCGGACCTCTGCTGGCAAGAGAGCTACCTGAAGACAGCAGAGGAGCCGGCCGAAGAACTGGAGAGAAGAGAGCGGAGAAGAACCAACCGGACGCCGGGAGAAGATGAAGCGGAGGGACCCACGAAGCCGGAAGAAGACCCCCGAAGCCGGAGGAAGATCCCCCCACTGGAGCTGTTTAATAAAATATTTTAAAAACCTGTGTAGTGTGTTTTATTACTTACACTTTTTCCTTAGGTGAATGGGTAGGGGTACCATGTACCCCATACTCATTCACATAGGGTGCGGGGCCGGGATCTGGGGGCCCCCTTATTAAAGGGGGCTCCCAGATTCCGATAAGCCCCCGCCCGCAGACCCCGACAACCAACGGCCAGGGTTGTCGGGAAGAGGCCCTTGTCCTCATCAACATGGGGACAAGGTGCTTTGGGGTGGGGGGGGCCCCGCAGGGCGCCCCCCTCCCCCAAAGCACCCACCCCCCATGTTGAGGGCATGCGGCCTGGTACGGTTCAGGAGGGGGGGGCGCTCGCTCGTCCCCACCCCCTTTCCTGACCGACCAGGCTGCGTGCTCGGATCGGGGTCTGGTATGGATTTTAGGGTGGACCCCACGCCGTTTTTTCGGCGTAGCGGGGTTCCCTTTATAATCCATACCAGACCTAAGGGCCTGGTATGCCCCGCGACGGGGCTCGCAAGGTGTCAATCTCGCCGATAAAAGCGGCAAGATTGACATCCTTTTCTAGTCCCGTCGCACCTGAGTCACGTTCAAAATGAACGGACTTGTCCGTGTGTGGGCAAGTCCGTTCATTCTGAAAGTCCGCCGGAACTCCGGCGAAAGTCCGTCGGAAAGACGGGCGGACTTAGCCCGCCGGAAAGTCCCGGCGTGTGTGGGCAAGTCCGTCCGTTTTAAAGTCCGGCGCACCTGGCGGACAAAGTCCGTCGGAAAGTGTGCCGGACCAAGTAGGATAGAAAGTCCGACCGTGTGTACGCGGCATTACAGTGACTAATTACTCTACTAGTGAGCACCTATTAAAGTGTACATCATCATACAAAAATTACATATGTAAAAATATGGTGAACACCAAGTGAACAAAATTACACGTTGTAGCACAGTGCCAGTACTGCAAAAAAATATAAAAAATATATATAATAAATATATAAAAAATATATAAAGGATGACACTGTAAAGTTATTGTGTATACTTTGGCGTATATAAAACAAAATTGTGACCCAGTGACAGGGAAAAATGTTAATTTACAATTCGTGCCAAAAGTCCTCAAAACAAAAGGTTCTGGATCTTCTTTCCAAAACTTCCACCACACCCGGATGTTCGGTGAGGTGAGCCCACTCCCAATGAAAAACTCACTCACCAGCTCCAATTGCCCCCACTTGCGTGTAAGGCTGCAAAGCTTAATGATTCCAAATCACCAGGATTCAACCAACAATTCCTCCATTCAAGTATACGTGCAAAATACGTTCCATATGTGAAATAAAAAAATGCTCCAAATGGTGTAATAACGTACAACCAGTTTATTAACACTCACTTAAAACAAATCTCCAATGGTTAAACTCACACTTTGAATATAAAAAACTTGCACAGCAACCTCCACAGCACACTGCATGAACAATGCACATCACAACAACTTGTAAAACCTCCTGGGGATATGTGGTCACGGCGGACCCGAGATATGCAGGCGTCTACTACGATTGTCTCACCCGCTCATCTCTCGCCCAATTGCTAAACCCGGTCTCTTCCTTGGCAGGCTACACCGCAACGCTCGTCCCTCTGCACGTCACTCGTAAGCGATGTCCACCACCAGGGGCGGACTGATAACTCATGGGGCCCCCGGGCAATAGGAGATTATGGGGCCCCTAGGCAATCAGAGATTATGGGGACACACAGTATACACACACACAGTATACAATCACACAGTATACACATACATGTACACACAGTATACACAGACAGATGTAAAAAAAAACCACAGATTTATACATACTGTCCCTGGTTTTACTGAGGCTGGCAACCCTGATGGGGCCCCCTAGTGGCCCAGGGCCCTCGGGCAGTGCCCTAATCGCTCAATGGTCAGTCCGCCCCTGTCCACCACTGCTCGGCCACGCCCCGACATGTTTCATCACACCTGTGACTTATTCATGGGATAGGCCGCCCTGAGTGTCCGTCAATCCTTATATACCCTCCCGTCCGCAACTGACAGGAGATCATTCAGTGCACATGCGCCCTACGTATACGCCACGCCTGCGCACTAATCGTGTCCCCGTGAGCGCAAACCCCCATTGCTTGGGACCCCTGCTCAATAGATCCTGAAGCATCGGACTGTACTGCTTAGCAATCAATTTTACATATATAGATATGCACTTCCCAGGTGTCCATTATCTTCAAATCACATATTGCTTCGCATTATACAGTGCTTGCTTCACTACTTCTAAATTTACATCCCGGACCCTAAATATTAAACACTCCGTGTTGGTTGCTTTAGCAATATTACTCAAGCAAGTCAAACATCGCCAAGCAACCTCCTCTTCCCAATAATCATAAAAAATCTAAATAAACTATGATCGTACACAATAATATGAACATTCATTTCAAAACACTCATTTATAATTGCACATATTCATTAGATTCAAAATATAAAATAAATTAATATAAAAAATATATATAAAAAATATATATATATATTAAAAATATAAAATACATTAGCACTTTATCTCCATAAACAACGACTATGAGTGGCTGGAATGAAATGATCCTAACTAATTTGGACTATTGTGTTCATGAGTGGGTAGTTTCTCATTCTTGTTAATCAGACGTTGTATTCTCGTCTAGTTATGTATCATAGCCACCCTACCCCGCATATAGTATGCCAAACTGTATATATTATGGGGTGCAGAGTCCACTGGGGCTTACTCCCACTGGTCCCTAGTGGGTGTCTATATATAATCTGGGGTGCAGAATCCACTGGGGCTTACTCCCAACGACCACTGGTGGATGTCGGTCAGAAACTCATCTTTAACTCCCCCCTCAGTAGGAAACTGCATAGATCTAGCCTGTATTCTCTATATTCAGATGTTTCCCTGTCCATTATAATACAATCTATACTCCTCTTGGGTGATCCCACATCCTACGATGGCATTCTTTGTGGGTATTCCCCTCTCCATTTCCATATATATGTCCCATGTAGAGGTATGTGAAGTCCTACATATGGTAGACCTAACAGGGGTTCAAACTCCATATAGGTATGCTCCCTCTATCTTCTCCAATAGTACATACACTGCCACTAAATAAAGTGACCGTGCTGTGCTAAAATCTTCTGAAACTATCTCATATAGAGGTGGATATTTCACATATGGAACGTATTTTGCACGTATACTTGGATGGAGGAATTGTTGGTTGAATCCTGGTGATTTGGAATCATTAAGCTTTGCAGCCTTACACGCAAGTGGGGGCAATTGGAGCTGGTGAGTGAGTTTTTCATTGGTAGTGGGCTCACCGAACACCCGGGTGTGGTGGAAGTTTTGGAAAGAAGATCCAGAACCTTTTGTTTTGAGGACTTTTGGCACGAATTGTAAATTAACATTTTTCCCTGTCACTGGGTCACAATTTTGTTTTATATACGCCAAAGTATACACAATAACTTTACAGTGTCATCCTTTATAAATTATTTATATATTTATTATATATGTTTTTTATATTTTTTTGCAGTACTGGCACTGTGCTACAACGTGTAATTTTGTTCACTTGGTGTTCACCATATTTTTACATATGTAATTTTTGTATGATGATGTACACTTTAATAGGTGCTCACTAGTAGAGTAATTAGTCACTGTAAGGGTGAAATTTGTTTTTAGGAAGCGCCACTTTTTATTTCTCACGTGTGATTCACATATATTAGACACGTTATAGATAAAAATTATATGGTATAATAGATTTTTTACAACGTGGCAGCTGCAGTTAGACATTTGCATCAACATTTGTCATTAATTATAGTTGGTGTTCACTCCGAGGCGCAGTGGTGGGGAACAAGGTATAGGTGGGCTGTTATACTTTGGAGACCAATATTTAGTAGAATACACATCTAAGGGGCCTAGGGTTCCTGCCTATAATAGGCTTTTGCTCAAAAATCTGACTGAGTGCTGAGACATATTTCACTAATGGTGTACAAGCGGAGTTCTGCAAGCAAGCGAGTGCTGGAGGAAGCAGAGGCGTGTATATAGACTCTATATAAGAAAAGTTTTCCCTGAAGTTGTTCTGAAGTCAAGTGGGCATCCCATAATTTCCAATCCCCATCCAAGTCCTAATCCCTCAATAAAATATCAAAAACAATGTGGGGGTGGGGGTTCTTCTAGGTACACTTGCAGGTACACTTTTTGAAGAAACTCAGCAAGTAGGTTGTTTCAAACATCTTGGAGAACTAACCACAGATCTTCTGTGGATGTAGGCTGCCTCAAATCTTTCTGTCCCTTCATGTAATCCCAGACAGACTCAAAAATGTTGAGGGGTCTGTGGGTGCCACATCATCACTTCTAGGATTTCTTGTACTTCTTTACGCTGAAGATAGCCCTTAATGACATTGACTGTATGTTTGGGGTCATTGTCCTGCTGCAAAATAAATTTGGGGCCAATCACACACCTCCCTGATGGTATGGCATGGTGGATAAGTATCCGCCTGTATTTTTCAGCATTCATGACACCATTGGTCCTGACCAAATCTCCAACACCATTTACAGAAATGCAGTGCCAAACTTGCAAGGAACCTCCACCATGCTTCACTGTTGACTGCAGACACTCATTATTGTATCGCTCTCCAGCCCTTTAGTGAACAAACTGCTTCCTGCTACAGCCAAATATTGACTCATCAGCCAAGAGCACCTGCTGCCATTTTTCTGCACCCCAGCTCCTATGTTTTCATGCATAGTTGAGTTGCTTAGCTTTGTTTCCACGTCGGAGGTTTTTGGATTTTTGGCTGCAATACTTCCATGAAGACTGCTTCTGGCCAAACTTCTCTGGACAGTAGATGGGTGTACCTGGATCCCACTGGTTTCACTTTCCACCAGTTCTGTGCTGATAGCACTGCTGGACATCTTCTGATGTTGAAGGGAAGTAAGCATGATGTGTCTTTTATGTGCTGCATTAAGTTTCCTTGGCCAACCACTGCATCTATGGTCCTCAATGTGGCCCGTTTCTTTGTGCTTCTTCAAAAGGACTTGAACAGCACATCTTGAAACCCCAGTCTGCTTTGAAATCTTTGTCTGGGAGAGACCTTGCTGATGCAGTACAACTACTTTGTGTCTTGTTGCTGTGCTCAGTCCTGCCTTTGTGTATGACCTGTGACATAAATCTGTCTTCCACAACCTCACCTTAATAGCAAAGTTTGGCTGAAATCTAAGATAAGATGCAGTGGCGGCTGGTGCTAAATATTTTGGGGGGGCGTCCACAGGCACCCCCACACGTACACTGCGGGAGACGGTCTCCCAGCAGGGAGTCTGCATGTGACAATGGGGCCAAGGTATGAGAGGGAGCTGGGCTATGGCACTGTACCTGGCCCCGGCGATGCGGTGGAGAGGGCTGTGGGTCCGAGCAGGTAGAAGAGCCCATGGACACTGGGCGGCGATCTGGTGAACCTTCCCTCAGGTATGATATATACGGTACATGCTTTTATTGTGCACAGTGATTGCTCTCTTTTACTGCTCGCTTATATAATTTCTTCTTTTATGTTCCTCGTTCTTCTATCTATCTTCCTCTTTTTTTTTGTTCAAAGTTTTTATTGGGTTTTATCATATAATACAGAACAGAGGAAAATGGTATCCGTTGTATTTCAATACATAGTAAACGTACATAGTCATATGGTTACAGATGGCAGAATAAAAGAACAGGCAAAGTTGAACATCAGAAGTGCTATAGCGTAATAAGAGGCGAAGGGCATTATCTTCCCCCCCAGACACCCCATCTGGGAACATACTGTGTCTTGAGGGAGAGACAGCACATCCAACCCTCATGTTACAGCATTTTTGACACAAATAGATTGCCAATAATTGGTAATACAGAAAAGATAGGGAACTTATCATATACTTAGCATTTCAAGATTACAGTGTGTCCAGGTATAGTCAGCTGTGATGAAACAGCTGTTATGTCATAACTAAAGAATTAACAACAATATAACAATGGTGTGTGGCCTATAACGTCTAGGGCCACATATCAGTGATAGTAGCGATAGAACAGGTGATCCCTTCGGGTATCAATATTTTAGGGTTGTGTTGTAAGCGTAAGAGGTTAAGGTAGGGCTATACATTTAGGGTGTACTAACCAGGGATTCCATCTGTTTAGGAATACATGAATTCCATGAGACATTGGTTGTTTAGCAATTGAATCACTTCTGTGAGTGAGGGGGGCTCGGGATATTTCCATTTTCTGGCAATTGTCAGCCTGGTAGTAATAAAGAGTTAGAATGAGGTGAGTGGCTGAAGGCCAGGAGTCGAAGCCTAGACCCAAAAGGATCAAATGCGAGGACAGTGAGATAGGAGTTGATAAGATGGAGGAAAGGAGTTTTGTGAGGGCAGCCCAAAAGGGTTTCAGTTTGGGACAAGACCACCATATATGTATTGTTGTGCCAGAGTGGCCACAAGTTCTCCAGTCGGAGTCGGATGTGTTTGGGTATATCTTTATCAGTTTAGACTTTGTAAGATACCAGTTATGTAGGATTTTCTGTACCGTTTCCCAGTGTGTGATACATCGGGAGAATTTTAGTGGCCTTCTGAGGACACTGTGTCATTGCTGGTGGGTGTAGGTACATTTAAAAAGGTTCTCCCATTTCAACATAGCAGTTGTTTTGGTGTTCGGTACTGGGTTGGTGAGGAGCTTGTAGATATACGAGATACCCTTTAGACGGGGATGCTCTGCGTCATAGAATTTCAGTAGGAGCCAGAAGAAAGGATTTTTTGACCATGTTACCTGTGAGAGCGCAGAGCGAATTCTGAGGTACACAAAGAAGTCTCTGGATGGAATGTAGTAGGACTCTTGTAGTTGCTGAAAGGGTGAGAGCACAGAGTCGTGATAGAGATCTCCAATGGTAGTAACTCCTTTATATATCCAGTTTGAGATTGGGATATCAGGTAGGATTGTTTGTAGAGCCTTGAGAGGTATGTCATGAAGTATCCGATGGGGTATGCTACCTATTTGCTGAAAGATTGCTCGCCATGTTTTAAGAGTTGCATTGACTGTGGAAAGATAGCTTAGCTTTTTATGGTGTTGCAGGAGTAGTGCACTAAGGATTCGTTTAGGATGAGTTTCCAGGACTGTTGCTTCTATTTGTATCCACAGATTTTGTATATCTGCTTTCCACCAGTATTTGGTTTGATCTAGAATGGTTGCTTTGAAGTATGCTGAGACGTTAGGAGTTCCCATCCCACCATTAGATGTTGGTGAACAAAGGGTAGATCTTTTAATTCTGGGGTGTTTCCCATTCCATATGAAAGAGGTTAGGATAGCTTGAAGTTTGTTAAGATGTGATTGTAAGAAAGGGGTGGGTAAAGTTCAGAATAGGTACAGTATATGAGGCAAAAGGTACATTTTGGTGAGCACAATACGCCTGGCCCATGATGCTTGCACGTTCCTTAAATTTTGTACAGTTTTTTGTAGATTGGTAACTAGATGTGAAAAATTAAGGAAAAGTAGGCGGGAAGTAGGAGTAGTCAAGTGGATACCTAGATAGGAGAGAGTGGAGTCTGGGGCCCATGAAAAAGAGGTGTGTAGCAATGCTACGTTTGGTGTTAGGATCGATATTGGCTCCAATCATACAGGATTTGGAGTAATTGATTTTGTATAAAGATGCTTTGCTGAAAAGGTCCAGGGTATGATGAAGTTGGGGGAGAGACAGTGTGGGGTTGGTAATAGAGACGATCAAATTGTCTGCATAGAGACCAATTTTATTTTTGCGCTCCCCAATTCCAATGCCGGAAATGGCAGGGTTCGAGTGAATGGAGCGTGCTAGAGGTTCCATGATAAGAGTAAAAATTAATGGGGATAGAGGGCAGCCTTGACGCGTTCCATTGGTTATATGGAAGGGATCTGAGAGAATACCCAAATTTATGGCGCTGGGAGAGGAGTATAGAGCCAATATGGCATTCAGTATAGGGCTAGAGAAGCCAAATTTAATTAGGACTGCTTTTAGGTAATTCCAGTCTACCCTATCGAACGCCTTCTCTGCATCTAGAGAGATGAACAGAGAAGGCGTTCGGTGGTGTTCGACCCATTGCAACAAGTCAATATATCGGCGGGTGCCATCAGATGCCTGCCTCCCGTTAACAAATCCCACCTGGATGAACCAAGCGAGGGATGATACCAGAAATACATGAGTCTAGGAGCTTAGCGTAAAGTTTTGTATCAGTATTTAGCAATGAAATGGGTCTATAGCTAGCTGGATCGTCAGTTGGTTTGCCTGGTTTGGGAATCGTGGTGATGGTTGCTTCAAGGGCTTCCGAAGGTATTGAGCCTGTGGAGAGTGTGTGATTGAATGAGTTGCATAGATACGGGGCTAGCAATGTAGAAAATTGTTTGTAATACTCATTCCTAAAGCCATCGGGTCCAGGGGCTTTATGTAGTGGAAGGGAGGCTATAGCGCTTTCCAGTTCAGAGATCGTGAAGGGTTGAGAAATGGAGTGTATTTTGTCGGAAGATAGAAATGGCAGGTGTAAGTGGTCTAGGAATTGTGCTATATCAGTTGGTGTGGGAGAGGGGGCTTCACCGGTGATAGTTAAGTTGTATAAGTTGGCATAGAATTAAATGAATCGATTGGCTATGTCTTTGGGATTGGTGAGGCGAGTGTGGTTAGTGGATGTGAGGTATGAGATTTTGGTGTGCATTCGGCGGCATTTGAGCTTCTTTGCAAGGCAGGCTCCTGGTTTGTTATGGTGTGCATAGAAATGTAGTTTTAACCTTTTCAAAGATAGGTCAAAGCTTGAGTGTAAGTGTTTGCTTAGCTTTCGTCTGATATTCTGTAGTTCGGTTTGTAGGAGTAGTGAGGGCTGGGCTTTGTGTGCACTTTCAAGAGAGCGTAGCTGTTCTAGTAGTTATGTAGTGGTGGCATTGCGTTCCTTTTTTTCAAGTGCCCCTAATTTAATAAGGAGACCCCTGAGACACACTTTATGCGCATTCCAGCAAACAGTAGGGTTCGATACAGAATCGCTATTTAGCAGGAAGTAGTTTTCAATTTCGGATGCAACATGTTTCTGGAGATGAGGGAGAGAGATAAAGGAGTTGTTGAGCCTCCACGTTTTTTTAAATTGATTAGGGTTAGGAGGAAAAAGCTTGAGAAGAATAGGGGCATGGTCAGACCACATGATGGTGTCAATTGTTGCGTTTTGTACTGTTTGGAGGGCATATTCGTCTACCAGAAACATGTCTATTCTGGAATAGGATTTTTGCGTGTGTGCATAAAAGGTGTAATCCTTCTCAGTGTCGTGTAGGCATCTCCATGGGTCATATAGATCTTCAGAATGAAGTAGAGATGAGAGAGAGGTGGATTGTCTCCTTGTTGGGTTGGAGGAGTCGAGGATTGGGTCTATAATTTGATTAAAATCCCCACAAATGATTAGGGGATGCTGTCGTAAAGATGTTAGTTTTCCCATGATGGTTTTATAGAGCTGGCCTTAACCACTATTGGGGACATATAGATTGACAATGGTCAGTGTATGGTTATTAATGGAGGCATGTAGTATGATATATCTGCCAAATATGTCTACTTCTGAATGTATCAGCTGAAACGCTACTGTAGAGGGTATAGCTATGAGGACTCCAGCTTCTTTCTTGGGGGAGTTGGCAAAAAAGCAATGTGGAAATTGTTTATGAGAACAAGATGGTGGTTTAAGAGAGGAGAGGTGGGTTTCTTGTATGCACATGAGATCTGCGTTAAGTCTCAGTTCTTCTTTCCATAGTAAATGACGCTTAAAGGTGGAGTTGAGGCCTTTGACATTCAGGGAGGCAATGTTAAGAGCCATAGTAAGTATGTGTAAAACCAGGATTTGGGGTGCATAAGGGGGGAGGGAGGAGAACACCTGATGAATCGCACACTAAACTTTTTCAATATATAACAATAGTACTTATTGATTACTGATATAACAACAGGTACAAAAAAGAACTTAAAAAGCAATAAAGATAGCTTATTGAACTTGTAGTACAGTATAGAACTTGTAATAGGGTGCTTAGCACTCTATATTATCCAGGGGGGAAGTTCGAGAGATAAAAAAAAAGAAGCAGCGTAACAAAAGACAAAAAAAAAAAAAAGAAAACGAAAATTCAAGATGAACATAGAATACTCATCTGG
This sequence comes from Lithobates septentrionalis, assembly GCA_037952835.1. NCBI lineage: Eukaryota > Metazoa > Chordata > Amphibia > Anura > Ranidae > Lithobates > Lithobates septentrionalis. The sequence goes on from JBBDGP010001747.1 coordinate 1,284,753, forward strand.
GACATCCAATTAATACAGAGAGGAGTGATGTCTGAGTTGCTCGTTTAGGAATATAGTTGGCCTTAAGTGACATTAGGATGTCAGGGTAGGTGTTGATCACGGGATGAGGCGCGGTTGATATTGTCACGGCCGTGTTTGGATGATTATAGTCGGTGGGAGTCCATCGCTGGTGGGGGTGAGGAGATGAGGCCCCAATTTAGCATTCTTTTGATGCCCTCTTTAGGGGTGAAAATGGTAGTGAATTGATTTTGGAATGTCACCATCAATTTAGTGGGGAAAACCCACTTGTAGGTGATGTTGCGGTCACGGAGGACAGTAGTGACTGGAACAAATTCCCTTTGCTTTTGTGCTGTGGCAGCCAAGATATCTGTGTAAAGTGAAAGTGAAGAGTAAGGATCAGGCAGGGGAGCATTAGTGCGGGCTGCAGATATGACTTTTTCTTTAATTTGAAAGAAATGAATATATGCCAGCACGTCTCGCGGGACCGTTTCTGGTAGGTAATTCTGTTTTGCGATCCTGTGAGCACGGTCTAAAGCAAGATCAGCTTGTGATAGTTGGGGAATAAGCTTGAGGAACAATTGCTAGATATAGTAGATGAGGTCTGGAGGTTTGATAGTCTCAGGGATACCTCTGAACTTTATATTGTTCCTCCTGGAGCGATCCTCGAGGTCGGTCACTTTAGCTTGTAAAAATTGGATTTCTTGGGCTTGCTGGTGGTATGTCTCAGAAGCCTCATGCTGGGCAGCAGTATGTTCTGTGACTTGCCTTTCAAGCATGTCTGTACGCTCCTCAATTTAGTCCACTCTGGAATGGAGGGAGGATAGGGATGAGCGGAGCTCATTGCTACCGACCTCAGGCTCCCACAACCATAGCCCAGAGTTGTCGGGAAGAGACCCTTTTCCCCATCAACATGTCTCCCCGCTCCAGAGCACTCCCCCCCCATGTTGAGGGCATGTGGCCTGGTATGGTTTCGGGGGGGGGGGCGCTCGCTCGCCCCCCCTTTCCTGACCTGCCAGGCTGCATGCTCGGATAAGGGATTTAGGGGGGCACGCCATTTTGCCCCCAGAGCCCCTCTTTTACTTACCTGAACCCGATCTTTCCAGCGACGAGAATGAGCCCAGCAGCTCCAGCCACTGTCTCAGGTCCTCATTGGATAGATCGATAGCAGCAGGAACCATTGGCTCCCATTGCTGTCAATCAAATCCAGTAACATAGGAGACAGGGATGGGGCCGAGTCCTGCTGTCTGTGTCAATGGATGCAGCTGCAGGACTCGGGAGCGCGCCCACATGAGTACCCCCATGGAATGCGGCTCTTTGTGGGAGCACTCCATGTGGAAGAGGAGCCAGGAGCTGGGGGACCCCAGAAAAGGAGGATTGGAGCCGGTCTGTGAAAAACCCTTGCACAGAGGAGGTAACTATAAAATGTTTGTTATTTAAAAGAACTAAAAACTAAACCTTGACAATTACTTTAAGCATCATTAAAATCACTGCTCCTGTAAAAACAATCTTTAAAAAAAAAATGCATTGATACATGTCCCGCAGGGCAGTACCCGGACCCCCATACCCTTTTTATGGCCAATAACTTGCATATAAGGATTCAAAATGTGGACTTTTGAATTTGTAAAGTTCGGGTCCCATAGACTTTAATAGAGTTTTTTTTCACATGTTTGAGAATTCTGATGTGAATCGAACCAGCGGGCATTCGGCCCAACTCTAATCTCTTTTATTACTCTCTAGTATGGCTGGTTTGTATCACTCTCTTTCATTGCTCTCTTATATTGCCCTCTATTATTGCTCTTTTATATTGCCCTCTATTATGGCTCTCTAGTATTGTTCTTTATCATCGCTCTCTTTCATTGCTCTCTAGTATCTTTCTCTTTTTTTGCTCTCTAGTATTGCTCTCTTTTATCACTCTTTAGTATAGCTCTCTAGTATTGCTCTTTATTATTGCTATCTAGTATGACTCACTTTCATCTCTCCCTAGTAGGGATGGGCTGAACGACCACCTATTTGGTACGCACCAGAACTTTCGAACACCGGGAAAGTTCAGAACCCAATAACGAACCCCACTGAAGTCTAAGGGACCCGAACGTGAAAATTCAAAAGTGCCCATTTTGAAGGCTTATATGCAAGTAATTGGGCATACAATGGTTATGGGGGGCTGCGTACTGCCCTGGGGGACATGTATCAATGAAAATGAAGTTTGTAAAAAAACTTCATTTTTAAATGAGCAGTGATTTATTGATGCTTAAAGTGAAAGTATAAAAATGAAGTGGCACTTCTGTACTGTGTATAAAAGCTATTGCAGCAATAATTGCATTTATAAAGTCCAAAAAATGACATTTCCCCTGCAAGCTTTCTTTATTTTGTAAGTAATGGCTTGGGGGGCCAGCCTGTATGATGAGGCCACAATGTAGTGGACGGGGAACAAGATTAGAGATTTTTTGGATAAATTCTGGTGTCTCTACCACAGACTTTGGATTTCTACTTCTGTAACAGGTGCAGAAAGATTGTTCTTTGGGTGTCCGTGGCGCCTTCACACCGTAACCCTATGGGGTAGTCTTGAAGAAAGCAAGAATTGGCCTTGCTGTCAAAAATTGTAATGATATGCACCTGTCAAATATCCGGCCACTCCCACTGGCCGGATATCAAATGAACCGGAAGTGATGTAAGAGGTGTCTGCAACGCTGTGTATTGCACATTTCTGCTTTTTTTACCTTTTATTTGTAAGTGCCCATTTGGCTACTTAATAAAAAATCCACCATGTGATGCAGACGCTGCTGATAGGATGTGAAAAAAACTCACAGCCCTGGGCGACGAGGACTAAAAAAATTGAGAAATGCATCACTTAGGTGGCCACCTTCTCCACTGCTCCTCTGTTGACCAACAGAAACCTCAAAACTATGTTTTCCATGACACTGTAACCTACTAGAGTCGGGGAAAAAGCGTTCCATAAACTTCTCTTTAAGGTGTCCTCAAGAGATTTCATCTTCTGCACTCTCTGTGGGCACGGAATGAGTTCTGAGGCTTTCCCCTTATAACGGTAGTTAAGGAGGGTTGCCAACCAATAGTGATTCTTCTCCTTTACGGCACGTATTTTTGGGTCCTTTCACAGGCTTTGAAACACGAGGTAGCCCATGCACCGCAAATTTGCGGAGGCATGACAAGCAGACTTCTCTGCGTCACTGAGGATTAGAGTATCTGGAACTACCTCCTCCCAGCCTATACTACTCACAAGGGTTCTGCGGATGGAAAACCATTTCTTACTGTTTGACATATGTTTTTCTCTGCTTCAATGCCTCAGAAACTGCCAGAATTCTCCTCCTCCTTTCTCTCCCCTTGTGTGTTCTGTGGCATAGGAACAATGGTGTCTGCATAAAGTGGGCCTTGAGAGGAAAGGAAGTCCTTCTCTTCCTCCCGCTGCTCTGCCTTGAGTGCCCTGTCCATAATGCCATGCAAAGTCTGCTCCAGCAGGAACACAACAGGGATTGTGTCACTGATGCATGCATTGTCATGGCTAACCATCCCTGTGGCCTCCTCAAATGGTGACAATTAGGGATGAGCCGAACACCCCCCTGTTCGGTTCGCACCAGAACATGCGAACAGGCAAAAAATTTGTTCGAACACGCGAACACCGTTAAAGTCTATGGGACTCGAACATGAATAATCAAAAGTGCTAATTTTAAAGGCTTATATGCAAGTTATTGTCATAAAAAGTTTTTGGGGACCTGGGTCCTGCCTCAGGGGACATGGATCAATGCAAAAAAAAGTTTTAAAAACGGACATTTTTTCGGGAGCAGTGATTTTAATAATGCTTAAAGCGAAACAATAAAAGTGTAATATTGCTTTAAATTTCGTACGGGGGGGGGGGGTGTCTATAGTATGCCTGTAAAGGGGCGCATGTTTCCCGTGTTTAGAACAATCTGACAGCAAAATGACATTTCAAAGGAAAAAAAGTCATTTAAAACTACTCGCGGCTATATGAATTGTCGGTCCGACAATACACATAAAAGTTCATTGATAAAAAACGGCATGGGAATTCCCCACAGGGGAACCCCGAACCAAATTTTTTTTTTAAATGGCGTGGGGGGTCCTCCTAAACTCCATACCAGGTCCTTCAGGTCTGGTATGGATATTAAGGGGAACCCCGGCCAAAATTTAAAAAAATGGTGTGGGGGTCACCCTCAAAATCTATACCAGACCCTTCAAAATGTAAAAAAATGGCATGGGGTCCCCCCCAAAAATCCATACCAGACCCTTATCCGAGCACGCAAACCTGGCAGGCCGCAGGAAAAAAGGGGGGGGGACGAGAGAGCGCCCCCCCTCCTGAACCGTACCAGGCCACATGCCCTCAACATTGGGAGGGTGCTTTGGGGTAGCTCCCCAAAGCACCTTGTCCCCATGTTGATGGGGACAAGGGCCTCATCCCCACAACCCTTGCCCGGTGGTTGTGGAGGTCTGCGGGCGGGGGGCTTATCGGAATCTGGAAGCCCCCTTTAACAAGGGGACCCCCAGATCCCGCCCCCCCCGTGTGAAATGGTAAGGGGGTACCCCTACCATTTCACAAAAAAACTGTCAAAAATGTTAAAAATTACAAGAGACAGTTTTTGACAATTCCTTTATTTAAAGTCTTCTTTTTTCTATCTTCTTTCTTCTATCTTCCTTCGGTTTCTTCCTCCATCTTCTTCTTCTTCTGGTTCTTCTGGTTCTTCCTCCGGTGTTCTTGTCCGGCATCTTCCTCCGTGGCGTCTTCTTCCCTTCTTCTTCTTGGGCCGCTCCACATCCATGATGGGAGGCTCCCGCTGTGTGACGCTTCTCGTCTTCTGATGGTTCTTAAATAACGGTGACCCCACCCCCCTCTGACGCACGGAGGCTTTCTCCGTGACGTCAGAGGGGCGGGATCTCCCGTTACGTAATGGGTCACCCCGCCCCCTCTGACATCACGGGGAATGCCACAGGGAAGTCCCCGTCAAGTCCCCATGCGTCAGAGGGGGGCAGGGTCGCCGGGTGGCCCCGCCCTCTGTTATTTAAGAACCGTCAGAAGACAAGAAGCTTCACACAGCGGGAGCATCCCATCATGGATGCGGAGCGGCCTGGGAAGAAGGGAAGAAGAGGCCGCGGAGGAAGATGCCGGATGAGAACACCGGAGGAAGAACGCAGAAGAACCAGAAGAACCAGAAGAAGAAGAAGATGGAGGAAGAAACTGAAGGAAGATAGAAGAAAGAGGATAGAAGAAAGAAGATGGAAAAAGGAAGACTTTAAATAAAGGTATTGTCAAAAACTGTCTCTTGTCATTTTTAACATTTTTAACAGTTTTTTTGTGAAATGGCCCTTACCATTTCACACAGGGGGGGGCGGGATCTGGGGGTCACCTTGTTAAAGGGGGCTTCCAGATTCTGATAAGCCCCCCGCCCGCAGACCCCCACAACCACTGGGCAAGGGTTGTGGGGATGAGGCCCTTGTCCCCATCAACATGGGGACAAGGTGCTTTGGGGGGCTACCCCAAAGCATCCTCCCAATGTTGAGGGTATGTGGCCTGGTACGGTTCAGGAGGGGGGGCGCTCTCTCATCCCCCCTCTTTTCCTGCGGCCTGCCAGGTTGCATGCTCGGATAAGGGTCTGGTATGTATTTTTGGGGGGACCCCACGCCATTTTTTTTTTCATTTTGGCACGGGGTTCCCCTTAAAATCCATACCAGACCTGAAGGGTCTGGTATAGATTTTGAGGGGGACCCCCACGCCATTTTTTTTTTACATTTTGGCCGGGGTTCCCCTTAATATCCATACCAGACCTAAAGGGACTGGTATGGAATTTAAGGGGACCCCCACGCCATTTTTGTTTTAAATTTTGGTTCGTAGTTCACCTGTGGGGAAATCCCATGCTGTTTTTATCAATTAACTTTTATGTGTATTGTCGAACCGACAATTCATTAATAGCCACGAGTAGTTTTAAATGACTTTTTTTTTCTTTGAAATGTCATTTTGCTGTCAGACTGTTCTAAACACAGAAAACATGCGCCCCTTTACAGGCATACTATAGACACCCCCCAGGTACGAAATTTAAAGCAATATTACACTTTTATTGTTTCACTTTAAGCATTATTAAAATCACTGCTCCCGAAAAAACGGCCGTTTTTAAAACTTTTTTTTGCTTTGATCCATGTCCCCTGGGGCAGGACTCAGGTCCCCAAACACTTTTTATGACAATACCATGCATATAAGCCTTTAAAATTAGCACTTTTGATTTCTCCCATAGACTTTTAAAGGGTATTCCGCAGCTTTCGAATTTGCCGCGAACACCCCAAACTGTTCACTGTTCGGCGAACTGGCGAACAGCCAATGTTCGAGTCGAACATGAGTTCAACTCAAACTCGAAGCTCATCCTTAGTGATAATACAGTGCATGCATCCTTTATGAGCAGCCACTGGCATAGGGAAAAAAAGCTGAGCTGGCCTGAGTCGAGTTCCACCTAGTGGGCATGTCACAAATCAGGCGGTTTACGGGCAGGTGGAATTCCTGCTGAATTTCAGCCAACCGAGCACTGGCTGTGTATGACCACCTAAAATGGCTACACACTCTTCTAGCCTGCTTTAGTAGATCTTCCAACCCTGGGTACTGATTTCGGAAATGCTGCACCCCCAAATTCAGGACATGTGCCAGGCATGGCACATGTGTCAACTATCCCTGTCTAAGGGCGGACGGGAGGTTTTTGCCATTATCACACACCACCATTCCTTCCTCCATCGAAGTCCAATAGGACGTAACGCCGCGTACGGGGGGGCGGAGCTTCCACACAGACGTCACCCACTGCCTCTCTCTGCATGCCGGGACTGCTTGTGCACCGCAGCCCGACAGTTTTTATATGGATTTACATGTCTCAGCGCCTGTGAGCGCCCGCATATACTAGTGTGTTTTTTATTTTAATAAACGGACTACTCTTAGAAAGTATTTCCTTTCTGTGTTCTCATTTACTGAAACCTTGGAGAAACTTGTGGGGACACCTAGATCCGGATGCCTGTATTCCTTGGGGCTCCTTCAGCTGGAAGTTTGGCTTTGCTTGTGGATGTCAGGAATCTTTGCCGGTTGTGTTCCGTTCCAGTGACAACATCCAGGAGGTCATCATCCCTGAGGGGATATATGTGAGTTTGACCCCTGCTTTGCAGAGGTCCACATCTTCTGGTAAGCGCATATTGATTTACTGCACACAAGATCGTATCTCCTCTGGCCATTGAAAGTTTACAGTGCATCTGCCTATATTAAGCATTGGGGACTTTATTAATTCAATTATTTGTGTATTTATTGCGCTGCACTTACTTTGTCTTTTTTATTATACTTCCTCCATCTGGCATGGCGTGAACCACCTCTGGGCCTGTCCCTGCAGAGCTGCAAGAATCTCTGCTCCGGTGTGGTTCCTGTCCCCTAGACACACCAGCTAAAGCACTGCATGGCACCTTTTAGCCCTTTAAATGCTTTGGGGGTACTTGAGGTTCATAGGACAATTCAGCTGAGAAGGGTATGGAGGAGGAGGAGGAGGAGGAAGGGGTAAAGCTGACAAATCTGGCATCATCACCAGCTGTATGGAGATGATGCCCAACGATGCCACAACATTGCCTTCCATGTGATGGTAGAGAGATGAAATGGCCTTACATGAAAATAAATATCGACTGGGAACCTGCAATTGCGGTACAGCACATTCTGCAAATTCACAGAAGGGGGCAGAATCCACCAGGCGGAAAGGCAGAAGTTGTAGAGCCAGCAGCTTTGACAAGCTTACATTTAGACACTGGGCATGTGGGTGGCAGGGACTGTATTTTTTTTTCCGCTGTAGCAGATGGGGCAGAGAAATTTGCCGGCTATAGTCTACAGCTGGTGGTGTGCTGCTGGCTGATGTGCTGCAAGGACCTGGGACACCCTGCGCTATACCATCATCCCTGTCAGTGGAGGCTGCTGAGAGGTCATGAGGTATAGCAGGGACAGACTGAGGTGAGTAAGGAGGAGGGACAAATGTGTGCCCCTTTTATGTGGCTTTTAGGTGCTCTTGCCAACAGGCTGAGTGGTGGGAGGTTAAATGCCTTGTCAATCATGTGCTACCCAAATGGTTGGTGTTTTTGCCACGCTTGATGCGATTGAGACAAGTTTGCAAATAGCAACAGTGCGATCGGCTGCACATGTACTAAAACAGGCCCAGACAGCTGAGCTGTGGGAAGTGGGCTGGGAGGTAACAGCTCCACAATGTGATGGAATAAGGTGGCTGCTCTCTACTATTCCATGAAGGCTGCCTCGTTGTGGTTGTGCCTCACCCTCACTTTCCTCCTCTGCTCTATCTGGCACCCAAGTCGAATCAGAGACCTCAGCACCATCATCTCCTCCATCCTCATTACCACTGGAGACAACTTGGCAATATGCTGCGGCTGGGGGAACATGACTGCCAATTTGTGTACCCGTGTTCTCCCCTCTTTGTAGGCTCATGTTCCTGCCTTCCTCAACCTCAGACTCAGAACCAACATTTGAATCGAGTAATAACTGTGCATCGTCAAGGAGCAAGTGGCTGATGCTGTGTTCAAATAACTCTTCCATGCCTGATGCTGGGGCTATGACAGGATTAGCTGTGGACAAGGAGGCAGGTTTTGCCACTCTGGCAGCTGCAGGGGACTGCGCACTAGTCTCTGCTTGGGTGACGGAGGATGAGGAGGATGAGGACAGTTTAGTAAGCCAGTAGGAAGATATATATTCTAAATATAAACACTCGCGCTAATAGTGTAAAAACAGGATAGTGAATGTAGCTGCTATACACAAAGTCCTAAACACTTAAAAAATGTAAATAGATAAATACAGCGCTCACAAACATCATATATCGCTCACAAACATCATGTTAACAGAAAAAGTAACAAACATAAAGTCCATAAAAAGTGTCCTTTGACACTTGATGATTTGGTCCTTTGATGACGCCCTGTGGAAGGGCGAAACGCGTTGACACAATTTCCGGCACGACTGACGTCACGTTTGGTCTCGTGGAACGAACGCCAGGGACAACGTTTGTTGTACTTTCAGCTCCATTTTATGCCTGTTTTTAACTTACCTTTTGTAAGTATGCATTCCCATGAGCAATAAAACTTTTTATTTGCTGTACTTCACTATCAGTTCATCTTTTTCATTTTGGGTACCTGTTTACGGCTGAGAATCATCTTTAAGAAGTCTTTTTGATTTCATGACCTGACATTGAATCTGCCATCTCTGGATACCATTATTAAAGCGGGGGTTCACCCACACCGCCAAAAAAAAAAAAATATTAAAAGCCAGCAGCTACAAATACTGCAGCTGCTGACTTTTAATACATTGCCACTTGCCTGTCCCGGGGTCCAGTGATGTCGGCAAGGGACGCCGAGAACCCGCTCGGTTCTCGGCAGCTGCCGCCGCCATCCTGGGTGAGGGAATCAGGAAGTGAAGCGTTGCGGTTTCACTTCCCGGTTCCCTACTGCGCATGCACGAGTCGCGCTGCGCGTCCCTAGTGGTCCCCGCTCTCTGCTGGGAGCTGTGTGTTCCCAGCAGACAGCGCGGTCGGGACGGGAAGAGGCATAGACTGCCATGGGAGTCTATGCCGGAAGTGGGTGCAAATACCTGTCTTAGACAGGTATCTGCACCCCCCTCCCCCCTGAAAGGTGCCAAATGTGACACCGGAGGGGGGGAGGGTTCCGAAAAGCGGAAGTTCCATTTTTGTGTGGAACTCCGCTTTAAGTCTAAAGTGACCCCTAGACTGAAAAGCTGGGGGTCGTCTTGATCCCGTGAGTGGGGATACATGAGGGGGTGTCGCTGTACACCTGAAAATCTCTGAAGCACTTTGCACTTCCTTCACAGTGGATTTGAGCACTTTAGTCACTTTTTATGGACTTTAGGTTTGTTACTTTTTCTGTTTATATGATGTTTGTGAGCGATGTATTTATCTATTTACAGTTTAGTAAGCCAGTCCACCACCTCCTCTGCATGCTGTGGCTGGATAGCACAGGCAACATTACTAAACAGTGGGAGTGATGCCCGACCTGAGGACTGGCCACGTCCACCTTTGCCTGTGGACACATACGCTGCTGGCTCCCTTACAGTGTCATGGGAGCGTCTGCCTCTCCTTACTGTCCTCCCAGACATGGTGGGGGGGGTGCTTATTAACAAAATGTAATAAATATGTGTAAATGTGTTTGTGGATGCACTTTAATCAATGGAAAGTGGTGTTTGATGCACTTTGATTTGAGTATTCACTACACAAACACACTCCACGGATACACTATAATATTGCAATAATGCACAGAACTACGGCGTTAAACTTGCAGTAACGCAATGAAATGTATGGTGTTAAACTTGCAGTAACGCAATGAAATATGCGGCGCTAAACTTGCAGTAATGCACAGAACTATATGACGTTAAACTTGCAGTATTGAAAAGGAAATATATGACGTTAAACTTGCAGGAATGAAAAGGAAATATATGGCGTTAAACTTGCAGTAATGCAATGAAATATATGTTGTTAAACGTGCAGTAATGCAATGAAATGTATGCTGTTAAACTTGCAGTAACGCAATGAAATATGCGGCGTTAAACTTGCAGTAATGCACAGAACTATATGGTGGTAAACTTGCAGTAATGCACAGAAAAAAAACTGTGTTAAAAGGTCACTACACTTCACTGACTGAGCTATCCCTACATTCACACTAATGTAAAGATGAATGGACGCACTACACTCACACTGAACTATCCCTAGATTTACACTAAACTGATATTCTACACTGACAATAGAATCAGAATAACACACTATGGGGGTTATTTACGAAAGGCAAATCCACTTTGCAAAGTGCACTTGAAATTGCACTGGAAGTGCACTTGAAAGTGCAGTCACTGTAAATCTGAGGGGCAGATCTGAAATGAGGGGAAGCTCTGCTAATTGTATTATCCAATCATGTGCAAGCTAAAATGCTGTTTTTTATTTTCCTTGCGTGTCCCCCCTCGAATCCACAGCGACTGCACTTCCAAGTGCACTTTCAGTACAATTTTAAGTGCACTTTGCACTTGTAGTGCACAGTGGATTTGCCTTTAGTAAATAACCCCCTAAGTCTCTAATAGCACTGAACAGAGCCCTGTTTTATCTCTCTCCACGCCGCTATCACACTACAAATGGCCGCTATAGAAATCTATCTCTCTAGTATGGCTCTCTAGGATGACTCTCTAGTATCCCTCTGTAGTATGGATGTCTAGTATCCCTCTTTAGGATGGCTCTTTAGTATCTTTCTCTCTAGGTTGGCTCGCTAGTATCTCTTTTTAGTATGGCTCTCTAGGATGAGTCTCTAGTATCTCTTTTTAGGGTGGCTTTCTAGTATGTCTCTTTAGTATTGTTCTCTAGTATCTCTTTCTAGTATCTGTCTCTAATAGGGATGAGCTTCGTGTTCGAGTCGAACCCATGTTCGACTCGAACATCGGCTGTTCGGTCGTTCGCCGAATTGCGAACGATATGGGCCGTTCGCGCCAAATTCGTGTGGCGCGTCACGGCCCATAATTCACTGCGGCATCGCAGTGCATTGCTGGCTGATGATTGGCCAAGCATGCACTATGACCCGCATGCTTGGCCAATCACAGCGCCGTCAGTAGAGAGAGCTGTAATTGGCCAAAGCCAGGGTGGCTTTGGCCAATTATGGCTCAGGGGATTTAGTACACACCCCACACTATATAAGGCCGCCTGCACGGCGGCCCTGTGTAGTGTGTGTTCCGGTGTGCTGAGAGATAGAGAGAGAGAGAGACAGTGTCATTTGATTTGAGTTAGATAGATTAGGCAGAACAGTCAGTCAGTTAGCTGCACTTACAGTGTATTGTGTATATATATGCATCCCAGGTGTTGCATATATATATATACACTGTATTCAGTTTAGCTAGATCCGTTCCTGTTATCTTCTATCTAGACTATTTACATTTAGTGCAGTGTGTCCTGCTCACAGTGTTCAGCTAGATCCGTTCCTGCTATTTACATTCAGTGCAGTGCGTCCTGCTCACAGTGTTCAGCTAGATCCGTTCCTGGTATTTACATTTAGTGCAGTGCGTCCTGCTCACAGTGTTCAGCTAGATCCGTTCCTGCTATTTACATTCAGTGCAGTGCGTCCTGCTCACAGTGTTCAGCTAGATCCGTTCCTGCTATTTACATTTAGTGCAGTGCGTCCTGCTCACAGTGTTCAGCTAGATCCGTTCCTGCTATTTACATTCAGTGCAGTGCGTCCTGCTCACAGTGTTCAGCTAGATCCGTTCCTGGTATTTACATTTAGTGCAGTGCGTCCTGCTCACAGTGTTCAGCTACATCCGTTCCTGCTATTTACATTCAGTGCAGTGCGTCCTGCTCACAGTGTTCAGCTAGATCCGTTCCTGCTATTTACATTCAGTGCAGTGCGTCCTGCTCACAGTGTTCAGCTAGATCCGTTCCTGCTATTTACATTCAGTGCAGTGCGTCCTGCTCACAGTGTTCAGCTAGATCCGTTCCTGGTATTTACATTTAGTGCAGTGCGTCCTGCTCACAGTGTTCAGCTAGATCCGTTCCTGCTATTTACATTCAGTGCAGTGCGTCCTGCTCACAGTGTTCAGCTAGATCCGTTCCTGCTATATACATTTAGTGCAGTACGTCCTGCTCACAGTGTTCAGCTAGATCCGTTCCTGCTATTTACATTCAGTGCAGTGCGTCCTGCTCACAGTGTTCAGCTAGATCCGTTCCTGCTATTTACATTCAGTGCAGTGCGTCCTGCTCACAGTGTTCAGCTAGATCCGTTCCTGCTATTTACATTCAGTGCAGTGCGTCCTGCTCACAGTGTTCAGCTAGATCCGTTCCTGGTATTTACATTTAGTGCAGTGCGTCCTGCTCACAGTGTTCAGCTAGATCCGTTCCTGCTATTTACATTCAGTGCAGTGCGTCCTGCTCACAGTGTTCAGCTAGATCCGTTCCTGCTATTTACATTCAGTGCAGTGCGTCCTGCTCACAGTGTTCAGCTAGATCCGTTCCTGCTATTTACATTCAGTGCAGTGCGTCCTGCTCACAGTGTTCAGCTAGATCCGTTCCTGGTATTTACATTTAGTGCAGTGCGTCCTGCTCACAGTGTTCAGCTAGATCCGTTCCTGCTATTTACATTCAGTGCAGTGCGTCCTGCTCACAGTGTTCAGCTAGATCCGTTCCTGCTATATACATTTAGTGCAGTACGTCCTGCTCACAGTGTTCAGCTAGATCCGTTCCTGTTATCTTCCTACTGACAGGCAGGCTTGTCTGGTTACAGTATATAAAGCTACCTGAAGAAAATTACGGGTGTTCTTTTTGATCCTATTAGTACCACGGTCAGGCAGCTAGACTATTTACATTTAGTACAGTGTGTCCTGCTCACAGTGTTCAGCTAGATCCGTTCCTGTTATCTTCCTACTGACAGGCAGGCTTGTCTGGTTACAGTATATAAAGCTACCTTAAGAAAATTACAGGTGTTCTTTTTGATCCTATTAGTACCACGGTCAGGCAGCTAGACTATTTACATTTAGTACAGTGTGTCCTGCTCACAGTGTTCAGCTAGATCCATTCCTGTTATCTTCCTACTGACAGGCAGGCTTGTCTGGTTACAGTATATAAAGCTACCTTAAGAAAATTACAGGTGTTCTTTTTGATCCTATTAGTACCACGGTCAGGCAGCTAGACTATTTACATTTAGTACAGTGCGTCCTGCTCACAGTGTTCAGCTAGATCCGTTCCTGCTATATACATTTAGTGCAGTACGTCCTGCTCACAGTGTTCAGCTAGATCCGTTCCTGTTATCTTCCTACTGACAGGCAGGCTTGTCTGGTTACAGTATATAAAGCTACCTGAAGAAAATTACAGGTGTTCTATCCCAGCTTAGTGCAGCTACAGGCCATTAGTATGTCTGGAAGGCCAAGAAGGAGAGGCAGACAGTCACAAGCCAATAAGAGAGGGCAAGCAGGCTCTGTGTCTAGTGCTGGTCGTGGAGACGGTGCATCCTCATCAGCACGTGGCCATGGGACACGCTTGGCCTTTTTTTCGGCAGCTGGCCGTGTTGAGCCGCAACATGCGGAAGACTTGGTCGAGTGGATGACCAAGCCGTCCTCATCCTCCTCATCCTCTCTCACCCATGCCCAGGGTGCTTTGTCTGGCAAAGCAGCGGCCTCTTCCCTCAGCTCAATGTCATCAGTGACTCCTTCCCTAGCTCCACCATGTCCTCATGAGGATTCCCTCGAACTGTTTGACCACAGTGTTGGGTACATGCTCCAGGAGGATGCCCAGCGTTTGGAAGGCTCTGATGATGATACTGAGCTCAATGAAGGCAGTAACATGAGCACGGACAGAGGGGGTGCCCAAGAAGGACAGCAATCTGGCAGTCATGCTCCCCCTGCTGCAGCATACTGCCAGGTTTGCTCCAGTGATGAGGAGGGAGGGGATGATGAGGTCACTGACTCAACGTGGGTGCCTGATAGGAGAGAGGAGGAGGAGGAGGAGGAGGAGGCGGCACATCACCAACGAGGCAGGATGCCTTCCAGGGGCCAGCCTAAGGGCAGCACATTGACTGCATCACACCCCAAAGCTCCACATGTGCAGGGCGCTGCAGTCTCTGCGCGTTATTCAAAAAGTTCTTTGGTGTGGGCCTTTTTTGAGACGAGTGCATCAGATCGCACCGCTGCTATTTGCAACATATGTCTCAAGCGTATCTCGCGTGGCCAAAACATCTCCCGCTTGGGTACCACATGCTTGACCAGACATATGTTGACCTGCCATGCAGTTCGTTGGCAAGCGTATCTGAAAGACCCACACCAAAGAACAAAGACGATCTCTCCTTGCTCCTCATCAGCTGAGATTTCCAACCCCACTAGACCTTCAGTCCTCTCTGAGACCTGCAGTGAGAGGAATGAAGGTGTAGAATTAGGTGTGTCACAGCCAAGTACTTGTGGGCAATCTGCTTTTGGTACACCGACGTCAGATTGTACCAGGCAAATTTCCCTGCCCCAGCTGCTGCACCGCCGAAAGAAGTTTGCTCCCAGCCATCCACATGCCCAGCGGTTGAATGCTAGCTTGGCAAAATTGCTAGCACTTCAACTGCTGCCTTTTCAGTTGGTAGACTCTGCCCCCTTCCGTGAGTTTGTGGAATGTGCGGTTCCTCAGTGGCAGGTACCCAAACGCCACTTTTTCTCACGGAAGGCGATTCCGGCTCTCTACCGGCATGTGGAAGGCAATGTCCATGCCTCGCTGGACAGGGCGGTCAGCGGTAAGGTGCATATTACCGCTGACTCATGGTCCAGCAGGCATGGACAGGGACGTTACTTAAGTTTCACGGCGCATTGGGTGACTCTGCTGGCAGCTGGGAAGGATGCAGGACAAGGTGCAGTAGTGTTGGAGGTTGTTCCGCCACCACGCCTCCAAAATGCTGATTGTGACACACCTCTCTCCTCCACCCCCTCCTCTTCTTCTTCCTCCATGGCCTCTTCCTCGGAACCAGCGGTGCTCCGTAGGCGTTCAAGGGGCTACGCAAGTACGCAGGCCAAAAGATGCCATGCGGTGCTTGAGCTGGTGTGCTTGGGGGACAGGAGCCACACTGGGGCAGAGGTTCTGTCAGCTCTGCAGGGGCAGGTTCAGAGGTGGTTGACGCCACGCCAACTTAAGGCAGGAATGGTGGTTTGCGACAATGGCACCAACCTCCTCTCTGCCCTCCGACAGGGACAACTGACCCATGTGCCCTGTTTGGCTCACGTCCTTAACTTGGTGGTGCAGCGGTTCTTGGGCAGGTACCCGGGCTTACAGGATGTCCTGAGGCAGGCCAGGAAAGTCTCTGTGCATTTCCGCCGGTCATATAATGCCAGTGCTCGGCTGACGGACCTCCAAAAGGAGTTTAACCTGCCCAAGAACCGCCTAATCTGTGACATGCCCACCAGGTGGAACTCGACGTTGGCCATGCTGCAGCGGCTGCACACGCAGCAGAGGGCCATCAATGAGTACCTGTGCGACTATGGCACCAGGACAGGGTCAGGGGACCTTGGTTTTTTTTCCCCACGCCAGTGGGCCATGATCAGGGATGCATGCACTGTCCTGTCACCATTCGAGGAGGCCACGAGGATGGTGAGCACTGACAGTGCATGCATCAGTGACACTGTCCCCCTTGTCCACCTGTTGGAGCACACGCTGCGTGGAATAATGGACAGGGCACTTGAGGCAGAACAGAGGCAGGAAGAGGAGGACTTCCTTAGCTCTCAAGGCCCCCTTTATCCAGACAGTGTTCCTGCGTGCCCGCCGATCACACAGGAAGAGGACGAGGAGGAGGAGGAGGAGGAGGAGGAGGAAGATTGTGTCAGTATGGAGGTGGAGCCTGGCACTCAGCATCAGCAGTCTTTAAGGGATCAGTCCCAAGGAACACATGGACTTGTACGTGGCTGGGAGGAGGTGGCTGCGGACGTTGTTGTCCTTAGTGACCCAGAGGACTCCGGACCGAATGCCTCAGCAAACCTACGCTGCATGGCCTCCCTGATCCTGCAAAGCCTGCGTAAGGATCCTCGTATTCGTGGTATCAAGGAGAAGGACCAATACTGGCTGGCAACCCTCCTTGATCCACGTTACAAGGGTAAGGTTGCGGACCTTATCTTGCCATCGCAGAGGGAGCAGAGGATGAAACATCTTCGGGAGGCCTTGCAGAAAGGTCTGTGCAACGCGTTCCCAGAGGCTGGGAGGTTACAAACTCCTGTTTCTGGACAACGTGTTGCTGAGGCTTCGGTCAGTCAAAGAAGGAGCGGTGGAGAAGGTGGCCGTCTGACCGATGCGTTCAGACAATTTTTTGGTCCGCAGCCCCAAGGTATGATCGGTTCCAGCAACCATCGCCAGCGTCTGTTTTACATGGTGCAGGAATACCTAGGGGCAAGATCAGACTTGGACACCTTTCCCACCGAAAATCCTCTGGGTTACTGGGTCTTGAGGATGGATCACTGGCCAGAGCTTGCACAGTATGCAATTGAGCTACTGGCCTGTCCTGCATCCAGCGTTCTTTCGGAACGCACATTCAGTGCTGCTGGAGGCGTGGTAACCGATCACAGGGTGCGTCTGTCCACCGACTCGGTCGATCGGCTGACCTTCATAAAAATGAATCAGTCTTGGATCACCACCAGCTACCAAGCACCTGATGCAGATGTAACCGAATAATTTTTTTTGAAATCTCAGATCCCTTCAAAGACTGCCTATGCTGATGCTGAGTGACTATCCCTGAGTAATTATCCTCTTCCTCCTCAATCATCACGCTGATAGCTTGTAAGAACATTTTTGGTTCTGGGCGCCACCACCAGTGCCTAAGGCACAATTTTTCAGCCCCTGTTTAACAGGGGCGTGTAATTACAATTTTTGATGCAATACTTTGCAGCAGGGCTTGTTCCTGCGTTTCAACTAGAGTGTCTGTGAGGGGTTGCAGTGTTGTGGCACCAGCACCAGTGCCTAAGACCCAATTTTTCTGCCCCTGTCTAACAGGGGCGTGTAATTACAATTTTTGATGCAATACTTTGCAGCAGGGCTCGTTCCTGCGTTCCAACTAGAGTGTCTGTGAGGGGTTGCAGTGTTGTGGCACCAGCACCAGTGCCTAAGGCCTAATTTTTCAGCTCCTGTTCAACAGGGGCATGTAATTACAATTCTTGATCTAATATTTCACAGCAGGGCCCTGTGAGGGCTTACAGTGTTTTGGCCACAGCAACACCTAAGGCCCAAATTTCTGCTGAGTATATAGGGCAGGACCCTACCTTCAAACATCTAACTTACAAACGACTCCTACTTGCAAACGGTAGGAGACAACAGGAAGTGAGATGAAATCTACCCCTAAGGAAGGGAAATTCTCTCCTGTAAGAGTTAATATGGGAAAACAATTTCTCCTTTCCACTGATGCTTTCCAATCCTTGTTCCACAAAAAAACCCAAATTTTCAAAAAACATTTTTCATTGGGACAAAAAAGTGAGGTGAAATCTTCTGAAGAGGAGGAAAGACGCAAAACAAATGTCACAGGGGTGATAACCCTTCCCTATGTTTTCCAAAAAGCTTAGAAAAGATTTTTTGGCTGGAGCTAAACACATTAAAAATGTTCAAAATTACAAACAGATTCTACTTAACAACAAACCTACAGTCCCTGTCTTGTTTGCACCGCCTGTATACTGCTGTTCAGAGTATATAGGGCCTGGTGGCCCCACACCTTTCCTTATTTTAATTTGGGTGTGGGGTTCCCCTTAATATCCATACAAGACCCAAAGGGCCTGGTAATGGACTGGGGGGTACCCATGCCGTTTGTCTCACTGATTTTCATCCATATTGCCATGACCCGACATGACATTAAACCCGCAAGCAGTTTTAAATGAGATTTTTTCCTTTAAAAATGACATTTGGTGCAGGGACTGTTCTAAACATGGGAAACACGCGTCACTTTACAGGCATACTATAGACACCCCCCAGGTACGATATTTAAAGGAATATTTCACTTTTTTTTTTTTACTTTAAGCATCATTAAAATCACTGCTCCCGAAAAAACGTCCGTTTTTAAAAGTTTTTTTTGCATTGATACATGTCCCCTGGGGTAGGACCCGGGTCCCCAAACCCTTTTTAGGACAATACCATGCAAATTAGCCTTTAAAATGAGCACTTTTGATTTCGAACGTTCGAGTCCCATAGACGTCAATGGGGTTCTAACGTTCGTGCGAACTTTCGGTCCGTTCGCGGGTTCTGGTGCGAACCGAACCGGGGGGTGTTCGGCTCATCCCTAGTCTCTAATATGGCTCTCTAGGATAGCTCTCTGGTATCTCTTTCTTGGAATGGCTCTCTAGTATCTCTCTCTAGGATGGCTTTCTAGTATCTCTCTAAGTTGGCTCTCCAGTATCTCTCCCTAGTATGGCTCTCTAGTATATCTCTCTAGTATGGCTCTTTAGTATCTCTCTCTAGTATGGCTCTCTAGTATCTATCTCTAGTATGGATCTCTAGGATTGCTCTCCAGGATGGCTCTCAGTCTCTAGTATCTCTCTCTAGTATGGCTCTTTGGTATCTCTCTCTAGTATCTCTCTCTAGTATGGCTCTCTAGTATCTCTCTCTAGTATGGCTCTCTAGGATTGCTCTCCAGGATGGCTCTCAGTCTCTAGTATCTCTCTCTAGTATGGCTCTTTGGTATCTCTCTCTAGTATCTCTCTCTAGTATGGCTCTCTAGTATCTCTCTCTAGTATGGCTCTCTAGTATCTCTCTCTAGTATGGCTCTCTAGGATTGCTCTCCAGGATGGCTCTCAGTCTCTAGTATCTCTCACTAGTATAGCTCTCTTTGGCACTGTTTGTGTCTACAAAGGTAGGTCAGACCTATGAGTGTGAATACAATGTATCTACTGGATGTATGTAATACAATGTATCTCCTGGATGTATGTAATACAATGTATCTCCTGGATGTATGTAATACAATGTATCTCCCAGTGTATGAAATACAAGGTATTTCCCAGGTGTATGGAATACAATGTATCTCCCGGGTGTATGGAATACTATGGGGTTGATTTACTAAGGCAAACAAACTGTGGAATTTACAAGTGCAGTTGCTCGAGCAGAGGTGTCCAACCTTTTGTCCTTACTGGGCCACACTGGAAGAAAAGGAATTGTCTTGGGCCACACATAAAATACACCAACAATAGGGATAGCTGATGAGCAGAAAATGTCGGGCAGATCACTGATATAGATAATGTACCTATCTGAGAAATAAAACTTCATTTTTTTTTGTAACTTTTTTTATTATAAAAGTAAAAGAGGGAAACACAAAACGAGTGCGATATATGACACTGATTTTGATAAATGAACACATCAATATCTGCTTCGATGGATGTAGTAACAATTCGGAATGAATTCTCAAGGTGCTCCTCAGATCTCTTGGTTCTTATTTTGCCCTTTGTGTCCTTCATCCTTGAAAATAGTTGCTCACAAATATGGGTGCTGCTGAAAACCATTAACATGAGTAAGGCTTGAATGTGAAGAGTGGGATATTCTTTTTCGGGAAGATAAAACTTGTAAAAGTCCAGTAAAGAGAGACTGACAAATGTTTCTTCGGCCTCATGTGTTCACCAAGTGTAAACATATTTTTTTTAAAAATTCCTCAAAAAAAAAAAATCAACATTTTTAAGTAAGTTTACGATTTTGTGTCAGGCCACACTCATAAAAGAATGTATCTTCTGGGTGTATAGAATACAATGTATCTCCTGGGTGTATAGAATACAATGTATCTCCTGGGTGTATAGAATACAATGTATCTTCTGGGTGTATAGAATACAATGTATCTCCTGGGTGTATCTAATAGATTGTATCTCCTGGGTGTATCTAAAATAATGTATGTGGGGTGTATCTAATAGAATGTATGGGGGTGTATCTAATAGAATGTATGGGGGTGTATCTAATAGAATGTATGGGGGGTATCTAATAGAATGTATGGGGTGTATCTAATAGAATGTATGGGGGGTAGCTAATAGAATGTATGGGAGTGTATCTAAAAGAATGTATGGGGGGTGTATCTAATAGAATGTATGGGGGTATCTAATAGAATGTATGGGGGTGTATCTAATAGAATGTATAGGGGGTGTATCTAATAGAATGTATGAGGGGTGTATCTAATAGAATGTATGGGGGTGTATTTAATATAATGTATGGGGTGTATCTAATAGAATGTATGGGGGTTGTATTTTAATAGAATGTATGGGGGGTGTATCTAATAGAATACATGGGGGTTGTATCTAATAGAATGTATGGGGGGATGTATCTAATAGATTGTATCTCCTAGGTGTTTCTAATAGAATGTATCTCCTGGGTGTATCCAATATAATGTATGGGGGTGTATCTAATAGAATGTATGGGGGGGGGGGTGTATCTAACAGAATGTATAGGGTGATGTATCTAATAAATTGTATCTCCTTGGCGTATATAATAGAATGTATCTCCTGGGTGTATCTAATAGATTGTATCTCCTGGGTGTATCTAATAGAATGTACCTCCTGGGTGTATCTAATAGAATGTATGGGGGTGTATCTAATTGAATGTATGGGGGTGTATTGAATAGAATGTATGGGGGGTGTATCTAACAGAATGTATGGGGGCATATCTAATAGAATGTATCGGAGATGTGACTAATGTATGAGAATGAGAATGTATGGGGGGGGGGGGGGTATCTAATAGAATGTATAGGAGATGCATATAATAGAATGTATGGGGGGGGGTGGGGGTGTATCTAATAGAATGTATAGGATATGTGACTAATAGAATGTATGGGGGGGGGGTGTATCTAATAGAATGTATAGGAGATGCATCTAATAGAATGTATGGGGGGTGTATCTAACAGAATGTATAGGGGTGTATCTAATATAATGTATGGGGAGGTATATCTAACAGAATGTATGGGGGTGTATCTAATGGATTGTATCTCATGTGTGTATCTACTAGAATGTATCTTCCTGGGTGTATCTAATAGAATGTATCTCCTGGGTGTATCTAATAGAATGTATCTTCCTGGGTGTATCTAATAGAATGTATCTCCTGGGTGTATCTAATAGAATGTATAGGGGGTATGTATCTAATAGAATATATCTTCCTGGGTGTATCTAATAGAATATATCTTCCTGGGTGTATCTAATAGAATGTATCTCCTGGGTGTATCTAATAGAATGTATCTCCTGGGTGTATCTAATAGAATGTATGGGGGGATGTATCTAATAGAATGTATCTTCCTGGGTGTATCTAATAGAATGTATCTCCTGGGTGTATCTAATAGAATGTATGGGGGATGTATCTAATAGAATGTATCTTCCTGGGTGTATCTAATAGAATGTATCTTCCTGGGTGTATCTAATAGAATGTATGGGGGGATGTATCTAATAGAATGTATCTTCCTGGGTGTATCTAATAGAATGTATCTCCTGGGTGTATCTAATAGAATGTATGGGGGGATGTATCTAATAGAATGTATCTTCCTGGGTGTATCTAATAGAATGTATCTTCCTGGGTGTATCTAATAGAATGTATCTTCCTGGGTGTATCTAATAGATCGAAGCAGAGAGTGGGGCAGTGGGATGACCTTGGCTCACCCTGGCTCTGCCCCCCTCCCCTCCCCCATGTGGTGCTGATGCTGGGAGAGGTTTGCTGCAGTGACTGTTCGCTATTCCTCTGTATAGAGCAATGACAGGAGGGGGGGCCAGTCTGCCTTCCATCCTCCCTCCCTCCCTCCTCCATACTACGATCATCCCATTCATGCCATTGCTGACACACTGACAGCCGGGATAGGAAGGAAGGAAGGAGGGAAGGAAGGAAGGAAGGAAGGGAGGAAGGTGTCCTCCGGACAGACAGACCTCCTTTGTGTGTGATGGGGGGAGAGTGAGAAGAGATAGCGCATGTCTCATCCCTCCACCACCAGCGCCGACTCCACCATCTTGCATGTGGAAGGATCTCCGGAGCTCTCCCGGGGTATGGACACTGCGGGAAGGAGCAGCCTGGGCAGCATGGCACGCTAGACGGGCATCCTCCTCCTCCTCCTCCTCCTCCTGCACGGCTTCTCCGCGGCATCCAGAGACACACAGCCAGAGAAGATGCGGATTATCTGCCAGCACATTGTCTTCTTAGTCTCGGGATTTTGGGGCTTTGCCTGGGGAGCTTTCCCTAGCAGTGTGCAGATAGGTAAGGAGCTGGGCATGGAGGTCGCTGGGCACCTGGGGGGGGGGGGGGGGGGGGGTGGCTTGCAGCCGCTCAGGGGCACTTGGGGCTCATTGGCAGCAACTTGGAGCTGATTGCATGTCTATATCATGGCTATGGTGGTGGTGGAGTTCCATGGCTCCAACCTCTTTGGTGGCTATGGTGGTCATTGAGTTCCATGGCTTCAACCCCTTCGATGGCTATCGTGGTCATTGAGTTCTATGGCTCCAACCTCTTCAGTAGCATCGTACCCGCGCGCAAGCGTGACCCAAAGAGCTTGCTATCTAAAGGATCTCAAGTGTAGACGACCCCCTTCCCTCTTCCTCAACCCTTCCCATGGTGATCTGCCACCGCATAACCTCTTGGATAGTCAACCCAACCACCAGCAATGTCTAGAGCTGGGATTGACAGCTGAGAGCCAAGAGTTTCTGCAGTAGCTAGAGTGATCAAAAATGATTAACAGGTCTGTCCAGTTTATCAGATGACATCTACCCCCAGGGTAACCCAACCAACCAACAAACCAACCAACCCCCCCTTCTTCTTGACCTTTTCCTTGGGGATCTGCCACCGCATAACCTCTTGGATGGTCAACCCAACCACCAGCAATGTCTAGAGCTGGGATTGGCAGATGAGAGCCAAGAGTTTCTGCAGTAGCTAGAGTGATCAAAAATGATTAACAGGTCGGTTCGGCTCATCAGATGACATCTACCCCCACCATGGCAACCCAACCCCCCCCCCCCTTTTTCATCCCTTCCCTACATAACCTCATGGTTGGTCAACCCAACAGACACCATTGTGCCAGCCATGTCTAGAGATGTGATTGACACCTGAGAGTCAAGAGTTTCTGCAGCAGATATGATAATCAATAATGACTAACGAGTCTGTTTGGTTCACTGGGGGGGAAACCCAACCCGCCCCCCCACAAACCTGCCACCCCACAAACCTGCCACCCAGGCCTGGCCTCCCCTGCATTGTGTGGATCCCTGATGTGTGTGATGGGATTGCTGCAGTAGCAGTGCTGTCCTGTTCTTGTGCAGTCTCCCCATCATCATCTCTACATGATGGCTAGTTGGAAAGTTGTGCATTCGAGCACTGCGTCCCTTTCGGCGGAAGCCTCCACTCTACTTTGATGGCATCTCTACACTAGAATGGCTTTTAATGTCTTGCAGCTCACCTCTGCATCATTTATTGCACTGTTTCCGAGAGAAGATGGGGGGGGGGGAGAAGGTGGGGGTTAATGAGATTCAGAGAGCAGACTGACTTTTTGTCCTCTCTGTATAATAAGACACTGCTTGTGTTCAGGCGGATAGAATAAGTTCCTTTAAATCCATTGGCTATCTATTTGGTTTCGGGAGTTGATAGGACATTGACATTTCAGTTCTTTGATCATAGCATGGAAGATAACAGTAAAACCCACAATGCATTAGAGGTTGGTTCAACATATGGGATATATTGATGGGTTGTGGCATGGCAGCTGGAATGTGGCATCAGATGGGATACTAGCTAGCGGTCTTGTGACCAGATTTCAACTGATCCCTTTTCCATAAGTTCATGGACATTGTTATTTTTAGGGTGCAACCACCTAACCCATCCTGGGCAATGGTTGCAACTGGTGTCCAAAGGTGGACAAATATTATAGCAGTTTACATATCTGCCATCCATGGCGGTCATAGGTTGGCACTAAACACATACATCTGTCACCAGAAATGACAAAAGGTGAGAGGTGTGCTGGGATAGTGACTCGGGAAACAGTCAATCTCTTTAACTTTTCCCACTTAAGCTTATATTTTATCCCCCCCCCCCCCCCCCCTTATCTATGTAGAAAAGGAAGCCATATCCGATTGGTTACAAATACTGAATTCACCCCTTCCAGTGATTGTGAGTGACTAGTTATATTTGGGCTTCATGTCTATCAGGTGATGCTTGGATTGGTTGCATAGCTGTCAAATAACAGCCCAGCTCAACCATTCTCACCCAGGGCTCCTCCAAAGGTTGTTGGGGGTATCTTGAGCTGTGGCTGATTGATCTTCCATGTGATGGTACCTTCATAGTTTTGGGTTCAGTGCCATTTAGCAGAGCCAGTGGCATGACACCAGTGATCTTTTTCGCTGTTTGTATAGCTGATATTCTGAGCACCAATGTAAGGGGCATTCTTCTCACTGACCATCACTGTAAGGAGGGCATTCTGTCCCTGACCACCTATGTAAGAGGGGCATTCCTCCCACTGGCCATCAATGTAAGAGTGGCATTCATCCCCACTGGCCACCAATGTAAGGGGGGCATTCTTCTCACTGGCCACCAATGTAAGGGGGGGCATTCTTCTCACTGGTCACCAATGTAAGGGGACATTCTTCCAACTGATAAATACAGTAAGGGGGGATTCTTCCCTCTGACCAACACTGTAAGGGAACATTCTTTCCACTGGCCACCAATGTAAAGGGGGCATTCTTACCACTGACCAACACTGTAAGGGAGCATTCTTCCCACTGACCAACACTGTAAGGCTATGTTTCCACTATTGCGTCCCCAAAGTCGCGCGATTTTGCCGCGATTTTTTACCGCGATTTTACCGCGACTTTTTACCGCGATTTGAAGCAATGACTGTATCTATGGACCTCAAGTCGCATCAAAGTGGGACCAAAGTAGTGCAGGAACTACTTTGAAGTCGCTGCGACTTGAAGTCGCACAGATATGAACGGTACTCATTGGAAATCATGGGAAACAATTTGTCATGCGACTTTTCAGTCCCAAGTCGCATGAAAAGTCGCACTAGTGGAAACAGAGCCTAAGGGAGCCTTCTTCCCACTGACCAACACTGTAAGGGGGGGGGCATTCTGTCCCCGACCACCAATGTAAAGGGGGAATTCTTCCCACTGACCACCAATGTAAAGGGGGCATTCTTCCCACTGACCACCAATGTAAAGGGGGCATACTTCCCACTGACCACCAATGTAAGGAGCATTCTTACTATTGATCACAAGTGTAGGGGGGTGTTCTTCCTACTTACCACCAATGTAAGAGGGTATGCTCCCACTGACCACCAGTGTAAGATGGGCATTCTTTCCACTGACCACCAAAATGAGGGGGGTATTCTTCTTCTCACTGTCTGTACAGCTGCCATTCTGACCACCACTGTAGAGGGCATTCTTTCCACTGACCACCAATGTAAGGGGAGCATTCTTTCCACTGACCACCAATGTAAAGGGCATTCTCATTGACCGCCAATGTAAAAGGTGGCATTCTTCCCACTGCCCCACCGATATAGGAAGAACATTCTTTCCACTGCCCACTAATGTAAGAGGCATTCTCACTGACCACCAATGTAAAAGGTGGCATTCTTCCTACTGCCCACCGATGTAGGAGGGATTCTTCCCACTACCCACCAATGTTAGGAGGCATTCTTCTCAATGACCAAAAATATAAGCGGCATTCTTCCCACTGACCACCAGTGTAAAGGGCATTCTTTGCTCTGCCCCCAATGAATTAATCTACGTAGGGGTTACCCTCAATGTAAAAGGGGCACTTTTCCCACTCTCCACTAATGTAAAAGGGGGCATTCTTCTCACTTACCACCAATGTAAAAGGGGGCATTCTTTTTACTCACCACCAATTTAAGGGGCATTCTTCTCACTCACCACCAGTGTAGGGGGGGGGGCATTCTTCTCACTCACCACCAATGTAAAAGGGGGCATTCTTCTCATTTACCACCAATGTAAAAGGGGGCATTCTTTTTACTCACCACCAATTTAAGGGGCATTCTTCTCACTCACCACCAGTGTAGGGGGGGGGGGGGCATTCTTCTCACTCACTACCAATGTAAAAGGGGGCATTCTTCTCACTTACCACCAATATAAAAGGGAGCATTCTTTTTACTCACCACCAATTTAAGGGGCATTCTTCTCACTCACCACCAGTGTAGGGGGGGGGGCATTCTTCTCACTCACTACCAGTGTAAAAGGGGGCATTCTTCTCACTTACCACCAATATAAAAGGGAGCATTCTTTTTACTCACCACCAATTTAAGGGGCATTCTTCTCATTCATCCCCAGTGTAGGGGGGGGGGGGGGCATTCTTCCCACTGACCACCAATGTAAAGGGCATTCTTTGCACTTATGTTTATTTGAGTAGGGGTTCCCTGAGACCTGAGAATGATTTCATGGGTCCTCTTGGGCTAGGCTAACTATCCCCTTTGGTCCCTAATACAATCTGTAGCTCATTCATTTTCCAGACATAGCAAAAATCCGGAACTGATATTGCTAAATAAAGTGTGAGATTTATCCCGGGATCCGAGCTGTGATTGGAAGGTTTCCCCCCTGCACTGTGCAATGCGATCTGACTGTCACTCCATGCACATGCCACATATCAATGCCTCTAATTAATGGAGTGGAATGCTGCCAGTCCTTATTGCACCTGCATACAATGAACTGATTATCTGGCTGGATGTGTATAACTGTACCCACTTTTCTTTTTTTTTTCAGGTGGGCTTTTCATCCGAAATACAGATCAGGAATATACAGCTTTCCGATTAGCGATTTTTCTCCATAACACAAGCCCCAATGAGTCGGAAGCAATTTTTAATTTGGTTCCTCACGTAGACAACATAGAAACAGCCAACAGTTTCGCCGTTACAAATGCCTGTAAGTATGCGTTGGATGGATGTGCGGGAGTCATGGTTAAGTGGAAGCCATTCATGAAATACGTGTTTGTAGGCGGACAGGTTAAGTGGAAGCCAAAGTGAGGAGGGGGATCTCCTTCATCTTTATATTCCCTAAGCAGAATACTTGTTAGATTCTGAGAAATCACCTTGCTAATCAGATATGACGTTTTCCTGGTAATGTTATGTAGATGGGGCAGTCCACTGGGGTGGGGTGGGGTGGGGTGGGGGGAGTGAAATGGTGGTAAGAGAGACATGGCAGTATACAGTTGATATTCACTGCCAGAAGAACATTCCCAATCCCTGTCTATTGCAGCTATTCAGGTATCCATTCATCTATAGCGCATTAATAATGTTAATACGCAAAGTGCGGTTACCCTTAGCAACCAATCATATGTCAGTTTACTGACACCAGCTCAGTGACAGTGTTTGCTATGGGCCTCGCATTTCGCCTTATTGAATAAAAGTGGCAGTTGGATACGTCCCTGGTAAATTTGCGGCTGTGCTCCTCTAAATTATCATTAGTGTTTTTTTAATGTTGCCTGTCATGTATCATATATATTGTCAGCACTAAAATAAGAAGTGACATGTACCAATTGTAAAACTGATGTGATGATAACGTGGCGGTTTTCAGACTGAGGTGGTAAACTGGAAAAAAAAAGGAAATTGTTTTACCGCCCAATCGGACGTCAGCTTTGCTCTGTTCTACACAGTAATGACATGTACAGTGATTGGTTGCCACGGGCAGCATATTAATATTTCCTTCGTACAGATTTATTTTGGCATATGATGTAGAGAGCAGTGATTTCCAGCCAATCACAGATTAGCGGTCATTAAGGCCAGTTTACATCTGTGATGATGTATTTACAATGAATGGCCCTGCAATGCATCATCACAACAGTGCATGGCAATATATCGTAGTGCGCTGCGGCCAACATCTTGGAACATGTCTGGTCTTTGAGATGTGTTGGTGTGTCAGAAGCACATTGGTTTTTCACGGGGCGGCCATAATGCAATGCACGTTAATGCGCGACATAATGCATGTTAACGCACCGTAAACGTAACTGCTATGGATAGCAGCTTCATTGCTCTTTAGCAGGGGTCTCCAAACTGCAGCCCGAGGGCCAGATGTGGCCCTTTTCTGGCCTTTATCCGGCCCTTGGGGCACTGTTCCTCCCAATGATATGAGGCACTATTCCTTCCACTGACACCAATGATGGGGCACTATTCTTTCCACTGACACCAATGATGGGGCACTATTCCTCCCACTGACACCAATGATGGGGCACTATTCCTCCCACTGACACCAATGATGGGGCACTATTCTTTCCACTGACACCAGTGATAGGGCACTATTCCTCCCACTGACACCAATGATGGGGCACTATTTCTCCCACTGACACCAGTGATAGGGCACTATTCCTCCCACTGACACCAATGATGGGGCACTATTTCTCCCGCTGACACCAATGATGGGGCACTATTTCTCCCGCTGACACCAGTGACGGGGCACTATTCCTCCCCCGACACCAATGATGGGGCACTATTCCTCCCACTGACACCAATGATGGGGCGCTATTCCTCCCACTGACACCAATGATAGGGTACTATTTCTCCCACTGACACCAATGATAGGGTACTATTTCTCCCACTGACACCAATGATGGGGCACTATTCCTTCCACTGATACCAATGATGGGGAACTATTCCTCCCACTGACACCAATGATGGGGCACCACTCCTCCTACTGACCACCAACCCTGCAGCCATACTTATTCTCAATGATGCTGGCCCTGGGACATTTTCTACACCCACTGGCCAAAATCTGGCCCCCCTAAAGTCCAAAGGACAAAAAAAAAATTTGCCCTTTGTTTGAAAAGTTTGGAGACCCCTGCTCTGTAGCAACACCCTTCCTAAAGAGTACCAGTCACTATTGGACTTATGCAAGAAACTGAATATATTTAGTTTTAAATAAATATGACTCTACAGACCTAATTAAGAAATTACTATATCTGCCCCCCTATTATGTTTTTCTTAAAGCAGAACTCTGGGAATTAGACAAATTCTAACCTTGTAGTGATATCCCTTGCATTGCGAGGGTTAAATGCTCGTTTAGTGTCAGGATGCAGAGATAAGGTGTAATAAATTCCCACAGTCCGGCAGGTGCCAGCTTTTCTACCTAAAGCTTCTGGCTGTGGGCAGACCCTTGGCGTCATTAATTACAGTGCAGGGCTAGTAGCAGGGGCAAGCATGTAACCACAGCTGAGAGCACCTTAGAGAGGTGGCAGTGCTTGACCAGACACATGGGGGGGGGGGGGGGGGTGGAGCCAGGAGTATGCCAGGAGTAAGAGCTATGTGTTACACCTTATCCATGGGCACAAAGACTAAACAAGCCATATCTTTTGCAGTTGTGGGGGGGTGGCCACTGTTGGGGAAGATTTTATCTAATTTCTGGAGTTCAGCTTAATTTGTCTGAGTAGTATTCTGCAGATGCAGATCACATAAATAAACAGGAGTTTTCTATTACCATGATTGGTAATGAAGTGGATTGTCACTCTTTTTTTTTTTTTTTATGTGAACATTCTCAACTCCTAAAGGCACTTTACTTACCTCCTCTCTAACGGCCTGGGTCCCTCATCAGCACTGGCATCTTCTCCACACGTGCCGGTCTTCGGGCACCTCCATTGGCCGGCGTGGGGTGACGTAAGACCTGTGCAAGTGCAGGAGTCAGTCATCCTGGCGCACAAGGACCGTGCTGGCGAAGTAAACTGAGCTGCACATACGCATACTGTAGAAGGTTGTGAGCAGGCAGGTAGGTGCCTGCTCACAGTCTGTTGTAATATACCTGTAGTTCTGCTTTAAAGCAAAATTATGTGAGCAGACAGGCTTTTTATTGCAGAAGAGAAATGCTATGTCTCTTCTACAATAAAAAGCCTGTCTTCCCACAAATGTTTTTTTTTTTTTTTTTTCTGCATGTACACTGCGCTGTGCATGTGCAGCTCAGTGTACATTTATGGCGTTTTTTGCCGTGTTCTGTCAAAACAGCCAACTCATCGAAATCCCAAACCACGTCACTTCTGGTGAGTCTCCAGCATCAATGAATAGAGATTTGGACGAGTTTGCTCTTTTGACACAACACCTGCAGCGTATACACCATAGCTCCCAACTATCCCTGATTTTGAGGGACTGTCCCTGACTTGGAGCAATGTCCCTCTGTCCCTCTTTCCTCCTCATTTGTCCCTCATTTTGGTCTGATCTATATAGTTGTATATAAAATGCACTATTTAACTCTTTAAGAGTTTCCCAGTGCTAAACCTTTCATCCAAATTCTAAATTCCTGCATTTGTAAATTTCAAAAGCCAATAAAAGGAATAGTAGAGGTAAAAAAAAGCCCTTGTGGGTTTAACTAATCTTTTATTTTTGGTTAATTCTCCTTTAAGGGGGTGTGGCAGGGGGCGTGTCCTATGCTTACATACTTTTGCTAGTAGGTGTCCCTCATTCCCATCTCAAAAAGTTGGGAGGTATGTATACACTAAGTGGACATTGTTAATCCACCTGCTAGTAACCAACAGCATGGCTGCCTCCAAGGTGGCGACAACTTTTTCCTCTTTAGCAGCTGCTCTGTCAAAACAGCCAAGTCATCAAAATCTCCATTTACCGATGCTGGAGAGTGACATGGTTGGAGATTTCGACGAGTTGGCTATTTTGACAGAACACCGACATGAATAAACTCCAGTACGCATGTATGGGCGTTATGTCATCCTGGCTTGCCCAATCGAGAAGGCCAAAGATGTTGAAGATGTTGGCATCAGTGAAGGAGCTGGCAGATGTTGAATCAGTGAAGTCTTTAGTAAATTAGCATTTGTTCACACTAGTGTCCATTGTGTAGGGGCAGTAAGGGGTGGAGTGAAGTGCTATAACAATGCATCACACTGTTTACGTATTTTTTAACTTTATTAAAGTGTGACAAAAGGACACTTTATTCCCGTGTTTCGGCACCAAAAAAAAAAGAAGGACACTTTATTCAAATCTGCGCACCACGATGTGTTGTGACATGCTGCAGTGACGTACGGTGCAGTAATCTGCACCAGGCAGTACAACCAGCCCTCCTGTATGGAGCCCCGGCTCCATCAGTCCAAAAAAGGGGGCCTGGTCATCTGCCGAGCAGGAGGGCCAGCTGTACTGCCCTATTGCTGACATTTGTGACTCTTGTGGATCTTCCTGCAGCATTGCCGGCTTCTGCTCTTTTCTCTCTCTTTGGTTGTGCTGCAGAGGGATTGGTTCTTGGATCTGCTTCCCCTTTCAACCTGCTGTTGGCCCCCCTCCCTCTCATCACTGCCGGCTTCCCTCCTGCTGCTGCAGGTGCACAGGGGGATCAGTTTCAGGATAGCAAGGAGGGGACCGGTAAATATCCCATATTTACAGGCCCCTTCCTTTTCTGAGTGAACACAGTGAGCAATCGGTACTGATCGCTCCTATGTTCATTTATCACTGAAGCATAGTAAACTGTGTTTACTACGCTGAGGTTTGTGAATGAACAGGAAACTCACTCACTGCCCAGTGCATCTGAAGCTGCAGTGAAAGGGACTAATGAATTTATGTCCTCAGTCTCTTCTCTCCAATGTGAGACATCAGAAGTCTACATTGACTTATATCCCATCAAAGTCTGCCCAAAGGGCAGGTAAAACATGTTAAAAAAAATACAATCCTAAAAAACAATGCAAAAACATTTTAAATAATAATAAAAAAAAATAACGATCTTAAGAGCAGTCAGCATTTGATCTCTTTAGAGAGCATTTGACAGGCAGTAAAGAAGCCCGCCTGCTTTATCCCCGCAATAGCGGGCTGCAACCATGTGCTTTGCACACAGTTGCCGGGGGTTGTCAGGTAGGATGTACGGGGCAGAGAATTGTCATGTCAGGTGGGATGTACAGGGCGGAGAATTGTCATGTGAGGTGGGATGTACGGGGCGGGGGGTTGTCAGGTGGGATTTACGGTGGCGGAGAATGGTCATGTCAGGTGGGATGTACAGGGCGGGGGGTTGCCAGGTAGGATGTACGGGGCAGGGGGGGTTGCCAGGTAGGATGTACGGAGCAGGGGGTTGCCAGATGGGATGTATGGGGTGGGGGGTTGTCAGGTAGGATGTACGGAGAGGGGGGTTGTCAGGTAGGATGTACGGGGCAGGGGGTTGTCAGGTAGGATGTACGGAGCAGGGGGTTGCCAGGTGGGATGTACGGGGGGGTTGTCGGGTGGGATGTATGGGGTGGGGGGTTGTCAGGTAGGATGTACGGGGTGGAGGGTTGTCAGGTAGGGTGTACGGGGGCAGGGAGTTGTCAGGTGGGATGTACGGGGTTGGGGGTTGTCAGGTAGGATGTATGGGGGCAGGGGGTTGTCAGGTGGGATGTATGGGGCGGGGGGTTGTCAGGTAGGATGTACAGGGGCAGGGAGTTGTCAGGTGGGATGTACGGGACGGGGGGTTGTCAGGTAGGATGTACGGGGGCAGGGAGTTGTCAGGTGGGATGTACGGGGCGGGGGGTTGTCAGGTAGGATGTACGGGGGCAGGGGGTTGTCAAGTGGGATGTATGGGGCGGGGGGTTGTCAGGTAGGATGTACAGGGCGGGGGGTTGCCAGGTGGGATGTACGGGGAGGGGGGTTGTCAGGTAGGATGTACGGGGCGGGGGGGTTGTCAGGTAGGATGTATGGGGCGGGGGATTGTCAGGTGAGATGTACAGGGCGGTATGTACAGGGTTGCCAGGTAGGCTGTATGGGCCCCTGTGATGTACGGGAAGGGGGGGGGTTGCCAAGTAGGATGTACGGGGTGGGGGGTTGCCAGGTAGGATGTACGGGGTGGGGGGGTTGCCAGGTAGGATGTACGGGGCGGGGGGGTTGCCAGGTAGGATGCGAGGCGGGGGGGTTGCCAGGTAGGATGCGAGGCGGGGGGGGTTGCCAGGTAGGATGCACAGGGTGGGGGGGTTGCCAGGTAGGATGTACGGGGCAGGGAGTTGCCAGGTAGGATGTACGGGGTGGGGGGTTGCCAGGTAGGATGTACGGGGTGGGGGGTTGCCAGGTAGGATGTACGGGGTGGGGGGGTTGCCAGGTAGGATGTACAAGGCGGGGGGTTGCCAGGTAGGCTGTATGGGGCCCTGTGATGTATGG
Source organism: Lithobates septentrionalis (assembly GCA_037952835.1). Lineage (NCBI taxonomy): Eukaryota > Metazoa > Chordata > Amphibia > Anura > Ranidae > Lithobates > Lithobates septentrionalis. The sequence goes on from JBBDGP010001747.1 coordinate 1,318,275, forward strand.
GGCCCTGTGATGTATGGGGCCCTGTGATGTATGGGGACCTGTGATGTATGGGGCCCTGTGATGTATGGGGCCCTGTGATGTATGGGGCCCTGTGATGTATGGGGCCCTGTGATGTATGGGGCCCTGAGATGTATGGGGACCTGTGATGTATGGGGCCCTGTGATGTATGGGGCCCTGTGATGTATGGGGCCCTGTGATGTATGGGGACCTGTGATGTATGGGGCCCTGTGATGTATGGGGCCCTGTGATGTATGGGGCCCTGTGATGTATGGGGCCCTGTGATGTATGGGGCCCTGCGATGTATGGGGACCTGCGATGTATGGGGCCCTGTGATGTATGGGGCCCTGTGATGTATGGGGCCCTGTGATGTATGGGGTCCTGTGATGTATGGGGTCCTGTGATGTATGGGGCCCTGTGATGTATGGGGCCCTGTGATGTATGGGGCCCTGTGATGTATGGGGCCCTGTGATGTATGGGGACCTGTGATGTATGGGGCCCTGTGATGTATGGGGTCCTGTGATGTATGGGGCCCTGTGATGTATGGGGACCTGTGATGTATGGGGCCCTGTGATGTATGGGGACCTGTGATGTATGGGGCCCTGTGATGTATGGGGCCCTGTTATGTATGGGGTCCTGTGATGTATGGGGCCCTGTGATGTATGGGGTCCTGTGATGTATGGGGCCCTGTGATGTATGGGGACCTGTGATGTATGGGGCCCTGTGATGTATGGGGTCCTGTGATGTATGGGGCCCTGTGATGTATGGGGACCTGTGATGTATGGGGCCCTGTGATGTATGGGGACCTGTGATGTATGGGGCCCTGTGATGTATGGGGACCTGTGATGTATGGGGCCCTGTGATGTATGGGGTCCTGTGATGTATGGGGACCTGTGATGTATGGGGCCCTGTGATGTATGGGGTCCTGTGATGTATGGGGCCCTGTGATGTATGGGGACCTGTGATGTATGGGGCCCTAGGCTGCACTATATATAAAATGCAGCACATCTGCATTTTTTAATGCAGCGCACAGCGCCCCACTTTGTATGTAGCGGTGTGGTATGAACAGGACACACAGAAAACAATTGTTTTCCACGTGCCCTTGCTTTGAACCAGCATTAATCTGTACAGAGGGAGTGTGAACAAGCCTTCAGACATAAGTGGACAGATATAAATCTTTCATGAGCAAGCCAGAGCAATTGTAATAATTTAAGGCAGAAAATTCAAATTGCTGCTGCCCAGCCGTGACTGGTTCTCTTTAAGCAATAAGCTAGTGAGAAGGGTAATGAAGACAAGCAGTCATCCATAACAACCAATCATATTTTAGCTTATTGAGGTCACAGAGGTTCAAGAGAACCTCAGATCAGTTGCTAGGGGTTGCTGCAGTGTATGCATTGCTTGGTCGCCTTAATAAATAATCCGGCATGTTACTAAATAGGTAATTTTAATGCCATCACTGTGACCATTTCTTTTCTTTCTTTTTTTTTTTTGTTGTTGTTTATGCTGTAGGCTTTTTTCTTGATATAGCCCGTGTGTATTTTTAATAGCTGAATAGCTGCTAGCTCGTCAGAAAGGTCTTAAGGATATACAGCAAATCCAGACAACAGAGTTCGGATTAACATAATGCAGATGCAGCTGCTGCTTGAATGTATAGAACGGTTGTCTTTGCTGGATACAAAAGCCATATAAAACAACAACAACGCATTGTCTTTTTATTTTTTTTCTCTGTACAAATTTTCTATGGATTTTGGATTCATGTTGATTGGAGGATTGGAGTAGAAATGCTGCATTGGGTGCCTTTTGTGGTTTAATGTGTGTATCGCCTTTTGGGAAAGCACTTGCTACAGCGGTTACGCAGTGGCCTGGAAATTAGGCAGCCAGTGATGTGGAAGGTTATCTTTATAAGTAGGTTGACGCTGAAGCTTGATCTGCTGATGTCACTTAAGGCTGCCCTGCTCCTATATTCTGGGTTATAAATGTCCGTTATCATCACGTAATGCATAGATCCTCTGAGTGTGTCTCCGTGCATCCATACATAAGTGCCAGAGCAAGTTAAAATCTGCTCTACTCCGTTTCACAGAAGACACTATCTGGAACTGCTGCCACATACTGAGCTGTTATCAGCCCAGGCACAAAGTCATTACTGTGCCTGCGATTGCTGCATTTGGGGAATTTGCATTGCATGTGGCAGTTTGCTTTGCAGGGGCCCGACGTTTCGTCAGCATTAGAGGAGTAAATTGTTCTGTAATTAATCCTTTCAGTGAGAAGTAAGTTTCCGGTTTGTATGACTTAAGCTGGCCATACACAGTTAGAATTTTGTTCAAAAACGTCCGCTTTTGGAACGTTTGTTCAATTTCCTAATGATTGATGGGGACAAATCAATGACCATTTTAAAATCGAAGGCGAAGGACAGGAAATGTTTCATGTTTTATTACTGAATAAACAAAATTCTAACGGTTATTGTGGTTCTTATTTGGGAAACATCATACGGTACTTGTTGTAAAAAGCACGTGCTACAAAAACTTTCTTTTAATATTATTTAAAGTGGTGTTCCACCCCCCAAAAAAATATGCATGAATGTGCCTAAAAAAAAAAAAAAAAAAAAAAATTTTGAAAAAAAAGTTTTTTTTAACTCACCTCTAAATGGCTGTTGCTAGGGGGTCCCTCTGCCCCCTCCCTCTTGTCTATCAGCTGGGACATATTATAGGTCCCAGATGACTGAGCGGCCAATCACGGCGTGCGGCACCGCTCGCACATGCGCAGTGGGTGCCCGGCTGTGAAGCCACAGCCGGGCGCCCACAGTTGCAATGCCGGCGCCGCCGAACGGAGGGGCTAACGAGCGGGGCTTCGATCCCCCGCATCTCTGGACCCTGGGACAGGTAAGTGTCCAATTATTAAAAGTCAGCAGCTGCAGAATTTGTAGCTGTTGACTTTTAATTTATTTTTTTTAATGGGAACTTCTCTTTAAGGTACTTATATAGCGCCGTCAATTTACGCAGCACTTTACACATACATTGTACAATCACATCAGTCCCTACCCTCAAGGAGCTTACAATCTAAGGTCCCTAACTCACATTCATATACTAGGGGCCAATTTAGACAGAAGCCAATTAACCTACCAGCATGTCTTTGGAGTGTGGGAGGAAACCGGAGTACCCGGAGGAAACCCACGCAGGCACAGGGAGAACATGCAAACTCCAGGCAAGTAGTGTCGTGGTTGGGATTCGAACCAGTGACCCTTTTTACCTGCTAGGTGAGAGTGCTACCCACTACACCACTGTGCTGCCAATATTTAATGAAGTTGACTATTGATATACCACATCCCTTTCATATATATTCCAAAGGAACAGACACATTTAAAACAGGATTTTGAGGCACAGATTATACCATAAATGTAACCACTTAAAGGATATGTAAAGGTTTTTTTTTGTTTATTGTTTTTTAAACAAACATGTCATACTTACCTCCTCTGTGCAGTTGGTTTTGCACAGAGTGGCCCCCGATCCTCCTCTTCTGGGGTCCAGCGTGCGGGTGTCTATTGACACAGACAGCAGGACTTGGCCCCGCCCCCCCACCTCCCGCGTATTGGTTTTTATTGAAAGCAACGGGAGCCAATGACTGTGCCGCTATCAATCTATCCAATCAGGACCGGAGACACTGGCTTTAGCTGGTGTGCTCGTCCCCGTCGCTGGAAAGACTGGGTTTAGGTCAGTAAAAGGGGGGTTCTGGGGGGCTGCTGCATCACAGGAGGTTTTTCACCGTAATGCATTACGGTGAAAAACCTTGAGGGTTTACAACCCCTTTAATTGCAAGGGAGTTGGCAGAGCAAGAAGATACCAGTAAATCCTTAACAACCAGTAAACCCTTTTTAAAAATTCTGAAAAAAAACCCTGCAAAACAAAGGCATAATGAGCCAGTATGCATAGCATACTAGCTCATTATGAATTACTTACCTTAGATCGAAGCCCCCGCAGCAATCCTCGTTCACCGCTCTGGCGGCCGACATGGGGGGTTACTTCCAGGTATCGCGGCTCCGGCCAATCATACGTGCCGTTGCTTCAGTTTGCTTAAGTGCGCGTGTGCCGATGGCACATGCAAATGCAGGTTTAGGAGATATCCAGTGTAGCTACAGGTAAGCCTAATTATAGGCTTGCCTGTAGTATAAAGTGGTTGGGCTCCATCACACATTTTCCATCGGAATTTCCGACACACAAAGTTTGAGAACTTGCTATAAAATTTTACGACAACAAAATCCGTTGTCGGAAATTCCGATCGTGTGTACACAAATCCGACGCACAAAGTGCCACGCATGCTCTGAATAAATAAAGAGATGAAAACTATTGGCTACTGCCCCGTTTATAGTCCCGACGTACGTTCTTTACGTCACCGCGTTCAGAACGATCGGATTTTCCGACAACTTTGTGTGACCGTGTGTATGCAAGACAAGTTTGAGCCAACATCCGTCGGAAAAAATCCATGGATTTTGTTGTCGGAATGTCCGATCAATGTCTGGCCGTGTGTACAGGGCATTAGAGTTACAGAGAAGATCTAGTGCTAGAATTATTGCTCTCACTCTAACGATCGTGGCAATACCTCACATGTGTGGTTTGAATACAGTTTACATATGTGGGTGCGAATTGCGTATGCGTTTGCTTCTGCGCGCGAGCTTGGAGGGACGGGGCGCTTTAAATTATTTTTTTCTTATTTATTTAACTTTTTATTTTTACACTGTCCCTTTAAAAAAAAATTGGATCACTTGTATTCCTATTACAAGGAATGTAAATGTAATGTAATGTGAGATCGGGGGTCAAAAAAACCTCAGATCTCACATTTACAATTAAAAGCAAAAAAGAAAAAAATTGAATTTTATGTTTCCACATAAAAAAAAAAAAGGGCCCTTTAAGGCCGGACCAGACAGTGGAAGTGACATTTGACGTTTCGCTCCGGTCTTCCAAGGGCATAGAGTCGAGTGGGGGCCATCTTGTCCTCACTCGACTTCCTGCCCATCACTCCACCGGATTGGATAATTGTTAAACGGATTAAAACATTGTTAAACGCACATAATTTTGCATGTAAAAAAAATGTGCATTATTATTTTTTTTACCATGCAGACCGCAAAACATTGCATCCGTGATCAGCAGATCACTGGTGCAATGTCAGGCTCCTGACGGCTGTCTGCCCATACCCCCATACAGGAAGACAGTTACTCAGCTGCAGGAAGTGTCAGTGAACTACGAGGGCGCTGATGAGTACCATGGTAGTTCATTGAGAACAACGACATGTCTGTCGGTGGCAAGACTTGTAGTTCATTCATTCACAGATCACTCAGTCATGCTCCGCACAGACACGCTGTTTTTAAATTGTGACAGCGGGTGTGGGGAGAGGGTCTCCCATCGGCTGTCACAGTGGAGGATCTAGGGGGGGTGCAAGGCTGCTGCATCAGTAACATATTATATCCTGAATATGGATGGTTACTAAAGGTGAACTTATCCTTTAGGCCTCATTTAAACCTAAGGGTGGCAAAAATGCACAGTTAAGCCTCGTTTTTGCCAACCGCCCCCCCTTAAACTGCAATAGGCATCAGACGGGGGTGTTTACATGCTATGGCCCTGACGCTTTGCATCCGCGGCAAAGTTGACCCAACTTGTAGCAACTGTACATATTCAAGTCAATGGTGAAACTCCACAAATGCCCTGCAATCGCTTGCAATGTCGGCCAAAACAGGCGACGAGGAGGAGTGCCACTGTCTCACTGCCTCTCAGGAGCCTCTGGTGCGCAATCTTGAGCGTAGTTTAGGGTTTAGAGGCAGGAGAGATTTAGACACATGTCTAAATCTATCCTTAAGGGAAGTGATCAAGGCCAAAAGATTTATTTTCAGTTTTGAATAAAGAAGGATGGGTTTTTTAGGCCTCCTTCACAGGACCATGTAGATGCAGCCACCAGATTCCTGCCGTAAGGATCAGCAGATGAAATGAACTAAGGGCAGGCTGACAGAGGCCGTTGCTGTTCACATGTACACAAAGTAGTTGTCTGAATTTAGGGATTGATTTCCAAGCCTGGACGCAATCAGCTTGGTGTTGCTTGGAGCTGAACTTTGGGCCCATCCTCACTTTAACATTATGCTGGGTATTAAATCATTTTGAAAAGCCAGCCAATTTTCAGGACTGCTCGGAATTTAGGTACACACCTAGATATTTGGTGGACCTGCCCAATAGCCCAAACCTTTTGGAAAGAAATTTTCGAAATTGCCTCCAGAATGTTTGAATTATTGGCGCAACCAAACCCAACCACTGCATTATTTCATTTGAAACCGGATTACTTAACACATACCCAATTCAAACTTTTTGTTCAACTCCTTACGGCTGCAAAACAAACTTTGGCGAAGGCATGGAAATCCCCTACTTTGGTGATGGCCGAGACGGAACATAGAATGAATATTACCAAGACTCACGCCAAAATGGTGGCTATAAAACGAGACCAGGTGCCCAAATTTGAAAAAAATATGGTACCCCTGGATAAAATACCACTTGCCACCAACTTTTGATGAAACTGTCCTCTTGCCATGGTAGTTGATTCAAAACAATCATACCATACCTTGCGTTGGCTCTTGAATCGACCTTGTGGACTTCTTCTCCTCCCTATCTTCTATCTCTAGTCAAACATTTTAGTATCAAATATATTAAATATATAATATATATACATATATAATATATAAACAATCATACTATACCTTGCGTCGGCTCTTGAATCGACCTTGTGGACTTCTTCTCCTCCCTATTTTCTATCTCTTCAACTTTTTCTCCCAGCCCTATTTTGATTTTGAAGCTCACTACCTTACAGCATGCAACCTGCTCCCTCAATCTTTTCACAGCAATTCCGGTTGGTCTAGTCGAACATTTTAGTATCAAATATATTACTACACAACTTCTCACCAATGCTTCAGGTTGTATCTAGTTATATATCACTTGTAATGTATTTTTTTTTTGCTTTCTTTTTCTTTTCCTTTTATAAACTTGTATAACAATGAGCTTTATTAACTCTATCTTAATATGTTTGATTAACATTTCTGTTATTTCTTATGAAGTTAATAAAATCTTTTGGCAAGGAAAAGCCAGCCAATGCATTGCAATACAGCCAAGGTTGGACATGACCCATGTTTTTTTTTTCTATTGTTGTGCAATGTGGTAATGTATGGTAAAATGCACATTTTGCCAAGTGTTACTGCAATGCCTAATGCCCCATACACACGGTCGGACATTGATCGGACATTCCGACAACAAAATCCTAGGTTTTTTTCCGACGGATGTTGGCTCAAACTTGTCTTGCATACACGCGGTCACACAAAGTTGTCGGAAAATCCGATCATTCTGAACGCGGTGACGTAAAACACGTATGTCGAGACTATAAATGGGGCAGTGGCCAATAGCTTTAATCTCTTTATTTATTCTGAGCATGCGTAGCACTTTGTGTGTCGGATTTGTGTACACACGATCGGAATTTCCAACAACGGATTTTGTTGTCGGAAAATTTTATATCCTGCTCTCAAACTTTGTGAGTCAGAAAATCCGATGGAAAATGTGTGATGGAACCGACACACAGTTGGAATTTCCGACAACAAGCTCCTATCCCACATTTTCCGTCGGAAAATCCGACCGTGTGTACGGGGCATTAGTGTGAATGGGCCCTACCTGTTTCATTAAGAGCCCTTGCACGCTGGGGCGGGGGGCGGCGTCGGCGGTAAAACGCCGCTATTATTAGCGGCGTTTTACCGTCGGTATTCGGCCGCTAGCGGGGCGGTTTTACCCCCCGCTAGCGGCCGAGAAAGGATTAAATACCACCGCAAAGCGCCTCTGCAGAGGCGCTTTGCCGGCGGTATAGCCGCGCCGTCCCATTGATTTCAATGGGCAGGAGCAGTAAAGGAGCGGTATACACACCGCTCCTTCACCGCTCCGAAGATGCGGCTAGCAGGACTTTTTTTACCGTCCTGCCAGCGCATCGCTCCAGTGTGCAAGCCCTCGGGGCTTTCACACTGGAATGACAGTAGCGGCACTTTCGGGGCGGTTTGCAGGCGCTATTATTAGCGCAATAGCGCCTGCAAACCGCCCCAGTGTGCAAGGGCTCTAAGAAAAATCCCAATGTGTGCGTTTTATCAGGAGGTCCCACTCACACATAACTAGAAAATTTGGAAGGAAGAAACAAATTCAAACATTCTAATTATGACAAGAAAAAATAATATAGCACATACAATTGCGACACAAGTCATATTGTAATTAAATGATATTAACAATTACCTTTCCTTTTCAATCTGAAATTTTCTGAAAATGTAATGCAATATGGCTACCTGGAGGTGTTCTGTACACAGAGTATGTACTGACCACTCCCCAGAAACATCATTTCCTGCTTGTGTGATTGGCTCACCAATTTTCCCAGAAGTCTGCCTAAGATACAAGTCAGATTTCAGGCATCTCCTGCAACAAAAATTTAATTTTTGGTGAGATACTCCCAATAGGAACACGCCTAAAGGGATGCAGGCCCTGCAACTTTCCTCATTAGAGCCTTGCAGCTGCACAGCTGACTGATAATTATGAAACCACTCCCATTAGACCCACTCAGCCCAGAGGAACAAACAGGGATTTCTTCAGATCAACTAAATGTAGGAATCTGCAACAAAGGTTGTTATAATCCTTGCAACGTACATAGATCACCCAGAGGGGAATGTTTTTTTCTCAACAAAAGTGGAGTTACGCTTTAATACTTGATCAGTTTCTCTTCTGATCAATTTCCTCTGATAGGATTAATCGATTTATAGTCGACAACCCATTTGCTTGATATGCCACACACAAAGTGGAACTAGATCGATAGTTAAAATACGATCATTAGTTACACTATGTTGTCAAAAGTATTGGAATGTTTGACCATTCTTCCAGAAGCACATTTGTGAGGTCAGGCACTGATGTGGACGAGAAGGCATGGCTCGCAGTCTCCACTGCACCCAAAGGTGTTCTATTGGGTTAATGTCTATTGGGTTGAGGCCAGTCAAGTTCCTCCACCCCAACTCACTCATCCATGTCTTTACGGCCTTTCTTTATCTTTGCGGTATCTACTACAGTGATTTCCAGCTTCCAGGGGCATTGGCAAGGAATGTTATATACAGAACATAGTTACATTAGTCCAAGCCAGACTAATGCAACTATATACAATATACTAGGATTGCACCGATACCATGTACCGATTAATAAGGCATACCTTAGCTTCTGTTTGTAATTTATTTACTCCGATACCTTTGCGTGCGATTTAAGCCCATACAAAATGAATGGAACCAAATTTCACTGGAAAGAATCGCATTCAATTTGAACAAGAATGCGGTGCGATTCCTGTCCGAATCCTGTTTGAACCCAGGCTGAAGTCACTATAACAAGCCTAGGTTCACACAGGAGGTGCGGGAAACTGCATGTGATGCAGACAGGAATCGCACTGCATTAGTGCGATTTGAGCCCATTCATTTTGTATGGGCGCAAATTGTACCGCAAAGGTATCGGAGCATTTTCACTCGTGAAAATACTCGGTATCGGCACGGATACCGGTATTGGTATTAGTGCAACCCTAAAATATACATATCTGGAATTCCTATTCGATGGTTTGATTTTTTCTTTCACACTTTCATACATCTTTTCTTCTGTGGTGTCCATCCCTTTCTGCTTCTTTTGCTTTTTTTTCCTCTGATTTTTATAATGGATCTTCCCGAGGGAAATATTAAATGTGGCACAAGTAATATCTAAATGGGCTGTAGGGAGCATAAATGTTGAAGCAATGACTTACAAAGGGGCTGTAGTAGCAGTGATCTCTAGCAGTCTCATGTAATGTGGTGGGAGCTCTATAACTGTTTCCTGAAGATTGTGTCTCCAACAACTCCTATAGCATGTTTGCAGCTTTCAGTAGCACTACATTCCCTGAATATTAGGTGCAGCCCTTTGTTATAGTCAAGGGCTGCACTTGAAGCGATATTAAAGCCTTGGTTTAAAAAAACTAAAAAAAAAAAAAACAAACATGTTATACTTACCTGCTCTGTGCAGAGGTTTTGCACAGAGCAGCTCGGATCCTCCTCTTCTTGGGTCCCACACTGGCGCTCCTGGCTCCTTCCTCCTGCCGGGTGCACCCACAGCAAGCAGCTTACTCTGGGTTTACCCAAGCAGGCATGCTCTCGAGCCACGTCTTTGTGTGTCCATTCACACACACAGCCGCAGCTCGGCCCTGCCCCCTCCGTCTCCTGATTGGCTCACTGGTTGTGATTTACAGCAGCAGGAGCCAACTGCCACAAGGCAGTTCCCAGAGAGGCAAGGCTCTCATGGACATTGCTGGATCGAGAGGGGGTTTAGATAAGTATTACGGGGGGCTGGGGGGGGGGGCTGCTGCACACAGAAGTTTTTTTTTTTACCTTCATGCATGGAATGCATGAAGGTAAAAAGCCTTGTGCCTTTACAACCACTTTGAGGACACCAGTGTTATTTTTTACATTTCTTTGAAGCACATGATTAGAGTTTGAGGCTCTAATTGGCTTGAAAAAGGGTGGGCTCTGTGCCCCGAGCTCACCCAGTTGTGTGACCATAGCGAAGTAATATTTGCTATTGTCTTCCTGCTTCTGCTCCCGGCCAATCAGGAAGCGGGTCCTGAGGCTCAATTGGCCTAGAGGACTAGAGGAGAAGCGACCTTATTGGCTGGCACCAGGGAAGACGTACAGGGAGATTTGGGAGATGACCGTCATTATCAGAGCGATCTCTCTGCTCTGCATCGCTGCCAACACAGCCAGCCACAACAAGCCAGAGCCCGACCGCGTGAGTACCACCCACCAACCGACCCACATGGAGAGTATGATATAGGGATAGGGACATAGGGATCTGATCGCCGTCCAACCCTCACAGTCTGGTATACGGACATCCTTTGTGACTCTGTGGAGGGGCAGTTTAATTTTCAGGAATTTGCCCTTGATCCTTCATTTTGTAGTGATTTAGTACTTGAGCCATGAGAGCTGTCCATGGTATCTGGATTTTTACAGGACTCGGAGCAGCCCTCCCCCGCCTCACCTTACATACACTTTCCCTTATCCCTGGGTCTGCCAGAGAGGATTATCACAGGCCTCAGAACAATGTGCAATATATTTTAATATGTCTGGAAGGTAATGAACTGGGATTGAATCACTTGTGCTGTAACAAACATTGAATCACACCGGCTGTCACGGTCTGCTTTATTATGCATAGCACTGGGCTTAAAGACATATCATCATACCAACGCTTGTTGTTTTATTTATATGTAAATGAAACCTGTACTAAGGGAAATACACAGGTTATCGTTATTGACCTTCTTCTGGAAATGCTCTTTGCTTGGCTGTCTCTGGCTTCAAAACTTGTGAGACACTAAGGTAGAGCAAGCATACAGCTAATGACCTCAGAGGAAAGTCAGAACCCCTGATCTGCATTGGCCTTTGGCCTCATTCACATAGGCGTGGGGCCCCTAGTTCACGTATGGGCCATGTGAGAAGGACTTTGTTGATAGGAGGGGAGAGCAGAGTGAACAGAGAGAAGACCTCATCAATCTGCTGCATCTCTTTTCATTGTCCAGTCAGTAGGAGTGGAGAGTGGAGAGAGGACATCACGGTATCCCTTCTACAGTCTTCTACAGTCTTTAACAGTAGAATAGAAGGTGCTGTCATGTGCATGCCTGTGAGGGGGCTGTTTAAATAGTGTGAAAGTATAAGAAAGAGGGAGGAAAGCAGGGGCGTTGCTAGGTGTACAAAAGATCTGGGGCTAGAGCCCACAGCAGCGAAGTAAAGAAAGTAATACGCTTGGGCGGGCATACACATGTTTATAATATATGTGTGTGTGTGTGTGTATATATATATATATTGTATGTTACATATATTATCATTACATCAGGGTTCCCAGTGAATCACCCCCTTACATCAGAGTCCCCAGAAAGCCCCCCTTGCATCAAGGTCCCCAGAGAGCCCCCCCCTTACATCAGGGTCCCCAGAGAGCCCCCCACTTACATCAGGGTCCCCAGTGAGCCCCCCTTACAGCAGGGTCCCCAGAGAGCCTCCCCCTTACATCAGGGTCCCCAGAAAGCCTTGCCCTTACATCAGGGTTCCCAGAGAGCCCCCCTTACATCAGGGTCCCCAGAGAGCATCCCCCTTACATCAGGGTCCCCAGAGAGCCCCTCTTATATCAGAGTCCCCAGAGAGCCCCCACTTACATCAGGGTCCCCAGAGAACCCCCCTTACATCAAGGTCCCCATAGAGCCCCCCCTTACATCAGGGTCCCCAGAGAGCCCCCCATTACATAAGGGTCCACAGAGGGCTCTCCTTACAGCAGAATCCCCAGAGAGCTCCCCTTACATCAGGGTCCCCAGAGAGCCTCCCCCACTTACATCAGGGTCCCCAAAGAGCCCCCCACCTTACATTGGGGTCCCCAGAGAGCCCCCTTCCTTACATCAGGGTCCCCAGAGAGCCCCTTCCTTACATCAAGTTCCCCAGAGAGCCCCCTTCCTTACATCAGGGTCCCCAGAGAGCCTCCCTCTTGCATCAGGGTCCCCAGAGAACCCCCTTCCTTACATCAGGGTCCCCAGAGAGCTCCTTCCTTACATCAGGGTCCCCAGAGAGCCCCCCCCACTTACATCAGGATCCCCAGAGAGCTCCCGTACTTACATCAGGGTCCCCAGAGAGCCCCTCCTTACCTCAGAGTCCCCAGAGAGCCCCCCTTGCCTCAGGGTCCCCAGAGAGCCTCCCCCTTACATCAGGGTCCCCAGAGAGCCCCCCTTACATCAGGGTCCCCAGAGAGCCTCCCCCTTACATCAGGGTCTCTAGAAAGCCCCTTCCTTACATCTCTCTGCTCTCTCGCCCGCCCAGCTCTCCCGTACTGCCTGCGCGCTCTCTGGTGCTGTCCGCCACACTCGCGGCCCGGCTGCAGAGAGGCCACGACCACAGCCGTCTCTGAGAGACTCGGGGCTATGGGCCCCAGATTCGGGGCTGTAGCCCCAAAAGCCACCCCCTAGCAACGCCCCTGTGTTTGTGTATATATCCCCAGAGAGCCCCCCCCCTTACACCAGGGTCCCCAGAAAGCCTTCCCCTTGCATAGGGGTTTTCAGAGAGCCCCCCTTACATTAGGGTCCCCAGAGAGCGTCCCTCTTAAATCAGGGTCCCCAGAGAGCCCCCTCTTAAATCAGAGTCCCCAGAGAGCCCCCATTTACATCAGGGTCCCCAGAGAGCCTCCCCTCCCCTTGGGGACCCCTGTAGAGACTCAGGGCTATGGGCCCCAGATTCGGGGCTATAGCCCCAAAAGCCACCCCCTAGCGACGCAACTGGAGGAAAAAGAAGAGAGTTGCTCCTCTTGATCATGACCTTGACCTATCCCCACCTTTGTTTGTTTTCATGGTTTTAAATGGAAGATTGTACATAAGGTATCCACTAATTCCAACCCCCCTTGAACCTGTCTTGTTTGTCCTGTAGGAAGCTTGCTAATCTTTCTTGAAGAGCGATCCAAGAGATCCTGCTTTCAGACACTGAGTTGCTCTATAGGTAGGGCCAGAGCCGCCTCTATTTTTTGAAAGAACATAAGGCCTTTTAACATCTGTCAGACGATGCTGAAGATGTCTTATGAGTCTGTGGTGGCCAGTGGTCTACTTTATGCAGTGGCATGCTGGGGAAGCAGGCTTAGGGTGGCCGACACCAACAGACTCAACAAACTGATTCGCAAGGCCAGTGATGTTGTTGGATTGGAGGTAGAGTCTTTAACAACAGTGTTGGAGAGGAGAATGTTGTCTAAGACGTGTTCAATCTTGGAGAACGTCTCCCACCCACTCTACAATTCGCTGATCAGTCTGCGGAGTACCATCAGTGACAGATTGTTATAACCATGATGCACCAGAGAGTGACACAGGAAATAATTTTTCCCTGTGGCCATCAAGTTATATAATTCTTCCCTGTGAGGGCTGGATGTAAAGATTTAAATCTGGTTTATGATTTGTATTTTTATGTAGTTTTTATAGTATGTTGGTATTACAGTGCCTTGAAGTATTCATACCCCTTGAAATTTTCCACATTTTGTCATGTTACAGCCAAAAACGTAAATGTACTTTATTGGGATTTTATGTGATAGACCAGCACAAAGTGGCACATAATTGTGAAGTGGAAGGAAAATAATAAATGGTTTTCCAAATTTTTTACAAATAAATATGTGAAAAGTGTGGCGTGCATTTGTATTCAGCCCCCCCCCCCCCAGGTCAATACTTTGTAGAACCACCTTTAACTGCAATTACAGCTGCAAGTCTTTAAACATCCCTTGTAATAGAAAAAGACCATGACAGGACCTCTTAAATATGAGAACTGGGGTAAAAAAAACCTCAGATCTCATATTTACACTAAAATGCAAAAATTAAAAAAAATGTCGTTTGAAAAGAAAAAAGAAAGTCCCTTTTTGACGACGTTTTGACGTCGCTTCCGCCCTGCAATGGTATGGAGCCGGTGGGGGCCATCTTCCCCTCACTCAGCTCCATGCCAAGCAGGGGACAGGATCCGATCGCCGCCGGCAGCTCCGGTAAGCGGTGGAGAGCACCGGTAAGCGGCGGGGGGGGGGGCCCTCTCCCGCCCCACCACCGATAAAAGTGATTTCCTGGTGAATCCGCCGCTGAGACCACTTTTATCTGAAAGCGAACCGCCCGCTGAAGAAGTGAATACTGGGGTTATGGCAGCTAGCTGCTGCCATAACAACGATATTCCACTTCAAAGAGCCGCCGGGCAGTCTGTAAGTGGTTAAACATCTCCACAACTTTATCCCTGACCTGTCTGGTGTGTTCCTTGGCCTTCATGATGCTGTTTGTTCACTAAGGTTTGATAACAAACCTCTTAGGGCTTCACAAAAAAGCTGTATTTATACTGAGATTAAATTACACACAGGTGGACTCTATTTACTAATTAAGCGACTTCTGAAGGCAATTGGTTCCACTAGATTTTAGTTGGGGGTATCAGAATAAAGGGGGCTGAATACAAATGCACTCCACATTTTTCAGATATTTATTTGTAAAGAAATGTTGAAAACCATTTATCATTTTCCTTCCACTTCACAATTATGTGCCACTTTGTGTTGGTCTATCACATAAAATCCCAATAAAATACATTTACGTTTTTTGGTTGTAACATGCCAAAATGTGGAAAATTGCAAGGGGTGTGAATACTTTTTCAAGGCACCGTATGTTAATTATTATTTGGGCTAATGCTAGAGAAAGTGGTGTATTATTTGCATTTTTGGTAGTTTGATTTTTTTGTTATTTTTTAATCTGTGTTATTTATTCTATGTTGTATATTAATTGTATGGATGGTTTATTAGAGTATCGTTTTTTTCTATTTGTTTAATGGGTGCTAATTGCTGTTATTGGTATTTTTGTTGTGTCATTGTGTCTTGTTCTGTTAATTGTTGTGATTTTGTGTTGTCTTTGTTGAGTGTGGCTGTGTCGCAATAATTTCCCTTTGGGATTAATAAAGTATTCTGATTATCGGTAGGTGACTTCCATGCTTTGGGTATGAACATTTTGGCTCCTAAGAAGATATAGATGAAGAGGGCTGTTTTGCATTCTTGGGAGCATTGATATTAATATAAGAGCGGATCGTTGTATATATTTTTGTCCAATATCATTTGATCTTAGACTCTCAGTAATGAAGAATTGTTCCCGTCTGTTCACATCTCCCGAAACATATGTATAACCCCCCCCTCCCCCCCGCTCTTTTCTTGCCAAGAGATTCCCAAGACTGCCCGCTTACCTAACCTATGCCCATCACAAGACAGTTGGGGCAGAAATATTATTTTAGAAACAATGCAGCAGTGAAAGTGGGATTACTCTTTCTGCACCAGGAGTCATGAGATTCTATTGTGGGGAGCAGAGTCAATGGGAGAAAAACTTGTTGATGGGATCACAGTTTTATGTAAGAACAGAGGTTAACCAATTATTCCGAATTCACAAGACAAGAAAAGGGATAGTCCACTTAAAAGTGATATTTTAGTTATTGGTGTAGCCTAGTGGGCTGCGTCTTCCCTTGGTTACTTATATAAAAATGAAGTGGAGTGTTGGCAGAAAGACCCAGTGGTCCGCGAGTCTATCCCTTTAAAAAAAAAATAAACTTTTTTGTCTGAGTATAGATCTATGTTTGTCCCAGACATGTTTAAAGAAGAATTCCTGATATGGATATTTTATTCATAGTTACATTAGTTCAAGCTGGACCAGGGGCGGGCTGATCATTGAGCCACCCGGGCACTGCCCAAGGGCCCTGGGGCACTAGGGGGCCCCATCAGGGTTGCCAGCCTCAGTAAAACCAGGGACAGTATGTATAAATCTGTGTTTTTTTTTACATCTGTCTGTGTATACTGTGTGTACATGTATGTGTATACTGTGTGATTTTATACTGTGTGTGTGGCCCCATAATCTCTGATTGCCCGGGGGCCCCATGAGTTATCAGTCCGCCCCTGAGCTGGACCAATGTGCAATATAACTATGCATATACCATGCTAAAGGTGGCAAGGCCGGGTGGTGACGTTACACTCTCTACCTTGTCCAATCAGGGAACACTTTGTATTCGTTCAAAAAATGCGAAGCATTCTCTGAATGGGGCCTGTATCCAGCAGCCAACCCCCTGTGTTCAGAATGCATCAGGACAGCCGCTCGACAAGGGAGCTGGAAGCTAGTGGAGACCACTGGAGTAGCTGTGTCCAATTCTGTGGTTTCCAGCTTGCAGGGGCATTGGCCAGGTGTGATATATGCATATGTATAAAATAACGATACCCTGAATTCCTCTATAGGTTCACTTACTGTTGACTCATTCACTGTTGACCCATTCACCCTTGCTGGAAGTCTGCTTCAAACATCAACTACACTTTCGTTAAAAAATACTTTAGAAGATTAGCTTTGAGCTTCCTTCTACTTTGAGGTCATGTCCCTGTGTTCAGAGGTTTTCATTTTTAGAGCATTTGTTTTATTTTCTAATGGTTAGTGGGGTCATATCGAAGTAGTGATTCCAAAATTCGAAGGAAGAGGATGGAGATGCTTTCACAAACAAACAAAATTGTAACTGTGAATGTGGATTTTATATGGGAAAAATGCATACATATTGGAATAAAACCTGTTTAATATGTCTGAGATTGCATGCAAAAAGCAGGTCTGGATGAAAATCTCAAACTTTCAACAAACAAGATTCCATGTAATTAAATGGTGGCTGTTCACATATGAGCCTTCTGTGCCTCATGAGGCACCCGTAGCTTGAAAGCTGATGCTCCAAAAGCTATTCTGGGTACTTTTGAGGCAGATTTTGGTGTTTTTGGCCATATAGACTCAATGGGAATGCCTGTAAAATGCTTTTTCAGGCGTATTTCAGGCATTTGTTAGCTTGTGAACCGGTCTCCCTCCTCGCCAGTGCTTTAATTTGGCTTAAACAAAAAAATACTTGATGCTTAAACACATACACATCTAAAATGCTTGTGTGTGCACACAAAAATGCTCAAACAAAAACACCTGAAAACATCTCGATATCGCTCTCCTCATGTATGAATGCAGCCATCAGGACTTTCAATCAAGATTAGTTGACTCAACAATGGCAAAAAGGAATGCGCTGGCAAATGATTTTTCTTCGAACAAAAAACCTAGCTGTGTGTGGCCAGCTTTAGCATTATATTGAACTTTCTGCCTTTCTGAGCCCTACTTATACCTTTATATCCTCATGTATGAATGCAGCCATAAGGGCTTTCAGACAAGATTAGTTGGCTCAACGATGCCAAAAAGGAATGCTCTGGCAACCGATTTTTCCAAAAACGTGCAAACAAAAAAGTCTAGCCGTGTCTGGCCAGCTTTAGCATTATATTGAACTTTCTGCCCTCCTGAACCCTATTTATAACCTTTATGATATTTAAAGGTTTAAATCTTTCCCTCCTTTCCTCAAGACTGTTCATATTAGGTTTCTGTCTGCAATCTATCCTGATATGTTTTATCCCATAGACCTTTCACCATTTTGTTGCCCATCTTTGGACTTGTTCTACTTTATCAATATCTTTTTGTAAGTGAGGTCTCCAGAACTAGACAGAGTATTCTAAATGAGGTCTAATTAAAGATCTGTATAGGGGAATCAGGACCTCCTTCCTCCGGTGTTGCTACTAAAGATACATTCCAGCATTCTATTTGCTTCCCCCACTGCTTGGCCACACTATTTGCTTATTTTGCAATAATCTGAAATAAGCCCCCTCCAATATTTTTCCTCTGCAGTTCTGGCCAATACTGTACCCCCAATATTGTACTGTATCAGAGGATTCTTGGATATGTCTTGAATACTCTACCAGTGACATCTCCCTGCCATAATTCAGACTCTGTTCCTGGCCACCTGGGAGTTTTTGATATTCCTACCTACCTTTGTGTGTTCTGGCTCCCCTGGTATATTCTCCATAATATAAAATAAGTAAAAATCCAGGAGGAACAGTAAATCCCCTTCTAAATATCAACAGCAAGTGTACAGACCCTGGAACTCAAGTGAGAAACCTCACTAAGGTCAAGTGTAGTATCTGTTCTTATCAGTATCCAGTAGGGGTGCTGCGCCGCCATTCTGGTCTTTTGGTAGAAATGGCTGGCTGTATAGTATCCCTGCTGGAATGTTGGGGGCTAATACCAGCTGGAACAGAAATAGGGGCGCCCACGGGATGTGGGACCACAAGAGTAATTCCTCAGGAAGACTGGGGGGGCCCAGTGCCTCCTGATTTGAATGGGTCTACCTTGTCTGTCCATGGGCTTGGAAGGCAGGGAGACTGCGGTGTCTGTGCCCCCTTGGAGTTGGTCACCTTTGGGGTGTTCTTAGTAGCACTTGGTTTTGGAAACTCCACAGTGTGAAAATGCACATGGCCACCTCACTTGCTTCTTTTTCTGCACAGGGTCTGTATGGGCTAGGTCTTTTGGCTAAGTCCTGGGCAAATTAGTGCTACCAGGCCGCAAGGTCTAGCCAGTGCACCTGCATTATTTGTTCATTTTTTTTTTTTGCACTGTTTTTCATGCTGCACTTTAGCCTATGTTTCTTTCACATGGATGGAGGGTGTGGGTCCTCAAGCCTACCCTGAAGTCTAGGGGGAGGATGTGTGGCCTTTAGATTCCTTCCTCCCCTGAACCAGGGGTCTCTCTTTGGGGGAGCCCCTCACCTAGTACTCGGTGGTTGGCTTTGGCTGGCCATGAGGAGAGGGGTTTGCCAGGCCTTTTGGCTAGGTGTACTATGTTCAAGCATTGCCCTTGTCAGGAGCCTTGTGCCCCAGGGGGTCAGGGTAAGGTCCTACTCCTTTCGGGGGGTTGACAAGAGATACACCCTTAAGTGCGCTTTTTTTGTGTGTTTCACATGTACTTTTCTTAGGTGTTTTTCTGCACTACCATGGATTCATAAAAGAGCATAAAAGAACCTCACCAACAGAGTGCCAGAGGAAAATAAGAAATTGTCAGCATATACCCAAGATATCAGTTTGAGTGAGCCAAATCCCTTAGTAAATAATTCACACTGTGGTAATAGAAGAACCTAAATGCAGCAAATCATCCTTGTCCCTTTGGGTTAATTATCAGTCAAAGGTCCAGCTGGTCACTATTTGTGAGGCAATCAGCAGTATGTAAAGGTTGAGTGGATATATAGATTGCGTCAATAGCCCACAGTATTGAAGCTCCATATGTGTCGTGTCTCCGCCAGCTGCCTATTTTTGATTCAGTCCTTGTGCATCTCATGCAGTCTAAGGCATAACTACAGAAGGTTGGGACTGGTCCTGGGTCCATGATGTCTGATCCTTAGTAAATTGCTGCCAGCTATTAGGGAAGGGCGAACAGTTCGGCCCGAGCATAAGTTCGGGCCGAACTTTGGTTGTTCAGATGTTCGGCGAACAATGAACATTATGCGGTGTTCGCGGCAAATGTGAAAGCCGCGGAACCCCGTTAAACGGGTGACCCCACCTTCCTCTGCATTAAAGGGGGGCGGGGTCACCCGTTTACTTTGCCGGGTGGCCCTGCCCTCAGCTATATAACATCTGTCACAGAGAAGAAGCGTCACTCGGTGGGAGCCTCCCATGGAGGCGGAGCTGTTGCGGCTTTTTTTTTCTATTTCGATCTGTCGGGCGGTGTGAGATGCATCTACATAGCGGGACATTTTTTATTTTTTATTTTTTAATAAAAGACTTGTCCCAAAGTGTCTCCTGTCTTTTTTACTATTTTTGACACTTTTTTTGTCAAATGGTAGGGGTACAATGTACCCGTTACCAATTTACATAGGGGGGAGGCTGGGATCTGGGGGTCCCCTTGTTAAAGGGGGCTTCCAGATTCCGATAAGCCCCCCGCCCGCAGACCCCCACAACCACCGGGCAAGGGTTGTGGGGATGAGGCCCTTGTCCCCATCAACATGGGGACAAGATGCTTTGGGGGCTACTCCAAAGCACCCTCCCCATGTTGAGGGCATGTGGCCTGGTACAGTTCAGGAGAGGGGGGGCGCTCTCTCGTCCCCCCCTCTTTTCCTGCAGCCTGCCAGGTTGCATGCTCGGATAAGGGTCTGGTATGGATTTTGGGGGGGGGGGACCGGACCCCTACGCCATTTGTTTTTAATTTGGCGCAGGTTTTCCCTTAATATCCATACCATACCTAAAGGGCCTGGTATGGATTTTGGGGTGACCCCCCACTTTTTTTAAAAAAATTTTTGGTTCAGGGTTCCCCTTAATATTCATACCAGATCCAAAGGGCTTGGTAATGGACAATGAGTTTCATCTATATTGCCAAGACCCGACAATTCATTACAGCCACGATCGGTTTTAAATGACTTTTTTTCCTTTAGAAATGTCATTTTGCTGTCAGACTGTTCTAAACACGGAAAAACTGCGCCACTTTACAGGCATACTATAGACACCCCCCAGGTACAAAATTTAAAGGAATATTTAATTTTTATTGTTTCACTTTAAGAATTATTAAAATCACTGCTCCCGAAAAAACGTCCGTTTTTAAAACTTTTTGCATTGATACATGTCCCCTGGGGCAGGACCCTGGTCCCTAAACACTTTTTATTACAATAACTTGCATATAAGCCTTTAACATGAGCACTTTTGATTTTTCATGTTCCTGTCCCACAGACTTTAACGGTGTTCGTGTGTTCCTCCGAATTTTTTGCTTGTTCTCAAGTTCTGGTGCGAACCGAACCAGGGAGGTGTTCGGCTCATCCTTACTAGCTATAAAGAGTAAAGTAACATTTCTCTTCGAAGAGACTTTTACCATTGTGACCTGCTGATTGAGCCTGTCGTAGGTTTTACTTAAAAGCTATCGGGACTGTTGAGGGTTATGTATGAGATATGAGGAGTCTTCCTAAACACTTTGCATAAAGGCCCTGGAGGATTTATGCCTCTGCTTACAGTGATTCTGGTTGTAGATGATCAGATTGTGATAATAAAGGAAATCTCCACTTTTCTTACAAAATAATTTTATTGTGTCAACACAAACAAAAGGACATTACATAATGACATGTTCACTGTTCCAAAAAGCATGAGCCAAATTTCCCCAGTAAAAATAATAACAATATTGGTAAAGCTAAGTATTTGGTATTTTAACCCCTTAACAGCTAAGGGTAAAACAACAACTACATTGTGAATCCAGGTGGATTATACCTTGTTTTTTTCAGGACAAATTTGGCTTTCATTTGGTAGTAAATGGTTATGGATATCTCCTGATTTGTTTTTATTATCAAGAGAAAACTGGCCCGAAATATTATTATTATTTTTTAATTTAGCTGTATATTTCTTGTTACTACCATAACCTACCACCAAAAAAACAACACAAAATAGATTCTCCCACTCCTGACGATCACAACGATACCACATATGTGTATGTTATGTGTTGTTTGTACCCGTAGTTCAGTTTAGAAGCAACAGTGTGAATTTTGCTTTATTTATTTACTTTTTTGTCCTGCCTAAAACACACTGACACTGATGCCAATTTAAAGAAAGAAAATCCTGCCCAAAATATACTGACCCTGACCTTTGACCCAAACACTAACCCTGGCACTGATCTAGATCAAACCTTGATCTAAGTATTTTTTCTTTTATTTTTTATTATTTTATTTTTTTTACGAACACTTTTTTTTTCTCTCTCTGCAAGTAAAGAGAAAGATACAATGTATCTTTCCTCTCCATTCACAGAGAGAGAGAGAGAGAAACACAGGAGCGGCCTTCACAGTGACTGATCACTGACCAATCGGAGGCTACCACAGCGAACAGGTGACTCGGAATTGGGAGATCCAGGTGCCGATCCTTAGTACGAGACCCTGGTCTCTGCCCACTTCTGTGAGGCCTCATATATGTGTTACGTCGGCGGGAAGGGGTTAAAGAAAGCTTTAAATTCAATGTTGGGCATGCAAATCGGCACAGTATGGAAAAAGAATGGGTCCAGAGGGTATAGGCCCCCTTGTTAGTCAAGGAAGAAGTAAAGGGTCAAGGTAGTAGGTTAGGGAGGTGTACAGGAGGGTGGGTGATGTTGTCAATGGTGGGTTGGAAGGGTTTGTTTGGAAGGGCTGAGAGGTAAGTGGGCTGGGTGTAGGGGATTTGGTCTATGTGATATTAGGACCATGATATTAAAAAGGGTTTCTGTAAGTTAAAGTAAGTAAACCAATGGCCCAAGCTCACAAAAAAAGGTTAGCTTGGTGGGTCAACAAATCCTTAGGGCTTGTTCACAGTAGTAACCATGTCGAACTCTGGGAGGAACAGTGCCAGTGCCCCAATCGTGACACCTTGCACTGTTTTTTTGTGCACACTTCAGTGAAATGTCACAAAGTGTGTTGGCAGCAGAACATGTGTGATGCAGTGGATTGTGTCACAGCACACCATGCTGAAAACGTTCTGCATAATAGAGAACAAGGCCTCTTGCCGTGTCTTGCGTTGGGACTGAAAATAGGCAGGAGAGGGCGCCGCCATCTAAGTGTAGACTGCTCATTAAAAAATAAATTTGCACTCACTGCATTATTAAGAAGGTCAGCATTTAGTAAATCCAAGATGGAACCACCTATGGAGCGACTATGGCCTGCAGAGATCAGAGGAAGGCGGCTTGTAAAAAGACCAAGTCCACAGGAGCAGCAACCATCTCTAGTGTTTTTTAGTGACTTTAACCCATTCCGCCCCAATTATTAGACCCTGTCCTATACCAATTGGTCCATAAACGCTGTAACCACATATTACTTGTGGCAGGACTGTGCTGGGCTGTGCTTGTTCATTCTATGTATGATTTATAAGTCTTATTTTCAGCAGATGTTTTTATATGTTTTATTAGCTGGTATAATGCAACTCATTAACACATTGTTATCTAGTTGTTATCCAATACTGTATGCTGTACTGCTTACCAGCTAAAATGTAAATCTTGATAATTTCATTGGTTGAATATGCCTTGCTGGGGAGGTGGACTATCAGAAGACACTGTCCCTTGGCCCTGAATGGTCTCTTGGCCCAGCTTATAAAATTGCAGGCAAAAGCACAGAAAAAAGTATTTTAAAGCGGAATTTCCACACTGCAAAGGTAAACTACTCCTTTATGTCTAGGGGCATTGAAAAGTATATTTACCTACCTGATCCTCTGCTCCTTTGCGCTCCTAGACTAGTCCTTGCACCATTTTCTTTCCTATTATCCAATGGTCTAAGGTCCTGACATTATCAAACTGATGCAGGATCCATAGCTGTGCACTGGAAGTGAGGACGCCAGGGGTCAGTCCATCGTTACAGCAACTTCTGTTGGGAGAGCAGAGGAACAAGTATGTGAGAGTGCTTTTTGCAGCCCCTAGAGCAGGGGTCCCCAAACTTTCAAAACAAAGGGCCAGTTTACTGCCCTTTGGTGTCAGTGGGAAGAATCATTGGTGTCAGTGGGAGGAATTGTGCCCCATCATTGGTGTCAGTGGGAGGAATTGTGCCCCATCATTGGTGTCAGTGGGAGTAATTGTGCCCCATCATTGGTGTCAGTGGGAATATTAGTTCCCCATAATTAGTGTCAGTGGGAGGAATAGTTCCCCATAATTAGTGTCAGTGGGAATATTACTTCCCCATAATTAGTGTCAGTGGGAGGAATAGTTCCCCATAATTAGTGTCAGTGGGAATATTACTTCCCCATAATTAGTGTCAGTGGGAGGAATAGTTCCCCATAATTAGTGTCAGTGGGAATATTAGTTCCCCATCTGTGGCGTCAGTGGGAGGAATAGTCTCCAATCATTGGTGTCAGTGGGAGGAATAGTGCCCCATAATTGGTGTCAGTGGGAGGAATTGTGCCCCATCATTGGTGTCAGTGGGAAGAATAGTACCCCATAATTGGTGTCAGTGGGAGGAATAGTACCCCATAATTGGTGTCAGTGGGAGGAATAGTACCCCATAATTGGTGTCAGTGGGAGGAATAGTACCCCATAATTGGTGTCAGTGGGAGGAATAGTACCCCATAATTGGTGTCAGTGGGAATATTAGTTCCCCACAATTAGTGTCAGTGGGAGGAATAGTTCCCCATAATTAGTGTCAGTGGGAATATTAGTTCCCTATCTGTGGCGTCAGTGGGAGGAATAGTGCCCCATCTTTGCTGTCAGGGGAACGAATAGTGCCACAAGGGTCGGATAAAGGCAAGCAAAGGGCCACATCCGGCCTGCAGTTTTGAGAGACCTGCCCTAGAGTAAACAAGCAGTTAATCGTTGCACTGGAGCTGAATTTTTAGGTTCCCCGTAGTTGGGATCCAAATGCTTACTTGCAGTGTTTTTCCTTTTTTTAAATCATTTTTTGTTAACTTGCGATGCGCCTTGTTGGAAAATAAGACTACTCCAAGACTACTCCAGGAACAGGCAGTTACCTATTACAGCCCGCTACCTCCTTCTATGCCATATGCCATGTCTGGGAGTGTCTAATTACTGTCTGTGCTGGCCCAGCTCCTCCGCCTCTCTTCCTCTCCCTACAAAAAGACGTAAGTATGTAGCTGCTGATGGAGGAGTGAAGGAGAAGGCTAGAGAGGGTCACTAGAGTGACACTGTGACATCACATCCAAGATGGTAGCACCCAGCAGCAGTCTTAGGACTTTCGGATATCTATACAAGGGAGGCTTTTATAGATAAGAACATGCATAAAAATATGATAAATGCGAATGTAATTAATGTTGAACTTGAAATGAATAGTCTGTCGTAAGGGTCTCTGTTACTTGTACATATCGTATTATTCTCATGTGTACCCATTCCTAATAATTTAAAAAGCATGTAAATTCAGAGCAGGCCTCAATTGACACCAGATAAAACAATGGGTTCCAGAATACATACAGAGCTCCCTGTACTCACCTAAGCCCATAGATTTTCTTTAAACATTGACATACATTATTGCACATGAATAATTTAAAGTGGATTTCATTCTGCGGAGCTATCAGAGACAAGCATATTCATTTGTGCTAATATTATATGTCCCATGGGTAGGATTCTTTATGAAAGCAATTGATTGGATGTCTTTAGTGCTAAAATCAATAACAAATTAAGTACTGGACACTGTCTTTTGAATGAGTCCAGAATAGATGCCATGAGGCTGGAGTGTTGCTTTCCACGCAGGTATAAAAGAATTTCAATTAAAGAGAATCCGTCATGCCTCTGTCAAAACCCAGCTGCAGCCCAAAACTGCATTGCACGGTATAGTGCCTGCCTCATATGTCTCCTATGGGAAATAGTATCTAAAAATTGTATGTGACTATTCTTAGGTTGGCCGTATACTCTGACATTTTTGTGGCAGCTTCAGATAGCGTCTGATTGCAAAAATGGCCAATTAGAACAAAGCAACTTGCTACCAAAAATGTTCCATGAAAAATGTAAACATTATAGAAGCGTTATATGGTAGGTTACTTTGATCCCTTAGATCAGCGGTCTCCAAACTGTGGCCCAGGGGCAAGATGTGGCTCTTTGCTTGTCTTTATCTGACACTTGGGGCACTATTCCTCCCACTGAGACCGATGGAGTACTATTGATCTTTTATTAAAAGAATCAAGCAACCAATTTTATACAAAAGTAAAAAACAAAACCATAGTACAAAACTTCAACAGAAATCCAAGGAATACACATCCATGTTCAGAATATATACAATATATACATAATCCACTACCAAAATTATTTACATAAAGCAGCAGAGAGGGCCTAAGAGGCACAACCCATCACCTATGTACGCAGCCATTTATCAAAAATGAATCCAAAAAAAATAATAATCTAGGGTGATAAGAGACAGACAGCCACACCCGGGAAAGAGACTCCTGGCAGTCAGGGAGGCTTGAAACCCCTCCACGCCTTCAACCAAGCCCCCTGACTCCGCTTGTCTCTCTCGAGCACCCGAATCTTCTCCGCCTCATGCAAAATGTCATACACCACCACCTGAACAGGAAGGATTTTACGCCGAATGCAGACCTGACACCGTGCGTTCCAAGTGAAATAACGGACTACTAGGCTAACTAGAAAAAGTGTATCTAAACAAAAAACCCCACCAGTATTGAATGCTCCGTACACCCACTCAGCATAACCCAGCCTGGAGAGGAAAGGGACACCGAGGGCCCGTCCCACCTGTTTGTACACCTCTATGTTAAAAGGGCAATGAAGCAGAAAATGGTCCATAGTCTCCTCCTCACCTGCACACTCCTCCCGAGGACAGCTACGATCCACCCCACTGCGGAATTTCAAATTGCCCCTAACATAGAGTCTCCATGGAAGCACAACCAGGCCAGATCCCTGAATTTAGGGGGTACTCTGTCCAAATTAATAAGTCTTAACCCTGCCCTCAAAACTGGGCCTGGGCAATCCCTTAAGGCCAGTGGGTCATGAAAGACTTCGCTCAAGACTCGACTCATAAGGACTTTCCTCGGAACCGATCTGAGATCTTCAGCCGACAATCGCCACTGCCGTAGTAACTTCAGGCACGGAGCGACATAGGCTGGTAGCTGACCACGATGACCCCTGAGATTCTTCACTTGGCCACCTTCTTCCCAAAGTCGTAGAAAAGGCCTAAACCAAGATCTAAATATGCCTGCCCATCCAGGAGGTTCCACTGCAAGCATATTACCAATATTAAACTTGAGAAAAAGCAGTGAAAAGAAAAGAACTGGGTTGACCATACCTAAGCCACCCTCCCTCCTGGATAGATAGGTGACATTCCTCTTGATGGGGTTCAGTCTGTTCCCCCACAACATCTGAAAGAACACACTACTGACCCTAGCATAGAGAGACACTGGCAAGATGCAGACAAAGCTGACATACAAGAAGATCGAATCAGGTAAGTCTTAATCAGATCAACCCTTTCCCTCATAGATAACTTCCATCTCTTCCAGTTAACCACCTTAGTATTGGCAATTTCCAGTCTGCCTTCCCAGTTTTTGAGGCCATAATCGCCAGGTCCAAATTCAATGCCTAAAATCTTAATTCTTTCCTGGGGCACTGGAAAGGTGTCCGGGAGATCAAACCCCTCACCTTCCTTTCCTCATCCAGAAGACTTCACTCTTTTCCTGATTGATCTTGGAGCCTGATGCTTCAGAATACCGTGATGTCAGAGAGACCACCTCCTTTGCTTCATCCGCCCCAGTGACAATCACCGACACATCGTCCGCATAGGCAACAACCCTCAAAGGCGGCTCACCCGGAAGCCCCACTGGCACCCCACACAACATGCCGCTCTCTAGCCTCCTGATGAAGGGGTCGATTGCAAACACATAGAGCAGGGGACTCAGGGGACAACCCTGGCGCACCCCGGAGCCAACCTCAAAGGACTGCCCAACCCAACCATTAACAAGAGGAAAGCTCTCTGCCCCCTCATACAAGACTTTTAACCAATCGACAAAACCACCCGGCAGACCGTATTTACTAAGGAGCAACCACAGGTACTCATGGTTAACACGATCAAAAGCCTTTGCCTGATCCAATGTCAGCAAATACTTTCCCCAGCCTGCAGCCCTGCACCGCTCCAAGGCCTCCCGGACAGCTAAAACTGCTGTGAAGGTGCACCTACCCTGGACCGAACAGTGCTGATGGCGAGAAAGCAAAGACTCTGCTACTGACGATAGGCGCCAGAAAAATATCTTTGCCAGTATCTTTCTATCGACATTAAGAAGGCTGATGGGGCGCCAATTCTCAATCATCGAAGGATCTTTACCCTTTGAAAGAAGAATCACAGCTGAGTGCCTCATGGAAGGGGGAAGTACCCCCTCAGCAAGGCAACTGTTAAAAACCTCTACCAAATGTGGGGCCAGAATAGACTTAAAAGCTTTGTAAAACTCAGCCGTCAAGCCATCCGGTCCAGGTGACTTTTTGATAGCAAGCTGTTCAATTGCCCTTATCACCTCTTCAACTGTGATCTCCTCTGTCAAATTCATCAATGGGACATCTTCATCATTTAGACCTGGAGTAGAGTCCAAAAAGCTTTCCATCTTGTCACGGTCAAGCTCTTTCCTCCCAAGAAGGTCAGCATAAAAGGACCTCACGACCTCCAGAATCCCTGACCTGGACTTTGTCAAAGAACCTGTACTGTCCTTAAGGCCAACGACCATTTTAACTGCTACACCTTGTTTGCAGTTCTGGTAAGGGTCAGGCGAGTGGTACTTCCCATAGTCCCTCTCCAGAACCAAAGAGGCATGCCGGTCATATTGACACTTCCTGAGAAGGAGTTTCACTTCGGAGATTGCCCCAGGATCTCCTCCTCTCGAGACAAAAATATCCAGCTTCCTCCATAAACGTTGGTAGGTCATGTATTTATTAAACTGCTTTCTATTGGCTAGGCCCCTGAAGAATCCAGCAATCCTCTTTTTGGTCAGCTCCCACCACTCAGCCTTGCTGCTACAAAAGTCCAGGATGGTCACCTGTGCCTGAAAGAATTCCTCAAAGGATTGTCTAACATGTTCTTCCTTGAGTAGAGTCGAATTCAATCTCCAGATGCCCTTGCCCCTCTGAGGGGCGTCTGAAGCATTCAGGACCACAGATAGCATACAGTGATCAGAGAACCCTACTGCCTGCACCACTGGGGGTGAGAAAGCAGAGGTCTCCTTCAAAAAAAAACCTATCTATTCTACTCTGACTATTACCTCGATGAAAGGTGAACCCAGTGTCATCCGGGAGGTGCTTAATGTGCACATCCACAAGACCAGCATCCCTAACCATACTATTTAAAAAAACGCTATCATATCCCTGCCTGTCCTTGAAGTCCTTCCTGTCCTTGGGCCTAGTTACTGTATTAAAGTCACCTCCAAAGACCACTTGCCGGGATGTAAAAAGAAATGGCTTGATCCTTGTAAAAAGGCATTTCCTGTCCCACTTTGTGTGCGGTCCATAAACATTAATTAGGCGCAGGTCCTGCCCTCCCACAAGGACGTCTAAGACCATACATCTCCCAATCTCCACCTCAATAACCCGCCGGACAGTTACCATGCCGGTTTTAAACAACACCGCCACACCGCCGTAAGGCTCGGCCGCAAGAGACCAGTAAGATGGACCATACCTCCACTCTCTCTTGGCCATATGAATATCTGCCAAGGAGGTGAGCCTAGTCTCTTGCAAAAATAAAATTTCAGCATCTAATTGGCTGAACAAAAAGAAGGCCATAGAACGAGCTCTTACTGACTTAATGCTGGCGACATTTATTGTCACCACTTTTAACGGAGGGGGAACCGCCATTTGGGTTATTGGGTGGTTTGCTTCTTAGCTCCCCTCTGCTGCTCATCACCAGAAGCCTCTCTCTTTCTTGAGGCCGCCTCAAACTCCATTTCGGAATCAGAACTTCGCTCCGAAGAAGCTCCAGATGAAGAGATATCCCAATTAGAGGACCTATAACGGTTGGAGACAGGCACTGGAGCCTGTTCTGTCCTCACCACCTGCTTCTTCCGCTTCCCAACCTTCCTTCTCTCCTCCAGGTACTGCAGGTCAGCTTCAGAGATGCCGTCATCTCTTACTTTTTTCTGTGAAGTCTTTACAGAAGACTTCTTTACAGAGGAAGAAGCAACCTTTTTAGTACCCACTACCACTGCTGGTGGGGGGGGTGCTCCCTTTGAATCAGACTTAGGAGGGGTAGACTCCTGGGGGGTAACTGACTCAGGGGGCACAGACTTGGAAGGTTCTGACACAAGAGGAGAGGGTACAGTAGGCTGGGGGGAGACAGATACAGATACAGAAGGAATACTTACAGACACATGAGGGGTGGCCACAGGAACTGGAGAGGGATCCTGAGCAGGACCAGGGGAGTCGGTCACCGCAGAGGAGGATGGTACACCAGGGGCCTCACCCTCCATCCTGTCCAGCCCTGACATGTCATCAATTACCTCCTTCTCCATATTGTGCCAGGCTTCAGGACATCTGCTGTAGGGGTGGCCAAGGCGCAGGCACAGGTTGCACCTGATCATTTCGGTGCAGTCCTTAGCCATATGACCCTGACCCCGACACACTGAACATATCAAGGCTGAACAGGAGGAACTCAAATGCCCCTTTTCTCCACAGCGGTGACACAGCTTCGGCTGACCAGGGTAAAAAACAGTCATCCTATCCCTCCCTATAAAGGCCGAGGAGGGCAGGTGACGGACAACATTCCCATCCCTGGCCAACCTGACTGTAACTGACCAATCCCCAGTCCAGATGTTACGCTCATCAAGGATTTTATTGGGCTTGGTCAAAACCTCCCCATAGTTCCTTAACCAAACCTCTAGATCCCGGGCAGGGACACTCTCATTAGTGAGGATAATTGTGATTTTTTTTTACTGTAGACCTCTGAGAAACTGCAACTGGGGCCAGACCTTCCCATTCAGGTCTTGACCTGCACCGAGCCTCATATCTCTCCCAGAACAGGTCAAGACCCTCTGGCCTGGTGAAGCTAACTGTATAATCCCGTGTCCCAGCTACATGTATAAAGGCATACAGATCATTTGCCCCAAAACCCATCTCCAAAATCAAATCCACCACTGCACGCCGTGCTGGAGGGATCGCACCACCTTCCCATTTCAGAATAACAACATTACGTCTGGGGCCCCCAGCAGAAGCCAGAGACCCAAGAGCAGATCCTGGGGTGCTCAAAGTGGTAGCCTGTAGGGGAAAACCCCGCTTGGGAGCAGAGCTACCAGGAGCAGAGCGTACCACCTGAGCAAAGGTAGGTTTATCAGGGCCAAGGCCCCACACTGAAGTCACAGTAGTCTGTACATCATTATCAACTGTCTGAACTGAACTGGCAGAATCCATAGCAGGACGATTGTCCATCACACTGATACTGGGGTGATTGTTATCAGTCACAGCAATATTCAATTTCCCATCAGGAAAGGTCACAGTTTCTGCTGCAATACCAGCTGTCTCCTGATGCTGCGCTGTAGAGTCCTCAGCAGCAGTGGGGCAAACAGCTTTGGACTCACCTAAAGAAGGGTTAATGGGCTCTGCTGACACCTGTGGTTCTTCTACAGAAATGACATTTTTTAAAAGTAACTCTTGCTGCATTGCAGCATCAGCAGGCACAACATTGCTGCACACAGGATCAGCAGCCTGATTGTCATTAGGCACATTGTCAGTGTTGAAAGGCACAAAAACAGTCTTATCCACAACATGGAACTTGGCAGTCTTTACCTTATCAGGTACATCATCAGTAATGTCCTCTTCATTAAACATTAACTGATTCCTCCGCATAGGAGACTCCATTACCTGGATGGCCCGGAGCATGCCTCCTGAGTCCTGGGAAGGCATGGGGCTGCTTACCTCTCCCTGAGGGGGCAGGGGGTCAGAACTGGGGGTCTCCTCCTCCACCTCCATCTTTGTCATCCTTCCAAACCTCCTGTCATTTCCAAACTTCTCCTTAAATGGCCCATCTCTGCCTTCCATCATGGCCACAATGGTCTCCTGATGGTCCACACGGACTTTGGCCAACTGGATCTCCGGATCCATGGATCCATGCTTCTGGCTGTGTAAGCCCTCCCGCTGCCTTCGCAGACGCTTCAGCTCCGCTCGTAGCTTGTAAAGCTTATCCCTCTCCCTATTTAGGACCTTAATCCCGGCCACCACTCGCTCCCGAATGGCTTCGGAACCTTCATCCCCACCAGGGGTAGAGAGATCAGCTTGTACAGGGGCAGGCATGTCACCCGACGGCCCAGGAGATGGCTGTGAGCTTCCAGCAGGAGAGGTCCTGCTGGCCTCCATGGCTTCCCCAGAAAGGGGCCAGGAGAGCTGAGATAGATTTCCTCACCACTCCCCTCTCACACGAATCTGCAGCAGCTCCAGAGAGACAGCCTCCTCCTGACACACCTGTGCTCCAATGATGGGTGGGGCACTATTGATCTTTTATTAAAAGAATCAAGCAACCAATTTTATACAAAAGTAAAAAACAAAACCATAGTACAAAACTTCAACAGAAATCCATGGAATACACATCCATGTTCAGAATATATACAATATATACATAATCCACTACCAAAACTATTTACATAAAGCAGCAGAGAGGGCCTAAGAGGCACAACCCATCACCTATGTACGCAGCCATTTATCAAAAATGAATCCAAAAAATAATAATCTAGGGTGATAAGAGACAGACAGCCACACCCGGGAAAGAGACTCCTGGCAGTCAGGGAGGCTTGAAACCCCTCCACGCCTTCAACCAAGCCCCCTGACTCCGCTTGTCTCTCTCAAGTACCCGAATCTTCTCCACCTCATGCAGAATGTCATACACCACCACCTGAACAGGAAGGATTTTACGCCGAATGCTGACCTGACACCGTGCATTCCAAGTGAAATAACGGACTACTAGGCTAACTAGAAAAAGTGTATCTAAACAAAAAACCCCACCAGTATTGAATGCTCCATACACCCACTCAGCATAACCCAGCCTGGAGAGGAAAGGAACACCGAGGGCCCGCCCCACCTGTTTGTACACCTCTATGTTAAAAGGGCAATGAAGCAGAAAATGGTCCATAGTCTCCTCCTCACCTGCACACTCCTCCCGAGGACAGCTACGATCCACCCCACTGCGGAATTTCAAATTGCCCCTAACATAGAGCCTCCCATGGAAGCACATCCAGGCCAGATCCCTGAATTTAGGAGGTACTCTGTCCAAATTAATAAGTCTTAACCCTGCCCTCAAAACTGGGCCTGGGCAATCCCTTAAGGCCAGTGGGTCATGAAAGACTTCGCTCAAGACTCGACTCATAAGGACTTTCCTCGGAACCGATCTGAGATCTTCAGCCGACAATCGCCACTGCCGTAATAACTTCAGGCACGGAGCGACATAGGCTGGTAGCTGACCACGATGACCCCTGAGATTCTTCACTTGGCCACCTTCTTCCCAAAGTCACAGAAAAGGCCTAAACCAAGATCTAAAAATGCCTGCCCATCCAGGAGGTTCCACTGCAAGCATATTACCAATATTAAACTTGAGAAAAAGCAGTGAAAAGAAAAGAACTGGGTTGACCATACCTAAGCCACCCTCCCTCCTGGATAGATAGGTGACATTCCTCTTGATGGGGTTCAATCTGTTCCCCCACAACATCTGGAAGAACACACTACTGACCCTAGCATAGAGAGACACTGGCAAGATGCAGACAAAGCTGACATACAAAAAGATCGGAATCAGGTAAGTCTTAATCAGATCAACCCTTTCCCTCATAGATAACTTCCATTTCTTCCAGCTGACCACCTTAGTATTGGCAATTTCCAGTCTGCCTTCCCAGTTTTTGAGGCCATAATCGCCGGGTCCAAATTCAATGCCTAGAATCTTAATTCTTTCCTGGGGCACTGGAAAGGTGTCCGGGAGATCAAAACCCTCACCTTCCTTTCCCATCCAGAAGACTTCACTCTTTTCCTGATTGATCTTGGAGCCTGATGCTTCAGAATACCGTGATGTCAGAGAGACCACCTCCTCTGCTTCATCCGCCCTGGTGACAATCACTGACACATCGTCCGCATAGGCAACAACCCTCAAAGGCGGCTCACCCGGAAGCCCCACTGGCACCCCACACAACATGCTGCTCTCTAGCCTCCTGATGAAGGGGTCGATTGCAAACACATAGAGCAGGGGACTCAGGGGACAACCCTGGCGCACCCCGGAGCCAACCTCAAAGGACTGCCCAAACCAACCATTAACAAGAGGAAAGCTCTCTGCCCCCTCATACAAGACTTTTAACCAATCGACAAAACCACCCGGCAGACCGTACTTACTAAGGAGCAACCACAGGTACTCATGGTTAACACGATCAAAAGCCTTTGCCTGATCCAATGTCAGCAATTACTTTCCCCAGCCTGCAGCCCTGCACCGCTCCAAGGCCTCCCGGACAGCTAAAACCGCTGTGAAGGTGCACCTACCCTGGACCGAACAGTGCTGATGGCGAGAAAGCAAAGACTCTGCCACTGACGATAGGCGCCAGAAAATGATCTTTGCCAGTATCTTTCTATCGACATTAAGAAAGCTGATGGGGCGCCAATTCTCAACCATCGAAGGATCTTTACCCTTTGAAAGAAGAATCACAGCTGAGTGCCTCATGGAAGAGGGAAGTACCCCCTCAGCAAGGCAACTGTTAAAAACCTCTACCAAATGTGGGGCCAGAATAGACTTAAAAGCTTTGTAAAACTCAGCCGTCAAGCCATCCGGTCCAGGTGACTTTTTGATGGCAAGCTGTTCAATTGCCCTTATCACCTCTTCAACTGTGATCTCCTCTGTCAAATTCATCAATGGGACATCTTCATCATTTAGACCTGGAGTAGAGTCCAAAAAGCTTTCCATCTTGTCACGGTCAAGCTCTTTCCTCCCAAGAAGGTCAGCATAAAAGGACCTCACGACCTCCAGAACCCCTGACCTGGACTTTGTCAAGGAACCTGTACTGTCCTTAAGGCCAACGACCGTTTTAACAGCTACACCTTGTTTGCAGTTCTGGTAAGGGTCAGGCGAGTGGTACTTCCCATAGTCCCTCTCCAGAACCAAAGAGGCATGCCGGTCATATTGACACTTCCTGAGAAGGAGTTTCACTTCGGAGATTGCCCCAGGATCTCCTCCTCTCGAGACAAGAATATCCAGCTTCCTCCGTAAACGTTGGTAGGTCATGTATTTATTAAACTGCTTTCTATTGGCTAGGCCCCTGAAGAATCCAGCAATCCTCTTTTTGGTCAGCTCCCACCACTCAGCCTTGCTGCTACAAAAGTCCAGGATGGTCACCTGTGCCTGAAAGAATTCCTCAAAGGATTGTCTAACATGTTCTTCCTTGAGTAGAGTCGAATTCAATCTCCAGATGCCCTTGCCCCTCTGAGGGGCGTCTGAAGCATTCAGGACCACAGATAGCATACAGTGATCGGAGAACTCTACTGCCTGCACCACTGGGAGCGAGAAAGCAGAGGTCTCCTTCAAAAAAAACCTATCTATTCTACTCTGACTATTACCTCGATGAAAGGTGAACCCAGTGTCATCCGGGAGGTGCTTATTGTGCACATCCACAAGACCAGCATCCCTAACCATACTATTTAAAAAAACGCTATCATATCCCTGCCTGTCCTTGAAGTCCTTCCTGTCCTTGGGCCTAGTTACTGTATTAAAGTCACCTCCAAAGACCACTTGCCGGGATGTAAAAAGAAATGGCTTGATCCTTGTAAAAAGGCATTTCCTGTCCCACTTTGTGTGCGGTCCATAAACATTAATTAGGCGCAGGTCCTGCCCTCCCACAAGGACGTCTAAGACCATACATCTCCCAATCTCCACCTCAATAACCCGCCGGACAGTTACCATGCCGGTTTTAAACAACACCGCCACACCGCCGTAAGGCTCGGCCGCAAGAGACCAGTAAGATGGACCATACCTCCACTCTCTCTTGGCCATATGAATATCTGCCAAGGAGGTGAGCCTAGTCTCTTGCAAAAATAAAATTTCAGCATCTAATTGGCTGAACAAAAAGAAGGCCATAGAACGAGCCCTTACTGACTTAATGCTGGCGACATTTATTGTCACCACTTTTAACGGAGGGGGAACCGCCATTTGGGTTATTGGGTGGTTTGCTTCTTAGCTCCCCTCTGCTGCTCATCACCAGAAGCCTCTCTCTTTCTTGAGGCCGCCTCAAACTCCATTTCGGAATCAGAACTTCGCTCCGAAGAAGCTCCAGATGAAGAAATATCCCAATTAGAGGACCTATAACGGTTGGAGACAGGCACTGGAGCCTGTTCCGTCCTCACCACCTGCTTCTTCCGCTTCCCAACCTTCCTTCTCTCCTCCAGGTACTGCAGGTCAGCTTCAGAGATGCCCTCATCTCTTACTTTTTTCTGTGAAGTCTTTCCACAAGACTTATTTACAGAGGAAGAAGCAACCTTTTTAGTACCCACTACCACTCCTGGTGGGGGGGTGCTCCCTTTGAATCAGACTTAGGAGGGATAGACTCCTGGGGGGTAACTGACTCAGGGGGCACAGACTTGGAAGGTTCTGACACAAGAGTAGGGGATACAGTAGGCTGGGGGGAGACAGATACAGATACAGAAGGAATACTTACAGACACATGAGGGGTGGCCACAGGAACTGGAGAGGGATCCTGAGCAGGACCAGGGGAGTCGGTCACCGCAGAGGAGGATGGTACACCAGGGGCCTCACCCTCCATCCTGTCCAACCTTGACATGTCATCAATTACCTCCTTCTCCATATTGTGCCAGGCTTCAGGACATCTGCTGTAGGGGTGGCCAAGGCGCAGGCACAGGTTGCACCTGATCATTTCGGTGCAGTCCTTAGCCATATGACCCTGACCCCGACACACTGAACATATCAAGGCTGAACAGGAGGAGCTCAAATGCCCCTTTTCTCCACAGCGGTGACACAGCTTCGGCTGACCAGGGTAAAAAACAGTCATCCTATCCCTCCCTATAAAAGCTGAGGAGGGCAGGTGACGGACAACATTCCCATTCCTGGCCAACCTGACTGTAACCGACCAACCCCCAGTCCAGATGTTACGCTCATCAAGGATTTTATTGAGCTTGGTCAAAACCTCCCCATAGTTCCTTAACCAAACCTCTAGATCCCGGGCAGGGACACTCTCATTAGTGAGGATAATTGTGATTTTTTTTACTGTAGACCTCTGAGAAACTGCAACTGGGGCCAGACCTTCCCATTCAGGTCTTGACCTGCAACGAGCCTCATATCTCTCCCAGAACAGGTCAAGACCCTCTGGCCTGGTGAAGCTAACTGTATAATCCCGTGTCCCAGCTACATGTATAAAGGCATACAGATCATTTGCCCCAAAACCCATCTCTAAAATCAAATCCACCACTGCACGCCGTGCTGGAGGGATCGCACCACCTTCCCATTTCAGAATAACAACATTACGTCTGGGACCCCCAGCAGAAGCCAGAGACCCAAGACCAGATCCTGGGGTGCTCAAAGTGGAAGCCTGTAGGGGAAAACCCCGCTTGGGAGCAGAGCTACCAGGAGCAGAGCGTACCACCTGAGCAAAGGTAAGTTTATCAGGGCCAAGGCCCCACACTGAAGTCACAGCAGTCTGTACATTATTATTAATATTCACTGCTTGAATGGAGTTGGTAGGACTGTCCACACTTGAACTGGGACCATTGTTCATCACACTGGTACTGGGATGATTTTTATCAGTCACACAAGCATTCACATTCCCATCAGTAATAATCACAGTTTCTGCTGCAATATCAGCTGTCTCCTGAAGCTGTGCTGTAGAGTCCTCAGCAGCTGTGGGGCAAACAGCTTCAGCCAAAAGGGGGTTAATAGGCTCTGCTGAATCTTGTAGTTCATCTGCAGGAATGTCATTTTTTAAAAGCAAACTTTGCTGTACTGCAGCATCAGCAGGCACAGCATTGCTACACATAGGACTAGCAGTCTGACTCTCACTGGGCACATTGTCTGTATCAGTCACAGTGTTGAATGGCACAAAAATTGTTTTATCCACAATAAGGGACTTGACAGGCTTTACCTTGTCAGGCACATTGTCTGTAATGTCCTCATCATTAAATGCCAGCTGATCCCCCCGCATAGGAGACTCCATTACCTGGATGGCCCTGAGCATGCCTCCTGAGTCCTGGGAAGGCATGGGGCTGCTTACCTCTCCCTGAGGGGGCAGGGGGTCAGAACTGGGGGTCTCCTCCTCCACCTCCATCTTTGTCATCCTCGCAAATCTTTTCTCATTACAAAACTTTTCTTTAAATGGCCCATCTCTGCCTTCCATCATGGCCACAATGGTCTCCTGGTGTTCCACCCGAACCTTGGCCAGTTGGATCTCTGGATCCATGGATCCACGTCTCTGGCTATGTAAGCCCTCACGCTGCCTTCTCAGGCGCTTCAGCTCCGCTCTGAGCTTGTACAGCTTGTCTCTTTCCCTATTCAGGACCTTAATCCCGGCCACCACTCGCTCCCGGATGGCCCCGGAACCTTCATCTTCACCAGGGGCAGAGAGATCACCAACCATGGGTTGTATAGGGGCAGGTATGTTACCTGATGGCCCAGGAGATGGCTGAGAGCTTCCAGCAGGAGAGGCCCTGCTGGCCTCCATGGCTTCCCCAGAAAGGAGCCAGGAGAGCTGGGAGAGAGTTCCTCACCACTCCCCTCTCACACGGATCACCTGCAGTAGCTCCAGAGAGACAGCCTCCTCCTGACACACCTGTGCTCCAATGATGGGTGGGGCACTATTGATCTTTTATTAAAAGAATCAAGCAACCAATTTTATACAAAAGTAAAAAACAAAACCATAGTACAAAACTTCAACAGAAATCCAAGGAATACACATCCATGTTCAGAATATATACAATATATACATAATCCACTACCAAAATTATTTACATAAAGCAGCAGAGAAGGCCTAAGAGGCACAACCCATCACCTATGTACGCAGCCATTTATCAAAAATTAATCCAAAAAAATAATAATCTAGGGTGATAAGAGACAGACAGCCACACCCGGGAAAGAGACTCCTGGCAGTCAGGGAGGCTTGAAACCCCTCCACGCCTTCAACCAAGCCCCCCGACTCCGCTTGTCTCTCTCGAGCACCCGAATCTTCTCCACCTCATGCAAAATGTCATACACCACCACCTGAACAGGAAGGATTTTACGCCGAATGCAGACCTGACACCGTGCGTTCCAAGTGAAATAACGGACTACTAGGCTAACTAGAAAAAGTGTATCTAAACAAAAAACCCTAATAGTATTGAATGCTCCATACACCCACTCAGCATAACCCAGCCTGGAGAGGAAAGGAACACCGAGGGCCCGCCCCACCTGTTTGTACACCTCTATGTTAAAAGGGCAATGAAGCAGAAAATGGTCCATAGTCTCCTCCTCACCTGCACACTCCTCCCGAGGACAGCTACGATCCACCCCACTGCGGAATTTCAAATTGCCCCTAACATAGAGTCTCCCATGGAAGCACAACCAGGCCAGATCCCTGAATTTAGGGGGTACTCTGTCCAAATTAATAAGTCTTAACCCTGCCCTCAAAACTGGGCCTGGGCAATCCCTTAAGGCCAGTGGGTCATGAAAGACTTCGCTCAAGACTCGACTCATAAGGACTTTCCTCGGAACCGATCTGAGATCTTCAGCCGACAATTGCCACTGCCGTAGTAACTTCAGGCACGGAGCGACATAGGCTGGTAGCTGACCACGATGACCCCTGAGATTCTTCACTTGGCCACCTTCTTCCCAAAGTCGTAGAAAAGGCCTAAACCAAGATCTAAATATGCCTGCCCATCCAGGAGGTTCCACTGCAAGCATATTACCAATATTAAACTTGAGAAAAAGCAGTGAAAAGAAAAGAACTGGGTTGACCATACCTAAGCCACCCTCCCTCCTGGATAGATAGGTGACATTCCTCTTGATGGGGTTCAGTCTGTTCCCCCACAACATCTGGAAGAACACACTACTGACCCTAGCATAGAGAGACACTGGCAAGATGCAGACAAAGCTGACATACAAGAAGATCGGAATCAGGTAAGTCTTAATCAGATCAACCCTTTCCCTCATAGATAACTTCCATCTCTTCCAGCTGACCACCTTAGTATTGGCAATTTCCAGTCTGCCTTCCCAGTTTTTGAGGCCATAATCGCCAGGTCCAAATTCAATGCCTAAAATCTTAATTCTTTCCTGGGGCACTGGAAAGGTGTCCGGGAGATCAAACCCCTCACCTTCCTTTCCCATCCAGAAAACTTCACTCTTTTCCTGATTGATCTTGGAGCCTGATGCTTCAGAATACCGTGATGTCAGAGAGACCACCTCCTCTGCTTCATCCGCCCCAGTGACAATCACCGACACATCGTCCGCATAGGCAACAACCCTCAAAGGCGGCTCACCCGGAAGCCCCACTGGCACCCCACACAACATGCCGCTCTCTAGCCTCCTGATGAAGGGGTCGATTGCAAACACATAGAGCAGGGGACTCAGGGGACAACCCTGGCGCACCCCGGAGCCAACCTCAAAGGACTGCCCAACCCAACCATTAACAAGAGGAAAGCTCTCTGCCCCCTCATACAAGACTTTTAACCAATCGACAAAACCACCCGGCAGACCGTACTTACTAAGGAGCAACCACAGGTACTCATGGTTAACACGATCAAAAGCCTTTGCCTGATCCAATGTCAGCAAATACTTTCCCCAGCCTGCAGCCCTGCACCGCTCCAAGGCCTCCCGGACAGCTAAAACTGCTGTGAAGGTGCACCTACCCTGGACCGAACAGTGCTGATGGAGAGAAAGCAAAGACTCTGCTACTGACGATAGGCGCCAGAAAATGATCTTTGCCAGTATCTTTCTATCGACATTAAGAAGGCTGATGGGGCGCCAATTCTCAACCATCGAAGGATCTTTACCCTTTGAAAGAAGAATCACAGCTGAGTGCCTCATGGAAGAGGGAAGTACCCCCTCAGCAAGGCAACTGTTAAAAACCTCTACCAAATGTGGGGCCAGAATAGACTTAAAAGCTTTGTAAAACTCAGCCGTCAAGCCATCCGGTCCAGGTGACTTTTTGATGGCAAGCTGTTCAATTGCCCTTATCACCTCTTCAACTGTGATCTCCTCTGTCAAATTCATCAATGGGACATCTTCATCATTTAGACCTGGAGTAGAGTCCAAAAAGCTTTCCATCTTGTCACGGTCAAGCTCTTTCCTCCCAAGAAGGTCAGCATAAAAGGACCTCACGACCTCCAGAATCCCTGACCTGGACTTTGTCAAGGAACCTGTACTGTCCTTAAGGCCAACGACCGTTTTAACAGCTACACCTTGTTTGCAGTTCTGGTAAGGGTCAGGCGAGTGGTACTTCCCATAGTCCCTCTCCAGAACCAAAGAGGCATGCCGGTCATATTGACACTTCCTGAGAAGGAGTTTCACTTCGGAGATTGCCCCAGGATCTCCTCCTCTCGAGACAAGAATATCCAGCTTCCTCCGTAAACGTTGGTAGGTCATGTATTTATTAAACTGCTTTCTATTGGCTAGGCCCCTGAAGAATCCAGCAATCCTCTTTTTGGTCAGCTCCCACCACTCAGCCTTGCTGCTACAAAAGTCCAGGATGGTCACCTGTGCCTGAAAGAATTCCTCAAAGGATTGTCTAACATGTTCTTCCTTGAGTAGAGTCGAATTCAATCTCC
Organism: Lithobates septentrionalis; assembly: GCA_037952835.1. NCBI lineage: Eukaryota > Metazoa > Chordata > Amphibia > Anura > Ranidae > Lithobates > Lithobates septentrionalis. Next base: position 1,359,870 of record JBBDGP010001747.1, read on the forward strand.
AGATGCCCTTGCCCCTCTGAGGGGCGTCTGAAGCATTCAGAACCACAGATAGCATACAGTGATCAGAGAACTCTACTGCCTGCACCACTGGGGGTGAGAAAGCAGAGGTCTCCTTCAAAAAAAACCTATCTATTCTACTCTGACTATTACCTCGATGAAAGGTGAACCCAGTGTCATCCGGGAGGTGCCAAATGTGCACATCCACAAGACCAGCATCCCTAACCATACTATTTAAAAAAACGCTATCATATCCCAGCCTGTCCTTGAAGTCCTTCCTGTCCTTGGGCCTAGTTACTGTATTAAAGTCACCTCCAAAGACCACTTGCCGGGATGTAAAAAGAAATGGCTTGATCCTTGTAAAAAGGCATTTCCTGTCCCACTTTGTGTGCGGCCCATAAACATTAATTAGGCGCAGGTCCTGCCCTCCCACAAGGACGTCTAAGACCATACATCTCCCAATCTCCACCTCAATAACCCGCCGGACAGTTACCATGCCGGTTTTAAACAACACCGCCACACCGCCGTAAGGCTCGGCCGCAAGAGACCAGTAAGATGGACCATACCTCCACTCTCTCTTGGCCATATGAATATCTGCCAAGGAGGTGAGCCTAGTCTCTTGCAAAAATAAAATTTCAGCATCTAATTGGCTGAACAAAAAGAAGGCCATAGAACGAGCTCTTACTGACTTAATGCTGGCGACATTTATTGTCACCACTTCTAACGGAGGGGGAACCGCCATTTGGGTTATTGGGTGGATTGCTTCTTAGCTCCCCTCTGCTGCTCATCACCAGAAGCCTCTCTCTTTCTTGAGGCCGCCTCAAACTCCATTTCGGAATCAGAACTTCGCTCCGAAGAAGCTCCAGATGAAGAGATATCCCAATTAGAGGACCTATAACGGTTGGAGACAGGCACTGGAGCCTGTTCCGTCCTCATCACCTGCTTCTTCCGCTTCCCAACCTTCCTTCTCTCCTCCAGGTACTGCAGGTCAGCTTCAGAGATGCCGTCATCTCTTACTTTTTTCTGTGAAGTCTTTCCACAAGACTTCTTTGCAGAGGAAGAAGCAACCTTTTTAGTACCCACTACCACTGCTGGTGGGGGGGGTGCTCCCTTTGAATCAGACTTAGGAGGGGTAGACTCCTGGGGGGTAACTGACTCAGGGGGCACAGACTTGGAAGGTTCTGACACAAGAGGAGGGGATACAGTAGGCTGGGGGGAGACAGATACAGATACAGAAGGAATACTTACAGACACATGAGGGGTGACCACAGGAACTGGAGAGGGATCCTGAGCAGGACCAGGGGAGTCAGTCACCGCAGAGGAGGATGGTACACCAGGGGCCTCACCCTCCATCCTGTCCAGCCTTGACATGTCATCAATTACCTCCTTCTCCATATTGTGCCAGGCTTCAGGACATCTGCTGTAGGGGTGGCCAAGGCGCAGGCACAGGTTGCACCTGATCATTTCGGTGCAGTCCTTAGCCATATGACCCTGACCCCGACACACTGAACATATCAAGGCTGAACAGGAGGAACTCAAATGCCCCTTTTCTCCACAGCGGTGACACAGCTTCGGCTGACCAGGGTAAAAAACAGTCATCCTATCCCTCCCTATAAAAGCTGAGGAGGGCAGGTGACGGACAACATTCCCATCCCTGGCCAACCTGACTGTAACTGACCAACCCCCAGTCCAGATGTTACGCTCATCAAGGATTTTATTGGGCTTGGTCAAAACCTCCCCATAGTTCCTTAACCAAACCTCTAGATCCCGGGCAGGGACACTCTCATTAGTGAGGATAATTGTGATTTTTTTTTACTGTAGACCTCTGAGAAACTGCAACGGGGGCCAGACCTTCCCATTCAGGTCTTGACCTGCACCGAGCCTCATATCTCTCCCAGAACAGGTCAAGACCCTCTGGCCTGGTGAAGCTAACTGTATAATCCCGTGTCCCAGCTACATGTATAAAGGCATACAGATCATTTGCCCCAAAACCCATCTCCAAAATCAAATCCACCACTGCACGCCGTGCTGGAGGGATCGCACCACCTTCCCATTTCAGAATAACAACATTACGTCTGGGACCCCCAGCAGAAGCCAGAGACCCAAGACCAGATCCTGGGGTGCTCAAAGTGGTAGCCTGTAGGGGAAAACCCCGCTTGGGAGCAGAGCTACCAGGAGCAGAGCGTACCACCTGAGCAAAGGTAGGTTTATCAGGGCCAAGGCCCCACACTGAAGTCACATTAGTCTGTACATCATTATCAACTGTCTGAACTGAACTGGCAGAATCCATAGCAGGACGATTGTCCATCACACTGATACTGGGGTGATTGTTATCAGTCACAGCAATATTCAATTTCCCATCAGGAAAGGTCACAGTTTCTGCTGCAATACCAGCTGTCTCCTGATGCTGCGCTGTAGAGTCCTCAGCAGCAGTGGGGCAAACAGCTTTGGACTCACCTAAAGAAGGGTTAATGGGCTCTGCTGACACCTGTGGTTCTTCTACAGAAATGACATTTTTTAAAAGTAACTCTTGCTGCATTGCAGCATCAGCAGGCACAACATTGCTGCACACAGGATCAGCAGCCTGATTGTCATTAGGCACATTGTCAGTGTTGAAAGGCACAAAAACAGTCTTATCCACAACATGGGACTTGACAGTCTTTACCTTATCAGGTACATCATCAGTAATGTCCTCTTCATTAAACATTAACTGATTCCTCCGCATAGGAGACTCCATTACCTGGATGGCCCTGAGCATGCCTCCTGAGTCCTGGGAAGGCATGGGGCTGCTTACCTCTCCCTGAGGGGGCAGGGGGTCAGAACTGGGGGTCTCCTCCTCCACCTCCATCTTTGTCATCCTTCCAAACCTCCTGTCATTTGCAAACTTCTCCTTAAATGGCCCATCTCTGCCTTCCATCATGGCCACAATGGTCTCCTGATGGTCCACACGGACTTTGGCCAACTGGATCTCCGGATCCATGGATCCACGCTTCTGGCTGTGTAAGCCCTCCCGCTGCCTTCGCAGACGCTTCAGCTCCGCTCGTAACTTGTAAAGCTTATCCCTCTCCCTATTTAGGACCTTAATCCCGGCCACCACTCGCTCCCGAATGGCTTCGGAACCTTCATCCTCACCAGGGGTAGAGAGATCAGCTTGTACAGGGGCAGGCATGTCACCCGACGGCCCAGGAGATGGCTGTGAGCTTCCAGCAGGAGAGGCCCTGCTGGCCTCCATGGCTTCCCCAGAAAGGGGCCAGGAGAGCTGGGATAGATTTCCTCACCAGTCCCCTCTCACACGGATCAGCAGCAGCTCCAGAGAGACAGCCTCCTCCTGACACACCTGTGCTCCAATGATGGGTGGGGCACTATTCCTCCCACTGACACCAATGATGGGGCAATATTTCTCCCACTGACACCAATGATTGGGCAAGATTCCTCCCACTGGCACCAATGATGGGACACTATTCCTCCTACTGACACCAATGATGGGGCACTATTCCTCCCACTGACACCAATGATGGGGCACTATTCCTCCCACTGGAACCAATGATGGGGCACTATTCCTTCCACTGGCACCAATGATGGGGCAATATTCCTCCCACTGACACCAATGATGGGGCACTATTCCTTCCACTGGCACCAATGATGGGGCACTATTCCTTCCACTGGCACCAATGATGGGGCAATATTCCTCCCACTGACACCAATGATCGGGCACTATTCCTTCCACTGGCACCAATGATGGGACACTATTCCTTCCACTGGCACCAATGATAGGGCACTATTCCTTCCACTGGCACCAATGATGGGGCACTATTCCTCCCACTGACACCAATGATGGGGCACTATTCCTTCCACTGGCACCAATGATGGGACACTATTCCTTCCACTGGCACCAATGATAGGGCACTATTCCTCCCACTGACACCAATGATGGGGCAATATTTCTCCCACTGACACCAATGATGGGGCAATATTTCTCCCACTGACACCAATGATGGGGCACTATTCCTCCCACTGACACCAATGATGGGGCACTAGTCCTCCCACTGACACCAATGATGGGGCACTATTCCTCCCACTGAGACCGATGGAGTACTATTCCTCCCACTGGCACCAATGATGGGGCACTGTTTCTCCCCCACTGGCACCAATGATGGGGCACTATTCCTCCCACTGGAACCAATGATGGGGCACTATTCCTTCCACTGGCACCAATGATGGGGCAATATTCCTCCCACTGACACCAATGATGGGGCACTATTCCTTCCACTGGCACCAATGATGGGACATTATTCCTTCCACTGGCACCAATGATAGGGCACTATTCCTCCCACTGGCACCAATGATGGGGCACTGTTTCTCCCCCACTGGCACCAATGATGGGGCACTATTCCTCCCACTGGCACCAATGATAGGGCACTATTGATCTTTTATTAAAAAGAATCAAGCAACCAATTTTATACAAAAGTAAAAAACAAAACCATAGTACAAAACTTCAACAGAAATCCAAGGAATACACATCCATGTTCAGTATATTTACAATATATACATAATCCACTACCAAAACTATTTACATAAAGCAGCAGAGAGGGCCTAAGAGGCACAACCCATCACCTATGTACGCAGCCATTTATCAAAAATTAATCCAAAAAATAATCTAGGGTGAAAAGAGACAGACAGCCACACCCGGGAAAGAGACTCCTGGCAGTCAGGGAGGCTTGAAACCCCTCCACGCCTTCAACCAAGCCCCCTGACTCCGCTTGTCTCTCTCAAGCACCCGAATCTTCTCCACCTCATGCAGAATGTCATACACCACCACCTGAACAGGAAGGATTTTACGCCGAATGCAGACCTGACACCGTGCGTTCCAAGTGAAATAACGGACTACTAGGCTAACTAGAAAAAGTGTATCTAAACAAAATACCCCACCAGTATTGAATGCTCCATACACCCACTCAGCATAACCCAGCCTGGAGAGGAAAGGGACACCGAGGGCCCGTCCCACCTGTTTGTACACCTCTATGTTAAAAGGGCAATGAAGCAGAAAATGGTCCATAGTCTCCTCCTCACCTGCACACTCCTCCCGAGGACAGCTACGATCCACCCCACTGCGGAATTTCAAATTGCCCCTAACATAGAGCCTCCCATGGAAGCACATCCAGGCCAGATCCCTGAATTTAGGAGGTACTCTGTCCAAATTAATAAGTCTTAACCCTGCCCTCAAAACTGGGCCTGGGCAATCCCTTAAGGCCAGTGGGTCATGAAAGACTTCGCTTAAGACTCGACTCATAAGGACTTTCCTCGGAACCGATCTGAGATCTTCAGCCGACAATCGCCACTGCCGTAATAACTTCAGGCACGGAGCGACATAGGCTGGTAGCTGACCACGATGACCCCTGAGATTCTTCACTTGGCCACCTTCTTCCCAAAGTCGCAGAAAAGGCCTAAACCAAGATCTAAAAATGCCTGCCCATCCAGGAGGTTCCACTGCAAGCATATTACCAATATTAAACTTGAGAAAAAGCAGTGAAAAGAAAAGAACTGGGTTGACCATACCTAAGCCACCCTCCCTCCTGGATAGATAGGTGACATTCCTCTTGATGGGGTTCAGTCTGTTCCCCCACAACATCTGGAAGAACACACTACTGACCCTAGCATAGAGAGACACTGGCAAGATGCAGACAAAGCTGACATACAAAAAGATCGGAATCAGATAAGTCTTAATCAGATCAACCCTTTCCCTCATAGATAACTTCCATTTCTTCCAGCTGACCACCTTAGTATTGGCAATTTCCAGTCTGCCTTCCCAGTTTTTGAGGCCATAATCGCCGGGTCCAAATTCAATGCCTAGAATCTTAATTCTTTCCTGGGGCACTGGAAAGGTGTCCGGGAGATCAAAACCCTCACCTTCCTTTCCCATCCAGAAGACTTCACTCTTTTCCTGATTGATCTTGGAGCCTGATGCTTCAGAATACCGTGATGTCAGAGAGACCACCTCCTCTGCTTCATCCGCCCCGGTGACAATCACCGACACATCGTCCGCATAGGCAACAACCCTCAAAGGCGGCTCACCCGGGAGACCCACTGGTACCCCACACAACATGCCGCTCTCTAGCCTCCTGATGAAAGGGTCGATTGCAAACACATAGAGCAGGGGACTCAGGGGACAACCCTGGCGCACCCCAGAGCCAACCTCAAAGGACTGCCCAACCCAACCATTAACAAGAGGAAAGCTTTCTGCCCCCTTATACAAGACTTTTAACCAATCGACAAAACCACCCGGCAGACCGTACTTACTAAGGAGCAACCACAGGTACTCATGGTTAACACGATCAAAAGCCTTTGCCTGATCCAATGTCAGCAAATACTTTCCCCAGCCTGCAGCCCTGCACCGCTCCAAGGCCTCCCGGACAGCTAAAACTGCTGTGAAGGTGCACCTACCCTGGACCGAACAGTGCTGATGGAGAGAAAGCAAAGACTCTGCTACTGACGATAGGCGCCAGAAAATGATCTTTGCCAGTATCTTTCTATCGACATTAAGAAGGCTGATGGGGCGCCAATTCTCAACCATCGAAGGATCTTTACCCTTTGAAAGAAGAATCACAGCTGAGTGCCTCATGGAAGAGGGAAGTACCCCCTCAGCAAGGCAACTGTTAAAAACCTCTACCAAATGTGGGGCCAGAATAGACTTAAAAGCTTTGTAAAACTCAGCCGTCAAGCCATCCGGTCCAGGTGACTTTTTGATGGCAAGCTGTTCAATTGCCCTTATCACCTCTTCAACTGTGATCTCCTCTGTCAAATTCATCAATGGGACATCTTCATCATTTAGACCTGGAGTAGAGTCCAAAAAGCTTTCCATCTTGTCACGGTCAAGCTCTTTCCTCCCAAGAAGGTCAGCATAAAAGGACCTCACGACCTCCAGAATCCCTGACCTGGACTTTGTCAAGGAACCTGTACTGTCCTTAAGGCCAACGACCGTTTTAACAGCTACACCTTGTTTGCAGTTCTGGTAAGGGTCAGGCGAGTGGTACTTCCCATAGTCCCTCTCCAGAACCAAAGAGGCATGCCGGTCATATTGACACTTCCTGAGAAGGAGTTTCACTTCGGAGATTGCCCCAGGATCTCCTCCTCTCGAGACAAGAATATCCAGCTTCCTCCGTAAACGTTGGTAGGTCATGTATTTATTAAACTGCTTTCTATTGGCTAGGCCCCTGAAGAATCCAGCAATCCTCTTTTTGGTCAGCTCCCACCACTCAGCCTTGCTGCTACAAAAGTCCAGGATGGTCACCTGTGCCTGAAAGAATTCCTCAAAGGATTGTCTAACATGTTCTTCCTTGAGTAGAGTCGAATTCAATCTCCAGATGCCCTTGCCCCTCTGAGGGGCGTCTGAAGCATTCAGAACCACAGATAGCATACAGTGATCAGAGAACTCTACTGCCTGCACCACTGGGGGTGAGAAAGCAGAGGTCTCCTTCAAAAAAAACCTATCTATTCTACTCTGACTATTACCTCGATGAAAGGTGAACCCAGTGTCATCCGGGAGGTGCTTAATGTGCACATCCACAAGACCAGCATCCCTAACCATACTATTTAAAAAAACGCTATCATATCCCAGCCTGTCCTTGAAGTCCTTCCTGTCCTTGGGCCTAGTTACTGTATTAAAGTCACCTCCAAAGACCACTTGCCGGGATGTAAAAAGAAATGGCTTGATCCTTGTAAAAAGGCATTTCCTGTCCCACTTTGTGTGCGGCCCATAAACATTAATTAGGCGCAGGTCCTGCCCTCCCACAAGGACGTCTAAGACCATACATCTCCCAATCTCCACCTCAATAACCCGCCGGACAGTTACCATGCCGGTTTTAAACAACACCGCCACACCGCCGTAAGGCTCGGCCGCAAGAGACCAGTAAGATGGACCATACCTCCACTCTCTCTTGGCCATATGAATATCTGCCAAGGAGGTGAGCCTAGTCTCTTGCAAAAATAAAATTTCAGCATCTAATTGGCTGAACAAAAAGAAGGCCATAGAACGAGCTCTTACTGACTTAATGCTGGCGACATTTATTGTCACCACTTCTAACGGAGGGGGAACCGCCATTTGGGTTATTGGGTGGATTGCTTCTTAGCTCCCCTCTGCTGCTCATCACCAGAAGCCTCTCTCTTTCTTGAGGCCGCCTCAAACTCCATTTCGGAATCAGAACTTCGCTCCGAAGAAGCTCCAGATGAAGAGATATCCCAATTAGAGGACCTATAACGGTTGGAGACAGGCACTGGAGCCTGTTCCGTCCTCATCACCTGCTTCTTCCGCTTCCCAACCTTCCTTCTCTCCTCCAGGTACTGCAGGTCAGCTTCAGAGATGCCGTCATCTCTTACTTTTTTCTGTGAAGTCTTTCCACAAGACTTCTTTGCAGAGGAAGAAGCAACCTTTTTAGTACCCACTACCACTGCTGGTGGGGGGGGTGCTCCCTTTGAATCAGACTTAGGAGGGGTAGACTCCTGGGGGGTAACTGACTCAGGGGGCACAGACTTGGAAGGTTCTGACACAAGAGGAGGGGATACAGTAGGCTGGGGGGAGACAGATACAGATACAGAAGGAATACTTACAGACACATGAGGGGTGACCACAGGAACTGGAGAGGGATCCTGAGCAGGACCAGGGGAGTCAGTCACCGCAGAGGAGGATGGTACACCAGGGGCCTCACCCTCCATCCTGTCCAGCCTTGACATGTCATCAATTACCTCCTTCTCCATATTGTGCCAGGCTTCAGGACATCTGCTGTAGGGGTGGCCAAGGCGCAGGCACAGGTTGCACCTGATCATTTCGGTGCAGTCCTTAGCCATATGACCCTGACCCCGACACACTGAACATATCAAGGCTGAACAGGAGGAACTCAAATGCCCCTTTTCTCCACAGCGGTGACACAGCTTCGGCTGACCAGGGTAAAAAACAGTCATCCTATCCCTCCCTATAAAAGCTGAGGAGGGCAGGTGACGGACAACATTCCCATCCCTGGCCAACCTGACTGTAACTGACCAACCCCCAGTCCAGATGTTACGCTCATCAAGGATTTTATTGGGCTTGGTCAAAACCTCCCCATAGTTCCTTAACCAAACCTCTAGATCCCGGGCAGGGACACTCTCATTAGTGAGGATAATTGTGATTTTTTTTTACTGTAGACCTCTGAGAAACTGCAACGGGGGCCAGACCTTCCCATTCAGGTCTTGACCTGCACCGAGCCTCATATCTCTCCCAGAACAGGTCAAGACCCTCTGGCCTGGTGAAGCTAACTGTATAATCCCGTGTCCCAGCTACATGTATAAAGGCATACAGATCATTTGCCCCAAAACCCATCTCCAAAATCAAATCCACCACTGCACGCCGTGCTGGAGGGATCGCACCACCTTCCCATTTCAGAATAACAACATTACGTCTGGGACCCCCAGCAGAAGCCAGAGACCCAAGACCAGATCCTGGGGTGCTCAAAGTGGTAGCCTGTAGGGGAAAACCCCGCTTGGGAGCAGAGCTACCAGGAGCAGAGCGTACCACCTGAGCAAAGGTAGGTTTATCAGGGCCAAGGCCCCACACTGAAGTCACATTAGTCTGTACATCATTATCAACTGTCTGAACTGAACTGGCAGAATCCATAGCAGGACGATTGTCCATCACACTGATACTGGGGTGATTGTTATCAGTCACAGCAATATTCAATTTCCCATCAGGAAAGGTCACAGTTTCTGCTGCAATACCAGCTGTCTCCTGATGCTGCGCTGTAGAGTCCTCAGCAGCAGTGGGGCAAACAGCTTTGGACTCACCTAAAGAAGGGTTAATGGGCTCTGCTGACACCTGTGGTTCTTCTACAGAAATGACATTTTTTAAAAGTAACTCTTGCTGCATTGCAGCATCAGCAGGCACAACATTGCTGCACACAGGATCAGCAGCCTGATTGTCATTAGGCACATTGTCAGTGTTGAAAGGCACAAATACAGTCTTATCCACAACATGGGACTTGACAGTCTTTACCTTATCAGGTACATCATCAGTAATGTCCTCTTCATTAAACATTAACTGATTCCTCCGCATAGGAGACTCCATTACCTGGATGGCCCTGAGCATGCCTCCTGAGTCCTGGGAAGGCATGGGGCTGCTTACCTCTCCCTGAGGGGGCAGGGGGTCAGAACTGGGGGTCTCCTCCTCCACCTCCATCTTTGTCATCCTTCCAAACCTCCTGTCATTTGCAAACTTCTCCTTAAATGGCCCATCTCTGCCTTCCATCATGGCCACAATGGTCTCCTGATGGTCCACACGGACTTTGGCCAACTGGATCTCCGGATCCATGGATCCACGCTTCTGGCTGTGTAAGCCCTCCCGCTGCCTTCGCAGACGCTTCAGCTCCGCTCGTAACTTGTAAAGCTTATCCCTCTCCCTATTTAGGACCTTAATCCCGGCCACCACTCGCTCCCGAATGGCTTCGGAACCTTCATCCTCACCAGGGGTAGAGAGATCAGCTTGTACAGGGGCAGGCATGTCACCCGACGGCCCAGGAGATGGCTGTGAGCTTCCAGCAGGAGAGGCCCTGCTGGCCTCCATGGCTTCCCCAGAAAGGGGCCAGGAGAGCTGGGATAGATTTCCTCACCAGTCCCCTCTCACACGGATCAGCAGCAGCTCCAGAGAGACAGCCTCCTCCTGACACACCTGTGCTCCAATGATGGGTGGGGCACTATTCCTCCCACTGACACCAATGATGGGGCAATATTTCTCCCACTGACACCAATGATTGGGCAAGATTCCTCCCACTGGCACCAATGATGGGACACTATTCCTCCTACTGACACCAATGATGGGGCACTATTCCTCCCACTGACACCAATGATGGGGCACTATTCCTCCCACTGGAACCAATGATGGGGCACTATTCCTTCCACTGGCACCAATGATGGGGCAATATTCCTCCCACTGACACCAATGATGGGGCACTATTCCTTCCACTGGCACCAATGATGGGGCACTATTCCTTCCACTGGCACCAATGATGGGGCAATATTCCTCCCACTGACACCAATGATCGGGCACTATTCCTTCCACTGGCACCAATGATGGGACACTATTCCTTCCACTGGCACCAATGATAGGGCACTATTCCTTCCACTGGCACCAATGATGGGGCACTATTCCTCCCACTGACACCAATGATGGGGCACTATTCCTTCCACTGGCACCAATGATGGGACACTATTCCTTCCACTGGCACCAATGATAGGGCACTATTCCTCCCACTGACACCAATGATGGGGCAATATTTCTCCCACTGACACCAATGATGGGGCAATATTTCTCCCACTGACACCAATGATGGGGCACTATTCCTCCCACTGACACCAATGATGGGGCACTAGTCCTCCCACTGACACCAATGATGGGGCACTATTCCTCCCACTGAGACCGATGGAGTACTATTCCTCCCACTGGCACCAATGATGGGGCACTGTTTCTCCCCCACTGGCACCAATGATGGGGCACTATTCCTCCCACTGGAACCAATGATGGGGCACTATTCCTTCCACTGGCACCAATGATGGGGCAATATTCCTCCCACTGACACCAATGATGGGGCACTATTCCTTCCACTGGCACCAATGATGGGACATTATTCCTTCCACTGGCACCAATGATAGGGCACTATTCCTCCCACTGGCACCAATGATGGGGCACTGTTTCTCCCCCACTGGCACCAATGATGGGGCACTATTCCTCCCACTGGCACCAATGATAGGGCACTATTGATCTTTTATTAAAAAGAATCAAGCAACCAATTTTATACAAAAGTAAAAAACAAAACCATAGTACAAAACTTCAACAGAAATCCAAGGAATACACATCCATGTTCAGTATATTTACAATATATACATAATCCACTACCAAAACTATTTACATAAAGCAGCAGAGAGGGCCTAAGAGGCACAACCCATCACCTATGTACGCAGCCATTTATCAAAAATTAATCCAAAAAATAATCTAGGGTGAAAAGAGACAGACAGCCACACCCGGGAAAGAGACTCCTGGCAGTCAGGGAGGCTTGAAACCCCTCCACGCCTTCAACCAAGCCCCCTGACTCCGCTTGTCTCTCTCAAGCACCCGAATCTTCTCCACCTCATGCAGAATGTCATACACCACCACCTGAACAGGAAGGATTTTACGCCGAATGCAGACCTGACACCGTGCGTTCCAAGTGAAATAACGGACTACTAGGCTAACTAGAAAAAGTGTATCTAAACAAAATACCCCACCAGTATTGAATGCTCCATACACCCACTCAGCATAACCCAGCCTGGAGAGGAAAGGGACACCGAGGGCCCGTCCCACCTGTTTGTACACCTCTATGTTAAAAGGGCAATGAAGCAGAAAATGGTCCATAGTCTCCTCCTCACCTGCACACTCCTCCCGAGGACAGCTACGATCCACCCCACTGCGGAATTTCAAATTGCCCCTAACATAGAGCCTCCCATGGAAGCACATCCAGGCCAGATCCCTGAATTTAGGAGGTACTCTGTCCAAATTAATAAGTCTTAACCCTGCCCTCAAAACTGGGCCTGGGCAATCCCTTAAGGCCAGTGGGTCATGAAAGACTTCGCTTAAGACTCGACTCATAAGGACTTTCCTCGGAACCGATCTGAGATCTTCAGCCGACAATCGCCACTGCCGTAATAACTTCAGGCACGGAGCGACATAGGCTGGTAGCTGACCACGATGACCCCTGAGATTCTTCACTTGGCCACCTTCTTCCCAAAGTCGCAGAAAAGGCCTAAACCAAGATCTAAAAATGCCTGCCCATCCAGGAGGTTCCACTGCAAGCATATTACCAATATTAAACTTGAGAAAAAGCAGTGAAAAGAAAAGAACTGGGTTGACCATACCTAAGCCACCCTCCCTCCTGGATAGATAGGTGACATTCCTCTTGATGGGGTTCAGTCTGTTCCCCCACAACATCTGGAAGAACACACTACTGACCCTAGCATAGAGAGACACTGGCAAGATGCAGACAAAGCTGACATACAAAAAGATCGGAATCAGATAAGTCTTAATCAGATCAACCCTTTCCCTCATAGATAACTTCCATTTCTTCCAGCTGACCACCTTAGTATTGGCAATTTCCAGTCTGCCTTCCCAGTTTTTGAGGCCATAATCGCCGGGTCCAAATTCAATGCCTAGAATCTTAATTCTTTCCTGGGGCACTGGAAAGGTGTCCGGGAGATCAAAACCCTCACCTTCCTTTCCCATCCAGAAGACTTCACTCTTTTCCTGATTGATCTTGGAGCCTGATGCTTCAGAATACCGTGATGTCAGAGAGACCACCTCCTCTGCTTCATCCGCCCCGGTGACAATCACCGACACATCGTCCGCATAGGCAACAACCCTCAAAGGCGGCTCACCCGGGAGACCCACTGGTACCCCACACAACATGCCGCTCTCTAGCCTCCTGATGAAAGGGTCGATTGCAAACACATAGAGCAGGGGACTCAGGGGACAACCCTGGCGCACCCCAGAGCCAACCTCAAAGGACTGCCCAACCCAACCATTAACAAGAGGAAAGCTTTCTGCCCCCTTATACAAGACTTTTAACCAATCGACAAAACCACCCGGCAGACCGTACTTACTAAGGAGCAACCACAGGTACTCATGGTTGACACGATCAAAAGCCTTTGCCTGATCCAATGTCAGCAAATACTTTCCCCAGCCTGCAGCCCTGCACCGCTCCAAGGCCTCCCGGACAGCTAAAACCGCTGTGAAGGTGCTCCTACCCTGGACCGAACAGTGCTGATGGCGAGAAAGCAAAGACTCTGCTACTGACGATAGGCGCCAGAAAAATATCTTTGCCAGTATCTTTCTATCGACATTAAGAAGGCTGATGGGGCGCCAATTCTCAATCATCGAAGGATCTTCACCCTTTGAAAGAAGAATCACAGCCGAGTGCCTCATGGAAGGGGGAAGTACCCCCTCAGCAAGGCAACTGTTAAAAACCTCTACCAAATGTGGGGCCAGAATAGACTTAAAGGCTTTGTAAAACTCAGCCGTCAAGCCATCCGGTCCAGGTGACTTTTTGACGGCAAGTTGTTCAATTGCCCTCATCACCTCTTCAACTGTGATCTCCTCTGTCAAATTCATCAATGGGACATCTTCATCATTTAGACCTGGAGTAGAGTCCAAAAAGCTTTCCATCTTGTCACCGTCAAGCTCTTTCCTCCCAAGAAGGTCAGCATAAAAGGACCTCACGACCTCCAGAATCCCTGACCTGGACTTTGTCAAGGAACCTGTACTGTCTTTAAGGCCAACGACCGTTTTAACAGCTACACCTTGTTTGCAGTTCTGGTAAGGGTCAGGCGAGTGGTACTTCCCATAGTCCCTCTCCAGAACCAAAGAGGCATGCCGGTCATATTGACACTTCCTGAGAAGGAGTTTCACTTCGGAGATTTCCCCAGGATCTCCACCTCTCGAGACAAGAATATCCAGCTTCCTCCGTAAACGTTGGTAGGTCATGTATTTATTAAACTGTTTTCTATTGGCTAGGCCCCTGAAGAATCCAGCGATCCTCTTTTTGGTCAGCTCCCACCACTCAGCCTTGCTGCTACAAAAGTCCAGGATGGTCACCTGTGCCTGAAAGAATTCCTCAAAGGATTGTCTAACATGTTCTTCCTTGAGTAGAGTCGAATTCAATCTCCAGATGCCCTTACCCCTCTGAGGGGCGTCTGAAGCATTCAGGACCACAGATAGCATACAGTGATCAGAGAACTCCACTGCCTGCACCACTGGGGGTGAGAAAGCAGAGGTCTCCTTCAAAAAAAACCTATCTATTCTACTCTGACTATTACCTCGATAAAAGGAGAACCCAGTGTCATCCGGGAGGTGCTTAATGTGCACATCCACAAGACCAGCATCCCTAACCATACTATTTAAAAAAACGCTATCATATCCCAGCCTGTCCTTGAAGTCCTTCCTGTCCTTGGGCCTAGTTACTGTATTAAAGTCACCTCCAAAGACCACTTGCCGGGATGTAAAAAGAAATGGCTTGATCCTTGTAAAAAGGCATTTCCTGTGCCACTTTGTGTGCGGCCCATAAACATTAATTAGGCGCAGGTCCTGCCCTCCCACAAGGACGTCTAAGACCATACATCTCCCAATCTCCACCTCAATAACCCGCCGGATAGTTACCATGCCGGTTTTAAACAACACCGCCACACCGCCGTAAGGCTCGGCCGCAAGAGACCAGTAAGATGGACCATACCTCCACTCTCTCTTGGCCATATGAATATCTGCCAAGGAGGTGAGCCTAGTCTCTTGCAAAAATAAAATTTCAGCATCTAATTGGCTGAACAAAAAGAAGGCCATAGAACGAGCTCTTACTGACTTAATGCTGGCGACATTTATTGTCACCACTTTTAACGGAGGGGGAACCGCCATTTGGGTTATTGGGTGGATTGCTTCTTAGCTCCCCTCTGCTGCTCATCACCAGAAGCCTCTCTCTTTCTTGAGGCCGCCTCAAACTCCATCTCAGAATCAGAACTTCGCTCCGAAGAAGCTCCAGATGAGGAAATCTCCCACTTAGAGGACCTATAACAGTTGGAGACAGGCACTGGAGCCGTCCTCACCACCTGCTTCTTCCGCTTCCCAACCTTCCTTCTCTCCTCCAGGTACTGCAGGTCAGCTTCAGAGATGCCCTTATCTCCTGTTTTTTTCTTTGAAGTCTTTACAGAAGACTCCTTTAGAGAGGCAGAAGCGACCTTTTTAATACCCACTACCACTCCTGGTGGGGGGGTTGCTCCCTTTGAATCAGACTTAGGAGGGGTAGACTCCTGGGGGGTAACTGACTCGGGGGGCACAGACTTGGAAGGTTCTGACACATGAGGAGAGGGTACAGTAGGCTGGAGGGACACAGAGACAGATACAGAAGGAATACTTACAGACACAGGAGGGGTGGCCACAGGAACTGGGGAGGGATCCTGAGCAGGACCAGGGAAGTCAGTCACCGCAGAGGAGGATGGTACACCAGGGGCCTCACCCTCCATCCTGTCCAGCCTTGACATGTCATCTATTACCTCCTTCTCCATATTGTGCCAGGCTTCAGGACATCTGCTGTAGGGGTGGCCAAGGCGCAGGCACAGGTTGCACCTGATCATCTCGGTGCAGTCCTTGGCCATATGACCCTGACCCCGACACACTGAACATATCAAGGCTGAACAGGAAGAGCTCAAATGCCCCTTTTCTCCACAGCGGTGACACAGCTTCGGCTGACCAGGGTAGAAAATAGTCATCCTATCCCTCCCTATAAAGGCTGAGGAGGGCAGGTGACGGACAACATTCCCATCCCTGGCCAACCTGACTGTTACTGACCAACCCCCAGTCCAGATGTTACGTTCATCAAGGATTTTGCTGGGCTTAGTCAAAACCTCACCATAGTTCCTTAACCAGACCTCTAGGTCCCGAGCAGGAACACTCTCATTGGTGAGTATGATGGTGATCTTTTTCACCGTTGACCTTTGCGAAACCGCAACTGGGGCCAGACCTTCCCATTCAGGTCTTGACCTGCACCAAGCCTCATATCGCTCCCAGAACAGGTCAAGACCCTCTGGCCTGGTAAAACTAATGGTATAATCCCGTGTCCCAGCAACATGTATTAGAGCATACAGGTCATTTGCCCCAAAACCCATCTCCAAAATCAAATCCACCACTGCACGCCGTGCTGGAGGAATTGCACCACCTTCCCATTTGAGAATTACCACATTTCTTCTCGGACCCCCAGCAGAAGCCAGAGACCCAAGACCAGATCCTGGGGTGCCCAAAGTGGTAGGCTGCAGGGGGAAACCCCGCTTGGGGGCGGAGCCACCAGGAGCAGAGCGTACCACCTGAGCAAACGTGGGTTTATCAGGGCCAAGGCCCCACACTGAAGTCACAGTAGTATGTTCATTATTATTATTTGCTTGGACTGAGCTGGGACGATTGTCCATCACACTTGTACAATTGCTATCAGTCACACACACGTTCAATTTCCCATCAGGAATAGTCACAGTTGCTGCAATACCAGCTGTGTCCTGATGCTGCACTGTAGATTCTCCAGCAGCTGTGGGGCAAACAGCTTTAGACTCAGCCAAAGGAGAGTTAATAGGCTCTGCTGACACCGGTAGTTCCTTTTCAGAAATGTCATTTTTTAAATGCAGCTCTTGCTGCGCTGCAGCATTAGCAGGTACAACATTGCTACACATAGCATTAGAGACTTGAGTGTCACTGGGCACACTTTCTACATTGCTCATGGTGTTAGATGACACAAAAACAGATTCATCCCCTGCTTGGGGCTTGTCATTATCAGGCACATTATCAGTTATGTCCTCATCACCAAACGCCAGCTGATCCCCCCGCACAGGAGACTCCATTACCTGGATGGCCCTGAGCATGCCTCCTGAGTCCTGGGAAGGCATGGGGCTGCTTACCTCTACCTGAGGGGGCAGGGGGTCAGAACTGGGGGTCTCCTCCTCCACCTCCATCTATGTCATCCTCGCAAACCTTTTATCATTGTAAAACTTTTCCTTAAATGGCCCATCTCTTCCTTCCATCATGGCCACAATGGTCTCCTGGTGTTCAACCCGGACCTTGGCCAGCTGGATCTCCGGATCCATGGACCCTCGTTTCTGGCTGTGCAAGCCCTCACGCTGCCTTCTCAGGCGCTTCAGCTCCGCTCTCAGTTTATAGAGCTTGTCTCTTTCTCTATTCAGGGCTTTAATCCCGGCCACCACTCGCTCCTGAATTGCCTCTGAGCCTTCATCCTTACCAGGGGCAGAAAGATCACAAGCCATGGTTTGTACAGAGGAAGGCATGTCACCCGATGGCCCAGGAGATGGCTGGGAGCCTCCAGCAGGAGAGGCCCTGCTGGCCTCCATGGCTTCCCCAGAAAGGGGCCAGGAGAGCTGGGATAGATTTCCTCACCAGTCCCCTCTCACACGGATCTGCAGAAGCTCCAGAGAGACAGCCTCCTCCTGACACACCTGTGCTCCAATGATGGGTGGGGCACTATTCCTTCCACTGGCACCAATGATGGGGCACGATTCCCCCCACTGACACCAATGATGGGGCACTAGTCCTCCCACTGACACCAATGATGGGGCACTATTCCTCCCACTGACACTAATGATGGGGCACTATTCCTCCCACTGGCACCAATGATGGGACACTATTCCTCCCACTGACACCAATGATGGGGCAATATTCCTCCCCCTAATACTAAAGATGGGGCATTGTTTACCCCCATTGATTCCAGAACATTTTCTACTACCACTGGCTACACTCCAGCCTCCCTAAAGTCTGAAAAATAGTGAACTGGCCCTTTGTTTACAATGTTTAGAGACCCCTGCCTTAGATTGTTTTTGTGATGGAACCCTGGTTTAAAGTACTTAAAACTGAACAAACTGACAAACAGACACACAGAAGAAGTACATACTGCTTTACCTGACAAATAGGCCTGTACTGTGTGGCAGAGCTGTGTGTATATCAGAAATGGATGGACAGGAATTAAAATCCTTTGGTAGGTAAAGCTGCTCCCATATACAATATGTATTTCATCAATATATTTATCCGCCTGATTTACTTTTACACAAATGTGACTAGTGTATGGTCTGGTGTGTTTAAAATGTATATTTGGCCAGAACTTTTTGCTTTCAGTTTTGGATAGAGCCTATGTCAAGTTTTTACTGTTTGCACCAGACCGAATGTTGAGAGGTTATGCAGCGTTTGTCATCAAAAAAAAGTCAAAAGGAAAAGCCAGCATATTTCTGTGGTTCTATGGTCCACCTTCATGTGTGTTTATTAGTGCTAGTCCCTTTTCATAACGCTGGGGGGAAATTTATGTATAAACATCAAATGGGGTAAACCAGAGACCCCAAATACTTCTAAGATAGCCTCCACCCCTATATACCACACTAATGCCGCGTACACACGGTCAGAATTTCCGACAACTAATATTCGATGGGAGCTTGTTGTCGGAAATTCCGACCATGTGTAGGCTCCATCGGACATTTTCCGTCTGAATTTTCCGTCTGGATCTCAAATTTTCCGACAACAAAATCCGTTGTCGGAAATTCCGATCGTGTGTACACAATTCCGCACTGGCTATTGAACTTCAATTTTCTCGGCTCGTCGTACGTGTTGTACGTCACTGCATTCTTGGCGTGCGGAATTTCTGACAAGATTTGTGTGACTGTGTGTATGCAAGACAAGTTTGAGCCAACATCCGTCGGGAAAAAAAAAAGCATGGATTTTGTTGTCGGAATGTCCGATCGTGTGTACGTGGCATAAGACTGCCGCACAATCCAGAAAACAATAGAAAACGAGTTCACAATGTTTATAGTAGATTTGCCAGCATCTGTGCATCCAGGCAAGAATAACAATCTTAGTTTTCAGCCATGTAAGTGCAAGTTTCAAATCTCATTGGACACCGAAAATGTATATATATATATATAGGGCTTTTTTTCAGCGGGAACGCGGGGGAACGCAGTTCCAGGCACCCCCTGCACTGAATGTATGTAATAGCATGGGGTGTGGGGTGTGCTGGAGGGTCTATTGATGTTGGCTGCTGGGGGATCTATTGTCACTGGTGGGGATCTGATTTTGTGTGAGGGTCTATTGTTGCTGATGGGGAATCTATTGTTGCTGGAAGGGATCTACTTTTGAGGGAGAGGTCTATTTTTACTGGCTGCTGGAGGATCTATTGATGTTGGCTGCTGGGAGATCTGTTGTTGCTGCTGGGGGGGGTCTAATGTTGCTTGGGTGGATATTTTCTTACTGGGTGTGATATTTTGTTGTGGGTAGTTCACTGTTGCTGCAGGGAATCTATTGTTGTTGGGGTGGAGTCCATTGTTGTGTGGGAATCTATTGCTCGGATTCTATTGTTGCTGGCTGCAGGGGATCTATTTTACTGCTTTTCTTTTTATCATCAACATGTTTCATACCTATGATTTAGCACCACAAAACGATACTCGGTTCCGTATTCTCTAAAAGGGGCAATAGCAATACTGGTAAGTGGGTAGGGGGTGGAATCAAGGGACGGTGGTCAGAGGTGGGTAGGGGGCAGAGACAAGGGGCGACTCAGATGGTGGGAGATCCTGCACCTATTCTCCGAGAAAAAAAGCCCTCTGTATATATGTATATATATATATATATATATATATATATATATATATTTATATATATATATATATACATAGTAGTGTGGAGATAAAATGGAGGTTCATTGCAGTGTATATTATTGGACATCAGGAGCTGTATTGGCTTAGGGAGTCTTTAGGAATAATTGCCTCCCAGTTCAGTGGATTCTGTCTGTATCCATAGGAAAGCCCTTTGTAAACCAAGCCATTGACTAGTGGTGTATGCATGAATGCTCTACTGCCTACAGCAGCCTTAAGGCTTGTATCTATGTCCGCCTGCCCTGTATTCATGGTATGTTTCATTGAGTTCTGCCTATCCTGAATTGCAGAAATGGCTTCATTAAGCTCTCCTGAACTGGCATTATGTAGGCACCTAAAGTGAATCTTTGCGTTCCCATGCTGGGCAATACTACAGGTTCACTTTAGGCCTCATTCACACTTGGTGATTTGGAATCGCAGGCAGAATTGGTGCAATTCAGCTCATGATTTCAAATTGCATCACAATGGTTGCAAAATGCGATTGGCTGCCATTCTAAATGGCACCCCAGACGAGATGCAATTTTGCCACGATTGTTGCATGACAGAATCACGCTGCAGTCGTGGCAAAATGTGCCTTAAAAAATCACGTGAAGCTTGTCGCCCAATAAGGAGCAGGAGCTTCTTTTGGGCAAGAAACACGCATAGGAGTGTGCGCACTACGAACTACGCAAAGTGTGATTGGGGCCTTACTGTACCCTTCTGTGGCACTGTATACTTACTTCCTTTTACTCCTCTGCCACTCCATTCAGGCACTGAGAACTCTGGATTTGTAGCTTACACAGGGCTGTAGATTCCTGTAATAGCAGTGATTTGTCCAATGCTGTCATATGCTCCTCCATACCTAGAAGCAAGGTCTAGGGTGGGTGGGGCGAGTACCCTGGGTGCAATGGTTTACTATAGGGATGGGGGCGCCTTCCTTCTGTTACAAGGCTGACAGGAATAGTGACAGCGACAGTGATTTGGACAAGCAAGTGACTGCTGGGTGTAGGACCCCCTAAGTTTGCACATTATTAACGAGGGGGAGGAGTTTGGCTCTATGCGCTGGATGACCTTGTCCTGGCACTGCCTGGAAGTAGAAGGTATTTTCTCCAGCTTCCAGCATTGAAAAAAGATGGGGAAGTAAGGGACATGTGAGTATATTCTGGGGATTTGATGGGGGATTGGATGGGGGCTGGGCGGGGGGGGGGGGGGGGAGTGGTGTTAAAGCAAACACAGTATTTTTGTGGGCAATTTTAAAGAAAAATTACTACATCTTTAAAATACATGCAGACATGTTTTGTCTTGTTAAAAAGCACTGCATGTACAGAAATATATCTGTTGATCCTGCTAGAAATCCAGGAAACTCGTAACTTCCACTGCTTCTTTGCTAGGACTATGAATTGATTACGGAAACCATGCATCTTGCTTTTTTCTTTAATTTTCCTGGACAGACACTTTAAACTACAGTATGTTCTCAATGGGGCGGTTGGATGGAAACAGACTGCATGTCCATTTCCATCTGATTGTCATCTGATCCGCCGGATGGATGCCAAACGTACCCCCATACATCATTTTTTGGTGGATTTTATCTGATCGGATGCCCGGCGGACACATGTCCGCTGACATCCGCCGCCCCATGAGGAACAATGGGTGGTGCGATCGGGTTCGCATGAAAAACAGATCGTTCCGCTGGTGTGAAAGGGGCCTTACTGCTCACCTCCTCCATCACAACAGTGAGCTCTCAAAGGCTGAACTCAGAACTACTGCATCACGGGAGAGAAAGATCATGTGAGGGTGTTTGATTCAGAGAAAAAGCTCCCTCCTCTGATGGTGGAAGTGAGCAGTAATGGCTAGACCTCACTTAGAGAAATCCTGGGAGTATTCCAGTCAGGCTTCGGGGGGTATATAAATGGCCTACACCTATAGTAAGGGCACTATTCAATTTTAGTCAGAGCTTCACAGTTTGTCTTTATTGGCAAACACCCCTTACCTGTATAGACAGTTTTTTATGTAAATATGAAGTCATTCTACCATTTCCTGTCTACATGCATGTACTCCAGTGATGGCTATATGGTATTTCTCAGAGCAGGTTTCTGAAGGTGACAACAGTGATAAAACAGACACTTGTAGTCTTCGTGGGAACCTCGTGTGACAGGGGGACAACACAAAAGTGCAATTGGGAAATGGCACCACAGTGTTGTCACCTTAAAACAGGAAGTTGTTGGACAAGGACTTTAATGGAAGGATCACCCAGTATTATTTTTTATAAAAGCTGCAGATTTTAAAAGATTGAAAACCTCATTTGAAATGACATTATCTAAGGGAATGTTTGACCATTCGTCTCCACTCGAATTCATCCCAAAGTTGTTCTACCGGGTGCAGGCCAGTCAAGTTCCTCCACCCCAAACTCGCTCATCCATGTCTTTATGGACCTTGCTTTGTGCACTGGTCCAAATCATTTGGTGGAGGGGAGATAATGGTGTGGGGTTGTTTTTCAGGGGTTGGGCTTGGCCCCTTAGTTCCAGTGAAGGGAACTCTTAACCGGTTCAATACAGGGCAATTTCACCCCCTTCCTTCCCAGGCCAATTTTTAGTTTTCAGCGCTGTCGCACTTTAAACGTCAATTGCGCAGTCGTGCGACGTTGTACCCAAAAAAAATTGACGTCCTTTTTTCACCACAAATAGAGCTTTCTTTTGGTGGTATTTGATCGCCTCTGCGGTTTTTATTTTTTGCGCTATAAACAAAAGAAGAGCGACAATTTTGAAAAAAACACAATATTTTTTACTTTTTGCTATAATAAATATCCCAATTTTTTTAAAAAAAAAACAAATTTTTTCCTCAGTTTCGACCGATACGTATTCTTCTACATATTTTTGGTAAAAAAAATCACAATAAGCGTATATTGATTGGTTTGCGCAAAAGTTATAGCGTCTACAAAATACGGGATAGATTTATGGCATTTTTAAAAAAAAAAATGTATTTATTTTTTTAGTGGCGATCCCGATTTTTTTTCGTGACTGCGACATTATGGCGGACACATCGGACACTTTTGACACATTTTTGGGACCATTCACATTTATACAGCGATCAATGCTATAAAATTGCATTGATTACTGTGTAAATGTGACAGGCAGTGAAGGGGTTAACCACTAGGGGGCGGGGAGGGGTTAAGTATGTTTCCTAGGGAATGATTCTAACTGAAGGGGGAGGGGACACACACGGGGAGGAGACCGATCAGTGTTCCTCCGTTCTGTGGACACAGATCGCTCTCCTCAGAGCTGACAGGCTGTGGATCTGTGTGTTTACACACACAGATCCACATGCCGGCCCGGTTAACGGGCAATCGCGGGTGCCCGGGGGACATCGCGGCCGCCGGGCACACGCACCGGGTCACGAGCAACGCGGCGGGCGCGCACGCGCACCCCCTAGACGGCCGGGAATCTCAGGACGTCATATGACGCCCACCCAGGATGGGAGATCCCATCTGTGGACGTCATATGACTATAGGCGGGTATTGAAGTGGTTAAGGCGTCAGCATACCAAGACATTTTGGACACTTTTATGCTCCCAGCTTTGTGGGAACAGTTTAGGGATGGCCCCTTTCTATTCCAACATGACTGTGCACCAGTACACAAAGCAAGGTCCATAAAGACATGAATGAGCGAGTTTGGGGTGGAGAAACTTGACTGGCCTGCATATAGTCATGACCTAAACCCGATAGAACACCTTTGGGATGAATTAGAGTGGAGACTGTGAGCCAAGCCTTCTTGTCCAACATCAGTGCCCAACCTTACAACTGCGCTTCTGGAAGAATGGTCAAACATTCCCATAGATAATGTCATCTCAAATGAGGTTTTCAAACTTCTAAAATCTGCAGCTTTTATAAAAAAATAATACTGGGCGATCCTTCCATTAAAGTCCTTGTCCAGCAACTTCCTGTTTTGAAGTGACAACGCTCTGGTGCCATCTCCCAATTGCACTATTGTGTTGTCCCCGTCACACAAGGTTCCCATGAAGACCACAAGTGGCTATTTTATCACAGTTGTCACTATCAGAAACCTGCTCTGAGAAATAGCAGGTTTCTCAATAGTGCAAAGAGTCCTAACCTCAACCCGATAGAACACCTTTTGGGATGAATTAGAGCGGAGACTGCAAGCCAGGCCTTCTCGTCCAACATCAGTGCCTGACCTCACAAATGCTCTTCTGGAAGAATGGTCAAACATTCCCATAGAGACACTCCTAAACCTTGTGGACAGCCTTAACAGAAGAGTTAAAGCTGTTATAGCTGCAAAGGGTGGACCAACTCAATATTGATGTATATAAATGTGCCGCGCTACTCCTAACCAACAATCAATACAACCTATGCTGTAAAGTAATCTGGATAATATGTGTATCATAAAACAGTAAATTACAAAATAATCCAATCATAATATAAAGTGCTCGTGCTCTGTGAATCACACACAGTCCATAATGATATAAAAATAATCAACACAGTCCATATAAAGTGATAAAGTGGCTTCATGCAATGTGCACTCCTCCCCCTTCAGTTTTACCCTCACCTTAAGGGCTTAGAAAATAAGCCAAAAGATTTTCAGCAGATATCCTGGACCATCCTTCTATCTCCTATAAGTATACTGGCTGCTGTGTGCTGGTACTCCTCCCTGGTCACCTCCTGCTCCTGATAATAGCCCAGCTTTAAGAGGATACCAGTTTTCCCCTGGTCACTTCCAATAAGCCTCCTCGCATATGCCACATAGGAAGAATAATAAAGGCATACAATAGTGTGATACCGTCTAAGAAATGTTTAATCTTAAAAAACGCTCAAAGTTCATACAACTCACATTTACATAGTAACAGAATGCTTGTAAAGTGCTGTAATGCTGTGGTGGTGAGGGGAGGATAGGGTCACCTGAATCCCGGATCTGCAGCCCTGGTTTCTCAGCGTTCAATCTATCCTATGCCTCCTCTCCAGATCACTTCCTGCTTCCCACACGTCAGACAATCAGGCTCCTCCTACCGGTTTCGTCACAGATCCTGTGACTTCCTCTGGGATTACTAGAGGAAGTCACGAGATCTGTGACGAAACCGGTAGCTCATTATGAATTACTTACCTAAGATTGAAGCCCCTGCATTGGCCCTTGTTCGCCTCCTCCGACGCCGCTATCTAT
Organism: Lithobates septentrionalis; assembly: GCA_037952835.1. Lineage (NCBI taxonomy): Eukaryota > Metazoa > Chordata > Amphibia > Anura > Ranidae > Lithobates > Lithobates septentrionalis. Next base: position 1,385,237 of record JBBDGP010001747.1, read on the forward strand.
CCCGGAGTGACTTCCAGTTATCGCGGCTCCGGCGCTGTGACTGGCCGGAGCCGCACTGACGTCACTCCCGCGCATGCGCGCTGGTGCCGCCACTAACGGCATGATCGCCGTTAGAAACGGCATGCTCAGTGCGCCTGCGCCCGATGTCTACGGCGCATGCGCCGTAGACATCGGTGCCGCTATTTCTGCAAATATCTCCTAAACCTTTTAGGTTTGGGAGATATTTCTTGCACTTACAGGTAAGCCTTAATCTAGGCTTACCTGTAGGTTAAAGTGGTTGTAATGGGTTTACAACCACTTTAAAGCTCATGTGCATGTAAAGGCAGGCGTCTCAAAAATTTTGGTAATATAGGGTATGTTTCTTTCACAGTACGGTGTGTTGTTTTCCTGCGATGCGCTCTGCTCAGATGCAAATAATGCTTAGCAGAGTTCTTTAAATAAACTAATAAGCATTTGCGAAGGAAAGGCTGGAAGACCCTGCTACGTTGTGGAGTGCGCAAAGATATTTTTATTCAAGGCTGCCCTGAGACTATTAAACACTGGCTTTTGTATCTTTAATTAGGCTGGAAAATTTCATACATCTGCGGTTTGGGAACCCCTGTCAGCCTAGTAGATTCAATCATATAGATACTAGTATCCTCAAGCCATCACACAATTGATTTTTTGCAGGATTCTGCTCCGATTTAGCTTCAGGGACAGAAGATATGTTCATTCATTTGTCAGTCAGTTTTGCCATGCTTCATTGGGGAAAAGGCTTCGGACTATTTTACAGAACATTTGCATAATAATATGAATAGTATTATCATCATTATTATTATTAGTGTTGTTGGTAGTCAAATTGCTGCTGTTATTATTATTAGTAGTTATTATTAGTATATATAGAGGAAGGGAGTGTTGTATGAATCAGGAGGTGCGTTTTTAACTTACAATTCTGAACGCGTTCCGAGTATAAAGCACTGAACATATGGGATGGATGTTAATTGCCCAGTTTTGTTTGCATACAGAAATTTTGGTGAGCAACTCATTTATTACAAATACAGATGGCACTCATTGGTACATAGAAAAATGTGCTGTTAGCATTATGATATATAAGGAAAGGAAATACACCCAGCCAAAGGCAATGGAAAATTACAATATTGATCAAATGTGACTATTTAATACGGTTTTATTTATTTTTAAAGCAGAACTCCAGCCAGAACAACAATAAAATAAAAATAACTAGCCTGTTTAGGGATAAAACAAAAATACTGCTTTTGCAGCAACATTCTCCTTTAATCCAGAGTTTTCCCCCACAGTACTTTTTGATGGCTTGCATTGCTTGACCCACTTCCTCTCAGCTCTGGTTGTCCTTGACCCACCATCCAGCCTGTGACTGGACAGTGAAATAGGAAGCAGCGCAGTGATGAGCTTATCTCTTAGTCGCTCTGCTCTCTCCTCCTATTAGCATGCTATATGTGTAGGCCATCTATGCATCTTCTGAAGCCCATAGTTGCCTACTGTCCCGATCTGTTGGGAACACACATGGATTTTGAAAACCTGTGCCAACCTAAACCGACCTTGTCCCAGGCTCCGTCCCGGAAATCAAGATCGGTCACAGACAGGACATTCCAAACTGAGATGCTCTCAATCACTATAGTGCCAAGTGCCAGATCCCACCCCCCCCCCCCCCCCCCCCCTAGCAGTGATTACTCAGGAGGCTATGGGGACTCAGTCAGGCCGCAAAGAGAGCAGAACTGAGCAGTAAGTCTATGTGACAGTGTGGGGTCCCTTATCTGCAGGATGTCAGCTTGTTTTCCAAGAATGTACAGCCAACAAGAATCTGCTAGAAATATAAGGGTTAAAGCAGAGCTGTCACATTTGGGACCTTGAAGGGGGGAGGGGGGGAGCGGGTACCCCCTCCCACTTCGGGGTGATCTCGCTCCCGGAAGTTCAGCCCCCCTCCTCCTTCCCCTGCCGCTGGGCCATTCACAAAGCGCAGGTATGTAGTAGGGAACCACAAAGCGCAGGTAAGTAGTAGGGAACCACAAAGCGCAGGTAAGTAGTAGGGAACCACAAAGTGCAAGTAAGTAGTAGGGAACCACAAAGTGCAGGTAAGTAGTAGGGAACCACAAAGTGCAGGTAAGTAGTAGGGAACCACAAAGTGCAGGTAAGTAGTAGGGAACCACAAAGTGCAAGTAAGTAGTAGGGAACCACAAAGCGCAGGTAAGTAGTAGGGAACCACAAAGCGCAAGTAAGTAGTAGGGAACCACAAAGTGCAAGTAAGTAGTAGGGAACCACAAAGTGCAGGTAAGTAGTAGGGAACCACAAAGCGCAGGTAAGTAGTAGGGAACTGGCTGTGAAGCCGGAAGGCTTTACTGCCGTTCTCCTCTAGTGTAGATGGCGGCGGCAGCACCCGACAGCCTTTCAGAAAATATATAGTATTTGTGGGTTTTGTGTAATCTTTAGTCCTAAAATGATTTTTTAAACGTGTGCAAAAAAAACACACGCATAAACGGCTCTGGCAGCGAAGGGGTTAAACCTTTTATTGCTAGTAGATCTCTGAGGGAAGCACATGATTAACCTTTTTGTAGAACCACGCCATATGAATTGAATGCCCCACCCCTAATTAAAGTACATGCCCTACCCATAATTAAAGTACTTTACAGGGGCTTTCTGGACACACAGAAAACAAGGTGTCAATAAAAAGCTTTTTGAATTGTTGGCAACTATTGAAGCCTGACTGAAAAACTCCCAGAGATGGCATCATGCCTTCCTGCCTTGTTGCACAGACCCTCCAAGCTGTTTCTGCTCACCCCCATCATCACAGCAGCAAGCTCTCAAACCACAGCACATGTGTGGTATACTATCTCCTCCATTGCAGCATCTCTGAGCTTAGAGCTACTGAGGAAGGGGAGAAGCATGTGCAAAGGGCTTTGAATGGCCTGGGAGTGACATCCTAGCAACAAGGTAGGATGGGATGATGCCGTCTCTGGGAGTTTTTCATATCTGCCTTCGGAGGTATGTAAATGGCCTACACCTATGGCAAGGGAATTATTTAACTTTGGTCAAAGCTGCACAGTTTGTTTATATCTATGGGCTACATAGGCTTTTTTTTTTTTTTTTAGTAAAAGTGAATTAACCCTTTAAGGCACTAGGTGCTGTACTGTTATAGAGCGTCCTGATGTGCGCTCCAACAGGAATAGCCATAGCAGAAGAAGGGGGAGGGGAGCTTCTTGTGTGCTGTAATGAGACAGCATACTGAGTCACCTTGCACCCGTCCTTCCCTTGGATTCAGCACTGTGCTATTACTGAGAAGACAATGTAAACAGCCATGAGGCTCTCATGATGCTACCTGCTATGATAAAAGCATAGCCTCCCTCCTAATTTGCCGTCCATGACACACGCATAGTACAGTCACAGCCATTAGGCCTCAGGAGCTGCTAAGCCATCAGATTCATCCGTAATTGAACTTGCATCCCCCCCCCTTACCCGGCCATACATTGGTGAGCACCTATCTGCCTAAGCAGCCAGGCACATAAAGTCAGTCAAAGATTAGGGAGAACTCTCAACTACCTTAGGTGTGCCTCTGAGCTATAGAAATATTAGTCCTATTGCCTAAAAGCTCTCAGTTCTCATTACTTAGGGTGCCCACAACCATCCTGTGGCTATGCGACATCATTGCACAATCTGACCTCCCTCCGGCGTCGCTCTTGGCTGCCCGCCCTCTGGGTTTGGCCAGTTTCCATGTATGTTTCTATTAGGAGATGAGCAGCTCTGGCAGATGCTGCTGGGGCCACTTTTCACAATAGTATCCGATGGCTTTTTATTCTGTGCAGTCAATAACTTCTCCCAAACGCCAATGTATGGCTGTCATACAGGGGCTCCATAGACATGAGATTGTTGTCCAGTTTGGCTGGAAATGCCGTAAACAGGTGACTGTTATCTCATATCTATAAGTAGCTTAAAATGACACTAAACTCTGGTTAAAAAAATAAGTCAATTCAAGTATTCTTAAAGGATGAGTTCACCTTTTTTTTTTTTTTTTTCTAAATTCCAGCCCCCCTATGCTCCAATATATCAATAATGTACTTTCCATTTATTCCACACACACTCATCACACTATGTCTTCATAGCTGTTTAAAAACACTGCTTCATTACTTCTGCCTTACTTCCTGGACAGACTTTAGGTCATGACACAGGAAGGAGTTGACCAGCTGATGTCATTAGCACACACCCAGCATCATCCACCCTCAGCCGGTCAACTCCTTCCTGTGTCATGACCTAAAGTCTGTCCAGGAAGTAAGGCAGAAGTAATTGAGAAGTGTTTTTAAACAGCTATGAAGGCAGTGAGGTAAACGTGTGTAGAATAAATGAAAAACTGTTTGATTTTTGCAGGATAAATACATTAATGCTATATTGGTACATTTTACAATTTAGAAGAAAAAAAAAGGTGAACAAAGGTGCCTATAACTCAAAAAAGTCTTGCTCTCAGCTGCCTCCAAATCTTCAAATGACATTTTGTTTTGCTGCTGTGATCTGACTTCCTGTTAGAGGGTGGCTACATTCTTTCCCCATGATCCCACTGTATGTTGGAATGTAGCCACCCTCTCTTGCTCTCCTGTAATGGTCTATGGACTGTGGGATGTGTAACATGCACTGCTTTTCCAAACAAACAGAATTGAGGGGAAGGGAGAAGTTCAGGATCTCACAGAGGACATTACAAGGAGGCAGAAAAACACAAAAAAGACATTTTTTATTGAAAAATAGATTATAGGGCCATTAGTGGGTAAATATGTATGGATTATTTTTTAAAAATAAGGATATTGTTTAGTGCAGGGGTAGGCAACCTTTCAGAGGTTGGGATCTACCTGGACAACATAGAGGAAAGCAAAGATGCCAGGGGTTGGTGCAGGGTCCGCTACGGGGTGGCCTTAAAAAAACAAAACAAAACAACAACTATCAAGCCCCTAATAAAAAGACAGCATCACAGTTGTGTCCTCTGTCCCCTTCACATCATCCTCCCACTGAAGTGTCCCCCCCCCCCACAGTAGTGTTCTGTACCCCCCCCCAATGCAGCATCCTCTGCCCACTTCACATCAACCCCCCCCCCCCCCCATTGTAGTTTTTTCTGCCCCCCTCCCCCCAGAGTGTTCCTTGCCCCTTTCACATCACTCACCCTGTAGTGTCCTCTGCCCCCCACAGTAGTGTCCAGTACCCCCCCCCCAATGCTGTGTCCTTTGCCCCTTTACATCACCCCCCCCCCCCAATGTAGTGTCCTCCTCTCCCTTCATCCCCCCAGTAGTGTCCTGTGCCATCCCCCTTAAAACAGTGTCATCTGATCTCCTTCACATCAAGCCCCCCCTGTAGTGTCCTCTGTTCCCCCTCCAACATTGTACTCCCCCCCCCCTACATACACACAGCGCTGTGTAGGTAGCACTTACCTGCCAGTGTGTGGTCATCAGAGCGGAGAACAGGAGACATAGTACTGGGTGAAAGGCGGGAGCTGCTGGAGTTCATAATAGCAAGCTGTAGCATGCAGCAGTAAATCTTTGGTTTTGGTAATGCCTAGAATGCAATAAGGTGAAAAACCCTGAGGTTTTAGAACCACATTAATGTATGGGAGGTTTACTTTCAGTAACTTCAGTACTTTCAGTATTAGAAAGTAGCAGTTTCAGCAGACACAGTTCAGCACCATGGACAGCTATTTGATGTTAAAGTCGTTCTAAAGTCTCAAGGTTTTTTACCTTAAATTGGAACTTCAGTCATTTTTTTCATCTTTCCATCTATTAAATCTTCTGCCCTTGTTGTTTTAACTTTGGATTGTAAAACATTTTTTTTTTCTGCAAGCCCAAGTGCTCTTAACACTGGGGCAACGCGCTTGTGGGACGGGAAAAAAAGTCCTGGAAGCAGCATCTTTGGGGCGGTGTACAGCGCTCCTGCACCGCCTCTGCCCATTGGGCAGCACTTCCGAAGCGCCTGTAAAGTGCTTCGGTAGCGCCGAAACATGGGCGGTTTTAACCCTTTCTTCAGCTGCTAGCAGGGGTTAAAAGTGCCCCGATAACGGCCGAAAAGCGCAACTAAAACGACTGTAAAGTGCCGCTAAAACTAGCGGCGCTTTACCGCTAACATACCAGTATGAAAGCAGCCTAAATTGACGAAGGAATTTGATTTCTTTAAAAAAATTTTGGGATGTGTTTTATAGCAGAAAGTTAAAAATATATATATTATATTATATAATATAATATATATATATATATTTATATTATATTTATATATATATATATATATATATATATATATATATATATATATATATATATATATATATATATATATATATTATATTTTTCAAAATTGTCGCCCTTTTTTTGTTTATAGCCCAAAAAATAAAAACCGCAGAGGTGATCAAATACCACCAAAAGAAAGCTCTATTTGTGGGAAAAAAGGACATCAAATTTATTTGGGTACAACATCGCACGACCGCGCAATTGTCAGTTAAAATAACGCAGTGCCGTATTGCAAAAAATGGCCTGGTCATTAAGGGGGTAAAACCTTCCTGGGGCTGAAGTGGTTAAAAGCCGCCTATAGGTCATCAATTTAGTGTTATGTAGGAGGTCTGGTGCTAGAATTATTACTCTCATTCCAGCGTGTGCAGCGATATTCAACATGCGTATCACAGTCAATGTTTTCAGGCGTAGGCATCCCGACGCATGCGCTTACGTTTGGATGTGTGTTAATGTAGGGGTGGGGATGCTGACCTCTTTTTTTCGCCGGCTTCTTACAGCCCACCCCTTAGGGTGGACCCCTCACGATTACCGCTATATGATGTCTAGCTGTCTTTGATCTTCTGATATGCGAGTTTATTTTAATTAATTTTAATAAACCAGTTGTTTAAACATTATCACGCTATGTGAATTTTTTTACTCCTCGCATGGCATATGAATATCCGTTTGGCCTATGTCGGATTGTATACGGATGTGGAAGCTGTGCTGATATCCCCCTTCCCACTGTATGCTGAGGATACCTGACAAGATATAATATTCAGACTGGTTGGTCAATAAGCCTTTTTGACTTGTAGGACGTATGTCTTTTCAAGTCATTAAGTTCCGGTAAGCCTCTTGATGTTTCCGGTGATGGCCCTGACACCAATCTAGACCCTCTGTTCACCTGTGGTTCCTTCATTGTTTACCTATCTGCCAGATTTGATGAATTTTATCTACGTGTGAACTTGGGAGTTATATTTCTACCACCTCAGCATGCAACCCCCATAGACTTTTGGTGGTGGTTTTTTTCTTTCACAATTTTTTCTACAAAATTATATTGTGGACTTTTTTCTTTGTGTAAATTAGGTGGCTGATTTGCTGAACCTTTACGGTTTTTCAAATTTAAGTTATTGCTTATAATTGCTAATTCAATTTACTATTTAATGTTTCACCTTAACTGTTTCGCTGATTAACACAGTGTTACTTTACTCTGCATTTCACATTTTTGGTCATATAAGGTGTGATAAGGTTCTACTTACTGTCTGTCTACACTTATGGATTTTTTTGATTAATATGGCTGCACAATATATAGCGCTACACTTTTATTTTTGCTGTTATCCCCTACCTTGAGTCTATAGGTGTGTTAGCTGCCATTTTAGTGTTTTTTCTGATTTTAGCGCAGCGCTGTACAGATAACCCTATTGTTACTACATTCTACAGAAGACTATGCAGGATAGGTAGGTTTATTTTATTGAAGAGGCATTGCATGTAAGTGCCTGCCTGCTTACAGTTCTTTCATATTAGACTTTAGTTCCACTTTAACACAACGCACGCTGCCATGTAAAAACGCACCGTATTAACACATCTCAGCAGCAGAAATGAGCCCTTCATTAAAGTGAACATTTGAATGGAGACTTGGCCGTTCTGATTTTTTTTTTTTTTTAATGTAACTTTCTAATGACCTGAGAATTAAATTAACAGCACAGCTGGAACGAGCAAATCTTGAGTAGTTAGCAATACTTCCTGACGGGATCGAAATCTCAGCTGTAAGAATTAGGGAGCAGAACAACTGACGAGCAGGAAATCAGAAGCAGGACAATTGACATGTAATGAGGAGAGTTTGAGAGAAGACCTTCCTGTTCTTTGGACCCAAATTAATTCTATTCAGAAACCGACGTCATGGAGACAAGACAGTGCCAGTGACTCACAGTACAGTATGTACTGCATTACTGTCAATTACTGGCTTTGTCTCCAGACAGGTGAACTTCCACACCAAGCTGTCCCTGGAATTGTTAGTCCAAAATATTGTACTTGTGTCTCTTGGAGTTTTACTTTTGAAAGTCCTAAAGAGACCCTGTCACTGCCTACCCATGAATCCAATCACTGGCTGAGCTGATGTCACTATGCAGGGTGCTATTTCTCTGTGAAAAGTCTGAATGCTTACTGAATTCACCTTTGTTTTCATTATACTTTAAGTGACACGAAACAATATCCTTATTCTCCAAAATCATCCCTACACATCCACTACTTCACTTATGTCAAACACAAGGGCTGAATCTGGCCCACCAGGCCTTGTCATAAGGCCCTTGCACCCAGTTCTGCAGCCGGAATATGGTAGAAATCCATTCCACCCCCTCCGGCTCTCACCCTCCGCTCCCTCTCCCTGCTGTCACTTGTAAAGACAGAAGCCTTCTGTCTTTACAAGGGACAGCTTTTCTCTCAGTGGCTCCTGGATCTAACAGATCCCTGAATGCATTCATGGCGGGGACAAATCTCCAGAATCTGAGAGAGAGAATGATCTTCCTGCAAGGCAAGGCAGAGCCGCCTACACAGGGAGGTACTAGAGCTGAATACATGGTAGCAGAGCCGCCTACACAGGGAGGTACTGGAGCTGAATACATGGTAGCAGAGCCGCATACACAGGGAGGTACTAGAGCTGGATACATGGTAGCAGAGCCGCCTACACAGGGAGGTACTAGAGCTGATTACATGGTAGCAGAGCCGCCTATATAGGAAGGTACTAGAGCTGAATACACGGTAGCAGAGCCGCCTACACAGGGAGGTACTAGAGCTGAACACATGGTAGCAGAGCCACCTACACAGGGAGGTACTAGATCTAAATACATGGTAGCAGAGCCGCCTACACAGGGAGGTACTAGAGCTGAATACATGGTAGCAGAACCGCCTACACAGGGAGGTACTAGAGCTGAATACATGGTAGCTGAGCCGCCTACACAGGGAGGTACTAGAGCTGAATACATGGTAGCAGAGCCGCCTACATAGGGAGGTACTAGAGCTGAATACATGGTAGCAGAGCCGCCTACATAGGGAGGTACTAGAGCTGAATACATGGTAGCTGAGCCGCCTACATAGGGAGGTACTAGAGCTGAATACATGGTAGCAGAGCCCCCTACATAGGGAGGTACTAGAGCTGGATACATGGAAGCAGAGCCACCTACATAGGGAGGTACTAGAGCTGAATACATGGTAGCTGAGCCGCCTACATAGGGAGGTACTAGAGCTGGATACATGGCAGCAGAGCCGCCTATATAGGGAGGTACTAGAGCTGAATACAAGGTAGCAGAGCCGCCTACACAGGGAGTCACTAGAGCTGAATACATGGTAGCTGAGCCGCCTACACAGGAAGGTACTAGAGCTGAATACACAGTAGCAGAGCCGCCTACACAGGGAGGTACTAGAGCTGAATACATGGTAGCTGAGCCGCCTACATAGGGAGGTACTAGAGCTGAATACATGGTAGCTGAGCCGCCTACATAGGGAGGTACTAGAGCTGAATACATGGTAGCAGAGCCGCCTACACAGGGAGGTACTAGAGCTGAATACATGGTAGCAGAGCCGCATACACAGGGAGGTATTAGAGCTGAATACATGGTAGCAGAGCCGCCTACACAGGGAGGTACTAGAGCTGAATACATGGTAGCAGAGCCACCTACACAGGGAGGTACTAGAGCTGAATACATGGTAGCAGAGTCGTCTACACAGGGAGTCACTAGAGCTGAATACATGGTAGCTGAGCCGCCTACACAGGAAGGTACTAGAGCTGAATACACAGTAGCAAAGCCGCCTACACAGGGAGGTACTAGAGCTGAATACATGGTAGCTGAGCCGCCTACATAGGGAGGTACTAGAGCTGAATACATGGTAGCTGAGCCGCCTACATAGGGAGGTACTAGAGATGAATACATGGTAGCAGAGCCGCCTACACAGGGAGGTACTAGAGCTGAATACATGGTAGCAGAGCCGCATACACAGGGAGGTACTAGAGCTGAATACATGGTAGCAGAGCCGCCTACACAGGGAGGTACTAGAGCTGAATACATGGTAGCAGAGCCACCTACACAGGGAGGTACTAGAGCTGAATACATGGTAGCAGAGTCGTCTACACAGGGAGGTACTAGAGCTGAATACATGGTAGTAGAGCCGCCTACACAGGGAGGCACTAGAGCTGAATACATGGTAGCAGAGCCACCTACACAGGGAGGTACTAGAGCTGAATACACAGTAGTAGAGCCGCCTACACAGGGAGGTACTAGAGCTGAATACACAGTAGTAGAGCCGCCTACACAGGGAGGTACTAGAGCTGAATACACAGTAGCAGAGCCGCCTACACAGGGAGGTACTAGAGCTGAAAACACAGTAGCAGAGCCACCTACACAGGGAGGTACTAAAGCCTGGGCCAGGTAGGAGAGAGTAGAGATGCAAGGACGCTTTGAGGGGGGTTGGTGTTGCACACTGTGCATAGTTTACCCCTAAACCCCACACTCTGTACACAGCACACCCCTGAACTCTGCACTCTGTACACAGCACACCCCAGAATTCTGCACTCTGTACATAGTGTACTCCTGAACACTGCACTCTGTACGTAGCGCACCCCTGAACTTTGCAATCTGTGCATAGGGCACCCCTGGAACTTCACTCTGTACATAGCACACTCTGAATAGCACACTCTGAACCCTGCACTCTGTAGGTAATGCACTCCTGAACTCTGCACTCTGTATGTAGTGCACTTCTGAACTCTACACTCTGTACCTAGCATACTCCTGAACTCTGCACTCTGTATGTAGCGCACTTCTGAACTCTACACTCTGTACCTAGCGTACTCCTGAACTCTGTATTCTGTACCTGGCGTACTCCTGAACTCTGCACTCTGTACATAGCGTAATTCTGAATTCTGTACATAACGAACTCCTAAACTCTGCACTCTGTACGTAGCGCACCACTGAACTCTGTGCATAGGAAACCACTGGAACTTCACTCTGTACATAGCGCACTTCTGAACCCTGCACTCTGTATATAACGCACTCCTGAACTCTACACTCTGTATTTAGCATAATCCTGAACTCTGCACTCTGTACCTAGCGTATTCCCGAACTCTGCATTCTGTACCTGGCGTACTCCTGCACTCTGTACATAGCGTACTTCTGAATTCTGTATGTAACAAACTCCTAAACTCTACACTCTGTATGTAGCATAATCCTGAACTCTGCACTCTGTACCTAGCGTATTCCTGAACTCTGCATTCTGTACCTGGCGTACTCCTGAACTCTGCACTCTGTACATAGCGTACTTCTGAATTCTGTATGTAAACCCTGCACTCTGTACGTAGTGCACCACTGAACTCTGTGCATAGGGAACCACTGGAACTTCACTCTGTACATAGCGCACTTCTGAACCCTGCACTCTGTACGTAACACACTCCTGAACTCTGCACGGTGTATGTAATGCATCCCACATACAACTAGCCCTTTAAAGACAACCATACTGCTGTTGTTGCCCACAATGAAATTGTGCTAGGCAAACACTGTGTAGCTTTGAAACATGGAGTTTAATTGAAATGCCATACCTGTAGGCCCGTTGCAGCTTATCTACAGGTTGGCTGAGAAACGACTAATGGGAGAGATGTGTCCTCCTGTCTGTGATCTTGGATGTTCCAAATGTTGGGCACACTCCTAGCATTTGTAGAGTGAACTCTCTCCCTCTTTCACATCTTGCGCATGCACAGTGCACTTCCCCTATCACAGCAGTGCTTGAGCTCAGCTGCTGTGGCTACAAATAGAGGAAAGTGCACTGCATGTGCACAGGTTTTGAAAAGGAAAGGAAGCTGGGAGCAGGCCCAGCATACAGAAAGCCTAGATCACAAGCAGGCAGGGTGGATTGGATTTAAATCAAGTCGATTTAAATCACGATTGAAATCATGATTTAAATCACTAGTAAAATAGCTTGATTTAAATCAACTTGATTTAAATCATAATTTTTAAAGAGCAACTGTCATCTCAGTCCCGCAGCGGCTCCTCCTCTGACCCGCTGTTGACTCACCTACAGTCTCATTCACTTTCATGGGATGGCTGGTGATGCGGCAGTGACGCAACAAGGTGAGGGACATGGCGGCAGCAGGTGAGTGGACGCCCGCTAACAGGCGCTGCCATGATGGATCTGAAATGACAGGTGCTCTTTAAATGTAAGGACTCATTCTTGCTGGTAGTTAGAATCTTTAATATCTTCAAACAAAATTAAGGTTTCCTTTTACTAAAAATGTAAGTATTGCAGAATATACAGCCTCATGCTACATAACTAAGCCCCATTTCATACTGAATAAACTAAATTATTAATGTATCTTAAAAAGAAAACTATCTTTAGATTTTTACTCCAAAAGCATTTTATTAAAATGAATTTGATGAAATCAAAAAAATCGAATTAAATAAAAAAAATAATTTTTTTTAAAAAAAATCATTGATTTATATCCACCCTGCAAGCAGGATGACACAGATCTCTCCCATCAGTAGTTTTCAGCCAGGGTGTGGGTAAACTGCGATGTGCTGCCAGTGTCTTCTGTGAGACCAGGTATAGAGGGGAGCAGTATTGCAGCCGGATTGGTGACAGGGGTTAGGTAAATGTTTAGGGAGAGAGGGGGGAACAAGTAGTGGGGAGTTTTGTTTAACTTTACCACTTCAGCTCCGGAAAATGTACCTCCCTTATGACCAGGCCAATTTTTATGATATGCCACTGCGTTATTTTAACTGATAATTGTGCAGTCGTGTGACACCGTATATATACCATATACCATATAATGTCCTTTTTTTCCCCATAAATAGAGATTTCTTTTGGTCGTATTTGATCACCTCTGCGTTTTTTTTTAATTTTTTTGCGTTATAACCAAAAAAGGCAGAGAATTTTGAAAAAAGAACAAAAATTTTTACTTTCTACTATAAAACATATACAATAAAAAAATGTAAAATATCTAATTTCTTCATCAATTTATGCGAATATGTATTCTGGTATTTTTGGTACAAAAATCCCAATAAGTGTATATTGATTGATTTGCAAAAAAGTTATAGCGTCTACAAACTATGGGATGTATTTATGGCATTTTAATTTATTTTTTATTTTTTTACTAGTGAGGGCGGCGATCAGCGATTTATAGCAGGACTGCGATATTGCGGTGGACAAATCCGACACTAATTGACACATTTGACACTTTTTTTTGGAGAGTGGCTGGGAAGGGGTTAATATCAGGGGTGATCAAAGGGTTAACTGTGTTCTTAGCCAGTGTTCGTGTACTGTGGGAGGTGCTTTTACTAGGGGAAAGCATGGATCCATGTCCCTGCATTGCAGGAACATAGGATCCATGCCTTCCCTACTGACAGAACGGCAATCTGCCTTGTCTACTTAGGCAGACTACCATTCTGCCTGTGTACCAAATGATTGGTGGGTGCCGGCAGATATTGAGTCCACGGTACCTGCTGATCAGCTCCTGCTGTGTATAATTAAAGCAGGAGCGAGCCGCCGGGGGCGCGCACTCGCGCCCGCTACCCGTATATGCCAGATCATGTATATATACACGTGATCCAGCGCACAGCTGCTGCCTTGTTGCAGTAAAACCTGGTTATGACAGGTGCTCACTACCACTTCCGGTTGGATCTCCACAGCAATTCCACCAGAAATTCTCCCCCCGCCTCTCTGTCTGCAACCTTCTGAGACAGTCATATGTCGCTGAAGGCTGTGGGACTATTCACAAAGCTCAGTGCAGCTCGTGCATGCACACTGGGAGGTCGGCTGTGCAGCAGCAAGGAGTCACAGTCAGCTTTCCCATAGTAAACATGCTGGTGCTGGGAACCCAAAGACCAGCTCAGGTGAGTGTCCTTTTATTAAAAGTCAGCAGCTACAGTTTTTCTAGCAGGGTGAAGAACCTCTTTAATTCTTTAATGCAGAGAATGCATTAAGGTAAAGAAAACTATCTTGGCTTTTAAAGCTTCATGCACACAGGATTTTTTTTCCTCCCCTGGACGCTTTTGCACCAGAGAAGGAAAAAAAGGAGCTTAACCCCTTTGCGCCTAAGGGTAAAACAAATCTTAATACCTAAGCACAATTTTACAACTTTGACATGGTGTTAGTAAAACTGTACATATCGACACAACTACTTTGTGCATCCAGGTGGATACCTTGTTTTGTTTTTTTTCAGGACAAATTGGGATTTCATTTAGTGGTAAATGGTAATGGATATCTTCCGAATTTTTTATTTTTTTATTTTTTATTATTTCGTTTATAATTTTTTTTCGGAATAAATTTTGATTAATTTCTTTTAGTTTCGTTTATTATCTTGTAACGAATTTCAAATTTTCGTAAGGATCGACCGATTTGAATTCTTTGTAAAGAATAGCTGGTTGTTAAGCAACAGGCCGGGTCCTTAACCACTTGCCGCCCACCATATAGCAAAATGACGGCGGCAAAGTGGTTTCAATATCCTGACCGGACGTCATACGGCGTCGCCGGGGGCGCACATTGCGGCAATCGTTGTTGCGGTGTGTCAGTCTAAAACACCGCAACACCGATCTAGGTAAAGAGTCTCTGACGGAGACTCTTTACCACGTGATCAGCTGTGCCCAATCACGGCTGATCACAATGTAAACAGGAAGAGCCGCCGATCGGCTTTTCCTCACTCGCGTCTGTCAGATGCGAGTAGAGGAGAGCCGATCAGCTGCTCCTCTGACAGGGGGGTCTGTGCTGATCGATTATCAATGCAGCCCCCCCGAGGATCCCCACACTGGACCACCAGGGATGTCTCCACCAGGTGTGCCACTCTAGACCACCAGGGATGCCAATCAGTGCCCACAATTGATGCCAATCAGTGCCCACAATGGATGCTAATCAGTGCCCACAATGGGCATCACTGATTGGCAGGCATTATTGTTTGGCACTGATTGGCATCCATCAGTACCATACATTACAGTACATCAGTGCCCATCCGTGCCACTTATCAGTGCCCATCCTATCAGTGCCCATCTGTGCCGCTTATCAGTGCCCATCCGTGCTGCCGATCAATGCCTATCTGTGCCACCTATCAGTGCTCAGCAGTGCCACCTATGTGTACCCATCAGTGCCACCTATCAGTGCCCATCAGTGCCGCATATTAGTGCCCATCATCAGTGCCCATCAATGCCACCTCATTGGTGCTCATCAGTGCTCATCAGTGCAGCCCCATCAGTGCCCATCAGTGAAGGAGAAAACTTACCTATTTACAAAGTTTTGTAACCGA
Organism: Lithobates septentrionalis; assembly: GCA_037952835.1. Lineage (NCBI taxonomy): Eukaryota > Metazoa > Chordata > Amphibia > Anura > Ranidae > Lithobates > Lithobates septentrionalis. The sequence goes on from JBBDGP010001747.1 coordinate 1,400,753, forward strand.
AACAAAAAAAAACATTTTTTTTTTTCAAAATTTTCGGTCTTTTTTTATTTGTTTAGCAGGAAATAAAAATCCCAGAGGTGATCAAATACCACCAAAATAAAGCTCTATTTGTGGGAACAAAATGATAAAATTTTAGTTTGGGTACAGTGTTGTATGACCGCGCAATTGTCATTCAAAGTGCGACAGCGCTGAAAACTAAAAATTGGTCTGGGCAGGAAGGTGTATAAGTGCCCTGTATTGAAGTGGTTAATGACCGATGACTCATCAACTGTAAACAAAAGAATGCTGGCAATGAAAAATTCTCAAAAAAAACAGCGTGGGCCCCTGTCTTTTTAGAATTTTGGCCCCCAAATCCCAGCCCACCCCCATGTGAATGAGCATGGGGTACATAGTACTCTACCTAAAAAAAAAAGTGTAAAAAGTAAGTAAAGACATAATACGAGTTTTTGACAAATTTTTTTTTAAAACATCCCTCGGTGTAGTTCCATCCTCAATTACAATGCCCGCCGCATCGCCAGACCCCAAGAAAAAACGAAAAAAAAAAACTTCCACCTCCAGCTCCCGGCATCTGACATTACTTAAATAACTAAGGGGCAGGGTTACCCGATGACATCACTGTGTGACTTCGCCTCCTTGTGATGTCACCGACCCAGTATACCCCGGTCAATAACATCACAAGAAGGCGGGGTCTTCCAGTGATGTTGCGGGGTGGCCCCGCCCCCTAGCTCTTCAAGAAATGTCAGACGGCGGAGCAGATGGCAGGAGCCTTCGACGAGGCTTTGACAAGGTATGGATTTTAAAGTCTTATACACACGATCGGATTTTCCGACGCAAATTGTGTGATGATAGGCTGTTAACGGAAAATCTGACCGTTTGTACGGTCCATCGAACAATTGTTGTTGGATTTTCCACGGACAAATGTTGAATTGCAGGTTTTAAAATTTTCCGCGGGCAAATTCTTTATTGTCGATTTTTTGATCGTATATACACAAGTCCGTCAGACAAAAGTCCAAAGTACAAACACACATGCTCGGAAGCAAGGACGAGCCAGAAGCGGTCGGTCTTGTAAACTAGCGTTCGTAATGGAGAATTAACATTCGTGACGCGGCAAATTATGAAATCTGGAAATGCAGCGCTCATTCTCTCCTTCTTTAATGGGATAATAATGAAGCTGCTTTGCTGGTGATACTGATGGACTTTTTGCAAACAAATTTTCAAACGCTTTTTTTTTCTAGTGATATCAAGAATTATATTATTATGGGTTTTTTTTTATTATTTGGGCAAATTACCACAACACCATTATCCCGTAGTTTATAAGATCAAAGATACATCTATGTTGGTGTCCCTTGTCAATTTTACATTGTATTTTTTAAAATGTAACTGCCTACTCCCAAATTGTCATTTGAAGTAAAACACATAGCCAAGTATTATTCTACACAATATTTTTATTGTGCATTAAAAAAAGAAAACAAATAAAATTAGACATGTTATCTGCCAATAGAACTTAACCAAAAAGTGCATTCTATGCATCCAAAAATATAGAAAATATACCAAATCAAATCATTATTCAATCAAAAAATAAAATAAAAGCCTCATGCATGTGTCCTGCTTCTTAATATAGGGGGTCAACAATGCCAAGAGTTGGTGAAAGCAGGGGTCCGTCATCCGGAGATAATTCCAAAAATCATCTGGATTATTCTTCTGGAGCTCGCGCAGCAAAGGCATATGACATAATTGGTCACGATTAATAAAGCAACCAATTTTTGGTCTACGAACTCCTCCTCCTCCTGTTCCTGGACTGGACTTGGGTCAAAGCAATAACTCCAAGGCCAATAATAAATAACACGTTATCTCCTCCGATTCCGCAACATGTCTGGCTGAGGAACGGCCGTTCAGAAATGAAATGAAAAATGCAAAATGAAAAGCGTGAACTGAAAAGCGCAAAATGAAAAGCACGAATCAACACTCACCAAACTTCTACTAGCATGAAATTAGCAGAAAGAGCCCAAAGGGTGGCGTTAAAGAGCTAAAAAACCGCGTAGTACGTCACTACGTTCATGTTTTTAGCCGACAATTGTGTGGCCGCGTGAATGCAAGACAAGTTTGGGGCAACGCCTTTCGGACAAAAGTCTGAGGTTTTGTCTGCGGAAAATCCGATCGTGTGTACGAGGCTTAACGTTCCCCTAAAATACTATACCAGACCCAAAGGCGAATATTGCCGACATTCTTTTGTTTACATTTCAGCTGTCAGTGGGGAAGCTGATGAGTCATCGGTTGCTAAGGACACGGCGGCCGGCTTCCCGACCCGCTCCTTAACAACCAGTTATTCTTCAACCAGAATTCGAATCGGTCGATCATATTTCCGTATTCGAATCTTTTCCAAAATTTGGAGCTTGTTAGAAAACGAATATACTAAACTAAATTAATTATGATTGCCCTAGATGAAAACCCCTTCACAAGCAGTGTCATTAGTACAGTGACAGTGTATATTTTTAGCACTGATCACTGTATTAGTGTCACTAGACATGTGCAATGTTTCGGTCCTAAAATAAATGTGGACGGATTTTTGGTTATTCAACTGTATCCGAATAAAATAGTAACAAATTTCATTGAAATTTGTTTAAATGTGTGCCTAACAATGTGTAATGTGTGTACTGTGTGATAATTTTAATAAGCAATGTGCCGCTTTTTACGCTCTGCTTTGCAGGGAGAAAACAAATGGCACATTGCTGCTTTCAGTAGAGAGCCCTGTGTTGTCTACCAATACAGGGCTCTTTTCTGTCATTCACTCAGCCAATCAGCGGGTCACGGGCGTAAATCATTGACCGGGACACGGTGATCGGCTTGTGCTGCAGCGAATGACAGGACAGTCTTCCAATCCTGGAAGAAAGCCGCGACGTACAGGTACGTGATTGTTCCTGTACGAGTATGGTAAATGTAGGTTAAATTATTTTTAATATTCAACGCAAACTCACCCATCCATTTATGTCTCCATGCTTTATTTTGTTGAAAAATCACTTTAAAAACAACCCCCTGGCATTTCTAGCCATGGCCATCTTGAGTAAGGGCAGATGATTCACATAGTTTACTTCCTGGAATCCATCTGCCCTTAGCTCAGGCATGCAGGAAAGAGGGTGTGCTAAGGTAAGAAAGCTCTTCCTCCAGATGAAAGAAAAAAAATGCCCCTGAGGGCTCCTGTGATGTATGACATTATTTTTGTCTAGGCCAGAAACCAGATAGCAACTGAGGAAATGCAAAAAAGTTTAAAACAAGTAAATATAATATACCTTCCAATCTATTTGCTAATGCTAGCAGCATAGTCACAAATATCTATAACTGAAAACTTTTTTTCACATGTTTGTGGCATGGAGACCATAACCAGTAAAATGTTTATTAAAAAAAAAAAATGTATGGAGTTAAGGGTGGTGTCTATAGATGTTCCGAAATTTCAGAGGTCGGCCGAAAATGGTGTTTTCGCCATTTTGCCATAAGAGAAAAAGGTGCCGATAATGGCGCCAAAAACGCACCAGATTTTGCCGCGATTTTACCATGATTTTACTTGCTTATGGTGTGTTTTTCATAGGCCATGTCACTCAAACCGCATCAAAAAATGGAACACAGGTGCATTATTGATGCGTTCTTGCTGCGTTTTCAATGCATTTCAACGGGGAGGTGCGTTTTTACTGTGTTTTTTTTAAATGACCAAAAATGCAGCAAGTAAGATTTTTAACACCACAACAGAAGTGCAATGGATCGGTGTGAAGGCATTCATAGAATTTAACTGCTTCAGCCCCAGAAGAATTTACCCCCTTCCTGACCAGAGCACTTTTTGCGATTCGACACTGCGTCACTTTACCTGACAACTGCGCGGTCGTGCGACATGGCTCCCCAACAAAATTGACGTTCTTTTTTTCCCCACAAATAGAGCATTCTTTTGGTGGTATTAGATCGCCTCTGCTGTTTTTATTTTTTGCACTATAAACAAAAAAACGACAATTTTGAAAAAAAATGCATTATTTTTTACTTTTTGCTATAGTAAATATCCCCAAAAGATATTTTAAAAAACATTTTTTTCCTCAGTTTGGACCGATACGTATTCCTCTACATATTTTTGGTAAAAAAAAAAATCGTAATAAGCGTTTGATTGGTTTGCGCAAAAGTTATAGCGTTTAAAAAATAGGGGATAGTTTTATGGCATTTTTATTATTATTTTCTTTTTTTTTTTACTAGTAATGGCTGCGTTCAGCGATTTTTATCATGACTGCGACATTATGGCGGACACATCGGACATTTTTGACACATTTTTGGGACCATTGTCATTTATACAGCAATCAGTGCTATACAAATGCACTGATTCCTGTGTAAATGACACTGGCAGTGAAGGGGTTAACCACTAGGGGGCTAGGGAGAGGTTAAAGTGGAGTTCCACCCACTTTACAACTCTTCAGCATCCCTCACTAAACTGTGCACTGTAAACAAATTGGATATTTTTTTATTTTTTTTCTCAGCACCGACTGTATATCTGCTGTATTCATTTTTCACTTCCTCCTCCCTGGCCGCGGCCCATCGCATCATTTCCTGTTTGCAATGCCTTCTGGGAAGGGGAGGCAACTTCCTGTGAAACTGCCGTTGCTATGGAAACCTGACCTGAAACCTATTACACTGCTTGTGCTGCACTGAGCATGTGCGAGATCTGCAATGATGAGATCCAGGAAGAAATACAGTCTGGCTTCAGATGCCCACACTGAAGATGGCCACGGCCTGCTGTAAGTTTATAAAATAACAAACTACTGCTATAAACTAACAAAACAGACCTTAGTTTACAGACTAACTTTACTAGAATACATTAAACTTGTGTATTATAGGGGTATTTTTATTTAAAAAGTATAATTTCGGCCGGAACACCACTTTAAGTATGTCCTGGAGAGTGATTCTAACTGTGGGGGGGGGGGCGTTGCTACGTGTGACACATCACTGATCTCTGCTCTTGATCACAGAGAGCAGAGATCAGTGACACTGTCACTAGGCAGAACAGGGAGATGCTTGTTTACATCAACATCTCCCCATTCGTCCTCTCAGTGAGGCGATCGCGGGTATCCCCGCGGCGATAGAGTCCGCGGGACCCCCGACCCGACTCACGGAGCTCCCGGCCGGCGCGCACGCAATGGCACGGCGGCAAATTCAAAGGGACGTACGGGTACACCCATTTGCCCAGCCGTGCCATTCTGCCGACGTACACCGGCGTGCACCGGTCGGGAAGTGGTTAAAGGGATTCATTTTTCTCGTGCTAAAGGTGACGATAATGGCCGACAATAAATTCATATTCATTTAAATTCATGATATTAATTAAAAAGTCGAATATAATACAATTATATATAAAAATATATATATTTTTTAAAAAACTGTCATTTTCGGTTTCGGCCAAGTGCATCCTGAATTTTTGGTTTCGGTTTCGGCACCAAGATTTCCATTCAGAGCACCTGTAGTAGTAACCCCATACTAGGAATAAATATTTCCTCTACCAGGCTTGGAAAAGATCAATTCTGATTGGTCGGTATGGGTACTATACTTTGCGCTATGCTTCCAGTCACCATGAACTCTGCAGGCTTTCATTCTGTCTTTATCACAGGAAGAATGATTTTATGGAGATTATGTTAGGATCATATTATGTGGCCAGTGTAGAATAAAAGGTATTTAGCGGAGATCTTTTTTTTTTTATATAAACTAAATAAGCGACTGACCTACTTTCACATACAAAACATGAAAACAATTATCATAGGTAGGAGAGAGAAAAGAAAATCTCATTATAAGTTCGGATCATTTGTGCAAACCGTATCTGGCAGGATGGAGGAATTACCATAGAAACATCAGACATTATTTGCTGATGTTACTATGGAAATGTGTTCCTCCTGCCAGAGCCATGGAGTGAAGGACAGCATACTGTGTGATCACAGGTGTCTGAAGGCATTTAATCATTGTGCCTTCATCCTAAAGATCATATGATCTCTGACAGTATACAGTGCCTTGAAAAAGTATTCACACCCCTTGAAATATTCCACATTTTGTCATGGTACAACCAAAAACGTAAATGTATTTTATTGGGATTTTATGTGGTAGACCAACACAAAGTGGCACATAATTGTGAAGTGGGACGGAAATTGATAAATGGTTTTCAACACTTTTTTTTACAAATAAATATCTGAAATGTGTGGTGTGCATTTACTCTGATACTCCTTACTAAAATCTAGTGGAACCAATCGCCTTCAGAAGTCACCTAATTTATAAATAGAGTCCACCTGTGTGTAATGTAATCTCAGTATAAATACAGCTGTTCTGTGAAGCCCTCAGGTGTTTGTTAAAGAACAAACAGCATCATGAAGGCCAAGGAACACACAAGACAGGTCAGGGATAAAGTTTTGGAGAAGTTTAAAGCAGGGTTAGGTTATAAAAAATTATCCCAAGCTTTGAACATCTTTCGGAGTACTGTTCAATCCATCACCTGAAAATGGAAAGAGTATGGCACAACTGCAAACCTACCAAGACATGACCGTCCACCTAAACTGACAAGGGGGGGCAAGAAGAGCATTCATCAGAGAAGTAGTAACTCTGGAAGAGCTGCAGAGGTCCACAGCTCAGGTGGGAGAATCTGTCCACAGGACAACTATTAGTCATGCACTCCACAAATCTGGCCTTTATGGAAGAGTAGCAAGAAGAAAGCCATTGTTGCAGGAAAGCCATAAGAAGTCCCGTTTGAAGTTTGTGAGAAGCCATGTGGGGGGACACAGCAAACATGTGAAAGAAGGTGCTCTGGTCAGAGCAGACCAAAATTGAACTTTTTGGCTTTAAAGCAAAACTCTATGTGTGGCGGAAAACTAACACTGCACATCACCCTGAACACACCATCCCCACCGTGAAACATGGTGGTTGCAGCATCATGTTGTGGGGATGCTTTTCTTCAGCAGGTACAGGGAAGGTGGTCAGAGTTGATGGGAAGATGGATGGAGCCAAATACAGGGCAATCTTATGCCGCGTACACACGGTCGTACTTTTCGTCTACAAAAGTCAGACAGCCTGTCCGACAGACTTCCGGCAGACTTTCGGCGGACTTGCGGCGGACTTGCTGCAGACTTTCTAACGAACGGACTTGCCCACACACGACCACACAAAAGTACGAAAGCTTAGTACGCGGTGACGTACACCAAGTCCGACGAGACTATAAAACGGAAGTTCAATAGCCCGTACGACACCCTTTGGGCTCCTTCTGCTAATCTCGTGTTAGTAGAAGTTTGGTGAGAGACGATTCGCGCTTGTGAGACTCGTATTTTTCAGTTCGTTTTAACTGTTGTTCAGTCTGTGCTTGTGAGGTTTGTATCTGCTTTTCAGTGCGTTTGGTCAGTTGGCATTGAGAAATCTTTGTTTTATTGGCCGCTCGTTCCTGATTTTCAGGTCGTTCTTCACAGGCCTTGCTGTTCTTCAGTGCGTTCTGTTTAGTGCGTTCTGACCAGCCGACCGTTTTGAAGCCATGTTACCTGTACGTACTCGTCGTCGAGCTCGTGCATTGTATGTGTTTGGTGCTGTAGTTTATTCTTCAGACCAAGACCAGTCCATGAACAGGGCGAGGAGGAGTTCATGGACCAAGAATTGGTTGCTTCAGCGTGACCAGTTCTCTCATATGCCTTTGCTCCGTGAGATCCGTGAGAATAATCCTGAGGATTTCAGGAACTTTCTCCGGATGACGGACCCCGTTTTTGATCGTTTGGTGGCTTTGCTGACCCCCTATATCAGCAGGCAGGATACCTGCATGAGGCAAGCCATCACTCCGGAGCAGAGGCTGGTCGCTACCTTGCGGTATTTGGCCACAGGGAGAAGCCTGCAGGACCTTAAGTTCTCGACAGGCATCTCCCCCCAGGCTCTGGGGATCATTATCCCAGAGACCTGTTCTGCCATCATACAGGTCCTGCAGAAGGACTATATTAAGGTAAGATATTTTTCTTTTATTAGCATCACATGTTATTTTATGTAATCTTTGATAATGTAATGTATTTCTTGCTTCAAACACTACTTACCATCATTGCAATATAGTGTGAATGTCCCCTTTTTATCCTCACACATGCTGGAATTTTTTCCTGTTATTTTTTGTCATGCATGTATATTTTCCTTTAATAACCTTCCCAGCATGAAGTGATGGGAACATATCCACCTAGTCTACTCATTTTGAATGTATTTTGTTGGAGTGTATTTAGTGTGCTTATAATTAGCAATTATCTAGATTTCACAAACCCCCCCCCCCCCCCCACCTAAACTCAATCCAAATAGTGTGCTGCTAATGAGCAATTATCTAGATTTCACAACCCCCCCCCCCCCCACCTAAACTCAATCCAAATAGTGTGCTGCTAATGAGCAATTATCTAGATTTCACAACCCCCCCCCCCCCCCACCTAAACTCAATCCAAATAGTGTGCTGCTAATGAGCAATTATCTAGATTTCACAACCCCCCCCCCCCCCACCTAAACTCAATCCAAATAGTGTGCTGCTAATGAGCAATTATCTAGATTTCACAACCCCCCCCCCCCCCACCTAAACTCAATCCAAATAGTGTGCTGCTAATGAGCAATTATCTAGATTTCACAACCCCCCCCCCCCACCTAAACTCAATCCAAATAGTGTGCTGCTAATGAGCAATTATCTAGATTTCACAACCCCCCCCCCCCCCCACCTAAACTCAATCCAAATAGTGTGCTGCTAATGAGCAATTATCTAGATTTCACAACCCCCCCCCCCCCACCTAAACTCAATCCAAATAGTGTGCTGCTAATGAGCAATTATCTAGATTTCACAACCCCCCCCCACCTAAACTCAATCCAAATAGTGTGCTGCTAATGAGCAATTATCTAGATTTCACAACCCCCCCCCCCCCCCCACCTAAACTCAATCCAAATAGTGTGCTGCTAATGAGCAATTATCTAGATTTCACAACCCCCCCCCCCCCACCTAAACTCAATCCAAATAGTGTGCTGCTAATGAGCAATTATCTAGATTTCACAACCCCCCCACCCCCACCCTCGTTAAAATTTGCTTGAATGTTCTGTGGTGTTGATTTGTCTAAAGCAAATATATGTTGCAGTTTGCAAAATGCATGTGCACTCTACAAGTGCATTTGTTCCAGTGCTTTAGTAAATGAGCAGAAGCTCTGCTGATTTCCATCATCAAATCATATGCAAGCCTCAAAGTGTTTTCATTAATTGCC